>CM062820.1:290138573-292538573 GCA_031772625.1 Pinus tabuliformis
CTCTCTGTTGGAAAGATAGAAGGGCAGAGGAGGGTTCTCTACCTGGTCCTAATCCTTTTTAGAATTGGGGCCTTACAATCATTAGCCAATATGCCTTTCTCGCATTTATGCCCTTCCCGGTTCATGGTTTGAAATTCTGGTGTCCGATGCCAATCTCAATTAAAATCTTCTACTTGGTCGAAGTTGGACTCATGCCATGCATGCCATGGCCTACTCTTTATTTCGTGTTATTTGTTTTCCCCATCAAGGGAAGATTGTCACTATTGACCAACTATCTTTCTTTTCCTCTTCCTCCTTAGATGGAAATGTTCCATACGTCAATCACTCTAGTTCCCCCTATGAGAGTGTGGGGGCAAGTCTCTTCAAAGATTCTGCCTTAATGGGAACTTTTCAGCTCCCACCTCCTCATATTGCCTCTCTCAACATGACCTCGGTCAAATCTGATCCTTGGGTCATACCTGCACCGAATCTTGGTGATACCTGGGGTGAGGTTATGCCACTTAGTCTCACCGAAGTCAATTACGTGGAAATTGTTTTGGCTTCGAACTCTGCATCCTCTGATCCTTTTATGTCGAAGACCTCTTTCGATATGTACTCTCAATCCCCGTGGCTTGGCACTTTGGAATCACTTGATCCCTTAGCTGAAACCTTCCTTGCTAATGAAGGTATTATGGAAGTCATGTCTCACGAGGAACCCCCGGATCGATACTCATCATTGCTCCTTATTATTACCTCGCCCAATGGTCATGTCTACTGCTTTCAAAAGTCCTCCTCTCCATTTCCGCCACTAATTGTTACTCATGGAGTATGGTCGGAAGGAAGTCTGGGTAATATTAGCCAAATGATGTCAATTGACATCTCTATCAAACGCGGTATTGTTGAACACATTCATATTGGGGTATCTTGTTCCCTAGATGAGATCAAGACATATACTCATCTATTTCAGGAGTTTTGTGATGTCTTTGCATGGTCCTACAAAGAAATGCCCATCATTGATCCTAGCATTGTGGTGCACCAAATATCGACGTATCCTCACGCAAAGCCTGTTTGCCAACGGATTCATCCGGTGAACCCTAGAAAAGCCACCATTATTAAGGGTGAAGAGGAAAATCTTCTCAAAGCTAGGTTCATCTATCCCATCCCCCTTACAAACTGGGTGTCCAATATTGTCCCAGTGACTAAAAAAATAGGGCATGATCCATGTTTGCGTGGATTATTGAGATCTCAATCGTGACTATCCTAAGGACAACTATCCTACTCCCTCCATTGATCAAATCATTGATGAATGTGCCAGGAGTGAGATATTTTCCTTTATGGACAATTTTTTAGTTATAACTAGATCAACATCGCACCAGCCAATCAAGAAAAGGCAACCTTTATCTATCCATGGGGTACGTTCGCGTACAAGAAGCTCCCTTTCGTCCTCAAAAATGTTGGAGCCATGTTTCACTGGGCAATGTCATATGCATTTCATGACATTCACAACATTGTTCAACCTTACTTGGATGACCTTCCTGCTCATTCTCGTATGCATTGGGAGCACCCAGACCATCTTCACCAAATTTTTTTGCGCTGTAGACACTATCACATTCGGTTAAGCTTGCACAAATGTGTTTTTTGCATAGAATCAGGATGACTCCTCGGCTTCATCATTTCAAAGGATGGTATTTTCATGGATCCACTAAAAATCAAGGCCATTGTAAATTTACCCCCTCCATCCTCACTACACCAACTCCAGAGCTTGCAACAAAAGGCCAACTTTCTCCATCATTTTATAACCAACTATGTTGGGCTAGCCACAGGATTTACCCAGTTTCTCAAACAAGGAATGCCCTTTGTATGGGACAAGGTGGGGCAAATTTTTTTTAACGATCTCAAGGCCATCCTCACAAATTCTCATTTATTACATCTGCTAGACCATTATCGAGAATAATTCCTTTACCTAGTCATGGCCCACATCACCATTTATATCGTTTTGGTTCAAGACGATGACAAAGGAAATGAACATGTAATCTACTACCTTAGTCGGAATCTCCTCGACACTGAAATGCATTATGCACATGTCGAGAAGTTGGCTTTGGCTATTGTTCAGGTTGTTCAATGATTTCGGCACTATATCCTATTATGCATGACCACCGTGATTTCTGAACGCAACCCTATGACCTATATCCTGACTTGTCAATTGCTAGGGGGCAAGTATTCTAAATGGATCGTAACCCTACAAGAATTCGATTTGTTCTTCACTACAGCCAAATCTAAGAAGTTACTTATTTTCACCGAATTGATTTGTTCCCTTCCCTCCAAGGCTCTCCCCACTAGTGTAGATGAACAACTTCCAAATGAGACCCTTTTCCTGATTAGCACCCTCGATCCATGGTATGGTGATATCATAATGTATCTCCAAACATCGACGTTCTAGTCTGCATTGACTAAGGATGACCGCCGAAGGATCCAGCATCACTCCCAACCCTACCATATTATTGGCGATACTTTATACCATGTCGGCATCGATTTATTTCTTCGCCGATGTCTTACGATCGAGGAAGCTAAAAGAGTTCTCAATGATTTTCACTCCAGGGCATGTGGTGGTCATGTGTTTGGTTATGCTACAGGTCAAAAAATCCTTCGTGCTGGTTATTTCTGGTCATCTATCTTAAAGGACTACATTCTTGTTGTATGCAAGTTCCATGACTACCAAATTTACCAATGCAAGATGCATGCCCCACCCACTCACCTACACGTTGTCATTACCATTGGTCCCTTTGTCAAATGGGGATTCGATTATATGACATGTAACCCTCGTTTGGCTGCGGGCCATGGCTATATCATCTTCGTTGTGGATTATTTCACCAAATGGGCTGAGTGATGCCTACATATTCTACATATGGTAAGATGGTAGCTCAATTCCTTTTTAACCATGTTATTTCTAGATTTGGCGTACCCCAAGCCATTGTCACAGATCATGGCTCCCATTTCAGAGATTACATGATGGCTGAGATGACATCTGCATTGGGCTTGCACCATGATGGCTCAAACCCATATTACCCTCAGGACAATGGCCAAGTTGAAGCCGTGAACAAGGTCTTGGTCACAATGCTTCAGCGTAATATTGGGATGCACAAGTCAAATTGGCATCTCATGCTCTTTTCAGATTTGTGGGCCTACTGAACCTTAACAAAAGATGCAACTGGTTTCACACCATTCCAACTAGTCTATGGTGTAGAAGCAACATTACTAATTGAATGCAATATTCCTTCACTCAAGTTAGCTGTTGAACTCCTCCCCGAAACATCACCTCAAGAGGAACGCCTCTTATATTTAGAATGACTGGATGAGACTCGCCATCCTGCTGATTTGGTAATCGAAGCATAGAAGAAACAGGTCAAATCCCATTTTGATAAGTCGGTCTCCCCTTGCGTATTCTCTCTGGGTGATTTGGTCCTTCTATACGACCAAGCTAACGATAAGTTGGGGGCAGGCAAGTTCGAAACTATGTGGCATGGGCCCTACATCGTGAAACTCATTTTGCAGAAAGGAGCATATGAGCTTATTGATTATGAAGGAAATCCTCTCGATAAGCCCCGAAATGAGCTTTACCTCAAGAATTACTATGCTTAGATCATCCTGCATGGTTACTTGTGTACATTAGTGTGTCATTCGTTTTTTTACAGTGTGGTTTTTTGTGATACTTTTCAAGTAGCTTTCCTGTTTACTATACTTTCCTTAGTTTGCAGATGTTTGCGACTCCCCACGTTGGATTCGCTGATGGTGCTTGTTGTAGTACCTGGAACCTACCAATCGTGGCATGGGCTATCTATGACTCTAACGATGAGTTGATTGACCTTCAAGGTATCTGTTTGGGTCGCACAACCAACAACATTGTTGAATACAATGCGGTCATCGAATTGTTGTCAGGAGTAATCGCTCTGGACATCAGAGAACTGGTTTTCAACCCGCATTCACACCTTGTTATTATTCAACTCAATGGGTAATATTCCGTCAGAAACCATCAAATATTGAAAATGTATCTCCATGTTGGGGGGAAAAATGCCTGTGCAGGACGATCCTATCCACCTAAGGTGTGACAGTGCCTTAGCAACAAACGAATACAGCTATACTGGTTTCTTCCTTTACGAAATGTGAAAGAAGAGAGATCAATAGACTTACCGGTGTCTTTCGTTTTTCCCTCGATCTAATCTCCCTTCTCTTTGGGTGTTCACAGCTACTTGCCTTCTTGCTTATCCAGCTACAACTTCCTGCAAGATCACAAGAGAACAGCTACTTGCGACAAGAGAACAACTACTTGAAACAAGAGAAGAACACTACACAAGGACAGATGTTCACATTCATAACTAGTTTAGGATTAGAAATAAACCAAATATACTAATACATTCATACATCAAAATACATCAGCATATAGGAGAAACCAAGATAGCTTTATTGATGAATAACAAGGTTCAGGAAGAGATACAACCCAGAGGGCTCCAATCCAGCATCTCCTTCCCAGCAAATGGAATTCCTATCTTCAACCCCTTCAAAGCATTAAGCACCCAATGATTCCAGTCTCAAACCAACAACAATTCTTTGCAATAACAAAATTCCAGCCTCTAGATCTCATGGAGGAGAGATCCATATATAGATGTTTGGAGAGAGGATGAGTCAGCTTGAGATCTGACTAGTGTCCTATCCCTCTATTAGTTCTTGAGTCCACTTGGAGGTTCTTGCTTCCATTTGGAGATTTGGAACCTCTTACTCATCACCAGTCGAATTCCCTGAGGCAAGTGACATTTTGGAAGCTTCCTGGGTTTTGACACCTTGAGAAATGAGCCTGCCACTTGTCCACTCTCGTTCAGCGCAGGTAGCCTTTGTTCCAGTTGACATTCAACGCAGTTAGCCAGTGTTGGCTTTGACATTCAGCATAGACAGCTAGTGTAGCCACTGAAATGATCCTGAATTGACTTGTTTCTGAGCAGTTTCAGGTGGAGAACTTTTGTGAATTGCTGTGGTTTGTTAGCCTTGTTCCTCTAGGGGTAGGAACAACATGTTTAGGGACTTTGGATCCCTTAGATTATGGACATTTCATGCTCAATGCTGCGAGGCACAAAAATGTCTATAACAGTTGCCCCCTAAAGTATGAGGCTGTTTATCGGGCGAAATGCTTTATCAGGGGGATCCGAAGTTCATCCAATGCTGGGAGGAGACCTGTAATACAATACAATACAATACATTATTTTCCATAATGCTTTCATGATCTAGCTGAGGCGGGCATTCCCATGCTCAGCTTTATAAATTCATTTTTCTATACATAGAACAGACAATCGTCTGATGATAGACTGATAATTTTGATGAAATTATCATCCTTTGAGTCGGATGATTATCTGCTGCAATGATGTACATGTCAATGTCTTTATCTTTCCTGAATATATATCGCAGCGCGGATGGATGAAACTAGATCCGGGGTCTTCAAACTCGTTCGATATTCACTCTAAGTACAGGTTGATCCATGTGAGAATTGTTCTGAAGTCGAACATGGAAAGACATCGCTTGATTACCGGTCAATGATGTAAACCGTTAACAAGCGCGAGAGGAATCACCGATAATGATAATGACCCTCAAGGTACTGCAGTACAATTCACGTGGTGTGAATAAAGGACTTGGTGTCGAACACCACGCAAAATCTTTCGGTCGAAGGTCATTAATGTATACCTATTGCCGGAAGTGAGAAACTTGCCATTGTGGCATGCAAGCTTCAAAGTACTGAAGGGGTTGTTCCTAGATCAACTTCTTGGATAATGAGCTGATGTCGACAAGAAGCGATCCGTCACAAGAGGGCCTTAATGAATCCCACATCAGTGACACGGAACGGAGCTAATGATTTTAATGGAGGTGAAAACGATCTGTGACATATGATTCAGGGTGGCGGTCATGAATGGATGAAGGATAATGTATGGCAGTGGATGGGACACGGTTGACTCTTTCTGAACGACTTCTCTTGAACATATGGCGACACTGATGCGATGGATCGGTAGCATTACCCCAAATATGGATGGTATGGCGAGACCATGGTGATGTGACCGGTGAATGAAACAACCCAACCCGATTGTGGTACGGAGGAAAAGTGTCATGTTCAAGAGCGACTTGCTACCATCAAAGTTTTCTTTAGTTTCTCCCAATTTTTCCCCAGTCATTGCTGACCAGTACCTCTTTATTTTTGTCAAGCTTGAGGAGGATAACATATGCTTGTTCTATAACCTGCCCTTCGGGCAAGCCCATCGCTATGTTTTAACGAGCCTAGCGATAGTGAAACTCGTTCTCGTCTAAAGACACGTTTGTCGCTATTTAATAATTTTAACGAGTCTAACGACAAGGATAACTCGGTCCTTTTCATTTTTAGAGAGTCTGAAAAGGTACATAAAGTCAACTCCAAAATTCCTTTTTCGTCATCTAATCCCTTAAGTCCGAAAAAGTATAAAACAATACAGAAGGGATGAGTCTTCGATAGTTTTAACGAGTCGAATAAAACAAGCGCTCGATCTTTTTGTGCAATAATCCCTCAGGTCCAAAAAGATTAAAATCTAGAGGAGGGATAGCTCTTCCGGTCTCTTTAACGAGCTGGAAGGCCAAAACTCGACAATCTTTTCATATTTTACGAGTCAATTGAAAAGAGCTTAAAGAAGACTCGTCTTTTGAGGAACGAGTGATAAACAGGGATAACAGCTGATTCCAGGTACAGGTTGGAATTTTCCAATCACGGCAGTGTCACAAGGATGGCTAGGTGAAATCACTCTTCGCAGCTGTTCCTCAAAATGGGTAAACAATCATATGGAGGTGAACGATCGGCCAAATGAAAAGTGGAGGTGACAGGTGCAAACACGACCAAGGCTTTAACGGCTGATTATATTACATTAACAGTGGTTATTTACCGGGATAGTTCATTTTTTAACGAGCTTAAACACGGGTGGAAACATTTGCTCGATCTTATGTTTATTTTTTAACGAGCATGAACTATGTGCTAAAACTACTCGGATCTTGCGTTTATTTTTTAAAGAGCATGAACTTTATGCTAAAACTGCTTGATTACCCAGTCATATGATAAGAGTGTCTCATCAAGATTCTATTTTTTATGGAGCTTCATCTCACTAAGCTTTGCTCCGCATCCTTTCTTTATGCAAGTTAGGAAACGGCTAACCCAAAAAAACAGATAAATAACCGCTCTTTGCTTGCACTCCAAAAGGTTTGCATGCCCCCAGGTATAAAGTACGATTTCAAGGTTACCTCTGCTTCAATTCTGTCGAAACTTTCGTTTCACTGGGAGAGGCCTACCTCTTTCAGGTTACCCAAAGATTGTCTCGTTAATATTTCAAACAAAACACTTCCTCGGCAATGTCTACCGAAACAGACAAAGGTGAGTGACAACGAGCGCCAAACACATAACTTTGACAAAAGAATATTATTCTAGAACAACCCCTCTTCCAACCACGGACGGGGTACGGACTAGTCATATTCTCCCGCGGAAACCTACTCTATACCCAAAGTTTTCCTGCCGAAGCAGGCCAGGACGCATGCCCCCTGGGTTCCAGTCATATCCTCCCGGATTACTCGCGCTCATCAGGAGGACGGACCGTGGGTTGAGACACTTCTTGCATGAATAGACAATTTAGGGATGGTATGTGACTATTTGTGATGCGTGATCTGGGAAATGAAAGTTGGTCCACGAGCTTGACCACTCTTCCTTCATGCCGAAAACACATTACTCTAAAGAGTGAGGAGACAATAGCTTCCATGCAATATATATAGTCTCGTCCAAGGAGTAGGTTATAATCCAAGGGTCCTTGAACGACCATCACGTTCATCTGAACGGTCTTCCCTTTCAATGTTATAGGCACATTGGGGAGGATCCCTAAAGGTCGAGTGGTTCCTTTATCAAAACCTGATAGATTTCTAATTTCAGGTAAAAGCGCTGGCGAACCAAGCGCTTTCCAAGCAATAGAGGAAAGGATACTCACAGATGCCCCCTCATCAATGATAGTGCCAGCCATTACCATTCTGTATATTTGAATGATAATTCTGAATGGTATGCTTGCTGGCAACCGGGGTCTGCCTAGTTGGTTCCAATCAAAGGACACAACCAGGTTGCTTGGTGGTGGGACCGAATAAATGGCCGGATATCGCTCTGACGAACTTCCTTCCCGTGATAGAGGAATGGGGGCATTGCCCCCTTGTTCATCAGAGTCAGTGTTGATGAAGAGAATTTGGACGGTGTCGTCTTTATTCTCCTCTGTGATGGTATCATTCGAAGATAGAGCCTCTGAAGGCAAAACCGGGTCAACTTCCATATCAACCTGTTGACTTTCGTCAGGCATGGATCCAGACGGTTCATCTTCAATGATAGGTGCTTCGGCTGACCACCTGGGCGGGCCAGCCGGGTTCTCAACTAGTGAAGGACTTGGCAGGAGTTTTTGATATCCAAGAGGAAGTTGCGCTCGTAAAATCGGGCGATCTTCTAGAACTCTTTTAGCCTCGTCTAAGAAGGGACAACGGTGGATGGCGTGATCGCCTTCACACAGTTTGCAGGGAAATCTAAGTTTCCCTCTCTGTCCTATGGATTCACTTTCACTAGTTGACGGTGAGCAGTCAACATGGCTATCAGAGGTTGATGCTACCGAATTGTGCAAACGGGGAGACCAATCCCTTAGTAGTCGAGGGATACAGGGACAATCTCTATGGAAATGGTCTCCCTTGCATATGACGCATGGCGATTTAGACCTTGTCAGTGCTGTGTGTGGATTTTTGTCAGACGACTCTCGTTTGACCCCAGTCGCCTTTGGCTCCTTCTTCTTCCTTTCTTTCTTCTTCTTCTCCTTCTTCTCCTTAGGAGCCTGGTTTTTGGTTTTACCAGTTCTGTCAAGCGAAGAGGAAGGAGGAGAGGAAGATGAAGTAGAAGGATGGTGGGCGACTCTGGTCTGGTCTAACTATTGACTCGACTGTTCAGGAATGGTGGTGTTCTGAACGACATTGGTTGAAAAGAGCCAAACTGGCAGGCTAATTGTCAGTCCTGGAAGTGACAATGTGGCCATGTGGGGCGCACCAACATCTCCCCAAGAGGAGAAGGGACTAGGATTTCCACTAAGGGGAATTCCTTGGTTGGTGTGCTCCATTTTTTCAACCTAAAGATCAACGCAGGAATTAAAGGGTGATTGTTCCGTTTAAAATAAGTTTTAACGACGCTTAAACACAACTTGCTTTTTCACTTTTAAAGAGTCGAGAAAAAGCTAAAGATGACTCTAGTCTCCTTCGATGTTTTAACGAGCCCGAAGTGACAAATGCTCGGATGGACTTTTTCTGTTATAGAGTCTGAAAAAGGCCCAAAGAAACTGCTCTGGAGTTCTAGGCAGAGGGTGTGCCAAACTTTTCGCAAAACCGCAGAATACTTTTTAAGGTACGGGCGGTCGATCTTCGTGAATGCTGTGTTCACTGCATTGCGATCAGTAGGGCGGCCGACAAGGCTTCCTAAGGATAAAGGATATATGCCTATAGGGGTCTCCCAATATATACGCGACGGTACGTGGGAGCACAATCCGTACTGGCGCTATCGTCCCTCGGGAGGAATCACCCACCTTCCACGAGATCGACAATCACCAGGATTAACGACCCCGGAACACGTCTCTAGCCTAGACCTCTATGTTGTGCGTTATGTTACAAAGCGTTGTTAAGTTCATTCAATTTATTTTAGGTTGATCTTTTTAAAGTTTGCCTTTCAAGGTTCACCACGAGATGTATGATACAAATTCCTAAATGCAGTCTAAAGATGATAAGCAAGCTTTATATCTTTTCAACTTTGAAAATCCTAGCTACTAAGGGAAAAGAAAGACACCATCTTTTCTCAAAGAGCAATCAGCACACTCTAATGCACTTTTCCTAAATCCAACATGCAAACTATCAAATGCAAAATGCACAATGCAGGTGTTTGTTTTCCGCTTTCTTAGTATTGATGCCTACAAAGAAATCTTTTGTACAAATTTCAATTCGTTTTTAAATGATCAATACAAACAAGTTTTACTTTTTCGAAATTAGAGAAGATAGAAGAGATTACAACACTTAACGATTTTCGAAATAAAGACTTGTTTCGACACTTCAAAGAGACGAATTCAAACCAATAAGCAAAAGCAAATGTATAATCAATCTGCAAACAGCCAATGAACTCTCTTCTAAGATCACAATTAATCATATCTGAATCAAAGGCTATAGGATGACTATTTTACTCATGCAAAGGAAAACTGTAAGTGACGCCAAAAACACATAAAAAACACATACAGTCTTTTTGTACAAAAGGAGGCGGAATGTAAGCAGAGAAAAGGGGTTTTTAGACTGGTACCTATGCTGGTTAAAGGCTGCAAAAAACAGAGATCAAAACAGGGCAACAGAGAGCAGAGAACCCCAGCTGCAAAAGGCCAAACTGGTTCAGCGCAACCTCAACACTGAGGATTTGACATTCAACGCAGGTAGCCGTCACGGGACCTGCGTTGAAATGCAGAGTGCCTTTACAGCAGTTGCGCTGAAGGAGAAACTCTCGTTTCTCCTGGGTTCTGGGTCACAAATTGCTCAAAAATCAACCGTTTCAGGCCAAATCAGAAACATAAGCAAGGTATAATCAAAGGGATGCTTTGAAAGCTACTAAGATCTATCACAAGGATCATCAAATCATTCGTGAATCCATTGTTCAGATCATAGACAAGTCCAGCAACTGGATCAAAGCAGTAACTTTCTACTTTGCATCCGGGAAAGATGCAGTTCGATTGTTGCTGTCAAGTCTATGATGCAAAAAATGATAGAAACACAAATAAAAATGACTAAACAAATCTCCCCAGTGGAGTCGCCAATTTGTTGTGGGGAAAAATGCCTATGCAGGACGATCCTATCCACCTAAGGTGTGACAGTGCCTTAGCAACAAACGAATACAGCTATACTGGTTTCTTCCTTTACGAAATGTGAAAGAAGAGAGATCAATAGACTTACCGGTGTCTTCCGTTTGTCCCCCGATCTAATCTCCCTTCTCTTTGGGTGTTCATAGCTACTTGCCTTCTTGCTTATCCAGCTACAACTTCCTGCAAGATCACAAGAGAACAGCTACTTGCGACAAGAGAACAACTACTTGAAACAAGAGAAGAACACTACACAAAGATAGATGTTCACATTCATAACTAGTTTAGGATTAGAAATAAACCAAATATACCAATACATTCATACATCAAAATACATCAGCATATAGGAGAAACCAAGATAGCTTTATTGATGAATAACAAGGTTCAGGAAGAGATACAACCCAGAGGGCTCCAATCTAGCATCTCCTTCCCAGCAAATGGAATTCCTATCTTCAGCCCCTTCAAAGCATTAAGCACCCAATGATTCCAGTCTCAAACGAACAACAATTCTTTGCAATAACAAAATTCTATCCTCTAGATCTCATGGAGGAGAGATCCATATATAGATGTTTGGAGAGAGGATGAGTCAGCTTGAGATCTGACTAGTGTCCTCTCCCTCTATCAGTTCTTGAGTCCACTTGGAGGTTCTTGCTTCCATTTGGAGATTTGGAACCTCTTACTCATCACCAGTCAAATTCCCTGAGGCAAGTGTCATTTTGGAAGCTTCCTGGGTTTTGACACCTTGAGAAATGAGCCTACCACTTGTCCACTCTCGTTCAACGCAGGTAGCCTTTGTTCCAGTTGACATTCAACGCAGGTAGCCAGTGTTGGCTTTGACATTCAGCGCAGACAGCTAGTGTAGCCACTGAAATGATCCTGAATTGACTTGTTTCTGAGCAGTTTCAAGTGGAGAACTTTTTTGAATTGCTGTGGTTTGTTAGCCTTGTTCCTCTAGGGGTAGGAACAACATGTTTAGGGACTTCAGATCCCTTAGATTATGGACATTTCATGCTCAATGCTGCAAGGCACAAAAATGTCTATAACACTCCGTATTCATCTAGTGGAAAGGAATTTTGATTATATTACATATCATCATATTCCTAGACACATGAATACATTAACAGATGCATTAGTTAATCATGTGTTGGAAAGACATTTACGAAACATGTGAAAGATAAAACAAACCATTTGTACCATAGTAGACAGTAAAATACAACATATATATATATATATATATATATATATATATATATATATATATATATATATATATAGATATATATATATATATGGTGATAATGTTTGATACATCAGAACCCAAAAAAATAATATGCATGTCTAAAATAACATCGGCAGCTCGCAGGCCTCATATATTTGTGGCACACGGGCCTCAAAAAATATATAAGTGTTGGACCTAGGAACTAATCAACATGGTGATCATGGTAGCATGATACAACTTGTGCAACATGAGTTAGCAATTGGCGGATCTGCTCTGAGACTCCCATAGTATGTATCTGGTACTGACAAGGAATGTCTCCTACCCGAGCATACTCTGGGATACCATGAGTCAACCCCTCAAGGTTCCTTGTGATCTCCTCCTCATTGTCACCCCCTTCCTGATAAGGGGTGACTCCATCAATAGGGCAAGGGATGTGCCTGGCTATTGGGGACATCCCAGTATGCTTTTGTGGTCCAACATCTGCATTAACAAGAGAAATGCTATAAGCACATATATACCAAAAAAAATTAAAAACCTCCAAATTAAAAATTTTGGTTTATAAATTCATCATCGAAGTCCTCTCCCTATGGTAAAGGCATATCTGGATCTCCTCAGAAATTAGTGTCATTGTATGGCCAGTCCTCCATGACGATCTTCTGTCCTCATAGCCATGAAAGAATGTAGGCCGATATGACATGTGCTAGCCCCCAGTGATCCTGGGCATCAAACGGCTCCAGCGGGCCATCCGCAAATCGCGTGGCATGGAAATATCCACCTCAGTTAGTTGATACTAGAACAATGGTACTTGTTCGAGGAAGAAGGTCACATGTACTAATCTAAAGCCAAATTGCTTCAGATCCCCCACCTTAGCTTTCGACAACTAGCACTTAATGTTCATCTTCATGGCCTCTGCCCAGTTGAAGATCATACGAGATGTGCAGTCAATAGCATACAGGAACTTCAACTTGTTAGTCTCATATTTCACCTGGGACGCTGCCACTCTATTGATAGTCAACAGAAGCACTCTTAGTGTTAGATCCTGAACACTGGAAATCTCTATCTTCCCACTCTTGGATTTCAGGGCCTCAAGGTAGTGTTCGGCAAGCAAGGAATATATTCTTGCCCCAATTAAACATGAACCATACAAGTTCAATGGTTCCCCTCTGTGTGATAGTCTAGTGATGAAGGATATATCTGAAGTTTCCAACTCCAGCTCTTGGTCTTCAATGACAAAAATCTCTCGATTAATGTCCCAAAGGCTAATCAGGAACCAAAGTAACTCAAGTTGTGCCTGCATCCTTGCTATAAGAAGGAATTTGAGGATCCCACAAGCCCTTAAAGCCTTTGGGCAATTTGGATGATTCATTGCTTGGTTGTCAACATCTTCATGTTCATGTTCTTTCCACTCCAACATTTTTAGCGATTCTCTCCTACAAAAGCCATTAATTTGAGTCAATAATCATCCTTGGCACATAAAATTCAAGTTTAAATGGTTAGTTTATGAAGAAATAGTGTTTTTCCCTATCCACGGCACTAACACACCTATTTTAGAAACAGTTGTTCCAATCATTAGGGATGGCTTTATTAATCACCCTTGGTCGGCATGATTTTGTGCCTGGAAATCCCATCGATCAAGCGCCAAAAGGATTTTCAAAAACCTCTTCAAAAAATCTAAAAAATAGCTAAAAGCAGAAATAGCGAGCACAAAAATGGAGCTCAAGGCTTCGACTGCTAGCTAGAACTGGCGGCTCATTGATTGGCCTCCCGGATCTCCCGCCATATACTCCAGAACAATTAGGGAAAAAGTGAGAAAAAGGTCTTCACAGCAAAGGTAAAATGGTAAATGGTAAAAATATATTTACTTTTCCCCTTTTTATTCATTTTTTTCATGAAAATATCAGGTTTTGTAATTATTTTAACGTATTTTGCCTCAAGGACTCGATAATACACTTTAGCTTACTTGTTCAACGATAGGTGATGGATGCTCGATGATGATGATGAGTCACGTTTCAGTTCTTTTGTCGACTCGTTAAACTCATATGAAAATATTACCAAGTATTTTTCTCTTTTTGACTCGCTGAAGAGAATAAAAATAGGGGGGGTTTGCTTTTAGCTCTTTTCAGACCCTTTCAAAGCGAAAATATGGTCGAACCCTTGTCGTTTCGAGCTTGTTGATGAATGTGAAACATCGTGTGCCGAGTATAAGTTGACCACCTTTTTGGGTTGGGAGGCACTATCTAGAAAAAAGGTATTCCTTGACTGAAATGGTCAAGCAGTTCATTCGAGTATTGTTTTCTACCTTTTTAGGCTTGAGAGACAGAAACGTACAAAAATGGACCATGTGGAGTTTTCTTTTACGTGTCTTTTTCAAACTCTCTAAACATGAACAAGATACTAAGTTACACCTTTGTCGGACATGTTAAACTATTAAACAACATTGGAATCGTCACCATGATGAACATGAGCTTCTCCTCCCCAGGGCTCGTTAAACTTGCTAGGTTGGATTCATCCAAAGTATGAACTTACAATGCAAGAATATGCTATCCCCTTCAAGCTTGCAATTAAAAAATAATTGGGATACCTGCTTGAAATGGTGGGGGGAAAATTATAAATCTATCAATTGTGTCGGTAGCTCACTCTTGAACATGACACTCTTTGCTTCGTGTTGGGGTGGGACATCCTCCTCTGCATCATTGACCGTCCTAGGTTGGGCATTTCATTTTTTCCTTCCATTTGATCTCTGCCATGCCATCATGAAGAAACTCCCATTGTGTCCCTCTTCATGAGGAGATCAATTCCCTTTTGCACCATTTCCCCTAAAACTTCTGTTTTGTGCAGTTTACAAGATCAGTGCTAATGACCTTTGTCTTCCCTGCGCCAATGCGCAGAGATTAGCACTATCCCTCGCATTGACCGATGTGACTGAGCTGTGTTCCAGTCACATCGGTCCTGTTCCAGAAAGTTTTTAAATTTTGAGCCGAAGCTTCTAAATCTAGAAGGTTCGTAATGGAAGTCTAGTAAATGGTTTGGCCAGATGGGGTCGAGGATGACAGTTTGGGCTCCTTTCCCCTATAATGATGGAACTAATTCAAGGGATAATCCCTTCTCCCATGAGAAGAGGATCCATCTCCCATCCATATTTCCTATATAAGCCTCCCTTATTCGGTAGCACAAGCTGGTATTTGGTAAAGTGTTGATGCTATTTTGCTTCGAAGTAGACAGAAAGCTATTACTAGTTGTAGCTATTTAGTTGTTTGAAGGAGAAGTGTGATTTGGTTTGGAGTGAAGCCTAAAGGGAAGAGCCTTAAAACTATTGTTGCTTGAGGCCATCATGGAATGCTAGCAGAAGTGTGTGGGAACCTGGTCTTGTCAGAGGAGGACTGCAACATCAAGACAAATGGTTGTAATCTCTCTTTGATATTAATATATGCAACTATCGATTGATTTCCTATATGTTTTGTTATATTATACATTCATGGCTTAATGTTTCTTGACCAGTAAGTAGGTTGAATTGCAATTTGTCTATTGTCACGTTTGTTGTTTGTTGCTGTTTACTTGTTTCAGGTGCTTGAAGAAGGAATCGAGAGATAGCTGGAGCGTGCAAGCAAGGACATCATCAAACAAGATAAGCAGATCAAGATGTAGGCCCTTTTGATTGATTCGAACCTAAGGAAATCTTCCATAGAATGTATTTTTTGTGGATAGACACATCATCGGGCTAAAGGAATTCATTCCTGTCCACACTTATAATTTTACTTCACCACAACAACATCCCCCTTTGCAATAGTCATGTTGCCCCTTTGATAGCCTATATATGCATCAATTGTTGCTAGACAAGGACACCCTAGTACAATAGGGTGCCCATCCAATTGACCCTTCGGGTTTATAACAAGAAAATCTACTTGATATTCGCATGAATCAACAAAGATCGTGATATCTTGTATAGTTCCTTCTGGCCTTACCACCGAACGATCATCAAGTTATAGTAAGGTGGTGGTTGGTTCTAAGGCTATAATACCAAGTGCTTGACCATTTTCTACTATTAAAATATTAATGGCTGCACCTAAATCAACTACCATATTGGGAAAAGAGTGGCCATATATCTAAACTGTCACTATGGGATTTCTAGGATCTTGATACTTTACCGGAGTTTCCTGTCTCAAGAGTAAATCAGATAAGGTTCCTACAACATGAATGGTGGGTGAAGCTTTTACTTTCCTCACAAGCTTCTTTACACATAACTCTTTAATTGTTTTAACATAGATGGGAATGTTGTGAATGGCCTGGAGGAGCGAAATTTTAATATAAGGATATTTTAGTTCCCCTATAAGATCAAAATGTGGGTACATAATCGGCTTAGGTATCAATAACCTTTTGGGGAATGGGGGAGAAGTGACTATGAGCTCCTATAGATATTTCTACTCATCTATCTCTTCTCCTCGTTACATTTCAGTATCAATTATAGGCCTTTGTATATGTACAGGTGGTGGTATATGTATAGGTTCTGTTTCAATCTCAATTGATGGTTGATCCCTATTTTCCTTACCGATGATGATACATCTTGACCTCAATCTAAGTTCATTACATTCTTTTTGCTCAATCTCATAGTCTGAGCTTTCTATAATTTGCAGCAACTGGACTAATATGTTATTGGGATTTGGATTCGATTGGTCTGACAGTTAAAGGTGCAAAAAAGGCTGAGGATTTTGTTGTAATGGATAAGGAGCTGACAATGTAGGTTGAGGTTGAGGACCTGTCCCCATAGGAGTATTGGATATTCCCAAAGTTCGCTGCCAATTTATAGACCAATTTGGCTTTTGAGAAGTGGAGGCAGACCACTGGGATTGATAAGGATTGCCTTGGTAAACATGAGTAAAAGGGGAATTTGTCTAGCCATTACCTAGAAAGGATTGAGTTGACCATGGTGTCATACGGAATGGCTAAGGTTGTCAATTTGAGTAAGGAAATTGGGTTTGCCATGATGCCCCAAGGTTCTGTTGCTGATTAAAGTGTGAAGAAGGAAAGAATCGGGATGCACCTTGTGACACACCTGGAGGTTTGGCCTGCCACTATCGACGTTGGTTCATTAGATACACTGGCTCTATCCCTTCTTCTACTTCCTTGAACATTACTTTCAACCTCGAGAGCAATGGACACTATTCAGTGGCGTGATCCTTGGTATAGATGGCACATGTCTGAACCATGTCTAGTGGACACTCATGTTGCCTGTGCTTCTTTCGACAGCATGGAATAAAAATTACCAAGTTTTGTTTTTCTAAAGCTTATTTTTGTTTAGCCTGTAGGACATCCAGTTGCATTGTGAGGGTTCCTAGGATGTCTGTTTTGAAATATTCTATGACGTTACCCATTTCCATTCGTGTTACTACTCCACTGTGTGGTTTTCTTCCCTGGTTATGGGTTCTCGACTTGCTTCTTCGGTGCGTGAGCTTCCTCGCGAATGCCTGATACACAAGGGAACAATTTAGTCATAACCATTGTAAGAAATATCTCCTTTCCCCATCAAATTTAGAGTTTCTAACCCTTCCTCTTTCATTCCTTTAATTAAGATAGCTCTTACGACTTCTTTTGGTAGGGTGGTTTGCGAAGATCTCTGCAAGTTATAATTAAACTGTCTGATGTACTCTTCTAGAGTTTCATTATCTTTTGCAACCATCTTAAAGATTTCATCCTTTAGCTCCCTAATCTTTCAAAATTCCTGGTATCTTGCGTAGAAAATTCCCACCGTAGATCAACAGATTTTGCAATATACTAAAACACAATACAACATCTACTTCTACAACACTTTGTGGAAGCTTAATCAAATTGAGCAAGATCAAGATAACACATATAACTAAGAATGAGAAATCAATCACACAAAACATAGAAGAAATAACCCAGGGAAAGCCTCAGCCTAAAACCCCAATCTCTGTATTACCATACAAATGGTAATCTTGTTCAAGTTACAAAAAAAATCTGCTCTCAAGCTATCCTGCTCTCTCTGCAATGAAAACAATTTGGCTCACATACTGAACATACATAGTATATGTCCTCCTCAAGCCCTCCAAGCCTTCTATTTCATTGCGAAGTTTTCATTGGGATCCAGTGAAGCCACATGTGTGAATTGGCCTCATCACACACACTAAACCTAAAGAAGTAACTGCGCATTCCTCAAGGAAATAATTCCTTTTTTATGCAAGGAATATTCAAAATGGAATATTCTAGCAACTGATAGAGCACTGCCCCTCCATCTGATCTCAACTGGGTCTCTATCTAAACTGACATGCATGAGTTATTTATGAGAGAATACTCAGTTATCTGAAATGCAGTAGTTACATGCATGCAAGCATTAACTAACTGAACTTACATTAATTCAACAAACTGTTTGAATTAATCTAACTAGACTTCACTCAGTTAACTAAGTCAACTAATTACAACACAATATTACAACTCATCCTTATCTCTTTAATTGATGGATAAATTCCTCAATCAATGGAGAAACTGTTGCATGTCCCCACATAGACTTCATGTTTTATTTTCCTTAACTAATTAACTCAAGATGAATTAATTAATTATTTTACAAAGAGATGCTAAGATCAAATTCGAATTTTACTTCACTGTTTTAGTTTAGGGACTGACTAAAATAGGAAGGTATCTCGAAATGATATTTATAGAATTTTATTTTTAGCTCTTCCATTTTTCCATCCATTGTTGCTAAGGTCAACTGCTGAACTGCTATTTATAGCAGTGCTATTTTTTGCAATTCTATTTTTAGCATTTCTTGTTGCTATTTTCAACACTCCCTCTCAACAAGAAAGGGATTATTAGTAACCCCAATCCTATCTGTGTGGAACTTGAACTTGCATTTTGACAATGCCTTAGTCAAAATATCTGCATTTTGTTTCTTGGTCAAAACATACAGCAAGAACATGATCCTCTTGACCACACAGTTTCGAAGATGGTGATATTGGATATCAATGTGCTTGGACATGTCATGAAAAATTGGATTCTCAGAGAGTTTGATACAGCTTTGGTTATCGTTGTAGATCACCGTAGGATCCATCATCTAATCAAACAATCCCACTAGAATATTCGACATCCAAATGGCCTCACATGCAGCCTGACTAGTAGCCATGTATTCAGCCTATGCTAAGCTAAGTGCAACTGATCCCTATTTCTTGCTGTACTAGGAAACTACAACTAAAAAAAGGTTGAATATTCCTCCATAAGTGCTCTTTCGACCTGATGAACTGCCTAGCAAAACCGCATCTGTAAAGCCCTGAAGCTTCACTCCCTCTGTCTATCTGTACCACATTTCGAACTGAGATGTGCCTCTGAGGTATCTCAGCACATGCTTCACTGCCTTCCAAAATAGCTTGGTAGGTTGAACAATAGCTTGACTCAATTGGTTCATCGCAAAGCATAATTCGGGTCGTGTGTTCACCAGATACATAAGTGAACCCACTAACTACCGATAAACAGTAGTAGCTACTACCTCACCTAAAGTAGCATCCTCCTTACTCCAATTCCTAGCTAGAGGAATCTCCATGGGCTTGCACTTCTCCATGTGAAAGTTCCTGAGTATCTCATTGGCATACCTACCTTGAGACACAAATACTTCTCCATTTTTATGCCACACCTCCATGCCTAGAAAGCAGTGCATAAGGCCCATGTCCTTCATCTCAAACTCTCTTGCAATATCCTCCTTGCAAGACTATATCAACTGATGACACCTATCAAAATCAGATCATTGACATAAAGAGCAATGATCAATGGTTTACCATATACCATGATGTGGTAAAGGTTCACATCTGCTTCACTCTTAGTGAAGCCCAAACCAGTGAAATCACTATCGATCCTGGT
Source organism: Pinus tabuliformis (assembly GCA_031772625.1). Taxonomy (NCBI): domain Eukaryota; kingdom Viridiplantae; phylum Streptophyta; class Pinopsida; order Pinales; family Pinaceae; genus Pinus; species Pinus tabuliformis. Next base: position 290,158,575 of record CM062820.1, read on the forward strand.
GTACCAAGCACGGGGTTCTTGCCTCAACCCATACAGAGCCCTCTTGAGTCTGAACAAAGGTTTTAAAACCTTCTCGCTGCTCAATGTACACCTCCTCCTCAATCTTCCCATCGAGGAATGTTGTCTTCACATCCATTTGGTGGATCCTCCACCCCATCTGAGTTGATATTGCCAACATTGATCTAATCGATGAGTACCCTCCTACGGGAGAAAAAGTCTCATTGTAGTCAATCCCCTCGACATGTGAGAAACCACAGGAAAAAAAAATTGCCTTATGTTTCTCAACACTGCCATCTAGAACTCACCACTAACTTGCCCAGAGGCCTTGGGACAACATACCACACACTGTTTCAAATGATAGAGGCATACTCCTCCACCATTGCATCAACCCAGACTGGTTGCTACAATGCCTCCTCAAATGAAGAATGTTCGGTATCTACACACTCCCCAACCAGGGCCATGTACCCAGTGTACCTCTCGGGTGACCTCCTGTGTCTACATTAAGAAGATGGTTGTCCCACATTCTCCCACAACCAACATCAACCTATGAGCTTCCCTTGAGCATTTCCGCCCATCTCTGGAAGTCTCAGCATGAGTGGATGTGTCCACTTCTGGATCCTCTACATGCGGCTGCTCCACATCAATCTGAGGCTCCTCCTCCTTAGGAACTGAAGGTTCCTCATCTACATGCAACTTGAGCTCCCTCTCAAATGAAAAGTGCATGGATTTCTGCTCGCCGAACTTTAGATCCCTATGTACCATTGTCCTCTGAGTGGAAGGCAGGTGCACCCAATAGTTGTGGGGTGTATCAATGTACTCCACAAGTATTCCCAACTCAGTTGTTGGGTCTAGATTCTTCCTGGCATCTTTGGTCACATGACAGTACACTGATTATCCAAAGATTTGGAAGTGACTTACATCAGGTCACTTCCCGGAATAGGCCTCCATAGGTGTCTTCATCCCCAGTATATAGTGTGGGCTTCTATTCTACAAGTATACTACTGTATTGCATGGCTCAGCCCACAAATGCAATGGTAGGCTTTGGTCATGCAACATCACTTGAGCTGCTCCCACAATCAATCTATTCCTCCTTTCGGCCACCCCATTCTACTGTGGGTTATGGGGTGCCGTTAATTCCTGTTTAGTTCCTTCTGCTGCGCAAATGTCTTTAAACTGCTGGGAGACATACTCTCCACCATTGTCACTATGCAAGGCTTTTATTTTCTTTCCAGATTCTTTCTTTGCCAAGGCTTTAAACTCACAAAACCTCAAGAAGGTCTTATCCTTCTTTTGCATAAAGTAGATCCATCATCTACGAGAAAAATCATCAATAAAAATAACATAGTACCTTTGTTTAGTAGTGGAGGCTGTAGAGAAGGGTTCACAAACATCTGAGTGAACTCACTCCAGGATTTCTCCAGCTCTACTGCCTCGATCTAGGAAGGAAGATTTCACGTACTGACCCAAGGTACAACCTTTGCATGCAGTCATTTGCTCAAGTTTTCCCTTGGGAAATCCAGTAGAAATCTATTGCATGATTTTCAAGGCTCCATGGTGCAAGTGGCCCAGTCTTCTATGCCATAGCTCGCCAATATCTTGGCTCTGCACCATCTCAGCTTTGGAACTCAAAGAAGCACAGTCATCTACCTCCATCTTGTAGAGATTCTTTACTCAAATCCCTATTCGCTTTGTCTATCCAGTATCGATATGCCTCAGGAATACCTTTTCTTGACTAAAGACTACATCATAGCCTTTATCTTCTAGGATAGCAACAGACACAAGATTCATCTTTAGACCTGGTACATACTTTACATTATTCAGGGTGAGGGGAGCTCCATGCTACCTCTGAAACACAACCGTACCTTCACCTGAAACACAATACTTTCCATCATCGCCCATCTCGATCCACATCTAGAGATCCTTCTCCTCTAAGGTACTGAAAAGATTTTTAGCACCTGACATGTGGAATGAAGCTCCACTGTCGAGGTACCACACACATCCCACCATGGATGAAACCACGCAGGCGATAAGCAAGAAATCCAGCTCAAACTGTGATGCTAGTGCCTCACCATCAGATCCCTTTGAGGAACCCTTCTTGGATTTCTTCTATGGACAATTCATAGCATAATGGCCCACTTCATGACAATGAAAGCATCGCACTTTCGTTTTGTCAATCTTCTTCCTACCATAGGAAGAACCAAACTTAGAATGGGATGCCTTCCCTTTACCTTTCCTCACCTTACTTGCTAAGGCTAGATTTTCCTCATCATCTTACTTCGATGAGGATCCATCTCTGGCTCTTCTTCTTATTTCCTCCTGCATCCGATCTGACCAAAGTCATTCCCAATTTGGCAATTTTTCTCTTCCATTAACCGAGTCTTGGTAGCTATGCTAGTTCTTAGGAAGACAGAGGAGTGCAAGACTCACCATGTCATCCTCAGTGGTAGGGATCCCTACACTTCCAAGCTCATCCTTGCAGGTGGTGAGCTTGTCAGATATGTAGAGATCCTGTCTCCCTTTTCACACTTGATCTTATGAAGGTTGTCTTTCAGCATCAGCTTCCTCTGATCACTGCTGTTCTGATATAGATCTTTCAATGCTTTCCAGACTGAAAACAATTTCTCCTTCCCATGGAGGCTGAAAACAATGTGGTCTTGAACTCCCTCCAAGAGGATTCTCCTTGTTATAGCCACACATTTCTTCCTTTCCACCAGTTGAGTAGCATCAGTCGACTTGGGGACTTCTTGATCAATAAAGTCCTTTAGACCATTATACTCTAATACTTGGGGACTTCTTGATCAATGATGTCCTTTAGAACAATATCCTCTAATACTACCTCCATGTAATCCTTTCAGGCTATATAATTTGAGCTGCCATCAAGGGAATATTCGATTCTTAAGCCACTGAACGCCATCGGTGAAATTGAGATGTGATAAGAACTCGATTTCTATATTCAGGAACCAAAAACTTCAAACTTCTCTTTCTTTTACACTGTTCTTTGCCTTGATCACCTTTGTTCTGGTACCATATAGAAAATTCCTACTATAGATCAATAGATTATGCAATATGCTAAAACACAATAGAAGATCTAGTTCTACAACACTTTGTGGAAGTTTAATCGAATTGAGAAAGATCAAGAGAACACATATAACTAAGAATGATAAATCAATCACACGTAACACAGAAGAAATAACCGAGGGAAAGCCTCAGCCTAAAACCCCAATCTATGTATTATCATACAAGTCAAAATCTTGTTCAAGTTACAGAAAGAATCATCTCTCAAGCTATCCTGCTCTCTCTGCAATCAAAACAATATAGCTCACAGATTGAATAGACATATTATATGTCCTCCTCAAGCCCTCCAAGCCTCCTATTTCCTTGCACAGTTTTTGTTGGGGTCCAGTGAAGCCACATGTGCGAATTGGCCTCATCACACTCACTAAACCTGAAGAAGTAACTGCACAATCCTGAAGGAAAGGATTCCTTCTCCATGAAAGGAATATTCACAATGGAATATTCTAGCAACTAGTAGTACACTGCCCCTCTATCTAATCTCAATTGGGTCTCTGTCTGAACTAACATGCATGAGTTATTTATGAGAGAATACTCAGTTATCTGAAGTGCAGTAGTTACATGCATGCAAACATTAACTAACTGAACTTACATTAATTCAAAAAACTGTTTGAATTAATATAACTGGACTTGACTCAATTAACTAAGTCAACTAATTACAACTCAATATTACAACTTCATCCTTATCTCTTTAACTAATGGATAAATTCCTTAATCAATGGACAAACTGTTGCATGTCCCCACATAGACTTCATGTTGGATTTTCCTTAACTAATTAACTCAAGATGAATTAATTAATTATTTTACAAAGAGCTGCTAAGATCAAATTCGAATTTTACTTCACTATTTTAGTTTAGGGACTGACTAAAATAGCAAGGTATCCTGAAATGCTATTTATAGAATGCTATTTTTAGCACTTCAATTTTTCTATCCATTGTTGCTAAGAGCAACACTGGCTGAACAACGATTTATAACAGTTCTATTTTTAGCAATTCTATTTTCAGCATTTCCTATTACTATTTTCAACATCTTGTGAGAAAGGTAGTTTTCATATCATCCCAAGAATTAATAGTACACACACCCAAACCCATGGACCATCTTAAAGCTACTCATTTCAGAGTAGAAGAGAATATTTTTATCTTTTGGGGAACAGTGGTGTAGTCATACCCTCTGCAAAGGATGTCAAATTTGAATAGGAAGGCGTTAGGATCCTCTGTGATCATCGCATAAGAAGTTGGGATGCTCTGTAGAGGAATAGCCTGCATGGGGGCATTGGCTTCTTGGCTGACTATGGGGTATTCCAATGTCGAGGTTTGACCTTGATGTGGTTGGTCTCCCATTTGGTCAAAGATGTACGAATACTACTCAGTTATTTTAGAGGGTGTTTTTGGAGTAGGCGGAGGATTAGCAACCCAGGATGGCTTTGCACCCTACCTAGATCTGGGATCACAATAGACCCTTGTTCAGACAACTGAGGTCCTACCTTAGTAGTTCCACTAGTTTCTCCTTCTCCTTCTCTAAAGTTACAGGATTTTCCCTCTTCAAGAGGATCAAAATTTAAGCTTACTATAGCTTGAAGACTCTGTTTAGATCCTGCAATTTGGCTTTGAATCTCAGGATCAGCTACAGATGGTGAGCCTGTTGCTTGAGGGATTATAATAGGACTTTTTCTAGTTACAACCTAGAATCCAACTGATGCTTTAGATTCTGATTTTCTCACAATTTCGTCTATAAAGGTCAGTATCCCAAGGTTCACTAATCCCTTGAGTTTTATGGATTTTGGAGGGGGGTTCGATTCTTTTTCTATATTTCTATTCCTAGTCATTTATAAAGACCAATTCCTATTTAACCTCTAAGCTTTTGTTGAAAAGCAGTGGTAAGAAAGAACTTTACTTGCTAGGTACGTAGGTTCTTACCTCCCGTTTTTAAAACCCAATTCTTTTACAACAAGATAAAAAGGAAATCACTTTGGAACACTCTCCCCGACAATGGTGACAAAATTTTGGTGCAATAAAATGTCTTTTTAGAAACAATCTTAATTCTTACATTAATTGTCAACCCGAGGAAAGTCTTTTTATTTCAAGAGTGTCAGCACTATATATGCAGTGAATTCAGAGGTTAACTAATAACAAATCATTGAAATTTCTAATGACTATCTTCTTCAAACTCAATCCAATCAACTCTGAAAGAAGTAATTCTGAAAGAAATTCATAACGCATTCTACAATTCTACTTAACCTATAATTGAAGCAAAATAGATTTGAATACAACTTATAAAGAATCACACTTGGCAGTTTTAACTAGAATTAAAGCGAACTCACTCACTCATGAAAGAAAACTATAACAATTAACAACAATGGTAATCGAACAACGAATCCTAATTAAAAAACAAATCCTAATTAAGCAGCAATTCTAAATTAAATAGAAAATCTGAATTGAACAACAATTTTTTATTGAACAATTCCAAATTAGATAGCAATCCCGGATTGAATAGCAAATCTAAATTGAGCAACAATTCCAAATCGAACAACAATTCTGAATTGAACAACAAATGATACATGAATATCAAACGTTATCTAAACAGAAAATGACTATAGAAGCATAAAGCGATTAATTCTATCTCTAAAATCTATGATAACATTATTTGAAAGGAACATCAATTCGAGCTAGAACTATCAGAACTGATTCAATCAAAGGTATTACTCACATATAACACATGGATCAATCTAAATCTCAAATGGACAACAAATGCAAACTGAATTAGCAATCCTTACAATAATCAAAAGTAATATTAAGCTAACATTAGCAAGCAATCAAGAATGAAATAGAAAAAATTATGACATAGGTGAAGTAGTAGATGTTCTCTTGACCGGGCCCACAGTCGCCAAAAGTCTCCACTAAGAGATACCTAGAATAGAAGTATGAATTAAACACAACCTTTCTTAATTAATGTAATTGACCAAGTTATAGCATCCAAAATAACAATATTATATGTCAAAAAGAATAATTACAAACTGTGTAATTTTGAACCCTGTGTAGTTTTTCCTTTTGGCGTTAGATATTACATTAGAAAGTAAATAGATAAAATCGAATCGTCAGGATCAAGGGATCCTAAGGATTTTTCTATACTTGATCTGATTCTGTCATCAAATAGCCATTGGTTTGCCTAGTCTTCCGCTGTCTTCCCTTGCCTTTGACGTTGTCGCTTTCGATTATGATATGTTGTCATTCTGTTGATTGGGTAGCCATCACTCAATTCGTTACTCCGACACATAAAGATAGTAAAACTTAGTTTTTACTGCTTAGATTCATCTAATATGTTACTGATTATTTTTACTCGGCTTTATTTATTATTACCTCTACTTTTATTCATAAACAGAGATAATCATGTGAGGATGAGTGCTAAATAAAGTGATTACCAAGGAGAAAACATACCTTTTTCTTGACCCAACATAGGGAAGGTGACACTATTGGATGAATTAGAGATCTTGTCCTCAGTTAAGCAACCCAATATTGTGTGTGGGTGTGGTGTAGTCAGTAGGCCCAACCGCTTCACGACGTTTGCTCGAATGAGGTTATTTTTGTTCCCACTATCGATAATGAATTGCAGCGGTGAATCATCCAGCCACATCTATGAATGGAAGACATGCTCACCCTCCTCTGGATCTTCAGGCTCATTCTTCTGGATCTTGGTGGTGGCAATAGTGGTGCTAGGCTTTGCATCAATAATCTTCTTCCCTTTGTCATTCCTCTTCTTGGGTTATGACTCAGGGTTGGAACATGCATATGATTCTGAAGCTTTCAACTTGGACACCAATGACTTCCTAGCCTGACACTCATTTGTGTTATGAGTGGGGATCTTATGGAACTCACACCACTTTCTTGCATCCTTCTTTGACTTTGTGGTGGTGTTATTTTCTTACGCATTCGACAAGTTGTATTCAATCAACCCAGCTTGGCTTTGTCGTTGGTTCTATGGTTTGGTGACACCTTTCCCTTGCTTTGAATTCATAGATCCAAAGTCTCGCTTCTTCTGTTTAAGCTTCTGCTAGATCTTGACAACATATCAATACTTCATGCCAAGCAAGGAGATGTCTAGGAACTCCATCTCATCCTTGATGTACCTGTGTAGGCAACCATAGTATTTGAGTACCAAATGCCGCTAAGAATCCTCGATACCCAACTTTGTGCGAAGGGTATGAAAAATATTGGTAAACTCCAACACATCTTGGTCCCTTCCCAATTGCAACGTGGTCCACTTTATGTATTTATCCTCATAGCTCTTGAGAGGGTAGTACTTCTCCTTGATGGAGTCCTGGAATGAATTCCAAGTGGGTGCAGTTGAAAACAATGAGGGTTCCCTCTCATCCTTATGCTCACAGTAGGTTTCCCACTTGTCCTTGACGTGGGGGCCAGATTTGAGAAGAGAAAAAGTAATCTATCTAACCCTCAAATATGGGAATGTCAAAGTTAAATTATACCTTAAAGGGTGTGGTGCTTTCAGATTAGTTGTTGGAATTCGATGTGTCGCACTTGGGTAGCTGCTGAAGGATCTGGGAAAATTTTTCCATCATTGCATTCCTCTATCGCTTGAGGGCTTCTTCGAGAAAGATTTTATAAGTATATCCCACTCGCTCATCTTTCTTTTCTTCCCTTATTGGAGGTCATCGAGATTTGTGAGGTTGGTCTTTCAAAGGTTCGACCAGTTCAAGCCCTAACTCCTTATATCCCAACATCATTGGGGACATGCAAAGAAAAACAGAGAAAGAGTAGATCACTCTCATACCACCGATTCAAATTTAAACAGGAACAAAATAAATTATAGATATAACCATAAATATAGAGATGTAGTAGAAATAGTATTTCATTTCATTAATATCAAATATTTAAATATCCCTACAAGAAGATATGGAATAAACTAACTTGGGTGATGGTAGCTTATCTCTGAGAAGCGATGTGGTGGCTACATGCCTCTGAACTATGTTACAATGAGGCTCAAAGGCCTATTTATTATTGAGAAACAATTGAAAACCCTAAACATCCAAAAACCTAACCCTAGGAGATAAAGCACCAAACTATGGTCCCCATTTGGGTAAATTGGTACATCAACTTCTCGGGGTCATAACTTGGCATACAATCTCTATTTGACATGCAAAATACCTTGTTAGAAAGATTTATCTAAGAAATACAACTTTCAAGTGGAAAAAATTCGGCTACGACTCATGTTGTCCCCGTTTCTACCAAAAAATGTTGTTTAGGGCCTCAAAACAGCTTCGAAAATTTAAAACCTGAGAAATGACCAAAAATAGTAAATTGTCCTACGATTAAGGAAACTAAAGAAGCGAAAGAGACAGTGGTGGGTGTCCAAGTGGAATAGGTGGGTGGCCACCCACATCCACATGGATCATCAAGTCTCCATTTAGGAAAGGAGTTTTAAAATCCATTTCATGGACTTTCTATCCATTTTGTGTTTCCAAGGAGAAGAGAGTACAAATGGTGTCCCATTTTTCTATGGGAGAAAGAGTGTTATCATAGTCAACACCACCTTCTTGTGCAAATAACTTTGCAACAAGATTGGCTTGCTTTTTTTCAAGTGATCCATTTGATTTGTAATTTTTCTTGTGGACTCACTTGGAACCAATTGTTTTGGTTTTGAATGGAGTTTCCGCCAACTTCCAATGCCCATTTTTTATGATAGAATCATATTACTTCTACATTGATTCATTCCACTCACCATTACTATCAAATTATTCAAAGGAAGCTGGTTCCCATTTAGTAGATAAATTCAATTCACAATTATATGGAACATATATATCATCTTACATCACTCAAGTTGTACTTATGTGCATCACCTCCATCTTGTTTATCAGTACCTCGGGTTGTTTTTTTTTAACTCATCAAGATTAACACTTTCTGATTTATTAAAGATCCACTTTTGTGGACCTTTCCATTAATTGAGATAGTGTTGCATCAAGATTCAACCTTCCAATCCTATCAATCACATCATTTAAAGGATCTTTATGATATGATTAGGTGGTTGGAACTTCATGGAGGGGAGATGGTTCTTCAAAACAATATTCTAGAAGTTGATCCAAGATAGTGAGTGAATATGTTGAGATGATCAAGTTGTCATTTAATAGTATTGTTAGCATTGGAAGACTTATGAAAAATTGCATCTCTAGAAATAATAAACTTCTTGTTTACCTCACGCTAAAGATGATATGCTTTTATTGTATTTGAATACTAGAAAAAGATGCACTTTTGACTCCATGCATCAATGTTTTCTATTTTATCTTTAGGAATCAAGACATAGTAGGTGAGCCAAAGACAATAATATACTTTACACAAGGAATGTTTCCATCCCACATTTTGTAAGCAGTATCAATTGTAAGAGCATAAGATATACACATTTTTTTCACATATACTTCATATAGAACTACATAATCACAAAACATCAACTTTACATTTTTTAGAAACATCATGGAGATAACCATATTCAAGATAGTCATGTTCATTATTTCAACTACACCATTTTGTTGGGGATTGTATGGAACAATTATTTATTGTTGACTCTCAAATTGATGAGGATATTTTTCAAAATAATTATATCTATATTCTCTTTCATTATTAATAGGAAGGAAGCCAATACATGATTGTGCTTCATTTTTGACTATATGTGAAATTTTTAAAAGTTTCAAAGGCTTTAGAGTTACTTTTTAACAAGTACACACAAGACACATTAGTGTTATCATTAGTAAAATTCATCATTTATTTATTTCCATTAGTATATAGAGTAGACATATGGCCACACAAATTAGAATGTATCAATCCATGTTTTCTAAATGATCTGGAAGTGGAATCATGAAAGGGTTGTCCATTGTGCTTTCTAAGGATGTGAGCATCACATTGCCTCATTTTTCTCGTAATAGTAGGAAAAATATAAACACTATTTTTTTTTAATATATGAAGGTGATTATAATTAACATGCCCAATTATAACATGCCATAGAATACTAGATGACAATGTTCCTTCATCATGATAAGAAAGGTATGCAACATTTTGTGTCATACAAGATGTCCCTTTTAGATAAAACAATCTTTGATCTTCCACTCTACTTAAGACAACAATGTCGTTGGAATACTTCCTTATTTCTAATTTGGTATGAGATGTGTGATTAAAGTGGCCTTTTTGATGAATGAGCACAAGGAATGACAAATTTATTCACATCGCTAAAATCTTGAGTACATCATGTATAAGAAATTAGGGAATACATGCATTTTAAGTTTGAAGGTTCCAAGTCCCAATGGTTTGAGACTTAATATATTTACAAAGTGCAGTATGCCATCTACATTGTCACTAAAATCCTTAAAGAAGTCTCTCGAGAAAGTCATGTGACATGTTGCACTTGTGTTAAGCAACCATTTATCTATCCAAGAAGAAAATGAAGTATGAAAGAAATATTTATTTATTATAATATTGGAATGGGAAACAATGTAATGAACATATCAAAATTATGTACCTATCATTGTATCATGTGCTTTACGTACCTATGTATTCCTCTCTTTTTTTACTTTGAACTTCTCCTATGGGATTTCATATGTTGATGTGTCATGTTCATTTTATCCACAATGAACATAGTTAAGGTTACATCTCTTACTATGGTTATATCTATCCCCTCTAAATATGAATTTCTTTATTCCATTTCCTTTTTATTTATTCTTCCATGCATATCATAAATAAAGAGTTCAATTATCTCTCCATCAATATTAAAAACCTATTGCTCATCATTTTTTCCATTGCAAAGTGCCCAATGCAATAATTCTTGCTTGATCAACTTTAATTTTTCCTCAAATTGGAATGCTACAAAGGCAGTAGATGATAACTCGAAAGGATTTCGTTGGAATTTTAGTAATATCATAATGTATTCCTCTTCCATCTAGGATGAATTGAACTTGAAGTGGCTTAGCGGTTTCATCCCTAGTGTTTCTAATTATAGTAGAATTGGGAAAGGTTTAGATTCTTCCCCTAAATAAACACATTTTTTGACCCTAACTTAGTCATATATTAGAGCTTTAGACATGAGTAAATGGTTAAGTATCTTAGAAATTTTATCCTCAACCACTCATTTGTTCCTATATGTGGTTCTAATTTTGATGGGCTTGACATAAGCAGACCCATGACCTCTAATTTTCTAAAAATATATTGAGAAAAATAGTCAACTTCTAGTAATGGGCTCCAAATTTTAGACCTACTGAGAGTAAAGTTGAAATCGACACCAACAATAACATTCTCCTCTTGGTTGGAGTTCTTTTTAAGACAAATTTCTAATAATTTATCTTGCTAAATTGGGATCAATAAATGTTCAAGAGAGTAAAACTTTTATTTAGATATTGGGAATATAATTCAACCCCCAAACTTGATAAAAAGGACTTGTAATAAATAGAATATATAGACCTTGATCGTCCCCTAGGAATTAAGCCACCTAATATTCCCTGGCATTGACAACGATAAAATCACAAATCCGCAACAAGTTTCATATGTCTAAATTTTTTTCATCACCCTCAAAAGTTTCTTGAAGTAAGATAATGTAAATTTTCTAAGACTCTACAATGCTCCCATGGTATCTCCTTTTTACATGACTGCCCAATCCCATACAATTGACAGAGAGATAAATGACAATGCACCCATCACTAGGGCATCATTGACTATAAGAGCCCCCAATACTAAATCTTGTTTACTAGATAAAACTTTATAAAGTGATTTCTATTGATAAATACACAAACTTGACCTCGTATCCCTTCTAGAAGCTTTGAAACATTTTCCTTCAACAAATCCATTCTTCCGATCTCTTCTTGAACTCTCCTACAATCTTCCTCATAGCTCTTAGGTTATACCTCTACCATCCACTCCATTCCTTAACATATGAGAAGTTCCAATGGTTCCACCTTCTTCACTAGGCTTGAGGAAATTAAGGATTCTACGTGAAGTCCTAAACTCTTAGAAGAAAAAAAATTAGAAAACAACTCTCCTTCAATTAATTTTTTCCATAAATGGAATTCAAATACACAACCAAACTTGTATTACTAACTCCAAAGGAATTCATAATGTGTACTACTTCATAGTTAAAAGGAGAATATTGTGAATTTTAAAGGATTATATAATCTAAAATTATGTTTCTCTTTGTATGGGAACAAAATTTATATGCAATTTTGACTTGAGATTTATCCCATTGCAAGAAAATGTATACACTTCTCTTAAAAATACATGTGTTGTCATTTTACATAACTACGGAAAGTTTCACAATACCTAGATAATATGAAAGGATAACATACTATGTAGATGTGTCTAGAGAAAACACCCTTTATCATTTATGCTGAATTAAAATTATTAAAATAATGTAAAAAATAACAAAATAAATAAATAAATATTTCATTGGATGTTATTGAAATATTAAATTTGATATTTTTCATTCTACTTATTATGATACCGTAGATAATGACAATACTCATCAATCATTACTATATATATATATATATATACACTTTTCTAAACCTAGTAAAAAAATTCTCATTTTACTATGAAAATTACAAAATTTACAATTAAGATGTGGCAAAAAATACATTATATGTTAATGAGAAATTTGGGAATGAGTTTGGTAAACTGTATTTTAATGAGAACATTTGGAATGCATTTAGGTATAAATTATATTACATATAATGGTTTTATTATTAGTGTCATGTTATATTTTTTATTTTTATTTTCTTATGAAATAAATATGAGTGAGATTTTTTTTTCCTTTTTTTCTCCAAAAATTTCTTATTGATAGCTAAAAGTATTACATGATATATTACAATGGTATCTTTTCCAAATCTTAAGTAAAGTCGAGATGAAAGAGTTCACCATGAAAATTCCGTAGAGTTAAAAAAACAGTAGTCAATTGTTTAGATTGATCAAAGGTGACTAAACCAGAAGATCAAATTGAAATAGGACGCCCTTGACTATTTTTTGCAAAAAAAGACTACATAGACAACATATCAAGAGTACGATTATTTAAAGATTGAACAACTATAGACTTAATAAATTGACGAGTATGAACCTGAACTGTAAAACATGCAAATACCATATAGTGTAGTAAAATGTAAGTAAAAACTGAAGCCTGTAGGTTCCTTCCACCATGAAGACTAAGACAACTTGTTTTAAGAACACTTTAGTAAAGAATAATGACTGGCGAGCGTGAGGAAAGAATTGCATGAGTTGTTTAGAGGTGTATCAGAGTTTGCAGGAATAGAGTTGAGAGGCATAAAATTGATGACTGCTTCCTCTTCAAGTTGATAATTAGAATTTATGTCTGAATCAGACATAACAAAATGTCCCACATGACTTAACCTTACCACAATATCATCAAAGTTATATTTGATGTCCCGCATTATGTGCTTTATCACCTCTTGGCTAGCAAAGAGTTTGTAGTTATCAACTTGCTTATCACAGATAACCATGTTAATGAGTGTCTCCATTTGACGATGGTTTGTTATGGAGTGAAGAAAATGAATCCTTCTTCTCCCAAACATTCCTGGATCTAGTACCCATTTGACGTCGCTTCCACTTATCTCTGAGTTAGAGAAGTACTTACAATCAAAAAATTCGTTCACTTCCAGATTTAGAATTTATTTTCTAACCTCAAGAGGGGCAGCGTCAAAGAAATTCACAATTTATTCCCACCCAGAAGTGCACTTATACCTTGAGGAGGCAACACTTGAAGCACTACCCCATAAGACATATAATGATTATCACAGAGCCATGTAATACCTACAAATAAAACACTTACCTACAAATACAAAACAATGAACAATGACCCATGTATTATGATGACAAGAGGGAAAGCTTGATTATAAGGCAGAAGGATAGTGTGGGGCAGTAACGGGAGAATAATTGATACCCATCGAAAACTTGATGTGGTTACAATACCAAAATTGTGATTATATTCAAAGACTAGAGTTAGGAGAGTCTAGACCTAGTTTTAGAACCAAATGGAGAATGTGCCAAATACCAAACCCAACAAACAAGTATTGGATAATTAAAAGAAACTCTGAATGGTTCAGAGGCTTGTAATGACACCAAGAATAGAAAAACCATGAGTTCGAAGGACAGACCAGTCCTCGTGTTATGAAAAAACAAAATAAAGAACGCTGGGATAAGACACAACCCTCAGCAATGAAATTGTGAGAAACTCGATGATGAGAACAACCACAAAAAAGCAAGGTGTAAGGATAGGAGTGTTTATAAATAGAAATTGAACTTTAGAGACTGTGACAACCATATGGTTTGGCCTTCGCTTAAACAGAGTGAAAAAGTCCAAGAGACAACGAGCCACAACATCTTAAAGAAGAACGAGACCATATTTCCACCACCCTATCAATAGCTAAAGGGCTATATAACAAAATTCAAATATGAGAAAGCTAGTAAAATGAAAAGAGTAAAAGCCACAAAACCTTCATGGCCAAATCAAAGTGTCCCAATTGAACCCGAGCTTTACCATCCCACGGAAATTTTGCATGATCAACTTGTAAATGATCATAACTCGCCTATCAGACCTATCGTTGCCTATAACTAGTCTTCCATGGAAGCAGCTTGCCATATCTAGGCAGATAGAAGGAATAATCTCACTGATGATTTTAGAGCGTATGAAATCCCTGAACCCATTTATGAGCATTTAATCTCGGAGGACCTAGACAGGTGAACCCCGTACGTAAAACATGGAAGTGTCATGCCCAAGTGATGAGGGGTGGAGTGTAGGGCTAGATTCTCTCTTTGAGGACCGCCAAATACCTGCCCATACAAAAAACATGAGTATAGAGAAAGAACAGAATTAGATATTTACATTGATATATAACGTATACCTAAAGCCCAATCCCATCACCAACTCCGACCTCTGAAATTTCGGTGTTTAGAATCAATTTACAAATAGCCACACTTGTGTTATCTTGCTTGTAGAATCAACTACCAAGAAAGCACCCCCATAGGGGAAAATACGAGTACAACTTAAATGTTATTTTGTTTTTGTTAAATCACTTTTGCACTTCCATGACAATATGATAAAGAGAATTAGCTAAATGGATCACTAGATATGCATTATTGTTTATCTTGAATAATTATGCAAAACCACGAACATATGATCAATAAGAAATGGCTAAAGGGTATACAATCTAAAACTGAGCTAAATATATATTTTTAGTTGTTTTGTGGATTATTTTAAAAGATTGGTTTGTGTCAACTATGATGCATATGTATCATACACACTCATAGAAATTACAAACTCACAAAATTGAAAAAGAGGTAGCCACAACCAGCCATTAGTGAGAGATGACTTAATGTCTATATATATATATAAAATATGCTGAACTTGAATTTGGACACACACAAAATAAATCATATCTTATCTTATAACTTTTAATATTTAAAAGAAAAGAAAGATATAATAGAATTTCTTCAACAACTCCACATAATTTATGTTTAGCAAAAATCTTATTGTGTTTTTAAGACCGGCTTGACACATAAGATACGCAATCCTCTTAATAAAATATTAAAATAACTAAATAATAACAAAAGGAAAAAGTAAATATGTAATAATAATAACACCAATTTAACATTAATTTATTTAATTTTTTCTATTTCGAATTTATATCTAATTATTTATAATAATGATTAACTAAAAAATATTAAATTTATCTTCTTTTTTAAGTTATTAACTTATTTGTATGTTTACATTTAAATTAAAATATTAAATAAGAATATTTAAAACATTATGTTTTTCAAAGGTCCAGGAGCTTTCCAATCTTTCAGTTGAGCTGAAGTAGATTCTATTTCCATCATAGTAACCAGTCACATTAAGAGCTGATTGTGCTCTTCTGTCATGATTTTTGGAATATGCTGGAACATTTTGTTTATAGCAGGGTATCTTCCTATTGGCGGCTCTTGATGTGTTATTTTGAAGTGGTTGATGAGTTCTTTCTCAATGTCTTCATGTTTCTCCATTCGTTCTCCCTGTGGATTCTGAGGATACGCAATGGTGTTATTCATTCTTCTCTGGATAGTAGTGCGGTGAAAGAATTTGGTGTTTCTTTTCCCTTCTTTTAACCATCCGATTCTTGATTTTTGTTTCTATACCAGTTCCTCTTGTTTCCTTCTTTCTTCTAATTGTGCGAGAAGAACTTGTTCTTGACTTATCAATGCCTCAGTTCTTCCGCCTTCAATGATCTTCTGCTGTAGCTTTGTCATGCTTTACTCGAGCATGTTTTGACCTTGAAATATATTGCTGAAGGTAGTGTGATTTCAATGCTTGATTTTCATTTTGAGATGCTTTAGCCATTGCTGGAATTGATACATGGTTGATCCTCTAGATGGAGTAAAGTTATCCCAAGAAAATTTGACTATATTTTCGAAATATGGGTGGGTGAGCCAGAATGTTTCAAATCTGAAAGGTTTCCTATTTGGGTTTCCGGGTCTTGTCCACTGAAGGGAAATGGGCCAGCGATCTGAGCCTACTATGGGGAGTATGGAAGCAGTAACGTTACCTCCCAAATGTACTAAGTTATCTAAGATGAGGAATCTGTCTAGCCTAGAGGTTATTTGTTGAAAGCTTGACCTTTTATTATTCCATGTGAAAAGACCATTATCAAATGGTAAGTCTATTAGCTAGTTGTTTTGTATGTATTCTTTGAAGCTTCAGCTTTCATTATCCAATTTCATTCTGCCTCCTTTTTTTCCCTCCTATCTGGTAATCATATTGAAGTCCACCCCTGTGATCTAGAGTGGATGATTCCATGTGGAATTGAGAGTTTCCAGTGTTTTTAGCAGCGCATTATTTTGCACAGAATCTTGAGGGAAGTATATATTTGTTAAATGACCACGTATGTTGGTTCCTATGATGTGAAAAGTGGCCTGGATGAAATGATGTGAAACATGGAAATCTATGAGTTAAATGTTTTGCGTACTCCAGGCTATAGCAAGCCCTCTCTATGCACCAGTTGCATCTATTGTAACTATTTGGCATCCCTGCCAGGCTTTGGATAAAATAGAATCTAATGTGTTGTTGTTACAATTTGTTTCCTGCATGAAGAGAGTATGGGGTTTTTCATGCTATATCATGTTTTATATCATCCTGTATTTCTCGAGACTATTGAGTCCTCGAACATTCCATGAGATGAGCTTCATGGTTGACCAGATGGTAATGATCTATAGTATTTAGTCAGCTTGGAGCACTCGCCAAACTCCACTAGCATTTCCCCAATAAGGATTGTACGATGTAAGTCTTTCTTTATTCCTATTTTCTTTCCATCTTTGGTGGTGTGTTTCCCTTCCCAGCTGCTTCCTTGTTGTATGCCCAAGGTTTTGTGTTGGTGTACTCGTGATAGTACCACTTCTAGATTTTCGAGCTGCTTGTCTAGTATTTTGTCGAACTCTTTCTTTTTGCAAGCTTGTTCTAGACCAAAGATGTCTAGGTCTCCTACATCGAAGCTCTCTAGTTCTTCTTCCATGTGACTTTTTTGATTAATCTCATGCATGTGGTGGATTCCTTTGAATGGGTTTGTCAGAACATTATCAGTGTCCATTCCTTTTGCTGACCAGAGAGATTTGTTTTTATCTTGGAGAGGGATATGTTGAGAATTTGCAAGTTGCTGAATGGAGTCAGTCTCCAAGGGTGGTTGACTCAAATCATTAGGAATGGGTATGAAATAAGGCTTGGTGGTTGGCACAGAGGTTGTCTTAACCATTTTGGAAGGATTGGATTCTAGCATATCTAGGTTTGATAGAAGGTCAAAACTATTACTGGTGGATGGTGCAGCGGAGGTTGGCATTGCGTCTATTGGAAACCTTGGTGAACCCTTCAGAGTCAGATTTTTCCACATGGTCTGAAGGTTTAGGACAGGAAATTAATGGGCAGTGTCAGAACAAATGTCCATGAGCATGGAATTTCCTACATCTAAAGTGCACATGTTCATAATCTATATGTTGAATCCATTCAAAGTCATCATGAAGGAGGCTTACCGAATCTAGGGGAGCTTTTCCAAGTCACATGTAAACACATATGAGAGCATATGATGTGTACCGGTGGAGCTTTGTTTCCTTTGTAGTCTTTATGAACTCTCCTAGTGCGATGCCAATAGCTTGGAGCAATTCTTCATCCCAGTATTCCAAAGGTAAGGAGTACATGTGAATCCACACTGGTGCCTAGTTGAATTCTTCCTTGTTTGGGTTGAATCTTTCTATCAAATCTCGTAGATATAGACCTGTGGCATTGAAGAAATAGGGTCCTCCATCTAGAATGTGGTTTCGGTCTTCAATACAGTTAAAGAAGGTCGTGAAAAAACCTCTGGGGCCTAGCTGTAGTGAAACATGCCCTTTGGGTTTCCATTTTGAGACTATCCATCCTTGCAGGGCTTTCTTAGTTGGCCAGAAGCCTATGAATTTACCTATAAGCACATGATCTTTCATATATTGGATCTGAGCATTGATTGTATGGTTGGGTAGATCGGTCTTGGGGTGTTCTGCTGCAATGGGCTTGCATGTTGAAGATGTTGCCTTCCTTGGTTGTTTAGGAACCGCAGAGTTGTTCTCGTTTCTGTTGTTCAGATCTGCCACTTCTTCCACTTGCGCAGGCTGGAGTGTTGGCTATTCCGCGCGCTCAGTTGAGGGCTGTTCATTTTTTTCCTCGAGTGGTTTGTTTTCAGTATTATGGCCTATAGAGGGAGGCCCTGTGGCCACCCCTATCTGAATGTTTATGGGTTGTTTCTGTCAGATCAGCTAGATCCATGCTTGCAGTGTTGTGGCTTATTTCTAAAGGCCTTCTACCTCTTGCTCTGTGCTGTGGAGGGTTTTATCAGAAACCCTTGTCCTCCAATTTCCCGAAAGTAGATCCCGACTTCACTTTGTTTCATTAACATAAACATTTATTATTACTTAATTTAATTTAATTTTAAATTTAATAATCTTATGTAAATACCTCTCCATGTAGAGAACCTTTCAATACAACGACTCATATTCATAACCATAATATTTAACAACATTTAATTAATAAACATATAAAAATTTGAGTAGACATAGTACAAGGACACACAAAACCTATTGGTATATTACATTCAAAACCAAATTACATCCCACATATATAGTGCTTATGAGGTCCACCGAATTCCATACAAGAAGATTGCCTATTGAGAAAATACCTCAACAATCCAACCAGCCAACATACCTAATCTACAAGTATACAAATGTAAGTGTTATTTCCAAGTCTCTCCCTTGACAATTACATTACCAAATTAACATTACATGAATAAAAAAAATACATTTCACATATAAGTCACATATGTATGATATGGTCTTCATTGGCACCTCTATCCACTGTAAATCTCATGAACCACACCCTTTCTCCACCACAATCTTTGAGCTTTGAGGTACAGTTGTCTCCGACCATTGTTGAAGAACTTGTAAGATCAATAACATTGACAGATTATGCTCGTCGGGGCTTCTGCAATAAAAGTTGTCAAGTAGCGAGCCAATGTATGGAGCTACCACTCTCTGTCAGATATTTCACTTTTAGCTAATCGTCAGTTGTTAGGAAGGTGGTCTGAATACTGAATATGTTCAAAAGTTGATTAAACAACATAACTTGTCTAACACACAAGGATATCATACAATAATATGTAATTGAGGTTCTTGAAGCCCGAAGCACAACAAGACCCGTCAACATATTACAAAATCACATAATCAAATCAACCATATGCTCTCTTGGCACCGAAGAATGTCGAGAATGAGTAATTTGAACTATGTTATTTTGTTCAATAATTGGTCTTGTGTCATATGTCACAAAAAATCTTATTAAAAATGAAAAACAAATTGATTAACAATAAAGGCAACAAAGCCTATGACGGCCAAAACCAATAGTAGTTCTTTTACCAACAAAGAAATTTTGAGCAAAAATAACACAAAGTACACACAAGAACTATCATACATTACATTAAAAACCAAACTATATCCTACATATCTAATAGGTTCTACTTAATGCAATTATGTTTATTATTTTTATTTAATTTAAAATTTTTAGAAAATATTGTCTATAATTTTATTAATAAAAATATTATTACAAAATAACAAATTGAATGGAAAAAACAAATTTTTTTAATTAACATAAATATCTATTATTATTATTTTCAATAAAATTCACATAATAATTTCTTACTTTTATTTATTAATTTAATTTAATTTTAGCTGGCCACTATTCAGGATTATTGTTACAAAGTTTGAAAATTAATTTCCATAAACCATTTAGACTTTTCTAACTTCCATTTCATGTGATTGGTAATGTTTGTCTTTTCAATTGATTGTGTTTGATTGTTCATACAATTTGCTGTACTTGTTATCCCTTGTCTTTATTCGAATGACACTGATCACAACATGGGTATTAGAGAAAGCTATTTTTGGAAAAAATAATATATTATATATATGTAAGTATCAAACTTAACCTCCATCAACATCTACCATATTATATGATATAGGTTTCTATTAACACATAAGTGGTTATTATTATTTTAAATGATATAATTTATTTTAGCTTAACCACGAACTGTAAAGTAGGATGATAGAAATGTCCTCATGTGGGAATATCTAAGGCCATCAGGTTTATGTGATTATATATATTTTTATGATGTTTATGGGTCATGATTAAATAGAGTTGATTTTTTTTTAAATATTCTTTGATGTATTATATAACATAGGTCTCTCATTATTACACATAATAGGTTTTTATTAATAGATACTTAGTTATTATTATTTTAAATGGTTTAATCTATTTTAACTAAAGTAGAATAATATTGATATAAATGATTTTTTGTGCGAATGTCTAAGGTTTATATGTCTATGTGATGATATATGTTTACTTGATGTTTATTTATTATTATTAAATAGAATTATGTTTTTGATAAATATTTTTTCATTTATTATACACCACAGTTATCTATTAACACATACATGGCCATTATTTTAAATGGTATAATCCATTTTAGTTTAATCACGGTTTGTAAAGTAGAGTAATAGAAATGCTTTGATGTGGGAATGTGTAATGCGTACATGTCTATGTGATTATATATGTCTTTATAATGTTTATTGGTCATTATTAAATTGAGTTGGTTTTTTTTAGAGATATTCTTCGATCTATCTGAATAAATCTTTGCTCTACCTCATTTGTTTAAATATGGTATCTGTTGATTTTGTATCTCAGTGCGTAACCTTATGTCCAGGCATGCAAAAGTGGCCCACACCTCCTTAGAACACTTGCTCTAGGCTGAGAAAATTGGTAATGTATCTTAGCCAAGTCTAACTTAGGAGAAAAACATATTAATATATTTGCTTATTGAGCTAATAAAACATAGGAAATGTAAATTAGTTTAATTTAGTGAGTAAATTTTAATCTTAGTCATTCATCTCAAGTGAGATGAGATCTAATATCAATCATTTATCACTTTGATATTAGGGTTAGGATTAGAGTTTTGGATTAATGTAGAGTTATAAAAGGTAGGTTGAGGAGAGGAGATAGACACACAACAATAACACAAGATTGGGAATGACATCTCAATGAGAAGTGTGTTGGGTGTGAGAGAGTGTAAAGAGGCTAGAGATCTAGATTTTCAGGTGATTTCGAGCACTAATCTAGGGAAGATCTGTTGGATCATATCCACATTATGTATATGTATTTTGTGTTGAGGCTTGCAATTTGGGTGAAAAATAATCAGGGTGTGTTGTAATTTTCATATGGTTTGGGATCTGATTTTTCAAGACTGCAATCATATCTTATGGTCATGTAAGTTAATGATTAAATCCCTAAAGATTCATTGAATTAAGTTATATCTCGATCATTCAAATTAGATAAATAACAAGGAAAGGTAAATATAATACAGGTTGGTTAAATGATCATCAACCATAAAATGGTTGGTTAATTTGATAGAGTATAAATAATCTAGATTACTTTGGAGTTCTAGTGTGGTGTTCAAAAATCATATGGTGGTTTGAATAGTCTCACAGAATAACATGATGACATCTTAAGCTGAAGTCATAGATAGCAGATAAGCCACAAGGTTAAGAGTGCATATTTTTTATATTTGTCTTATTTGTTTTAGATTGAAAGGTTGACTAAGCAAGACAAAGAATCACAATGCTCATAATCAAAGTGAAGTAAGGTGAATTGACAAAGCATGTTCAGTCATTGTTTCTGTACAATGTAACATGTAATCCATTGCGAAGAAGCCACAAAGTCTAGCTTAAATTTGTAAATTTTGTTAGATTGCAAAGCTAGATTTGTGGGATAAGGCTAAGTGTTGTTTTATTTTTGTATTTCTGATTTAAACATTGAAATGAAGAGTTAAGAGGATGAATGATCTGTTCTCGGAACCCATTTATATATGTCAATGAAGTTTGTTGTTCATTTTAAGTATGAGTAATGAAGTTTTGTCGCTAAACTGTTGAGTTTGAATTGGATGTTGCTGAGTATAAAATAAATTATGATTTGAATAGTAAATCAAATTTTGTGGATCCAATGTGAAAATGTTATGAAAAGGACATCCAATATGATTAAGGAAGTGGGTGATTGAATATTTCAAAGGTTAATGCCTCAATCAGGTTGAAGCCTGCAAATTGATTGTCGAGGTTGGTGCCTTAATCAAGTTAGACTCTACAACATGTTGGTGCTTGTAGATTTCAAAGGTGTGTGCCTCATCAGGTCGGATCCTACATAGGTTTCGTGCCTACATCAAGTTGAAGCTTGCAATAAGTTGGTTCTTGCATATCTTTGGGGATTGGTGCTTAAACCATGTTGGTTCTTGTAAATTGAACTAGGGGGATTGATATCACATTCTAGTTGGTGCCAACAAATTATTATAATCGTCGATTGAAGAAAAATATAAGAAGAATTGTGATTTTCTCCCACAAGGGTTTCAACATATATCTAGTGTTCTCGTGTTGATGTAATGATTTGTATTATCGATTCACTATTATGTTCTCACTTTTGATGAATTGTGTAATTGTTTAAGTTGGTTAAGTTGGCCATTACACTGATTCACCCCCAGTGTAATCATAATTCCAATAATTAGTATTAGAGTAGGTCCTGCCTTTTTTAGGTTAATAGTTGGAAGGTAGATCCAAGGAATTATTGCCATTTGAAGAATAAGAAGAATCCATATCAGAAGGTGAAAAATCATATCAAGTACTATGATTGTACAAGTAATCTTTTAGATGTAGTAGAAGTACTGGGAAATTCCAAAGAAGACCATTTCTTCCTAATCAACGATGCAGAAGAATAATCAGATGCAATACAATCAACCCTAGAAAAAAATCATAAGGAACCAAGGCTAACGAGGTTGCCTATACATCAAGTCGAGCACCATTATTGAATGGATAAAAGTATACAATTTGGAAGGAAAGAATGAAATGTTATCTATGGCTCAAGGATTGGATTTATGGAAAATCTATAGAGATTGGAGAAAAGAATAATAATTATAATGCAAAATCCATGAATATGATATTGAGTACTCTATCAAAATCAGAGTTTGATAAGGTAATTCATTATGAGACTACAAAAGAGATGATAGATAAGTTCCAATAAATCTATAAGGAAGATAAAAAAAAACCAAATAAGGTTGAATATAATGAACTAGATGATGAAGGAAATCCCCTTGTTGCTAGTTATGAAAAGAACAATCCATATTCAGAAGCTAAAATTGAAGAAGATGTAGAAGAGTTAAAACCTAGTGCTAAGTTACTCCATCATTCTTCTAGCTATTTATATACACCTTTAGATAGTAATATTTATGAAAAGGAACATGACGATGAAATAAGATCCCATGAGAATATTCTATCTATCAGCTCACTAGAAGAGGATAATGGTAAAAAGAAAGTACTAGAATATAAATGTGAACTTATCACTCTCCTATATAATATAGAAGAAAAATTAAAGAATAACATGTCATCAGTCCCAAGGATCAATCAATAAAAAATGAAGATACCAAAGAGGACATTTTCTTCATGGTCATGGATGCAAAAAATAAGTGAAAAAGAGAAATCAGGTATTCCACACTATTTCAACTACGGTAAAGGTCAATGTACTTCTAAATGTCCATATTAAATCATTGATTTTGGAGATGATGATCCTAATATGATTGCTTTTAACTTCTCAAAATAACAAGTAGAAGAAGAGGTATATTTTTAAGGAGAAATTGTAGTTGCCTTAGAGGAGTTAAAAGTTTCAAGGAAAAGGGTTATTCAATTGGAAGAACAACTCCAAATTTATGAAGGTAAGGATGAACTCTTAAATAATATTTTAGAGGTAGACAAAGAGCAGAAGGATATTTTAAAGCACTACGAAGATCAGGACCAAGAAAATTCTACTGTGAAGGCCCAACTAGAAGAAGCAAGAGTCATGGAAGAAGTGAGTAAGAGCTAACTAAAATAAAGAGAAGGTCATTGTAAGGCTCTAGAAGCTGAGATTAGTTCTTAAAAATACGAGTTAGAAAAGGGAAACAATCAATTGATGGAGTATGAAAAGAAAGGGCATGATTTTGACGAGTCTTCAAATATTCTAAAAATTTAATTGGTAAAGGATAAGAAGATTGTGGAATCACTCCTAGAATAGGTTGAAGACAAGGATCATAATGTTGTCATTTTGAAGACAGAAATAGATGAATCTAAAATAATGCAGAAAACTAGAAGACGAATTTGTCTCTACAAAGAAGAAATTACAGGAAGAAAAACAAAATTTTAATTTGGTCAAAGCATTTGAAATTCTAGAGACAATTCTTACCAAGAAAAGGTCTCCCCTCATCAAAACATGCCTTGGTTAGATGGAATATCATGAGAAATACAAATATGAATCATGCTCAAGGACACCTAATGGAGAAAAACTCAAGAACCATGATAATACATTTTTAGGATATAGTAGAAATATACTTGAAGACACCATTTAAGCAAGGATCAACATAAGCATGTTAATTTCAACAACACGAGCAACACTCAAGGAGAAATAAATAATGAACAAGATGATCATATTGTCTGTCAGACCAAAGAATGAAACTAGGATGAGTTTGAAAATGCTATTGCATAACATTAAGTCATTCTAATCCTCTCAAGGGATCTACAAGAAGCAGTGGAATAAGAGTCAAGGATCAACAAATAGATGGATCACTTCCAAGATAGAACAATTTCAAAATAATTTCTTCATGAAGACAACTCCACTCAACCATGTAGTAAAATATATTTTTTGGTTATTGTTTATCATGTACAAGATTTGGACATAAAGAAAGGAATAAATGACTTATTCCATGACTAATTATATCAGAAATATAAGCTATTATTAGGCTTCGAAGAAAAAATGTATGGGAAATAAAATCAAAAGTTATAAGACAAACAATATGAACATTTTTTTCCATTATTCAATTTCAACACAAAATGCTACAAATATCACAATGTTGGAGATATAGCTCGTGATTGTAGAATTGACATAAGATTGTTTTATGAACAATCAAAGGAAGAAGGGTTCTTTGATGATACAAGGAAGATCAAGAAGGTATGGAGAAGGAAAAAAGAATAGCCAAGGATAGATTTTAACACTTATATCTACTCTATTGTTGAAGACTTCTTTTAGTATATGTAAGTTTGACATGAGGTCAAAATTGAAGAGAAAGAGTTTGTAGGATTGAGTATTGTAAAATAGGTAATGGAATTCGTCATGACGGGATGTAAAGTAACTTTTTCATACTAATTACAAGGAAGTAGAGTGTTGTAGATAAATCTATCACCATGTGGCACAAGTTCTGTAGGGGAGATAGAAAGCCTCCTAGAGACAACCTCTCGGTTGACTGTAGACCAGTGCCTAGGACATCTTAAATAGAGGAGTGCATGAAAGGTTATATGTGAGGGGTTTGAAACACTCCAATTGTCATGTGAAAAAGGTAATCGGATGGGCTTAGCTCAATAGGGGTTCATTAAGTTAGACTCAAGCCAATACATGGATCCAAATGAGGGGGTATATCGAGGCGATCTTCAAAGAGAAATGTCTTCTCCTCCTGGCCGACACACAACAATGAGACAACTTAAAACTGAAGTTGGAGTAGTCGTGGAAATGAGGAGAAAGAGGAGGGGAATATATGTATAGGTACAAAGAGGGTTCAAATATTTGGACATGCAAACTTCTTTTGAATGCAAAATTTGATGAAAGGTTTGTACTTGGTAGATGGTTAAAATGAATCTTTATTTATTATTAATAATATATTCTACCTAGTACAATTATGTTTATTAACTAAATTTAAATATTAAGTTATCATGGTTAGGAATATGACTTATTATTATTTAAATTTATTTAACTTTGGAATATTTTTAGAAAAATTATTTGTAATTTTATTAATGAAAATATAATTCCAAGATAACAAATTTAATTGAATATTTTTTTTTTAATTAACATAAACATTCATTATTATTATTATTTTCAATTGAATTCATATAACCTTTTATAATTTTTATTTTTTAATTTAATTTAATTTTAATTTTAATAATCTTATGTAAACATCTCTCCATTTAGAGAACCTTTGAATACAATGACTCGCATTCATAACCATAATATTTAACAACATTTAATTAATAAACATATAAAAATTTGAGGAGAAGACATAGTACAAAGTACAAACAAAAATTGTTGGTATATTACATTGAAAACCAAATTACATCCCACATATATAGTGCTTATGAGATCCACCAAATTCCAAACAAGAAGATTGCCTATTGAGAAAATATCTCAACAATCCAACCAGCCAAAAAACCAAATCTACAAGTATACTAATGTAAGTGTTATTTCCAAGTCTCTCCCTTAACACTTACATTACAAAATGAACATCACATGAATAAAAAAATACATTTCACATATAAGTCACATCTATATGATATGTTCTTCATTGGCACCTATATCCACTATAAATCTGATGAACCACACCCTTTCTCCCCCATAATCTTTGAGCTTTGAGGTATAATTGTCTCCAACCATTGTTGAAGAACTTGTAATATCAATAACATTGACAGATTCTGCTCATCGGGTCTTCTGCAATAAAATTTGTCGAGTTGTGAGCCATTGTATGGACCTACCACTGTCTATAAGATATTTAACTTTCAGCTATTTGTCAGTTGTAAGGAAGGTGGTCTGAATATTGAATATGTTCAAAAGTTGATTAAACAACATAACTTGTCTAACACACAAGGATATCATACAATAATATGTAATTGAGGTTCTTGAAGCCCGAATCACAACAAGACCCATCAACATATAACAAAATCACATAATCAAATCCACCATATGTTTTATTGGAACTGAAGAATGTGGAGAACTAGTAATTTGAACTATGTTATTGTGTTCAATAATTGGTGATCTGTCATATTTCACAAACAATCCTATTAAAAATGAAAAACAAATTGATTAACTATAAAGACAACAAATCCTATGATGGCCAAAACCAACATTAGCTCTTTTAACAACAAAGAAATTTTGAGAAGACATAACATAGATATTTGATAAACTCTTCCTTTGTCAATGGCTTTTGATAAATTATTAATCTATGACCATTTATAACGAAGGTGATTCTTTCTTCATCAATATTTTTGATCCTAATTGCACCATTATCAAAAAAAAATTCAATCTCATATCACCCAATCCAATGAGTTTGAAATTTCCCTTGAAAATATTTCAATTTTGAATGAAAAAGTAATGCCCAATATCCTCACTAGAACTTTCTTTCTTTGATATATTTGTTATGCCATCTAGATCTCTATTGTTGAACTAGATTAGTTATTTGGATTGCATCTTGTATTATCCCATCAAGTTGATTTAGTTGCTCCATTATTTGCTTTTGTGCTTCTGAAAGATCAAGACCCAATCTAATTCTTGTCTTGAAAGTTTTTACTTGAAACTCAATAGCAAAAAGGAATTGCTTCCCATAAACAAGTTCATAGGGAGTATGCCTTGTAGTGTTTCTCCATGTGGTCCAGTATACCCATAAAGCTTCTATAATCTTTTTTACCCAGTCTCTTCTATGCAAATGCATAGTTTTGGTGAGAATTTCTTCAATTTCTTAATTAGTGGACTCCACTTGTCCATTTTCTTGAGGATGATATGGAGTGGACTTCCGATGTTTGATTTTGTACTCCTCCATTATCTTCTCTACCAACTTGGATGTGAATTGAGTACCTTGATATGTTACAATTTCCATTCGGACACCAATAAGATTAAAGATATCCGCGAAAAGAAATGAAACTACAACATTCTCAGTAGAAAAAGGAAGTGCTTTAGCTTCTACCCATTTTGTAACATAATCAATGCAAACAATAATGTAACTTTTCTATCTCGATGGTGGATTGATTGGACCAACAAAATTCAGAGCCCATTTTTCAAAAGGCTCAATAAGTACCTGAGGTTGTAGAGGAATTTCATCAGAGGGAACATGTTTCCCCATCCTTTGACAACTATCACATCTCTTAACATACTCCTTGGCATCCTTAAAAAGGGGTCACCAATATTATCTGAAGAGAAGGACTTTGTAGGAAGTTATTTTGTGAGTGAAGTGTTCTCCACATGGCTCATCATGACAAGATTTCAATATGTATGGCACTTCATCTTCTCTATCACACCTTCAAATGATCATATATAGCCCTGTTTTATACAATTCTTCATTTAACCATGAATAAGATGCACTAATTTGAGTTACCTTTCTTTTTTCTCAAGGAGGTAAATATGATGGTAACTTCCCTATAGACAAATAACTAGAAATATCTTCAAAGAAAAGTGATTTAATAGATACTGTAAAAAGATATTCATCAGGGAATTTGTCTTCTATAGATAGATCATTATTATGATTTTGAATCCTAGACAAAAAGTCAGCAACTGTATTTTGTTTCCCACGTCAATCCAAAATAGTGATGTTAAACTCTTGCAATAACAACAACCATCTTGTAATTCTGCCATCACTAACAAGTTTATTCATTAAGTACCTAATAGCAGAATGATCTGTATGTACAAAGTTTCGTAGCCAATAATGTAATGTCTGAATTTATTGATGGCATGGACAACAACTAAAAACTCATTTTCTGTTATAGTGTAATTTAACTCTGCAGGAGTCAATTTTTTACTGGTGTAATAAATGGAATAAGGAGTTAAATCCTTTTGTCCTAGTACAACTCCTAAAACTGTGTTTGAAGGATCAATTTAAATGTGAAAATGTAGTTTCCAGTTTGGTTCTCTAAGAATGGGTGCTTCAAAGATTTTCTCCTTTAATATTTCAAAGGCCTTTTGGCAATCAAAATTCCAATTGAATTCACAGTCTTTTGTGAGCAGTTTGAAATGTGGGGATGCAATTTTCGTAAACTTTTCTATGAATATTCTATAGTAACTAGTGAAGCCAACAAAATTTATAACATCTCATTGACAAGTTGGAATTTATAATTTAGAAATAACTTCTACTTTAGATGTTTCCACTCTAATTCCATTTCCTGAAATATGGTGTTCCAAAACAATTCCCTCAGAAAACATCATAAAACATTTTTTATGGCTTAATGAGAGATTTTCCTCATTAGATCTAATAAGAAATTTTTCCAAAATTTTAAGAGCTTCTTCAAAAGAAGTTCCATAAATTGTAAAATCATCCCTATATACTTCTACGGAATCATGAATTAGATAAGAAAAACTTCCTAATATTTCTCTTCGGAATGTTGTAGGTGAATTACATAATCCAAAAGGAAGTACTCGGTAAGCATAATTTCCCCATGGGCAGGTAAAGGTATTTTTATCTTAGTCTTTTGGAGCTACTTGGACTTGATTATACCCACTAAAACCATCCAAGAATGAGAATTATTTCTTTCTTGCCAATATATCTGAAACCTGATCTATGAAAGGAATTCAAAAGTGATCTTCTAAGGTGGCTTTATTGAATTCCCTATAGTCAATACATACTCTCCATTTTCCATTCTTTTTAGGAACAATTACTAAGGGTGAAACACACTGATTCTCTTAGATTGGATATATGAAATTCACATTGAATAGTTTTTGTAGTTCCTCCTTAACCATTTCCGTTAGATTTGGATTCATTCTTCTTTGAGGTTGTCAAATTTGTTTTCCATTTTCTTCAATGTATATGTGATGTATACATGTATCAGGATCAATTCCCGTCATGTCATTATATTCCCATGCATAGGCAGAGGAATTTTATTGTAACATCTTTATCAATTCGTTCTTTTGAAATTCTTCCAAATTATTATTGATATTCAATTTTTTTCATTGAAATATTTCAATGGTAGAGTTTCCAAAGTTTTCCATAGAATGCAAGGATAGTTTCCAAGATGATAGATACTCAATATTACATTGTTCTTGGAAACTTTGACTAGATTCACAATATGATGAAGACTCATTATCTTCAATAAAATTCAAAATTTGATCTTCTCATCTATTTGCGAAATAGAAAATATTGGTATTATATCAATATCATCATCTATCCATTCTTCATTTTCAACTTCTGTTGTTCTTTTTGCAGCTAGATACAATGTGATTTTTTTTTTAAATTTCCATCATAAATAAACATATCACCAAATCTACAACTTGTAAAAGCATCGGTTGTAGGTAGCCATGGTCTTCCTAGAATCAATGGATGTCCTCCTAAGTTATTCTTGGGTGTTAAAATCACGAAATAAATAGGATATTCCCAAGAATACATATATATCTTCTACTACACCATCAGGTTTGATTACATATATGTTTGCTAATTTTAACAATGTATGTGTATATTGAAGATTAGGAAGTTTTAGTTGATTCATATTTTGTTTACTCATGATCTCTAGAACATCGATGTGTGTCTTCACAGTGGGATTTCTTGAATCAAGATATTTTTGAATTGTTATTTTATCCACCATGATATCTACAATTTTCCCGACTAGCAGGATTCGTTTGACTTCTTTTCTTTTTCTTCCTGGTTTCTTTATGCTCAACTCTCTAATTTTTTTGCAAAAACTGGTATTTACTTAATGTCTTGTAGAAAAGGAATTTTTATGCAAACATATTCGGTTCATCTAACATGTCGTTATCAGGCAATAAAAAATATGTTTTTCTACCCCTTCATCAATTTTTAATCTCTCAGGAAAAGGTGGTTTTGAAATAGATACTGAAGGTTGTTCCATAATAGGAGTTGAGTTAAATGTGCTGGATTAAATTTCTTTTTATTTTTTCCTTTTCCATTAAGAGACTTCTCTTATTTAGAGATCTTTTCCTTTTCACTTTCCCGAATAACAATTGATGGGGAATTTTTCTCTAATATTATACCAGATCTAAGTTGAATATTGTTTAGTTCCAATGGAGGTATCATGTAAGTTTGGAAATTTTTTCCTTCCATATTGTGAACAGGTTGTGGTTTTTTATTATTAATTAGATTTGGAAGTGGTTGGGCAGGAAATTGGTTTGGTCTTTGAGGAAATGATATTGAAAGTTGTGGATTCAAATTTTGGGTTTGAGTTTGTTGAATAGGTTGAGGACAATATTCTGGAGGAAAAGTAGGATATGATTATTCAAATTGTGGATATTGAGGATATTGATGATATTGAGGGTACTTTCCATAAGGATTTTTCTGTCCTTGTGACCAAGGTTGTGGCCAATATTTCCAAGGCATTGGGGCAATCCAATTATTTTGTGATGATTGTGAAAATGGTTGAGTGTTAAAAGCTTGAGTTATATTGGTTATGGATTCTGCCATGGTTTTTGGTAATAAAACAAAGAGGGTCTACCTGATTTAGTACTCCTTCTGATAGACATCTTTAAGACCTAGTATTGAGGTACATTCTTTTGTATCATGATTCTCTGCACTACAACACTCTACACTCTTTAAATCAAGAGGACATTCTCTCAAGGCATGTTTCTTTTGACACTTAGGGGAAAAATGGACAATGAAATAGTTTTATCTTTTTGTTTGTTTTGTATTTTAAGAGTGTTAATGTGTTCACTAAGACTCCCTAAAATATCTATTTTAAAACTATCAATCAAATTACCTAGTTATTCTCTAATTATTGTCCTAGATGCAGATTTATTAATCCTTAATAAAAAAGGATCTCTTGGATTTTTCCCAGTACTTTCTTTTACTCTTGAAATGTGTATGCATAACTCACAAATTTCTCCAAGTGACAACTAAGAAATGTCTCCCTTACCCATGAAATTGAGAAGATCAATCCACTCATCTCTAATGGATTTCAATAAGAGAGCTTTCAATGTTTCCTCATCTAGATTTTTCCTTTTTTCCCTTTTAACATTCTAAGAAAATCTTTCAACGAAGTATTCAAGATTTTCATCTTCTTTCTGTACTATTTTAAAGACTTCATCCTTAATATTACGGGGCATACAATAGTCCTTATATTTATCTAAGAATGTAGTTTTCATTTGTTCCCATGTTCTTATGGAATTTATTCCTAAACTCATAAACCATTTTAATGTTGCATCTTTAAGGGTTGCAGGGAATAATTTCAACTTTTGAGCAGCATGTAGATAATCATATGATTTACACAAAATTTCAAATTCAAAGAGAAATGTTCCAGGATCTTCACTCCTTAGTCCATGAAAGTTTGGACGGATAAAGGGTGAGATATTTTTCATTGTCACCATTGTATATTCATCGAGCATAGGAAATTCAAAGTGTTCTGGATTTATATCTTCTCCTCTCCCTCTCTGTCTTCCTCCACCTCTTCCACCTCCCCCATTTCCTCCTCTTCCTCCTCCTGTCATAGGTTTTTCACCATTCACATTATGTACCTCTCCTTCCCCTTCTCCAGCCATTGTAGATTCTTCAGAACTAATATAGGTTTATGGTTCCAAAATGAGGCTTTCAACTTCCTCTAGTTCCTCTGGTTCTTTTATCAATGGTTTGTTGAAATAGTTTTCTTCCTCCTCTTCTTCAACAGGAGCTTCCATCTCTTGAGCTATAATTTGTTCTCCAGTTGAATATATGAAAATTACTCCTGCTGTTGGAGATATGGGATTTTCTTCTTCTATTATGGAATTTTTTTATGAAGTTGGTGAATCTCTAGGTTGGATTTCGGATCTTAATACCTCGAGGAGTTTATGTTTCCCTGCTATGGATGGAATTCAAGTTTGTTTGGGTGGTGTGGCACTATGAGGTCATGGTGGGGTGAGTGATGTTGTTGGAATTAAACTCTTACCTCTACCTACAAATATGCCCCTAGAGTCTCTTTCCCTATGCATATCATGTTTTGTTTTTGTTCTTTTTATTTAATTTATCAAAATGAAAATAAAAAAACAAAGACTTCTATTTACACTTCTCCAACAATGACACCAAGATGTTTGTCAATTTAGTTGTCTTAAATTGTTACATAAATTATCAACCAGATTTGGTAAACTTGTGAAGTGGAAGTGCACTATATGTGCTAGAAGTCCTTTTTATTAAATTGGATTATTAATGTGCGTGATTGGGTTATTGAAAATTACTTCTAACATTTTTTTGCATTCCTATATTACTCTTTAAAGATAATGAATTTAACACATTCAAAAATTCCTAAAATTTCTTCGCTCCTTTCTCATGAAATAAAAAAATGCTCTTCACACTTGCAAAATGAAACTAAAGAAAACTCATAATATCTCATTAAAGTAAGAGAACTTAACCAATATATTGCAACACAAATTTAATCTGTAACAGGAGAATTATTCATGTAATGTTCTATCAATCCTTTGCATACAAACCAAAATGAATTTGACTTCTAGTTAAAATGAAAACTACACATTTTATCACTATCAACAACTCATGCTTTGAAATGAAAACTGTAAATAAATCACTCATGCTTTGAAATGAAATACTGTAAAGAAATCACTCATGCTCTAAAATGAAATACTCTGAAATGAAACTATAACAAAATCTATGAAAAGCGATTACACTAAAATTGGCATCATTATAAATCAACTTGAAAAGCATTATTAATGAAATATTTCTATCAGTACTTAATTGAAATCAACACCGCAAAAAGATTCTAAAACATGTAAGCAAATGCAACAAATGATATAGAAAATATATGAAAATGTTGAACCTTCACTGTTTGCAGGGGCCCTCCACAAACAGGTGTTCACAAAATCTTAATTGAACAGTCAGCTACGCATCAAAACTTCATTCTTCATTAATAGGTAAAAGCAAAGTTTAAAACAATACTGTCACATATATAAATTATCCTTCGTTCATGTTTTGCTTCACGATACTTATTAAAACTTGTGTCAAACAACTGTTTGAGTCTTTATGCCTACGATTAGTTAACAAACTTCGAAACTTAGCTTTTAACAAGTATCAAAATATCATTTTCTCACAATTTTCTATTTGGCTTAGAAGATAATGAAGCATAAGTTTTTCGGACTATCACTTACCTTTTCAACAACGTGTTGACTTTCGCCCTTTGACTATGAAATCGAACAATCTTTTGATGATTTGGTTTGGATGGATAGGATGGAATCATTGAAGGGATCAAACTCCACATGTCCATATCTTTTTCTTCATAGCTGGAACCTCGAATCCTGATAAACCTTGGAGTTGGCTATAGAAACATAGATTATCTACAAAATTACATGAATTTGGTAGCTAATACAAACATTAATTCAAAAATAAGGAACATTATTAAATATCAAAGATAAGATAATTAAATACCTTACCATTCCAAAAGCCTTGTATTTTTATGCATTTTGAGTTGATGATGATGGTCAAAGAGAGGAAAAATTGGTAAGGGAGAGTGTCAAAATGGTGCATTCATGAGGCTCTATAATGTTCCAATAGAACTCGCTAGTAAAATGGTTCTCATCCATATTGAATTCTAAGACACCCGATTGGATTACACCATTTTTATTGGAAGAATTTACATGCATTCCATCAAGGTTGTGCTTCTTCAATATTCTACACCATGAGTTTTCCCTATAATTGATTGATCATAACCATAAACCAACTAACACACTATGATTCAAGGGCATCCCTCTCCCCTGATAATGTTTTACCATTTGTGAGATCCCGACAACAATTTTCAAATATTCTAGGGGATCCATTATAAAGGTTGGGCCTAGAAGTTTCAAGTATTCCGCACTCCTTGTTACCTACTCCAAAGAGCCACTAGTCATGTCTTCTCTCACGACTGCACTTGTATGCATAGTAACCACTTCCTTTGAGGAACTTTTTTTGGACAACCAATCCACAACCATGGAACTAGATATGGATTTAAGAAGTAATATGCCCTTTTTAACATATGATATCACTCAAAATCCTTTCCTTTACCCCATTCTTGGTTTTGTCGCACGTCAAGTGATGGGAACACTCATTATAAAACATTGCTCTAGCCCTGCCCATCCAGTATTTGGCACCACCTGCCATGTCAACTATGTTAGCAATTTAACCCATTGGAAAATTACATTGGCCCCTGTTACAGAGGACCTTTATAATTTGTCAACACCAACAAACACAATGACACTAGAGGTCACCAAGAAAAAGGAAGGGAGAAGTAAAAGAAGAATGATCCCATAGCCATAACTTCCCCTAGGGTTAACCCCTCTTTTGTGCATTATGACATGATGGCCAACCCTACCAATTAATTCCCAACATTGGATGAGTTGAAATTCATTCTTGATGCCCCTCAGGCATGCACATTGATTCCTCCCTCATTAGGGGAAAATGAAAGTACCTTACACAACAAGGGTCTATGAACTATCCATCCATGTTCTATTTGTTCATAGTAGGGACATGACAAACGTAATTGTGTGATCACTCATAGGATAGAGATGCATTGGTAGCCCTGCATCATGCCTTAACTATCACACCTCCTTTTCCATCAACCTCAAATTTGGATGATGCACCAAAAACTATTTATTATGTCACCTCTTTGGCCAATCAACATGAGGAGCACCCTCGTGACCTTTGCACTAAAACCATTTGACACAAACATATCGAAAAGCTCACCCAATTTCAATGAAGCCCTCTCAACCTTAGGATATCACTCTTGTCTATCAAGAGAATTATTGTACTACATTAAGTACTTCAATCGTCTCACGGAATGATGTTGCATCAAAACATGGTTTATGCATAATCTATTCTATTCACCACACAAACCATTTTCTTAAGGTATTTAACTCCTTGACCATATCAAGTGAGGAAGACACCTTGAGCACGGTTCCCATAACACTGGCATAATCATCAGAAGTTTCGAATGAGACACCAAATGAGGTCAAGTAGGAGATACTTCCACCTAAAATTATTAGTGATACACAATGATAGGAAAATATTTATTATATTTCTTCTTTCATATAAGTAATTATACTATCTATAATCTCATCATTCCACAATTTCAAGCCTGCTTCATACATTACGAATATAGCACCATCTAGGGCAACATGCACCCAAACTTTCTACACTATGTCCACCTTCATTGGCCCTACAGTACCTAGTATGATTTCACATTCTTACATGTCCACTAGTACTTCCGTGCATCAACCATTTCCTCATGACTGGATGATAGCCACCTCATCACTCTCAATTATCTTCCATTCATATGAGGGAACTCTCGACACCATTATAGTACCAAATTTCCCTTAGGACACCATGGATCATCACTCCTTTTCACCACAAGGAGCCTTTACACCTTCCATACCATCTACAGGATGTGTGTGCATAGTGAAAACTAAGGATTTACTTCTCATTGGCCATGTCAACCAGTTATAAACCCAAATTTTACACCAAGCACCTTCAAATACGGTAACATGGCTAACATTTCCTCTATAATTAAGGTGAATATGTTGAGAAACCTTGACATTGTTGAGGAGATAATGTTAGGCGAAACTTGATCCCGATAAGAATTAGACGCCTACAAATCCCTATTCCAAGAATATCATGGAATCGTTTCTTGTTCATATGTAGATATGCCTACCTTGTGTCATAACATCGTAGAACACCACATTGAGACATGTCCTGATGCCTTCCTAGTGAGGTAGAAGAAATGACCCCTATACCCATCAAAAGTTGAGGCCAAAAGAATAGAAATTGATAAGATGGAAAAACTATGATTCATATATGCCTAGACTTCATGGGCTTACAACCCTATACCTCTCATGAAAAATAGGGGACTATTAGGATATGTAATGATTTTTG
This sequence comes from Pinus tabuliformis, assembly GCA_031772625.1. Lineage (NCBI taxonomy): Eukaryota > Viridiplantae > Streptophyta > Pinopsida > Pinales > Pinaceae > Pinus > Pinus tabuliformis. Next base: position 290,195,872 of record CM062820.1, read on the forward strand.
GGATTTGAATGAAGCATGTCCTAAAGACAATTTCCCTCCACCCTTCATTAACCAACAATTTCCCTGCACCGTTTATTAACCAAGACATTAATTGTGTATAGGACATGAGCCCTTATCTTTTATGGATCGCTTCTTAGGCTACAATCAAATTCAAATCCACGGTATAGATATTGGGAAATTTAATTGTGAGTTAATTAATTTCATTAAAATTTCAATCCAAGTTTGTACACTTATGAAGTACACTACATTATATGTGCTAGGTGATTAACGTTTCAATTTTAATGTTTAAATGAAAGTTACATTCTATTGAAAATAAATAAATGACTAAAATATGAAAAACGTATTTCAAGAAATGTAATGAAATCCTACTTATGAGATGAATTATAAGTGAGACACACACACATTTAGTGATGAATTACTTCAATTCTATGAAAGTGATAAATATGTAGTCTAGGAAATCAATGAATTTCAACTCTAGGAAAGCAATGAAATGGGTTATACTATGAAAACTCTCACCTTCTATACTATGAAATGTAAAGGCATTTTATTTTATGAAATCATTGAAATACTAATCTAGGGAAAATAAACACATTTTATTCTAAAAGAAAACAATCAACTTCTAATCTTTGGAAAATAAAGCTAGTTCTATGCTATGAAAGGACACATTCTATTAACATAACAGTGTGTACATAATTAATAGTGCCAAAACATAATTAAAGGAAAATGAAATATCTATATTATTTTTCTTGCTTCCTAGTGAAGCATATATATAAGGTTTGTACGATAAGTACCTGAGAAACAGAATGCTATGAACTAGATCGGTGAATGACAACATGGTCTTTAAATTCTATTGAAACTCTCATTTCTATGATTCAATATCAAGGAACTGAAACATAAAAATATTTAAATTTATGCACATCATCATTATTTTGATCTTTCATTCCTCGATGATTTTTCATGCTCACTTGATATTTTGATCTAGTGCCAAGTAATCTGGAGGTTTGGTTCAGGTGCCATCTCATAGTTGACCAAAGCTTTGACTTCGCCATTGTGATCAAATGGTGAACTTATGCTTGTACCCAGTAGGTCGAAAACCATGTGGTCATGATTTGGTAACTATCCATATTCTTAGGATGATCTATTCTCCACAGTGTCTACCTGAACCTTGTATTCAACTACAAAATATCTTTAAGGCTATATAATGTTTTAATTTCTATAACTTATGCAAATAAAGCAAAATTGATAAATAAAAAAATATAGAGTTGAGAAGGTATTGGAATTTTACCTTATTGCATCTTATGTAGCTCTTGAAGGATGATTATTCATAGAAAAATGTTGAAATAGTGTAAGAATGAGTGAGTTAAAAAGGTAAATGGATGAAAATATAGATAACAATCTAACAAAAAGGATGCCATTTCTTTGGTTCAACATTTTCCCATGGTTAGGTTGTTGCATGTCCAGATGCATGTAGAAATATTTCAAAATTTTTGATAATCTGATTTTCAAAGAGTAGCCTTAGAGGCTTGGATCTTTCCTCTTCATAGCAACTGATCATTAGCATCTTAGCTTTTAATCCTTTGACTTTGTATTAAAGAATTTTTTTGTCCCTCTCGAGTTTAAGATTATTATGATGCTAATAGTACCTTCATTTTATCATTTTATCATTTTTTTCTTTTAGAATTTCATTTTCTCCTTTTACATGCCTTTCTAGTACTTCTAGTTCGACTATCTGTTATTTTAATGCATTAATAATGTTTTTTTCCACATGAAAGGGAACACTATCATTCTTTATAAGATTTTTAGGTACTATAATATTATCATTAAAAGTATGCTCAAGAAGAGGAGATAATTCTTTTAGATTATCTTTATGTTCTTCCTTCTCCAGGGAATCAAGCTTATCATTTGCTTGTCATTGGATTTTATCAAAATCTAGGATTTTTGTTTCAGGTATTGGTGGTCACTCTAGTGCTTGGACCTTTGCAACCTTTGGTGAAACAATATTTTTTTCCTTTGTCATGATCCTCATGATTATTCTATACTTCTTTCATGCTCTCGTTCTCTTACCTTTGGTTGATTCTTATTTTTTTCTTTGGCATTTGTCTTCCTCTTATGCTTCCCTTTTGACGGTTCTTCTAGGGTATTTGGTGAATTTGAAATTTCTTCTCCTTTCATCATATCTTTATTTTGATTTAGTAGACCCTTAGGTACAACAATTTTCTCTGTCTCTGCAATTCTAATAACCTCTATCTCTCGAACTTATTATGTTTCTTTTTTTGTTTTTTCACTTTTAGGGTTACTGGTTGATGAAACCCTACCCTTTCTTCTCTTCCTTATTGGAATTTTTTCTTGTTCTCACACTTCAACAAAATGATTTCTAAATAGAAAATCTCTCCAATTGTCCTTCATAGAGTTCAACTCTACCACAATAAAGATTTTTACCATATTGAAATGATATACAACTTTATCAATGTTCCTGGAGTTTCTCTTGATGTTAAAAGACATTTTTCTCAAGTTATTAAGTAGATAAGACAGAAATACATTCACATTCAAACATGATAGAATAATATAATCCCATATATGTCTTCACAAGTAATGATTTTTTGCAATATAAATAACAAATTTCACTATTTTCTCTTAAATACATATACATGAATTTCTCCATGTCATGACATCCATATTAGGATCCTTCAATAGCTATTCCCATGAATTGTTTCTAATATTTTGACATTTGAACCAATTCGCATTGGTTCTTGAAAGTCACCTGGCTTCTGCTAAGAACACATTTGTTATCTTCAACTTGATGTCCCCTATTTTAGCCTTAAATTCATTTAATGTTGGTGGGTTCTATATCATATCCCTCAAATGTTTTAAATAAATTCAACCAAATTTCCTTCCTTTAGTATCTTGTAACCATTGGGGATGCGGTTAAAAATGTCACTCCCTCAAGGTCATGGCAGATTATGACACCCATAGAAGTGTTAGAAGTTTTCACCTTAGAATCACTCCTTTAGCAGTTGCTATAGGGAAGGTGAAGAACGGATCAAATAGTAGGGAAAAATGGTCGAGAACGGTGGTGTATTATAATGGCGACAAATGTTAGAAAACAACAATAGGATTGTATGGCAGTGGTGAATTTCAAAAAATACTTTCCTATTCATATAATAATTACACATAATCTCTCCAAATCATACTTGAAAAATTAGCAATTTGATGTTTTACATTGGTGTCCTTTGAATAGGATAGGGATTTTGTGGAATGAAATAAGGTGGAATTTCTATTTGTAATGCCATCTTTAGGATTTTAGTTTTATTATAAGCACTTTTTTTAATCTTTTTGTTAAAAAATGATACATGAATCCATATATCCCAAATTCTATAGTTTTGAATTTAATAAATTGACTAAATGTGCATTTTTTTACCTACTAGGTTGCCTCAAATCTTCTATATTTGGAATTCAATTACTTGTTGGACTGACACAAGGATTCTTTGCTTCTTACAACTGATCAACTATGGAATCTATTACTGGCTACAAAATGTTATCAATATTGAAAATCTACTTCAAAACTATTCAAGAGAGCTTATTGATGTTGATGTTGTTGGAAAATATTATTAAAATAGAAATAAATTATTCAAACTAATTAGTTTTAACTAAAAAAATATTTGCAAAACGAAAAGAGAGATCCAAGTTTCCAAGAATCTTGGTTTTCAACTAGGATTTCTTGCATAGTTATGCTAGCAATGTTGGTTTTCATAACTATAAATTTTATTTTATTTTTTGTTTTTAAATAAAAAAATTAAATCAAATTTGGTGATAGAGGTTAATGATCCTCATATTCCACCAATTTTAAAATGGAAATTTTCTTCAAACTTTGAATAAATTCTTCTTTTATTTAGGGCTTGTGATATATTTTTAATCTATTCCCATTAATAAGGAGAGTGATCCCTTCTTCATCAATTGTCTTGATTCTAACTACTCCATTTTCAAAAATAGCTTCAGTCCCATACGGGCCTAACCAATGCATTTGGAATTTCCCTTGAAAATATTTAAATTTTGAATTCAAACCAGGTGTCAATCACCCGGTTTGAATTTTTTGACCTTGATAAAATTTTCATGCCATCTTTTCCGTTGAATGACATATTTTCCAATCTTGTATAATTCATTTAGTTGTGCCAATTTTTTCTTTTAGGCTTCAAAGAGATCTAGCCCCAAGTTTCATGTCGTCTTGAATATCTCCACTTAGACTTCAATAGGAAGTACAACTTGTTTTCCATAAACAATCTTGAAAGGAGTATGTCTAGTGGTATTTATCCATGTCGTTCGGCATGTCGAGAATTCTTCTAGAATTATTTCTTCCCAATCTCTTCTATGTAGATGAATGGTCTTGTTCAGTATGGCCTGAAGAACATTATTTCTGGATTCCACTTATCCTTTAGCTTGTGGATGATATGAAGATGATATGCAATGTTTGATTTTGTATTGCTCCATGATTTTCTAAACAAGCTTGGATGTAAATAGTGCACCCTAATATGGTACAATTTCTCTTGGTACACCAAATGAGTGAAAATATCCTAAAATGGAAATGTAACAACAACTTTTTTAATAGCAAAATTTAGTGGCTTAACATGTACCCATTTATTAATATAACTAGTGTAAACAAGAATATACCTCTTTTTCTTAGATGCAGGATTAATGGGTCTGACAAATATAGAGCCCATTTTTCAAAAGGTTTGATGGATACCTGTGGTTGTAGAGAAATTTCATAAGTTTGGATTGGTTTCCCCATCCATTAGAAGCTTTCACTTCTCTTCACATATTATTTGGGATCCTTAAAAATAGAAGGCCAATAATATCCCAAGAGAAGTTCTTTGTATCCAATTCCTCTGTCAGCAAAATTTCATCCACAAGGTTCATCATGACATGCTTTAACTATTTTAGGTACCTCATCTTCTCGAACACATCTTCTAATGATTAAATCTAGTAATCTTCGGTATAGTTCTCATTCTATCCAAAAATAAGGTGCACTGGATATGATAACTCTTTGTCTTTCTTTTGTTGATAGTTAAGGAGAAAATTTTCTTGTAGCCAAATAATTTGCGATTTCTTTAAACCAAGGAGGTTTAGTAGATATGGAAAAAAGATGTCCATCAGGAAAATTATCTACTACCAAGATTATAGTATTATCATTTTGCATCCTGGAAAGGAAATCAATAACTGTGTTTAGCTTTCCTGGCCTATCTAAAATGGTAATAATAAATTCCTATAGTAATAATAGCTATTTAGTAATTCTACTAATAGTTATTGGTTTATTCATTAGATATCTAATCGTAGAATTATCAATGTGAATAAAAGTCTCATATCTAGTAATGTAGTGTCTAAACCTCTTAGCAAGAATAACTACCTAGAACTCATTTTATGTGACTGTGTAATTGAACTCTTTAGGAGTTGAAATTTTTCTTGTATAATGTACTACATAAGGAGTTAGATAATTTTGTCCCAATACAACCCCTAAATTTGTATTTGAAGCATCAATAGAAATATCAAATGGAAGACACCAATTTGGACCTCTTAAAATGGGTGCATTAGAAATTTTATGTTTCCATAATTCAAAAGCTTTTTTATAATCAACATCTAATGAAATTCACAGTCTTTGTTGAGAAGTTTGAAAAATGGTGAAGCATGTTTAGTGAAGCTTTCTATCGTGCTTTCCATAAAATTTCTTATAACCTATGAATCCAAGAAAACGTCTTACATATTTTTTACGTTTAGGTGCACAAATTTTGGAGATGACTTCAACCTTTGTTGAATACACCTTAATCCAAGAACCTGAAACATGATTTCCCAAAACATTTCCTTCATTAAACATGATAAAGCATTTTTCATTACTTAATGAAATATTAGTTTCTTGACACCTCAAAAAGAATTTTTCTAGTTTTTCTAAAGCTTGTTCAAAATTATATCCATAAAGAGTAAAACCATCCATATATATCTCTACAAAATCATGCATCAAGCTAGAAAAAATAGCCAATACTAGCCTTTGAAATGTAATACGTGCATTACACAATTCAAAAGGAAATACTCTATAAGCATATGTGGCCCATGGACATGTGAAAGTTCTCTTATCATGGTCTGCAAGAGCTATTTGAATTTGATTATATCCGTTGAATCCATCAAGAAAGGAAACATATTTTTTTCCCTTGCAATTTACGTAGAACTTGATCAAAGAAAGGTAATGGGAAATGATATTTTAAAGTTGTTTTATTAAATTCTCTGTAATCAATACAAAATATCGAAATTCCATTTTTATTTGGCACAATAACCAATGGTGAAACACATTAGCTACCTAAAATTCGATAACTAAAGTTTACATTAGGAAATTATTGTAAGTATTCTTTAACAATTTTCCTTATATTAGGATTCATCATTCTCTCACATTGTCTTAGAGGCTTGACAATCTATTGTGGATATAATGCAAACATTTTCATTGAATTTACATTACAAATAATCATGTGACTAGACCTATAGCTAATTAATGCATCGGTTTGGGCTAACCATGGCCTACCTAGTATCAAATGATGACCTCCCAAATTGGTGTTTGGAGTTAATACCATTAAATCAAATGGATACTCCCACGAGTATATGGATACAATGATATCTTCTTATATACCATTTGGCTTAATAATAGACCCATTAGCTAACTGTAACATGGTAGAAGTATATTGAAGATTAGTCAATCTTAATTAATCCATAGTACCGTTTGTCGTGACATTTATTGTTGCACCTAAGTCAATTAATGTGTTCTGAATTTCAACATTATTAATGTTTATTTTTACAATGGGACTCTCTAGATCAAAGTATTTTTCAATTTTAATTTATCCCGTTAGAAGTTTTGTAATTTTTTCAATGAGTCACACTTTTTCTATTTCTTTTCTTTTCTAATAGGTTTTCTAATATACAACTCCTTTATTGTTTTTGCAAGAATATCATTTATTTACTAAAGTAAATGGATTTTAATGAAAAAATTATTTAACTCATTTAGCATGTCATAATTTGGCAAAATTAATTGTTTCTATACACATTTATCTATTTGTAATATCTCTGGGAAAGGAGGGTTTTGTAAGGATATAAAGGGTTGCTCAACTAGAGGAGTAGTAGGAGTTAGTATTATTTCATTGTCATCCAATTGACTAGGAATTTCTTCCTTTTGAGGAGACTCCTTTTCATGGGTTCCATCCTCTTTATGTTCTTTAATGACAACAACATATTTTTTCTTTTGCAAAAATATCCCAGATCTAAGATGGATATCATTCAAATCTATGCGAGATATCATGCAATTTTGGAAATTTTGTACTTCAACACTGTAAGTGGGTTGTTGAGGTAATTTATTATTGGGTTTTGGGAGCATTTTTGTAGGTAATTAATTTGGGCTTTGAGGTAATTGAGTCGTTAGTAATGGAAGAAGTTGACTTGCAGTCACCAATGGGTGAAATTGAAGTTATGGAGGTTATGGTGCAGAATAATATTGAGACTGTTATTGAGGGCATTAAGGGAATTATTAAGGATATTATGGATTTATACCACAAGATCCTTTCCCACGATGTGACCAGGATGGGTTTTATGGATGGGGTGGACATCTATTCCAAGGTAGGGTTATGTTCGAACTATTCTGAGCGTTTTTTGCATAATATTGAAATTGTGAATTGGGATTTTGTATCACATCTAGCTTGAAAGGTTGCCAAGGCCTTTTAGGAGCAACAAAGAGAAGTTATTATGGTGTTTGGTTTGCTCCATTTTAATTTAGGTAAACAAATTTCAACCTAGGTAATGACAGGAAGTCTTTTGTAGCATGTGATTCTACAAAGTTAACACAAATTCTAATATTGCCAAGTGGGAACACTCTTAGTGCATGTTTCTTTATACATCTAGGACAAAATATAGAAAAATAAACATTTTCATCTTTTCACTTGTTTTTCATTCTTAACATATAAATCTATTCACTAATATTAACAAAAATGTCTATTTTAAAATTATGAAGAAAATTGGCAAGTTCAACTCAACTTACCTATCCTGATGTAGATTTATTTACTCGTGTAATTTCGGATCCCTAGGAATTTTTTCATACTTTTTTTTCCCTATTTATATGTGTTTGCAAAACTTAGAAAATTATTCAAATGATAAGTAAGACACATCTACATTACCCATTACGTTAAGGAGATGAATCCACTCGTCCCTTTTAGCTCTAAGTAAGTGAGTTTTCATTGTGTAAAATCCAAGATTATGCAATTTTCTCTCTAAACATTATATGCAAATATATCTACAATATATCTAAGAGTCTCATCTTCTATTTGAGTCATTTTAAATATTTCCTCTTTAAGATCATGATGTATAAAATATTCTTTATATTTTTCTAAAAACAATCTTATCATTTCATCCCATGATCTTATCGTGTTCATACCTAGACCCATAAAGCATTTAAGAGCTCCATCTTTAAGTATTGTTTGAAATAATTTCAAACTTTGAGCATTAAGTAAATAATCATGACCTTTTGTTTTCATACCATGGAATTTAGGAAGTACTAATGGTGATATGTTCTTCATACTATCATGACTGTCAGTATCTTTAATGGGGAATCCATAAAGATCGTCCTCATGGTCATCATCTCCATCATAGCCTCTTACTCTATCTCCACCTCTACCTTCTCTTCCACCATTAGGAGGGGGTCCTCTTCCTCCTCTTTGACCTCCAAGTGGTGGTCATCCTCCTCCTATTACTCTCTCATGTCCATTTGGAAGAAATATTTCTCCTCCACCTTCTTCCATTGAGCTTTTTGAAATGAGGTAATAAGGTTCTTCAACTAGATTTTTCTCTTGTGATTCTTCTTCTAATATATCTCCAGAAAAAGTTCCTTCTTCTTATTCTTCCTCTTTATTAACAACTTCTAATTGTTGTCCAAAATTTTGTTCCTGTATTGAAGAAAGAAAGATAACTTCTTTATATGGAAATACAAGTTCCTCTACTACTTCTTCAATAAAAGAATATGGGTCTTCTCGAGTGGTAATATCAATTCTTTGTACCTCATAAATTTTCCTTCTACTTGCAAATTATGAAATTCGTGAGATGTCTGGTTATATGGCTCTTACTGCACTACGTGGTCTAGAGGTGGTGTTTGGTGATGATGGAACTGAATTTCTAATAAATCTACCCCTAGAATCTCTTTCCCTAAACATGCATTCTAAAATATATTTATGCATCTAATAATGAATGCAACTAGTAATGAGTTGCAATGCAACAACAATGGTTAAGAAGAACCCCACAATCATGATGCACATGTTCTTACCTCTAATCTTACCACCCTTCCTAATCAAAGTTGTGTAAAGAAAAAAACATTTTAAATTGAAAACTGATGACTATCTATACTTCTTCAATAATGACGCCAAACAAGTTGGGTAATTTAATTGTCATTTAAATTACTTTCATTAAAATGGAAATCGAGGTTTGTGCTAGGGGATTAACTTTTCAATTTTAATGTTTTAATGGGAATTGTATTCTATTGAAAAATAATGAATGATTAAAATATGCAAAAGTTATTTTAATAAGTTAGATGAAATCCTACTTATGATATGAATTGTAGGAAAGGCACACAAAGATTTACTGATGAACTACTTCAATTCTATGAAAGTGATAAATTTATGGTCAAGGAAATCAATGAATTTCAACTCTAGGAAAGCAATGAAATGGTTTATATTATGAAAACTCTCAAATTCATTTCTATGAAAGGTAAAGACTTTGTATTCTATTAAATTTTTGAAATACTAATATAGGCGAAATATATACATTTGACTCTACAAAGAAAAAGCAATCAACTTCTAACGTCTAAAAAGTAAAGGCAGTTTCATGCTATGAAAGACAATCAAATTCTATTCTATGAAAGCTCTATTCTATTATAAGGAAAGTAAGCACAATTCTCCTCTATCAAATTATGTAGAGACTATTTTATGAAAGAAAAATTTTAAATGCTAATACCTATGAAAACAAAGAATGAAAGTAACTAATCATAAAAGTAACTGAGGTTGATTATGGAAGACTGGTGTGTGTACGGATTTCAAAGTTCATTCATGCCTATAATGTTGTTCAAAAATTACTAACATATCTATAAATATGAGACTAAAAATGAATGGGAAAACAAGACTAAGAAATAAATGTAGATGAAAATAATCAATTGCAACATTCATTGATAAATGGTTTTGGTAATTTTTGAATTTTATTCAAGCAGTTGATGTCTACAAAACAATTGAAGTGATTGAAGTTCTACAAAGTGTAATGCTAAGAAAGAAGGTATTAAGAAGAGAGTATTAAAACTAATAAATGGTTAAAGAGAAAGAAATTAAATTACACTTGTACATATGTTAGGTTCCAACCATAACCCATTTGTTTATGTAATAATCCCAATTGACCGAGTCATAATCATAGTTAGTAAGAGAGTAAATAAAGCTCACATTAATAATTGTAAGTGGTTGTCAAGCATTAGAGAAAAGGGACCACAGTTAGTTGTAAATGGGCCATAGTTAATAAATAAAGTGTTTAACCCGTGTTATGAAAGGGCCCACTAATATATAGGGTTTTGGATGTCATTTAGCAATATATGGTCTTAGTTAGTAAAGGAAAGATCATAGAGTCTTATTGTAATGGAGCTCTGCTCTACTGGAGGTTTCCCCCTTGAAGAGGCAAGTAAACATTGAATCTATTTCTCAATAATAAAATACTTGTTGTTTTCCTCATTATCTTCTATGTTCTGGGCTATATTTCTTAGCATTTATGGTATTCTATAATTTCGCGCAGGTCAAGAGCATAAGAAGTGGTATCAGAGTCCTTTCCAGGGTTGAGCTCAAATGTATTGTCCCCCACAACATTGGTAATGGTGTAATGACCATATTAGAGTGGTTTGAGCTTCCGATGGGCTTTGTTAAGGTGTTCTTTCTACAAATTCAACCAAACTTTGTCGCTGACTTAAACCTTGTGTGGCACCTGATGTTGATGATGTCTGTGGAGCGATAAAAAGGTGTCTTTTGAGCTCCTAATTATCTTCACATTAATTATCAACCCAGGGACGACTTTTTATTTCAAGAGTGTACTCAGTCTGAGGTGGCTATTTACTCAAGAGTAATTTTTTGCAGTATAGTGCTCAAAATCCAAAAGTAAATGAAAGCTGGAAATAAAATCTACTTACAACAAAGCACTTTAAGACTTAAATCATGCATTTGGAAAAATAAGCAATGTATCAGTCAAGGGTCTAGTAGAAATAACTCATCCCTTTGGAAACTGATGTAATCAAAAGTAATCAAGGAACAGATCATCAATCTGGGGACTAGACAACAAATGCCAATGCCCACTAGAGTTTCAGATCATTCTTCACACCAAAGCAAAGATAATGCGAATAACAGGAAATGGAATGGCAGATAAGAAATGGAACAACAATTAAGAAATGGAATAGCAAGAAACTGAAATGTTCTTAAACTAAATCATTCACTCAAAAAAACATCAATTGAGGATACAGTAGCAATAACTCATTCCTCTCGATATTGATGCAATTGAAATCAAACCAGAACAAGACAATCAATCTTGGAACGAGGAAGCAATAACCAATCTTCTCTACAGTTGACAGTCCTGCTTTAAAGCAATCAAAAGGAAATCGAAATTGAACTAAAGTTGTCATTGAAAGTAAACTAGGAAAACTCTTTAAAAGAAAACTATTACAATTAATCAACCAAACTGAACAGTGAAGTAAATGGATAGCAAACTTATAATGAAAGGAATTAAACAACGAATCATATTTAATAAATCTAAACAGCAAACTCTGATTAGTGGAATCGAATAACCAACAATCTGAAATGAACAACATAACAATATAAGTTGAAAAGGATAGTAATCTCTGTTATGATGGAAAAGAACAGCCACGCGATTCAATCTCAACTTGTGCAATAAAATAATTCCATAAAATATTCTAACAACACACTATAAAAACATGAAACTGTAAAATAATGCAATTCAAAAGAATAGGAAATAAATCAAACCATCACACAGCAGCAATTGTAAAGATATGATACATAGCAGCAGCGTACTCCATCAGAGGCTGGGCCCTTAGCCTCCAGTGGATGTTGCTGGGCTACTTCAGATGAAAAGAATGAACAACAACTCCCAAATCGGGTATTAATCATTAAATGGTAAAATCATTACAACAGCAGTAGCTTTGAGACTTATAGCCTGAAACAATCCTTTCTTCCTCCTATCCTATCATGAATTCTTAATTCTAAATCTCTAATTCTAAATCCTCAATTCCATCATTTTTCCATCATTCCAATCCCCAAATCATCCCCCCATCTCTGATCTCTGTTTTCATTTAAATAGAGAGAGATCAGAGAGCAGTTACAATAGAGATAACTACAACATGATTTCTATTACAAAATTGGATTGTTTCCAACCAATTGATAAACAAGAAGATATATTTACATCCAGCTTTCAACAAGAGCAAGACGAATTTGGCTTTGCAGCTGAGATTTGGAGGACGACCGCAACAACGAATCTGAGAAAAACGTGCTCAAAGAACCCTGTGTTTCTCTCAGTACAAGTCAAATTTGGGCAAACTATTCTTTAGATAAAGTTAATTGGGTCCGTTCTGGACAAAACCCATGTTCCGGATTTTCCAGATTCTGCTTCATTTTCTCAGAATCTCAACCACAAAACCGTCACTTCTTATTCTAGTGAATTTCTGAGTTGGCACTTTTAATGATCAAATCTTCAATCTGGAAATTATCTTGAAGGCTAAAACTGGTGAATAATGTTACAACTAATTTATTAAAACTATCATTGATAAAATCATGCATAATCATCAATTTATTAGAAATAAAGGAGAATAAATAATATTCATTCATAGAAGCATAAATCATCATAAAATGGATTTATATAATAAATTATAATAAATGACATGATGAAGAATAATAGAAATGGGTGGAATAAGTGTTCAAAAGTGATAATAATAATGGTATATTAACGGCCCAACATACCCCCACACTCAATATGTTGCATGTCCTCATGCAACAAAAACTGAATATATTGCATGTCCTCATGCAACCCAAAGACAAAAACCCATGTGTTAACCAAGCAATAAAAAATATGTTCATCTCAGCTCATGAAATGGATAGAACAAATGAATTCTTCCTTAATTAATGAATATTCACTTTTAGTAATCTTGATGAAGGCATAACAATTTTTACATTGACATTCAACTATATGTATATATGAAGTTGCAACAAAATATGATATAAGTAACAACAAACTTCATTAACCATTTTCTCAAAAACTACAAACCAACTTTTGTTGAAATTTGGCAAGTAAATTTATAATATATGAATTCCTTTATGATCCAAAAAATCAGACTGTTTTGATGCACGGATCATGAGATATAAACAAAATGGCTGTAGGTGAGAGTGCATGATTTCCGAAATTTTATGAACCAATTTATCTTGAAATTATCTGGGTTTTTATTAATGATACGTCTGTGTTTTCCAAAAATCACAAGAATTGAGTTCATAGCTTTTAAAAATATTATGGAAATCAATTTCTACACTGAAATTGTATGCCTTAAATGAGAAAGAAAATAGAAAACATCCATCATGCGTAGCAATTCCTCCCCCTCTCTGAAAAATTAGCATGCCCTCATGCGATGCTAGAAAACAAATAGAGGTGGTTGCTACCAGCTGTTGAATTCTATGCTTGGTGTAAAACAACATGGAAGAAGGGAGGTGTTGAGAATGAATAAGAATAGCAATGGATGATAAAGAATATGAATGACGTGGTCATAAGAAAGAAATGAATGAAAGCAACACTCCCCCAAACTGAAAGATAATATGCTGCTAAGAAAGGGGAAGTGGTAAAGATGTGGAATGAAGGATGATAAATAATGCTCAAAATGGATTTCATTGAATTCTCCTAAATTCGTAATAAATCAGAAAATTATGCTATTTTACCTAAAGTTTTACCGCCAAAAAGAAAAATGTGGAATGACATATATGTATTGGCATTTGTTGAAACCGATGTAGGTAGAGTTGGCACTGAAAGTGATGCAAAAGGTGGGATCCAGGTAAGCACATCATGTCTGAAGAATTGTTCACGTTCACGAGTTGCTAGAGCCTCTTCTGTTAGTTGCAATAGTGTGGTCATGCTGTGAATAGAGTTTCCCCCCATACTTGTTGTTCTCCTGTAAACAAATCACTATTTTGCATACAATGTTATTGAATCCATAGTGTTAGCTTTGAAGAGAAATAGATAAGATGCATGCAAAACTTTCAGTCAGAAAAACTTTTGTATACATGCAATATTAATATTTTTTCAAATCAACAAGTTATGGCAGAGTGCAGTAATCATATCGCATGCAATACCATAATGCATACATTTCCCCCCCCAATTGGAAAATGAATTCCATGACCATAAAGTGTATGAGAGGGGTTATGTTGACGGCAAGGCACAAGAATGAACAATATATCAGTAAATGAAGCAGAATACACTTATCAATTATAGGACAGCGAGAGTTATGGTTATAATGAGAGAAGAGTATGTAAAGATAGTTATGAATAAGAGATAGGACGCTTAGGATTGATGATAAGTTATGAAAAAGATAAAAAGAGCAACAATATGACAAAAAGATGCTTTACTGATAGTATGCTAGCTGAAAATGATGTGATTGATCATAAAACAATTTCTCATGCATAAAGGTTCAAAATAGGGAAAAAAACAATTAAGGAAATAACTTCTCTGATAAAAAGAAAAAATAAGAAAAGGGTATTATAGTAATAATTGACGATAAGATATAACTTCAATACCATAAGCAGAGCCTCTGCTACCAACAGGCGTCCATAGCCTCGGCAGGGTTGCTTTTTAACCCATATGAGTGAGAATCCTCAATTTATAACTAGAGAGTTTCAGTGTTGTTCTTACAGAAGAGACCAGTGCGCTGGCGTGGTAACCAGATAACCACACTGCCATTCACTGGGATGTATCAGAAGTGATCAAGCCGGCTCATGATGAGACCTCCTGTTCCAAGGATAATCTGGCTATCCAGTGGATCATAACCCTGGTGTGGTGGCCATAATGGGAATGTCACTTTGTTACAACCTTATGAACATGGTAGGCTGGCTCGTAATGAGACCCCCTATCCTCCATCTGCGAACACAATTTTGTTGTTATTACACATTTTTATGATAAAAAGAGGGAGGCTCAGTACTCCTTAAGAGTAGGGATGGTGGAAGAAGTTGAACATGTCAATAGAGAAAAAATATACCCATAATCTTATTTATTACAGACAGAGAAGATTATAACCAAGAAGGGTGGAACCAGCATGGTATTAAGATGATCAATCAGTATCATGTACAACAGAAAATAATGCAGTAAAGTAGTATATAAATAATTGTGTCCCTTTTGAAATTAAGCTATCATCAAGGAGTTGTCCTGTTAAAGATCATAACATGAATGATATTAACTTGCTTCAAAAGAATCCATAATTCTTGTCTTCATAAAAATAGTGTACTTCATGCCATGAAAGGGAATCAACAAATGTGGTTGAGATGAACTAAGAATAATTCCACAAGAGGAAGGAAGGGTTGCTCTCGAAAATACTCCCAAAGTGTTGCTCTTTTGAAGGAACAGCAAAAACACTCAAAAAGTGGTGTTCCATGTAGGTAACAACAAAGGAAATGCACAAAAATAAAAAATAAAAATGCACATAAAAAAAAAGTGTGAAAATGCGAATGTCGTTCCTTTGGAAAAAGGAATAGCAAAATCTAAAAATGTCGTTCCTTTAGAAAATGAACAGAAAAAACACAAGTGTCGTTCCTTTGGAAAAGGAACAGCAAAAATCAAAAGTGTCGTTCCTTTGGAAAAGGAACAGCAAAAACGCAAGTGCAATTCCTTTGGAAAAGAAACAACAAAAATGAAAAGTGTCGCTCCTTTGGAAAAGGAACAGCAAAAACGAAAAGTGTCGTTCCTTTGGAAAAGGAACAGCAAAAACGAAAAGTGTTGTTCCTTTGGAAAAGGAACAGCAAAAACGCAAGTGTCGTTCCTTTGGAAAAGGAACAGCAAAAATGAAAAGTGTCGTTCCTTTGGAAAAGGAACAACAAAAATGCAAGTGTCGTTCCTTTGGAAAAGGAACAGCAAAAATGAAAAGTGTCGTTCCTTTGGAAAAGGAACAACAAAAACGCAAGTGTCGTTCCTTTGGAAAAGGAACAACAAAAATGAAAAGTGTTGTTCCTTTGGAAAAGGAACAGCAAAAACGAAAAGTGTCGTTCCTTTGGAAAAAGAACAACAAAAACGCAAGTGCCGTTCTTTTGGAAAAGGAACAGCAAAAATGAAAAGTGTCGTTCCTTTGGAAAATGAACAGTAAAAACACAAGTGTCGTTCCTTTAGAAAAGGAACAGCAAAAATGAAAAGTGCAGAAGTGTTGTTCCATATGAAAAGGAACATCAAAACGTGAAAGTGCAGAAGTGTTGTTCTATTCAGAAAGGAACAACAAAACATGAAAGTGCAGAAGTGTTGTTCCATTCAGAAAGGAACAACAAAATGGACAATCATAAAATGCAAACATGCAAAAAAACAAATTAGTTGTTCACGGCATTGATGCTAAGGATGAGTTACACTTTGAATGAAGCAATACCTGAAACACAAAATATAAGAGAAATTAGAAAAGAAACAACATTTTATTTAAAAATAAACAGCTATGATATTATGTAAAAAAAATGATCTTTTGAAAAATGTTTTGGTAGCAGTGAGAAGACATGAATCTTCAAATCGAAATCAATTCCTCATTTTTTCTATTATGAATCCATTGGGTAATGACTTGGATGAAATTCCTTTGTTTCATAAAATTTCTTTCAAAAATCACTCGTCCATAAATTGACCTTCTTTATTTTCCCAAGACCTGCAAAAAACGAGTGTCTACCTGCAATAAAACATTAAATCATCGAGAAAGAGAGGTGATCAGGCTCCCCTAATCCAAGAATTATGCAAAAAACTAACAAGTAGTTACTCTGTATAACAAATCCACAGAGAAAATAACAAAGTAAAATTTATTTGTCACCTGCGGGAGAGCAGTGGTCGACCATACTAACCGGCAGTGTTTTAATCACAACTTCTTTGTTTTTCGTCCAAATTGAGTGATTTCAAAGCCATATGAGAGAGAATTCAAAGGCATATCTCCAATAGAAACATGTTTTAAAAATTCAATGATATGATATGTCAATTTTAGTTAGAACAACCTGCATAACAGAGTCATTTTCGATTACCCAGCTCAGACCAACAGTTAATGTTTTAAGCATAGTTTTTTCGTTTGATGTCGGATTTGAATGATTTAAATTGGAAATGAAAATATATTCATTTATCTATCTCCAATAGAAATAGGGTTTGAAGACAAAAAGAGTAGATAGGTCAAATACTTTAAGGAACAACTGGAAATACAAAGTTTTAAGAGTGCTGATCTACGATAGATGGTCAGTATTTTCATCATACCTTCCCCATACGATATCAAAAATGAGTGATTATGATTGCATTGTAAACTAGAATAATAGGGGAATCTACCATAGTAACAGGTTTTAAAAATGAAAACATTTATGCCTCCAAAAACTGACTATCCCAACTCTGTTCCTGAACTACCCACTAGACACCCTGTCAATGTTTTGTTTCTAACTTTTTCGTATCAAATCCAAATTGAGTGTTTCAAATTGGGTTAGAAAGTAGACATCAAGGGCTACCTAGGGTATAAACAGGTTTTAAAAATATTTACTTTTGGTCCCTCAAAACATGACTGTCCCGACTTTTTTTCCAGAAATCTCATTAAGCCCGCAAGCCAAAAAAATGATATTCAACCATTTTTTCATATTGATGATAAAAATGAATATAAGTGTTTGTAGAATTTTATTTCTATTATAAATCATCTACATACACAAATGAATTGAAACATTTATCCATCGATGTTTATTTCAATAGCGTGTTGCAACAAAAGAAACAACTAGTTTTACAAAAAAAAAAAAAAACATTTATTTATTCCCTTATTTATTTTATTTTCTACACTACCCTATTTTGATTTGAAAAATGAATATGACTACGTATAGGAGTACTTCCAATGGAACCATTTTCGAAATAGGGCTTCATGTATGCACATACCCAAATTTGAAAAATGCATGTTAATGGATATTAGGGTATGAGAAGCCAACTTCCCTTCAAAAAATGGTATAAAAAATTGTTGAAGCATAGAGTGATGTTGCAAACAAATGATGGAGTGAAACCAATGTTCAATGTATTCGTTACTTTCTTGATTTCTCATATCCATCAGATCATGAAGTTCTTGAGCTTTTAAAATAGCTTGTTGATACGTACTATAAGAAACCTCATTTTCTTCCATGGCTTCGACAATTTTTAAATTTGAAACATTCTGAATCTCATTATAAGTTTTCTCTAATGGCACATGTGAGATAGAAGGGGTGGGAAGGGTGGGTAAATTTGGCAGTTCAACATTGTAAGCATGTTGTACTGGTTTATTATGGTGAGGGTGTGGAATTAGTTGAGCAGGAAAATGTGTAAGGAATGGAGCATTGTGATGATGTGGTTGATTGGGTTGAGTGGACGAATTTGGTATGCAAGCAAGATGTTGTGGAAGAGCTGGTGAAAAATATGGAGAATATGTTTCTGCTACAAGATGAGGGAGAGTAGTCATGCCATCATAAGATGAACCATGCCGAACTTGTAAACAAGATTGGTGGTTATATTGAAATTGACATGGCTGCCCTAACACATTAGTATTCCATAATGGATTATGCAAGTAAGAGAATGGAGAGGAAGTGTTTTGAACCATACCTGTAGGCCATGATTTCCATGGTCTTGACTTTGTTGCATATTCCTCATCTCTTTGATATGCTACTTTCATCCTAGATAAGGAAGAACAACTATCTATGGACTGCTCCTTTCGGTCATGAGTGGAAAACACTTCATCAAATTCTTGATTTTTCCGAACCTGCAAAGCATCCAATTTTGAACTTAGAGAGCTAATAAAATCAACTTTAAAATTTTCAAATAAAGTATTGATTTTAGCTCTTATGTCTCCTATTCCTGTAGCAGATTTGGAAAATAAAGAACAAACATCTCTAGAATTCTTACCAGCCTTGGAGATTCCTCTTGAATACCTTATGCACAATTCACAAACATCATCATATGACAATTGAAAAACATCACCTTTTCCTATCAGATTTAAGAGTTCTAAAAATTCATCTTTGATTCCTTTAAGAAGGAGTCGTTTTAATATGTCTGTTTCCAAATGCTTATATTTTGATTTTTGAAGGTGTATTGAAAACGATCTACATATTCCTCCAAACTTTCATCTTCCCCTTGTATCATATTGAAAATATCTTCATTGGCCTTGCAATAGTCTTGGTACTTCGTCAAGAATATGTTCTTCATGTCCTCCCATCTTTGGATGCAGTTCCCACCTAGGCTCATGAACCATCGGAGAGATGCTTCTTTTAGAGTAAGAGGAAACACTTTCAATCTTTGATCGTTAGTACAATAATCATATCCTCTACGAAGTATTTCGA
This sequence comes from Pinus tabuliformis, assembly GCA_031772625.1. NCBI lineage: Eukaryota > Viridiplantae > Streptophyta > Pinopsida > Pinales > Pinaceae > Pinus > Pinus tabuliformis. The sequence goes on from CM062820.1 coordinate 290,215,500, forward strand.
ACTCAAATAAGAATGTATCTGGATCTTCATTTGTCAAGCCGTGAAAATTTAGTAGAGACAATGGGGGAATTATGTGCATTTGTGTCACTCCTCCTAGATCTCTGATAGGAAATTCAAAAGTAGAAACGTGAGTCATTTCTTACCATAATATAAGATGTTATTCATGTGTTTCTTCGAGGCCCCTTCTTCAAATGTTCCTGTCAATCGGTTAGTGAAATGGGTGGTTCTTACATCACCACTTGAGAGAAATCATGAGATTTGTTTTTCAAAATTTCTATTTTTTTTCTTTTAATTCATTCACACAAAAATTCAAACATCTATTTCTACCCTAGGATCTTTGACAATCCTGCTAGAAAGCGGGCAGGGGAGTAGGGCTTTTACATGCTCCGTACGCAAGTTCTTACCTTCCATTTTTAATACCCAATTCTCTCCTAACAGGCACTCACCAGATGCACACTACTCTTTAAAAATGGCTACACTTTCCCCGACAACGACGCCAAAATGTGAAGCGATAAAAAGGTGTCTTTTTGAACTCCTAATTATCTTCACATTAATTATCAACCCAGGGACGACTTTTTATTTCAAGAGTGTACTCAGTCTGAGGCGGCTATTTACTCAAGAGTAATGTTTTGCAGTATAGTGCTCAAAATCGAAAAGTAAATGAAAGTTGGAAATAAAATCTACTTACAACAAAGCACTTTAAGACTTAAATCATGCATTCGGAAAAATAAGCAATGTATCAGTCAAGGGTCTAGTAGCAATAACTCATCCCTTTGGAAACTGATGTAATCAAAAGTAATCAAGGAACAGATCATCAATGTGGGGACTAGACAACAAATGCCAATACCCACTACAGTTTCAGATCGTTCTTCACACGAAAGCAAAGATAATGTGAATAACAGGAAATGGAGCAATAGATAAGAAATGGAACAACAACTAAGAAATGGAATAGCAAGAAAATGAAATGTTCTTAAACTAAATCATTCACTCAAACAACCATCAATTGAGGATACAGTAGCAATAACTCATTCCTCTCGATATTGATGCAATTGAAATCAAACCAGAACAGGAAAATCAATCTGGGAACGAGGAAGCAATAACCAATGTTCTCTACAGTCGACAGTCCTGCTTTAAAGCAATCAAAAGGAAATCGAAATTGAACTAAAGTTGTCATTGAAAGTAAACTAGGAAAACTCTTTGAAAGAAAACTATTGCAATTAATCAACCAAACTGAACAATGAAGTAAATGGACAGCAAACTTATAATTAAAGGAATTAAACAACGAATCATATTTAATAAATCTGAACAAGAAACTCTGATTAGCGGAATCGAATAACCAACAATCTGAAATGAACAGCGAAGCTTTACATTTGAAATGAACAACATAACAATATAAGTTGAAAAGGATAGTAATCTCTGTTATGATGGAAAAGAACAACCACGCGATTCAATCTCAACTTGTGCAATAAAACAATTCCATAAAATATTCTAACAGCACACTATAAAAACATGAAACTGTAAAATAATGCAATTCAAAAGAATAGGAAATAAATCAAACCATCACACAGCAGCAATTGTAAAGATATGATACACAGCAGCAGCGTACTCCACCAGAGGCTGGGCCCTTAGCCGCCAGCGGATGCTGCTGGGCTACTTCAGATGAAAAGAATGAACAACAACTCCCAAATCAGGTATTAATCATTAAATGGTAAAATCATTACAACAGCAGCAGCTTTGAGACTTACAGCCTGAAACAATCCTTTCTTCCTCCTATCCTATCATGAATTCTTAATTCTAAATCTCTAATTCTAAATCCTCAATTCCATCATTTTTCCATCATTCCAATCCCCAGATCATCCCCCCATCTCTGATCTCTGTTTTCATTTAAATAGAGAGAGATCAGAGAGCAGTTACAATAGAGATAACTAAAACATGATTTCTATTACAAAATTAGATTGTTTCCAACCAATTGATAAACATGAAGATATATTTGCATCCATATTTCAACAAGAGCAAGACGAATTTGTCTTTGCAGCTGAGATTTGGAGGACAGCCGCAACAACAAATCTGAGAAAATCGTGCTCAAAGAACCCTATGTTTCTCTCAATACAAGTCGAATTTGGGCAAACCGTTCTGTCTTAAAGTTAATTGGGTCCGTTCTGGACAAAACCCATGTTCCGAATTTTCCAAGTTCTGCTTCATTTGCTTAGAATATCAACCGCAAAACCGTCACTTCTTATTCCAGCGAATTTCTGAGTTGGCACTTTTAATGATCAAATCTTCAATCTGGAAATTATCTTGGAGGCTAAAAATGGTGAATAATGTTACAACTGATTTATTAAAACTATCATTGATAAAATCATGCATAATCATCAATTTATTAGAAATAAAGGAGAATAAATAATATTCATTCATAGAAGCATAAATCATCATAAAATGGATTTATATAATAAATTATAATAAATGACAGGATGAAGAATAATATAAATGGGTGGAATAACTGTTCAAAAGTGATAATAATAATGGCATATTAACGGCTCAACAATGTCGCTTCTTGTACTTGGAATTTTTCACAATGGACCAGTGATATATCAGCACGTTGGGTAGAGGTTCTCCGAGCGTTAGATCAAACGAATGATTGACCTGACCGTGCAATGGTACCCCTGTGGTTGAGTAGAAAATGTCCCTATATTCTTTCATGATTGTATCCACCTTCTTTTGGTACGCGGAGGAACCTTTCCTGAGGGCCATAGATGTGGTTACAATCTTCCCCATACTTTGAGAGTGAACTAGAAAGAAATTAATTTCCTAGTTTGGGAGATGATCTTACTGCATTACTTAGAATAGATCAAAGAGGTGGTGGTAGGCGGGGCTACCTTCGGTATCCTGTATAACATATTACCCAAAGAAATAATAACAGTGTGAGGTCTTCACTCATATACAGCATGCCACTTCCACACATATGGTTGTCCTAATAATATATGACAAACGTCAATAGGAGAAACATCACACAATACCTCATCCGTGAAGGGCTTAATCTTGTAGGGAAGTCGAAATTGTTGGCCAACTTGGAGATATCATACTTGGTGAAGCCACATGATAATGTATGACTACGGGCATGGTGTAATAGGTATGCACAACCACTTCATGACCTATGCTAAAATGAGGCTCTTTTGGCTCCCACTATAGATAATGAATTATAGTGGTGAACCCTCCACCCACATCTTTGAGTGCAAGACATGCCCCCCCTCCTTTGGATCTTTGGGTTCATTCTTTTGGATTTCGGTGGTGGAAATAGTGTTGCTAGGCTCTACATCAATAATCTACTTCCATTTTTCATTCCTCTTGTTAGGTTCTGACTCAAGGTTAGAACATGCACCTGATTCTAAGTTTTCAACTCAGCCACAATTGACTGCTTGGCCTGACACTCACTTGTGTTATGAGTGGGGCTCTTATGGGACTCACACCACTTTTTTGTTTCCTTCTTTGAATTTTTGGTGGTGTTCTTTCCTTGCAGCTCCGACAGGTTTTCTTAGGTCACCCCACCTTGGCTTTGCCCTTGTTTCTATAGATTGGGGACAACTCTCCCTTTCTTTGGATTCACAAATCCAAAGTCTCGCTTCTTCTATTTGAAATTTTCTCAATCTTGATAGTGTATCGGTACACCATGCCAAGTGAGGAGAGGCTAGAAACTCCATCTCATCCTAGATGTACCCATGTAGGAAGCGACGATATTTGAGTACCGAATGCCACTCAGAATCCTTGATACCCAACTTTGTGTGAAGGGTATGAAAAATATCTCTAAACTCCGACATGTCTTGGTCCCTTCCCTACCACAGCATGGTCCACTTTATGTATTGATCCTCATAGCTCCTGAGAGGGTAGTACTGCTCCTTGATGGCATCCTGGAACAACTTCCAAGTGTGTGCACCTGAAAACAGTGAGGGTTCACTTTTGTCCTTCTGCCCCCAGTAGGTTTCCCACTAGCCCTTGACGTGGGGGGCGACTTTTAGAAGAGCAAAAGTAATCTTTTCCTAGCTAGAAAAATCATGAACAGAAAAATATCCTTCTAGCAGATTTAACCATTTATCTACGACATCCGCATCTATCTGACCCCCAAATATGGGAATTTCAAACCTAACTTGTACCTTAAAGGGTGTGGCTCTTAAAGAGTAGCTGTTGGAAATAGATGTGTCACCCTTGGGTAGCCACTAAAGGATTTGGGCAAAATTGTCCATCATCGTATTCCTCTATCACTAGAGGGCTTCTTCGAGCAAGACTTTGAAAGGATCTCCTACCCTACCATTTTTATTTTATTCTCCCATGGGAGGTTGTCGGGATTTGTGAGGCTAGTCTTGCGAAGGTTCGATTAGTTCAAGCCCTAACTCCTTATATCCTGACATTGTTGAGGACATGGAAAGAAAAAAAGAGAAAGAGAAGATCGCTCTGATACCACTAATATGTTTTTTTTTTATTGATCGGAGAATCCACAGTTTCAACATCTTTATACCAACGTTTCAAATCCCAAGTGGGATCCATCATCAGGGTTGAAGAATGATGATACAAGAAGAGCAGAAAACTTTTAATAAATACTAATGAGGAGGAATAATAATAGAGAACATAGAGTCGGCTTGGGAATTTTTAATTTTATTTTATATATTTTTATTTAATTTTATATATTTATATATTTATATATTTTATTTATATTTTATTCTTATTAATTATTATAAATAATTAATTTTTATAATAAATATTTAATTAATATTAATAATATTGTTGTTATACATGTAAATCATTATAAATAATTAATATGTTTACAATAAATTAATTATTAAACCTAATGATCATAATCATAATTTCTGTTATTCATATTAGTTACTAATTCCTTAAACAAAGATGATATTAATAATTAAAATATTAATTAATCAAATTAAATTAGAATGAAACTACATTCATAGAAATCAATTATTATAAATAATTAATTATTATTAAATATTATTAATAATTAAATATAATAATAATTAATTAATTAATTAATTAATTAATAAACTAATTAATATATTAATATAATTATTATAAAAAAATCACAAATATGAATTTAAACAGGAACATAATAAATCACAAATATGACCATAAATACTGAGATGCAGCATAAATACTTCATTTCATTAATATCAATTATTGAAATATGCTTACAAGTAGAGATGGAATAAACTAGCTTCGGCGATGGTAGCTTATCTTTGAGAAGAGATGTGGTGGTTACATGCCTCTGAACTATGTTACAATGAGGCTCCAAGGCCTATTTATTTTTGATGAACAATGGAAAACCCTAAACATCCAAAATCCTAACCCTAGGAGATAATCACCAAACTATGGGCCCCATTTGGGTAAATTTGTACATCAACATTCTGCAGTCGTAACTTTGACATACGATCTCCGTTTGACGTGCACAATACCTTGTTAGAAAGATCTATCAGACAAGTACCACTGTTGAGTGTCCAACGGTTAGTAACATCAAACACTGGCCTCATTTTTCCAAAAAGATGTAGTTTAGGGCCTCAAAATGTTTCTAGAAATTCAAGACCCGAAGAAAGGCCAAAAATAGTAAATTTTGCTACAATTGAGGAAACTAAAGAATTGAAAGAGACAGTGGTGGGGGTCTAAGTGGAATAGGTAGGTGGCCACAAAAATCCACCTGGATCCTTAAGCCTCCATTTAGGAAAGGAGTATTCAAATCCATTTGATGGACTTTCCATCCATTTTGTGTTTCCAATGAGAAGAGAGTACAAATGGTGTCCCATTTTTCTATGGGAGAAAGACTGTTGTCATAGTCAACACCACCTTCTTTTGCAAATCACTTTGCAACAAGACTGGCTTTGTGTTTCTTAAGTGATCCATTTTATTTGTACTTTTTTTGTGGACTCACTTGCAACTAATTTCTTTTGTTTTGAAAGGAGTTTCCACCAACTTCCATGTCCCATCTTTTATGATAGAATCATATTAATTCTACATTGATTCATTCCACTCACAATGAGTATCAAATTATTCAAAGGAAGTTGGTTCAAATTTAGTAGATAAATTCAATTCACAATTATATGAAACATATATATCATCTTACATCACTTGACCTGTAATTATGTGCATCACCTCCGTCTTGTTTATCAGTACCTCAGATTGTTTTTCTTTTTGAACTCATCAAGATGAACACTTTCATGTTTTTTGATGAGCCAATTTGGTGGACCTTTCCACTAATTGAGATGGTGTTGCATCAAGATTCAAATTTCCAATCCTATCGATCGCATCATTTAAAGGATATTTCTGAAATGATTAGGTGGTTGCAACTTCATGGAGGGGAGATGGTTCTTCAAAAGAGTATTCTAGAAATTGATCCAAGATAGTGAAACTTGTTCAATATGTGGAAACTTATTATCAAATACATGATACGTCTTTACAAGAGTGAATCTACTGATATGATCAAGTTGTCATTCAATAGTATTGTTAGTATTGGAAGAATTATGAAAAATTGCATCTCTAGAAATAATAAACTTTTTGCTTACCTCATGCTAAAGATGATATGCTTTGGTTGTATTTGAATACTCTAAAAAGATGCACTTTTAACTCCATGCATCAATATTTTCTATTTTATCTATAGGAATCAAGACATAGTAGGTGGAACCAAAGACACTATTATACTTTACATTAGGAATGTTGTCATACCACATTTTGTAAGGAGTATCATTCGTAAGAGCATGAGATAGACACATATTTTTCACATATAATTCATATAGAACTACATCATCCAAAAACATCAACTTTACAATTTTTTTAAACATCATGGAGAGAATCATATTCAAGAGAGTCATGTTCATTATTTCAACTACACCATTTTGTTGGGGATTGTATGGAATGATTATTTAATGATCAATACCAAATTGTTGCAGATAGTTTTCAAAATAATTATATCTATATTCTGTTTCTCTATTAATAGGAAGGAAGCAAATATGTTATTGTGCTTCATTTTGAACTATATATGAAATTTTTAAAAGTTTCAAAGGATTGAGAGTTAATTTTCAACAAGTACACTCAAGACATTAGTGTGATCATTACTAAAATTCATCATATGTTTATTTCTATTACTATAGAGAGTAGCCATAGGGCCACACAAATTAGAATGTATCAATCCATGTTTTCCATATGATCAAGAAGTGGAATCATGAAAGGGTTGTTCATTGTGCTTTTTGAAGATGTAAGCATCACATTGCTTCAGTTTTCTCGTAATAGTAGGAAAAATAGAAACACTATTCTTTTAAAATATATGAAGGTGATTATAATTAACATGCCCAAATATAGCATGCCATAGAATACTAGATGACAATGTTCCTTCATCATGCTGAGAAAGGTATGCAACAGTTTATGCCATAGGATATGTCCCATTTAGATAAAACAATATTTGGTCCTCCACTCTAGTTAACACAACAATGTCATTGGAATATTTCCTTATTTCTAATTTGGTATAAGATATGTGACTAAAGTGGCCTTTTTTTTGAATGAGCACAAGGAAGAACAAATTCATTGACATCACTAAAAGGTAGAGTACATCATGTAGAATAAATTAGGGAATACATGCATTTTATGTTTGATTGTTCCAAGTCCCAATGGTTTGAGACTTAATCTATTTACAAAGTACACTATGCCATCTACATTTTCGCTAAAATCCTTAAAGAAGTCTCTCCAGAAGGTCCTGTCACATGTTTCACTTGTGTTAAGCAACCATGTATCTCTGCAAGAAGAAAATGAAGTATGAAACAAATATTTATTTACTATAATATTGGAATGGCAAACAATGTAATGAACATATAAAATTTATTTACCTATCATTGTATCATGTGATTTACATATGTATGTCTCCCTATCTTTTTTAACTTTGAACTTCTCCTAGGGGATTTCACATGTTGATGTGCCATGTTTATTTTTGCCACAATGAACATAATGAAGGTTAGATCTCTTACTATGGTTATATATATCCCCTCTACATCTGAAGTTCTTTATTCCATGTCCTTTTTTTTCATTTCTCCACGCATATCCTAAATAAAGAGTTCAATTAGCTCTTCGTCAATATTTACAACCTCTTGCTCATCTTTTCTTTCCATTCCAAAGTGCCCAATGGAATCATTCTTTCGTGATCAAATTTAAATTTTCCTCAAGTAATGGAATCGTAAAGTATTCCTCTTCCATCTAGGATGAGTTAAACTTGAAGGGTCTTAGTGGTTTCCTCCCTAGTCTTTCTAATTATAGAAGCATTGGGAAAGTTTTAGATTCTTCCCCTAAATGAACACATGTTTTGACCCTAACGGTTATGTATATTAGAAATTTTATCCTCACCCACTCATTTGTCCCTCTATGTGGTTCTTATTTTCATGGGCTTGGAATGGACATACCCATGACCTCTAATTTTCTCAAAATATATTGAGAAAAATAGTCAACTTCTACTAATGGGCCCCAAATTTTAGACCTACTTATAGTAAAGCTGAAATCTCCACCCACAATAACATTCTCCTCTTTGGTGGAGTTCTTTTTAAACACATTTTTCTAATAATTTATCCTTCCAAATTAGGATCAATAAATGTTGAAGAGATTAAACCTTTTATGTAGATATTCGGAATATAATTCAACCCCGAAACTTGATACAAAGGGGTAGTAATAAATAGAATATACAGACGTTGATCATCCCCTAGGAATTAAGCCACTTAATATTCCCTGGCATAGACAACGATAAAATCCAAAATCCCCAACAAGTTTCTTAGGTCTTAACTTTATTGTCATCACCCTCTAAAGTTTCTTGAAGTAAGATAATGTAAACATTCTAAGACTCTACAATGCTCCCATGGTATCTCCTTTTTACATGATCACCTAATCCCCTACAATTGAAAGAGAGGTAGATCACAATCCACCCATCACTAGGGCATCGATGACTATAAAAGTCCCCAATACGAAATCTTGTTTACTAGATAAATCTTTATAAAGTGATTTCTATTGATAAATACACAAAGTTGACCTCGTATCACTTCTAGAATATTTGAAATATTTTCCTTAAGAAAATCCATCCTTCCAATCCCTTCCTCAACTTTCCTACAATATTCTTCATAGCCATTAGGTTATACCTCTACCATCCACTCCATTCCTTAACAAATGATGAGTTCCAATGCCCCCACCTTCTTCACTAGGTTTGAAGAAATTAAGAATTCTACGTGAAGTCCTAACCTCTCAGAAGAAAAAACAATTAGAAAACAAGTCTCCTTCAATTTACTTTTTCCATCGATGGAATTCAAATACACCACAAAAGTTCTAATACTAACTCCAAAGGAATTCATAATGTGTATTATTTCATAGTTAAAAGGAGAATATTGCGAATTTTAAAGTACTATATATTCTATAGTTATGTTTCTTTTTGTATGGGAACAAAAACTTGAGATTTATCCAGATTCAAAGAAAATGCATAAACTACTCTTAAAAATACATGTGTTATCATTTTACATAACTAGGGAAAGCTTCACAAGACCTAAATAATATGGAAGGATAACATACTATGTAGATGTGTCTAGAAAAAACACCCATTATCATAATGACAAAGATGCTAAATTAAAATTATTATTAAAATAATGTAAAAAATAACAAAATAAATAAATAAATATTTCATTGGATGTTACTGGAATATTAAATTTGATATTTTTTATTAAAATTATTATGATACCGTAGATAATGAAAATACTCATCTATCATCACTATATATATATATGTATAAACCTAGTAAAATAATGCCATTTTACTATGAAAAATACAAATATTACAATTAAGATGTGGAAAAAAATACATTGTATTTTAATGAGAACTTTGGGAATGATTTTAGGTATAAATTATATTATATATAATAGTTTTATTGTTGGTGTCAGGTTATACTTTTTAATTAATTTTTTTGTGAAATAAATATGGGTGACATTTTTTATTTATTTAATTTTTTTTTTATTTGTCCAAAAAATTCCTATTGATAAATGAAAGTATTACATGAGATATTGCAATGAAAGTTTTTTCAAAATTTTAGTGAAGTTGTGAAGAAAGAGTTCACCATGAAATTCCATAGAGTAAAAGAAACAGTAGTTAAGCATTTAGAATTGACTAAAGGTGACTACACCAGAATATCAACACGAAATAGGACACCCTTGACTATTTTTTTCAAAAAGAGACTACATAGACAACGTATTGACAGTACTATTATTTAAAGAGTGAACAACTATAGACTTAACAAATTGATGAGTATGAACTTGAACTGTAAAATATTCAAATACCATATAGTGTAGTAAAATATAAGTAAAAACTGAAGCCCATAGTTCCTTCCAACATGAAGACCGAGGCAACTTGTTTAAAGCACACTTTAGTGAAGAATAATGACTAGCAAGCGTGACGAAGAAATTACATGAGAGTTGTTTAGAGGTGTATCATAGTTTGCAGGAACACAGTTGAGAGGGATAAAAATGAGGGCTACTTCCTCTTCATGTTGATCATTAGAATCTATGTCGAAATCATACATAACAAAATGTCCCACATGATTTAACCTTACCACAATATCATCAAATTTATATTTGATGTCTTGCATTATGCACTTTATCTCATCTTGGCTAGAAAAAAGTTTGTAGTTATCAACTTGCTTATCACAGATAACCATGTTAATCAATGTCTCCATTTGATGATGGTTTGTGATGGAGTGAAGAAAATGAATTCTTCTTCTCCGAAACTTTCCTGGATCTAGTACCCATTTGATGTTGCTTTCAATTATCTCTGAGTCAGAGAAGTACTTACAATCACCAAATTCGTTCGCTTCCAGATTGAGAATTTATTTTCTAACCTCAACAGGGGCAGCATCGAAGAAATTCATAATTGATTCCCATGCAAAAAGGCGCTTATGCCTTGAGGAGGATGGCCCTGGAGCACCACCCCATCAGACAGATAATGATTAGCGTGGAGCCATGTAATACCTACAAATAAAACACATACATATGAATACAAAACAATGAACAATGACCCAAGTATGATGACAACAAGAGTGTAGAGTCACCCAGACATAGAGGGAAAGCTTGATTATCAAGAAAAAGGATAGTGTGGGGTAGTCAAGGGAGAATAATTGATACCCACCGAAAGCCCGATGTGGTTACAATACTGCAATTGTGATTATATTCAAAGAACAAAGGTAGGAGAGTCTATACCTAGTTTTAGAACCAAATGGAGAATGCGCCAAAATACCAAACCCCACAGATACGTACTGGACAATTAAAATAAAGTCTAGATGGTTCAGAGACTTGTAATTACATCGGGAATTAAAAAAAACCACGATTTCGAAGGACGAACCAGTCCACATGTTATGCAAAAACAAAATAAATAACATTGGGAGAAGACACAACCTTGGGTAAAAAAATCTGTGAGAAACTCGACGATAAGAACAACCACAAAAAAAAGCAAGGCGTAAGGATAGGAGTGTTTATAAATAGAGATTGACATTTAGAGACTGTGACAACCATATGGTTTGGCCTTCACTTGAACAGAGTCAGAAAGTGTTGGAGACAATGAGCTACAACGTCTTAAACAACCAGGAGACCATATTTCCCCCACAGGATGAGCAGCTGAAGGGCTATACAACAAATTCCAAATATGAGAAAGCTGGTACAATGAAAAGAGTAAAAGCCATAAAACCTGCATGGTCAAATCCAAGTGTCCCAATTGAACCCGAGCTTTACCATCCCAAGGCAATGTTGCATCATGAGCTCGTAAATTATCATAACTCGCCTGTCATACCTATCGTTTCCTATAACCAATCAACCATGGAAGGAGCTAAAAATATCCAAGCAGATAAAAGAAATAATCCTGCTAATGATCTTCGAGTGTATGAAATCCCCGAACCCCGTTTGAGAGCATTTAATCTCAAAGGAACTAGAGAGGTGAACCCCATATGTAAAACATCGAGATGTCATGCCCAAGTCATGCGGGGTGGAGCATAGGACCAAATTCTCTCCTTGAGGACCACCAAATCTCTGCCCATACAAAAAACAAGCGTATAGAGAAAGAACATAATCAAATATTTATGTTGATATATAACATATGCTTGAAGCCCAGTCCCATCACCAACTCTGACCTCTAAATTTTCATGTCTAGAATCAATTTGTAAGTAGTCACACACGTGTTATCTTTCTTTCTAGAATCAGCTACCGAAAAAGCACCCATAGGAGAAAATATGAGTGAGACTTAAATATGCCCTTTTTTGGTTAAATCACTTTTTCACATCCACGACAATATGATAAAGGGAAATGGCTAAAAGAATCACTAGATATACATTATTCATTATCTTGAATAATTATGGAATACGAGGAACATATGACCAGTAAGAAATAGCTAAAGGGTATACAATCTAAAAATGAGTTAAATATATTCTTTTAGGTTCTTTGTGGATTATTTTAAACGATTGGTTTGTTTCAACTATGATGCATATGTATCATACACACTCATAGAGAATACAAACTCACAAAATTCAAGAAGCGGTACCCAACATGCAATTAGTGAGACATGACCTAATGTGTATATCTATATATATATGAAATATGCCGAACTTGAATTTTGACAAATAAAATAAATAATATATTATAACTTTTAATATTTAAAAGAAAAGAAAGATATTATAGAATTTCCTCAAAACTCCACATAATTTACGTTTAACGAAAATCTTATTGTGTTTTTATGACCAGCTTGACACATAAGAGAGGCAATCCTCTTAATAATAATAAAAGGAAAAAGATACGTAATAATAATAACAACAACTTACTATTAATTTATTTTATCTTTTTTATTTCAAATTTATATCTAGTTTTTTATAATAACAATTAATTAAAAAAATATTAAATTTATCTTTTTTAAATTTATTAATTTATTTGTATGTTTAAAAACATGGTAAATTATAATATTAAATAATTATGTTTTACATAAATTTAATTATTAATATTTTTTAATTATGTTTTTTTTTTTAAATTATTGCATATGTTGGATAAAATACTATAATGAAGGCTTTTATAGTGATGATTTAGATGTATCGTTAATTATTATTATTATTATTATATTAATTTAATAAAAATAATAAAAAATATATATATTTAATTTAATTTGTTATATTGTAATTTTGCTTTTATTGTGATTTTATTAATAATATGTTTTCGTAATAATTAAAATTTAAATAATAATAACAATATATATTTATTTTGACTCAGGATCTAATAAGTATGAAGAAGGTTCAAATCTATGGACATGTAGTTTTTTTTTGAATGCAAAATTTGATAAAAGGTGTGTACTTCGTAGATGCAGAGTTAAAACGAATCTTTATTTATTCTTAATAATATATTTTTCCTAATACAATTATGTTTATTAATTAAATTTAAATATTAAATTATCATACTTAGGAATATGAATTATTATTATTTAAATTTATTTAAACTTGAAATATTTTTAGAAAAAATGTTTGTAGTTTTATTAATGAAAATATAATTACAATATAACAGATTGAATTGAATAATTTTTGTTTTTTAATTTTAAATTAACAGAAATATTCTTTATTATTATTATTATTATTATTATTATTACTATTATTATTTTCAATTGAACTCACAAAACTTTTTTCTAATTTTTATTTTTTAATTTTATTTTATCTTAAATTTAGTAGTCTTATGTAAATATCTTTCGATGTAGAGAACCTTTGAATAAAATGACTCATATTCATAACCATAATATTTAACAAGATTTAATTAATAAACATATAAAAATTTGAGGAGAACACATTGTACAAAGTACACATAAAAACTATGGGTATATTACTTTCAAAACCAAATTCAATCCCACATATATAGTGCTTATATAGATCCACCAAATTCCAAACAAGAAGATTTCTTATTGAGAAAATACGTCAACAATTCAACTAGCCAACAAACCAAATCTACAAGTATGCTATTGTAAGTGTTATTTCCATGTCTCTCCATTAGCCTTTACATTATAAAATTAACATTACATGAATAAAAAATACATTTGACATATAAGTCACATTTGTCTTATATGGTCTTCACCGGCACCTCTATCCACTATAAATCTTAGGAACCACACTCGTTCTCCACCACAATCTTCGATATTTAAGGGTACAATTGTCTCCAGCCATTGTTGAAGAACTTGTAAGATCAATATCATGCTCGTCGGGGCTTCTGCAATAAAAGTTGTCAAGTAATGAAGCAGTCATGGACCTACCACTATCTGTAAGATATTTCACTTTCAGTTATTCGTTAAGTGTTAGGAAGGTGGTTTGAATACTGAATGTGTTCAAAATTTGATCAAACAACATAACTTGTCTAACACACAAGGATATCATACAATAATATGTAATTGAGGTTCTTGAAGCCCGAAGCACAACAAGACCCATCAACATATAACAAAATCACATAATCAAATCAGCCATATGTTCTCTTGGCACTAAAGAATGTCAAGAACGAGTAATTTGAACTATGTTATTTTGTTCAATAATTGGTCCTATGTCATATTTCATAAAAAAACCTTATTAAAAATGAAAAACAATTTGATTAACAATGAAGGCAACAAAACCTATAACAACCAGCCAAAACCAGTGGTAGTTCTTTTACCAACAAAGAAATTTTAAACAGACATAACACAAAGTACATATAAAAATTATAATATATTACATTCAAAACCAAACTATATACCACATATATAATCTATTCTACTTAATGCAATCATATTTATTAATTTTTTTTTAATTTAGAATATTTGTAAAAAATATTTTTTATAATTTTATTAATAAAAATATAATTATAAAATAACAAATTGAATTGAATAAATTTGTTTTTTTAAATTAACATAAATATCATTTATTATTATTATTTTCAATAAAATTCACATAACAATTTCTTAATTTTATTTATTAATTTAATTTAATTTTAATTTTAATAACTTTAAATTAATCTCTTTCGATATAAAAAAATCTTTTAGAATACATATTTTTTCATGTAAAAAACCTTTTGAATACAATAACTCATATTATAACCATAATATTTTACCACATTTAATTACCAAACCTATTAGAGCTTAATATATACACCACCCAAAAGACAAAAATGAAAAAATAAAAAATTATAACATAACTAAAATTAAAACAAAGTAAAAACCTTTAGCGTAGCTGGTGAAAATAAAACCATAAATGTACATACTCGGAATCTTATTGTTCTGTAAGAATGTCATAAAATCTCGGGACATAATCTGTGA
Source organism: Pinus tabuliformis (assembly GCA_031772625.1). Classification (NCBI taxonomy): domain Eukaryota; kingdom Viridiplantae; phylum Streptophyta; class Pinopsida; order Pinales; family Pinaceae; genus Pinus; species Pinus tabuliformis. Next base: position 290,230,854 of record CM062820.1, read on the forward strand.
AGACATTGGTGGAAGCGTGTATGCAGTAACCAACACCTAATAAATTGGTCAAAACCTTAATCATGATATCATTTCATCGTCATATCATTTCACAGCGGTCTTCATCACATATATCCATATCTATTAATTCTATATATTTAACTATTAATTTTATTTTCTTCTGAGCATTATATATGAGTGAAGAAACGATTTGATTTTTCAATCATCTGTTTCAACATAAAATCACTAAAAATAGTACCAAACCCTTGGTATAATGAACGATGGAACAAGTAATCATCACATGCAAGGAATATGCATCGGCGTCTACTTGATGCCACAGATCACCTCCAACATTTGATATTTGGAGAAAATTATTGAGTTAGTGGAAATTATTATGCCTTACACATAAAGAATGGAGTGGCCCGCTGAGAGATGATAAGGCACTATAATAAAAAAATAAAATAAGGAACTATAATGACTCTAATATCAAATAATTTAAAAGAAACGGATAAGCATCATCTAATCTAAACGACGTAATTATGATATTAGTGGTTGAATTATGAAGAGTTTATCATCTATTCGGGGTTATTGGTTACAGGGTTTAAAAATTAATTGGATTTTTCATTTATTGGACTTTTCTGACTTCCATTTCATGTGATTGGTAATGTTTGTCTTTTCAACTGATTGTTCATACATTTTGCTGTACTTTCTATCCCTTGTCTTTATTCGACTGACACTTATCACAATATGGGTATTAGAGAAAGCTATTTTTTTGAAAAAATAATATAATATATACGTAAGTATCAAACTTACCTCAACCTCTACCACTATTATATACTCACAGTATAAATTTCTATTAACACATAAGTAGTTATTATTATTTTAAATATTAAAATTAATTTTAGCTTAACCACGAACTGTAACGTAGAATGATAGAAATGTCCTTATGTGGGAATATCTAAGGCTTGCATTTTCATGTGATTATATATATTTTTATAATGTTTATTGCTCATTAAATAGAGTTGATTTGTTTTTTAAGATATCCTTTATAGGTCTCTCATTATTATACATAACAGGTTTTCATTAATAAATATTTAGCTATTATTGTTTTAAATTGTATAATCTAGTTTAACCAAGGATAGAAATGGTTTGATGTTGGAATGTATAAAGTTTACATGTTTATGTGAAGATATATGTTTTTATAATGTTTATTTATCATTATTAAATAAAATTTGTTTTTATTTATTTATTTATATATATATAGATATTTTTTATCTATTATATATTACACGTATTTAATAACATATATAGTCATTATTATTTTAAATGGTATACTCCATTTTAATTTAACTTTTGGCTCTAAAGTAGAATAATAGAAATGTTTTGATGTGAGAATGTGTAATGCTTACATGTCTATGTGATTATATAGGTCTTTATAATGTTTAGTGGTCATTATTAAATTGAGTTGATTGTTTTCAGAGATATTCTTTGATTTATATGAAGAAATCTTTGCTCTACCTCATTTGTTTAAATATGGTATCTATTGATTTTGTAGCTTCTATGCAACCTCATGTTTAGGTGTGCAAAAGTGGCCCACGCCTCCTTAGAACACTTGTTCTAGGTTGAGCAAGTTGCTAATGTAACTTAGCCTAAGTCTAACTTAGGAGAAAAAAATATTAATATATTTAGTTATTGAGCTAATAAAACATAGCAAATGTAAATTACTTTACTTTAGTGAGTAAGTTTTAATCTTAGTCATTCATCTCAAGTTAGAGTAGATCTAATCTTAGTAATTAATCACTTTGATATTATGGTTAGGATTATAGTTTTGGATTAATGTAAAGATATAAAGGAAAGGTTGAGGAGAGGAGATAGACATGCAACAACAACACAAGATTGGGAATGACATCTCAATGAGGACTGTGTTGGGTCTCAGAGAGTGTAAAGACGCTAGAGATCTAGATTTGCAAGTGATATCGAGCACTGATCTAAGGAAGATCTATTGGATAAAATCCAAGTTATTGTATATGTATTTTATCAGTTGGGCCATTATCTGAGGATGAGAGCCTAAGTAGGTTCATAGTTTTTGTTAATGATGAACTATTTTTTTTGGAATAAATATTTGTGTATCTTTTTTATTCAGATACTTATTTTCTTCCACTCAAAATTTTTTGTTAGGAACCTAGCTATGTGTTTATTGAATAATTTTTTTCTAGGAATTAAATGTTAGATGTTGGATTATCGGAAATTAAACATTTTATTAGAACAAAAATACTGAATTGATTTTGAAATTGCCGGTGTTGGGTTCGTACCAAATCATTAGAGCTAGGTTAAAATGTGATCATACAAGGGAAATTATTTTTTTAGGTCGGATGTCCAACAACGAGCAAGAGGAGCCCACGAAATTGTGGAAGTGTCTATGTTCAAGTTATCAATAGTCATTGTGTAGGAAGACCACAATCGTCATCCGAGATCATAACTGTTGTGACTAACATAGATTAGTCATCGGCAGAAGATAGAACAAAGGTGTGACAGGTCAAGAATTGGTTCAGTAGTACACAGGGAAATCAGTGAATCAAAAAGTTGCAACTTTATGCATATTTGTACCAGATTTAAAGGAAAGAATGACTAGGAGAAGGAAGAAGAGTCGAGTTAACAAGGGTCATCAAAGTTCATAACATGGTTGTGAGTGTGGCAGAGAAACTAGATGGAGCAAATGCTAGACAAACGTAATGACCCATATAAATAGGGTGCTAGTAGAAATCAAGTTGTGTGCACATATTGTAGGACATGGGCATCATTAGTGACAAAAGTCAGAAAAAATAAATAAAAAAATGTAGATTTATCATCTAAAAGGATGCAATGAGTGGGAGAAAAAGGTAGCCACAACCACCATCAATCTCAATTTCTAGTTTGTGGGAGTCAAGTATAACCTACAAGTTTTGTAGCTGGCAGTGGGCCAATGTTGCGCATTGGTTCGGGTTATGGAGTTGTCAACATATCACAACAAAATTGTGACAGAGTATTAGGACAACAATATTGGTTAGGTTGAAGTGTAAGTTTGCACATGTTAATGGTCGAAGATCTATGCATGGCTAGGGGAGTCAAGTTGGTTCTATTTAGTTAACAAGAAGGGAACAACATCTAGGTCAATAGAGTTTTCGATGACAAATGTAGAACACATATGTGGTGATGCTTGCAATGGGTTAGTGCTGGATCTTGGTTGGTGATGCCACCGATAGAGAGAAGGAAATTTACTGCCACAATTAACAAGAACATTAGTGTAGGTATCTTCTTTTGTTGAGACAGTATTGTTAGTGATGGCAAAGGTTAGTCATTGATTTCATGTTCAAGAAGATTGTTGAGAATGTTGGCAGTTGTAGTTGGTTGTGTCAACTTCATGGGGATCTTGTTAAGTGTGTTGATGTGTGTTGTTTCCTATCCAAGGTCAAGGTTATAGGTATTATCTCTAAGTGAATTTTCATTTTCGTCCTTATCCCTAATTAAAAAACTACATGTTCAGTTGGATAGCACTTGGCAATACCTTTCCAACAATATATGGAGCTTGTTCAAACTCTAAAGGATTAATGATAAAACACATTTAGAGGTGAAGGAAGTTTATGTTGGCAATACAAGTGTTAAGCCATAAGGTATTTGGGATATCTAGGCACATCTGAGAAATTTGGACGCGAATAATTATTTTGGAAATATCGAGGTTGTAATATTTTTCTAGAATTACATTCATCTGAATAATCTGGAGTTTGAATTACTTTTCCATAACTGAATCCATCCATACATATCTAGAAAACACAGGAAAACTACATGATACTCGATTTTCCTTCGTACTAGATGAGGTGGCAACAATGATAAATGGTATATCATGAATGGCGCATTAGAGGAAATTTCATAGTAAAAGTGCCCATGAATTTTTCATGTAATTTCCATTTCATAATATGTAAACCAATCAAAATCATTTAAATTTAAAAAAATGTACATGTAAATATTTTGGAGGGAAAAGAAGAAAAGCTACTTTTCCTAATTGTATTTTTGGCTCATCTCCTTATAGGTTTACACAAATTTCAAGTGTAGACACTCATTGGATCTGGAATTAAATTCCACATCCAATGCATACCCATTATTCATACTTTTGAGAAGACCCAAATTGATTAAAAAATGAAGATACATTAAAAAAGCAAGTTGAACATGTTTTTTTAATGTATTTCTATTTTTTATCAATGTGGGTTTTTTGAAAGTATGCATAATGGGTACTCGTTGGATGTGGAATTTAGTTTCTCCTCCAACGAGTGTCTACACATGAAATTTTAGTAATCGTACAAGGAGATAAGCCAAAAATACAATTAGAAAAAGTAGTTTTCTTCTTTTCCCTCCAAAATTCATAATCCTTATTTTATTATTTTAACTATTATTTTATTATTTTTCTTTAGGAGGCCACTTTTAGGCTAAAATTTCCTTTAATGGATAAATATGATGTCACACATGACATGGCACTGGGTGGCAATGACATGGCTCACTGACAAAGTTACATGTTTCAGTTGAATTTGGCTCATCTGGGTGGCCAAGTAGCCTATTTCTAGGTGACACTTAGAACCACTAAGAGGGTACCATGTGGTACGACGAAGTTAGTAGATGATATGGTAGATGACATGGCATATAATTGGGATTCATTCTAGCGGTTAATTTTGTAATGGTTTCCAAGTGGTCAATTTTACAAATGGAAAGTCATTTGGTTATCTGGGAATACGGGAGTTAATGGGAACAAGAATTTTCTAATCTAATAAAATGCATGGATCTAGATTGAGGTCAAAGCTTCAATAACAAGGCTTTGATACTGGTCACAGTTCTGTTTAGGAAGATATATGGATTATTTGACAATAAAAGAGTATTTAACTTTCTTGATGGACATAGATCCCTAATACAATCTAATGTTATTTTAGCCTATGATACTAATTCCTAGTCCCATGGGGTAAATAATAATATCTTGTGTTGAGGCTTGTAATTCAGGTTAGAAAGAATCAGGGTGTGCTGTAATTTTTATATGGACTGGGATCTAAATTTTCAAGAATACAATCATATCTTATGGTCATGTAAGTTAATCATTAAAGCCCTAAAGATCCATTGAATTAAGTTATATCTGGATCATTCAAATCGGATAACTAACAACGAAAATTAAATATAATACAAACTGTTTGGATGATCATCGATCCTACAATGGTTGATTAATCTGATAAAATATAAATAAGCTAGATCACTTTGGAATTCTTGTGTGGTGTGGAAAAATCGTATGGTGGTTTGAATAGTCTCACAGAATAACATGATGACATCTTATGTTGAAGTCATAGATAGCAGATAAGCCACAAGGTTAAGAGCGCATTTTGTCTATATTTTTCTTATTTGTTTTAGATTGAAAGGTTGACTAAGCGAGACAAAGGATCACAGAGCTCATAATGAAAGTGAAGGAAGGCTAATTGACAAAGCATGTTTGATCATGATTTGTGTACAACGTAACATGTAATCCATTGTGAAGAAGCCACAAAGTCTAGTTTATATTCATAAAGTTTGTTATTATTTCAAAACTATATTTGTGGGATAACACTAAGTGTTGTTTTATTTTTGTATTTGTAAATGACACATTGAAATGAAGAGTTATGAGGATGAATGATCTGTGATGGGAACCCATTTATATATGCCAATGAAGTTTTTTTTCTCATTTTCAATATGACTAATGAAGTTTTGATGTTAAAGTGTTGAGTTTGAATTAAATGTTGTTGAGTATAAAATATATTATGATTTGAAGACTAAATCAAATCTTGCGGATACAATGTGGAAATGTTATGAAGAGGACATCCACTGTGATTAAGGAAGTATTTGATTGCATATTTCAAAGGCTAATGCCTCAATCAAGTTGGAGCCTGCAAAATGATCATAGAGGTTGGTGCCTTAATCAATTTGGACTCTACAATATGTTGGTGCTCGTAGATTTCAGAGGTGAGTGCCTCCATCGGGTTGGATCCTACATATTAAGTTTGGTGCCTACATCAAGTTGAAGCTTGCAATAAGTTGGTTCTTGCATATATTTGGGGATTAGTGCCTACAACACGTTGGTTCTTGTAAACCGAATAAGGGGGATTGATATCACATTCTCGTTGGTGCCAAAAAATTATTATAACCAAAGATTGAAGAAAAAGATAAGAAGAATTGTGATTTTCTCCCGCAAGGGTTTCCACATATATCTAGTGTTCTCATGTGTTGTTGTAACGATTGTTATTATTGATGCAATATTAAATTCTTAGTTATGATGAATTGTGAAATTATTTAATTTGGTTAAATTGGCAATTACATCGATTCAACTGCCCCACCACCCCCCCCCCCTCCAACCCTGGCCACCACCCATTGTAATCATAATTCCAATAATTAGTATTAGAGCAAGTCCCTCCATTTTTAGGTTAGTAGTTGGAAGATAGATCCAAGGAATTATTTCCAATCGAAGAATAAGAATAATCCATCTCAAAATATGACAAATCATATCAAGGACTATGATTGTACAAGTAATCTATTTGATGTAGTAGAATTACTAGGAAATGCCAAAGAAGACACTTTCTTCCTAATCATCGATGTAGAAGAATAATCAGGTGCAATACAGTGAACCCTAGAAATAAAATCACAAGGAACCATCGGTAACCAAGTTGGCTATACATTAATTTGAGCACCATTATTGAATGGAATAAAGTATACAATTTGGAAGGAAATAATGAAATGTTATCTATGGCTCAAGGATTTGATGTATGGAAAACCTATTGAGATTGGAGAAAAGAATAATAATTTGTTTGCTTATTGGGGCCTGACCCAGGTTTAGAAATGTTTAGCCAAATAAATCATGAATCTACTAGCCCTTTCGGCAATATTCCGTGGAGCGCGAACCGAGGTCTCACCCGAGTTAGTATGGGAGGGTGCTGGAACCAGGTTTCTGCACCCTAGGGATGTCTTGATGAAGTCTGGAAAGTTCGCAAACTGACCCTACGCGTTGCGCTACTTTCGTGCAGCCGTATGTTCAGTGCAACTACCTTCACGCAACTAGGATGACGAACGTGAATGTTCTTTACCCTTTCTGTGCTTAGTATTATTATCGATCTTGAATTAAATTAAGTAGGCCTAATACTTTCAGTTATCACTAACATAATGAGATATGTGCACAATCATAAACCATACACAGATGCATAAATGGGAATATAGAAGCAGGTACATAATATTACAAGACTAACTTATCTTTATTAATGCCTTTTCCAGTTACAATCCACTTCCTACCCTGCACACATAGTTGTAGGGGTTTGTACACAACCTGCTGACTGTATCGGGCCTCTGCGCACACAGATGCGGAGCCGCTATCTCCTACTACAACCCTTGACTCAGACTTACAAACTTAGAGTAAGTATCACCGTTAACAACCCATAACACTTCATATCATCTCTAAAACCTCCAGAAACTTCCCTCTACACTTAGAGCCTTACTTTATTTATACATTCCCATGGTCCACAGACCATGGGCAGGCCGAATCACTTTTTATTACCTTATATTATTTTCGGGCGGACTACCCTTTGACTTGGCTTGTTACAACTCATGCTTCGCACACTTCACAGAGCCTTTACAATACAAATATCTGAAATTACGGGCTTTAAGCCCCAAAACCGTTATGCAGGGGATCCGCTGCCCAAAATAAGTACAATGCAAAAGCCATGAATATGATATTGAGTACTCTATCAAAATCAGAGTATGATAAGGTAATTCATTATCAGACTACAAAAGATATGATAGATAAGTTCCAATAAATCTATAATGAATATAAAAAATAACCAAATAAGGTTGAAGATAATGAACTAGATGATGAAGGAAATCCCCTTGTTATTGGTTATCGAAAGAGAAATACATATTTAGAAGCTAAAAGTGAAGAAGATTCAGAAGAGCGAAAACCTAGTGGTAAGTTACTTCATCATTCTTATAGATATTTATATACACCTTTAGATAGTAATATTTATGAAGAGGAATATTAGGATGAACGAAGATCCGATGAGAATATTCTATCTATCAACTCACTAGAAGAAGATAACGGTAAAAAGAAAGTATTAGAATATAAATGTGAACTTATCATTCTCCTATATAAGATAGAAGAAAAATTTAAAGAAGAACTTGTCATCAATTCGAAGTCTCAATCAATAAAAAATGAATATACCAAAGAGGACATTTTCTTCATGGTCATGGATGCAAAAAGAAGTGAAAGAGAAAAATTAAGTAGTCCACAGTGTCTCAAATATGGTAAAGGTCATTGTACTTCTAAATTTCCATATTCAATCATTGATGATGGAGATGATGATCCTAATATGATTGATTTTAAGTTCTCAAAATAATACATAGAAGAATAGGTATATTTTGAAGGAGAAATTGTAGGTGCCTTAGAGGAGTTAAAAGTTTCAAGGAAAAGGGTTATTCAATTGGAATAACAACTCCAAATTTATGAAGATAAGGATGAACTCTTAAAGAATATTTTAGAAGTATACAAAGAGTGGAAGGATATTTCAAAGCAATATGAAAATCAGGACCAAGAAAATTCTACTCTGAAGGCCCATCTAGAAGAAGCAAGAATCATGGAAGAAGTGAGTAAGAGCTAACCAAAATAAAGAGAAGGCCACGATGAGGCTCTAGAAGCTGAGATTATTTCTTAAAAAGATGAGTTATAATATGGTAATAATTAGTTGATGGAGTATTAAAGGAAAGAGCATGAGTTTGAAGAGTCTTCAAATATTCTAAAAATTCAATTTGTAAAGGATAAGAAGATTGTGGAATCATTCCTAGAATAGGTTGAAAACAAGGATCATGATGTTGTTCTGAAGACAAAAATAGATGAATTTGAATGAATTGAGGATTTTTTGGTGAATCAACTTAAATAAAAGTTGTAGGAATGTGGAAAAATAGAAGAGGAAGTTGTCTCTACAAGGAAGTAATTACAGGAAGAAAAACAAAATTTTAAGTTGGTCAAAGAATTTAAAATTCTAGACATAATTCTTAGCAATAAAAGATCTCCCCTCATCAAAACGGGACTTGGTTAGATGGAATATCATGAGGCATACAAATATGAATCATGCTCAAGGACACCTAATGGAGAAAAACTCAAGAACTATGACAATACACTTTTAGGATCAAGTAGCAATACAATTGTAGACCCCATTTAAGGAAAGGATCAACATAAGCATGTTAATTTCAACAACACAAGCAACATTCAAGGAGAAATAAAGAATCAACAAGATGTTCATAATGTTAGTCAGACCAAAGAATGAAACTAGGATGAGTTTGAAAATTCTACTACATAAACTCAAGTCATTCTAATCCTCTCAAGGGATCTACAAGAAGTAGTGGAATAAGAGTCAAGGATCAACAAAGAGATGGATCACTTCCAAGATAGAACAACTTCAAAATAATTGCTTCATCAAGACAAATCCAGTCAACCATGTATTAAAATATACTTTTTGGCTATTGTTTCTCATGTACAAGATTTGGACATAAAGAAAGGAATTGCATGACTTGTGCAATGAATAATTATATTAAAAATATAAGATATTATTATGCTTCCAAGAAAAATTATATGGGAAATCAAATAAAAAGTTATAAAAACAAACAATATGAGCCATTTTTTCCATTATTCAGTTTCAATACAAATTGCTACGAATTTCACAATGTTGGACATATAGCTCTTGATTGCAGAATTGACGTGAGATTGTTTTCTAAACAATCAAAGGAAAAAGTTTTCTTTGATGATACAAGGAAGATCACCAAGGTATGGAAAAGGAAAAAAGAATAGCCAAAGATAGATCTAAACACTCATATCCAATAAATTGTTTAAGACTTGTTTTAGTATATGTAGTTTTGATATGAGGTGGAAAATGAAGAAGGAAGAGTTCATAGGATTGAGTACTATGAAATCCGTAATGGAATTCATCATGAGGGGATGTAAAAGTAATTTTCCATACTAATTATAAGGAAGTAGAGTTTTGTAGCTAAATCTAGTACCTTGTGGCACAAGTGTTGAATTGGAGATAGAAAACCTCGTAGAGACAGCCTCTGGGTTGATTGTAGACCAGTGCCTAGGACATCTTAAATAGAGTGAATGAAAGGTTATATGTGAGGGGTTTGCACCACTCCAAATGTCATGTAAAAAGGTAATAAGAGGGGCTTGGTTCAATAGGACTTCATTAAGGTATAATCAAGGCAATAATGGATCCAAATGAGGGGGTATATTAGGCCTATCTTCAAAGAGAAATGTCTTCTCCTAGTGGCTGACACACAAGAATGAGACAACTTAAAACTGAAGTTGGACTAGCTATGGAAAGGAGGAGGAGGAGGAGGGGAATATATGCATAAGGATGTAAATAAGCAAAATCCTTAGCGATAATGTCCCAATAGAAATATGGAAGAGGAAGGAGGTGGAATGGTAGAAATAGAGGATTGTTGATTAAGGGTTTAGGCTAAATATACATGGGTATCATTCTCTACTTAAGAGATAAAGAAAATATGAGTTACCATAGGTATTGCAGAATAATCAAATACACAAGTAAATTTGTAGTTTCTAAAGGTATTGAGTGCTAGTGAATAACACAAATAAATATGAGATATGCATAGGTATTGTTCTCTTATTAAGCAGCCTAGATAAATCCATGAATCAACAAGAATCCAACAACTTCGTTAGTACTATTTTAGGGAAATAAAAACACAAATGAAATGAGATTACCGAGGGGAACATGTTGCACATCTATCATGAATGGAATCAATAGGGAGTTTCATTAGTCTTAAAGGTACAAATAACTAGTCCATACATTTAGCACAACATTAATTAAGTTCCCCATGAAATAGAAAATAGAACCAAAGTGGCATCTCATAATCCAGACTCAGTGGGTGATAAATTTTGGAACCCTTATTATGAATTTAATCCCCCTATTTATAAGAAGAGGGGGAGAACTTGAGTTACAATAAAAAGACATCTCTAAGCCAGAGCTCTAGCTATCTTCTAGACTAGCTGTCTCGGCCCTTGTAAAGATTTGTTACCCAAGGATTACAATCGGGATCGAATCCCTTATTAGAAAGAGAAAACCACAGAAATCCAAAAAGAAACAGAAGGAAGAATGGAGGAAGGAGTACTTTGCTTTCCTTGTGAAAACATTAGATCAATCCCTATCTCTATCATAGTGTGCTTCCCATGCTTCTTGGCCTATTTACTATCTATTCTCCTTTAAATCCTTTTGGCGTTGACTTTCTATGTGTGTTGTAGAATAGTATTCTCATGAATGCACCCACACCTGGTTTGAATGTGCCATCCCCCATGATTTACTTTCAAATCTGCTATCGGGACTAAATCTATCATTTCGGCCTTAAATGTCCAACTGAATGTAATTGATGCCCTGATCTACCTAGGGTTGTGTATTACAGTGTAAAAGAGAAGACTCTCGGGAGTGGGATTTTATCAGTGAAATAATAAGAAAATAGGCAAGTTTTGACTGCACTTTAGCCCCAATGCTTTCAACCACTTTCTTTTTATTCATATCACCTGAGCATGGGCTATGAACGAGCACTTACCCCTTCAGATGCTAAGGCTCTCAACTTCTATATAGGGGGCCTTTTCCTTTCTAACAAGAATCATTGACTTCCCCTTACACTGGAATGGCTGATATGCCAGACACGAAATCTTTATGAAATAGACAACAATAACTTATTGCATCTGTTAGATTTCTCCTTATCACAATTGTAGCCAGGGAGGAGTATCGGCAGAGGAATAAGATTTTAATTTGTACAATCACCACTACCCCGGGGTGACTGTTGGGGCCTAACCTAGGTTCAGAGGTGATTTAGCCAACCAAATTCTGGTACTACTGGCTCTTTCAGCAATAGTCTGCGGAGCGTGGACTCAGGTCTCACCTGAAGTAGTATGGGAGGGTGGTAGAACCAGGTTTCCACACCCTGGAGATGTCTGATGAGTTGAAGTGGTCCGTAGTTTGACCCTGTGCGCACGTCTCTACATGCACTTACTCCTACCTCGTAGCCTGAGATGCTGTCTTCACGCAGCCATACTTGGGGGGGCGAACACTGTTATTACCTAACCCTTTACTAGTATTCTGTTGTTAGTTGATTAATTTGGCCTACTTGTATGCATTAAAGTATAGTTAGCAATATAAATCGTTCATACCAGTGCACGGAGTAAATAAACAGTACATTTGCAATTTATATCAAGCATGTAATAACCCAAGAAAAGATACAAAGAATTAAGTAAAACTTCTCTTTATTATTTTCTTCCTCAATTATAGACTCAACTCTACCCTACGCACTTAGCTACAGGGGTCCGTGCACTCAGCTGCAGACTACTAGGCCTCTATGCACTTAGTTGTAGAGCCTCCTCCTACTCTATGACCTAAGACTTACTTAGACACTTAGACTATTGCTCTTCGCTTTTACTTTTCTGTCGCTTTCTTCGCTATCTTTTACACTTAGACCCTCACTCTATTTATACAATCCCATGGTCTGTGGACCGTGTGTAGGCCCACATTACATTACAAGACTAGGGTAGACATCCCTGTGACACTATCATACATTTCACGCTCCGCGCCTACAATTCACGGAGTCTTTACAACAATATTAAGTCAAAACTTGGGCTTTGCGCCCCAAAACATGCCTTGGGGGGATTCCATGCCCAACAGGCCCTCAACACAAAAATTGTGACTCGTCCTCGAGTCACGCGGTCGGTGTGGCAATCTTGGTGTAGAGTCCCTCCAAATGTTCTCGACCTATACTGGGGTCCACATCACATTGAGATGATGCTTGTTGTATATGTTGCATCCACTGTTCTAAGATTTCTGTGTCTGAATTGTTTTCATACATCTATATTAGTATCTACTGCATATGTTTATAGACCACCGTCTTTGTCTGGCTCCTTGGAGCGTGAAGACTGTGCTTCTGCTGGCTAGTCAAATAGCTGACGCACTCATGTAGGGCTTCAAGTGGCTACCATTCACTTTTCCTAGAAAGGGTTCTCTATTTAGTTTGACTAGCTAGAATGTGCCTCTGTCTATGACCTCCTTAACCACATATGTTCCTAGTGAATGCATTCTAAATTTTCTCGAAAATCTTTCAAAGTTACTGTTGTACAAAAACACTAAGCCATTTTCCTTGAAGGTGTGAAACATGATATGGTGGTCATGCCAAGCCTTTTCATGTTTCTTTTGTACCTGCTGATGAAATATAGCTATGAAATGTTCCTCCTCAAGTTCTTCCAATTGTTCGAACCTTTCTTGCAGAGCTTCATGGTCCATCATCCCTGTGAGCATTGTTATGCACAGACTAGGTACAATATATTCCATTGGCATGACAACTTCCACACCATAGACTAACCGAAAAGGTGTTTGTCCCGTCAGTTTATTGCATGTTGTTCTATAAGCCCATAAAACTATAGCTATGTGCAGGTCCCAATCGCTTTGCTGTGCGTTGCACACTTTGGTTAGGATAGTCTCCAGTATTATGTTGAATTCTTCTATAGTCCCATTGGCTTGTGGGTGATACGATGTACTTTTCTAATGATGCGCCTAGAACTCTTTTGTGAGTGCGTTGATGGTTTCGTTTAGAAAATGTGTTCTGCGATCACTCATTAATATTTTTGGACAGCCAAATTGGGTCAACACGTTTTCAAACAAAAAACTTCACAACCGTAGTGGCCGTGCAGTCTTTGACCAGTTACGCTTTCACTCGTCATGTAGGTACTCCGTCACGGTGATGATGTAACATTCACCCATCTTTCCCTAAGGTTTGATAGGTCCCACAAAGTCAATTGCCCATTTCTCGAATGGCTTCAGTGTCATTTGTAGATTCAATGGCATCTAGTCCCTCCACAATGATTTTTTGATCATTTGACATATATCGTAGGCCTTATAGTGTGCTTTTGAATCCTAGTGAAGGGTTAGCTACCATAACCCTACGCGAAGAATCTTTTGTGCAGTTGCTCATCCTACATAGTGTCCTCCTACAGTGCCCCCATGTGCTTCCACGATGATCTGACTTTGTTCAAATTCAGGTACATATCTTCACAATGTCTCTTCATTCCCCATTTTATATAGGTGCCCCATGATGATAGGAAAATCCACCGCACGCACGACCAATTCCCTCTTCTGTTGGATGGAGTATTCCTTTTGCATAGTCCTTGTTGTTAGAAAGTGGATTATATCTTCGAAGTGCCTATCCATGACATGCACCGCAAAGAGCTGTGTGTTAGGTAATCCTTCCTCCAAACTAGTAGGTTCCTCGCCCATCTCAATATGTGACAAGTGATCCGGTCCTGCGTTTTGGCGTCCAGGTTTTTCCACAACCTCAAAGTCATATTCTTGGAACAATAAGAGCCACCTACATATGCATCCCCCCAACATAGGCTTATTGACCAAGTACTTTAGTGCGGAATGGTCTGTATACATCTTGAAATGTCCTCCTAACAAATAGTACCAGTAATTTTGGAGTGCGTACACCATCGCCAACCCCTTGTGCTCGGTTGTGGAATAGTTCTTCTCGGCTTTGGACAATCTATGACATGCAAACGTGATAGGATGATCAAAGCCCTCTTCACCCTCTTGTGTGAGCACTACTCTCATCAACATGGACATGAAACTCCACATCCCATTTTGGGATGACCAGGATTGGAGCAGAGGACAATTTCCCCTTTAGGACATCTAGGCTCTTCATGGAATCATCATTCCAGCAAAATGTGACATCCTGTTTCAATAGTTTTTGCATTGGCATGGTGATTTGGACATATCCCTTGATGAACTTCCTGTAGTATCCTCTGTGTCTGTCAGGCGGAAAGAGTCGATTGTGCAGACACAACCAACCTCCCTAGGAGCCTAAGACTCTCTAGTGACAAACAAGACAAACAAGATCTATCCTTCTCTAAACATGCATTATGATATGAGATATCAAGTGTTTTGTTCTTACCTTTGTCCAAACGCTGTTGTAGAAGTCCAAGCTTTGTTGATCTGGATGAGCTCCTCCTTTTCTCCAAAACCTGTAATCACCAACAGTCAAACAATTAAATAGCACCTGATTATAACATAAAACAAAGCATATTCAACATGTAGACCAAGGAGCACATGAAATAACTCATAAACAACAAGTTATTGAGAAGAATGGACTCATTTGCATTAATAGGTAACAAAAAGAACAAATACAACCTGAGCCTTGGTGTTGTGCAAGTCCTTCCCAGGGTCCGTCAAGAGTTCTCCTTTACTTTGACAAAGCACACCCACTTCCAAATAGAACAAGCAAAGATGGCAATCTCTCCTCACAAGCTTCTAAATGGGAGTCCTAATTCCTGCAGCATTTACCCTTAGAAAATGTATAGCTTCAACCTCCCCTCCTTCTGGCCCAATGCCTGTATTTATAGTGCTCAAGAGGAGGTTAATCAGGTCCACCATCAATGGGATAATCCCCTCTTTGGGTGGGATAGCTCCCTTATTGATGGGATAAGTTCCTCTTTGATAGGAGTGCATGAACCATCTGGAGGCGCCCAATACACGTCGAACAACCTTCTAGAATGCTCTAGAAATGACCACAAGTAACTTTTTAAAGATGAAACTTGCGCATTCTAACCTTTACAGGGGGACGCACCTGTCCCTTTACATACAGAGCGTCTTTGGACGCAGCTTTTGTGAACATTGGGAGCGTCCCCGCAGGTAAGGTTGAGAGAACCTGCGTCCCGAGAGATAAATACATTTATACAAGACTTTCTCTCTTTTTTGGAGTTTGACATGGAGAGCAGAGGCATAAGACTTGCCTAAGAGGGTAGCATGACTGTTGATTGAGCCATACTAACTGTAAATAGTCATGGTGACATTTTTTAGTGTAACAGATTGCCCCCTAAAGTGCGAAGCCTGGAATAGATTAGGGTTTGTAATATCTAGGAAGGGTGAAGCGCTTTATCATTTCAAGGATTATCCCGTGGAGAGCCTGGTCAGAACCTGCAATTTTCAACACAAAATACATGTATAAGATTATATCATCACTGAGGTAGGCATTCCCATACTCAGATTAAAACTTTAACTAACAGACTAACTACTCTGATACAGGAATGATCTTGCAGTACATCATAATCATAGACTTTTGTAGACACAGTATGGGCGCAGCCATCTGTTTATGATTAGTCTACTTAGATAATGAATACAAAACTCCTCGCAGCCTGGATGGTGGAAACTAGATCCAGGGTCTTCATTTCTACTTCCCGAATTGGTACGATTCTAGCCATGCGAATAAATGAGTTGATGTCGAACATGGTAGAAACCACTTGATTACCAGTCGATGATGTAAACTGTTAACAAGCGTGAGAGAGACCACCAGTAATGTCAATGGTTCTCAAAGTACCCAGTACAATCCATGAGATGTGAATGAATGAGTTGATGTCGAACATTTCACGGAATCCTTCGATCGAAAGTCAATGATGTAAACTGACGTCAAAGGCGAGAAACCTGCCATTGATGCATGCAGACTTCAAGGTACTGACGATTTCTAAGTCATCTCTCTAGATAATGTGCTGATGTCGATAGAAAGCGACCCGTTGCAGGCAAGCCCGCAACACGAAATCATTGTTCAAGTTGAAGAAATGTTGCTGTAAGGACTGACTCAGGGATGGTCAAATGGATGACAAGTATTTTGCAGATGAAAGTTTTGTTTGCAGACCTCTTGAACACATAACGACACGACAGATGGCTTGGTGATGAATAACTCAAAGTTAATCCCCGGAACCCGGCTGAAGACTTTCAAAGTGGTTTGATCAACTGTGAGGTAAAAGATTTCCCAACCCAGGTGAATGAAAAGTGTCGTGTTCAAGAGTGGTAATAAAGTTTCTTTTGAGACAAAAGGTAACAAACAGGTTCATTCTTCTCTCTTTTCCCCCACCATTTCTGGCAAGTACCTCTTTATTTTTAACAAGCTTGAGGAGGATAACATATGCTTGATTATAAGCTCATCCTTCGGATGAGTCCAACCTAGTTTTGATTCGAACCCTAGGAAGGAGTGGTTCGTTCCTGTTTGTAATTGAACAGGTCCTTTACTGTGAAATGTTTAACGAGCCCAGTATAGGAGAAACTCGGTGTTTTTCAATTTTAGAGAGTCTGAAAAACTTAAGAAGACTCCAAGTTGAACTTTTTCGTAGATTTGTGTCCCTCAAGCCCGAAAAAGTATAAAATAATACCTGGGGGAACCGCTTGATCTTGCGACCAAGGAGTACTTTCATAATTAGTGCCACTGACCTGAAAAGTAAAAAGCGATCAAGGACACGTCGTTTTATTTCCGTATCGAGTTTGAAACGACAAAAACCCGGCAATCTTTTCCTGATTTTACGGTCAGAAAAGAGCTATAAGGGGACCGTCTTTTAATTCCGTTTTAACGAGTGTAAAAGAAACGCTCGGCAATCTTTTCATATTTTAGGAGTCAGAAAAGGGCTTAAAAGATGACTCTGATATTTTGGTTCGTGAAAAATGACAATTTTCCCTCTAAATCCCTTTGTCCTGCACAAAAGCAACACATTACTCATACCTGTTTAAGATAGGCAAAAATACATCGAAAAACATCTTTTCATGGTGAAAAATGAACAAATTCATCCAAAAAACCTATAAAAAGACTTTTTACCATGTCATTTTTACCATTTTACTGTTGAGGTTGAAAAAGGGCTTTTGGCAAGAAACTTCCCGTGGTTGCTGCGGAAAATCCGACCGTCAGAATCGAACGCCGTCTCTTCCAGGTATTTTACAACATCCTACTCTTCATTTCTATCCGATTAAAATTGTTTTTTAGGTTTTAGTTTTGTTTTTTGGGAGGGTTTAGGTTTCAAAATGCGCTCCTCGGTGGACGCAGGTGCCCTTCGGGTGACCTGCGTCCCCCGACTTTTTCCTATACAGGAAAATGGTCGGGGACGCAGCCCACCTTCAGGCCAGCTGCGTCCCGACGCCCTGTGTTCCAAACGCGGGGTGCGTCCTCCGTGGAACGCGGAATTTGAAACCCCAATCCTCACAAATAACCATTCAAAATTCCCCAAATTAATTCTAATCATTATTTCTTGGTGTGTAGGGCACTCACCATGTTGGATTGGAGAGAAAGAGAGCACGAAGAGGTTGATGAAGCTGCAATAGAACACCAACCTTCCCTGGATGCCCTAAAAGCATGCGGGTTATACAAATACTGGGCCATACCAGGCATGAGGGCTCAGGTAAGATTCTTAGAATGGCTGGTTGAGAGATGGAACGTTCAAGAGCAATGCTTTTACATAGGAGGGCACCAGCTCGAGATAGAGCCCTCGGATGTATACTTTCTCACTGGCTTGCCAAACAGAGGCGAGCAACTCAATCTAGCCGGGACTAGGCCGGGTGGCCAATCCCTTGTTAGTCTCCGGGAAGATTGGTGCACACCTGGTGCACACCATT
The DNA here is from genome assembly GCA_031772625.1 of Pinus tabuliformis. Lineage (NCBI taxonomy): Eukaryota > Viridiplantae > Streptophyta > Pinopsida > Pinales > Pinaceae > Pinus > Pinus tabuliformis. Next base: position 290,249,339 of record CM062820.1, read on the forward strand.
CGAAAGGCGTGGAGATCAAACACATCTCTCTGCGTGAACTCAAAGTTATAGCGTTCACGGTTACCAGAATTTGCGGCGCAGCCGCTTTACACATTGCTTCTGGGTCCCAAATGCGGATGGCAATTGACTGTTACCAAGGCACCATTTTCAACTGGTGTGATGCTGTGTCGGCTAATGTGAAGAGCCAACTGACTAAGGCAAAGAACGGACGACTGAAAACTTTTGGATATGGGCCTTTAGTCGTGAGCTTTGCCTTAGAGAGAGTTCCGATGCTGATCCCTCAGCAACTCACTGTTGATATCTTGGGTCCTCGGGAGCCAAAGCTGGTACGATGGGTTGCGGTGATGGCCCGGCATCCTGACGAGGGCGCGGCAGTTGTTCGATTTTCTGATAGTTACTTTCACTGGTTGGAGGACCAGGTTTTCTCGATCCAGGACTTTCCGTACGCCGGAGTAGATTTTCGACATGATCCGGACATGGTTCTTCCACAGGGAGAACAATGGGATGACAGAGGTACTTTATTTTTCACAAGTTTTTAAATTATTTATTTTTTGTTTTTATATATATCGTCTCAAAACTGACAGTAAAAATTTTCAAAATGCAGATGTTGGTCCACAGCGCCCAGCCAACCTCCGGCCTTTTGAGAGGAGACATCCAGTTGCACCGGTACCGGCCCCACAGGACGCGGCTGCAGAAGTACTAGCTGAGTTGGAGCATGATCTAGAGCGTCTGACGGCAGATATGCCTGAGACTACTATGGATGACATTCCTATCAGGCTTCAGCGCTTTGTAGTCGCAGTCCCTGGACCGTTTAGGAGATTTTTGCGTAAGGTAGCCCGTGCAGTGGTGTCGTATAGGGAGCACCACCAGTGATTGACTAGTCACTTTTGTAGACACATATGACATTTTTGGCTTTTTGTACTTTATCATTTTTGCCGATCATAAGGTGTTTTTCAACCTATGATCGAAGACGATGTATATTTTTTGACACACTCCTATCTATATATATATCACTATTACCGGCTTATCTTGTTTAACATATGTGATGAAATGTTTTTAAATTTACTTGCATGATTATCGTAAATGTCTGTCCAACATTCGAGAAGCAATTGCATCTGCTAATGTATTTAAAGACCTTGGAATATGCTGATATTCAATGTAATCAAATTCACGTTCCAAGAGACGCACTCTCAAAAACAACCTTAATAACACAGGATTTCTAATGGCATAAACTCTATTAAGCTGTAATACAACAAGTTCAGAATCTAACCTCACTATCAAACGTCGAATTCCAAATGAAATAGATTCGGATAATAATTCAACCACTGCACTGTATTCTGCAATGTTGTTCGTTGTTTGACCGAGGCTTACCCCATGCATAGAAACTAACTCGTCAGAGGGCGAATAGATAACCCAAGCTGCGGAAGAGATATTCCGTGTACTACGACAAGCACCATCAGCAAATCCAATGTATGTTTGGAGAGGCGTCGACATCTGCAATATCAAGAGTAAAACCAAGATAAGCCAGAATAACGACGAAAAACACACTCTCTAAGCTAAGCACACTGACTAAACTAACAAACATGCTAGCTAGAAAGAAAATCTAACCTATCTAAAAATTTCTCCATACCCACCATTTAAGCATAATACCTCTTTAGGTAAAGTCCATTTCTGGGTTTACCCAAAGAGTCCCCATCAAAATCAACCAGCTCATAAGCCCCTTTTGCTAGCTTTCGCTTTACAATGTAGGGTCCATGCCACATAGGAACGAATTTTCCAGCACCTAGCTTATCGTTAGCTTGATCATATAATAGCACTAGGTCTCCCTCCGAAAAACTTCGAGGGGTTACATTTCTATCATACTGAGCTTTCATTCATTTCGCGTGAGTCTCGATTGCCAATGTAGCGTCACGTCGAGTCTCATCTAATTTAGCTAAGTACAATAAACGTTTCTCCTCTTCGGAAGTAGCTGGAAGTAATTCGACAGCCATTTGAAGTGATGGGATTTCGCATTCAATGGGTAACACAGCTTCCAAGCCATAAACTAGCTGGAAAGGAGTGAACCCTGTTGAATTTTTCACTGAGGTTCGGTATGCCCATAGCGCTGAAAATAACATGTTGTGCCAATTCGACCGATGAACACCAATGGTTCGTCGGATCATGATAACTAGAACTTTGTTGATAGACTCAACCAAACCGTTGGCTTGCGGATAATAAGGAGTAGAGCTATCGTGGCGCAAACCAAGCTGGCTTGTAAGCTCAGTCATCATGATGTTTCGAAAATGGCTCCCATGGTCAGTAATGATTGCTTGTGGGACACCAAACCTAGTTATGATATGATTGAATACGAAAACTGCAGCTGTTTTGCCGCTTGCGTCGAATGTAGGCATCGCCTCGGCCCATTTAGTAAAATAATCAACCGCGAGGATGATATACGCATGCCCCCCGGCCGAGTGAGGGTTACAAGTAATAAAGTCGATACCCCATTTGGCGAATGGACCAACGGCAATTATAGGGTGGAGAGGAGCAGGTGGAGCGCGCATCTTGCGATCAAACACTTGACAGTTGTGGCACTTCCTGACGGCAATGATACAATCTTTAAACATAGACGGCCAGAAAAGCCAGCGCGCAACACCTTCTGAGCTGTGGCATACCCAGACATATGACCGCCACATGCTCCAGAGTGACAATCATTCAAAACCTTCTCAGCCTCTTCGTGAGTTAAACAACGTCGAAAAACTAAGTCTGCCCCCCGGCGATAAAGTGTATCTCCAATAATTTGTATTGCTGGGATTGAAACCGAATTTTTCGACGTTCTTCTTTGGAAGCTTCAGGCCGAAAGGTTTGGGTTTGGAGATAGATGATTATATCCCCGTACCACGGATCTACAGTACTGATAAGAAACAAAGATTCGTCCGCAATGGACTCTTCTGCCACAGTCTCTGTGTCAGCACTCGGGAAATCACACATCAATTCCGCAAAAACTAAGGATTTCTTAGACTTGGACTTCTCGAACTCCAAGTCGAACTCTTGCAGGATAACAATCCATTTAGAGTACTTGCCCCCTAGCAGTTGTTTTGTCAAAATATAAATCATAGGGTTGCAATCCGAAATAACTGTAGTTTTACGGAGAAGAATGTAGTGACGAAAACGCTGGACAGCTTGAACGGCTGCCAGGGCCAATTTCTCCACATGCGAATATTTTAACTCAGTGGGATTTAAGGTCCTACTAAGATAATATATCACATGTTCCGCTCCGAATTCATCTTCTTGAACTAACACCATTCCAATGGTGGAATGCGAAGCTGCGAGGTATAAGAAGTAGTCCTGGTTGTAGTTGGGAGGATGCAACAACGGTGCATGGGTCAACGCGTGTTTAAGTGCATCAAAAGATTGTTGAGCAATCTCGTCCCAAAAGAATTGTGTGTTCTGTTTCAACAACCGTGTAAAACCTTTAGTGACCTCGGCGTAGTTTGGGATGAATCGGCGTAAAAAGTTCGCTTTCCCTTGCAAACTTTGGAGTTGGCGCAAACTCGAAGGAGGAGGCAATTTGATGATAGCCTCGACTTTCGAGGGATCGACGCGAATGCCGGCTTTTGAAACAACAAATCCCAGCAATCGACCCGTTTCTATACAGAAAACACACTTGTGGGGATTCAACCGAATTCGATAATGCCTACACCTCATAAAGATTGCTCGTAGGTGGACAAGGTGATCAGCTCGATGTAAAGAATGAGCAGGCAAATCATCGAGATACGGTTGCACAATGTGCTTGATGTCATGAAATGCATAAGACATCGCCCGTTGAAAAGTGGCCCCGGCATTCTTAAGCCCAAAAGGTAATTTGCAATAAGCAAATGTCCCCCATGGACAAATGAATGCCGTTTTTGGTTGGTCGGCAGGTAGAATATTGATTTGATTATAGCCCGAAAAACCATCCATAAAGGAAAACATTTCACTTCCGGCACAATCATCAATAATTTGATCGATATAAGGCGTAGGATAGTTGTCTTTTGGACAAGCTCGATTTATATCCCTATAATCGATACAGATTCTTATTGTTCCTTGTTTCTTGTTGACCGGAACAATATTCGATACCCAATCCGTTAACGGGATCGGATATATGAAACCTGCTTTCAACAGCTTTTCGACTTCTGCTTTAATCGCAGCCGCTTTTCGAGGGTGAATCTGACGCAACCGTTGCCGGACGGGTTTAGCATCCGGGTAGGTCTTTATTTCATGAACAACAATGGCAGGATCGATTCCCGGCATTTCCTCGTAAGACCAGGCAAACACATCGCGGAATTCTTGGAATAGGGCCTTGTAAGTTTGGATTTCTTCTTCTGTACAAGCGGCACCTATATGAATGTTTTCCTCAATTCCGGGCTTCACTGAAATATCAATGGGAATAGTACGAGAAATATTCCCTAAATTCAACTCTGAATCAGAATGTTTCGTTGGATCCTGAGCGTCTTTGACATATTCAGCGGTAAAGATAGATGAAAAATCATTTTCAAAAGCATCACTCTTAGGTAAAAACGAAGATCTGTGATGGAGATCCTCCCATGGTAGATCGTCTACACTTAGGATTTCGCGAAGTTGTTCGTCAGATGACACGACTTCGGGAAACGCTATCCGTTCTAAGGGTGAGGTGAAAAGTGACTCTTCACTGACCACATTCATTTGGTCGACCTCGGTCGAATGAAAGTCGGTAAAAGACATGAGAGCTTCATAAGCAATTTCATATGGACTCAAGGGCATAGCATTACTGAATGAGTCTACCTCAGAGTCAGATGGGACGAACCAAGGATCATCATAAATAATGTTTTCTGATGTAATCATATGAATTGTTGCAAACGAAGGATCTACGCTGAGTGGAGGGAGAGGAAAAGTTCCCAGTAAACCGGAATCTTTAACTAAACCTACACCAACATCCCTATAAGGGATTGTCATCTTACCGACATGCTGGATACTCTCTGAAGAGGCTGGGTCGGATGAAAAGTATGTCAGCTGATCAATAGTCACGATCTTACCGTTATGTGGAAACTTGATTATTCTGAAGACCGATGAAACGACCGCTGTCATAGCATATGACCAACTTCGACCCAAAAGAAGGTTGTAGTCTAGAGGGGCATCAACCACTTCCACATCCAGACTAACGGTTTTACCTTCTACCCCTATAGGCAATTCTTGTAGAATACCAAACGGACGGAACCCACGGCCATCAAAGGCCTTAAGGATGGTGGGGGATTGGTTCAACGAAGGAGAACCAAGGGATCTCCAACATTGAATTGACATAATACACGTAGAAGCTCCCTCATCAATCACAGTCCGATGAATAGGCCTGTTTTTTACTATCACTGGAATTTGGAAAGCCATTTGATGGGGGAGACGCGGTGTACTATTTTCTAGATCGAAGATCATTAGATTCGGATCCTGAACATCAACAGCTCCGATAGCCGACAAAAGCAATTTTCGTTGTGCTGGGCATGATTGCAGCACTTCTAACGCCGACATTGCTGAGGGTGAAACAGCTAAGTCCTCAACAATGTTGTAATTCTGGGCCGCTCTCGCATGTGGATTGAAAGCAGACCTTCGAAGTACACCCTTGGCGGGCGGTTTAATTACTAAGTCCGGGTTAGGTTTTTCGATCTGTAGTGGATCGGAACCAGGAGCTGAGGTTGATGGATTAGAATGAGAAGATTCTGCTTCCTTACCATCAACAGGATTCTTACTACCATAATCTTGCGATCGAGTCGCAATCCTCACATGAGACATCATCAAAATGGGTTCTTCACTGGCATTCGAAGAAGAACCTATCATCTTATTCTCCTGCTCCGGAAATGGATTTTTTAACACAGCAGGAGTGGGAGAACCTTTGACTATTTTCACAACCTCGGCCCGATGAGGGCAATCTCTCGTAAAATGATCCTCTTCACAAATAAGACAAGGATATCGAGGTTTGCGCTTTTCGTCATTGGTTTTCGACTTTTCTGTTTTCTCCTTCGGAGCCTTGTTTGCTTTAGCCTTCTTCTTTCCTTTCTTCTTTCCACCGTTTTTTGATTTGGCCGTAGATGACTCTACAGCGTGAATATCGGCGGTAAGTTCAGGAGAAGACTCTCCTGTCGGAGAATCAGGCAAAGTGATAATTGGAGTAGTTGAAGCCTTGGAAGACTTCTTCTTGCTCTTTGTATTCACGATACCAATCATACCATCAGCGGCATGAGATCCCGAAGGAGCAGCAGCGATTTGATTCGACTTTGGAAGATTCGGAATCTTCTCGTGTAACGTACCTGACTGAGTGTAAACTAAGTCAAGGTATTGTGCCTGAGCAATGACTTGCTCCTCAGTAACTACTCCAGCCTTAGCTACATCTTCAGTAATCTTCGGTAATAATGATTTGACAAACCATTCAGCTAAGATTTGATCCGGGATAAAAACTTTCACTAGCCTTCTTTGACGTCTCCACTCATGAATGTGATCAGAAATATACGTGGACGTCGATTGTTTTAGTGAAGTTAATAACTCCATGCCGTTATCGTATCTGACCGGCAACTGAAAGTGAGTTAAGAACGAGGTAGCTAACTGGCTAAAGTTGTAAAAAGAGGCCCGTGGTAGCTCAATGTACCACTTGGCCCCAAGACCAATGAGTGTACGCTGGAAAAGACGTAAGCGGATCGAATCATCCGAGATAGAATTTGAAGCACACCAGAGGTGGTAAGTCATCACGTGATTGGACGGATCCTCTCCAGACTTACCTTCAAACTTGGGTATATCACTGGGCAACTTGTTTGGCATTGGCGGCCAGAACTGAAGATATTGAATCGGATCATTCGTTAGGCGCGTCAAGTTTGGTAAATCCAAAGTTGCGATAAACGGTAACTGCCGGTTAGGATCTCTAAAACTCTGGGTCACAATACCAGCCCCAGGAGGAGGATATCTAGGATAACTAGGAACAGGAGTCGCATTTGGGATATTATATCCTCCTGGAAAACCAGGATTAACCGGACCGTATTGGGGTTGTTGAGGTTGTTGATAAGTGTACCCAGGATACGGTTGATACTGGTAAACCGATTGTTGGACAGCTTGCCCATGTTGGTACTGTCCCTGGTACGGAGGTTGAACAAATTGAGGTTGAGTAGTAACAACCGTACTTATACCAGGCTGACCTACAGGCATCTGGACCGTGGTTTGAATCGTAGATCCAGGCAACGGTAAAGATGTCTGAGGTGTGGTAACAGGGACAGTAGAAACTGGAGCCGTCGATACTCCAGAAGTAAGTATGGTAGATGTAGCGGTAGTTGCAGCAGCCGTTTGAGATGGAGTACTAGGTGCAATTGGCAGCTGAGTAACTACCGAAGTTACAGAAGTTTGAACATTTGGCTGGACAGGTTGCGGTTGCTGGGTTGGACCAGAAACTACGGGTTGTCCAGCTTGAGGAACCATCTGTATACTTGGCTGCAACACCTGTTGACCCTGTGATGGATCCCACACTAACATTCCAGGGTATTGACCCGTAACAAGTTGAGGATACTGAGATCCATAACCGGATTGAGGGTAGGATTGATAATTGTAAGGTGCAGTTCCCATACTTGGAACATATGACTGACCTTGAGGCGGTTGATAACCTTGACTCGAGTATTGACCTTGAGGTTGATAACCTTGAGGTAAATACTGATACTGGGGTTGACCTTGACCTTGAGGTTGGTACCCTTGAGGTTGATAACCTTGGGGTTGATACCCTTGAGGTTGCCATCCTTGAGGTTGCCATCCTTGAGGTTGATATTGATACTGAGGTTGACCCTGGGGTACATATTGAGGCTGGGGTTGACCTTGAGGCGCGTATTGCACCATAGGTACATACTGACTTTGAGGTTGCCCCCCAGGCGTTAACTGCGGTTGCCCCCCAGGCGGTAATTGGCCACCTTGAGGTTGAGAAACGGGAACTGAACCTGACATCATGTAAATGTCTCCTACACCCAATGGTACATTACCACTGTTTCCAATTAATAACCCATGATCAACGGGTTGAGGAGATGCTCCCGCAAAGGTACCAGAAAGAGATTGATACCCAGTGGGGACAGAAGGACCGCTGTGTAAGAAAGATTCAGGACTTTGAGTAAACACGGACGACTGACCGGACATATTTACAGGAGTATAAATACCTCCAGGTGGAAAAGGAGTACGAGGTGGAGAAAAACCTACCCCTGAGTTGTCTAAATAATTGGTTAACGAAAGGTACCAAGTAGTACTTCTAGGAGGACTGTAAAAGATGGATTCACGCTCCCTTAGATCAATAGTAAGTTGACCTTCAAGGTTAGAGACACCTATATCCTCCTCTGGAGCAAGTTCTTCTATAGCAATCAAACCAGTAGGAAGATTTTCGGTGATAATTCTTTCTATTCTCGGTGAATCTGGAACACTAGAAGTTGGAGTAACAGGTTCAGTTATTTCAGGTTCTTCGCCTGTATCACTAGCAGACGAAAAACTACCAATAAGTTCAGAAACTGAAACAGCTTCGGGATTATAACCTGTCTCTAAACTTTGGTAATCTGGATGGACTACCAAGGAAGATTCTCCTTCTTCAGGTGAACCTATTCTACTGTCACTAGGAGGAATTACAAGGACCTTTAACCCTTCGTACTGACCCGAAATATCTTCAGGAGGTTCACCCCGCGATTTACGGAGTTTTCTTAACAAATCTATTCCGGTAACAATCTCAGGAGACTTGCCCCGAAGTCTACGGGACTGTCTCGGTAATTCCGCCACAGCTAAAAACTTTTAACTACTACACACGAAAACAAAATAAAATTTCAAATCAAACCACCTAAAGCCTCTAAAAAACCAAACAAATTTGAATCACACGCCTAAAGAATCTAGGGCGTCAAACCAAACACAAACAGTAGTCTTCCGGACCAAAAGCGCTAGTTGGTGATGAAGCCCAACCTCGCTGGATTCAGTACAGAAATGGCGGGTGGAACAGTTACCCCGACAACCTGCTTAATGAATAGACTGGACCAAGTTCCTCCACTTTAACCGTCTCGAGTGAAGTGAACCCCGCAGAAAATCCAAGTGAGTATAACCGACGTCTGCTCCAGGTACAGTGGGACCTTCCCTCCACCGTCACCTCGGTAGAATCCTAAAGATAATGGCCACTAAGGTTACCAACCGCAACAAATGCACCTGGGGGAACAGTCTAAACTCCGACAGCACGCAAGGGCAGAGTAGCAAGCTCAATCCCCTTGCTGGCTCCTTGACAATAATCCAAGGTTTACCGACAAGTGACCCCTGGCTCCTCGACAATGGTTAATCCGAGGTTTACCGTTTGTAATACGTGCGTGTCTGGCGTCATTCCCAACGAGGGGGGAATGATCCCCTCACTGGTTCGGACACGAGCTCGTGCTTCTCCTTTAAGAGGAGCTTTCCCAGAGTACAAATGAGACAATTGGATTTAATCTATCACAAGATAAGCTACTTGTTTGGTTTTGTTGTCTTGGAGAGTTAATTACTCACCTACTCCAAGACACTGGCCTGATCTAAATTGGTGCTTCAGAGCCCTAGTACATAAAAGTTACTATTTCGATTTTACTTTAAGCGTTACTTTTATGGTTGTTCTTTAAAGTCACAAGGTAGTGGAAGTGAAACCAATGGTGTGTAGACTCGACTCCAACCACTACAAAGATGCACCTAAGATGATTTACGCTACTTTGCTTTTTCAATGAAATTCTTAACTGAGAGAGTTGAGAGAATGCAAATTTTAGAGAAAACAACTTCCTTAGAAAAGACAATCAAAGAAACAATTCTCTTTTTCTTTTCAAGCACACAAACATGACTACTCTTTACTTGCACGAAAAACTCTTTTTCTTTCAAAACTTTCAAAGCTACTTGAAACAAAACTTTTCAAAGGAGATATTTTTGTATTTTCTCTTTTTAATAAAGCATATAAACCTATCTTAACACAAAACAATCTCAAAAGCTACAAAAACTATGAAAACTTGATTCACAAGCAAATCAAAAGAGAAATTACTCTAAACAAACCTAACAAGGCAAAAGCTCACAAAGATGATTCTAGGTTGTTTTACTTGATCAAAATCAAATCAAGGACTAGCTAATGCAGAATCAAAAGACTAGTCAAAACAAAACTCAAATCTTTTTGTTCTTTTTGTAAAATGGAATTCAAGACTTAATCAATAAGCACTTCGAAATTCGCCAACGAGACAACTCAATGGTAAGTTGCTCACACAGGTAGACTTTATGACAGGTCTGACTTCTAAGAATGTTGACAAAACCAGAGAGATCTAAGGCTTGACAACTTCTACCGCCAAAGTCACTACAAGACCTACTCAAAAATCAAACCCTAGGGCTTAAACTTCTATGAAGTCCACTAAAACACTCAATGCTATAGAAACAAGTTCAGGTGAAGATCTTTGACAAGGGACTAATGAATCTGGGCAGTAAAAACTAAGAAAAAACAAAATCTAAGAGTAAAAAAGCAAAAAATGGAGTTTTCTCAACTTTTAGCAGGGGGACGCAGGCGAGCCGTTAGAACAGGTGTGGGCCCACTCTGTGCACACAGCAACAGTGCATCCAGGGACGCACTGTGTAGCACTCAGAGGGTGCGTCCTACTGAAAAACTCAAGAAAAACTAAAAGGATTCTAACTCTAAGCTAACCCACCGAAAGACAAAGTCACAGAGCCAAAAACCAGAAAAATAAACTAATTTTCGCAGAGCAAAGTTCATACAAAGGAAAAGACTTTTCACATTAATGGATTCCCCAGCGGAGTCGCCAATTTGTCAGGCGGAAAGAGTCGATTGTGCGGACACAACCAACCTCCCTAGGAGCCTAAGACTCTCTAGTGACAAACAAGACAAACAAGATCTATCCTTCTCTAAACATGAATTATGATATGAGATATCAAGTGTTTTGTTCTTACCTTTGTCCAAACGCTGTTGTAGAAGTCCAAGCTTTGTTGATCTGGATGAGCTCCTCCTTTTCTCCAAAACCTGTAATCACCAACAGTCAAACAATTAAATAGCACCTGATTATAACATAAAACAAAGCATATTCAACATGTAGACCAAGGAGCACATGAAATAACTCATAAACAACAAGTTATTGAGAAGAATGGACTCATTTGCATTAATAGGTAACAAAAAGAACAAATACAACCTGAGCCTTGGTGTTGTGCAAGTCCTTCCCAGGGTCCGTCAAGAGTTCTCCTTTACTTTGACGAAGCACACCCACTTCCAAATAGAACAAGCAAAGATGGCAATCTCTCCTCACAAGCTTCTAAATGGGAGTCCTAATTCCTGCAGCATTTACCCTTAGAAAATGTATAGCTTCAACCTCCCCTCCTTCTGGCCCAATGCCTGTATTTATAGTGCTCAAGAGGAGGTTAATCAGGTCCACCATCAATGGGATAATCCCCTCTTTGGGTGGGATAGCTCCCTTATTGATGGGATAAGTTCCTCTTTGATAGGAGTGCATGAACCATCTGGAGGCGCCCAATACACGTCGAACAACCTTCTAGAATGCTCTAGAAATGACCACAAGTAACTTTTTAAAGATGAAACTTGCGCATTCTAACCTTTACAGGGGGACGCACCTGTCCCTTTACATACAGAGCGTCTTTGGACGCAGCTTTTGTGAACATTGGGAGCGTCCCCGCAGGTAAGGTTGAGAGAACCTGCGTCCCCAGAGATAAATACATTTATACAAGACTTTCTCTCTTTTTTGGAGTTTGACATGGAGAGCAGAGGCTTAAGACTTGCCTAAGAGGGTAGCACGACTGTTGATTGAGCCATACTAACTGTAAATAGTCATGGTGACATTTTTTAGTGTAACAGTGTCCCAAGGTAGCGCGCTGCTGTTTAACACTTCACGGTGCTTCCAAATTTAGAATCACTACAATCTTCGTGGGGTCCACCACCAGTCCTTGTTTGTAGGCCACATGTCCCAACAGGTTCCCATAGGGAATGAGGAATCTGCACTTCTTAAGCTTTAGTGCAATCTGGTGTCATTGGAAAGTATCCAACATCAAGCGTAAGCTTGCTACATGGTGCTTAACCAATCCAAAGATAGTCCAATCATCTAGATAGACCTCTAGGAACTTGTGGATGTATTATTTGAATGCAACAACAACGATGCGTGAAAAGATGGTTGGCACATTCTTCAACCGAAACAACATAACGGTGTATTTAAAGCAGCCCCATTTTGTTGCGAAGATCATCTTTCTCCTGTCTTCAGCGGAAATTATGATCTGGTAGTACCTTGAGAACCCATCCACAAACCAGTATGCTTCTTGTCCGCCAACATTTTCAAATACTTCAGTTGTGAACAATGTTGAGAATAGGTCATGTACGCAGGCATTATTTAGCTTCCTAAGGTCCACGCATATTCTTATTTCTCCCTTCTGCTTTTTCTCCTGCACTACCATAGGGCGCACCTAGTTGGATTCTTCCATTGGCTCAATAATTCTGGCTATGAGCATTTTGTCTAATTCTATGCAGACCTTTTCCTTATACTTCGGATTCAAGTGGTAAGGCCTCTGCTTGACTGGCTTCACTTCAAGTTCGAGGGTGATCTTCATCATCCCTAAGTCACTAACGATCCCTTTTAAGTCCATAATCTTGGTTGGGAATAAGTCTTGGTACTTGCAAAGTAACCCAGCGACCTTATCCATCATGGCATCATCCCAATAGTCACCAAGTTTTTCATAGTTTGGTTCCACCTCCGTCCCAATGTTTAGCTACTTTGTTTTTAGTGGCATGGTGATGTCAGGATCTTCAATCGCTAGTCCCTGAACCTCGCAACAACCTTCAGCTTTTGGAATGTTAACTTTCCATGGATCCTCATCATCCTCCTCAATATTTACATTCTAACACTCCAGTGCGCAGCTCAATTGAGTCGTCCATTCCGGCTGAAGCACTTCCATTGGCTCTTGGGGTATTTGGAAAATAACTACTTTTACTGCTTATAGCGCATCATCAATAGTATCCCACCAACGATCTTCAAACATGAAGGTTAACAAGAATCCTTCGCTCAAGATATCCATTCGCTCGTGCCATGGCAGAGCTCCATCTTAGTATACCAATTCATGGGTATGACATCTAGGGTATGAGAGGACAAATGCACCCATTCAGGTTGTGGCTCTTCCTCGTAGAGCTTTTTCCGTTTCGCGAGGTGTACACATGGATCATCCTGTCTGTCATACTTGTCTGTTAGCCACATCTGTGGCTTCCCAAATTGTAGGCACATCATCCTTCTACATCTGCGCTAGTCCTCGAAACTTCTTTGATGTGTAGCCCACCATCTTGCGGGTGTAGTGCATAGTGCCCATTTAATAGCATCGAACCGCTGCTATTTTGGCACCTCTCTTTTAAATTTTGTCAGGAAATTATCCACCACTGTGAACCCATCATACAAAGGCAGAACTCTTACCTATGTTGTCACACAGCGCACTGATCTTACCATCATGTTGCAATTGAGCATGGTTACCTCGTGCAGCTGGTTTTGCCATCATTCTATTTCCTCGTCTAAATCTGATGTGCAGGAGCTTTCGTACTCCCACAAAATCCTGTCATCCGTTGTAGGATTTACCCAATCCTGTTCCCGAGTGGTTATTTTGTAGATACAGTCTAGATCATTGTCACTCTCATCATCACACACTCGCTTTGTGTAGTGCGATCCTTCGACAGGGTCTAAAGGTATCACTACGCGTAGTGATTTTTTCTCAAAAATCAGCTTGCGCTTCTTTATATTTATCACCCCACTCATGTTAGTGGCCCAATCTATTCCTAGTAGTGTGGGATAGCGATTGCTGTCATCTATAATCTCTATCACTTCGAAATCTGACAGCGTGCTCGCACCTTCGATATATACCATTATTCCCTGAAATCTTCCCATCAGTAGGATATTTTGTTGGTTCACCATTCATAATTGAATAAGATATCATTGCAACGTAGGCTTGCCCATGCGCTCCCATGTCTGCTTTAGCAGGACGTTTGCTAGGGCCAGGCACTTAGCCACCATGGATGCAAGTGATCCACTAGGGTCAGGCCCTTAGCCACTAGGGACACACTACTGCAGTTACTCCAGAATCAAAGAACGGAATAGCAACGAATTTTATGTATTAATCATGAAAACAGAGTTATAGTAATTGCTCTTTAAAGAGAGTCGATGATCAAAGTTCAGTTTGCAACAACAAATTCTATAAAGCAACAATAATCTGCCCCCTCGGCTAGTAGTGCTGTCCCTTTTTATAGTGGCCAGGCAGAAATACCAAAGATATAGATATTCTTAAGGTAGCGATCCCTCAAGATCAAAGGATCCTGAGGGATTCACCATATCGTTATCCTTCAGTTATCTCTTTGTCATCTTGCGTTGATATGGCATTTCTTCTTCCCTTTCCTAGCTCATGTGCTCTCATTTGGATTTCCACATCTCAATGCGGTTCCCTGTCAAAGGCACAATAGTTGATTTTTCCTTGTCTTTTCCTCTGAAATGGCGATCTCCCGTTTTCTTCATAGAAAAAGGTAATATTTAGTCATTTTACGTTACTCACAAATCTCTTTAACTTTATCATTCTATCATCATATGCCCATCTCATAATGTAAAGAAATTTTGAATTAAAGGAAAATATAATGAAATAAGTGGCAATTACATACCTTTTCTAATGCTCAACACACCCCCTGCTTACCCTTTTTCATGCCCTCATGAGAACATTGTAATTGACATGTAAGGCAGTTAGGGAATAGGCTGGAGAAGGATTCTCAGTCAGTGGTCTACAACCATGATTCCTAGCTAAGATTTATAAAATATGCCCTGTCTGACCTTTAGGCAATTCATATAATGCTCTATACCCTGGTGCAGGATACCAAATGATTGGACTTTGAAACCTACAGCCTAACCAAGACAGACCCTCTTTCAAAGTGAGGTCACCATAGATAACCAAGCGGTTAGCAGCTAGCTTAAAATTCTCATAATTGATTGGTTCTCTATTTTGGATATTTTGATTAGAAGTCTGGTATCCAAGTTTGGTTGCTGCTATGGCAAAGTCTTTGAGATCTAAGAAGTATTCTACCCCTTGCCGGATGACTATTGTATGAATAGGTCCCAATGTCTAGATCACACCCTAAGTTCTCATTACGCTCCTATGTTTATTCCATAATTGCAATGGGTTTCTAGGTTCACCCCTTACCCACAGATCTAACCCATTCTCCTGTCTCTAGAAGACATTGTAGGCTTTAAGCCACTTTATCTGATTAACACCAAGAGAAATAAATCCTTGAAGTTGGACATCAGCCACAAAAGGGCTAGGGTTCTGTTCTGTTTCTCCATCTAACACAAGATTGTGCAAATAAAATTCACATAACAATCATTGATCTTTCACCCCATAATGCTTACAACAGTTTAAAAAATCATCAATGGCTTTTATCTCTATAGGCACTCCTACCTTGACAACCTTAATTTTCAATTGTAAATATATTTCCATTAAAAACAAAGCATAGTTTCTGGCGGGTGCCCTACACGCTAGAACATCAGTATAGAGAGAACATAAGGTATCCATTTGATTTATAATTGTGTCTAGTCTATGGGTTACCTTTTTGACTCTTTCCTCTGCCCTTCACCATCCATCGAAGGCCTGGCTTTCGGATGCATTGATGTTCTTCAGCTGCTATTGTAACTTATGATATTTTTCTTATGGAACAGTTTCCTCTGTGAGTTTTTCTATCGTTTGTTGGGCTTGTGCCAAATATTTTTGCAAAGTTATTATCCTCGCGTCATTATCCATCATGAAAATTTTGGGCTGGAGATTCACTTGGATCTCCTTATTGTGACATCTAGTTTTTATGGCCTATGTTTCCTTCTCACGAACTATCAGTGCCTCTGTCTAGGCTTCCTTATCACAGACTAGTGTGTTGGCTATTTATGCTTCTGTATTTGTAACAACCACTTGTTGTTCCTTATGATCCTGAACAAAAATGGTTTCGATTTGAGTTCCTTTGGTCCCCATTCTACGGGGTTTTGCCTTGGCAGTTGCATGCTTTTCTCTAGAGGTTCTTTTTGACCTTTTCCCCAATTTCAGAACCCTTATTTGTTGTTGAAGTTGCTTAATTATATTTAACAGTATCTCTTGTTCCTTTCGCAACTTTTTAAATTCCCTTGTTTCCTTAGAAGGAGCAGCCATTTCTTTTCTTGGCCGCAGGCTTTTTACTTTAGGGATTATACCCTCGCCTTGGCTAATTTCCATGTTTCCTTCTTCGGACACTTCTTCAGTGTTCTGTTGATTAGGTTTTTCAGAGGTAGAAACCCTGATTTGTTCTGTTGTCTCCTGGGAAGCTTCTTCTTCTGCCTCTTCTTCATCATGCAATTCTTCAGGTGTATTCTAACTGGGAATAGAGTGTTCTTGAGATTGTTCTTCTTCCTCCTCCTCATCAATCATCTCTCCAGATACACTCTTATCATGAGCAGAGTGTTCCTAGGACTGTTCTTCTTCTTCCTCCTCATCACACATTTCCTCAGATGCACTCCTATCATGGGTAGAGTGTTTCTGTGGCCTTTCTTCGGTATCAGGGTTGAGTGGGCTATGAGGTTGGACATATTCACCCATATTGGCCAATATTTGGGCCAATTGATCTTCTTGCAGAGGGTTTTGTAGTGGACTTTCACTGCATTGCTCTGTTTCCTCCGCTTCTTCATGACTAGATTGCCCAGTTTCCTCTTCCAGTTCTCCTTCTTCGTTTTCCTCTAATTCTTCTTCAACTTATCTCCCTTCAATTTGTGGGGGTTGCTCATCTTCTGAATCATGTATTTCCACCGGCTGGCTAATGTTTCCTTGGGAATTTCGCAGCATTCCTCTGCTCCTTGCCAATTTGATATACTATCTTCATTTTGAAGGTCTGCTTGATGTGCCAGAAATATGTTTTCGTTTTGGGGCTAGCAAGGTCAGTCCCCCATCTATCAAGAAAATCAATTCTTCCCAACTACTCTATTGTTGGGAAAGACTGTAACTTAATATCAACTGGATTAAACCATGATGGCTTACTACTGATTCTACATGGAGAGATTTTCTCATGGTTCGGGCAACATCATGTAATAAAAAATTTAAGAACGCAGGCAAATTCACCGCACATTTTTGCTTTAACACGACTAATAGTTTGAGATGGCATGGTCTTAGCACGTCTTTTTTGCCATCGCAAGTGATGTAACTTTGGATAATTCTCACAAATTCTACCCAAGGCTCTCCCAGGGTTGCTGGTAGGACTCCTTTCCCTTTGACAATAAGGTTCTGCCCTTCATCCTGGAATATGGTTATGGTTGTTGGAAATAATACTGAGAGGGGGGGTGAATCAGTATTATCAGATCAATAAAACTTTTTCATTTCTATACTTAGATACATATATGCTACTTCATTCAAGGGAACCCGCGTGTATACGCAGCTGTGTCTAAAGCAACTAGCGTATATCCAAAATACTCATGATTCAGTTAATCCATTAAATGTTGATCTTTAGTTAGAGCATCAGAACTTCATAAACCATATGAACAGTAAGCAGGTGCAGTAAAAATAGAACAGATCATCACACACAAGAAGCACACATGAACACCATGATATAAGGTGGAAACCCAATGTGGGTGAAAACCACCTGCTGCAATTCGTTTCTATCTTCCTTTATTAAGAAACTTCTTTTACAATGTACTGGTGCAGTCCTTTACCAGCACGCAGGCTACAACCTACAGAAGGCTACAACCTTCTCTCGTTCTCCAGACTCTCCAGGAAGGGAGCTCCAACCCCCTTTGCTCTTGTACTAGCTAAGATACTAGTACGTAGGTGCCGGCCTACAATCTTCTCTCCTCCAGGTACCACGTTTCATAAATTTTCAGACTGGATACTCCTGAAGCACAACACATAATCTGAAAGGCCACGTTTCATCCAATTTTCATACTGGACCCATAACTATCATTGAAGCTCAAAACAATCACTACTAACATCATCAATCTCTGAATCACTGAAACACTGAAACCCTGTCAACAACACAGTCACCAGAACACAGAGGAGACACAGAACTCTGCAAAATCAATTAGACCCAACTACAACTTCAACATCAAACTTCAAAATGTGTACGCTACTATGATGAATCAAACCCATGTACATACGCGCTTTTTCCAAGGTCAACCCGCGTATAGATCTAAAAATAATTTCTCATAACTTGCAGCTGTACCAGACATCAGTCATACTCATAACACTTATAGAACAATACATGCGTCAGCATGTAGATCTAGAATAAGCATCATAAAGATAGTTCATTTCAAACCATTTGATCCCGATCTCTCCTTAGATCAACCGGTGAGATCCCTCCTTAGCTCAGATCATGCAATGCATCATCAACCCATAACCTACATCCTGGATCTCATGCTTCTTCAGATATTCAAGACTTTTCAGATACTCTTGCCTAATGATCTTCTTCTCCTTTTATAGTCTTAGGCCTTGCTCAATACCACGGTCCAAAACCATAATAAATCAATACCAAGAGCCCAATACTTGGGATCAACACACTTGTCGAGATACCATGGTCCGAAACCATAGGTTCAAATACCGAGGACTAACTACCACGGACCAAAAGTAAGCTTTCCGACATGTACGCGCTTTTCCGTGCATGAAACTGCATGTATACCCTACTTGGTATATAGCGAACCTGCGTATACGCGACTTGGTATATAGTGAACCTGCTTGTATACCCTACTTGGTATATAGCGAACTTGCGTATATATATTTTCTCTTCATACTTGTAGTCTGATCATCATTTTCTTGCTGCTATCCTTCTGCACTATGATTTGTCATCAGTGTGATTTGCCATCAAGGACAACACTTGTCTCATAATGCCAACAATCTCCCCCTTTGGACTTGATGGCAAAGCTAACTTGTCACACTTAGAACTTGATCTTCTTATTCCTTTGAGCTGTCCTGCATCCCATGCATTTAGTCACATCTGTAGATTGATCTAGTTATATGTAAGTGAGTTGTTCTTCTATGAGAGGGTTGCCATCAAGTACAACACATGCATCATAATGCCAACAATCTCCCCCTTTGGACTTGATGGCAACAACACCAAATCACTCTCCCCCTTTGACATCAAGGGCAAAGGGTGGACCAACATATTCTCTTTCCTTGATAAACATTCTGCTACCCATACGCCCCCTGAGTACCTGCTGAAATCTCCAAATGTGCTCCCCCTCTGTATATGCCAAAGTGTACCAATCTATCCATGCTCCCCCTGAGTACATGCCAAGTCTCTGTACTGCTGAAATGTGTTGTTCATGCTCTTCCTGACTGAAGGCAAGATCTGCAAAAAGATGTTCTTCAAGAAGAACCATGACTTATACATCATAAGAGACCTTCCTATCACCACAAGACTCAATACATACATCCATTTCCCAATCACGTGGGGATATACTAGAATTGACTCATCCACCCAACCAAGTGGGGATACATCAAAAGTTTACACATGATAAAGCAAGAGCATTACATTTTCATCCCAGGCATAGTGGGGAAACCAATATAGGCCGTTACATGACCTTGACATCATGAAAGAGATATCACAAAAGAGATATATGACCGAAATATCTAGAGCAAGACTTTATGAAAGTCACCAATAACTGATATCGCCAACATCTGTCGATTCAGATCAGCAACCAAGAGATCCTTCTGCCTTTGTTTCACCTGAAACCAACAACAACCGTGAACTAGAACCAAAAGCTTCTAAGATAATGCCAACAATGCATCATTGGAAGATTATCTGCTCCCCCTGAACCTGTGCCAGATGGTCTCTATCAGACCCATATCAGACTCTCTGCAACCAACATATGTCCCTGCTGATTTCCTTCAAAACTCCATATACGCGTCTGCATCCACATAAACAAGCGTATATACGCAGATAGGCCTTATGAAACTCGCATACAACCATTTCCATATCAGCAACCTGTAAATGTCCTGCAACAAGGTATGTCTGAACATAGATGTCAACTCCTCCTTTTAAACATCATCATCAAATCATTCACATTATATGTGAAACCACCATAGCCATTACATCAACGTCAAGATCTACATGATCCAAGTATCATTACTTGGGAACATCTGCATCAATCAACATATGTAAGTATCAACCTATCATCATATAGATAAGAACTCATCACCATGTCTCCAACAAAGCAACTTTGAGTAGTCATCCATGTATCAGCACTATGTATCTTGAGCTCAAGCTCATTTGACAAAACTTCTTGATATCATCAACAGCAACAATCCTTATCCACAAGAGTGCTTGCATCATAACTGTATGCATATGATGACAGCAGCATATGAGTGACTCATCATCAAGTGAGGAAGATGTGTATTCAAGCTTTGTACTTCTCCTTATCCTTA
This sequence comes from Pinus tabuliformis, assembly GCA_031772625.1. NCBI lineage: Eukaryota > Viridiplantae > Streptophyta > Pinopsida > Pinales > Pinaceae > Pinus > Pinus tabuliformis. The sequence goes on from CM062820.1 coordinate 290,269,760, forward strand.
TGAAGATCACCATGTAAGCACCATATATGCATCATCAAGGAATCAACCATAAATCTGATCTGAACATCAACTATGTATCCCCAAGAATCATATGAGATTTTATCATGGACAACTCATAACCACATCATAGCAAGATATATCATTTAGCCATATAAGCATCATCACCAAGGACTATTAACCATAATGCCAACAATGAATTATTAAAGGCATATGCTCCCCCTCAACCTGTGCCATCTGTTAGATCTGATCATGCATATATCAACAATAAGCATCAAGACATCATCAAGTCAGGATCAAAACACTTCTAGACATCTTACAAGTATCAAAACATTTCCACACATCCTCAGCAGACTGTAACTATTAATCAATAGAGCAGATAATAGACTGAATCATATCAGGTCCTTTTTCTGAGCCTGTCCCCACTGCTTTTCCTCAGACTGACATATACGCGATTTTGCAGTGTCTAACTCGCATATATACGCGACTTCCCTTTATGGAACTTGCGTATGAGATTCAGGATACTGAAGTTTTACACTTTCAGCTCCCTCTGAGTCTGTTATGTCTGTGCTGTGCTGTATCTGAGTACATTGTGCTGTGCCACATCTTTCTAACTGTACTTCCTTCTTCTTCCATATCTTCAACTGTGATGATGTTTTCTCCTTTTGGTGTGATGTCCATCCTTTGTTCCTGCATTCCTTTGCTATATGTCCAAGTTTTTTACATGCATAACATCTTACATGTTTCATATTCCTCCTGTAGCAATTAGCAGCTTTGTGACCAAACACATTGCAAGCAAAGCAATATCCATTAAAGTACCTTGAATGTGATGATCTTTCTACATGATGGTCTTGAACCCTTCTTCTTCCACATATAGCTGCAACATGTCCAAGGTTATGACATACATAACATTCAACATTATTCATAGGAGGAGTAAAATATTTTCTTTGAGGAGTCTCTTTCCTTGATTGTTGATGGGGTTGACTTTTCATCTCCTTGTTGATCATTTTAGATTTCTCTTTAGAGTTCCTTGCCTCACCTTGTGAACTAGATTCACCTTCAACAGAATCATGAAAACCAAGACCAGTCTTGATAGCAGGAGACCTTTGACTACTAAGAATATCATCCAAGGCTTTAGTACTATCTTGAAATCTCAACAGTTTATCCTTTTCTTCTAATTTACCTTTCAATATATTTACCTCTACTTGAAGTTGTTCCTCCTTTTCTAGACATTGCTTCTTCATGTTTTCTTCAGCTTTCCTTCCTTCTTCCAACTGATGCCTTATTTTGTGAATCTCCTTTTCTTGTTCTTCATTCAGATCCTGCTGCATTTGATGAATTCTGAAGGCACATTCCAGTTGAGATTTTAAGCTGATATCTTCGTTTACCTGTTTTTCAATAGCTTGGAGTAGATCTTTATTCTGCTTCTTTGATTCTTCAAGATCTTCCTTTAGCGAGTGGATCGTGGCTTCAAGACTTTCATAGTAACTGGATCTATCTCTGAGTTTCTTGATGGTTGTGCTTCTTTCATTGACTTCATCTCTTAATGATGTCACTTCACCCTGCAACTTTTGACATTGATTTTCCTTGTCCTTGAGTAACTTTCTTACCTTGTTTCCTTCCTCTGATTGAGCTTTTAGTTTGGTAACTTCTTCTTTCAAAGCACATTCCCTTTTGTTCAATAGATCTTGTTGATATATAATTTTGTCTGTAAGCCTTCTAAATACTGCTTCTGTTTGATACTTTTCTTGCTCACCCATAAAAGCAAATTCAGTTTCTTCACTATCACTTTCATCTTTTCCAAATGGATAGATAGCTGGAACATCAGAGGATAGCAAATTCATACCTGATAGTTCATCTTCATTCTGAAATGATTCTGAATCTGATTCTAAATTTGAAGAGCTTCTTATACCTAATCCCCAATCGATTCTCCCACTGTCATAATTCTTCTGAGATGCCTTCGTTTTCTTAGGTGCTTTCTTCTTAAGCTTCTTTCCCATTGTTCCACGGATCTCCTTCAAGCGATCAAGCTTCTATCAAACGACCTGCTCTGATACCAATTGTTGGAAATAATACTGAGAGGGGGGGGTGAATCAGTGTTATCAGATCAATAAAACTTTTTCATTTCTATACTTAGATACATATACGCTACTTCATTCAAGGGAACCCGCGTGTATACGCATCTGTGTCTAAAGCAACTAGCGTATATCCAAAATACTCATGATTCAGTTAATCCATTAAATGTTGATCTTTAGTTAGAGCATCAGAACTTCATAAACCATATGAACAGTAAGCAGGTGCAGTAAAAACAGAATAGATCATCACACACAAGAAGCACACATGAACACCATGATATAAGGTGGAAACCCAATGTGGGTGAAAACAACCTGCTGCAATTTGTTTCTATCTTCCTTTATTAAGAAACTTCTTTTACAATGTACTGGTGCACTCCTTTACCAGCATGCAGGCTACAACCTGCAGAAGGCTACAACCTTCTCTCGTTCTCTAGACTCTCCAGGAAGGGAGCTCCAACCCCCTTTGCTCTTGTACTAGCTAAGATACTAGTACGTAGGTGCCGGCCTACAATCTTCTCTCCTCCAGGTACCACGTTTCATAAATTTTCAGACTGGATACTCCTGAAGCACAACACATAATCTGAAAGGCCACGTTTCATCCAATTTTCATACTGGACCCATAACTATCATTGAAGCTCAAAACAATCACTACTAACATCATCAATCTCTAAATCACTGAAACACTGAAACCCTGTCAACAACACAGTCACCAGAACACAGAGCAGACACAGAACTCTGCAAAATCAATTAGACCCAACTGCAACTTCAACATCAAACTTCAAAATGTATACGCTACTACGATGAATCAAACCTGCGTACATACGCGCTTTTTCCAAGGTCAACCCGCGTACAGGTCTAAAAATAATTTCTCATAACTTGCAGCTGTACTAGACATCAGTCATACTCATAACACTTATAGAACAATACATGCGTCAGCATGTAGATCTAGAATAAGCATCATAAAGATAGTTCATTTCAAACCATTTGATCCCGATCTCTCCTTAGATCAACTGGTGAGATCCCTCCTTAGCTCAGATCATGCAATGCATCATCAACCCATAACCTGCATCCTGGATCTCATGCTTCTTCAGATATTCAAAACTTTTCAGATACTCTTGCCTAATGATCTTCTTCTCCTTTTATAGTCTTAGGCCTTGCTCAATACCACGGTCCAAAACCATAATAAATCAATACCAAGAGCCCAATACTTGGGATCAACACACTTGTCGAGATACCATGGTCCGAAACCATAGGTTCAAATACCGAGGACTAACTACCACGGACCAAAAGTAATCTTTCCGACATGTACGCGCTTTTCCGTGCATGAAACTGTGTGTATACCCTACTTGGTATATAGCGAACCTGCGTATACGCGACTTGGTATATAGTGAACCTGCTTGTATACCCTACTTGGTATATAGCGAACCTGTGTATATATATTTTCTCTTCATACTTGTAGTCTGATCATCAATTCCTTGCTGCTATCCTTCTGCACTATGATTTGTCATTAGTGTGATTTGCCATCAAGGACAACACTTGTCTCATAATGCCAACAATGGTGTCTTGCACTCTCCCTTTTCTAGAGTCCACACAGGTCCAATGGCTAGTAGTCCAAAAAATTCAGCAATTATGTCACCTGTGACTGCTATCTGTCTCCCTCTCACCATGGAATGATTTTCTTACAAATTCTGCAAAAACGCGATTGCCACCGTCTTGTTAGATTGTTGTACACGGTTAAGGTAGGCTATCCATCCTGCCCTTGCTAAGATTTCCTGTATAGCGTCAGAGACCATTAACACCTGTAGCTCACTGTGGATTGATCTTCCTCCCATCTTATTCATGCTTAGCACACTGTAAAAACATAGAGACGATGATGGAACAACAAGCTGTTCAAATTTTTACCTGACTGTTAAGAAAACACAGAGAAGATGATGGAATAGCAAGCTATTCAAATTTGTAACTTGCTGCTAATTTTTGCAGAGAAAAACACAAAAATGGCATTGGAACAACAAGCCCATGCATATTGGGAAACAAAATACCGTTATGCTTGCTATTCTCCAGTTTTGGTGAAGTCATAATACCTTTGAACAATGAGCTGACACATATGCTAGTGAGTTATGGAGATCACCTGTGCCCCCCTGAAGTGTGATAGGTTGTCCTCGGCCATCAAATAGAGAGCAACATCCTGAACTGCAATCGTACATTGGAATAAAGGAACAACATATAGATATATGATATGTTTACAAAAATGAGCAGATTACCGAAATCGAGGCTTATAATGAAATCGCTAATAAATATGGAAATGCCGTGATATGATGCAAAAAATAGAGTATAGGACAGCTGACGTGAGTAAAAGTTCTTATGCTGTCATTATCCACTTTAACCATTATGATTGATTTATAAATGATTTTCATGTATCAAAGGTTCAAAAGGGTTATATGACATAATTTCATTTAAAATCACCATAAAGATATAAGAACAAGGGTTTATAATGTCTATTGGTGTATGAAAAATATGACTTCAATACCATCAGTAGAGCTCTGCTACGCATCGGTGTCCATAACCTTGAAAAAGTTGTTTATTTCACCCTTGGAACCATAATATTTCGTGTATGCCTAGGAAAGTGTTGTGCAATGTCAGAATGGAGGCCATTGTGCTGGCATGGTAACTAGGTGAATCACAATGCCATTCACTAGGAAGGAGTGAAAGGTGGACAGGATGGCTAGTGATGAGACCTCCTATTCCAAGGACCTTTTATTTTTATGATGTGCCTCTTGGATCATATCCCTGGTGTGGTGGCCATAGTGGGAATGCCACTTCACTTTCTTCCTTATGATCATGGTAGGCTGGCTCTTGATGAGACCCCCTATCCTTCATCTGACAAATCATATTAGTAATCATATAGATATGTATGTTTTCTTTTCCTTCTTTTCTTTTATATAGCACTTTCCTATTTATATACAGAGGGTGGCTCAACACTCCTTAAGAGTAGGGATGGTGGAAGAAGTCTGAATGTCTCAATAGAGAAAAATATGTCATTATTCTTATTCAATAATAATGATTAAAGAGAATTATGGGGGTTTAGAAAGAACCATCATGATAAAAATAATCAATCACATTGGTATTAGTGAAAATAAAGACAGATAAATAGTTGTGCCCTTTCCTCCTTTCTCTTATCAATTCAAAGCGATTTTTTTTAAAGATAATGATTTTTCTTTGATTCGCTAATTTCAGTATCGTCTTCATGCATAAATGTATAGTTGTGCCTTAAATGACCATTTCTCACAAAAATCCTCTAAATGGTGAAGCACACATACACACAAAAAGAAGAAAAATGCACTCAAAAAGTGTTGTTATTTAGATGGAACAACTGTTGTTTCTTTAGAGGGACAACAAAAGAATATTTGCACACACAAACCACAGTTCCTTTAAGAGGAATAGCAAGCAAAAGAAAAACATACTCGGAACTATTGTTCCTAAAGAGGAACAATAGCTATTCCTTAACGGGAACAACAAATAAAGCAAGTGCGAAACAAAAATGTGCAAATGCTATTCCTTCATAAAGGAACAACAAAAACGCGGGTGAGCTGTTCCTTCGGAAAGAAATAGCAAAAAATGAAAGTGTTGTTCCTTCAGAAAGGAACAACAAAAGTGCAAGAGTGTTGTTCCTTTGGAAATGAACAACAACACATGAAAGTCTTGTTCCTTCGAAAAAGAACAACAAAAAGGTGGAAATGTTGTTCCTTTGAAAAGGAACAGAAAAATGCAAAAGTGTTGTTCCTTCGAAAAGGAACAACAAAACGGCGCAAATGCTGTTCCTTCGGAAAGGAACAAAAAAATACAAAAGTACTGTTCCTTCGAAAAGGAACAGAAAAATGACGAAAGTGTTGTTCCTTCGGAAAGGAACAACAAAATGCAAAAGTGTTGTTCCTTTGAAAAGGAACAGCAAAATGGTGAAAGTGTTGTTCCTTCAAAAAGGAACAACAAAATGTAAAAAAAATTGCAGAAATGCAGAAATCTATATAGAAAGAAATTTACACAAACATAACAAAAAAAGTTATGTAGAAGATTTAAAAGCAATCAAATTACTTAGTGAACCAAAGGTGAGGAAGAGTTCTCTTCCTCAGCCAGAATCTGCATGTCAAAATCTTCCCAGAGTTGTTGGTAGAAGGATTCTCGAGTAAGCGGTTTGTGGTACAGGCGAACTCGATGGACATTTGCTTTAAAGGTATGTCCAGATCTGTCAATAGTAGTCAAAGTAATGACACCACTGTCATGCACTTTCTGGATTTCATACGGTCCTAGCCAGCGAGTCTGAAGTTTTCCCGGAAAATCCTGAAACCTAGAATCGTATAGGAGTGCCCAATCTCCTTCATGGAAGATTTTCTTTGTGATCAAGGCGTCATGCTATTTTTCTCTCTGCTATTGGATTAATGAAGTATGTTGAAGAGCTGAGAGCCTCATTTCATCTAGCTCATTGATTTGCTGTAGTCTATTGGTCTGAGCCTCATTTAAATCTAGACTGACCTCCTGTGTTGTTCTCAATGTTTGTATTTCGAATTCTATTGGAAAGATGGGTTCCTTTCCAAATACTAGCCGATATGGTGAATAATCGGTGGTGTTTCTCCAAGTTTCTTGGTATGCCCACAAGGCTTTCGATAATCTTGTAGCCCAATCGCGTCTGTGTGATGCAATGGTTTTTGTTAATATTGCCTCTATGACTTTATTCGTGCTCTCTACTTGGCCATTTGCCTGTCGGTGAGACGGAGTGGTAATCTTCTGCTGAATATGATAGTTTTTTAGTGTTGCAGTGATTTTATTACCTACAAATTGTGGTCCTCCATCCATGATTATGTCTCTTGGGAGGCCATATCGCACAAATATTTGGAACAGGAAATGAATGACAGAGTCCTCTGTAGCTCTTGAAAGTGCCCCTGCTTCAACCCATTTGGCCACGTACTCAGTTGCTACTAGTGTTCGCATTATGGCACAGGTTTGGCACTATGGCACAGGTGTTGTCCTTGATGGCAACTCACTCAAAGCACAGATCACAATTCAGGCTCTCAGAATGAAAGAAAATGAGGTATACGCAGGTTCATCTTAACAAAATCGCGTATACATGTGGGTGTATCGATCAAAAGGCGCGTATACGTATGCACACACTTTCATGCAAAGAAAAGTGCATACATGTGGGAAAACTTATGGTTGGTCCATGGTATTTAGTCTGTCACATTTGAACCTATGGTTTTGGTCCTTGGTATTGCATCCAAAGTGTTAAACCCAGGGATTGAGTGCCTAGTATTGGATCTCTATGGTTTTGGACCATGGTGCAAGTAAGGCCTAAGTCTATAAAAAGGGAAGGAGATCATTTGGCAAGGGATCAACTGAAGCATTGAATATATTATGAAGAGAAAGAACGAGAATACTGTCATTGGGTTATGGTGCATAACTAGATCTGAATCAAGGGGGAACCTAAGCGCAAGGAGAAGGATAAGTTCTATTGATGGGTCAAGGTCTTAAGGCGGTTTGAAGAGAAGTATCTTTGTGAAATCTTTGATCTATTATATTTGATGCATGACGTGGTCTATAAATATGATAATCTGGGTATAACTAATGTCTGAATATGTAAAAGGATAAACTATCCTTTATATATATGTACGCAGGTTCAGTGTAGCAGAGGCGCGTATACACGCTGATTCGCTAACGTAAAACAGCGTATATGTTGGATGGCCTTGATACAGAAGCATATGCATGTAGGTCTTATATATTGAAGTAGTGTATGTCTCATGAAATATGTGTTAGCTTCTTCTGTTTATTGCTGCAGTATTATGGGTTCAGGATTGGTGTTTGGTTACTGGTACTGTTTTTTGGTTACAACATTCTGAGAAGTTATTGGTTGATTCAGTATTTGTTTGTACAAAGGAGGTTGGTTAATGCAGATATACTTGATGTTTGATTGATATACATGGATCCAGTCTGAAAACTTATGAAACGAGGTTCCTGGAAGAAAAGAGAAGGTTGTAGTCTTCTGTAGGTCAACACCTACATACTAGTAGCTGAGCTAGTATAAGAGCTAAGGGGGTTGTAGCTCCCTTCAAGGGGAAGCTGGAGAATGAGAGAAGGTTGTAGCCTTCTGTAGGTAGCAGCCTGTGTACTAGTATAAGACTGCACCAGTACAGAAACATCATAAAAAGAAGTTTCTAATTGAAAGAATATAGAGATGAATGGCAGCAGGTGGTTTTCACCCACATTGGGTTTCCACCTTATATCTTGTGTTCTTATGTGTGATTGCCTATTCTGTTTTATTGTTCCTAGTTACTGTTCATATGGTTTGATGCACAGATTAATGATCAACATCTGGAGAATAATTTAAATTACAAGTCTACTCATATACACTTGTTTCCTTAACTGAAGTTGCGTACATACGCGGTATTTACTAACTGAAGTAGTGCATACAAATATGATTGTGAAATGAAAAATAATTGACCTGATAATATTGATTCACCCCCCCTCTCAGTATCATTTCAAACAATTGGTATCAGAGTAGGTCCTTCAAAAGAAGCTTGATCGCTTAAAGGAAGATCTGTCATCATGAGCAACTACGAAAAAGATGCATCAATCAGGCCACCAATTTTTGATGGAAGCAACTTCGTGTATTGGAAGGTAAGAATCACTGCCTATATTCAATCTCTTGGTACAAAAGCTTTGGATATTGTGGAAACATGATACATTTTTCCATCAGCAACTCCTACAGATACGGCTGGTAAGAAGCAGTATGAAACAAATGCAAAGGATGTCAATACTCTATTAGGGAGCCTATCTCAATCAGAATTTGTCAAGGTTATGCAGCTCAAAACCACAAAAGAAATATGGGAGAAGATTGTTCTGAGCTATGAAGGAGATGAACAGGTAAAACGAGCAAAACTACAAACTCTCAGAATTCAATATGAAAATCTCAGAATGTACAATGATGAAAGTGTGCCTAACTATTTCCTACGTATAGATGAGATTGTTAATTGTATGAAAAATTTGGGTGAAGAAACAAAAGAAGTTGTTTTGGTTGAAAAGGTTCTAAGATCTTTGTCTTCTAATTTTGAATTAGAAGTTTCCGCCATAGAAGAAAAACAGAATCTATAGAGCCTTACCATGTCACAGCTACATGGAATCCTAACCGCTTACATAATGAGAAAATGGGGACCATCAGACAAGAGAGAAGCCGCATTCAAAGCCTCAGGAAAAGGAGATTACAATGACTCAGGACATATGTCGGAAGAAGAGGAAGAATCAAATTTTTTCAAGAACCTTCAACGGGGTTCTAGAAGATTCAGAGGTAAGCTACCTTTCAAATGTTTTTCTTGTGGAAGAGTCGGTCACTATGCTGCCAAGTGTCCTCATAAAGATAAGCTTGACAAAGGTAACGAACCAGTTAGATGGAACAACAAACAGAATGTAAGTAAGAAGAGCTATTACACACATGAAGATAGTGATGTACTTTCAAATAGCGATGAAGATGAACAAGGTAATGATTATAGACTTTTGATGGCTTTTGAAGATGATGATTTCTTGGATGCTATAGATGAAGAAAGTCTTTATGAAGAAATTTCTAAACTCAAAATTTTCTTAGAAGACAAAAATATGATTATAGATATTTTGACATTCTAACTTGCTAAAATGGAGAAAGACAATGAAAAGTTAAAATGTGAAATTGTGGGACTTAGAAAGGACATTGAGAAAACGAAAGCTCTTAATCTTAGATTTGTTAAAGGATCTGAAACTTTAGATGAGAATATCAAAGTGTAACGTTCTCCTCTAATCAAGACTGGTCTTGGGTATACTAAAGAAACATCTCAAGCACAGAAGCCATCTACCTCCAAAAGTTAGCTTGAAGCTACAAGGAAAAGTGAACAGGTTGAAAATCGACAGCAAAGGCCCAATGGAGATCACCAAGTAAATCAAGGACAATTTACTTCAAGAATGAATAGAAATCACCAAGTAAATCGAGGGCAATCTACTTCAAGGATGAGCAAAAGCTACAACTAACCACAGGTAAATCATTCTCAATTTACCTCAAGAATGAATGGCTATTACAATGGAAGGTTTGATGATTGCAGGAATTTCTTCAATGTCCAATGTTTCTCTTATCATAACTTTGGACATAAAGTAGCTCAATGTGTTGCCTACAAGACCATCATGACCAGAGAAGCACGAAATCAAAGGAGTGTGACTGGAATCATGAAAAGAACCTACAACAACTTTTCTGCTCTTGAAAATGAAATAGAATGTTCTATCTGTAACAACTTTGGTCATGAAGATTCTGAATGCAGGAGTAGGTTTCGGTAAACAACTAAAAAGGAGCAAGCTTCATTGAGTCCCAAAACATGGAGGAAGAAAGAACCACAACCAGAAAGATGTGGTATAGCCCTATATGCAGAAGGACAGGAAAATCATTGGTACATCGATAGTGGATGCTGGAAACATATGACAGGTGATAAAGAATCAATCATATAGCGCCTTAGAAAAGGAAAAGAAGGTCCCATTTGGAAATGACACCCCTGCCATCATAAAAGTTAAAGGTTCACTCCTTTTGAAAGAAAAGGTCAAAGCTGGAAATGTTATGTATGTTGATGGCTTAAAGCATAATCTATTAAGTGTCAGTCAAATGTGTGATCAAGGAAATGAGGTAATATTTCGATCAAATGGATGTATTGTTCGTGAGCTTGATACAGGAGAAACAGTGATCAAAGGCATAAGAACTCCAAATAATTTATACATAATCAAGGGAGGACAACAACAATGCTATCTTAGCGAGAATGGTGAACATTGTCTATGGCAAAGAAGATTGGGGCATCTAAGCTTATCTCAGATAAGGAAAGCATGTAAATATCAGGCGGTTCATGATCTCCCTAACATCAGAATTCCAGACAATACAATATGCAAATCATGTCAGTTTGGTACGCAAACCAAAACTAATTTCCCAAAGAAGGAAGGATTAGCTAGCAGGCCACTTGAACTTGTCCATACTGATGTATGTGGACCATCTAGGAAAATATCACCTGGAGGAGAAGAATACTTTATATTGTTCATTGACAACTTTTCCAGGATGTGTTGGTTAGGACTTATGAAGCATAAAGACGAAGCTTTCGAAAAGTTCAAAGCATTCAAAGCCTTAGTTGAAAACGAATCAGATCGCAGAATCAAATGCCTCAGGTCTAATAGGGGTGGGGAATTTACCTCGAATGAGTTTTTAGATTTTTGTGAAGAACATGGAATAAGAAGGGAATTCTCTACTACAAGGACTCCTCAGCAAAATGGAGTAGTGGAAAGGATGAATAGAACGGTTCAACAAATGGCTCGTGCTATGCTTGATGAGTTTGGAACTCCCACAACCTTCTGTGGTGAAGCCACATTTGTTGCAGTTACTATTCTCAACAAGACAAATGTCCGGGTAAACAACACTCAGACTCCTCATGAACTTTGCTATGGTAAGACTCCCACTGTAAAATACTTCAAAATGTTTGGGAGCAAATGCTACATCAAAAAGACTGATCAAAACCTTGGCAAGTTTGAACTTAGAGAAGATGAAGGAATTCTCCTTGGTTACTCTCCCCACAGCAAAGCATATAAATGTTACGATAAAAGACTTGGAAAAATTGTTGAAGGTATTGATGTAGTGGTTGATGAAGAAGGAAACATTCCAAGGCAAGTAAAATCTGAAGAGTTCAAAGATGATGAGGACTATCCTTCTACAACAAATCAGACTCATGATGAAGAAGAAACCCATGAGGCACCAGAATAACAGATAAGGATAGAAGAAAAGACTCCATCCAGGTACGTTCAGAAGAATCATCCAGAAACTCAAATTTTGAGGCAAAAGGAGGCAGGTGTACAAACAAGAAGAACCATTTCAGAAGCTTCAAGTTATATAGCATTATTCTCCTCCACTGAACCACAAAATGTAAGAGAGGCATGCAAAGATGAATGCTGGGTAAAGGCCATGGAGGAAGAACTTGAGCAGATTGAAAAGAATAACACTTGGGAGTTGGTTCCCAGACCAAAAGATAAGAATGTCATAGGAACAAAATGGATATTCAAAAATAAGCTAAATGAAAATGGAGATGTGATTAAGAACAAGGCCAGACTTGTTTTTAAAGGGTATGCTCAACAGGAAGGCATAGACTTTGAAGAAAATTTTGCACCAGTTGCCAGACTTGAGGCCATAAGGATATTCCTTTCTCTTTCTAGCTTTCAGAAGTTCAAAGTATTTCAAATGGACGTAAAGTCTGCTTTTCTAAATGGAGACTTGGATGAAGAAGTGTATATTGAGAAACTATATGGGTTTATCCTTGGAAATGATCCAAAGCTTGTATGAAGACTCAAAAAGGCTCTCTATGGCCTTAAACAGGCTCCAAGGGCTTGGTATTATCGCCTGGATAAGTACCTCCATCAACAAGGTTTTACAAAAGGTTCCACAGAAAGCAATCTATATATAAAAGTTGACAATGATAAGTTGCTAATACTTGTTGTGTATGTTGATGATATCATCTTTGGTAGCAATGAAGAAGACATGAGTCAAAATTTTGCCTTGGTAATGCAAAAGGAGTTTGAAATGTCCATGCTTGGTGAGCTCACATATTTTCTTGGTTTACAAGTCCAACAAAACAAAGATAGCATTTTTATATCACAAACCAAGTATCTCAAGCAGATCTTGAAGAAATATGGGATGGAGGATTCGAAACCAGTATGCACCCCTATGGTAACAAGATGTAGCCTCAACGCAAATGATGAATCAGCAATAGTGCATCAACCAACCTATAGATCCATGATTGATAGTTTTCTCTATCTAACAGGTACCCGACCAGATATTATGCATGTAGTGGGAATAGTTGGAAGGTTTCAGGCAAATCCAAAGGAAACTCATCTTCAAGGAGTTAAGAGAATTTTTAAGTATCTTCAAGGAACTCAAAACTATGGCTTATGGTATCCTAGAAGTACAAATATCACACTTCATGCATATACAGATGCAGATTGGGCAGGAAGTGTGGATGACAAAAAAAGCCCTAGTGGTGGTGCATTCTTCATGGGTCCTAGGTTAGTATCTTGGTTCAGCAAGAAACATAGTTCAATTGCATTATCTACAGCTGAAGCAGAATATGTAGCTATTGCATATTGCTACACACAACTCCTCTGGATGATGCAAACATTAGAAGAAATGAAAATCGCTTGTACTCCACCTATCCCCATTCTATGTGATAATACAAGTGCAATCAGCATTTCAAAAAATCCAGTCATGCATTCAAAGACCAAGCACATACCTAACAAATATCATTTTCTCCAAGAACAAGTGTTTGAACGAAAGGTCAAGTTGGAGTATGTTCCCTCTAAGGAACATGTTGCTGATATACTCACCAAACCACTGCCCAGCGAGACATTTGAATAACTCAGATAGAAGTTTGGAGTGGTTGATGCATCATCTTGCTATTGAAACTTGTTTGTTACATAGAAAAGTGGTTGTACAAAAGTATTATGAGGAGGATCTGCGTACATACACCAGTTTATGTGAATACAGTCACGTATATGATTGTTTGAAGGAAAGCAGTGTGGTCAGACTAAGGTTGGAAAGAGTCTGATATAGGATTGGCAGAGACTATGTGACATAGGTTCAAGGGGAGCATATATTCTTCTAATAATGCATTGTTGGCATTATCTTAGAAGATCTTGGTTTACATTCACAGCTGTTTTGGTTTCAGTTGGAGAGGGAGATTATGGTTGCTGATCTAAATGATGATTGACAGATGCTACTGATGACTTTCATAGAATTGTCATAGATATTTCATCTCCATGTCATGTATATCTTTTATTATCAAGGTCATGTAACAACCTATTTTGGGATGAATGATGTAATGTATTTATTTGTCATATGTAAACTTCTCGTGAATCCCCACTTGGTTGCGTGGATGAGTCAATTCTGGTATATCCCCACTTTAGTTGGGAGATGGATGTATGTATGAGTCTTTGGTGATAGGAAGGTCTTTTATAATGTATAAAGTCATGTTTCTTGTATAGATCATCTTCTTGCAAACATTGCCTACAGTCAGGGGGAGCCTGGACAGCACAGCATAGTAGAGGATTCAGCATGTATTCAGGGGGAGCATAACCCTTTTCCCTTGATGTCAAAGGGGGAGAATGTTTTGAGTGTCTTGGGGTTGCCATCAAGTCCAAAGGGGGAGATTGTTGGCATTATGGCATAGGTTTGGCACTATGGCATAGGTGTTTTCCTTGATGGAAACTCACTCAAAGGGCAGATCACAATTTAGGCTCTCAGAATGAAAGAAAATGAGGTATACGTAGGTTCATCTTAACAAAATCGCATATACACACGGGTGTACTGATCAAAAGGCGCATATACGTATGCACACACTATCATGCAAAGGAAAGCGTGTACATGTGGGAAAACTTATGGATGGTCCATGGTATTTAGTTCGTCATATTTGAGCCTATGGTTTTAGTCCTTGGTATTGCATCCAATGTGTTGAACCCAGGTATTGAGTCCCTAGTATTGGATCTCTATGGTTTTGGACCATGGTGTAAGTAAGGCCTAAGTCTATAAAAAGGGAAGGAGATCATTTAGCAAGGGATCAACTGAAGCATTGAATATCTTATGAAGAGCAAGAACGAGAATACTATCATTGGGTTATGGTGCATAACTAGATCTGAGTCAAGGAGGAACCTAAGCGCAAGGAGAAGGATAAGTTCTATTGATGGGTCAAGATCTTAAGGCGGTTTGAAGAGAATTATCTTTGTGAAATCTTTGATCTGTTATATTTGACACATGACGTGACCTATAAATATGATAATCTGGGTATAACTAATGTCTGAATAAGTAAAAGGATAAAATATCTTTTGTAGATCTGTATGCAGGTTCAGTGCAGCAAACGCGCGTATACACGCCGGTTCGCTAATGTAAAACAACGTATACGCTGGATGGCCTTCATACAGAAGCGTATGCATGCAGGTTCTATATATTGAAGTAGCGTACATTTCATGAAATATGTGTTAGCTGCTTCTGTTTATTGCTGCAGTATTCTAGGTTCAGGATTAGTGTTTGGTTACTGGTACTGTTTTTTGGTTACAGCATTCTGAGAAGTTATTGGTTGATTCAGTATTTGTTTGTACAAAGGAGGTTGGTTAATGCAGATATACTTGATGTTTGATTGATATACATGGATCCAGACTGAAAATTTATGAAATGACGTTCCTGGAAAAAAAGAGAAGGTTGTAGCCTTCTATAGGTCAGCACCTACGTACTAGTACCTCAGCTAGTACAAGAGCTAAGGGGGTTGTAGCCTTCTGCAGGTAGCAGCCTGCGTACTAGTATAAGACTGCACCAGTATAGAAACATTGTAAAAAGAAGTTTCTAATTGAAAGAAGATAGAGATGAATTGCAGTAGTTGGTTTTCACCCACATTGGGTTTCCACATTATATCTTGTGTTCTTATGTGTGATTGCCTGTTCTGTTTTACTGTTCTTGGTTACTGTTCATATTGTTTGATGCACAGATTAATGATCAACATTAGAAGAATAATTTAAATTACAAGTCTACTCATATACGCTTGTTTCCTTAACTAAAGTTGCGAACATACGTGGTATTTACTAACTAAAGTAGCGTATACAAATCTAATTGTGAAATGAAAAATAATTGACCTGATAATACTGATTCACCCCCCTCTCAGTATTATTTCCAACAACTAGAATATATGTTTTCTGGTTTGATGATGGGTTTATCGGACCAACAAAATTGAGAGCCCAGTACTCAAATGGTTCGATTACTAGCTGTGGGTTTAAAGGCATTTCATCGGATTGCCCAGGGCATCCTCCTCTTTGGCAACTGTCACAGGCTTGAACAAATTTCTTCGCGTCTTTGAACATTGTGGGCCAGTAATACCCTGTTTGTAGAACTTTGTGACCATTTCTTCGATCTGTGAAATGTCCACCACATGGTCTGTCATGATAGGCTTTCAAGATGTCAAATATTTCGTCTTCACGGACGCATCTTCTAAACTGCATATCTGCCCCTGTATGAAATAGGTAGCCCCCAATCCAAGAAAATCGAGTACTACGTTGAATAATCTGTTTTCATTCATTGGGGGTCAGATGCTTTGGTTATTTGCCTACTACTAAATAATTTGCAACATCATCATACCAGGGTGTTTTGACAGTGACAATGAATAAATGTTCATCTGGAAATTGATCTTCGACTACTGCTGCATCCACTGGTTTCGTCATTCGTGAGAGAAGATCAGCTACAAGATTCTCTTTCCCAGGTCGATCTTTTATAGTGATGTCGAATTCCTGCAATAAAATCAACCATCTTGTTACTATACCGTTTGTAATTGGTTTATTTGCTAAATATTTTATGGAAGAGTGATCTATATATAAAACAACAGGATATCCAGTGATATAATGCCTAAATTTATTCACAGCATGTATTACAGCTAAGAATTCCTTTTCAGTAATAGTATAATTTAACTCGACAGGAGACAAATTCTTACTGATATAATAGATTGCATATGATTTTTTTGTCTTCTTCCTACCAAAGGACTGCTCCAATAGCTGTGTCCAACGCATCTGATGAAATTTGGAATGGCAAGTCACAATTTGGGCCTCTGAGTATTGGGGCTATTGACACAAGCCTTTTTAGATCCTCAAAAACACGGTCGCATTGATCTATCCAAACAAAATCAACATTCCCTATCAGTGCATATAGAGGTGCAACTATTTGAGAAAAATGTTCTTTAAATCTCCTATAATAACTAGAAAATCCAAGAAAACTCCATACCTCTGTTTGTGTAGTAGGAGTAGGTATTAACAAAATTATTTGAATTTTGGCCAGATCTACTTGTATTCCAGCTGCTGAGATGTAATGACATAGGATGAGCCCTTTGGTCCACATAATATAGCACTTTTCATGGCTCAAGCAGAGTCTGGTGGCAATACATCGTTGCGGCACCTTTTCCAATGTGTCTGGTGCTAGGTCAAAATCATTTCCATATGGTGTGAAATCATCCATGTATACTTAGATCCCTTCATTTATTAAATCTGAAAAGATGCTGAGGATGGCCCTTTGAAATGTGGCAGGGGCATTGCATAAGCCAAAGGGTAGGACTCTGTAGGCAAATGTTCCCCAAGGACAGGCAAAAGTGGTTTTGTCTTGGTCTTTAGGGGCAATCTAAATCTGATTGTATCCACTGAAGCCATCCAAGAAAGAAAAGAATTGTTTCCTACTAATGTGTCTAATACCTAACCAATGAATGGAAGGGGAAAGTGGTCTTTCTGGGTGGCTTTGTTTAATTCTCTATAATCTACACAAATCCTCCACTTTCCATTCTTCTGTGGCACCACAACTAGCGAAGAGACCCACTTGCTATCGGAGATCGGATAAATAAAGTTTACATCCAAAAAATTTTGTAATTCAGCTTTGACAATGTCTTTCAGGTGAGGGTTGAGTCTTCGTTGGGGTTGGTGAACAGGTCTCGCATATTTTTCTATATAAATGTGGTGTGTACATAGCTGGGGATTGATTCCTTTCATGTCCGGATAATCCCATGCAAAAGCTTCCTTATATTTTCTCAATAGTTGGACCAACTTCTCTTCTTGTTCAGGAGTTAGGTTATTATTGATGTTCAAGGTTTTTCCTGCCTCAATCTCTATAGTTTTGTTGTTTGAAATAGAGGTAGAGGGTATTATTTGATCATGGGTGTATTTGATAGGATCTTCTTCTAGTTCATTTTTAAATGTTGCCTCTATCATGTGACATTATATGCGGGATCTAGATTCAGCTTGGTTAATGAAATTGTTAATGACATCATCCTCTGTTTGATCTTTAAAATCGAGGGCATATTCTATGGTTAATGGGGATCTAATGTTTTTGGTGAGGTATGATATAGGATGTTTGTTAGTTTTTATTATTGTTACACTTGGCTGGGCCAGAGGGCATAGGGCTAGATTCTTGATGTTACTCCCTCTAGTTATGGTCATACTACCTTGTCGATAGCCAATGTAAGCATTAGCGGTTGCAACCCAAGGTCTGCCTAAAATCAACGGGTGTCCATCAAGTCGATTTTTGGGGTTTATTATCAGAAATTCGACAGGATATTCCCAGGAATCAATAGATACCATGACATCATGTAGTGTACATTCTGGCCTAACCACTGATTGGTCATCCAGTTGTAATAAGGTGGAGGTTGGTTCTACTGATGTAATGCCCAATTTTTGACAAGTGGTGGTTGTTAAAATATTAATTGCAGCCCCGAAATCAACTAAGGCTTTTGAAAAGGTTTGCCCATTGATTTGCACTATCACTATGGATTTCCTGGGTCTTCATATTTGACAGGTGCTTCTCTCCCTAATAATAGATCACATAGGGTGCCAACTACCTTGACTGTTGGGTTATTTGTTATTCTTCTCCTTGGTTTTTTTATACAGAGTTCTTTAATGGTTTTTGCATATATTGGGATATCTTGGATAGCTTGGAGGGGTGGGATTTTTATGTACAAATTATTTATTTCTCCCGGAATATCAAAGTCAGGATGTTCTATAGGGCGCAGTATGATTAATCATTCTGGGAATGGGGAAGAAGATGTGGTTGCTTGGTCATGAGTCTGTTATCTCACCACATCTTCTTCTTGTAATGGTTGTTCTGCAGGTAACTGATTTTCAACTTGGGCCTATTTGTCTCCCTTAGTTTCTACAATAGGCCCAGACCTTAATTGAAGGTCGTTGCACTCCCTTAGATGGGTTTCTTGTTCTAGTGTTTCAATTATTTGAATGGATTGAACCAGTCTATTATTTGGGTTCGGGTTGGGTTGGGCTGGGAGTTGCGGTCTTAAGTTGGACTGGGGATTTTGTTGTAGTGTTGGCAGTGTAGGTTGAGGGAGTGGAATAGTTCCTATTGGTTGATTCATCGGTCTTTGCCAGTTTGTCTACCAAGCTTGACTCTGTGAAGTGGGAGGGGACCATTATGTTGGATATCCATTGTTTTGCCAATATGGTGGAGTGTAGGGAAAATTAGGCCAATTAGATTGCCTTGTTTGGTTTGGACATGGAGATGATGAAGGAAATGGTTGTTGTGACCAATTTGATAAGGGAGGTTGATTTTGCCACATTGTATTATATTGTTGAGCATGATATTGCGGAGGCTAGAAAGTAGAAGATGCATCAGGGAACATACCTGATTGTTGCGGCTGCCATTGATGGTGTTGATTAAGTAGCTACACTGTTTCTGGTTCTTCTTCTGCTTCTTTGTATATTGGTTTCAAACAAGGAAGTGTGGGGCAACTCTCCATACAGTGGTATTTCGTACAAATAGCACAGACTTGAACTGCATCTAGTGGGCACTCTTTGTGGCTGTGTCTCTTTTTGCATCTAGGACAGAATATTGCCAGATTTTTCTCTACCTCTGCTCGTTTCTGTATCACTTGCATCATATTGAGCTGCATTGTCAGAGTCCCCAATATATCAATTTTGATATTCTCCAATAAATTTCCAATTTTTGCACGAGTTACTCCTTCTCCGGAGATCTTGTTGTCCCTTGTAAACCTGTCATGTTCCACTGTTTTTAGCCTTGTGCTACCTCGCGAACTACTGATACATAAGCTCATAATGTCAAAAAAAAATTCTTGATAAATATCTTATTTTCCCATAATATTTAGTGTCTCAACCCATTGTTCCTTCATGCCTTTAATTAATGTTGTTCTTAATACATTGTCAGGTAAGGGTAATGATGCAGAAGGAGATCTCTAAAGATTATACTGAAAACGTTCAACATATTCTTCTAATGTCTCATTAGGTCGAGCTACCATCTGAAATATTTCATCTTTTAACTCTCTAGACCTATAATAATCCTGATATTTTTTTAAGAAAGCACCTTTCATTTGATCCCAGTCATTTATGACACCTCCACCTAATCCCATAAACCATCGTAAAACAACCCCTTTTAATGTAGAGGGAAATAATTTCAGCTTTTGGGGATCTGTGGAATAGTCGTACCATCTGCACAGCACATTGAATTCAAACAAAAATGCATCTGGATCTTCCGATGTTAGGCCATGGAATGTAGGGATGTGCTGGAGAGGAACGGTCTTCATAGGTGTGTTAACAACATTATCTACAATGGGATATTACAGTGTAGAGGTTTGGGGGGTTTTTTGGTTGTGGGCCATTTGGTCAAATATGTGCCAATAACCTTCTGGGATTTCTAGGAGGGTATTCCTAGGCTGGCTAGAAGGAGCAAGAATGGCCTTAACAGGAATGGCCTTAACAACACTTCCTTTGTCTCGGATGATGAGAGTTCCTTGCCGAATTAATGTTTTGGGGGATTTTAGCTCTTCAAGTTTTTCATCTTTGTTCTAGATGATTTTTACAGCACTTCCCTTATCTGGGCTACTTAATGGCTGAACTATTCCAAGAGGAGATTTTGGCTCTTCAGTTTCCCCTGTTTCTCCTCTTCCCTCATAGAGATTACTAAGGTTCCCTTCTTGCAATGATTTTGGGCTACAATTCTCAATTTCTTGAAAATCTTGCTCCTCTGTTTGGTTGTGCACCTCAGTGAAGGCTACATATGGTGATCTTGTGGCATGAAGGAAACTAGTAGGTTGTCTAGAAGCAACTTTTCTATGTCCTACTAAAGGCTGAGATTCTGCTTTTTTAAGGATTTCGTCTATAAAGGTCGATCAGCCAAGGGTCACCAGCCCGTTAGCTTTACCAGGCTTGGGTAAAGGTTTAAAATTCTTTTCAGGTTTTTTCTACTTAGTCATGCACACAAATCAAATGTTGATTTCTACCCAAAATAACAACAAATTTGCAGGAAAGCGGGTGTGGGAGCAGGGCTATTACATGCTCCATACACAGGTTCTTACTTCCATTTTTAAAACCCAACTCTCTCCTAGTAAGTACTTACACTACTCTCAAAAGAAACAAATGGCTACACTCTTCCCTGGTAATGGCGCCAAAATGTTGGGCAGTAAAAAGGGTCTTTTTAACCTCTATTTACCCTACATTAATTATTAATCCAGGTATGATTTGTTATCTCAAGAGTGTACTCAGTCTGAGGAGGTCACTTGTCAAAACTAGTGCTAGTAGTATAGTGCTTTCACAAAAGTAAATAAATGCTGGAAATAAACTCTAAGTGTAATGGCAAGAAATTGAAATGCTTTATAACTAAATCATTCACTTAAGAAGTTACAACAATCATCAATCAAGGATGCAGTAATGATAACTGTTTCCTTTGTAAACTTATGCAAACGAAAAGCAATCAAAGAGAAGATCTTCAATCTGGGAACTGGATAGCAATAGTCAATGTTTGCTACAGTTACAGATCATTCTGTTCACACCAAAGCAATTACTTGAAATGATAATTCAATTAACAGAAAAGGGAACAACAACAAATCTATTGAAAAGATTGAACAAAACATACTTAACTTACAAGAATGAATTAAGCAGCAATCGTAATATAAAGGAATTGAGTAGCAATCTTTAACTAGTAATTGAATTGAACAACAAACCAAGAATGGAACATCAAACTTAAGTAAGTCTACAAAAGATTGAACAACAAACTAAATCAAATGAAAACACATAGCGAATAATGGAGCCAGTAATCCTCGTTCATTGTAATAAGTATTAACCACGGTTATAAGGGAACATCAATTGCAGTTGTAATAGAATAGTAATCTGAATGAACAACAATCACAATTATAGGTAAACCATGGCTAAATGAACAACAGTACCAATCTGTAAATGAAAAGCAATGTTGCTTTGTAATCAAACAGTAATGTTAATCTATAAAGGAACAACAATGTTATATAGTAATGTCAATCTGTAAAGGGATAGCAATGCGATATGATTTCAGAGTGAACATCATAACATTTCAGTTGCGAATGATAACCTTACTATTCAAGTATGAGTTAAATATAACAGAGCTAGTAAATGAAATGTCAAGGAATGGTAGATTACTGAATGAAGCAAGTAAAAGGAATCAAACCACAAACAACTTGTAATCAGAAAATAATGGTACAGAAAGCGAGTGATCCACTAGGGTTGGGCCCTTAGCCACCAGGGATGCACTGTTGCGGTTACTCTAGAATCAAAGAATAGAACAGCAACAAATTTTATGTATTAATCATGAAAACATAGTTACAGTAATCACTGTTTAAAGGGAGTTGACGATCAAAGTTTAGTTTGCAACAGCAAATTCTATAAAGCAACAATAATCTGCCCCCTGGGCTAGTAGCGCTGTCCCTTTTTATAGTGGCTAGGTGGAAATACCAAAGATACAGATATTCTTAAGGTAGCGATCCCTCAGGATCAAAGGATCCTGATGGATTCGCCATATCGTTATCCTTCAGTTATCTCTTCGTCATCTTACACTGATACAATGTTTCTTCTTCCTTTTCCTGGTTCACGCGCTCAGATCTAGATTGCCTTGTCTGGTTGTGGTTCCCTGTCAAAGGGATAGTAGTTGATTTTGCCTTGTCTTTTCCTCTGAAATGGCGATCTCCCATTTTCTTCATTTTCTACATATAAAAATGCAATATTTAGTCATTTTATGTTACTCACAAATCTCTTTAACTTTATCATAATCCTTCATCATATGCCCATCTCATAATGTAAAGAAATTATGAATTAAAGGAAAAGATAACGAAATCAGTGGCAATTACATACCTTTTCTAATGCTCAACAACGTGGGATAGCGATTGCTGTCATCTACAATCTCTATCACTGCAATATCTGACAGCACACTCACACCTTTGATATCTACCATTATTCCCTGCAATCTTCCCATCTGTAGGATCTTTTGCTGGTTCGCCATTCACAATTGAATAAGAGACCATTGCAACGTGGGCCTACACATGCACTCCCATGCTTGCTTTAGCAGGATATTCGCATCTGATCCTAGATCCAGAATCACTTAATCCATTTCAAATTCCCCAATTTGCACAGTCAATCTCATCTCCCTTCCTATTCACATTGTCTGCTTCCCGAGCTTCCAGACTACGCGCGGTTCTCCTGACCTAGCACACCTAGTGATGAGTTCTTGCAATTCCTTCATAGCCTTGTTGTTGCGTAACAGCTTCATGCATGTCTCTAGAGCAGTAGTGAGCATTGATGGGTCCATCTCTGGTTCTAGTTTGTCTTCACTACCTGAAGTGGAGGCCTCCGTGAACCTCTTCTAAGCTTCCATGAATGTCTCCTTCGTGTGTTCCAAATTGAACTCTGGTTCCTTTGTAGGAGCCTTACAAACACCAGCACTCTCTTTGGGCTACTTTCCTTTGTCATCTCCTATCGTGATACCGCTTTAGAGCACGATGTTTACATTCGGGTCATCTTCGCATGGCTCAGACCTCATCATTTGCTGGTTCTGAGTCGAGGGAGGCTGGAGTGTTCCCCTATCCCGCAGCGTTGCTATCAGTCTAGAGAGGTCCTTCATCTCATGATCAAATTGGGTACAATATAAACATGATTCTCTCATCGGATTTGTACAATCGCGGGCATAATGCCCAGGCCATCCAAAATTGTAACAAATTAGCTATATGCAACACCTTCCTGGTCCCATTCCACCTTGACCTCATCCGCTCCCCTTAAATCCAGTGCGTGCCATCCCTATATTTTGATTGAGGGCTCGTGTTTCTGTCTGAAATGTGTAGGTTGGAGTCTAATCCATCATCAATTCATAACTTCTATAGGTGTGCTCATCATGGCCTACTGACCTATAGAAATTAGAGAACAATTGTTGGGACGTCTGTGTATACTTCTGTAATAGGTGGCAGTTATCTGTAGCATGCTTCCCTCCTATCTGACAAATCACCCACGATAATGTAGGTGTCACACTCGGTCCTTCTTATGACTCTCGTCTCAATGGCATTGGCCCTCCTCTTCCTAGGGATTTTGCATAGACTGGTTAATTGTCCTTGTCATGTCCCTGGCCGTTGCATTTTATGCACCATACCTCCTTCAACATTTTTGGGTGAGTTGTCCTATCTTGCTTCAAACTATGCATCTCCAGACATAAGTTTTTTAGTTTCTTATGGATCTCTTGGACTCCCAAGCTAGGATGTTGTATTGGGGTCTCGTGCAGTCTCATTGCGATCTCCAAAGCTTCAGCCTAAGTGGATAACTTCTACTGTGACAACGCGGTCCTTACATGTGGTGTTAGTGACACTAAAAACCATGTGCGGTGTTTCCCATCCGTCAAGGTCATGTTGGCTTTGCGAATCATACCCTTCAGCCTCTGATCTATCTCCCAGGGGGTCTCATTTGGAAGCATCATGATTTCCTTAAACCCAATAATCAATTGTGTCTCCGATTTTGGCCTGCTAAATTCCCTGTTCAACCAAACTTGGATATCCACGAACCCTACATTTGGATTGTCATTAGAATGCTTAATGTAACACATCAATGCATGGTCCTGCAATGTGCTTACCAATGTTGCTTTCTTTATGTTGTCATCTCTAACTCCTTGTCCTTCCCATACAGCCTTTACCATGAACCAAAATTGGTTTGGATCTTCGTTCCCTACTCCTTTGAACACCAGAAACTTTATTGCACTCGCCATATTGAACTATGGTGGTGACGGAGGTGGTGTGGAGGGAGATGGGGTTGAAGAGGGTGAAGCTAGTGGTCGTGTAGATGGGGGTGGTATGCATGGAATTCGCTACCTGATTAGACTGATCGCACTTCTTGGTGAAACTTTCGTGAGCTCTTCCTTGCTTCCTTGCCAAGGCAAAATCAAAGGGCTAATTTTTATCTCTACGCTACCTTCATTTCTATAGATCCTCCCACTTCGTGTAGCCCTAAACATTAATTTATGCACATAACCCACTTTTCACACAGTAGCATTTTAATCCAAGTGTTCAAATATTTAACATACTTAACTCACGGTCCTTTGAGGAAGCATTGTTATGCCTCGCTATAGCTGACTGAAGTATGTATTGTGAACTTGATGATAAACCCTCCTATCATTCGATTGAGCCAATGGTCCACAAATCATGCGATATTATCTTTCGATGCTTCTAGTCTGCACACCAACTATGGAGTCCGCACAATAGGTTTGTCAAGTGTACACCTTCCTTGACTATCTACTATCTTCATGATACACTCGGACAACTCAGAGGGGAACAATGCAAAGAAAATTTTGTGGATTGTCGTATATAAGTAGCACTCTAATCACTGTTCCTTTGATACTAGCAGATTCAAGTTTTCTTGCATCACAAACTTGTGAATATTTCTATCCATCCACTCTTCAATTTCTTTCCTTGCCGGATTACAGTGACATGACATCAGACATCTCTTATGTAGATCTCGGTCCTGGCAATGGAACCATTTATTGGCTTGTTGGGGCCATACCCAGGTTCAAAGGTGATTTAGCCAAACAAATCCCAGTACTAATGGCCCTTTCAGCAATAGTCCATGGAGCACGGATTGAGGTCTCACCCGAAGTAGTATGGGAGGGTTCTAGGACCAGGTTTCCACACCTTGGAGATGTCTGATGAGTTCATGCGGTTCATTGTTCAACCCTATGCGCACATCGCTATGCGTAATTACTCATACCTCGTAGCCTGAGATGTTGTCTTTGTGCATCCCTACTTAGGGGATGAACACTATTATTACCCAAGCCTTTACTAGTATTCCGCTATTAGCTGATTAACTTAGCCTACTTGTATGTGTTAACATATACTTAGCAATATAATTAATTCATACCATTGTGTAGAGTAAATAAACAGTGCATTTGCAATTTATATCAAACATGTAATAACCCAAGAACAGATACACTCAGTTGCAGAGCCTCCTCCTACACTACGACAGAAGACTTACTTAGACACTTAGACTCTTGCTCTTCGCTTTTACTTTTCTATCCCTTTCTTCATTGTATTTTACACTTAGAGCCTTGCTCTATTTATACAATCCCATGGTCTGCAGACCATGGGTAGGACGACATTACATTACAAGACTAGGGTGGACAACCATGTGACTCTATCATACATTTTGCTCTCCACGCCCACAATTCGCGGAGTCTTTACAAAAATATTAAGTCAAAACTTAGGCTTTCAGCCCCAAAACATGCCTTGTGGGGATTCCATGCCCAACATTGACGTCATCACTGCCACGTGTCACAAAGTGAGTGGTGACATGTGTTGCCTAGAGATGGCCGCATTTCACCTCTGAAAATGCCGAAACTGAGTGACACGTGTCATATTCCATGTCAACATCCATACTACCACGTGTCCTTGGCACTACCACTTGTGATCCATACTGCCATGTCATTGATGACATCAACTGCAATGTCAAATTTGAGGACCAATCATATGCCACCACGTGGCCCCCTAGAGGAGGGAGAAAAATGCCTTCCTGGCGTTGGTTTTTTCATGCTTTTCCTTTGTAAACAATTTTTGGCCTCCTTGGTGACTTACTGTTATATCGCAAATTAGTGATAATGCAAGGTTTTGGAGTGTGTGGGACTATGATGTTGCAGGATGCGCGATCGAAGACTGAGAAATAGCAATATTGCAGGATGCAGTTTGTAGGATTGTGGGACTATGGGATCACGGGACTGTGAGATCATGGGATTGCAGGACTGTGGGATTGCAGGACTATGGGATCACAAGACTGTGGGACTATGGGAGTGCAGGACTACGGGATCGCGGAACTGCAAGAATGCAGACTGTAGGACTAGGGTCTACAGGACTGCAGGACTGTGATAATACAGGACCTGTGGGATGTAGGATTATGATTTTCTCCTGGACCTCAGATTGAAATTCGCCTTTCTCCTTTGGTGTTTTCTTATTGTTTTCCATCTTTCCCAAGGGCAACTTCAACATGCTCTAACTTCTGCTCCAAGAGTCCATTTTTGGACTTCCATATACTGTTGGAAAGTTATTTCCGAGCACTAGGCAATGGAGAGGGTCTGATTAAGATTTGATAGATTTTGTGGCTTAAAAATTAACATGAAACGACATTGTTATCTGGCATTTGAACCAATTGATGACTGATAAAGCAGTGAGTGACAACATATAGTATGAAGGTGATACCTCATTCTCTTATTTCCTTTTCTTCTTTCTCTTCTTAATTACAACCATTCATTGAGGATGATAAAAGACTTCAATTGGGGTAATTTCCTTAATTCTCAATTGAATATCTAAATTAGAATGAGCAGCAATTACATCTACATTAACGTGAATGTTGAGAGAATTTTTTGCAAGGAGACCAGAGTGTGCAAGGGAAGTTTGGGAAAATTTAGGAGTGGCAGGCACTATTTTTTGAGTGAGAACATTTGAAGTGTCATTTTGAAGGGCTTATTTTTAGTTGGCTCTTTCATTTGGAGTTGATATATTACCTAGGTATGATTTCCATTATTTGCTCAAGTCATTGACCAAAAAAATTTACTAGAAAACATTGATCTCGTGAAGGAACTTGCATTGTTGTTGAGACTTGAGGCATTGTCTGTGAAGTAGAATTGATGGATTTCTATACAAAACCATATCCTTCTAGAAGCTTAAGCAAATGCATAGGTAAAGGATCTCTTTTCGAATATTTGAAAACAATAAAGTACTGAAATTTCTTATATAAGTGAATGATTCTTTAACGAAACATCCTCCAATTCTCAATAAAGAATTGAGGGTTGTAGCAGACATTATTGGGATTTTGAAGCCAAAGACAGTTTAGTAAATAGGAATCATGACAAAATGGAAAATATGAGAAAAGTGGTCAAAGTAATTCTCCTCCCAAATAATATTGTGATATATGTGAATGGGGAGGGGATTTGCGAGTGTCGTTTCCAGCCCATTCATGGAAAATAAAGGGAGAAACAGATGGAATCCATGATATATGTTAACATATAAAATGGTGGCACATTGGTGATAGTATTTTGCGACCGAGAAAGAAGAATATTCTTATCCATGTTGTTTGATAAAATTTGAGCCCATCAAAAAATATAGCCATGAGAGGCATCCTCAATAAGAGGTACCCAATCACTCAGGGATTGTGAAACATTTTTTTTGGCATATAAACAACAAATCATAGAGGCAACGTAAGAAAAGGAGGATGCAAGGGAAGAAATTGAATATTTTCCTATAAATTCTACTTTAAACTTATTGGAATTACACATCCATCTGCTAATCATTTTAGGTAAACATTTCCTTTGTCACTCACATTCCTTCTTAAAAAATTGCTCTACAAACTATGCATTATATACAGTTTCATCCTGGGGCAAATGATTTATACCACGAACAATTTCATACTTGAAAGACACAATTGTGATGCCTTTGTAGGTAACAAAAAAAATTTCATTGATATCGACCTCTTGCACTACCCTATGTATCATGTATGTGCTTGGGAGTAATCTTAGCCATGTTTCAATCTTATGAAGTTGAGAGTTTGCAAAATCACTAATTTTTGGTGTATAAGCCTTTAAGCCACCCTAATTCATTTTCGCAATAGTTTGTGAATCATCTAGCTCCTCTAGTAATTCCTCTTCAAATAATTCATATAGTGAAAACCAATTTGTCAAACTATAATTCGTTGTGGAGATTGTATCAGAGAAGGGAAATGTATCTGATAACTTCTCATTGGTTTCTTCTCTAAAGGGACCAATTGACACCTATACTAGAGCCTTCTTTTTCCTTTTGCCATAGTATCCTATTGAAGGGAACTACGCTTAGAATTCACCTGTAATGAACAATGTCCAGGGTAAGAAAAGTTACCATAAAAAGAGCATAATTAGGTGTAAAATGGGATTAAATTAATATCAAGAGAGGTAGATATGCATTAAAAGAAGTCATTATACCATTAACACCAAGTAAGAGAATTAAAACTACATAAGTTGTTGTGGGGAAAAATGCCTATGCAGGACGATCCTATCCACCTAAGGTGTGACAGTGCCTTAGCAACAAACAGAGACAGCTATTCTAGTATTCTTCCTTTATGAATTAGAATGAAGAGAGATGGATGGACTAACCGGTGTCTTCCGTTTGTCCCTCGATCCAGTTTCTCTTCTCTTGGAGATTTCCCAGCTACTTGCCTTCTCGCTCGCCCAGCTTCAACAGGTTTCTGCAAGATCACAAGAGAAGAACACTACATAAGACATAGATTCATATTCATAACTAGTTCAGGATTAGAAGTAAACTAAACATACTAATGCAATCATACATCAAAGATACACCAGTATATAGGAGAAACCAAGATAGCTTTATTGATGAATAACAAGGTTCAGGAAGAGATACAACCCAGAGGGCTCCAATCTAGCATCTCCTTCCCAGCAAAATGGAATTCCTATCTTCACCTCCCTTCAAAGCATTAAGCACCCAATGATTCTGATCTCAAACCAACAGCAATTCTTTGCAATAACAAAATTCTAGCCTCTAGATCTCATGGAGGAGAGATCCATATATAGATGTTTGGAGAGAGGATGAGTCAGCTTGAGATCTAACTAGTGTCCTCTCCCTCTGTCAGTTCTTGATTCCACTTGGAGGTTCTTGCTTCCACTTGGAGATTTGGAACCTCTTACTCATCACCAGTCGAATTCCCTGAGGCAAGTGTCATTTTGGAAGCTTCCTAGGTTTTGACACCTTGTGGAATGAACTTGCCACATGTCCACTCTCACTCAGCGCAGGTAGCCAGTGTTGGCTTTGACATTCAGCGCAGGTAGCCAGTGTTGACTTTGACATTCAGCGCAGACAGCTAGTGGAGCCACTGAATTGATCCTGAATTGACTTGTTTTTGAGCAGTTTCTGGTGGAGAACTTCTGTGAATTGCTGTGGTTTGTTAGCCTTGTTCCTCTAGGGGTAGGAACAACATGTTTAGGGACTTTGGATCCCTTAGATT
Source organism: Pinus tabuliformis (assembly GCA_031772625.1). NCBI lineage: Eukaryota > Viridiplantae > Streptophyta > Pinopsida > Pinales > Pinaceae > Pinus > Pinus tabuliformis. The sequence continues at coordinate 290,299,702 of CM062820.1, forward strand.
ATGGACATTTCATGCTCAATGCTGTAAGGCACAAAAATGTCTATAACAGAAGTGACTTTAAATTCAATCAATTGAGACAAATGGTATAGTTATATTGGATAGATTTTATAGTTAGTGGGTGATGTGCTTTATTACATCATTCCATAAGGTTAGAACTCAGTGGAAATTGTTTTGTGTTTACTTTTCAATTTTAAAGTTGGACATGGTGACTAGTGATGTAGGAAAATTTGACCTTCTCACAAATTGGTCTCCACTAATCAACACCCTATAAGTTCTTATGGTTTAATGCTAACAATAAGTATGAGAAAGTAACACTAACACCACAATCTATACCAATTGGTCAAAACGCTTAGCTTTAATTACTTCTTCTAACATACATTTATTTTATTTTGTTGAGTTCATTTCAAAAGTCCACATGAAGCTCCAATAACAATTTCCACATAGAGCTACTACCCTTATAGATCGCTTCACTATCATATCAACACTCAAAATATGTTTCCTGTGGTGACCAAAGATGAATTGGTTTAACTGATCTATGTTGTTCACCACCAATGTCCAATGCTCCACTATCAATATTGACACTTTCTATATGGCAACATTCTTTCAATGGACAAAGCCTCTTCAACTATATGTTGGGTAGTCAATACCATAATTAATATAAGTATCAACACCATGACTAACACAAATATTACACACAAAGAAAGATTAGAAAAAGACTACAAAAAGTTCACAACAAAACGCCCTTTTAATATGCGTGTTATTAAATAATTGTTAATGCCTTCAAGTCCGTATCTCATGTTCCCACCACACTGATGGGTTCAAAGAGTGATTTTCCATAAAAAAAAAGGTAAAATTCTATTCCCAACTATAGATTAGTTCCAACTCTTTCTCCTTAGTGAGCTTTGCCAGCACCGACGTTTTTAATTTGAAATAAAATTTTGATATAATATTTGATTCAACCCATTCAACAATATTTGTTATGGCATAGTAATGAATTTTTTTACATGAAAACCTTCAACGTACTTTATAGAATTAGTGTGTGTAGATTTCATGAAAAGATAATATAAGCATAACGTAGTCCATTCAAATTTCACAGAGATAATACAAAGCATAATGAAACTCTATTTCATTAAATAGTATTGCCCAAACACCGACTTAGACACTGTGTCATTGCTCTTTTCCTCTAGGCGTCATTATACATTTTCTTGGCCTCCTTCTCATTCCCATAGGCTGAAAAGAATAAATGACATTTTTTTAGAAAATCCTAAAATCACTCCATGATTTTTCCCTCAATTTACCATGTTCTATCCCCTAAGTCTCTCATGCCTCAAAAGGTAGATTTTCACAATAAAATATTATATATTCTATCTTATCTCTATCCGTAGTTGTTTTATAAATAAAGAAACTAAATCTAATTACAATAAGGAAATACAATTCCTTTTCCATGTTGAAATTTAGTCTTGATCTCTCTCCAATGCTTCTGCATCATACACCCAAACTAGAGAGGTGTCATGGTCTCCTGACCATTAGATTTTTTATTGACGTTCTCCTAGATCTGATACATTGCTTTGTTGTTGATAATCAACTTTGTCATGTTGTTCTACTATTTTTGTTGCATATTGAATTCCACTATGATTTTTCTTTTTCCTGCCTTGCAAAAAACCAATTGTTTTCACCATGCTTTTGCACACCATTTCAAGTGAAAATTTTCTAGCCAAGAAAGTGATAAAAATATATGTATACAGTCAAACGAATATACTTTCAACCTCATTCCTTACTTGTAAAGTTGTTCTCTAAACTCTTTGTCTTACTTTAATTTGTTGATATAGTTCTGTCTCCATGTTTCCAACAAACTCTTCCTGCTTTGACATTGTTGCATCCTCATTCACAACAACTTTTGCAAGTTGTTCACCCTCGGTTTTTGTTCCACTTGCATTAGTTTGAACATAATCACCTTTTCTTCACCTGCATGCACACAATTAGTGTGAAGACTGAACATTTTCTTTGCCTTTGGCTCATCATTATTTATGAGCATCCCATTCAAGTATCACTTCTCCTCCCTATAGAGAACAAAATTTGAGCTTTGTTCTCCCCTATCTTCCTCTTTCTTCATGATAGTTTCAAAATATTGTCCATCATCTTCAATAATACCTGCAACCATAAATGAATCATTAGAGAAAACGTAAGGCTTTGTACTATAGATAACCTTTACAGTATCATGTATCCTTCCTAATGCACATGCCTCACCAAGCTTCCCACTTGTACTTGGGAATTTTGCATTCTTCATTCCCTCCTCTAAAATTTCTTTCAAGCATTCCTTGCTCTTGAAGTTTTTGCAATCACCTTTCTTCCTCCATCAAGGTTTTGTTATTTATTGAAATTACTTTGCCATGATTCTCATATCATGTGTTGTTACCAACTCTTTCATTGTTTCTACCAACTCTTTCCTTGCTGCTATCTGCAAACATATTTGAGTAGATTCTCCTACTATGATACCACTTTGATGTAGGAAAATTTTACTCTGCCACACATAGATCTCCACTAATCAACACTGTGATTTCTTACTATTTAATTCCTAACAATCAATATTAGAAACCAATATTAACACCATAATCTATACATGTTGGTCAAAACCATTGGATTCAATTGCTTCTTCTAAGGGAATTTTATTTTATTTTGTTAAGTTCATTTCAAAACTCCAGATGTAGCTCCAATAACAATTTCCACGTAGAGGTACAATCCTTATAGATCACTTCACTATCAATCCTCTCAATCTATTTCTTATGGTTTGACCAAAGATGAATTGGTTTAATCGATCAATGTTGTTCACCGTCAACGTCCAATGCTACACCATCAATCTAGACACTTTATATATGGCAACATTCTTGGAATAGGAAACAACTCTTTAACTATATGTTCGGTATTAAATGGCATAATTAATTTAAGTATCAATGGAATCATTAAGACAAATATTAAACACAAAGATAGACTAGAAAAAGACCACATAAAGTCCACAACAAAAATTCCTTTCAATCTAGGCATTATTAAATAATTGTTAATGCCTTAAAATATGGATCTCATGTTCCCACCACAGTACTCGGTCCAAAGAGTGATTTCCCATACACAACAAAGTTGAATTCTATTCCCAAGTAGAAAGAGGTTCCAAATATTTCTCCTTAGTGAGCTCTTTCAGTGCCAAAGTATTTAATGTGCAATAAGAATTTGATACAATCTTCAATTCAACCCATTCAACAAGATTCATTATGGTATACTAATGTCTTTTTTACATGAAAACCTCCAACATACTTTATACAATCAGGGTGCTTAGATTGACTGCAAATATAACATAAGCATAACACAGGCCATCCTAATTATGGATAGATAATACAAAGCATAATTAAACTCTATTTCATTAAATAGTATTTCCCAAACATCGACTCAGACACATTCTCATTCCTCTTTTCCTCTAGGCTTCATTATACATTTTGTTGGCCTCTTTTTCATGCCCATAGGCTTACAAGAATAAATAACATTTTTTTGGAGCAAAGCCTAAAATCACTCCATAATTTTTCCCTCAATTTACTATAGCCTATCCTGTAAATCTCTCATGCCTCAGAAGGAAGATTCTCATGCTAAAATATTATCTATTCTATCTTATGTATATCCATAGTTTTAGAAATAAAGAAATTAAATCTATTTACAATATGGAAATAAAATTCCTTTTCCATGTTGAAATCTAGTTTTGAGCTTTGTCTCCAAAAATCTTGATGACTTTGAAGCTCTAATGCTCCTGTGTCAACTAGGCTATAGACATATGTGGAATGTTTTCCATCATGTCCCAATTGGAAGGTGATATGAGGAGCCTACTTGGTGATGAGTTGTACCACAAGTTTAATCCTGATGTTTGTGAAAATGGTTGTGAATTTAATCCTTTGGGGAATGAGGGCAAGGATGATGTGTTTAAAAGGGACAATAAATGCATGTTTAGAATTTTTTTGGGCCTAGCTAGCTCATCCCGTAAGAGGGATCCGGGTGGACATAAGAAGTTCAATAAAAAATGGAGCCAGGGAAAGTACGTCAGGCAGTGATAACCAATCAACATTCAAGATCTATACAATCAAGCAGGGCCTTAACATGTCATCTCATTGAAGGGATGCCAACTGAAAAGAAAGTATGCAAAAAGTAAAAGGTTAGAGGTTTATGCATTGGGACATGTGTTGAGAAATGGATATATGAGTGCGCGAGCCTTAGAAAGATCAAAACCTTATGTATAAAGCAAGCCTAAAGAAAGATTAACATATATGTAAGTCTCAACCGTTGTGGTTCTAATTCGGAAAAGGCAGACATTTTATTTATTTTTTTAATAATAAAAGTTATTAAAGAAAAAGGGGTTTTATTAAAATTTTCAGTTTTTAATACTAAAAAATTAATAAAAAATATAATTTTCACATTTTATTATGCCTAAATTTAAATGGGGGTTGTTTCTTTCTACAATAGACACATAGTTATAACATTGTTGATGACCTCTCACAATCGCCTTCTACCATGTTAGGATTTGAAGTACTTGAAACATGCATATCTCAAAGGAAAGCCTTGATTTCTATATTAGATGAAATCGACCATGCTAAATCTCACCTAATCAACTTTTATATAGACAAATTAGACTTGTGACTCCAATTGTTATTCTCTTTTTAATTTCTAGTTACTATTTGAAATGTCGCCATTCATTGACACATTGTTGATGAGGGGAAATCCATTGTATCATGTCAAAGATAGTACGGAAAAAAATAAGATCTATATAACTTATAACTTTCTCCATCACATTAATGGCATTTGATAGTCACCCTTCACAACTAGCAGGAATCTTTCAAAATGTTTGTTTTTCAATTTAATTTTCTAAAATTGTTACATAAATTATCGACTGGAGTTGGTAAACTTGTGAAGTGAAAGTGCACTACGTGCTAGAAGTCCTTTTTATTAAATCACATTAATGATGTGCATGATTGGGTTATCAAAAATTAATTCTAAGGATGTTTTTCATTCCCATCTTACTCTTTAAAGAGAATGAATTTAACACATTAAAAAAATCCTAAGATTTCTTCACTCCTTTCTAATGAAATAAAAATTACTCTTCACACTTGCAAAATGAAACTAAAGCAAACTCATGTTATCTCATTAAATTAAGAGAACTTAACCAATCTATTGCAACACAAATTTAATCTCTAAAAGTAGAATTATTCATCTATTGTTCTAGCAATATTTTGCATAAAAACCAAAATGAATTTGAGTTCTAGTTAAAATGAAAACTACAGATTTTCTCATTATCAATCAATCATGCTTTGAAATCAAAATTGTAAAGAAATCACTCATGCTTTGAAATGAAATACTATAAAGAAATCAGTCATGATATGAAATGAAATACTGTAAATAAATCACTAATGCTCTGAAATGAAACTATAACAAAATATATGAAAAGGGATTACACTACAATTAGCATCATTATAGATCAACCTGAAAAGAATGATTAGTGAAATCTTGCTATCATTATCTATTGAAATCAACACTGCAAAATGATTCTAAAACATGTAAGTAACTGCAAAAAATGATAAAGAAAAAAAATGAAAATGCAAAACCTTCACTGTTTGTAGGGGCCCTCCACAAATAGGTGGTCACAAAACTTTAATCGAATAGTCAGCTACGCATCAAGACTTCATTCTATATTAACAGGTAAAAATAGAGTTTAAAACAATATTGTCACATATATAAATTAACCCACGTTCATATTTTTTTGCACGGTATTTATAAAAGCTCGTGTCGAATAATTGTTTGAGGATTTTATGCCTACCATTAGCTAACATACTTCTAAACATAGCTTCTAACAGGTACGAAAATATGATTTCCTCACGATTTACTATTTGGAAAAGGAAATCATGAAGAATAATATTTTTGGACTCTTGCTCGCCTATTCAGAAACATGTTGATTTTCACCCTTTGATCATGCAATCAAACAATCCTTTGATGATCTAGCTCAGATGTATAGGAGGGAATTGTTGAAGGGATCAATATCCACCTGTCCATATATTTTTCTTCTTATCTAGCAACTCAGATCCTGGTAAATCTTGGAGTTGGCTACAGAAACATAAATTAGATGTAGAATTGCATGAATTTAGTAGCTAATACAAACATAAATTCAATAATAATGAACATTATTAAATATGAAAGATAAGATAATTAAATACCTTACCATGCCAAAAACCTTGTAGTTTGATGCCTTTTGTGTTGATGCTGATGGTCAAAGAGAGGAAAAATTGGTAAGCGATAGTGTCAAAATGAAAGATTCATGAGGCTCTACATTCCCCCACATGGAGGTCATTGCATGTCCTCAAGAAAAAAATTTGAATTGGTCTACTACAATTTTTATGCGACATGAGCTAGTACATCTAGGTTTATCTTCTTTACCCTCTTTTTATTCACTACCATTCTTGGCCTTTTCATCAAGATTTTATACTTTAAATTTATCACCTTTCCCCTAAGAACCTTATTCGTTTGCTTTATCTATTTGTTTTCCTTATACGACAGACCCAAATGAAAAACAATATTATCATTCATAGTTATTTGAATATCATTATGTATCTTTAAGGCCTCATTCTCCTATTGTATCTGTCTATTTAGCGTCTCCAGCTCAAAGATTTATTGTTTCAAAATATTTATGACGAGAGGTTCTTGTGGGATACTAAACTGAGCTTCTTTTTGTTTATTTGAAAATGATGCTTTTCCTATGGTTTTCTTCTCTAGAGACTCAATGTAATCCTATATTTCTTACTGTATTGGATCTATTTCTGGTGTCTTTCGGCTGGGGCTATGAATGGGTGAGATGACAATAGGTGATGGAACTTTCAGTTTCTCTTCTCCCTCCAAATTAACAACATCTGTATACTATCGAGATGGGTTTTGATTATGTCTAGCACTTCTTCTTACATTTGATTGAGTAGGGGTTTTAGTTTTACCACTTTTCTTCTCTATTTTAGCTTCCTCTATTTTCTTGGATGCACTTTCTTCCTTTTTGCTAGCTTTCTTTCTTCTAATAGATTTCCTTTTAACGCTTCCTAAAATTTCCGCAATAGAAGTCTCATCTTCTTACTATTCTTGTAGTCGTTGTTGAGGTAAGTTTTTAATAGGATTCTTAGATATTCTCTTTCTTCCTGTTTTTGTTTTGCCGCTATTATGTGGCTCTTGATCCTCCTTCTTAAAATTATTTCTAACTAGGAAGTTATCCCAATTAACTCTTAGGCTTTCAAGATGAAGTTCAATGAGAATTTTTATAAGGCTGTAGTGATACATGGTTTTTTCTATGAATTGGATCCTTTTATCAACATTCCCATGCATTTTCCTTAAGCTATTTAATATAAAATAACGAAGATTGATTTCATTATCTTCGAGAAAATGCATAATCAAAATAATCTAGTAAAAAAACATACAACCAAAAATTGCTTCATAGGTGACAAATTTCTTAATTACTAGCAACAAATTTCTCCATTTACCGTTAAGTGTTGTACTGGGAATTCCTTTCTTAAAAATAGTGATATCCATACTTGTATTTTTCAAGAAAGACTTCCATTCTTCTCCTTCAATGCCTCTATTCTTAAACCATCTCTCTCTGATTCTTGACAGCCTGATAGATTCAATAATAAGAGATTATGTCACAGCAAACTTGATGTCTCTAATTTCAACCTATATGCCATCAAAATCTCTAGAAAATCATTTCGTTACTTCCTTGTTAAAACCATCAAACTTGTCCACGAACTCTAGCCACTGTGATTTCTACAACAGTTATTTCATCTACAGATATCCTTCCATAAATTTTCTACCAATTGGTTATCTTCTCACTATGACGCCCGTGGTTGAGAAGTTTCACCTGATAATTTGCTTCTTGACAGTGCATGAGTTAGGGTTTTGGGATAATGGCTTTTGGTGAGAGTATGAACAAGAGAGATAGGAAAAATTCATGAAGTTAACTAACCATTACGGTATGAATGAATATGAGTTGGGAGATCTCAACACTCAATGTGGAATTTGACACTGAAGTGTTGTGTAATGATGAGGGATGAATAATGGTTTACGAATTTCTTTTTTTGACATGACAAGATATTTTTGTCTCACTTTTGGCATTGATGGTTTTTGAATTGGTGGTATATCGTCCATATAATTCATATACTAATGTTTTGACCCTTATTATTAGATTAAATATTTTCATGCATTTTGAATTTGATGATTCTAACATTTGATTGCTCCTTTTTGCATTGTCTTCAGGTGCTTCCAAGGGTGGATTTAATCTTTTTTTCAATTTCTCCAATTAGTGGTTCCTGTCAAACATTAGCTATAGAATTCTGTTAAAGTTGTAGAATCTCATTAACTCTGTAGCTAATTATTCTAAAAAGAAGAAGAGGGATAAAGAGAAAATATGAATGTGAAAGAAAATTTAGGATGCCAAAAGTACTTGGTTTTCACCCTGAATTTTCTGTATGAGCACACCAACAATGTTGGTTTCGATGTTTATACAATATATATATATATATATATCTATATATATATATATATATATATATATATAGATATAATAACGCTTGCGAGTTAAGTTGGAGGAGAAGGAAAATCCTTCTTAACCAACTAAAAATTAGTGTTGTCTTGCAAATATTTTATAAAATCTTCCTTTTTCAATGGCTTATGATAAATTATTAATCTATGACCATTTACAAGGAAGGAGATTCTTTCTTCACCAATAGTTCTGATCATAACTACACCACTATCAAAAATTGTTTCAATCTCACATGACCGAATCCAATGAGTTTGAAAGTTCCATTGCAAATCTTTGAATTTTGAATCAAAAAGTAATGCCCAATCTCCTCGTTGTAACTTTATTTCTTTGATACATTTTTCATGCCATCTAGATCTTTGTTATTGAACTAGATTAGTCATTTAGATTGCAACTTGTCTTATCTCATCAAGTTGATTTAGTTTCTCCAATCTTTGTTTTTGTGCTTGTAAAAGATCAAGACCTAATTTAATTGTTGTCTTGAAATTTTTTACTTGAAAATCAATAGGAAAAAGGACTTTCTTCCCATAAAAAATTTCATAGGGAGTATGCCTTGTATTGTTTCTCCATGTGGTATGGTATTCCCATAAAGATTCAGGAAGATTTTCTACTTAGTCTCTTCTGTAAAAATGCACAATTTTGGTGAGAATTGCTTTAGTTACATTATTAGTGGACTTGACTTATCCATTTTCTTGAGGATGATATGGAGTGGACTTCCGATGTTTGATTTTGTACTCCTCTTTTATCTTCTGTACCAACTTCGATGTCAATTGAGTAAGTTGATCTGTTACAATTTTCCTTAGGACACCAAAAAGAGTAAATATATCCTTGAAAGGAAATGAAACTACAAAATTTTCAGTAGCAAAAGGAAGTTCTTTAGATTCTACCCATTTTATAACATAATCAGTGCAAACAAGAATGTACCTTTTCTATCTCGATGGTGGATTGATTGGAGCAACAAAATCTAGAGGCCATTTTTCAAAATGCTAAATAAGTACCTGAGGTTGTAGAGGCATTTCATTAGAGGGAACAAGTTTCCCCATCCTTTGGAAACTATCACATCTCTTAACATACTCCTTGGCATCCTTAAAAAGGGAGGGCCAATAGTATCCTAAGAGAAGGAATTTGAAGGAAGTCTTTTGTTAGTGAAGTGTCCCCCCAATGGCTCATCATGAAAAACTTTCAATATCTATGGTACTTCATCTTCTCTAGCACACCCTCGAATGATCAGATCTAGCCCTATTTTATACAATTTTTCATTTATCCATGAATAAGATGCACTAATTTAAATTACATTCATTTTTTCTTGAGGAGATAAATACGATGGTAACATCCCTGTATCCAAATAGTTAGTAATATATGTAAACCAAGGTGATTTAGTAGATATTGCAAAAATATATTCATCATGGAATTTGTCTTATACATATACATCATTATTATGATTTTGAATCCTAGACAAAAAGTGAGCAATTGTATTTGGTTTCCCACATCGATCCAAAATAATGATGTTAAACTCTTGCAACAACAACAACCATCTTGTAATTCTGCCATTAGTGACAAGTTTATTCATTAAGTACCTAATTGCAAAATGATTTGTATGTACAAAGTTTCATAGCCAATAATGCAATGTCTGAATTTATTGATGTCATGGACAACAACTGAAAACTCCTTTTCTATTACAGTGTAATTTAACTCTATAGGAGTCAATTTTTTACTAGTGTAAGAAATGGAATAAGGAGTTAAATAATTTTGTACTAGTACAACTCCTAAAGTTGTTTTTGAAGGAATAGTTGGAATTTGAAAATGTAGTTTCCAATTTGGTCCTCTAAGAATGGGTGCTTCAAAGGCCTTTTGGCAATCATAATTCCAAATGAATTCACAGTCTTTTGTGAGCAATTTGAAAAGTGGGGATGCAATTTTTGTAAAGTTTTGTATGAATCTTTTATTGTAACTAGTGAAACCAAGAAAACTTATAATATCTTGTTGAAAAGTTGGAATTGATTATTTAGAAATAACTTCTACTTTAGATGTGTCCACTCTAATGCCATTTCCTGAAATATGGCATCCTAAAAAAATTCCATCAGTAAACATCATAAAACAATTTTTCATGGATTAATAGAAGATTTTCCTCATTACATCTAATACAAACTTTTTCCAAATTTTTAAGAGGCTCTTCAAAAGAATTTCCATAAACTATAAAACCGTCCATATATAGTTCTACACAATCATGAATTAGATAAGAAATTTTTTTCTAATACTTCTCTTTGGAATGTTTTAGGTGTATTACTGTTACAGATCCATTTGGGCACATCACTCCCTTCATCGATATCAATGTTTTAGGGCTCATAAAACCCTAATTTTAGTTTCTACATGCCCTAAACAAGTCATGTATTCAATGCCTCCTTCCCAAATAGTTTCATGGCCTGAAGGCATCCTGAAATGACTCCTTGAAGGACCAGCACAGGTAGGTCGATGTAAGGGTGCTCTGCAGAGCACTTAGGCCCATGCAAGGGTGCTTTGCAGAGCATTTAGGCCCACTTTGACCTGCGTTGGGTGAGATTGAGCAGAGTTTTCATAGGGTTCTGAGAATATTCCTTGGTTCTAGATCATTCTAGAATGATCTCACCTTTTATCCCCTTCTATGAGCTCGAAATTGGATAGGCTAAGGATCCATTAACTTCCTATCCTCTCATCCCTTCCTCCATGGAAACTAAATCTAAGTTTGGAAGGCCATTCAATACCCTCATTTATGACAAAACCTCCTCCATCTTCCTATAAATTGAGCACTCATCTAAGTGTTCAAGGGGCTGGACTTTGATGATTGTAAGGAGATAATGTTAGTTTGAGAATTGAGACTATCGTAAGTATTGTTATGCTGCTGGATTGTTATGCTTATGATGTGATGTGGATGGAACCAAAGCTAGAGGGGCGACTTCGAATCAGGCTTCATGGTTGTAATTCTTCCTTCTATTCAATAAAGTATTTGAACCTTTTTCCATATGCTTATCTTGTTATATGATGCTTATATGTGTGAATGTATCTGATTCCATTTACTTGTAATCAATAAAATATTTTGCTTTGATTGGTTCTTTGTCTTTTATTGATGTTTATAGGTACTTCTCAAGCGTGTTAAGTACGGGAAGGAGTGAGAGGATCAATACAAAGGAGACAAGAGGAAAGAAGAACTACAAGTAGGTCTTCTCATCTTCTTTGTCTTATATATTCTTATAGGAAAAGGCTAAAGTGCATTGAACTATTGTTATAGATATGGCTACTTATCTAGGGAATTAGTATTTATCCATAGATACTGAATTCTCCAAAACAAATTGGCGACTCCGCTTGGGAAAATCGTCTTTCCTAGTAGCTTATCCACCTCCTAGGACATTCTTGCAGAACCTACTTGTGTTCATTGATTGTATTTCAACTCTTTTCCATTGAATTTTTGGTTAAAACTGTGTCAAATTTCCTTTTGAAATGGTTCACTGTCACCAGTGGAGGCTGTGAGGGACACAATGTGCTGCAGAGCACCCTTGGCTTAGGAACAGTGCTCTGAAGCACACTGTCTCCCATTCAAGGCTGCTCCGATCCTCCTAGGGTCATTTTTCCACCTTTGGAATGAGTTTTTACCAACTTTTCTCGGTTTGTTTATTTATTGATTGATCAATGAATGTCATGTCTCAAAGAACAAGTTTCTATCTCCTTTGCTAGCCCTACTTTGACTTAATTGATTAATGTTTCTTAAGTTTTTTCTTTGTCATTATCAATTTATAGTCAAAGTTAGAATAGAATTGATTAATCTTTGCTCGAAATAAAATGTCGTAAAAGTCTTCTTTTCCTTCGAAACATAACTATCATAAAGTCTTCGTTCTTGTTAAAGATTTATTGATTGTATGTGCATTAGCTTCCTTTTTGTTTACATTCACATTAAGAAAATTGAAAAGGAATACATGCATGTTGCAATGAAAAAGTTTGTGTATGCTCATAGGAATAGTTTAGGGAATTTGCATTAGATTGTGCTCTTTCCTCTTTGATCAAAAGAAATCTAATTACTCTATCCCTAGTACGTAGGATTTTCATCATTAAACTGAATGGAAAGAATGCCTATCATGATAGTTGCATTTTATGAATTGCAAACATACATCACGTGGTGAACGTTGAAAGAAAAATTCTAAAGAAGATCAACTTAAAATTTAATTGAATTTACCTAATGGAGCATTGTCACCTAAGGAAAAACATTTAGAGGTCTAAGCTAGAGATGTGTTCTGACATTGTAAAACATAGCAGTTGTCACTAACTTGTCTGAAATACATTGCAAGTTTGATACCTCATTCCACATGTGTGAGTATATCGTAGCTCATCCACATACCTTTAGGTATATAAGGCAGTGTTACAGTACGTAAAGTTTATGGAAATGCTCTTACTGTGCGGTTTTCCATTAGATAATGCTAATACGGATTGGGCCTCCACATAATTTCGGGTATATATGGGAGGACAACACTAGGTTCTATACATCCTTACGTAACCAAGTCAGCCGCCTTTTGCACTGTGACAAACTAGAAACAACATTCGGGGATATTGTCTGCCCATACTTCTCGGTTCACTAGGAGGTATTCTGCAGTTCATAGTTTCTTGATAAACCTTTTTCCTAGATTATCCCTCTTTTCTTTTTTATGTTACTTTGATTAAAATAAAATTAATTGACCATGGATAACATCCTCCACACCCACTCCTTAGTTGATCTTATGTTGAAACATATGGTGACAAATCTAGAGTCCATTCATCAAGGAATTACTTTTGATGGGAATCCTAGTCCTTTTCCTCCTTTTTGAAATATTGGTGCTCCTTATATGTGTTAAAGACATATTTGTGCACTGCAACCCCAATCACATATGTCGATAAACTAATGGCTCTCAAACCCTAAAAGTGTTGTTCCATACCCTAAAGGATCAAGGTCAACTGATTACATCATTTCCCAGAAGTTTTCCCTGAAAAACTACTCAGAACTGGTTAAAACTGGACCATACAGACTGCTCCATGCTAAGGGTGCGATACATCTCACCTACAACACACAAAGGGTGTGATGAGTGAGAGTAGACAAATGGCAGAGGCAGTTTGCTAGGTGGAAACTCAGAGAATCTTCTAAAAGCTACTCATATGACACTTGCATTTCTAAATTCGCTCGAGGATGAGTAAGAGATCATGAAATCTCCAAGTGGAACCAAGAACTATCAGTGAAATGACACTAATCAAAATCCCAGAAGCTGACTCATCCCCCTACAAATATCTATATATGGATCCCTCATCCTAGAGATCCAGAGGCTGGAATTTTGTAATTTGTAAGGAAGTGCTGTTGGTTTCTCTTTAAGACATTGTATTGTTGGGTGATCTAGCTTTTCATGAGGTGAAGAGGGCTTTCATACTGGGAGGATGATGCTAGATCAGACATCTGGGTTGTAATCCTCTCTTCTACTACTTCTATCAATAAATCTATTTGAGTTTTCCTCCATATACTTGTATATTTCTGAGTCTTGTATTTGTGTATGCATTTGTATGGTTAATGTAAATCTGATTCTACATTGTTCATGGTTATAGATCTCTATGATTTTATGGTATTTTGCTTCTTTGACTCTACATGTGTTCTTTGAAGTGGGAAAAGTGAGAGGCAAGTGGCGAATCTCTATCAAATGGGAGAGGAAACAAGCAAGGAGCCAAGCAAAAGATTGAGGATGGTACTTTCTGCTTCTCTCTCATTAATCTCTCATAAAGGAAAACACAAGTTACTTTGAATTGTTTGTTTCTAAGATAGCTACCTGTCTTAGTGGGACTAGAAGCTCTGAATGGACACTAGTTTTCCCAAAAACAAAATGGCAACTCCAATGGGGAGTGAATAGTTTGTTTGTTTGTTACTGTTGTTTGCTTTATAAACTACAGGAGGAGACTGAAGTTAAGCCAGCTAGCCTTCGAACTGCGTTTGCTATACAACTACAAAGTAGATCAACACCGCTTCAGTCAATCTCAGAGTTGGTTTATGAACTGAACATCTGACTTGAAAACATCCTAAGTGCCCTGGTGGTAGCTCAATAACCTCATTAGATCAGCCCCTATACTTATGTTTACTATCTATCATAAGCTCAGCCTAAATCCCTGAACTTAGCTACAAACTGTGGGTGAAAACCAAGCTCAGTCTCATCCGTGGACCATCGCACTATCTCTCATTGGCAATCTAGATGTATCACACCTCCCGTGTGCTGCAGGTGAGATGCACCCCTGTTTTCCTTAAGGATAGGTGTAATGATTGAATGAGACTGTTTTTGCCTCTAGATTTTGGTTTTTTTTTCATTGTTTTCAGCTCTATTAAGTAGTTTTACTATCTATGATCAATATGTCACTATTGAAACCTTGTTCCTTCACATTGTTCAGCCTCCATTGATAAGGAATTGTGAATTTGTTTTATGTATTTTTCATCATTTATAGTCCTCCTCTGCAAATAGTAGCTTAATCGAACTGTCGTTCAGTCAATGAAAAGAGTGTCGTAAAGTCTTCCTCTTTTAGATAGTCGATTACACTTTTTCCATTGTATTTGATTTGAATTATCAATTCTTTAAAGTTTCGAAAACAGTTTCCCATTTGAAAGAGAAAGTGTCATCTTAGTCTTCCTTTCATTTTTGAAAAGAAATTGTTAAAGTGTCGCTTTGAAGAAAAATAGTTCATATTCTTACTTAGTTTTCTTTTTGTGATTCTCACATTAAGGGAACTGAAAAACAAGTACATACATGTGCATTTGCATTTATAATGCATGCGGAAATTGATTTAGGAAAAGTGCATTTAGTGTGTGCTCTATGCTCTATGTTGAAAGAATCATATATTTCTTTCCTTACTAGCTAGGATTTTCATTGCTAAAGGAAAATAAATGACTGTTTATCATTTAAGATTGCATATTTAGGAGTTGTACGTCTACATCATGCAGTGAACCTTGAAAGGAAAACTTCTTAAGAAAGATAAACTATAAAATAAACCTCAATGAACATAAAAACACTTTGGAACATAACGCACAACATCTAGAAGTCTAGGCTAGAGATGTATTCTAGCGTCGTAAAGCCTGGAAACTATCATTTTCATCATAGGTTGGGTGGTTCCTCCTCTTTGATACGACAAGTGCTAGTACAGACTTGTGCTCCCACATACCATTGAGTATATATTGGGAGACCACAATAGGCTAATATCCTTTATCCTTAGGAAGCTTTGTCTGCCGCCCTATCGATCGCAATGCACTGAACACAACATTCGGGAAGATTGACTGCCGTACGTAAAGTCCTCAATAATTTCTCTATAATTTACCACCAAGGTGTATATTGCAGTTTTGCGATTGGTTTGGTAATCCCTCTGTCTAGATTTCCAGAGAAGTCACTTTCGTTCCTTTTCAGACTCCTTAAAAGAAAAGGTCCATCTGAGCACTTGTCACTTCAGGCTCATTAAAAATCGAAGGCAACTAGAGTCATCTTTAGCTTTTTCTCGACTCTTAAAAATTGAAAAAGAAAATTGTGTCAAAGCGTCATAAAATTCATTTAATTCAGAATAATATTTTCCCCTTTTTATTTCGATTTGATCAAGTAATCCGCAATCGTGGAAGAAATTCAATCAAAACCCCGTCCTTCATGGAGATTAACAAGTCAACCATTTTTTACTCTGGAAATGAAACCATTCTAGGCCAAACGATCTTGTTTAGCTGGGTCGAAGTCTCCTAGTTTATTTGAAACTTTTGTTTCAACATCCTTAGAGACTCCAGTTACTCCAATTATTTCTGGTACCCCTTCCTCTACAAAAGAAGTTCTGCACTTACAAGAGGACATTAGAACTGATCCTAGGTAGTGTAATGGTAAACACTTCTATTCCTGAACCAACTCCATCTATGGCTGATTTGGAAGGTGTCACCCCTCCAACATCTGTTGTTGCAGAGTCTATACCTTCTTCGACACCAGAAATATTTTACAGACTTGACGGTCTACCTCTTCCACCTCGGTTGATTGCTATAGAAGAAATTTTGGAGGATCTTCCATCTAGTACCCCATTGCATTTTGGAACTGGGATCCACCTATATCCTTCTACCATAGAAGTTAGTTCTTTTGATCACCCTTCATCGCAAGTTTCTGTCGAATCGCTAGGAAACCTTTTGGATAGACTCAATATGTCTAAACAACCATCGACATATAGGATTGTGTCCTCTGATACAGCAGGAGCAGAACTTCCTACTACTACTCAGACAATGTTCACTGGTATACCATCTATCCCAACTAGTTCTCAACCACTAGATGGAGTCCACCCAGGGACTATTTCGACAGTATGGTCTGTTCCTATTTGTTCATCCGAAATCTTATCTGGAATTTCTTATGTTGAGACTTAGCAAATTGATCCTTCACATCGTTATCAATTTGGGTAGTCTAGTCTCCAAAGGCCAATTTACCCTTTGAACAGTGGATTGCCACCATATGCGGGGCAGTATGCCTTTTCATTGTTCCCTCCGGGGGGAGAAACCATATGAGAGTTTACAACAAAGTTCGGGTCAAGCTAGAATTACATCTAGTGGTTGGGTGCCAATACTGCCTCAACAACCAAGAATTGTATATCCAATGCAACAAAATCAACTTGTGTTGAACATTCCCACTACACCAGCTATTGTGATGGTGTCGCAAGTACAAGCACTGCCTATTGTATGTCAACCTCAATTCTCTTAGGTCGTAATACAACAACCTCTTATCGCCACAACTCAATCACAACCACTGATTAGTGGCTCCTTATCTAAAGCGACTCAGGCTCAAACAGGTACTATCACCCCTCATCTTGGTCAAACATCCAGTATTGGACAACAGCAAATGGTCTCATAGCCATGGCTCGTGCAATATCAACAACTGCAATTCCAGCAAGCACACCGAGGACCTGAGCAACAAAGCTTTTCAGGTAATGGGTAGTCGTATATTCAAAACGGTTACCAACAATCATATTATAATGGTTATGCCCATCAACCTTATCAAAGTTATCAGCATCAGATACATTATGCTAGTATGCAAAGACCCACTGCTCAGGCGATCCCATCTTATCCTAGGTATGTTTTGCCAAACCTGAATCAACAGTTGCCCTTCGTAGCAACTTTAGAATTACGAGATCTAAATCGGCTAACAAATGATCCAGTTGCTTACGCCCCTTGGTGGCTAGCAATTCCTCATAAACTTTCGTCATATATTTCTAAATTCAATGGAAATCCAGGTGAATATCCATCGAATCATGTGATGACATTTCATCTGTGGTGTTCATCCAACACCCTCAATGATGATTTGATTAGGCTTCACCTTTTCCAGTGAATGATAACAGGTCCAGCAATGAAATGGTACATCGAATTGCCTAGAGCTTCATTCGATAACTTCAGTGCCCTTGCCACAACCTTTTTAACCCATTTTCAATTACCCATAAAGTACGAAACAGGAATAGAGCTCCTTACCATTCCTGATCAGCTTCTAGCTAAATGGTTTATTAAGTCATTATTACCTTCTATTACAGAAGATGTGGCCAAGGGAGGAGTCATCACTAAAGAGCAAGTCATTTCTCGTGCACAATATCTAGACTTGATCTATACTCAGTCTGGCACGCTCTATGACAAAATTCCTGATGCTCCTAGACCAGAATTTTCCATTCCTCTTCCTCCTAAATGGAACAGGGACTCTCATGCTGGTGACGACGTGATTGGCACCTCAAGTATGCAAAACGTAAAGGCCCCATCTAGTAAAGCCCTTGTAGTTTCCGGTAAAAAGGCAAATGAAAAACTTCCTGCCTTGGAGGTTAATGCCATGTCGATCGACAAAGGCAAAGAACCAAAGAAACCAGGAGGCAAGAAGAAAGGGAAAAAATAAAAGAAGAAACAGAAAGATTTGACTCCTGAAAAATCTTTTGGAAACCCTTCTAGGCAAAAGAAACCTAATCGGCCATGTCACATATGCGATGAGGACCATTGGACGAGAGATTGTCTGCATAAAGTTGAGATTAAGAAGTTCTTTAAGAGTTCAAATACCTCAACGGTATTGACTGATCCATTTCCAAACCTAGAAACCAATGTGGTTGCTAGCGACAATGCTTCCCCATCCCATGTGCTTATGTTGTCCATTTCAAAACAGAAAAATGATGCTTTGATATCAACAAGGAATAAAGATTATGGGAATCCATAGATGTCGAACAACAAGGCTACAAATCAACCTAGTGGTTCGACAACAACTTCGACAGAAGTTGTGCCACCCATCATTCCTGAGCTAACAATAAAGCCGCCAAAGGTAGTAGTACACAAATCGACATTTAATCCTCGTGCTCGAGCAGCACAAAATTATAATATAGTAGAGGATCTGGCCCAATCGCCATCTGCTATCTCGACACTTGAAGTAATGCAAAATTGCCCCTCCCAAAAGAAAGCTCTATTATCAGCAATAGGTGGGATTGACCCAATGGATTCCAATCTTGTGGCCTTTTATCATAAAGGATAGGAACCTTAGTTACCAGCTCAACTCGCTTTCCTCATACAAGTGAAAGCCCTCAACAAAACTGTTCATCAGACAATTATTGATGAGGGGGCATCTACCTGCATTATGTCGATGAGTTGCTAGAAAACTTTAGGCTCACCACCCTTGTCCAGATCATAAACGACATTTAAAGCATTTGATGGACAAACATACACCCCATACGGGATTTTAAGTAACTTGCAAGTTGAACTGGGGGGAAAGACAGTAGAAATTGATGTCAAAATTATCGATGGAAACCTCGATTACAGTTTGCTACAGGGAAGGCCCTGGATTTATTCTATGGTTGTTGTTGTGTCGACATACTTTAGAAATATTGCATTTCCCTTTCAAGGAGGAATTAAAATCATTGATCAACAAAAATTCCTCCCCAAGAGTTCACAAGTTACACGAAGCATTCCAATTATCCATGGAAGCTCTCCTTCGCTTCAAAATGTCAGAGTAGGCCTCCTAAAAGACCTTTCCTTAATGGGTACTTTTGCCCTATCGCCTCTGAGTAATCTGGCAAAAGTGGCCACAATGGAAACCTGCAATATGATATCTTCCATATATACACAGATTCAGAAGATTTCCAAACATTTTGTTAGCATGGATCATCAACAAGTGTTTCCTCCAAGCCTAATATAAATTTTGTAGCAATCAATTTTCTTGGCCTAAGCGGAAAACCCAAATCAATGCTCATCGAGTGTTTGGATAGATAGGTCTAAGGAATATGGCACCTCTTCAGATCCTTGGTCACATGTACACTCTACAGACGAAGGAATTATTCAGCCGATGATGATAGGAGAGGCACCATGGGAAGATTACCACCATCGTTCCCATCTTCTGGATTACAACGAAGATTATTCCAGCAACCTTAATCATCCTTCAGTTTTTGATTTTCTATCAAATACTATAAATACAGTGGATTCTGAGCGAAATCTATCCAATATTGAAGAAACTATCGCCATAAATATCTCGAAAAAACCTAATGTTGTAGAGAATATTCATGTCAGCAAATCTTGTTCTTCTACAGAACTGGAAATATATTGCACTCTCTTTCGCGAATTCAAAGATGTCATTGCATGGTCATATGAAGAAATTCCAGGCATAGACTCAAGTATAGTTGAACACAAAATCAAGATGTATCTAGATGTCAAATCAGTACGACAACGACTTCAGTAGGTACACCCGAAGAAAGCCGCTACCATCAAGGCAGAAGTTGAAAAACTTTTACATACTAGTTTCATTTACCCAGTTCCTCTAACTGATTGGATATCAAATATTGTTCCTGTGATGAAAAATCAAGGAACGATTGGAGTGTGTGTTGATTACAGGGATGTAAATCAATCTTGTCCAAAGGACAACTACCCTACACACTTCATTGACCAGATAATTGATGAATGCGCCAGATGCAAAATATTTTCATTCATGGATGGATTTTCCGGGTATAATCGAATAAATATCTACCCATAGGATCAGTTGAAGACTGAATTTATATGTCCATGGGGCACATTCGCATACCGTAAGCTACCTTTCGGTTTAAAAAATGCAAGGGAAAATTTTAAAAGGGCTATGAACTATTCCATCCATGACATCAACAACATCGTTCAACCATATCTCGACGATCTATCGGCTCAGTCATGAAAGTGGATTGACCATCTGCAGCATTTGAGAGCTATATTTCTACATTGCTGACACTACAAGATACGACTCAATCCACACAAGTGTGTGTTTTGTGTCGGTTCTGGTCATTTACCTGGTTTCCTGGCTTCTAAGGATGGGATTCGACTCGACCCATGTAAGGTTCAGGCAATCATCAACATGCCTCCACCTTCAAATTTGCTTCAGATTTAGAAACTCCAAGGGAAAGAAAACTTTCTGAGGAGGTTCATTCTAAATTATGCCAAACATTCTAAAGGTTATATGTGTCTTTTGAAAAAAGAAGTGCCCTTTAACTGGGATCAGGTCGCACAAGCTTCCTTTGATGCTCTAAAGGAATCCCTAATAAAAGCATCATTAATGTACACTCTCGACTATCAAAAAGACTTTAACCTGTATCTAGCTACAGTAGATAGGACCATCACAATGGTTTTAGTTCAAGAAAACAATGGAATCGAACATCCTATCTATTATTTAAGAGCAGGTTTACGCAAAATTCAAGCTTGTTAAAAAATAAGCCTAGCAATGAACATATGTTCCCCCAAAGTTCAAGCTCATTAAAAAATGAACCCACCTTCAGTAAATAACCTTTGTGATCGAATTGCTGTCAGCTTTTGAGAATTGGTCATGTTCTTACCATCACCTCCACCTTTTTAGTTGAACATATGCCTCCACTTGATTGTTTGCCCTTTTGAGGAACAACTGCAATGAGTGATTCTATTAGCCACCCTCTTTACACTGTCGTGATTGAAAAGTTCCAAACTTACCTGGAACTAGTTGCTATCCGAAAACATCACTCGTTCCTAAAAAACGAGTCTCCTTTAAGCTCTTTTTAGACTCGTAAAATATGAAAAGATTACTGATTAATTGGCCTCTCTAGCTCATTAATGTGATTGGAAGTGCCATCCCTCCTCTATATTTTAATATTTTTGGACCTAAGGGATCATTACACAAGAAGATCAAGCGCTTGTCTTTTTCGGCTCGCTAAAGTGATCAGAAAAGTCATCCCTTTCATATGATTTTATACTTTTTTGGACTTAAGGAATTATACTATGAAAAACGACTACTGGAGTTTCCTTTTTGTCTCTTTTCAGACTCTCTAAAACTGAAAAGGACTGAGTTATCTTTGTCGTTAAACTCGTTAAAGCAATAGCGACAAACTTGTCCATACGGACAAGGGCGAGTTTCACTGTCGCTAGGCTCGCTAAAACATAGCAACAAGTTTTTCCAAAGGGAAAATTATAGGATAAGCATATGTTATCCTCCTCAAGCTTAAAAAAAATAAAGAGGTACTGGTCAACAATGACTAGGGAAAAAGGGAAGAAAACTTGAAGAACTTCATTGGTAGCAGGTCACTCTTGAACATGACACTTTCACTCCATCACCATGATTGAGTCGGGTTGGGTTATTCAATTAACCAGTCATATCACCATTGGTCCTCTGTACCATCCATTTTTGGTTTAACGCTGCCAATCCATTCCAGTGTTGCCGATATGTTCAAGAGAAGTCGCTTAGAGAATTCACCAACCCA
The DNA here is from genome assembly GCA_031772625.1 of Pinus tabuliformis. Taxonomy (NCBI): domain Eukaryota; kingdom Viridiplantae; phylum Streptophyta; class Pinopsida; order Pinales; family Pinaceae; genus Pinus; species Pinus tabuliformis. Next base: position 290,322,023 of record CM062820.1, read on the forward strand.
GCTAATTCCTCATCTGCTGCAATACCTTCACGCTCCATTCTTTCATGACTGCCACCGTGAACCTTGTATCATCAGATCATTTTCACCTCCACAAAATCATTTGCTCCATTCCATGTTGTAGATGTGGGATTCATTAAGGCCCTCCTACGACGAGTCACTTCTTGTCGACATCAGCCCATTATCCAAGAAGCTGACTTAGGAACAACCCTTTTAGTACTTTGAGGCTTGCATGCCTCACTGACAAGTTTCTCACTTCCAGCGACATGTTTACATCAATGGCCTTCAGCCGAAATATTTTACGTGGTGTTCGACATCGACTCATGTATTCACACCATGTGAATTGTACTGGAGTACCTTGAGGATCATTTATTATCGGTGATTCCTCGTGCGCCTATTAACAGCTTACATCATTGGCTGGTAATCAGGCAATTTCTTTCCATGTTCGACGCCAGAACATATTTTCACATGGATCGACTTGTACATCGGGCGAAGATCGAATGAGTTTGAAGACCCCAGATCTAGTTTCCTCCATCCGGGCTGCGATGTATTTGGGAAAATAAAAACATCAATTGTACTCTATAGCTGCATAGATAATCATTCAAGCTAAGGGATGATGGCTCTACCAGAATCATCAATCTGTCACACAAACGGTTATCTGTCCTATGTACATGAAAATGAATTTATAAAGCTGAACATGGGAATGCCTGCCTCAGCTAGATCATGAAAATATTATGAAGACAATGTATTGTATTTTATCTTATTACAGGTCACCTTCTAGTTCGAAAAACCTTGGATCCTCATGATAAAGCATTTCACCCGACATCAGAAGATTTATGACTTCATGCTTTAGGGGGAAACCGTTATAGACATATTTAGGCATTGTAACCCCAATCAAATATGTTGATAAACCAAGGGCTCTCAAACCCCTAAAAGTGTTGTTCCATACCCTAAAGGATCAAGGTCAACTGATTACATCATTTCCCAGAAGTTCTCCCTGAAAAACTACTCAGAAGTGGTCAAAACTTGACCATACAGACTGCTCCATGCTAAGGGTGCCATTTATCTCACCTGCAGCACACAAAGGTTGCAATGCATACTGAAAATCCCTTCTGTAGCTTGCGATGAGCAAGAGCAAACAAATGGCAGAGGCAGTTTGCTAGGTGGAAACTCAGAGAATCTTCTAGAAGTTGCTCATATGACACTTGCCACTCTGAATTCACCCAGGGATGAGTAAGAGATCATGAAATCTCCAAGCGGAACCAAGAACTATCAACGAAATGACACTAATCAAAAACCTAGAAGTTGACTCATCCCCCTGCAAATATCTATATATGGACCCTCATCCTAGAGATCCAGAGGCTGGAATTTTGTAATTTGTAAGGAAGTGTTGTTGGTTCCTCTTTGAGACATTGTATTGCTGGGTGATCTAGCTTCTCATGAGGTGAAGAGGGATTTCATGTTGGGAGGATGATGTTGGATCAGAGAGCTCGGTTGTAATCCTCTCTTCTACTACTTTTATCAATAAAGCTATTTGAGTTTTCCTCCATATACTTGTATATTTCTGAGTCTTGTATTTGTGTATGCATTCGTATTCTTAATGTACATCTGATTCTACATTGTTTATGGTTATATATCTCTATGCTTTGATGGTATTTTGCTGCTTTGACTCTACAGGTGTTCTTTGAAGTGGGACAAGTGAGAAGCAAGTGGCGAAGCTCTATCAAAGGGGAGAGGAAACAAGCAAGGAGCCAAGGGAAAGACTAAGGTTGGTACTCTCTTATTCTATCTCATATATCGCTCATAAAGGAAAACACAAGTTACTTTAAATTGTTTGTTTCTATGATAGCTACTCATCTTACTGGGACTAGCAGCTCTGAATGGACACTAGTTTTCCTAGAAACAATATGGCCACATTATCCCTACCGGGATTTACCATTGGCTTATCAGTATTCTTCGCAATCGAGTACACCTCCAACTAGATAAAGTCAACCTCCAGTTGATCATAAAGTTGACCCTTTTCCTTCTTCCTTGGTTGTTTCTTCCTCCCCTTCTTCCTCTTCGCCTGGTGAAAGTATTTGTACTAGTAACCAGGTGGATAAGAAGAAGAATAAAGGGAAGAATAAGAAGAAGAAGCAAATTCAGTAGAGGAGTAACCAAGAAACCATTGCTTTGAATGCAACACCTGATGAGAAACCATCCATCAAGCCTCACAAAGTTCGATATCCATGCAAACTTTGTGTGGGAGACCATCTTCTTCGAAATTTTACTCATATTCCTCGAACCTGAGAAGAATGGCCTTCTTGTTCACATCATCCTTTGTCATCAACTTTTGGAGGTCATGCTGGTGACACACCATCAATTAATGGTAGAAAAGTTCATGGAAAGAAGGGTAAAGTTATGTTTCCCTGTAGGTTATGTGAATGGAATCACCCCATTCAGCTTTGTCCCTATTTGGATGAAGCCAAAAAAGTGTTGTATAACCATCCTGCTTCTCCGTAGAAACTTCCATCTGGTTGCAGGAGACTCTCCCTTAATCCTTCACTAGTTGATGAATTGAATGACTCAAAACAACCATTGGTCAAACCCACTCTCTCTGAAAGTGAATCCTATGAGTCTATACCTGACCCAAATCAACAAGTTGAGGTAACAGTTGACCCAATTTCACCTTCAGTTAATCGTACCTTTCTCGTAGAGAGTGAGTATGATACCACTTAGGTTCTGTTTGTTTCTTCAGATTCTAATGAGTTGGGGGGCACCCTCATGTTCCATCAAGATAGGAGGGAAATCCTCCCGTTCTCGTAACTCAAGGGGATAATACTCGCATTTCTATGATACCCCCTCCAAGTAGTCTGGTAACTTCCTTTGATTGGAATTGATTGGTAGGATGTCATCTTCCTTCTTATGGGCCTTTCCTAATCATAGTATAGGTTTGTAATATGATTGTAACTGACACTAATATAGATGAACGTGAATCAGTGAGTATCCTTTCCTCAACTGCTTGGCAATCGCTTGGTTTGCCACCACTTGTGCTGGTTACCCAAAATTTCTTGGCTTTTAACAGAGGAACCAGTCAACCATTAGGGATCCTTCCTCAGTTGCCTATTACTTTGGGATGAAAAATCGTTCATCTGAATGTGATGGTAGTCCCAGGCCCTTTATATTACAATTTACTTCTTCGGCATGACTATGTTTATGACATGGGAACTATTGTTTCAACTCTCTTTCGAGTGATTTTTTCCCACATGAATGTAGAATTGTCACCGTTGACCAACTTTCATTTCCTGGTTGAAATATGGATTCCCGCAACCATCTTCCCTAAATGGTGTTTGTGTACCAATTGTATCTTCCTTGCCATGGGTCAATTATGTGGCAACATGTTCCATGCCTACATCGACTGATGATCAATTAAGTGATGTTGTACATTATGTAAAAGGGGCATTGGAACTAGATCTCTCTAATGGATTCCTTGTTATGGATCCCTTCCAGAGAATTGTTCTACCATCTGATGAGAACCTCCTGGAAGTCATGACCTCTTGTGAGTCATGAACAAAAGGTAGTGAGGATAGTTCCTGGTCATGTGTCGACCTCATTAAAAAATGAAACAAGGAACAAGAGGATAGTTCTTTTACTGTGTCAACCTCATTAAAAAATTGAAGCATCTCCCATGAGGATAGTTCCTTGTCTTGTGTCAACCTCATTAAAAAATGAAGCCAAGGATATGAGGATAGTTCCTGGTCTTGTTTCATCCTCGTTAAAAAATGAAACAAGGATTATGAGCATAGTTCCTTGTCTTGTGTCAAGCTCATTAAAAAATGAAAAAGGAATCTGAGCAGAGTTCTTTGTCTTGTGTCAATCTCATTAAAAAATGAAACAAGGTCCCATGGAGAAAATTTCCAAGTCAAGTCTTTAATTAGATCTCATAAAATCCCAGTTGAGTCTTTCACCTGATCTCATAAATTAACCTTCGTTCCATCCACCTGATAGCCACTAGTAGTCTACTTAGGTGAATGTAATGAAGTTTCGGGGGAATGCACCTAGTGGTAAAATTAAGTTTCCATGTAGGTTATGTGAAGGGAATCACCCTATTCACCTTTGTCCCTATCTGGACGAATCCAAAAAAGTGTTGGATAATCGTCATGCTTCACCACAATGACTTCCATCTGGTTACATTAGACTCTCCCTTTCATCATGTTGGGGGCATGTTAACCTATTTAAAGAATAGTTTTTCCTCATTTCAATCTTGAGAAAAAATGAAACCAATTTCAAGAAAAGTTTTTCTTCGTTTCAAGCTTGTGTAAAAATGAAACTAGTTCCAAGCATAGTTTTTCATTTCAAGCTTATGTAAAAATCAAACCGAATCCAAGCATAGTTCCCTATGGTTGAAGCTTGTGTAAAAATGAACCCATCTCCATTTTAACCCTCGTGATTTCCATTTTATCAGCCTCTTCCAACAGATGAGCCTTGGTTTTTCTCCTTCCATTATCACTATCTACTTGGCCAATCATACACTTTCATTGGTTGTTTTACCTTTTTTGAGGAATAGTTGCATTGAGTGGTCTTACTTGCCAGGCTCTTCACATAAATCAACATGTTCTGAGAACTTCCAACATCACCAAAACTAGTTTTTGTCCTAGACACCACTTGTTCCTCAAAGTGGAGTCCTCTTTAAGCTCTTTTTAGACTCTCTAAATATGAAAAGATTGTCGAGGGCTTGTCCTTTTCAGCAAATTAACGGATTGGAAATGACATCTACTCAGTAGAAGTTTAACCCTTTTCCAGAATGAGATAGATTACTTATGAAAAAGGAATACGTTGATCAAACATGGTAAATAGGTTCTCTCTCATACTGTTTTATGCTTTTTTGGGTTTGACTGACAAATCAACGAGAAAGAACTTGTGGATTTTTCTTTTTGTCCCTTTTCAAACTCTCTAAACATGGAAAGGACCAAGTTATCTTTGTCGTTAAACTCGTTAAAACTTCAAATAGCAACAAACTTGTCCATCTAGACAAGACCGAGTTTCACCTTTGCTAGACTCGTTAAAACATCACATAGTGATGGATTCACCCGAAGGGTGGAATTATACAATAAGCATATGTTATCCTCCTCAAGCTTGATAAAAATAAAGAGGTACTGGTTAGAAATGACTGGGGAAAATGGAAAAAGGGATAAACCACTTTATGGGAGTAGGTTTGTTAACGAGAAATCTAGTGTCTATTGTTGGAGGGAAATGTTCCCCTAGGGCTTTTTGGGTTGAAACCCTAGCAGACTGAAAGTTATCTATTCAAAGAAACACACATTCACACAGCCATTATGCTATTATAAGCAAATTCTATTGTAAAGGGGTATGTACCTTAGGTCCTACGTTTGAGAAGGCCCTTAGGATCCAAACCCTTCTTGGAGTTCCCTTCTTCTCTTCTGTCCTTCAGCAGGCTCCAAGAAAAGCTTACTTTCGGATCCGTTCCAGCCTCAAACCTTTAACAAACTCCTTCCACGACTCTCTCCATGATGTCACAAGTAATGGATGAACATCAACACACAAGGAAACAAGAGTTTCCTGTACTAATGGGGGAAGTATAGAAGGCACAAGGGACTTCAGACCTGGTCAGGGGGAGAATCTCAGCATAATAACCTTTCTTTCTCTTCTCTCCTCCTTTAGGCCTTCCCTTTGAGGTCTTTTTATACCTCTCCCAAAGTAGTTTTTTAGTTGGGAGTTGGTTGGGAATAGTTGGGCCACGGGCACTAACAAGTAATCAGCAGGTAAAACCCGCGATCTCCGCCCAAAAATAAGGAGTTTAATATTTTTTTAAGTGTTTTAATACATATACGTGGGTTGGGTATATGCCTACCCGCGTATACACGCGTTTAACTCAGGGCAATGTCGCGTATAAGGGATAAAACACTGTTTTTTAAATTTTAGGACCAGGTCTGGAAGGAGGGGTTGCCCTAGGCCATGAGTGCAGCATCACAAACCATAAGAGTGAGATTTGGAGCTACAACAGAGGCCCCCTAATATATGAGGTCAGAAGGGGTACATGATGGCCGAAATATATTATGCGAGTACATGGAAAGGAAGTCTGTCGAAAACCGAGGAGGACTTCACTAGAATTCAGCTTGCCAAGCCACCAAAGGAGATCAGAAAGAAACACTGTCTGAGGCGGGCATACCCATGCTCAGAAAAAGTAAAGCATGTCCGCATATCAAATACAAGCAGATCCACTAAGTATACAAGTATAAATAACTGAAAGATACATAATGGATCATCTGATCATAATGAACAAGTACATGTCTGAATATCACATATAAGACTGTCAACGATGCTGAAAGATGCAATGGATCACTGATATCAAAGACTGATCCCAAAAGGTACCAACTGAACATGATGGAATAGGATGGTACTACACTACAAACTCAGGTGCCAGCATATAGAATGTCGCCATGACTGACTGCAACATATAAAGTGGAGTGGTATCAACTAGCAGCAACAGGAGCAACTGTCAAGTGAACCAATGAATGTTGATACAACCTGAGGTCTTCAGCGACCACCGTGGTACATTTCTACACCATGGGAATAAATGATCTAAGGTTGACCATGTGAGAAATTGTTTGATTACCAGTCATTGATGTATACCGTTAACAAACGCGAGACTACTCACCGATAATGATAATGAGCGTCAAGGTACCCAGTACAATCTAACAAGTGTGAATAGATGAGCTGGAGTCGAAAACCTATAAGAATCTATCGATCAGGAAACAATGATGGTTTCCCACTGTCGATATCGAAGGATCTGCCACTAATGACTGCAAACCCCAAGGTACTGCCAAATGGACTCTAGATCTTTGCCCCAGAGCAATGAGTCGGAGTTGATAGGGAAAGATCCACTAGAAGGAAGGCATTAAGGCATCCTTCATCAATCTAGCGCGAGTGTAACCCGTAGGCCAATAATGTGGAAGGAATCGGACGAAAAAGATGTAGTAACCCAACCGAAGTACATTTCTGGCGTACACAAGATGTGACTAGTGCACGACAGAAACCCTCTAAACCAACCAATAATGAAAGCTGACACAGAGGTGAGGTATCCACCAATAGGGTCAAATGGAAACCAAGGTATTGCACGAATCCTAATGTGTGATAATGTAAGCTGATGTCAAACACAAGGGAAACCACTCAGTCAGAGACCTATAATACTGATTGATGCTTAGCACAAGGTGACCTATCAATAATGAAAATAGGGCCAGGGTGCGGCTCTAGGCCTATCCTCAGAGCAAGATGTTGTCGTCGATAAGGACAAGACCCACCAGCAAGAAGTCAATGGGGAGCTTCTCAAACCGGCACAAGTAAAGGACCAATATAGCTGATGTGATGATAGACATGACACTGACAACCAGGGATGGCTGACTGAAAAATGAGTCAAGAGACACCACAGAGACGCCGACTCAGGCTAACTTCCCTTGAACAAAAGCATGACTCAATGTGATTACGTGGTAGCATATGATGACTCTGTATAAGTTCGCCATGCAAGAGGCACAAACGAACCCTCCATATGATTGGAAAAGATAACCAATCGGGGGAGAACTCAATAACAAGGTTAAGGCGTACCTAAGTCAAACTAAATACCACCCACACAGAGGAGACTTTGTTTTGAGTGCTTTGTTCAAGGGCAACATGACTGACTCTAGCTGCCAACAATAAATGGAAATAATGTCCCGTTCCCGCTCTTTTTTGGAATATTTAATTTTTTTTCCTTTTTCTGTTAAGCCGGAAAAAGAATAAAAGAATGCTATGGTATAGTGGAGAGAATGAGTGCCGGTGAAACAGATGATCTAGTTCCTGGGAATGGAACGTTCCTGTGCTCAATGCAGGGAGGTGACAACTGGTTAGTGACACTCAAAGGTATGTTACTTCCACGGGTCAATGTGTGTCAAGTTGTAGAAGTCGAAGGTATGCAAGGTTGATTTTGCAGTCTTCATGGTCAAAAGTTGGCTTAAACACGAGTCGTCGGCTCTAGGCCAAAAGGTGCAAGTGGTCAACATGCAATGCAGTAGTACAACTCAACACAAAGGAGCCTCTAGGGTATAAGGCCAGAACAAAGCGGAGAAGCTAAGAAGAATGAGTCTTCAACGCATAAGTCATGGCAGGACTATAGAGGACTCCCGAGCCTACTCAAATCGGAGCAGCATGGGCAACAAATGTCAGTGAGGTGCTAACTTCGATGCCCATGTAAAGGATGGCTCTACCATCGTGTCATGATTTAAAGAATCGGCGAGTGAAGATGGCTTATGAACCGTAACACGATGGGATCGACCCTATGGCAGATGTATCGAAAAATGGAGGCTAGTATGCATAATGCAATGGAAAAATGGTGTCCCTAACCTATATGCCAGTGAGAAAACGATACCTGCCATGACCAGTCAACAGTCATGGAACCGTCTCGAAACTGAAAATCGTCCAAAATGTCCTGAAAAACAAACCAATCTCGACATTCCAAGCTCCCATGTTAAAAGTCACATGAGGCCAAACAAAATAAAGTTTTGAAAAAAAATTTCATTTTCAAAACTTATAAAAAGAATTTTGGACTCACCATTTTTACCATTTTATTTCGAGAGAAAAGGATTTGGAGCAAAAGGAGCAAACTTCCCATAGCCAGATTCAACCGTTCAAATTCATCAAAAACCTCCAGGTAACTCTTATACTTAGCTTGCAATTAATTGTGACTGGTTTTAAGATTTTCGATTAATGTTTCACCGTTGAATTTTTGTCAAAAATTTCCCCGCGGCGTATACGCGGGTTGGTAATATGAAACCCACGTACACGTGGGCCCTATACATGACTGTGTGCACAGGGACCCGCGTATGCGCCGCGAACCATTTTTAAACAAAAGCTAACGGTTAAAAATCATTTTTTTCTCAGAATGCCTGTCACGTGGCATGAAAGAGAGCACGCAACGGTGGATAATGAAGTTATGAATAGTCTAGAAGCTTTAGATGCCCTACGGGGATGCAGTTTGCTTAAATTTTTCAAACTGCCGAATATGAAAGCGAACACGTGTCTGCTTGAGATGCTCATTGATTATTGGGACATCGAGGAGGAAGCCTTTATGATCGATTAGATGTCGCTCAGGGTAGAAGTGGAGGATATCTATTTTATCACGGGCCTTTCCTGAAGGGGAGAGGTTGTACATTCCCGGGGTAGGACACGGAGTAGCCTCACGATAGATGACTATGTATAGATATACTACCCGAGACATCCCAAGGAGGTTGGGAGCCATATTTCCATCACACATGTAGCGAGTTTATCACTTAGGATAATCCTGTTCACCATAGCTCGAGTGAACGGATCATCCTCTCTGCATCAGGCATCATGGCTAACCATGAGCGTGGCAGTTGACTGTCTTACTACTATGTTCGACTAGTGTACTCCTCTTCTGGCCAACATGAAGAGATAGCTCACTTCTATCAGGAGGGGACAGACCAAAAAATTTGGATACGGGACTATCCTGTGCACTTTCTTTTTCGAGAAGGTTCCCGCACTCCCCCCAGGGTAGCAGTTTCCATCAGCACCCCACGCGATCCACGCATGGGCCGGTGGGCTAATCTGATGAAACGTCTGTGGGGTGGGGAGGTCCCAAGGACTGCCTTCGACGATGACTTCTTCACCTGGTGGGATCAGCAGATCATCACCGTGGATGACTACCCCTATGCTAGGCTGGATTTCCGAGGAGATCCTGATCTAGTGTTACCATCGAACGCAGCATGGGGCAAGATTGGTAGGAATTTTTTGATTTTATGATTTTTTTTTTAGATTTTTCAAATATAATGATGATTTTTGAAAAATATTTTTGATGAGATTCAAATGACTGATATGATGATCATGTTCCAGACATTGGGCCAGTACGACCAGATGGGTTCCCGCGGCATGGACGGCGTGGCTGAGGAGCCGAAGAGGCGGCTGTTGATACAGAACGGACTCTAAACAACGTCCAGCGACACTTGGTGAGACTGAGCTGCCAAGTACCGATGGCCGCCGTAGAGGACCTTCCTGAGGATATGCAGCGTCATGTGGTTGGCATGCCACGTGACTGGGTTCACACTTTTCGGCGTGTGGCCAATGCAATAGTTACATACTTAGATGCTCATCCTAAGTCGAGGCATTAGATATGCCGGACACAATTAAGGGCATTTGAGTCCCAATTTTGTATATTTTTGGACACACATATGTACACTCGAGACGCTTTATGATATATATATATATATATATATATATATATATATATATATATATATATATATATATATATATATATATATATATATATATATATATATATATATATATATATATATATATATACAGTTTGACTTTTTGATGCTTGATATTATTATGATGAATGGTTGATGTGCCAGTCTAATGCCTGATTAGCGATAGAATCAGCTAACCAATTATGAGATCTTGGAATGTGCAAATAATTAATATAAGTAAATGATCTTTGCAACAACCTCACTCTTAAATACTGGCAATATAAATATGGATCCCTTACCCGATAAATTTTATTTAATTGAGACACTTTCATTTGAGAATCAAGATACACTACCAACGAGTCGATCCCATGAGAGATTACCTCGGATAATAAATTAATAACGGCAGTATACTCAGCCATATTGTTTGAAGCAGGACCGATGCATACGCCTCTTGATACCATCAATTGACCAGTTGGATAATAGAGTACCCAAGCTGCGAAAGCAAGATTTTGAGTGTGCCGACTAGCACCATCGGCGAACCCAAAATAGACCAAGTAATCCATCAACACCTGCCACAGCAGACCAAAAAGTACTGATATCAAAAAACTCTCGATGATATATGTACAAATATACATAAAGTACAAAGAAGCCATTGCCTGGCCAAAACTAAGCAAAGTACTTCTTTAAGTAGAGCCCGTTTCGGGGCTCTGCCAGCTTGTTTCCCTCAAAATTGATTAACTCATACGACCCTTTTTCTAAAACTCGTTTGATAATGAAAGGACCGTACCACATAGGCTTAAATTTTCCTACCCCCAAGGTGTCTTTATCTTGGTCATAGACCAGGACAAGGTCACCTTCAGAAAAGACTCAAGGACTGATAGATTTATCATACTGCATTTTAACCCTTTTCTTATGAGCCTCATTCACCGTGGCGGCATCTCGATGCTACTCATCGAGATGTTCCAAGTGAAGTAGGCGCTCTTCGAGACTCGAAGTCTCTGGAAGGAGCTCAACAGCCAATTTTGGAGATGGAATTTCACATTCAACCGGAAAGATAGATTACATCCCATAAACCAACTGAAAAGGTGTAAGACCAGTAGTTGTTTTCACGGAGGTTCGATATGCCCAAAGATCTGAATACAACATAACGTGCCAATTGGACCGATTTTTATCGATTGTCCATTGGAGTATCATCTTAAGAGTTTTATTGACTACCTCGACCTGTCCATTGGCCTGAGGATAATAAGGAGATGAATGCTCCTGCCAGAAACCTAATTTGGTGCCAATTCAGACATCAGTTGATTCTGGAAATGACTGCCATGATCAGTGACAATCTCTCTCGGGATATCGAATCTTAAGATAACCTGATTGAAAAGAAACAATGTTGCCATGTCACTATTGTTCTTATAAGTAGGCATGGCCTCAGCCCACTTCGTAAAGTAGTCGACAACCACGATAATGTACCTGTGATTCGCCGCTGAAGGCAGATTACAAGTCGTAAAATCAATACCCCACTTAGTAAAGGGATTGACGGTGACAACGGGAAAAAGAGGAGGTGGATGCGCGCACATCTTCTGAGTAAAAATTTGACATGGGTGACAGCGTTTGACTTTGCCCACATAGTCTTTAAAGAGTGAAGGCCAAAATAGCCGGCACGTAAGATGCGCTAGGCTATAGCAAGCCCTGATAGATGACCACCACAAGCTCCACTGTGGCAGTCATTGAGCACTGACTCTGCTTCCTGTAAGGTTAAACAGCGCCGAAGGATTAAATCAATCCCTCGACAGTATAATGTGTCACCGATGATAACATAGTTTTTAGCCAGGTGACGTAATTTTCGACGTTCATCCTTGGAGAAAGTAGAGGGAAACTTCGAACTCTGGAGATAGACAATGATATCTCCATACCAAGGGTCGAGTGAAGAGATGAGGAATAAATGTTTGGCGGGAAAACTTTCCTCGTAAACGGTGTCCTCTCCACAAGGTAGCTCAGAAATTAGCTCCACAAAAACCATGGATTTCTTAGCCTTTGCAGACAAGAACTCGAGATCGAATTCTTGAAAAGTGACTATCCATTGATTATATTTGCCCCCAATCACTCGCCTACTAAGGACAAATTGAAATGGATTGACTGCCACTAAGACAAAAGTTTTGCGTAGCAGGATATAATGATGGAGCCGCTGGACAACATGGACAGCTGCCAAGGCCAACTTCTCAACTGGAGAATAGCGAAGTTCAGGACCAATTACGCCTCAGCTCAAATAATAAATCACATGCTCGGTGAGAGCATCGTCCTCCTGAACGAGAACCATACCAATGGTTGATTCTGCTGTAGCGAGATATAAAAGGAAGTCTCTACCATAATCCGGTGGACTCAAAAGTGGGGCAGAGACTAATGCCTTTTTCAAAGCATCAAACGATCGCTGCACAAAGTTGTCCCATACAAATGGAACTCCTTTCCGTAGCAAACGCATGAACCATTTAGTGATCTCGGCATAGTTTCCTATAAACCGTCTTAAGAAATTAGCCTTCCCTTGAAGACTTTGAAGTTGTTGAATCGAGGACGGGGAGGCAACTGAAATATTGCCTCAAACTTGGAGGGATCAGCTTGGATCCCTTCATTGGACACGATGAACCTTAACAACTGACCGGGCGTAACCGCGAAAACACACTTGTTGGGATTCAACCGGATTTTATAAAAACGACATTGCTCAAAAACCAATCGAAGATGACTAGGGTGATCAGTTGTCTTTCGAGAACGAGCAGCGAGATCATCCAAGTATGCCTCGATGACATGTTTGATGTCGTGAAAAGAATATGACATGGCCCGTTGAAAAGTGGCTCCAAGATTTTTAAGGCCAAAAGGCATCTTTCGATATGCAAAGGTACCCCAGGGACATATAAAGGCTGTCTTATGTTGATCTTCAGGATGGATAGAAATTTGATTATAACCCGAAAAACCATCCATGAAGGAAAAAATCTCATTACCCGCACACTCGTCGATAATCTGATCAATGAATGGCGTGGGGTAATTATCTTTCAGACAAGCCTTGTTTAAGTCCCTAAAATCGATGCATACTCGGATTGTTCCTTCCTTTTTATCCACAGGGACTGGATTAGAAACCTAATCAGTAAGAGGAACAAGGTATATGAAACCCGCCTTTAGCAGATTCTCAACTTCAGCTTTGATACCTGCTGCTTTCCTAGGGTTAACGGGCCAAAGCCTTTGACGAACCGGTTTGGTGTTCTCATACATCTTGATCTCATGTTGAACTATAGAAGGATCAATGCCACACATTTCCTCATAAGACCAAGAAAATACATCTCGAAATTCCTTAAATTGGTCGGTGTAAATTTGAATTTCTTCAGGGGAACACTCAATTCTGATGAAGAGATTTGCGATCACGTTAGGGTCCCTCGAGATGTTTATAGGTATCATTTTTGAAATCACTGACATATTACCTTTGGCATGAACGTGTGCTGGAGCCAAAGGATTTGACACCGTACAAACATCACTAGTAAAGAGCTCAGAGAATCTAGATTCTACTCCCTGCAATGGAGGAAGAAAGTACGAACGATGGTGTAAGTCTTCCCAAGGTCAATCTATACCCATAATTGCTTCGAGGATTGCTTCTTCAGAAGGTAAAACTGTATCTAAGCAGTCCAAGGCAGAGGTAGAATAAAGGCTCCAAGCCGGGGCCACATCACCATCTAACTCCTCTTCGGAAAAAGGAGCAGGGTGGTTGTCTACAGAGTCTACGATAGACTGATATCTAAGCTCAGCTGCAGATATAGGGAATGCCATTCCATTTACTTGTCCTTCAACTAATGTGGTCATAGGTGAAGGAAAGGTCCAAGGGTCTGAAAAATAACGAGTTTGAAATAACTCTTCGCGAGGGGACTCCTTAGATGACGAAATGGCATTGATTTTAGCGAAAGGAGAGGGAAGATCAAAGGTACCCATCAATGAGGAATACATTCCCACTCCTAAATTCTCAGTAGGCAGGCGAGGGTTATCCACCAAAGGAACAGTAGAGTCAGAGCTTGCTTGAGGATCGACTGGACAATAATCCATTTGATCAACCTTAACGATTTTCCCCTCATGAGGAAAGAAAATGAGACGAAACAGAGTCGAAACAATGGCGTCCATTTCGTATACCCAGTTCCTTCCTAATAGGAGATTATAGTCTAGGTTAGCATCTATGACTTTGACTTCAATATTGACGACCTTCCCCCCAACACATATAGGAAAGGCCAGGATAACCCCATGCGGCTTATGAGAATGACCATCAAATGTAGTCAAGATGGTGGGTGAAGGAATAGCCGAAGGTGATCCAATAGCCTTCCAGTATGACATCAACATGACACACATGGAAGCTCCTTCATCTATAATGGTACGAAAAATGTTGATTTTCCATATGTAGACTTTATTTTGAAAGCCATATGATGAAGGAATCGCTTTTTGACATTTAACATGTCAAAAGTGAGCACTAAAGAATTCGCTGGATCGACTGCTCCAATCGCGGAAAGTAAAGCACTTCACTGAGCCAGACACGACTAGAGAACCTCTAAAGTGAACATGGTGCATGGAGTCTGAGCCAGATCCTCCATAATGGAGTAATTTTGGGCGGCCCTGGCATTAGGATTAATAGTCGCGTGTTTAGCAGAACCTTTCGGTATCCGTGGTATAGTCTCAACAGGGGGTCGCTCAATATGAAGGTCAGTATTTCTGGGAATAGTCTTGCCCTTGGAAGTTTCGGTTTCACCATAATCAGCTGACCAAGTAGCCACATGGACATTAGAACCCATCATGAAAACATTCGATGATTTTTCCCCTTCCTGATTTCCCCCTGCGGAGGTACTAGGATTTGAACTCGTGCCAGCAAGAAGTTGCTGCCCTTGGGGAAAAGGGTTAGTTAACACAGCTTGAGAATTAGAAGTCCCTTGCTGTCCTAACAAGTGCTAAGCATCTTCAATCTTAGGGTAGAGATGAGTTAAATGGTCTCCACTGCACAACTTGCATGGAAACTTGACTTTCTTTCTACACTCATTTCTACCACCACCAACATTGTTGTCAGACTTATTTGCATCAGGCTTCCCATCCTGGTTCTTTTTCTTACCTCGTCCTTTCTTTTTCCCATTGGAATTTTGATTTCCTTTGGGGTTATCAGATTGGACGGCATTAATTGAAGAAGTTTGGGAAGCAGAGGGATTAGACGATGTGACTTGGTTGTTAGAAGCAGTTTGTAAGGACAACTGCTGCAATTGGTTCAACAAGTTCATGGTAGTTGTGTCTACCGACCCAACGATACCATCCGCGTGGGGACCTGGCTTCGACTTAGCTATGTCAACCTTAGACCCAGGAGCATCTGGCAAGTATTTTTGTAGGATCCCAGACTGAGAGTAGATCAATTCTAATTGTTGGGCCCTAAAAATGGCTTGCTCCTCAGAATAGACCCCAGACATGGAGACATCCTTAGAGATCTCGGGTTGTAAAGATTTCAAAAACCACTTGAGACGGTACTCTGGAGGGATTTCTACTTTAATGAGCCTCTTTCTCCGTCTCCATTCCTGAATATGGTCAGAGATGTGAGTCGCCTTATCTTGACGAAAAGTAGCCTGAAGTTCAGTTCCGGCATCATAACGAATAGGAAACTGGAAATGGTTTAAGAAAATATTGGCTAAGTCAGCGAAAGATGTAAAGCTGCCCCCTGGCAACTCTATATACCATTTTTCCACATTACCAGTCAAGGTGCGTTGAAAGAGTCTCAACCTAATCGAGTCATCGATAAGGGAGTTAGATGAGCACCATAAATGGAATGTGGTTACATGGTCACCTCAATCTTCACCGCTCTTCCCTTCAAATTTTGGAATGTCTGAAGGGAGTTTGGTTGGGACTGGAGGCCAGGCCAGATTGTATTTGATTGGGTCATTTGTTAACTTAGTGAGATCTGGCAAGTTCAACATTGCCAGAAATGGAAGCCTAGGAGGACCTTGGGGATTCCACCCAGACTGGGCAGAACTCCCAAAGTTCTGAAAAGATTGTCCTGGATTTTGGGAGACACCAGGGTGCTCGAAGTAACCAGTAGAACTGGCTGAACCAAAAGGCAAGCCTTGTGATCCAGCAAAATGCAGAGTTTGACCAAATCCGGCCGCAAAGCCTCCATATTCAGCAAAGTTTCCTCCTAAAGGATTATAAGGAGTTGATAACCCCTGATACAGATTCCAAGCCGAAGCTAAGGGAGGAATACTTTGAAACGAACTAATCGTGGAGTACGACCTATTCCCTTGTTGGCCGATAAACGGATTCCTAGTTCCCGCGCCACTAACCCCAGGGTTAGGCCAACCTTGGAAAGGATTACTGCTTTGTCCTACAGAAGAAAAAGGCATGGATCCTATCGTCGGGTTGGAATGTGGTATATGACCACTTCCAAAAGGAAAAACCTGGAATGAATCTGATCTGCCCATCATGGATGTAGCGGCACTAAACGAAACCGATGGAATACCCTGTGAGTGGGTGCCAAATGGAAAGAATCCGGTACAAAAAGCATTGGTTTGAGCATTTCCACTTGTGGACGGAATGGAGGTAGACCCAACTAAAGATGTGCTAGCAAAAGATCCAAACAAGGAAGCAGAGGAGATGGAAATCGTTCCTCCCCCTTGCAGCGATGTTGGAGTTTGCATAGTCGTAGCACTTGTAGAAGCCATGCTTCCAGTATTGGTCATCCATGGTAAGCACGTAGCGTAACCTGGACTTGACGGTCTATGCGTCGGAGTCCCAATGTATTGTAATACGTCTGGATGACTAGATGGTAGTGGAGAATTCAAAGCCGCTAACAACTCTGAGAGTTCTTCTACCTCTATGTTATTCTCGGCTTGAAAGAGAACTCGAGAAAGGACTAGAGTGTACCTCTCTTGTTCAGAAGTGCCAGGACTTGCTTGAACACTAATGCCCTCGAGAGGAGGATCAATCCCCGATGCGTCAACCGGCGTGGGACGGAACCCACCGGTAGTATTACCTCTGCGCCTTCTAGGAGAAGGCTCTAAACTTGGCGGTGAAAGACCACGAAGTCTTCGAGACCGTCTGGGAGATCGGTCAGCCACTTTGAATTCTTTGTTATGATCTAACTAAAGACTCCAAAAATTGAAAGCTAGGCCAACTATGAGCACAGAGCACACACTATAAAGTCCCTAAAGATAACAGCCAGTCAAACAACTTCCAAGTATTTCCGCTCCGGGTGATTAGGAATGGACACGAAAATACAAGAAAGTGAATTAAGGGGCCTTCCGAAGATAGTCTGGGATGATGAGGGCCCAGTCCTATCAGCGAAGGTATCAGAGGAAGTTGTGTTGACCTCCTAACAACAACCTGCGCCGGTGCAAGCCCCCAAGCTTCGCAAGGGTGCCCTCCATTAGTACTGTCGAGAGTGATGCAACATCGACCTCAGGTGCCATGGGATTCCCCTCCGCAGCCACCTATGTAGATCCCTAGGAGTAGCAACTATGGATAGCAACTCATCGCAGAAGCCAGGCGGAACAGTCGTGAGGTAAGTTTGGACAAGTAGGAGAGGGGGTATCTCTCTTCCCTGTCTTCACAGACGCTCGTGCTTAACTCCTACATCTGGAGCTTTCCTGGTATTCCTAACACTATTGGATTTTCTCTCGTTATTCAGACTCCTACGTTTGACGTTTATATGGCCTTGGAGAGTTAACTCTCCACTTGCCTGATCCAAGGCCCTAAAATCCTAAACTTGTTGGTGTAACTGACTTAAACAAAAAGTTCTAGTGAATTTTAGTTAGCGCTTGATTTTAAAATAGGTTGTTCTTTAAGTCACAAGGTAATGGAAGTGAAACTAGTGGTGTTTTTTGACACAAAATAAATTAATAAAAACTTAACTACATGCACATGCACTTTTTTCGTTTTTCGATGAAGAGCAATTTCTATAGGGTTCAGAGGAACTTCTAATAAAAAAAATTTTCTTTTCTATTCATTAATTCACGCCTCACACTCACAAAAGCTAACAAAGCTATATATGCCTAAAAAGGTATGCAAATCTATCCTAATGCAACAAATCTATGCCAATGCAAGATTCAAAACTACTCTAACAAAATGAAAGTCACTTGCTTATCAATCTTTATCTTGCCACTTAAAATGTCTAGATGGAATATGAGATGCTACCATTCATTTCGTCTAAACACTAAAAACAATTTCTAAGACAAACATAAAGCACTTTCATTCACTAAAAGGAAACCAAATGAAAACCAAGTTCAAGAAAGCAAAACTAAGTTTTTCAAAAATATTTTCTTCAAATGCAACAACAAAAAAGTCTTTTCAAAAATGCTCTCAACAACACTGAAACTTGTGATTGAAGAATAGGCAAAAAACACTTTTGCAAATTGACACCACTCAACCATTATAGATCCATTTGGGCAAATCACTCCCATCATCCAGATCAATATTTTAGGGCTCATCAATCCCTAATTTCAGTTGCTACATGCCCTAAACAAGTCAACCTATTGAATGCCTCCTTCCCAGATAGTTTCATGGCCTAAAGACATATTGAAATGACTCCTTGAAGGACCAACATAGGTAGGACCATGTAAGGGTGCTCTATAGAGCACCTAGGCCCATGCAAGGGTGCTCTACAGAGCAATTAGGCCCACTTTGACCTGCGCTAGGAAAGATTAAGAAAAATTTGCATAGGGTTCTGGGAATATTCCTTGGTTCTAGATCATTCTAGAAGGATCCCACCTCTTATCCCCTCCTATGAGCTCAAAATTGGATAGGATAAGGATCCATTAACATCCTATCCTCTCATCCCTTCCTCCATGGAAACTAACTCTAAGTTTGGAAGGCCATTCAATACCCTCATTTATGACAAAACCTCCTACATCTTCCTATAAATTAAGCACTGATCTAAGTGATCAAGGCGTGGGACTTTGATGATTGTAAGGAGATAATGTTAGTTTTAGAATTTAGACTATTGTAAGTGTCGTTATGCTATTGGATTGTCATGCTCATGATGTTATGTGGATGGAACCAAAGCTGGAGGAGTGACTTCGAATCAGGTTTCATGGTTGTAATTCTTCCTTCTATTCAATAAAGTATTTTAACCTTTTTCCATATGCTTATCTTGTTATATGATGCTTATATGTGTGAATTTATCTGATTCCATTTACTTGTAATCTATACATCTTTTCCTTTGATCAGTTCTTTGTCTCCTATTGATGTTTATAGCTATTTTTCAAGTGTGTTAAGTACAGGAAGGAGTGACAAGATCGATACAAAGAAGACAAGAGGAAAGCAGAACTACAAGTAGGTCTTCTCATCTTCTTTGTCTTATCTATTGCTTATAGGAAAAGGCTAAAGTGCTTTAAACTATTGTTCTAGATATGGCTACTTATCTAGGGAATTAGTATTTATCCATAGATAACAAATTCTCCAAAACAATTACATAATCCAAAATGAAGTACTTAGTAAGCATAATTTCCCCATGGGCAGGTAAAGGTATTTTTATCTTTGTCTTCTGGAGCTACTTAGACTTGATTATACCTACTAAAGCCATCCAAGAATGAGAAATATTTCTTTCCTGCCAATGTATCTAAAACCTGATCTATGAAAGGAAGTGGAAAGTGATATTTTAAAGTGGATTTATTCAATTCCCTATAGTCAATACATGCTCTCCATTTTCCATTATTTTTAGGAGCAATTAATAAGGGTGAAAAACACTAACTCTCTTATATTGGATAGATGAAATTCACATTCTACAGTTTTTGTAGTTCCTCCTTAACAATTTCCCTTAGATTTGGATTCATTCTTGTTTGAGGTTGTTGAAATGGTTTGGCATTTTCTTCAATGTAGATATGATGTATACAAGTATCAGGATCAATTCCCTTCATGTTAGTACATTCCCATGCATAGGCAAAGGAATGTTCTTGTAACATATTTATTGATTCTTTATTTTGAAATTATTCCAAATTATTATTCATAATCAAAGCTTTTCCTTGAAAGATTTCACTCGTAGAATTGCCAAATTTTTCCATAGAATGCAAGGGTGGTTGGAAAGATGATAGATACTCAATATTAAATTGTTCTTGGAAACTTTCACTGAATTCGCAATATGATGAAGACTTATTGTTTTCAATAAAATTCAAAATTTGATCTTCTTCATCTATTCGTGAAGTAGAAAAGATTGGTATTATATAAATTTCATCATCTATCCATTCTTCATTTTCAACTTATATTGCTATTTTGTAGGTGGATACAGTGTGAATTTTTTTGTTGGATTTCCATTAGAGATAAACATATCACCAAATCTACAACTTATAAAAGCATCGGTTGTAACTATCCATGGTATTACTAGAATCAATGGATGTCCTCCTAAGTTATTATTGGGTGTTAAAATCACGAAATCAATGGGATATTCCTAAGAATCTAAGGATACATATATATCTTCTAATAGATTATCAGGTTTGACTACAGATCTATTTGCTAATTGTAACAATGTAGGTGTATATTGAAGATTAGGAAGTTTTAATTGATTCATAGTTTGTTTACTCATGATATTGATGTGTGTCTTCACAATGGGATTTCTTGGATCAAGATATTTTTGAATTGTTGTTTTACCCATCATGATATCTACATTTTTCCCGACTAGTTGAATTCTTTTGCTTCTTTTCTCTTTTTTCCTAGTTTCTTATGCTCAACTCTCTAATTGTTGTTGCAAAAGATGGTATTTACTTAATCACTTTTAGAAAAGGAATTTTTACAAAAACATTTTCCAGTTCATCTAACACATCATAATCATGCATTAAAATCTATTTTTCTACCACTTCATGAATTTTTAATCTCCTAAGAAAAGGTGGTTTTGAAATAGATATTGAAGATTGTTTCATAATAGGAGTTGAGTTATTTGAATGTGTTTGAGTAACTTTCTTTTGAGTTTTTTCTTTTTCATTAAGAGATTTCTCTTCTTTAGAGGTCTTTTCTTTTTCACTTTCCTGAATAACAATTGATCGAGACTTCTTATCTAATATTCTACCAGATCTAAGTTGAACATTGTTTAGATCCAATGGAGGTATCATGTAAGTTCTGAAATTGTGTCCTTTCATATTGTAAACAGGTTGTGACCTTTTATTGTTAATTGGATTTGGGTGTGGTTGGGTAGGCAATTGGTTTGGTCTTTGAGGAAATGGTAATGAAACTTGTGGATTCAAATTGTGGGGTTGAGTTTATTAAACAGGCCGAGGTTAATATTGTGGAGGAAAGGTAGGATATGATTGTTGAAATTGTGGATATTGAGGATATTGAGGGTACTTTCCATAAGGATTTTTCCATCCTTGTGACCAAGGTTGTGGTCAATATTTCCAAGTCATTAGGGCAGTCCAATTACTTTGTGATAATTGTGCAAGTGGTTGGGTCTTAAAACCTTGAGTTATATTTGGTTATGGATTCTCCCATGGGTTTTAGCAATAAAAAAAAGAGAGTCTACCTGGTTTGGTGCTCCTTCTTCTTGATAGACAACTTTAAGACCTGGAATTGAGGGACATTATTTTCTATCATTATTTTCTACACATATAACACAAGTTTCTACACTTTAAATTAAGAGGACATTCTCTCAAGGGATGTTTCTTTCTGCACTTAGGGAAAAAAATGGACAATTCAACATTTTTAGCCTTTTCCTTGTTTTGTTTTTTAAGGGTGTCAATTTTTTCACTAAGACTCCCTAAAATATATGTTTTAAAACTATCAGGAAATTTACCTAACTCTTCAATACTTATTGTCCCTGCTGCAGGTTTATTGATCCTTGATAAAATAAGACCTCTTGGATATTTCCCAATTCTCACTTTGCCTCTTGAAATGTGTATTCATAACTCACAAATTTCTCCAAGTGACAACTGAGAAGTGTCTCCCTTGCCCATTAGATTGAGAAGATCAATCCAGTCATCTCTAATGGATTTCAATAAAAGAGATTCAAATTTTCCTCATCTAGATTATTCATTTTTTCCCTTTTAACATTATAAGAAAATCTTCAACAAAGTCTTCAAGATTTTTTTATTCTTTTTGTACCATTTTAAAGACTTCATCCTTAATATTATGGGGCATACAGTAGTCCTTATATTTCTCTAACAATGTAGTTTTCATTTTTTCCCATGTTCTTATAGAATTTTTCCCTAAACTCATAAAACATTTTAATGTTGCATACTTAAGGGTTACAGGGAATAATTTCTACTTTTGAGCATCATGCAGATAATCATATGATCTACACAAGACTTCAAATTCAAAGAGAAATGTTTCAGTATCTTCACTCCTTAGTCTGTGAAAGTTTGTTAGGATAAAGGTTGAGATATGTTTCATTGTCGCAATGTATATTCATCAAGGATAGGAAAACCAAAGGGTTCTGGATTTATATCTTCTCCTCTCCCTCTTCCTCTTCCTCTTCCTCCACCTCTTTCACCTCCCTATTTCCTCCTTTTCCTCCTCCAATGCTAGGTTGTTCACCATTCACATTATGTACCTCTCCTTCGCCTTCTCCATCTATTATAGATTCTTCAGAACTAATAAAGGGTTATGGCTCCAAAATTAGGTTTTCAGCTTCCTCTAGCTCCTTTGGTTCTTCCTTCAATGTTTTGTTAAAATAGTTTTCTTCTTCCTTTTCTTCAGCTGGAAATTCCAGCTCTTGAGCTGTAATTTCTTCTACATATGAAGATAGAGGAATTACTCCTGTTGTTGGAGATATGGGGTTTTCTTCTTACATTAAGGCTTATGTTGATGAAGTTGGTGAATCTCTAGGTTGGGTTTAAGATATTAATACCTCAGGGAGTTTGTGTTTGCCTGCTATGGATGGAATTCAAGTTGGTGTGGGTGGTGTGGCACTATGAGGTTGTGGTGGGGTGAGCGATGTTGTTGGAATTAAACTCTTACCTCTACCTACAAATCTACCCCTAGAGTCCCTTTCCCTATGCATCTCATGTTTTGTTTCTGTTTTTTATTTTTTAATTTATCAAAATGAAAAAAAACAAAGACTTCTATTTACACTTCCCCTCAAATGGTGCCAAAATGTTTGTCAATTTAATTGTCTTAAATTGTTACATAAATTATCTACTAGAGTTGGCAAACTTGTGAAGTGAAAGTGCACTATATGTGCTAGAAGTCCTTTTTATTAAATCAGATTATTAATGTGCATGATTGGGTTACTAAAGATTACTTCTAAGGATGTTTTTCATTTCTATATTACTCTTTAAAGATAATGAATTTAACACATTCAAAGATTCCTAAAATTTCTTCACTCCTTTCTAATTAAATTAAAAATGCCCTTCACACTTGGAAAATGAAACTAAATAAAACTCATACTATCTCATTAAATTAACATAACTTAACCAATCTATTGCAACACAAATTTAATCTCTAAAAGCATAATTATTCGTCTAATGATCTATCAATCCTTTGCATAAAAACCAAAATGAAATTGAATTCTAGTTAAAATGAAAACTGCAAATTTTCTCATTATCAATCACTCATGCTATCAAATGAAATACTTTGAAATGAAAAATAACGAAATCTATGAAAATTTATTACACTACAATTGACATTATTATAAACCAACTTGAAAACAATGATTAGTGAAATATTTCTATCACTACTTAATTGAAATAAAATTGCAAAATGATTCTAAAACATGTAAGTAAATACAACAAATGACAAAGAAAACATATGAAAATGTAGAACCTTCATTGTTTGTAGGGGCCCTCCATAAACAGGTGGTCACAAAACTTTAATTGAACAGTCAGATATGCATCAAAACTTCATTCTTCATTAACAAGTAAAAGGAGAGAATAAAACAATACTGTCACATATATAAATTAACCTCCATTCATGTTTTGTTACATGGTATTTAAAAAATCTTGTGTCAAATAATTGTTTGAGGCTTTTAGGCTACGATTAGCTAATAGACTTCTAAGCTTAACTTCTAACAAGTATCAAAATATTTTTTCCTCGCGATTTTCTATTTGGAAAAGAAAATCATAAAGCATAAGTTTTTTGGACTATCGCTCGCATGTTCAACAACACGTTGACTTTTGCCCTTTAACCACTCAATCGAATAATCCTTTGATGATCTAGTTTTGGATGGATAGGAGGGAATCATTGAAGGGATCAATCTCCACCAATCCTTATTTTTTTCTTCTTGGTTGGCACCTCAGATCCTGGTAAACCTTGGAGTTGTCTATAAAAACATAGATTAGTTGCAAAATTGCATGAATTCGGTAGTTAATACAATCATTAATTCAATAGTAAGGAACATTAACAAATATGAAAGATAATATAATTAAGTACCTTACCATGCCAAAAACCTTGTAGTTTGATGCCTTTTGATTTGATGATGATCATGAAAGAGAGGAAAATTTTGTAAGGGGGAATGTCAAAATGAAGCATTTACGAGGCTCTACAAGTTTCCAATAGAACTCACTAGTAAAATAGTTCTCATCCATATTGAAGTCTAAGACACCCCATTGGATTACACCATTTTTATTAGAATATGTTACATGCATGCCATCAAGGTTGTGCTTGTTCAATATTCTACACCATGATTTTTCCCCATAATTGAATGATGATAACCATCAACCAACTAACACACTATGATTCAGGGGCACCCCCCTCCCCCGAGAGTGTTTTACCATTTGTGAGATCCCAACAAGAATTGTCAAATATTCCAGGGATCCATTATAAAGGTTAGGCATATAAGTTTCAAATATTCCACACTCCTTGTTACCTACCCCAAAGATCCACTAGTCATGTCTTCTCCTACGATCGCACCAGTATGCATAGTAACCCCTTACTCTAGTGAATTGTTTTTGGACAACCAATCCACAACCATGGAACTAGAGATTGATTTAACAAGTAATATGCCCCTTTTACCATATTCTATCACTCAAAATCCTTTCCTTTACCCCCTTCATGGTTTCGTCTCACATCAAGCGATGGAAACACCCATTATGAAACATGGCTCTGGCCTTGCCCATCTAGTATTTCGCACCACCTACCATGTTGGCTTTGTTAGCGATTTCACCCATTGGAAAATTACATTGGCCCCTCTTACAAGGGACCTTTCTCCTTTTTTAACACCAACAAACACAATGACACTAGAGGCCACTGAGAAAAAGGAAAGGAGAAATAAAAGAAGAAAGACCCAATAGCCACAACTTCCCCTAGGGTAAACCCCTATTGTGCCCTTTGAGACATGTTGGGCCACCCTACCAATTAATTCCCAACATTAGATGAGATGAAATTCATTCGTTATGCCCTTTAGGTATGCACATCGATTCCTTCCCTGTTAGGGGAAAACGAAAGTACCTTACATAACAAAGGTCTATGCACTAGCCATCCATGTTCCATTTGTTCACAATAGGGACACTACAAACATCATTGTCCAAATCACCCATAAGATAGAGATGCATTGTGTCGAGCTATAAAAAGGGTCTCTTTCACCTCTAATTACCTCACATTAATATGTCAATCTGGGAGCGTTTTGTTATTTCAAAGAGTGTCTCAGTCTAAGGCTATCATTTGCCAAAGTAATGCTAGTAGTACAATGTTTAGAAATACAAGAGTAAACGGATGCTTGTATACAACTAGGCTACTCCAAAAGAGTAAATCACACACTCCGAAGACTAGGCAACTTATCAGTCAAGGGTTCGGTAGCAATAACCCATCCCTTTGGAAACTGATGGAAAGGAAATTAGGGAATAGACCATGGATCTGGGAGCCAGACAGTAAATGCCAAGGCCCACTACAGCCTTAGATCGTCTCCCACACCAAAATAACAAACACTAGCAAATGGAACGACAGATAAGAAAATGAAATGGAAAATAAGAAATCAAACAGAAAATCTGTAATGGAACAACAATTCTTAAATGGAATAGCAATTCTTAAATGGAACAGTAGCTATGAAATAGAATCGACAACTAAGTCTCGCGAGCAGCAAAAAACTTAATTTACCAAATCAAAGGCATTAATCATAATCAAACAACAATCTTTCACTCTTAAGGCATATCGAACAACACACATGAATGGAACAACACTGAGCACTGATAAGTTATGGAACAACACTTACAAACCATATATGCACATAGCATGCTTAAAGAGTAATATGATCCAAATATTAATCTCAGTTAGAGGGAATATGACTGCATTTCAAAGTAGAACAACATCCTTCATCAATTCAACAATTATAAAGAACATAACTCCTAGGATAAATTCTGTAACATGAATGAACAAATGCGCAGCACAAAAGCTCTGTAATGGGATAGTAACAGTGTTTTGTTAAGACTAGTAATATTCAATCAACTCTAAAAGGAACAGTAATATGATGCAGAGTCAATACAATAGTTCTATCTGTAGAAATCTTAATGAATTAAACTTAACAGAGCATGTGATGTAAACTTATGAAGCATATCAGATTACCAAATAATGACGAGAAGCAAACCATAGATAAAGCAGCGATCCCTCAGGATCAAGGATCCTGAGGGATTCGCCAAACCATTAATCCTTAATCATCTATTTTCCCTCCTGCGTCGAGCTGGTGTCTTCACCTCCTTTTCAGGGCCGATTTGCTTTGATCTGCTTAGCCTTGTTTGCATTTGGTCTCCCGTCGAAGAGACATCGGTTACCTCGTCCTTGTCCTTTCCTTTGGAACAACAACTCCTTGTTTTCATCCCTTCCTGCATGAGGAAATGACAATTGTCAGCGTTTTAGTCTTGCATAATAATCTCACATGTTTTGTTATAATTCTTTATCGTTTCCCATGTTCATGATGCAAAAGGGTTTACAAGTTCTACTGAAAAGTCACTGAAATGATCATCAAAAACATACCTTTTTAGTACTCCACACACCCCCCTACTTACCCTGTTTCATGCCCTCATGAAAATGTTGTAGTTGACATGCAAGATAGTGAGAGAATAGGCTGGAGATGGAATCTCATACGGAGGCCTACAACCATGATGAATAACTAGGTAGTCAAAGAAATGGCCAGTTTGACCCTCAGGCATCTCATACAGGGCTTGGTATCTAGGTTCAGGGTGCCAAATAATTGGACTCCAAAACCTATATCCTAACCAGGATGGCCCTGCTCTCAAAATACTTTCACCATAAAGGTGCAAACGATTGGCAGCTAATTTAGAATTTTCATACTTAAACAGTTCCCTGAGCTGGATATTCGGATTAGAGATTTGATACCGAAATTTAGCCTCATCAATGGCAAGGTCTTTAATAGAAGGAAAGTATTCTAATCCTGGTCGAATGAGTGCCTGATGCATGGGTCTTAATGTTTCAATGACACCCGGAGTCTTCATGAGGTTTCTATGTGCTTTCCAAAACTGTACTGGGTTCCTAGGGTCAGTCCTTACCCACAAATCTAAGCCGTTTTCTTCCCTCTGGAAAGTATTATAGGCTTTGAGCCATTTAATCTGATTAACCCCAAATGAGATGGATGCCTGCAATTGGATGTCTCCAACAAAGGGGCCAGGGTTCAGCTCAGTCTCCTGGTCTAGTACAAGGTTATGCAAATAGAACTCGCACAACAGTCTCTGGACTTTTACCCTGTTGTGTTTACAGCATTCTATAAAATCATTGACAGTGTTAATTTGTATGGGAGCACCTGCTTTAACAACTTTTATTTTTAATTGCAAATACCATTCCAGTAAAAACAGGGCATAATTTTTGGCAGGGGCCCTACATGCTAAGACGTCATTGTATAAAGAACACAAGGTATCCATCTGCTTGATAACAATATCTAGCCTACGAGTTACCTTTGCAACTTTCTCTTGTTCCTTCCGCCAACCTTCAAAAGCCTGGCTTTCGGATTGATTGACGTTCCTAAGTTGCTGCTGTAGCTCTTCATACTTTTCGCGAGGGACCGTTTGCTCTCTAAGCTTTTCTGCTTCTTGTTGAGCTTGCTTCAACCCCTTGCGCAAGGTTACTGTTTTTGGATCTCTTCTCCATGCAGCAATGGAGGCCGGGAGTTTTACCTGAACTTTCCTATTGCGTTGCTTTGAGTTCAAAACCCTTATCACTCCTGAAAGTGGTGCCTCCGTCTGAATTTTATTATCACAGGTCATCATATCATCCATTTCTATTTTAACGTGGATATCGGTTTTTTGTTGTTCCTTTTCAAATGGAACAGTAGTCTGTTCCTCAGCATCATTTGGAACAACAGCTAGATTTTCGACAAGGTTTTGAAAAGCAGGACGAATTCTAATCCTCCGCCTCTTTGCCTTGCGGAGTTTTGCTGGAGTGGTAACCTTTTTCTTTCCTGAAGTCCTTTTTACCCTCTGCCTTGTTTTCAGGATCCTAATCTGCTGGCGGAGCTGGGCTATTATGCTCAATAATCTCTGTTGTTCCTTTCGAAATTCTTTAATTTCCAAAATTTCGTTAGAAGGAACAACAGGCTGTTCACTGCGGCCTAGACCGTGACTAGTCCCTGGATCTTCATTATGGGGTGTTTCTTCATTATTCTGCTCTGGCTGTTCTGGGGTAGGAACCCTAACTGGTTCTGTCAATTCTTGGGCAACTTCTTTTTCTACCCCTGCTTCCTCCAGAATTTCTTCCGGTATCTTCTGGGGATTGTTGCTGTTCAGTATCTCCTATTGTTTCTTTATCATGAACAGGAAGATTTTCTTCTTCTGCCTCTTTTGCATGTGGTTTTTCTGGTGCATTTTCCTCCTGGGGTTTGTCATGGAGGTCTGATGGACTGGAAGGTTGGACATATTCACCCATATTGGCCAAGACTTTGGCTAATTCATCTTCTCCCATTGGGTCCTGTGATGGGCTACCTTCCTGTTGTTCCATTTCCTCCTCCTACTTGGATTGTTCGGCTTCTGTTTCAGAATGCTTAGCTTCTGTTTCAGAATGCTCAGCTTCTGTTTCAGACTGCTCAGCTCCTTCCTCATTTTCTTCTTCGGATTGCTCGGCCTCCTCTCCAGATTGCTCGGCCTCTTCTTTCTCTTCTCCTTCAGATTACTCAGCCTCTTCTTCTGGCTGTGAGGGTTGCTCATCTTCAATTTCTACTAGCTGGCTGGTGTTTTCCTGGATTTTTTCCAACCTCCCTCGTATTCATGCTAACCAGACCGATTTCCTGCATTTTTCTGGCTATTCGGGTATACCGGTGGCATGCTTACGCTTTGCCGATCCCTTGCATTTTTCCAGACGCTCGGATGTATTAGTGACATGTTTCTATTTTTCTAATTCTCTGCATTTTTCTGGATGCTCTGGTGTGTTGGTGGCATGCTTACGTTTTGGGGATGGTGCTGTCAAGACCCCTTCAATCATTGCAATTAGCTCTTCCCAGCTGCTCTGCTGCTGGGTGAGGCTATGACTAACAATTAATCGAATTAACCCATGATGACTAACAACTGACTCTACATGATGTGCCTTTTTTAAGCTTCGTGCAACGTCATGAAGTAACGAATTCAAAAGTGCAGGTAAATTTACAGAGCATTTTTGTTTTAGAACAGCTAAGAGTTTAAGATGTCGTGGTCTTACCACGTCTTTTCTACCCTTGCAGGTGATGTAGCTTTGCACGGTCCTTGCCAATTCTGCCCAGGGCTCTCCTCGCGTTGCTGGCAGAACTCCCTTTCCTTTAATTGCCAAGATCTGGCTTTCGTCCCGGAAGATTTCTATAATCTTCTGTAATCTCTCCTTCTTTAACGTCCATACAGGTCCGGTGGCTGGTAGTCCTGAGACTTCTGCGATTATGTCATCGATGACTGTTATCTGTCTCCCCCTCACTGTGGAGTAATCCTCCTGCAAATTCTGAAGGAATTCAATTGCCACTGTCTCGTTAGACTCCTGCAAGTGGTTGAGATAAGTCAGCCACCCTGCTCTTGCCAGGATTTCCCAGGCAGCAGTGGAGACTGTCAACACCTACGGTTCCCTCCGGATCACTCTTCCTCCCATGGTTTCACTGTGAATTCTCAATGTAATAGCAACTGTTCGTGCTGTTTGAAACACAGAGAGGGTAATAGATGCAAGACTTGTTTGGAAAAAACAGAGTATACAATAGAAATGGCTTATGAACAACAATTCGTGTAACAAAAATAAAAATAGCATGCCGTTAAGCCATGCCATACCCTAGTACACAACTTTCCCGAATAGTGAGCTAACATGTAATCCAGGGAATAATGAGGTTAACCTCCCCCCCCGCAATGTGATAGGATGTCCCAGCCGTCAAATAAAGGAGCAACGCCCAATCTGAAATAGAGTCATAAAGGAATAGCGTATAAAAATATGCCATGTTTAGAAAAACAACAAATTACCGAAATCGAGGCGTAGAGTTGGATCACGTATTACGTAAGAGGCTGCTATGATATGATGCGAGGCTGAGATGAGAGGACATCTGTCGTACTTTCTAAATCTCCTGTGGTCATTGTTAATTACTCTGCCATGATTGGTGATAATAGATTTGCATGCGCTATATAATTCGGGAAATAATATATGATTAATTACCAAGGTGTAAGAAACAAAAGGGTATTAATAACTCACCTATTGGTGTAAATAATGTGACTTCGATACCATTAACAGTGCTCTGCTGCCGACAAGTGTCCATAACCTTGGCAGAGTTGTTTATTTCACTCATGGAACCATGATCCTTTGTGTATACTTTAGGGAGTGTAATGTCAAAATGTAGGCCATTATGCTGGCTTGGTAACTAGTTAACCATAATGCCATTCACGAGGAAGGAGTGAAAAGTGGGCAGGCCGACTGGTGATGAGACCTCCTATTCCAAGGTTTGTTTATTTGATATACCTTTGTTGAATTGAGGGTTCTGTGATCCATATCAATTTATGAGAGATTCTTCAACGTAAATCACATAGAATATCATTTGTCGACGCGTTTCGAACCAACTAGTGTGGTTCATCGTTAGGACAAGTTGATGAAACAGATCCAACTTAGCATGTTAAATAGTCTAAGTAGAGTCTCCAACAGCTAATTCAACCAATAGCTAATTTTGACTTTGGTACCAGGGTCAAATTATTAATATTATTATTACTATTATTTATTTATTTATTATTATTATTATTATTATTATTATTCATTTTTAATAAATAAAATAAATCTAATTGGTGTTAATGGTTAGTTAAAAAATTAATTAATTTATTTATTTAATAATTAATAATTATAAAGATTATAATAATAGGTTGTTAATAAAAGTTAGTTAGAATTAATAAAAATATAGGAACGAGGTAATAAAAATAAAAATACATAAATAAATAAATATTAATGTATGTAAATTAAAGACGCTGGTTATAAAAGGTACTAAAATAAATAAATAAAATAATAAAATAAATTAGTTAATTAATAAAAAATAACCATAAAAAAAATAAATAATAATAATAATAATAATAATAATTAAATTAAGATTAAAAAAAAAATTTAAGATTAAAAAAAATAAAATAAATAAATAATAATAATAATAATAAGTAACAAGAAAATATTATCAAGTTAAAAAATTTAATTAATAAAAATCATAATCCTTCAATTAGGAAGAGAGGGCTGGGATCCAGTAGCTGCTTATCTTCCATCCATCCTCTCTATTGAGATTGTTCGGTCTTTTCTCAATTTCAAGGGCTTCCCTAAATTTTCGGTGATGGAATTGCGAAACCCTAGCGATAACACTCAACTCCTCTATGCAGACATGATGATTGGTACTCTCTGCATGTTCAGCTAAAGTGGAAGACTTGGTTCTCCTATGCCTGAGGTCAGCTGCATGCTCACTAATCCTTTGACTAATGGAGCGACCAGTCTCACCAATATAGGGTGCCCCACAGGAGCAAGGAATAATATAAACCCCTTTCATGTCCTTAGGGTCGATAGGATCCTTCACAGATCTGAGGGATTTATGGATGGTGTTGAGGGGTCTAAAGGTCGAGGGGACATTATGCCTCTTAAGAATCCTAGCAATCTTATCCGTGGTCCCCTGTACATAAGGAAGATGGACACCTGGGACCCGCTCTTTCGGTTCTCTTTTAGCCAATGAATTTTTGGCAGCTTTGAGGAAAGCTTTCCGACCCAGGTACTTGTTGTAACCATTCTCAACAAAAACATTAAGGAGGTGGGATTTCTCTTTCTCAAAGCTTTTTTCATCAGAGATCCTAAGGGCCCGAGTAGCTAGGGTGTTAAGAACACCCAACTTCTGGGCCGGGAAATGGTGGGAATTGGCATGAAGATACTGCTCTGTATGTGTTTTCTTTCGAAACACTTGGTGGGAGAGGGAACCATCACTATTCTTAGAAATAAGAATATCAAGGAACGGGAGGCAACCATTGACTTCCTGTTCTTTGGTGAACTTAATGGCTGACGATTGACAGTTGAGATGATCAAAGAAGAGATCCAATTCCTCTTGGCCATGAGACCAGATGACATTAGTGTCATCTACATATCTCTTCCAAAGCTTTGGCAGGAAGCGTGCCGAGCTAAGGGCCTTGGATTCAAAATCTTCCATAAAATGATTAGCAACCACAGGGGAAAGGAGGGAGCCCATGGCAACACCACAGGTTTGCTCGAAGAAGTCTCCTTCAAAACTAAAGAAGGTGGAGGTTAGGCAGATCTCCACTAAATGACAAATGATATTCTATGTGATTTACGCTGAAGAATCTCTCATAAATTGATATACCTTTTGGACCATATCCCTGGTGTGGTGGCCATAGCGGGAATGCCACTTCGCTTTCATCCTCATGATCATGGTAGGCTGGCTCTTGATGAGACCCCCTATCCTACATTTGACAACTTATAAGTCATGTTTACTTTTTTTCTTTCTTTTTCACCAAATACCTTCCCTTTTTTATAAACAAGGGGTGGTTCAACACTTCTTAAGAGTAGGAATGGTGGAAGAAGTCTTAACATCTCAATAGGAAGATATAAACCCTTTGCTCTTATTCCTAAATAATAATAAAAGAGGGAAAAAAAAGGGGTCGTCATGATGAAGATGAACAATCATAGCAGAATTAGTAGAACAATCACAACAAAAGATGATAAATAAATGTGTCCTTCCTTTTGTCCTCTTACCAATGCAGAGCCTTGTAAAGATAGCGATTTATGATTAGCAGATTTCAGTATGTTGAGGTTTTGTATCCATTGCATAAATGCATAGCTGTATTCTAAAAGACTTGAAAGAACAGGAGCAATAAGCATCCTTAATTTAGATCAACAAAAGGGACAAGCTGCTTCATAAGGAGAGAAAAAGCATGCAAGTGATGTTCTTTTTGGAGAAAGGGCCAACAAGAGACCTCAAAATAGCAGAAAATGCAAATGTCGTTCCTTTGAAAAAGGAACAGCAGAACATTCCAATGTCGTTCCTTTGAAAAAGGAACAACAAAATAAAAAATATGTTGTTCCTTTGGAAAAGGAACAACAAACACACGGAAATGCCGTTCCTTTTGAAAAAGGAACAGCAAAATAAAAAATATGTTGTTCCTTTGGAAAAGGAACAACAAACATATGGAAATGCCGTTCCTTTTGAAAAAGGAACAGCAAAATCAAAAATATGATGTTCCTTTGGAAAAGGAACAGCAAACACATGGAAATTCCATTCCTTTTCAAAAGGAACAACACAATCAAAAATATGCTGTTCCTTTGGAAAAGGAACAACAAACACATGGAAATGCCATTCCTTTTGAAAAAGGAACAGCTGGAAGAAAATGTTGTTCCTAAAAAAAGGAACAGCAAAAATGACAGCAAAACATTAATTCAAAAATATGTACAAAAAATGATTCAAAGAAAAAGAACTTATGTACAACCTATAAAAAGAAATGAATTCCTTAATGAATTACAGGTGATGAAGACTTCTCTTCCTCTCCCAAAATCTCCATATCAGTGTCTCAGCGTAGCTGCTCGCAGAAGGACTCCCGAGTGAGTGGTTTGCGATAGAGATGAACTCGGTGGCCATTTACCTTGAAGGCATATCCAGGACCGTCAATAGTGATTAGAGTAAGGGTCCCATTGTCATGTACCTTCTGGATTTCTTATGGTCCCAACCAACGAGTCTGGAGTTTCCGAGGAAGTCCTGAAACCTGGAGTCATACAACAAAGCCCAGTCTCCCTCGTGAAAGACTTTGTTTTTAATGAGAGAATCATGTCATTTAGCTCGCTGCTGTTGGATCAGGGCAGTATTTTGAAGTGCAGAGAGCCTAATTTCGTCCAACTCATTGATCTGTTGCAATTGATTAATCTGTGCCTCGCTTAAATCTAAGCCAACTTCCTGTGCTATCCGTAATGTTTGGATTTCAAATTCTATAGGGAAAATGGGTTGTTTTCCAAACACTAATTGATAAGGTGAGTAACCAGTGGTGCTTCTCCATGTTGTTCTGTAAGCCCAGAGTGATTCAGGTAGTCTGGCAGCCCAATCACGTCTATGGGATGCAATGGTTTTTGTTAAAATTGCTTCTATTATTTTATTGCTGCTTTCTACCTGTCCATTCACTTGTGGGCGGTATGGAGTGGTGATTTTATGCTGGACATGATAATTGTTGAATGTTGCAGCTAATCTGTTCCCAGAAAATTGTGGTCCACCGTCTGTAATTATTTCTCTTGGAAGGCCATAATGTACAAATAGATGGAACAGGAACTGTATGACAGAGTCCTCTGTAGCTCTAGGAAATGCTTCTGCTTCAACCCACTTGGTGACATATTCTGTTGCCACCAAAATATATGTTTTCTGATTTGATGATGGGTTGATAGGTCCAACGAAATCAAGAGCCCATCGCTCGAATGGTTCAATGACTAACTGTGGTTTCAGAGGCATCTCATCAGATTGACCAGGACGTCCTGCTCGCCGGCAGCTGTCACAGGCTTGGACAAATTTCTTTGCATGTTTCAAAATCGTGGGCCAGTAACACCCTATCTGCAGCACCTTATGTCCAGTTCTATGCTCAGCGAAATTTCCACCACATGGTCCATCATGACATGCTTTTAAAATGTCAAAGATTTCATCTTCTCGAATGCATCTCCTGATATGCATGTCTACCCCTGTGTGAAACAAATAGCCCCCAATCCACGAGAATCGAGCGCTCTTCTGAACAATCTGATTTCGCTCATTAGGGGTTAGGTGTTTTGGTAATTTACCTACTGCGAGGTAATTGGCAAGATCAGCATACCAGGGTGTTTGAACAACAACAACAAAAAGATGCTCATCTGGAAATTGATCTTCAACTGTTGCTGCATCAATTGGCTTTGGCGTTCTTGAGAGAAAATTGGCTACAGGGTTTTCTTTGCCAGGTCGATCCTTGATTGTGATATCAAATTCCTCCAATAGAATCAACCATCTAGTTATTCTACTGTTTGTGACAGGCTTATTTGCTAAATATTTTATGGCGGAATGATATGTATACAAGATAACAGGATATCCAGTAATGTAATGTCTAAACTTATTGACAGCATGTATTACAGCTAGGAATTCTTTTTCAGTAACAGTGTAATTTAATTTAGCAGGGGATAAATTTTTGCTGATGTAATAAATATCATATGGTTTTTTGTCCTCTTCCTGCCCGAGGACTGCTCCAATGGCTGTGTCTGAGGCGTCAGATGATATCTGGAATGGCAAATCCAAATTTGGTCCTTGAAGGACTGGAGTTGTGGATACGAGCTTATTCAGATCCTTGAAAGCACGTTCACATTTTTCTGTCCAAAGAAAATCAACATTACCAGTTAGTGCATATAGAGGTGCAACAATGTGCGAATAATGTTCTATAAATTGCCTATAATAACCATAAAATCCAAGAAAACTACGTACCTCTGTTTGAGTAGTAGGAGTGGGAATAAGAAAAAGTATTTGGATTTTGACTGGGTCTACCTGAATGCCAGCTGCTGAAACATAGTGTCCAAGGATAAGTCCTTCAGTCATCATCATATAACATTTTTTGTGGCTTAAGCAAAGCCTGGTAGCAATGCAGCATTGTAGGACTTTTTCTAGGGGGTCTAATGCTGTATCAAAATCATCTCCATATGGTGTAAATTCATCCATGTATACTTCAAGCCCATCATTTATTAAATCTACAAAAATACTAAGGATATCCCTTTGGAATGTAGCAGGATCATTTCATAAACCAAAAGGTAGAACTCAATAGGCAAATGTTCCCCAAGGACAAGTAAAAGTAGTTTTGTCTTGGTCTTCAGGGGCAATCTGAATCTGATTGTATCCACTAAAGCCATCCAGAAAAGAAAAGAATTTCTTTCCTGCTAATGTATCTAATACTTGGTCTATGAATGGGAGAGAGAAGTGGTCTTTTTGTGTTGCTTTATTTAGCTCCATGTAATCCACACAGATTCTCCATTTCCCATTCTTTTTTGGTACCACCACAAGTGGAGAGACCCATTTACTATCAGAGATAGGATAAATAAAATTGACATCTAAAAGTTTTTGAAGTTCAGCTTTTACCACATCTTTTAGATGAGGATTAAGTCTCCTTTGAGGTTGATGAACAGGTCTGGCATCCTTTTCTATATAAATGTGGTGTGTACATAATTGGGGGTAAATTCCTTTCATATCAGGGTAATCCCATGCAAATGCTTCTTTATATTTTGTTAGCAACTGGATGAGCTTCATTTCTTGTTCAGGTGTGAGGTTGGCATTAATATTTAAGGTTTTTCCCGGTTCAATTTCCACAATTTTACTATTTGCAACAGAAGTAACAGGTATTGTTTGATCATGTGTATCTTTCAGAGGATCTTCTTCTAATTCATTATCAAATGCTACTTCTATCATGTGACACTGTGTGCAAGATCTAGTTTGACTAATGAAATTATTAATGGCATCATCTTCTATTTGGTCTTTAAAATCAAGTGCCTCTTGTATAGTTAATGGAGATCTAATGTTATCAGTAAGGTATGATACAGGGTGCTTATTAGTTTTGATTATTGTGACACTTGGCTGCGCTGGAGGATATAGAACTAAATTCTTGATATTTGGTCCTTTGGTTATGGTCATATTTCCTTGCCGGCAGCCAATGTAAGCATCGACAGTAGCAAGCCAAGGTCTTCCTAAGATTAGCGGGTGTCCATCAAGTTGGGTTTTGGGATTTATTATCAGGAAATTGATTGGATATTCCCAGGAATCAACAGAGACCATGACATCACGTAGAGTACCCTCCGGCCTAACCATAGATCGGTCAGCCAAGTCTAGCATGATAGAGGTGGGTTCTACCGATGTAATGCCCAGCTTTTGGCAAGTAGTCGTTTCTAAGATATTAATTACAGCTCCTAGATCAACTAAGGCATTAGACAGGGTCTGACCATAAATTTGAACAGTTACAATTGGATTTCCTGGGTCTTCATATTTAATGGGTGTTTCTTTCCCTGATAGTAAGTCAGATAAAGTGCCAACTACTTGGACTCTTGGATTATTTGTTATATTCCTCCTTGGTTTCTTTATGCACAATTCTTTGATAGTTTTTGCGTATATGGGGATGTCTTGAATGGCTTGGAGGAATGGAATTTTTATGTATAGGTTTTGTAATTCTCCCAGAATGTCAAAGTCAGGATATTGTATAGGTCGAGGTATGACTAATCGTTCTGGGAACGGAGGAGAGGATGTGGTTGCTTGATTATGAGTTTGTTGTTTATTCACATCCTCTTGTGGTCACATATGTTCACTGGGTAATTGATCTTCAACCTGAATTGTCTTATCTCCCTCGGTTTCAATAATACGCCCAGATCTTAACTGAAGATCATTGCACTCCCTTAAATCAGCTCCTATTTCCGGTGTTTCTATAATTTGGAGATATTGGACCGGTCTGTTATTTGGATTGGGGTTGGGTTGGGCTGGGAGTTGCGGTCTCAGATTAGACTAAGGATTCTGTTGTAAGGCTGGCAGTGTAGGTTGAGGGAGTGGAATAGTTCCTACTCGCTGATGCATCGGTTTCTTCCAATTTGTCTACTAGACTGAACTTTGTGAGGTAGGGGGAGTCCAATTGTGGAGAATATGGTTTACCTTGCCAATATGGTGGAGTATAAGGGAAATTCGGCCAACCAGATTGGCTTGCCTGATTCAACCATGGGTTTGAAGAAAGAAACGACTGTGGTGACCAGTTTGGAAATAGAGGTTGGGATTGACTTTGCCACATATTATATTGTTGAGCATTATATTATGGAGGGTGAAAAGAAGAAGTTGAGTCTAAAAACATACCAGATTGTCTCGGCTGCCATTGATGGCGCTGGTTGATCAAATACACTGATTCTGGTTCTTCTTTCGCTTATTTATATACCACCTTCAATCCAGGAAGTGAGGGGCAGCTCTCCGTAAGGTGATCCTTTGTACAGATGGCGCATGTTTGGACTGTATCCAGTGGACACTCTTTATGACTATGCTTTTTCTTGCATCGGGGGCAGAAGATCGCCAAATTCTATTCTGCCTCCATTTACTTCTGTTTAGCCTGCATAATATCAAGTTGTGTAGTTAGTGTCCCCAGAATATCAGTTTTAAAATTTTCCAATAAATTTCCAATTTCTACCAGTGTTACTCCTTCTGTTGAAATTTTATTATCTCTTACAAATCGATCATGTTCTGTCGGTTTTACTCTTGTGCTGCCTCTCGAGCTCCTGATACATAAATCAATAATGTCAGCAAAATTCTCTTGATAAATATCCCCTTTTCCCATGATGTTTAATGTTTCGATCCATTGTTCCTTCATGCCCCTTATCAATGTAGTTTTTAACACATTATCAGGTAAAGGTAGTGATGCATAAGGAGATCTTTGTAGGTTGTACTGGAAACATTCCACGTACTCCTCTAATGTTTCATTTGGTCTAGCTGTTGTCTGGAATATTTCATCATTTAGTTCTCTAGACCTGCAGTAATCCTGATATTTTTTTAGGAAAGATTCTTTCATTTGATCCCAGTTATTTATAACCCCTCCACCTAATCCCATAAACCATCTTAAAGAAGCCCCTTTTAATTTAGAGAGAAATAGTTTCATTTTCTGGGGATCGGTGGTGTAATCATATCCCCTACACAACACATCAAATTCAAATAAAAATGCATCCGGGTCTTCCGATGTGAGACCGTGAAATGTAGGGATATGCAGAAGAGGGATTGCTTTCATAGGTGCATTTGCTGCAGAATCCACTATAGGGTATTGTAATGTAGAGGTTTGAGTGTTTGGCTGATTTTGAGCCATAGGGTCGAATATATGCTAATAACCTTCTGGGATATCTAGGAGGGTATTCCTAGGTTGAGAAGGAATGGCTTTGACAGGAATAGTTTTAATAGCACTTCCTCTATCTGGGATAATGAGAATGCCTGATGTCTGAGGAGATTGGGTTCCTTCAAAAATGATTTTTGCAGCACTCCCCTTGTCTAGGCTGTTTAATGGCTGATTTGTTCCAATAGGAGATCTTGGTTCCTTGGTATCACTTGTTTCTCCTTCTCCTTCACAAAGATTGTTGAAATTCCCTTCCTGCAATAGTTCTGGAGTAGAATTTTCAATCTCTTGAAAGTCCTGCTCTTCAGTTTGACTATGCACCTCAGCAAAGGCTACATATGGTGATCCTATGACCTGAAGGGAACTAGTAGGCTATTTAGAAATAATTCTCCTGGGTCCTACTGATGGCTAAGATTTTGCTTTCTTGTAGATTTCGTCTATGAAGGTCGTTCGGCCAAGGGTCACCGGCCCCTTAGCTTTTTCTGGCTTGGGTGGAGGTTTGGTATTTTTTCTGGTTTTTTCTACTTAGTCATGCACTCAAATGAACTACTAAATTCTATTCAAGCAAAGAAACAACAAATCTATTAGGAAAGCGGACAGAGGAGCAGGGCTTTTACATGCTCCGTAGTAGGTTCTTACCTTCCGTTTTTAAAATCCAACTATTCCCTAGCAGGTTCGTACACTACTCTGAGAAAAAAGACAAATGGCTACACTCTTTCCTCAGCAACGATGCCAAAATGTCGAGCTATAAAAAGGGTCTCTTTCACCTCTAATTACCTCACATTAATATGTCAATCCGGGAGCGTTTTGTTATTTCAAAGAGTGTCTCAGTCTGAGGCTATCATTTTCCAGAGTAATGCTAGTAGTATAGTGTTCAGAAATACAAGAGTAAACGGATGCTTGTCTACAGCTAAGCTACTCCAAAAGAGTAAATCACACACTCAGAAGACTAGGCAACTTATCAGTCAAGGGTTCGGTAGCGATAACCCATCTCTTTGGAAACTGATGGAAAGGAAATTAGAGAACAGACCATGGATCTGGGAGCCAGACAATAAATGCCAAGGCCCACTACAGCCTTAGATCGTCTCCCACACCAAAATAACAAACACTAGCAAATGGAACAGCAGATAAGAAAATGGAACGGCAAATAAGAAATCGAACAGCAAATCTGTAATGGAACAACAATTCTTAAATGGAACAGCAATTCTTAAATGGAACAGCAGCTATGAAATAGAATCGACAACTAAGTCTCGCGAGCAGCAACAAACTTAATTTACCAAATCAAAGGCATTAATCATAATCAAACAACAATCTTTCACTCTTAAGGCAGATCGAACAGCACACACTAATGGAACAGCACTGAGTACTGATAAGTTATGGAACAACGCTTACAAACCATATACACACACAACACACTTAAAGAGTAATTTGATCCAAATATTAATCTCAGTTAGAGGGAATATGACTGCATTTCAAAATAGAACAACATCGTTCATCAATTCAACAATTGTAAGGAACATAACTCCCAGGATAAATTCTGTAACATGAATGAACAGATGCGTAGCACAAAAGCTCTGTAATGGGATAGTAATAGTGTTTTGTTAAGACTAATAATATTCAATCAACTCTGAAAGGAACAGTAATATGATGCAGAGTCAATACAATAGTTTTGTCTGTAGAAATCTTAATGAATTAAACTTAACAGATCATTTGATGTAAACTTATGAAGCATATCAGATTACCAAATAATGACGAGAAGCAAACCACGCAGAAATCAAATTGTAATAATACAGGAGCAAGTGTCCTCCAGGGCTGGGCCCTTAGCCTCCAGGGGTACATCGCTTGAGGTTAATCCAGACTCAGAGATGAAGTAATCACCAAGTTTGTATTAATGCATGAAGCAAAATTACAATAAACCAGTTCTTATCGAGACTCGATGATCATAAATTACATAAAAGCATAATCATGTCCTCCCTCGGAGCTAACAATGTTGTCCCTTGTATAAGGGTGATGTCTAAGTATAAAAATAGATAAATCAGCAATCCCTCAGGATCAAGGATCCTGAGGGATTCGCTGAACCGTTAATCCTTAATCATCTCTTTTCCCTCCTGCGCCGAGTTGGTGTCTTCACCTCCTTTTCAGGGCCGATTTACTTTGATCTGCTTAGCCTTGTTTTCATTCGGTCTCTCGTCAAAGGGACATCGGTTACTTCATCCTTGTCCTTTCCTTTGGAACAACAACTCCTTGTTTTCACCCCTTCCTACATGAGGAAATGACAATTGTCACTATTTTAGTCTTGCATATTAATCTCACATGTTTTGTTATAATTCTTTATCGTTTCCCAAGTTCATGATACAAAAATGTTTACAAGTTCTACTGAGAAGTCACTGAAATGATCATCAAAAACATACCTTTTTAGTACTCCACACATTGGTAGCCCTACATATTGCCTTGATGATCATACCTCCCTTTCCACCAACTTCATATATGGATGATGCACCAAAAACTATTTATTATGTCACCTCTTTGGCCAATCAACATGAGGAGCACCATTATCGCATTTGCACTAAAACCACTTGACACATACATATCGACAAACTCCACCAATTTCAATGAAGCCATTTTAACCTTAGGATATCACTCTTCTCTATCAAGAGAATTATCGTACTACATTAAGTAGTTCAATTGTCTCAAGGAATGATGTTGAATCACAACAAGGCTTATGCACAATCTGTGGTATTCACCACACAAACCTTTTTCTTAATGTATTTAACTTGTTGACCATATCAAGTGAGGAAGACACCTTGAGCACAGTTCCCATAACACTGGCGTAATCATCAAAAGTTTCAAATGAGCCACCAACTGAGGGAAAGTAGGAGATACTTCCACCTAAAAGTATTAGTGATACACAATGATATCAAAATATTTACTATAGGAGTAATTATACGATTTATCTTCTGATCATTCCACAATTCTAAGGTTGCTTCATCCATTACGAAGATAGAAACATCTAGGGCAACATGCACCCAA
The DNA here is from genome assembly GCA_031772625.1 of Pinus tabuliformis. Classification (NCBI taxonomy): domain Eukaryota; kingdom Viridiplantae; phylum Streptophyta; class Pinopsida; order Pinales; family Pinaceae; genus Pinus; species Pinus tabuliformis. The sequence goes on from CM062820.1 coordinate 290,364,477, forward strand.
TTTTTCTACACTATATCCACCTCCATTGGTCCTATGGTACCTAGTATGATTTCACATTCTTACATCTCCACTAGTACTTCCACGCATAAACCATTTCCTCATGACTCAATGATAACCACCTCATCCTTGTCAATTATCTTTCATTCATATGAAGGCACTCTTGAGGCCATGACAATACCAAATTTCCCTTAGGACACCATGCATCATCACTCCTTTTCACCACAAGGAGCCTTTACACCTCCCACGCCATCTATGGGAAGTTTGTGCATAGTGAAAACTAAGGATTTACTTCTCGTTGGACATGTTGACTAGTTATAAACCATATTTTGACACCAAAAACCTTCAAATAAGGTAACATTGCTAACATTTCCTCTATAATTGAGGTGACATTCTTGACCAATCCTGACATTATCGACGAGATAATGCTAGGCAAAACTTGATCGTGATAAGAATTAGATGCCTACAAATCCTTATTCCAAGAATATGATGGAATTGTTTATTTTTCATATGTAGATATGCCTATCTTAAGTCCTCACATCATAAAACACCACGTTGAGACATGGCCTAATTCCTCCATAATAAGTTAGAAGAAATGAACCCTATGCCCATGGAAATTTGAGGCCATCAAAATAGAAATTGATAATATTGACAAAGTAGGATTCATATATGCCTAGACTTCATAGGTTTAGAATGCTATACCTCTCATGAAAAATAGGGGACTATTAGGAATATATCAATCCTATGCTCCTCTAGAATATCTTTTACCCTTATATTAAGTTTTTGGAAGTCCTCAATGTGGTCCATCATTGAACCCTTTTGTTTGAGATTTATCAATTAGGTAAAAAAGGTGTTTCTTTTTTTATCCTCATAATGTGCTATCATTTCATTCGTAAGAATAGACCAAGTGACACTTTTCTTATGAGAGTAAAGCCATCGATACCATACAAACTGACTTGGTTCCAAATATAAAGTTGCGATGCATACCTTTTGTGTGTTTTGCACATTATGGAGATCGAAAAATTGCTCCATTTGTAGTATCCATGTTCTGGGATCCTTGCCATCAAACTTCCTCATATTGATCTTTAGAACATGGTGGTTCTTTGATCCAATTTTAGAGTCTATGAAATCACTATTAACATTTATTTTGTTCTCATCATGAGTTTCCTTTACTACCCTTTCGCCATTAGTAAGCATTTCTTGTAGAAACTTTGTCAAATTTGTCTTCAAATCTTCCATGTATGTCTTCAAATTTGTCTTCAAATAATCCATCTTAGTTTCCACACCATCCATCTTAACTTCCACGCCATCCATCTTAGCTTCCATGCCGTCCATCTTAGCTTCCACACCATTCATCTTAGCTTCTACGTATTTCTTTAAACCATCCATCTTAGCTTCCATGCCATTCATCTTAGCTTCTATGCCTTTCTTTAAACCATCCATATTATCTTCCACACCTTTCTTTAAACAATCCATCTTAGCCTCTATATCTTTCTTTAAATCATCCATCTTAGCTTCTCTTACTTTTTGTGTGAGTGACAATTGTTGTACTTGGTCTTGTAATTTTGATATATCATGTTGCATTTCTTCCTCTCCTTCATGGGTCATGCTAGAGCTTTCAGGTTGCTTACTAGGTGTTTCCATTCTCATTCTTCAGGGCATAAATTACTGATAATAATGCTTCACTATGACATTTGAATTCCTTCAAACTAATTTTTCAAACCAAGCTTATGCAAAAATTGAAAAGAAAAAAACTACACACCTTTGTTTTCATTTTGTAGGAGCGTGATATATTTTTTTTCTAAGTAAGCTTAAATCTATTAATGTAACATATGGTACAAAGAGCTCTAGGAATTAGAGTGCTGCCATACAGTCAGCAAGATATCAAAAATTGAGTCGCCCGCAAGGGGAAACCAGCCCGAGAAGCATTTGAGAGCTGCCTCGCAAGAGGAAACTAGCCTTGACTTAACAACAGTGAGCCAAAAATCTGAGCCGCCCACGAGGGGAAACCGACTCGTACATAGATTTAGGACGAATTTAACTACGAAGATTAGTTTAGACAAGCTAAGATACTTAGGTGACAAAACCAGCAAAATGCTCAAAAGACTAGACATGATGGCGAGAAAAAAAGTAGTAGCGCTAGAGTCCATAGTCTCCCGAGGGCGATTCCTCTTCAATTCTGCACCACCATCCTTCCTTGTCATCATGATTTGGATCTAGAACCCTTTGAGGACAAACATCCACTGCTTCATGCTCGCCTGCAGGCGTCCTGGTGGCCTAGAGTGGGCCAGAGTTGCTTTCACTTGCCAAGCGAGAGGGACCTTTGTCTATGGGCAGAGAAACAGGTGGTACAGAAGGAGAGGCCTGCGAGCTAATAGGGGGCGCAGAAGATGGGGGAGCAAGAATTACCTCGGGTATCTCTTTGAAAGAAACAGTAACCATTGCAATGACCAAGGGGTGGGAGGAGTTGTAAAGGTAATGGAAGACAGTGGTGGAAGGATTCCGAATAGAGGCAGTGAAAGCATGCCTAGGTTCAAAGGAATGTTGAGAGGCGAAGGTATCATTTCGTGGGGAGGAAGGAAGGTGACGAGTTTGACCACTGCCATGAAGATGATGAGGAGCACTTTCACTGGGACTACGAGAGGAGGACGAGTGAGAGGAAGGGGAAGGGGAGCGACGATGCCTGGAGCCTCCCCTGTGGCATCTCAGACGATTCCTCAGCCTTGGCATTGCAACACAGAAATTGTGAGAGAAGGAAGAATTGACAGAGGGTCCCAGCGGAGGAAGGTGGGGGCAAAAGCCGAACAGAGCAGGGAGGTGTCGCGCACAGAACGGGCTGTTCCAATAATGGTAACCAGGGATAAAAATAATGCAGGAGGCCAATGGGCAGTGCCTTCCAATAGTGGTAAGAATGTTGTGCACTTCAGCTTTTGGCGAACAGCGAGAGCCTACAGGCAAGAGCTGCCTCAACATGGAGACTGGCAGAGCACCACAATTCCAAATCAAAGCATCTGAATTCTCAACTAAAGATGGGGACGAAGGGGCCGAAGGCTTCGTATTGAAGCTCTTGGTGTCTCGGCCTCCCCACCGGCATAAATGCCGCGTAGGGTGACGACCCATAGAATTTATTATTGCGGATGTGAGTAAATGCCTTCCACAGGCAAACCAGTGGGCTTGCCATGCACCTGCCTGCTAGATCATAACCCTCATAACATCATTGCCCACCCGCATCCCAGGTGAAGTTGTCCTGATGCACCAGCTGAGTGCATTCCTGAAGGAGTTTGCTATCATTGAGACTGGAGAGGGGCCCTACAGAGAGGGTCTAGGCATTCGTTACCTCTTTGTTAGCCAGCAGATCTGCCACTTTGTTGCCAGATCTTCTAGTGTGCTTGAGGTAGATAGCTCTGTGCTCTTGCAACCAGTCAGTTATGAGTTCCAATCTTGCCATGAGTCTCCAACTGTCTGCTACTCTAGAGGGAGGGGAGCCTGAGAGGATCTTACTGATCATGTTGATGAGGATTTGGGAGTCTCCCTCAATCTCGATGGGGAAAAATTATAGAGCTGGGCTAGCTACATACCTTGCCATAGACCTTCTAGTTCCGCAGAGTTATTGGTATCACATCCCATAGAGCCATAGTAAACGAGCATAGGGTACCCTTTATGGTTGCGAAAAATTCCCCCAAAACCCACCCTCCCAGGATTGCCTTTGGAGGCTCCGTCAAAGTTAAGCTTTATGACACCATCTTGAGGGGGGACCCATTTATCACTAGAATTTGCATTCGGGACTCGTCGACCAATCGACTCAGGACTCGGATTGAGCTTGAGCTGCCAACTATTCCAAACTTGTTGCTCCAGGGGCAGAGTGGGGAAGTCTTCCTGCTGCCATTTTTGCAGCGCTAAGTTTTCTTGGAGATTACTGCAGTAATTGAACCAGAGGATCTCTAGAGGGGTGGACTAGTTTTTGAAGATCCGTCTATTCCTATCCTTCCAGATATGCCATAAGGTGAGACATGGAGTTTGCCTTCATTGTAGGAGCGTGATATTGAATCTGATGTATTTTTGTAATTTCATCTCTTCCAGTTCTGAAACCGTGACCCATCGTAGCCCTCTGTGTCCTCCTTCCAATGCCACCAGACTGATAGAAATTGGATTCTCTAAGAAAGATTTATGAATAATCTCCCAAGTGTTGAAAATAATACTGAGAGGGGGGGGTGAATCAGTATTATCAAATTCTTTTCAATATGCCTTCCAGATTTATACTTTAATTTATTCTTCAGATATTGATCATTAATTTGTATGTTAGTGCTATATAATAATGAAAAAGAGCAAGAAAAATAGATAAGAACACAAAAGAACACCAGATATAAGGTGGAAACCCAATGTGGGTGAAAACCACCTGCTGCAATATGTCTCTATCTTCTTTCAATTAGAAACTTCTTTTACAAGGATTTGTACTGGTGCAGTCCTTTATCAGTACACAGGCTACAACCTGCAGAGAGCTACAACTCTCTCTCGTTTTCTAGTCTCTCCTAGAAGGGAGCTACAACCCCCTTTTCTCTTCTACTTCTTTAAGGACCACGTTTCATTAATTTTCAGACTGGATCCAAGAAGATCAAATAATCATCAAGTACATGAAAATCACCCAATCTCCTTATACAATCAACCAATGAATCACCCAACTTCTCAGAATGTTGTAAACATAAAAGTAATACGAGAAATATAAACCTAGAACTCTGTAGCAATAGATAAAAGACAGTCCACAATGTTTTAAGACAGATTCGCAACTTCACTGATATAATCATGCGGATATCCGCAGCCTTTCTGTGCCTGAACTGCGCAGATCCACACCGTATCCTTCTGCTTCTCTGCATACCACCGCACTTTCTCCTTCTGCTGAACTGTGTACCTCAACTCAGGTACGCACTGTACTCTCTGTCTGACCGCGTACCTCCGCACTGTTCCTTATGTGCCTCTGTGTATCTCCGCACCTTGTTTTCTTCTACGATGTGTACCTCGTACTGCGCCTTCTATTGCGCTGCGTACCCCTGCACTGCGTCTTCTCCTACACTACGTACCCCAGCAATTACACCATAGATCGCCTGCAAACCTCTGATTAGGGCCAAATTAACAGTCCTCCAATGTGCCACAGTCAGTCAGATCCACAGATCTGATCATGCGCCTGAGAGATCACGACTTATCAATAGATTCACCTTAAATTTTCTCCTTGATTTAGATCTAGCTTTTAAAACCAGTCACCCAAACATTCAGATCTTAAGATATTCAAATTTCACAAGCGTCTATCCAAGTGATCTCCTTCCCCGTTTTATAGTCAAACCCTTATCCACACCATCGGAAAAAACCATCAAAAATCAATACAAGGGATCCAAACCGGGGTTCAATAAACTAGATCCTATACCACGGGCCAAAACCATAGGATCGTAAAAGACGGGCTAAATACCAAGGGCCAAACATAGGATACCCCATGTGAGCGCGCTTCTCTGCATTGGAGTGAGTGAACTGGGGGACCGCACCTTATGAACAGTGAACCTGCGGGTATGTCCGCACTCCATGGATGGCGAACCTGCGGGTTCGCACCTTTTGAACGATGCACCTGCGAACCTCTTATTTTCCATCATTTTAAGAGCCTGAATAGAGATTTGCCACTTGAGTGAGTTGCCATCAAGTACAACATCTGTACCATAGAGCTAAACCAGAATCATAATGCCAACAATCTCCCCCTTTGGACTTGATGGCAACCTCAAGATCCTCATCATCATTCTCCCCCTTTGACATCAAGGGCAAAGGGTTATGCTCCCCCTGAGACCATGCTTAATTCTTTGATCATGCTGCCCCTGACAGTAAACCAGATCTACAAACCATAATCCACCATACACCATAAGAGAAAGAGATAGAGACATATCGCAACAATATTTAGATCAGCATCCATGATCTCCTTTGTACTTCCTCCAAGATCTTCTACCATAATGCCAACAATGCATTATTAGAAGAATATATGCTCCCCCTGAACCTGTGCCATTCGATCTTCGACCAATGTACGCGTATACGCCATATTAAACTTGCATACAACCAACAATCTCTTAAACAGATGAAATTAAACAATAGGATGATGCATCAACAACCCCCAGCTTTTGCCTGAGGTATTCAAAGGTCTCCCTGGGCAATGGTTTGGTGAGTATATCAGCAACTTGTTCCTTTGAAGGAACATACTCCAACTTGACCTTTTGTTCAAGCACTTGTTCCCTAAGAAAGTGATACTTGATTGGTATGTGCTTGGTCTTTGAATGCATGATTGGGTTCTTTGAAATGCTGATTGCACTTGTATTATCATATAAGATGGAGATAGGTGGAGTACAAGTGATTTGAAAATCCTGCAAGGTCTGCATCATCCAAAGGAGTTGAGTGCAACAAGATGCAGCAGCCACATATTCCACTTCAGCTATAGATAAAGCAATCGAACTCTGTTTCTTGCTGAACCAAGATACTAATCTGGAACCCATAAAGAATGCACCACCACTTGTGCTCTTCTTGTCATCCACGCTTCCGGCCCAATCCGAATTTGTATAAGCATGAAGTGTGAGATCTATATCTCTAGGATACCATAAGACATATTTTTGAGTTCCTTGTAGGTACTTGAAAATCATCCTCACTGCCTGAAGATGAGTTTCTTTTGGATTTGCCTAAAATCTTCCAACTATTCCCACTGCATGCATGATGTCTAGTCGGGTACCTGTTAAATAAAGTAGACTTCCAATCATAGATTTGTAGGTTGGTTGATGCACTGCCGCTGATTCATCATTTGCACTGAGGCTACATCCTGTGATCATGGGGGTACATACTGTTTTTGCATCTTGCATGCCATATTTCTTCAAAATCTGCTTGAGATACTTGGTTTGAGACAAGAAGATCCCGCCTTCATTTTGTTGGATTTGCAATCCAAGAAAATATGTCAGTTCACCAAGCAAAGACATTTCGAATTCTTTCTGCATGACCAAGGCAAAGCTTTGACTCATAGCTTCTTCATTGCTGCCAAAGATAATATCATCTACATACAAAAAAAGTATTAGTAATTTGTCATTTTCAATTTTTATGTAAAGATTGCTATCTGTTGATCCCTTTGAAAAACCTTGTTGATGAAGATATTTGTCCAAATGGTAGTACCATGCCCTTGGAGCCTGTTTAAGACCATAGAGAGCATTCTTTAGTCTGCATACAAGATTTGGATCATTCCCAAGGATGAAACCATCTGGTTTCTCAATGTACACTTCTTCTTCTAAGTCCCCATTCAGAAAGGCTGATTTCACGTCCATTTGAAAAACTTTGAACTTCTGAAAGCTTGAGAGAGCAAGGAACATTCGAATGGCCTCAAGTCTAGCAACAGGAGCAAAATTTTCTTCGAAGTCTATTCCTTCTTGTTGAGCATACCATTTACACACAAGTTTGGCCTTATTTCTAATTACTTCTCCATTTTCATTCAACTTATTTTTGAAGATCCATTTTGTCCCTATGACATTCTTATCTTTTGGTCTAGGAACCAACTCCCAGGTGTTGTTCTTTTCGATCTGCTCAAGTTCTTCATCCATCGCCTTGACCCAACATTCATCTTTGCATGCCTCTCTTACATTTTTTGGTTCAGTGGAGGAGAGAAATGCCAAATAGCTTGAGGCTTCTGCAATTGTTCTTCTTGTTTGTACACCTGCTTCTTTTTGCCCCAAAATCTGATTCTAGATGATTCTTTTGAACGTACCTGGATGGAGTCTTCTCTTCTATCTTTATTTGCTCTTCAGGTGCCTCTTGAGGTTCTTCTTCATCATTTTTCTGATTTGGAGAGTAGTCTTCATCCTCTTCAATATTTTCATGATTTACTAGCCTAGGGATGTATCCTTTTTCATCAACCACTACATCAATGCTATCAACAATTCTTCCAAGTCTTTTATTGTAACACTTATATGCTTTGCTGTGGGGAGAATAACCAAGGAGAATGCCTTCATCTGCTCTAGGTTCAAGTTTGCCACGCTGTTCATCAGTGTTCTTGATATAGCATTTGCTCCCTGAAATGCTTTACTGAAGGAGTCTCACCATACCAGAGCTCATGAGGAGTTTGAGTGATGTTCACTCGAACATTTGTTTTGTTGAGGATAACAACTGCAGCAAATGTCGCTTCACCCCAGAAGGTTGCGGGAGTCTCAGACTCATCAAGCATAGCACGAGCCATTTGTTGGACTGTTCTGTTCGTCCTTTCCACCACTCCATTTTGCTGAGGAGTCCTAGCTGTAGACAATTCCCTTCTTATTCCATGTTCTTCACAGAAATAGAAAAATTCATTTGAGGTCAACTCCCCACCTCTGTCGAACCCAAGGCACTTCATTTTGTGATCTAATTCGTTTTCAGCCAAGGCTTTGAAAGATTAGAATTTTTCAAATGCTTCGTCCTTGTGTTTCATAAGTCCCAACCAAACCATCCTGGAGAAGTCGTCAATGACTAATATAAGAGGTGACCTTGTCCTAAAAGGACCACATACATCTGTATGGACTAGTTCAAGAGGCTTGCTGGCTGATCCTTCCTTCTCATGGAAGTTAGTTCCGGTTTGCTTACCAAATTGACATGATTTACATATGGTGTTGTCTAGAATTTTGATATCTGGAAAACCACGAACTGCCTAGTATTTGCATGCTTTCCTTATTTGTGAAAAGCTTAGATGCCCTAGCCTCTGGTGCCATAACCAATGTTCATCATCCTTGCTCAAATAGCATTGTTGTTGTCCTTCTTCAAATATCTATAGATTATTTGGAGTTCTTCTACCTTTGATCACTGTTTTTCCTGTATCAAGATCACGAACGCTACATCCATTTGATCGAAATATTACCTTGGTTCCTTGATCGCACATCTGACTGACACTCAGTAGATTATGCTTCAAGCCATCAACATACAAAAAATTTCCAGCTTTGACCTTTTCTTTCAAATGAGCAGTGCCTTTTCTTTTTATGGCTGTAGGGGTATCATTTCCAAAAGAAACTTTCTTACCCTTTTCTAAAGCAGTATATGATTCAAGTTTTTCTTTATCACCTGTCATATGCTTCGAACATCCACTGTCAATGTACCATAGATTTTCCTGTCCTTCTGCATAAAAGGCTATCCCACACCTTTCTGGTAGCGGTTCCTTTATTCTCCATGTTCGGGTGCTTGAGGCTTGTTCCTTTTTCTATCGAAACCTGTTCCTGCATTCAGAATCTTCATGACCGAAGTTATTACAAATAGAACATTCAATTTCATTTTCAAGGGCTGAAAAGTTGTTATATGTCCTTTTCGTAATCCCGGTCATACTTCTTTGTTTTTTATCTTCTCTAGTCATGATTGTCTTATAGGCAACAGATTGAGCTACTTTGTGACCAAAGTTATGGCAAGAGAAACATTGACCATTGAAGAAACTTTTGCGATTATCAAATCTACCAGCCAAATGATTGTAATTTCTATTGTCATCCATTCTTGAAGAAAATTGAGAAGTTTTTACCTGTGGCTGGTTGTAGCTTTTGTTCACCCTTAAGATGGATTGCCCCTGGTTTACCTGGTAGTCTCTATTTGTTCTTGAAGTAATTCATCCCTGCTTTACCTGATGATCTCCATTGGGATTTTGCTCATTCCTCCTTGTTGCATCAAGATAACTCTTTGAGGTGGATGCTTGAGATGTTTCTCCATTATAACCCAGACCTGTCTTAACTAGTGGAGAACACTATACATTGATAATCTCATCCAAAGTTTCAGATCCTTTAACAAACTTAAGATTAAGAACCTTTGTTTTCTCAATTTCTTTTCTAAGTCCAACAATTTTACATTCTAACTTCTCAAGAGATTTTTCTTTTTCATCAAGTTGAAATTGCAGAGTATCAATGATCACATTCTTTTCTTCTAAACATGTCTTGAGTCTAGAAATCTCTTCATAAAAGTCATCCACATCTATAGCATCCATGTAATCATCATCTTCAAAAGCCATTAAAAGTTTATAATCATTACCTCGTTCATCTTCGTCACTATTTGATAGTCCATCACTGTCTTCATGAGTGTAGTAACGTTTCTTAGTTGCATTCTGTTTCTTGTTCCATCTAACAGGTTCCTTTCCTTTGTCAATCTTATCCTTGTGAGGAAATTTGGCAGCATAGTGACCGACTCTTCCACAAGCAAAGCATTTGAAAGGTAACTTGCCTCGGAACCGTCCAGTACTCCGTTGAAGATTTCTGACAAAATTTGTTTCTTCTTCTTCTTCTGACATGTGTCCTAACTCGTAGTACTCGCCTTTGCCTGAAGCCTTGAAGGCAGCTTCTCTCCTGTCTGATGGACCTCCTTTCCTCATTTCATAAGCAGTTAGAATTCCGTGCAGCTATGACATTTTAAGGCTTTGTCGATTCTCTTTTTCTTCTATAGCAGAAACTTTAGATTCAACCCTAGGGAACAAAGATCTTAGAACTTTTTCAACCACAACAGCCTCTTTTATTTCTTCACCCAAATTTTTCATACAATTAACAATCTCATCTACACGAAGAAAATAGTTAGCCACACTTTCATCATTATACATCCTGAGATTTTCATACTGAATCTTGAGGGTTTGAAGTTTTGCTCGTTTTACCTGGTCATCCCCTTCATAGCTCAGAACAATCTTGTCCCATATCTCTTTTCCAGATTTAAACTGCATTACCTTGACAAATTCTGATTGAGATATACATCCTAATATAGTATTGACTGCCTTTGCATTTGTTTCATATTTCTTCTTCTCAGCTGGATCTGTAGGAGTTGCTGATGGAAAGGTATACCCTGTATCTATGTGTTGATGCCTCGAAAATCTCTGCAACAACAATGGGGGATAACCACCCGGTCCGAACCTTAAAGCAGCCCCTTTTCCGTTTGGTGTGGTGGCTCCGACTGGTTTAACTAGGTCCAGTTACCTTCTCCCTATTGCTATTGGTTTATGATGTATCTTTAACTACCAATAGACAGGGATATCAGATCACTTCTTCTTACTGATCAGGCAAGAGAATGATCCTTAAGCTGATTTAGGTTTAGCCAAGCCACAACTAAAGTTTTGCCTCTTTGAGGAGAGGACTTAAAAGAATGTAGAATTTACTCTAAATGCAAGCTTATTCTATGATGCAAGCAAAAGAAACTAATCTAAATCTTATCTTAATTAGGCAGATATAGATCTAACCCAACTAAGAGCAAGATAATTAAAGTATTGGGATTTAAATATGTCTTGTTTATAATGAATATCAAGTCAATGATGTAGTTCAATTAACTGATATTATTGTTACCAAAACACATTCTATTGAGACCTCTTAACTGAAATAATAAACCAACAACATTCAGGAAGTAGTTCACAAAAATGATATTAATTATCAAATCAGTAAATCCAATAATTGAATAATGATATGTGGAAATAGTTCACAACACATTACCATTCAATAAATTAGTTTTATTAAGGTAGATTTCTGAGTAAATAGTTACTCAGAAATCAGAAATTAATCCATAAGAACAGAAAATAACAACATTGAGACAAACTACCCATATTGACAATAGTGCATAAATATGAATAAAATGACACATTCCTGTTACCATAAAAAAGAAACTGATATTTGAAACAGTAGTATTAAAAATACCAATTTATTGCATCCATTTCTCTGACCTTGGTCTCCAACAGTCCTTTACATTGCTTGAACTTCTGCCTTCAAAACTAGAGCCACAATAGTGCAAACTATGCCCCTCATACATAATTCAAGATACAAAGGAAAAATCCTCAATAATCCCCAGATATGAGATTTTCTCTCCTCTCTCCTACAACTCTAAATTTCTATTACAATAGTGCTTTCAGAAGTCTAAAATTGTAGAGGAGAGCAGCCCCAATTACATTCTGCAATCTATTATTTATACTATTTGCAAAGGAATTTTGGAGAGGAAAGTTTGTTGAAGAGAAATCTGCTAAATACCATTTTATTTGTTCAAAATTCCAATCTTTAATTGTTGGAGCCTTCTCATTGATTGAAATCCTTTTCTCCATATTTCTTCCACTGTTTTTCTACAAAAAGAAATCAAAATAAATTAAGATGCAACAATAAAATCAAAATATTATTTCTAGCATTTAAGATAAATCCAATAGAATTCAATTAAATTAATAATTGAAAATAAAATGTAAGCTTTTTATTGGTACATGGGATGATTCGAATGGACAAGGATATTATTTATGAATGGATCTGCAATTAGAAGAGGCTTTGGACAAATGAAAATGAAGAAAATAACTCAGAAAATTGATTTTGTTTTCAAAATTCGGAGCTTGATCCTCTGCCTAATTTTTGACCCAATAAATGATTAAATCTGTTAGCAAAACCTCTTCCAAAATGTTCTCCTTGATTTTCTCTTTCCAATGAGCTATCTTGGGCCTCATTTGGCCAAGTATAACTTAATCTATGAGCCTCCAGAGTTTATGGGTCAAATCTGGCATGAATCTGGAAATTCTATTGCTGGGCTAAAAATCAAAATTGTAATTAAAAACTAATCCTATATTAGTCTCTAATTAGTTCTAATTTAATTGCTAATTATAAACTAAACTAATTATTAATTAATATGTAAATAATTATTATAATTAACTGATATAATTAACAAATTAATCTATTTAATTAATATAATTATTTATTTATAAACTAATTAATACTAATTTAAATAATATTTAAACTTTAATTTAATTTAATTAATTAAAATGTTATATTTAAATTAATTAGTATAAAATTAATTATTAATAAATATTAAAAAAGTAACCTAACTTACTTCTCATATTGTAACATATTCATTTCAAAGCAATGGATTAATGGATGAGCCCAAAGCGAAAGTCAACTTTGACTCATCGCATCGGAATAATGTTGAGTCGGGCTCATAAAGTTTGTATACGATGAAGACTCCCGATGCGATGGAACATTCACATTGAAACTTTAAACACATGTTTGTTAAACTTTGGCTAATTCCCCCATTTCCTTTTGGTTAATCAGCGATCGGCATCAGGAGGTGTCTGGGGTTTCAGAAATGTGTCGTTTAAAAAGTTCCGATGCGATTGCCATCTCCGATCCGATCGCCCGATGCGATTAAGAATTTTTATATATATATATATATTTATGTATTAAATTTTATTTTAATTAAATTAATTATATTTTAAATAATAATTAATTTAATTAATTTAAGATTTAATATTAAAGATCAATTTTTAATTTGGTTTTATTGTATGAGGTTTTATTTTATAAACTACAGCCACTTTAATGAAAATAAAAATAAAACTACAGCCACTTAAATGTTTGGGTTTTCAAGATTAGGATTTGATTTGGAAATTAGAGTGAATTTCTTAAAATCCCGATAATTAATGATTTGGCTGCATAACTAAAAATAGAAAAATGTTAGTAAAAACTCGCTATGGGTTAATATTTAAAATGAATGTGTTATTGAACTAATCTATTTACAAAATGCAATATTGTACATTTTATGCATTTTTAACCCACGCTAGATAAATGATGAGACTTCAAAGGAGTGCCATTTTCAAACCAGTTGGCCAAATGAGGCGAAACAAGTGTCAATGGGAAGTTTATAAAAAATCGACTCTAACAAAGCAATCAAAAAAAGAATCCAAAGAAAACGAAAATTAACAAAAGCGTAGGGCAATCAACTAAATAAAAATCCAAAAAGGTGTTTAGCCAAAAATTTTATGGAAAGGGTCCCCATTATTTGAAGTGAACAAGTCAAAAATGGGGGGGTTGTGTTTTTACCACAACAATGGTGACACACGGGAGAAGAACCAGTTATCTCTGTTTGATATGAATAAGATTTTCCTAAAATTAAAGTAAAAATAATTAAAGAAGAGAAAATTATGCTTGAAATGCTTGACTAAGTTCATTAGTCTGAATAAAAACAAGAATCATCTGATTGTAATTTTTATTAAAATTCCTCATACATTAAAATATTTCAAAACCCTTCATCAGTCCTTAATTAGTTGTAGAGATAAAGAATGGGTCACTCTACAACTTAGCTTTTAAAATATACTCATTTGTCATAGGTAGAGCCACTACTGCCAGCAAACATCTATAGTTTCGACAGGGTTACCTTTTAATCATCAATGATTCAGAATCCCATCTCTTTAAAAATTATTGATCGAGAAATAAATCCATATACATATGTTTATTTTTTATTTTTTATTTTTATTATAAATCTTTTAAAAGCCATTGTCCTGGTTTGGTGGCCAGATAGTCGACAAGGCCATTCACTGGTTATAATCGGACTGAACAAGCTGGCTTGTGATGAGACCCCTTGTCTTATAATTGTTTGCAATCATAAGCCATTACCCTGGTTTGTTTAGCAGTGTTGGTATTGTTAGCCTATTTTTCCCTTATGATCATGGTAAGCAGGCTCATGATGAGACCTCTTACCTTTTAAGTTTAAATATATTTCTGGATTATACTCTAGAAAAATATGACTCTTTGGGACAGGGAGAATCATTGACTCCTTAAGAGTTAAGAATGACAATTTCAGAGTTAAAGGTGCTTTGCTGTAAAGTGTCGTTATAAATAACTTTTCTTGACTGATAATAAAACTCTGAAAGATCTTAATGAAATTTTGAAATCTCAAAATGATTACAATTTGATAAAAAAGAAAATTTTCAGATTTTATGATACTTTGTCAACTTCTCTTGATTGGTAATCTCTTCCTTAAATATGTTTACCTTTATAATAAGAAAAACAAACTCTACTAAGAGATTTAAGAAAAAGCTAATAGGTGACTATTAACAATTTTTCTCCATGTATGTTGACCATTGTTAGGTAACAAGTAGGCCTTCCATATAAATCACAGCAAAGTCACCAAAATCAAAACTGAAAACCAAAAGAAAAGAATTCTTATGCTAAATTGAGAAAAGAAATCAGGAAATAAAATTAAAATAAAGAAATGTGAAAAATGAAGGAAAATCCAAGTTTCAAAAGATAAACTCAAACAAGAATGCTTATACCAAGGTCTCAACCATATGAAAAAAAGAAAATAATCATGTAATCAATCTTTCTTATGTTGAGATTTATGAAAATCATACCTTGCAGAGTTGTAAGTATTTTAGGCTTTTTTGGATAGTAGTGACGTTAAAATTCAGCCACAATGAAAACTTCCTATCTGGTATCAATCTTCTTGTTTCAAAGCATCATTTTAATCATTTTCTAACAAAAACAAGATGCTTAAATAAACAAACTAAAGGTTGAGAAACTTCTTGATGTAGCTATTTCGACGAAGATTATCGATGCTTCTTGAAATAGAGCCAGGAGAAGAGTATGGACTTCAAAAATATGATTCGACAGAGGATTGAAAGTTTTTATGAAGAGCTGCAAAACAAATTTGTATATCAGAGAAACAAAACTGAAACTAAAGCAACGAAATGGAAATTAATGAAAGTGGGTACATGAATCTTACCATTGGATAATTTATTTTGATCTTACCTGAAAATTATCAGTTTCTCCAAACTAGCTGACTTCTTATTTTAATTAACATTAAAAACATAAAGAAGTCAAACTAACCAAAATCCTGTAACCCAAAATCATTATTTATTTTATTTACACTAAAGCAAGCAATAAAATGTAAAAATGGAATGCTTAGTGCTCAGGGGAGTTGAAATTAAAAGAAAAGCATCAGAAATGAGAATGAGAATTTGCAGTAACGAATGTTTCTCAAAATATTATGAGTTTCATATAAATTCCATGATTTTATAAATTGTCCAGAATCAAGACCAATTCTAAGATAATAAAATTTAAATATGAAGATAGAGAGGTCTTGAATTCCATTTTTAATTATGGAATTATATATTTAAAACTGAAATATATGAGAAATGAAAATGATTTTTGAATATGCTGCAAATTTGTCATTAACTGCTTTCTTATTATAGTGGTTACCCAAGCTTGCTTTTAAAATAACACACTGCTGTATCAGATGATTTACATAACATGTTTCTTCACCATGCTTCAAGTTTAATTTGCAAGACTTTACCTTTGTTGCTATGCCATATATGGATTAAATGTTAATGGCTCAAAGGCATGCATTGGAAGCTATTGCATCGATGGTTGAAATATCAAATTACAGATATGAGATCATGCGAAGAAAATATGTGCGATGAGATATAGTGATCACACTATTGAAGAGCTGCTATATTGCAAATCGGGGACAATCATGCTGCAATTCGTATATTGCACATTGCATCTCGCGATTTGTATTTTGCACATTGCACATTGTGCATTGCAAATTTGGGATAGTGATATGGCCATAAATAAAGATGTAAGGAAGCGATTGTGATATTGGCGGTGCGATGGATGACATAACTAATAGGCAACCAGCAATCTTAAGCACCCGATGTAACACAATATGATTCTTGTGATGCTGATATGCGATGAATGACATGGCTAATCGGTGATTGCGATCGGCAATCTTCAGCGCACGATGTAACAATTCTCAATACGCCGATATGCGATGAAGAGTGGACCCGATAATTTTATGATGAAAATTCGATAACATATCAGATCCGAGACATCGGTCCTTTTAAAGTTATGCTCCTACCATTATTGCGATTGAACAGACGCGATATTTTTATGAATTTGATTTGAATTTCATATCGGGTCCGGAATTATGTGGTCATTGCAATATCGGTAAAGTCATTTATCGGAGATCAGCGATTCATGATCATGGAAGTATACTTCACTTGCAAACCTCCGATATGCGAAATGCGATATGGCATATGATTGAGGTAATGCATTGGAGATCTTTTATTAGCAATATGAAAATCAAGCTGAAACATTTCAGACATCAATCCTGCGATAATGTTTTAAATTTCACTTGGGTTTTCTAATGAATAAAAGCAAAGTTAAAAAAAATGCTTAAATTCTAATGAATCAAAAGTAAAATTTCCCTGAACCTGTTGCAAATTTGAAATGGGTTTACTGCTTACTTCAAGTTTTTGAAAACAAATGAAAACCTGTAAATAAAACAGAACATGAATCAAAAATAAACTAAGGAAAAGAGAAACTAATAAGAGATGAGGACGAACTTGTAAATGCGTACCTGGAAGGAAACTATCTGCAGATTTTACCTCATAAATTTTCAAATTCTTCCTTTGATTTATCCAAATTTTTTCCTTCGTTTAAAATCATCTCATTATTTATTCTAAATCTAAGTGTGCAATCAGCCTAAATAAAATCTGTTTATTCATGTTCAGGAAATATAAAATTTACCAGAAATAAATATAAAAATAGGCTCCCCTTTTGAATTGAAACAACAATTTATTACCTCTGCTTATTCTGAATAACTTGAGAAGAATCTGTATTGTTATAGCGACTGTTCAATAATGTCTTTAGTGAATGAATATGATGCGTATTGCAGCGTCAAATAATAAACTAAAGATTAGAATGAGATTAAGCCACTAATTGTGGAAGAATATCAAAACAGATTTGAATGTGTGCACTTAGCAAAATGGACATCCTTAAGGTCAGCTTTTTAGCAAATTCGAGGAAGATAATATGAACTTCATATGATTACCGTGAAAGGTTAGACTGACTAATAATGATGGAATTAGAATTAAGCTTATCATAGACAGTCATACATTTCATGGGATAATGGGGTCATGAAGCTTTTATATCCTCAAATCCTAACCATATAAATTTCAAAAGAAAATCTTAGAAGGAAATCTCGAAATAAAGAAAAGTGGCTTTGAGGCGATCGATGCCAAGTACAATCTTAATTGAATTTAATCAATACATTATTCAAAATAGGTAGAGTAGAAGTATTGCTGTAAGAAATTTAAAAGGAAAGCAAGAATTAAAATTTTCTGATAGGGAAAAATGTTTTCACTGAATATGTATGAGAATGACTGATTGCTTTGTTTTATTTTTAATCGATAGAACTGTTGAAAATAAATTAACTACATAAAACAAACTAACTAAATTAATTCTACTCCTATTCTAACCATATACATGGAAATGACTAGGTATAGTCATATTTCCAGTGTAACCATTCTCTCATTTTTATTCCCGCATATATGTACAGTTCAAATGTTAGTAATAAACATACAAATCTAACTAAACTGAGGAAAATAAATCTGAAATCAGAATGTACAGTTATTGTTAGCAACTTAATTAAAATTTCTTTCTCTTGAATTTTTTTTTCCAATTGAATACCAATTAGATCATAGAAATCTGGATGGATTTCTATTAAGGATTGAGTAATGTTCAAAGGGAGAGATAACAGGCCAGATTGTGAAGATGAGCTTTTAAATTCAAAGGCCTAGAAAGAATTGTTAGTATTATGTACAAATGTTAAATCATTGACAATTTTTCTTGAAGGAAAAATTTCCAAATAATTTTCAAATGAGTCAATGAAAAATGGATGGAAGTGTTTCAAATAAAATTGAAAATTATTAATTAAATTAGATCGCTGGCCAGATTATAAAAATACATCCTCTAGTTGAGATTGTCTTTGAGGAAATAGAAGCTTTTGATAAGAAATGAATATCAATTGATATTGACATGTTAACAACTTTTGATGTTCATAGTTATAGCATGAAACTTCAATTTCCCCATAAAGCAATTTATCAATTGAGTGTTTGACAGTAAAATGCTCAATATGGCAGCATGAAGTGTTAAAATTCTGAAAAATAAAATCAAAAAATAAATCTAAATTTAAACAAAATAGGTGTGAAAAAAAAACTAAAATCAAATCACTATTTTTACAACTAATGTTACAACACAATTGGGATTGTTTTGAAATGATTTCTATTTCACAAGGATTGGCTAGGATTATGAAATTTGGTTAATTTCGAATTCCAACTTGTGAAATAGAAAACGAATTATGATTATGAATAGGAATGGGAGTTTGATCCTGATATGAATCACAAATTGGGATGTTTTCTCGAATAGTGAAATCATGAAGATAATTCGCTGCTCCAAAGTGAGGATTGATTGGGATAATTTCTAAATTGAAATGTTCCTCATTCTCAGATGTTATTTGAATTTTATCATGAGGATTTTCTTCAGAAAGATTGAAATCAACATCCTCAATATCAGAGTAATTATCATAAATGACCTCACAAAATTCTCTAGAATTCCCTTCGATCTTATCCAATATATCAAAACAAGGAGGAACATGAATTTCATGTTCATTAATGGTAAAAGAATGATCAACAATTGTTTATTTATCTTGATAAAAATTTATTGGTAATTCATTTAAATCATCCTCTTTAATTTCTGAAATATCATTAATACCAAGAGGGGAAAAATTACCATCATTAAAAATATCAGGATAAAGGGAAAAATGTGAACCTGAAACAATGTATTTAAAACTGTCTCTGTTTGAGAACTCTTGTGCATTATACTCATTGTAAATTTCAAATTGCAGATCATTCCTTTGCGTGCGCATGCTTTCTTGAAGAAGGCTACTTTGCTGCTCTGATTTCGGCATTTTCTCATCATGGAAAAATTCATAAATTTGTACAGCAGATTGCGTGTTATTATTTACTTTGATTGCTGCTTGTACTTGTTGATTTACGATCTGATTTTCTGAATTGACCGCAGAGTAATTTTCAGATTGCAAAGCAGCTTTTTCTCCAAAATTGTTGTTGTTGTCTTCTTGGATTTGATTAGAAATATTTTCCAAGCTTTGTGAAACCACTTCATTACAATTTATTTACACATCTAAATTGGGATTCTCATTTATATTGAAAGGGGATGGAACAAAGCTTGAATTAATTTCATATGGATTGGGAATGGTTGGAAGAGAACAAATATATTCAAACCAATCTAATGATTCTTCTTCCGTAGGTTTATCTTCGTCTTTAAATCTTAAGCAATTCAAATGAAATCGAATATTAAAATCATTAACAGACTCATTTTCAAACCTTCGTAAATATTCAATTTCTTCACATACCTATTCATAATCATAGCCGTCAAATTTACAAATGAAAATTGTAACAAATTGATCCCAGCTGTGGATTGAAGCAACTGGAAGAGTTCTAGACCAGCTTCTGGCTTTTGCCGCAAATGTGAGAATAAAAATTCTACATAAAATGCCTTCATCAATCCCTTGAAAATCATAATTTGAAACATTTTGAATAAATTGAAAGACATGGTTAAAAGTAGAAGAATTTCTCTTACCATTGAACTTTGCTTGAGACAAGAGTCTTACCACTTCGGGTGGAGTATTGGAAGATGCACGTCCATGGATACAACTCCAAATTGGAAGTTTAAGAGGAGCCATCACAATAAATAAAATATTAAAATTGAAAAGACTCCAACAGACAAAAAGTCTCAGGCCCTCCTTCTAGCGCCAAAAATGTTGATGCCTCAAAAATCGTTGCAACAACAATGGGGGATAACCACCCGGTCCGGACCTTAAAGCAGCTCCTTTTCCGTTTGGTGTGGTGGCTCCGACTGGTTTAACTAGGTCCAGTTACCTTCTCCCTATTGCTATTGGTTTATGATGTATCTTTAACTACCAATAGACAGGGATATCAGATCACTTCTTCTTGCTGATCAGGCAAGAGAATGATCCTTAAGCTGATTTGGGTTCAGCCAAGCCACAACTAAAGTTTTGCCTCTTTGAGGAGAGGACTTAAAAGAATGTAGAATTTACTCTAAATGCAAGCTTATTCTATGATGCAAGCAAAAGAAACTAATCTAAATCCTATCTTAATTAGGCAGATATAGATCTAACCCAACTAAGAGCAAGATAATTAAAGTATTGGGATTTAAATATGTCTTGTTTATAATGAATATCAAGTCAATGAAGTAGTTCAATTAACTGATATTATGGTTACCAAAACACATTCTATTGAGACCTCTTAACTGAAATAATAAACCAACAACATTCAGGAAGTAGTTCACAAAAATAATATTAATTATCAAATCAGTAAATCTGATAATTGAATAATGATATGTGGAAATAGTTCACAACACATTACCATTCAATAAATTAGTTTTATTAAGGTAGATTTCTGAGTAAATAGTTACTCAGAAATCAGAAATTAATCCATAAGAACAGAGATACATGATAACAACATTGAGACAAACTACCCATATTGACAATAGTGCACAAATATGAATAAAATGACACATTCCTGTTACCATAAAAAAGAAACTGATATTTGAAACAGTAGTATTAAAAATACCAATTTATTGCATCCATTTCTCTGACCTTGGTCTCCAACAGTCCTTTACATTGCTTGAACTTCTGCCTTCAAAACTAGAGCCACAATAGTGCAAACTATGCCCCTCATACATAATTCAAGATACAAAGGAAAAATCTTCAATAATCCCCAGATCTGAGATTTTCTCTTCTCTTTCCTACAACTCTAAATTTCTATTACAGTAGTTCTTTCAGAAGTCTAAAATTGCAAAGGAGAGCAGCCCCAATTACATTCTGCAATCTATTATTTATACTATTTGCAAAGGAATTTTGGAGAGGAGAGTTTGTTGAAGAGAAATCTGCCAAATGCCATTTTATTTGTTCAAAATTCCAATCTTTAATTGTTGGAGCCTTCTCATTGATTGAAATCCTTTTCTCCATATTTCTTCCACTGTTTTTCTGCAAAAATAAATCAAAATAAATTAAGATGCAACAATAAAATCAAAATATTATTTCTAGCATTTAAAATAAATCCAATCGAATTCAATTAAATAAATAATTGAAAATAAAATGTAAGCTTTTTATTGGTACATGGGATGATTCGAATGGCCAAGGATATTATTGATGAATGGATCTGCAATTAGAAGAGGCTTTGGACAAATGAAAATGAAGAAAATAACTCAGAAAATTGATTTTGTTTTCAAAATTCGGAGCTTGATCTTCTGCCTGATTTTTGACCCAATAAATGATTAAATCTGTTAGTGAAACCTCCTCCAAAATGTTCTCCTTGATTTTCTCTTTCCAATGAGCCGTCCTGGGCCTCATTTGGCCAAGTATAACTTAATCTATGAGCCTCCAAAGTTGATGGGTCAAATCTGGCATGAATCTGGAAATTCTGTTGCTGGGCTAAAAATCAAAATTGTAATTAAAAACTAATCCTATATTAGTCTCTAATTAATTCTAATTTAATTGCTAATTATAAACTAAACTAATTATTAATAAACTATTTATTAATTAATATCTAACTAATTATTATAATTAACTGATATAATTAACAAATTAATCTAATTAATTAATATAATTATTTATTTATAAACTAATTAATACTAATTTAAATAATATTTAAACTTTAATTTAATTTAATTAATTTAAATGTCATATTTAAATTAATTAGTATAAAATTAATTATTAATAAATATTAAAAAAGTAACCTAACTTACTTCTCATATTGTAACGTATTCATTTCAAAGCAATGGATTAATGGATGAGCCCAAAGCGAAAGTCAACTTTGACTCATCGCATCGGAATAATGTTGAGTCGGGCTCATAAAGTTTGTATACGATGAAGACTCCCGATGCGATGGAACATTCGCATTGAAACTTTAAACACATGTTTTTTAAACTTTGGTTAATTCCCCACTAAATTAATTAGTATAAAATTAATTATTAATAAATATTAAAAAAGTAACCTAACTTACTTCTCATATTGTAACGTATTCATTTCAAAGCAATGGATTAATGGATGAGCCCAAAGCGAAAGTCAACTTTGACTCATCGCATCGGAATAATGTTGAGTCGGGCTCATAAAGTTTGTATACGATGAAGACTCCCGATGCGATGGAACATTCGCATTGAAACTTTAAACACATGTT
Source organism: Pinus tabuliformis (assembly GCA_031772625.1). Taxonomy (NCBI): domain Eukaryota; kingdom Viridiplantae; phylum Streptophyta; class Pinopsida; order Pinales; family Pinaceae; genus Pinus; species Pinus tabuliformis. The sequence goes on from CM062820.1 coordinate 290,387,302, forward strand.
TTTTAAACTTTGGTTAATTCCCCCATTGCCTTTTGGTTAATCAGCGATCGGCATCGGGAGGTGTCGGGGGTTTCAGAAATGTGTCGTTTAAAAAGTTCCGATGTGATTGCCATCTCCGATCCGATCGCCCGATGCGATTAAGAATATATATATATATATATATATATTTTTTTTATATTTTTATGTATTAAATTTTATTTTAATTAAATTAATTATATTTTAAATAATAATTAATTTAATTAATTTAAGATTTAATATTAAAGATCAACTTTTAATTTGGTTTTATTGTATGAGGTTTTATTTTATAAACTACAGCCACTTTAATGAAAATAAAAATAAAACTACAGCCACTTAAATGTTTGGGTTTTCGAGATTAGGATTTGATTTGGAAATTAGAGTGAATTTCTTAAAATCCCGATAATTAATGATTTGGCTGCATAACTAAAAATGGAAAAATGTTAGTAAAAACTCGCTATGGGTTAATATTTAAAATGAATGCATTATTGAACTAATTTATTTACAAAATGCAATATTGTACATTTTATGCATTTTTAACCCAGGCTAGATAAATGATGAGACTTCAAAGGAGTGCCATTTTCAAACCAGTTGACCAAATGAGGCGAAACAAGCGTCAATGGGAAGTTTATAAAAAATCGATTCTAACAAAGCAATCAAAACAAGAATCCAAAGAAAACGAAAAATTAACAAAAGCGTAGGGCAATTAATTAAATAAAAATCTAAAAAGGTGTTTAGCCAAAAATTTTATAGAAAGGGTCCCCATTATTTGAAGTGAACAAGTCAAAAATAGGGGGGTTGTGTTTTTACCACAACACTATGATATCCCAGACTTCTGTACCAAGAGATTGAAGATAGGCAGTAACACTTACCTTCCAATAAATGAAGTTTGTCCCATAAAAAATCGGTGGCATGATTGATGCTTCCCTCTCGTAGTTGCTCATGATGCAAGACCTTTCTTCAAGCGATCAAGTTTCTTCTGAAGAACCTGCTCCGATACCAATTGTTGAAAATAACACTGAGAAGGGGGGGGTGAATCAATATTATCAAATTCTTTTCAATATGCCTTCCAGATTTATACTTTAATTTATTCTTCAGATATTGATCATTAATTTGTATGTTAGTGCCATATAATAATGAACAAGAGCAAGAAAAATAGATAAGCACACCAAAGAACACCAGATATGAGGTGGAAACCCAATGTGGGTGAAAACCACCTGCTGCAATATGTCTCTATCTTCTTTCAATTAGAAACTTCTTTTACAAGGATTTGTATTGGTGCAGTCCTTTACTAGTACGCAGGCTACAACTCTCTCTCGTTTTCCAGTCTCTCCTGGAAGCGAGCTGCAACCGCCTTTGCTCTTCTACTTCTTTAAGGACCACGTTTCATTAATTTTCAGACTGGATCCAAGAAGATCAAATAATCATCAAGTACATGCAAATCACCCAATCTCCTTATACAATCAACCAATGAATCACCCAACTTCTGAGAATGCTGTAAACAGAAAAGTAATACGAGAAATCTAAACCCAGAACTCTGCAGCAATAGATAAAAGACAGTCAACAATGTTTTAAGACAGGTCCGCAACTTCACCGATATAATCCTACGGATATCCGCAACCTTTCTGTGCCTGAACTGTGCAGATCTGCACCATATCCTTCTGCTTCTCTGCGTACCACTGCACTTTCTCCTTCTGCTAAACTGTGTACCTCAACTTAGGTACGCACTGTACTCTCTGTCTGACCGCGTACCTCCGCACTATTCCTTCTGTGCCTCTGCGTATCTTCGCACCTTGTTTTCTTCTGCGATGCGTACCTCACACTGCGCCTTCTATTGCGCTACGTACCCCTGCACTGCATCTTCTCCTGCACCACGTACCCCCGCAATTACACCGTGGATTGCCTACGAACCTCTGATTAGGGCCAAATTAACAGTCCTCCAATGTGCCACAGTCAGTCAGATCCACAGATCTAATCATGCGCCCGAGAGATCACGACTTATCAATAGATTTGCCTTAAATTTTCTCCTTGATTTAGATCTAGCTCTTAAAACCAGCCACCCAAACATTCAGATCTTAAGATATTCAAATTTCACAAGTGTCTAGCCAAGTGATCTCCTTTCCCTTTTTATAGTCAAACCCTTATCCACACCATGGGAAAAAACCATCAAAAATCAATACAAGGGATCCAAACCGGGGTTCAATAAATTAGATCCTATACCACAGGCCAAAACCATAGGATCGTAAAATACGGGCTAAATACCAAGGGCCAAACATAGGATACCCTATGTGAGCGCACTTCTCTGCATTGGAGTGAGTAACTAGGGAACCGCACCTTATGAATAGTGAACCTGTAGGTATGTTCTCACTCCCTGGATGGCGAACCTGCGGGTCCGCACCTTTTGAACGATGCACCTGCGAACCTCTTATTTTCCATCATTTTAAGACCCTGAATAGAGATTTGCCACTTGAGTGAGTTGCCATCAAGTACAACATCTATACCATAGAGCTAAACCAGAATCATAATGCCAACACCAAGATGACTTGGTTATATACCTTTTAGAAGAGTGAACTTTTATGAAGTGCAATGTGTTACTGTTTTGACCTTTGGATCTGAAAAATATATACGAGAAGCTAAAGTCCATCCTCTTTCTGTAACATCTTACAAAATTTCAATCCGATGCTCAGAGATATAGTTATGACGATTTTCCCACAGTGACCTGTTTGGAATGCAATTCGGGAGTCTAAGAAAACCCAAAATTCCTCAGACTATACCTCTTAAAATATAGCGAGACAGTATCTGAAATTTGGAGCCAAGGTTCAGACCGATTTATTCTCAAATGGGGTTTTGTTTTAGCTTCTGAAACTTCGTAGAAAAAGAGTTATAGTGAAAATCCCATGATGACCTATTTTAGCTTAAATTCTGGAGCTTGTAAAACCCTAGAATCGAAAGCTCTGATACCAAATGTTAGGAAACCAGCTCAGAAAAAGATAAAAAGACAGATCAATGCCTTATAATTCAGCCTTTTTGAGGGGGAAAACTCCTTTACTTTACACATTTGAACAATTCTTGGATGATTCAAATGACAAAACCTGATTTCCATATATAGGAATCTAAGGGGACACAATATAACCAAGTCGACCTAACAATAATAATATAAAGGCACAAAGCTAACAATAGTGGGATTATATAGGGCACAATAATAACAATATCGGGACAATAGGGGCACAAAAATAACAATAAGGGATACAATGACAATAGTAATGGGGGGATCACTAGAATTATAGGGACCTAACACATGCCCTAAAGACAATTTCCATGCACCATTCATTAACAAAGACATTAATTCATGTATAGAACATGAGGCCTTATCCTTTATGGATGGCTTCTTAGGCTACAATCAAATCCACCATATAGATATTTGGAAATTTAATTGTGATTTAAATTAATTTCATTAAAATGTCAATACAAGTTTGTACACTTATGAAGTCCACTACACTATATGTGCTATGTGATTATCTTTTCAATTTTAATGTTCAAATGAGAATTACATTCTATTGAAAAGAAATAAATGATTAAAATATGAAAAATGTATTTCAAGAAGTGTAATGAAATCCTACTTATGAGATGAATTCTAAGTGAGACACATGCACATTTAGCAATTAATTACTTCAATTCTATGAAGGCAATAAATTTCTAGTCTAGGAAATCAATGAATTTCAACTCTAGGAAAGCAATGATATGGTTTATACTATGAAAACTGTCAAATTCGATTCTATGAAATGTAAAGACATTGTATTTTATGAAATATTTGAAATACTAATGTGGGGAAAATAAACACATTTTATTCTAAAAAAAACAATGAACTTCTAATCTTTGGAAATCAAACACAGTTCTATGCTATGAAAGACAATCAAATTCTATTCTATTCTAAGGTCAGTAAGGGAAACTTTACTCTATGAAAGTAGGAATAGTCTATTATGTGAAATAAATTTTTTTAATGCCAATACCTCTGAAAAAAAAGCATTAAATTAACTGATTATAAAAGTAACTAAGATTGATTATGGAAGATTGATGTGTGTGTACAAATTTTAGAGTTCATTCATGCATATAATGTTTTGGAAAAATTCCTAACATATCTATAAATGTAATACTAAAAATGAATGTGGAAACAAGAGTAAGAAATAAATGCAGATGGAAAAAATCAATTACAACAATGATTGATAAATGCTTTTGACAACTTTTGAAGTTTATTCAAGTGATTGATGTCTGCAAAACAACTGAACTAAGTGAGTTAAATTCTACAAAGTGTAATGCTAAGAAACAAGGCATTGAGAACACGATCTTCAAACCAATGAAATATGAAAGAGAAATAAATTAAATTACATTTGTATGCGATAGGGGGGCCTCCTACTAAACCATGGATCTATACTACTCAGAAACTTGATGATCAAGTATAAATTCTTCCGATTTAGGCACGACCATGACAATGGAAAAATTCTATTAACATAATAGTGTGTACATAATCAATACTACCAACATTTAATTAAAGGAAAATGCAATATCTAGATTATTTTTCTTTCTTCTTAGTGAAGCATATATATAAGGTTTCTACAATAAGTACCTAAGAAACTGAATGTTATAAACTAGATCAGTGAATGACAACATGGTATTTAAATTCTATTGAAAATATAATTTCTATGATTCACTATCAAGGAAGTGAAACATGGAAATATTTAACTTTATACACATCATCACTATTTTGATCTTTCGTTCCTTGAATATTTTTCATGCTCACCTAATATTCTGATCTAGTGCCATGTAATCTACAGGTTTGGTTCATGTGCCATCTCATAGTTGACCAAATATTTGACTTCACCATTGTGATCAAATGGTGATCTTATTCTTGTACCCAATAGGTCGAAAATCATGTGGGTGTGATTTGGTAACTATCCATATCCTTAAGATGATCTGTCCTTCATGGTGTTTACTTGAACCTTGTATTCAACTACAAAATATTTTTAAGGCCGCATAATGTGTTACTTTCTGTAACTAATGCAAATAACATCAAATTTATAAATAAAAAGACATAGAATAGAGAAGGTATTAGACTTTTACCTTATGTCATCTTATGTAGCACTTGATGTATGATTATTCATAGAACAAAAGTGAAATAGTGTAAGAATGAGTGAGTTAAAAAGGTAAATGGATGAAAATCTAGATAACAATCTAACAAAAAGGATGCCATTTCTTTGGTTCAACATTATCCCATGCTTAGGGTGTCGCATTTGCAGATGCATGTAGAAATATTTTAAAATTTTTGACAATCTAATTTTCAAAGAGCAGTCTTAGATGCTTGGATCAAGATATCTAAGTTACTCTCAGTATCTTTCATGTTCATAGCAACTGACTATTAGCATCTTGAATTCTAATCCTTTGACTTTGTATTAAATAATTTTTTTATCCCTATCGAGCTTAAGATTATTATGATTCCAATAATACCTTCATTTAAGAATTTTATCATTTTTTTCTTTTGGAATCTCATTTTCTCCTTTTACATACCTTTTGAGTAATTCTAGTTCAACTATCTCTTATTTCAATGCATTAGTAATGTTTTGTTCCACATATAAGGGAACATTATCTTTCTTTCTAGGATTGTTAGGTACTAGAATTTCATTGTTAACAGTATGCTAAAAAAGAGGAGAAAGTTATTTTATCTTATGTTTATGTTCTTCGTTCTCCAGGGCATCAAAATTGTCATTTTCTTATTGTTGGATTTTATCAATCTCTAGACTTTTTGTCTGAGGTACTTGTGGTGACTCTAGCTCTTAGACCTCTGAAACCTTTGGTGAAAGCAATTTATTTTTCCTTTGTCATGCTCCTCATGATTATTTTATATTTATTTCATGCTGTAGTTCTCTTAGCTTCTGTGAAATTTTTTTTTGACACTTTGCTTGTTAGGTTTAGATAAAGAAATGTTACTTGGCTTCTTCACTTTATGGTTTTTGGTAACTAATTTGGTCACCTTTGGTTCATTCTTATTTTTTTATTTGAAATTTTTCTTCCTCTTATGCTTCCATTTTGACAGTTCTTCTAGGGTATTTGGTGAATTTGAAATTTATTCTCCTTTAGGAATATCTTTATTTTCATTTAGTAGACCCTCAGGCACAATAATTTCCTCTGTCTCTACAATTCTAATAACCTCTATCTCTGGAACTTATTCTGTTTCTTTTTTTTTGTTTTCACTTTTAGGGTTACGATTTGACGAAACCCTACCCTATCTTCTCTTTCTTATTGGAAATTTTTCTTGTTCTCACACTTTAACAAAATGATTCTAACTAGAAAATCTCTCCAATTGTACTTCATAGCTTTCAACTCTACCTCAATAAGGATTTTTACCATCTTGAAATGATATAGAGCCTTATCAATGTTCTTGGAGTTTCTCTTGATGTTAAATGCCATTTTTATCAAGATATTAAGTAGATAGTATGGCGAGTTCAATTCCTTACCCTTTTGAAAATGCATTCACATTCAAATATGATAGAATAAGGTAATCCCATATATGTTTTCACGAGTAATGATTTTTTGCAAGATAAATAAAAAATTTCACCATTTTCTCTTAAACACATATACATTAATTTATCCATGTTGTGACATCCATATTAGGATCCTTCAATAGGTATTCCCATGACTCATCTCTAAGATTTTGACATTTGACCCAGTTCTCACTGGTTATTGGAAGTCTTGTGGCTTTGGCTAAGAACAAATTTGTTATCTTCAACTTGATGTCCCCTATTTTAGCCTCAACTTCATGAAATTTTGGTGGCTTTAATATCATATCCCTCAAAATTTTTAAATAAATTCAACCAAATTTCCTTCCTATGTTGTCTTGTAACCCTTGGGTATGTTGTTAAAAACATCAATCCTTCAAGGTCATGGCAGATTATGACACCCATCACAGTGTTAGAATTTTGCACCTTATAATAGATCCTTTAGCAGTTGTTATAGGGAAGGTGAAGAATGGATCAAATAATTGGGAAAAATGGTTGATAAAGGTGGTGTATTATTATGGTGATGAATGTTAGAAAACAATGATAGGATTGTTGAATTTAGGCTTCTGTGATCCATATCAAGTATCAGGAAAATGTTTCGGCAAACAACACATCATAATTCATTTGTTGGCATGTTTGGAACCAACAAGTGTGGTTCATCATCAGGACAATTTTAAGAACCAAACCATGGAAACAGTTTAAATAGAGAGAGTAGATCATCCAATGACTATCTTTGAGCAGGAAACGACTATATTTGACTAGGAAACGACTAAATTTGACCAGGAAACTATACTCGACCAAGCGATAGGGAAATTCAATTAATTTAAAAGTTAGTTTTGTTAAATTATATTATATTGGATTAACTTTAACTGTTTATACTTGAACTAATAATAGATTTATTATGATTATTAAAGTTATATAGAATAAATACAAACAAATATTATTAAATAAATTGAATTTGTTTATTGAAGGCTAACCTAATTAGTTAGTTATATTAAAAATAATTTTAATATGACTAACTAATTAGGTTAGCCTTTAATAAAAAAAATTAATTTATTTAATAATATTTGTTTGTATTTATTCTATATAACTTTAATAATCATAATAAATCTATTATTAGTTTAAGTATAAACAGTTATATTTAATCCAATATAATATAATTTAACAAAACTAACTTTTAAATTAATTGAATTTCCCTATCCCTCGGTCCAGTACAGTTTCCCGGTCAAATTTAGCTATTTCGTGGTCAAATATAGTCGTTTCCTGGTCAAAAATAGTTGTTGGATGATCTGCTCTCTATATTTAAACTGTTTCCATGGTCTGATTCTTCAAATTTTCCTAACGATGAACCACACTTGTTGGTTTGAAATGCGTCGACAAATGAATTATCATGGGATGTTCGCCGAAAAATCTTCACAATGATAGGATTGTATGGTAGTGGTGAATTTCAAAAAATACTTTCCTATTCATATAATAATTACACATAATCACTTCAAATCATACTTGAAAAATTAACAATTTGATGTTTTAAGTTTGTGTTCTTCGAATAGGATAGGGATTTTGTGAAATGAAATAAGGTGGAATTTGGATTTGTAATGCCATCTTTAGGATTTGAGGCTTCTTATAAGCCTTATTTTTAGCTTTGTGTTAAAAAATGATCAATCAATCCATATATCCCAAATTCTATAGTTTTGAATTTAATAAATTGACTAATTGTGCATTGTGTTACCTACTAGGTTACCTCAGATCTTCTATTTTTGGAACTGAATTACTTGTTAGACTGAAGACAAGGTTTCTCTATGGCTTAGAAGCGATCAACTATGGAATCTATTGCTGGCTACGAAATTTTATCAATATTGAAAATCTACTTCAAAACTATTAAAGAGAACTTACAGATTTTGATGGTGATGGAAAATATTATTAAAATAGAAATAAAGTATTCAAACTAATTAGTTTTAACTAAAAAAAATATTTGCAAAAGGAAAAGAGAAATCCAAGTTTCCAAGAATCTTGGTTTTCAACTAGGATTTCTTGCATAGTTATGCTAGCAATGTTGGTTTTCGTAACTATAGATTTTATTTTATTTATTTATTTAAGTAAAAAATAAATTAAATGAAATTTGGTGATAGAGGATAATGATCCTCCTATTCCACCAATTTTAACTTCGAAATTTTCTTCAAACTTCGAAGAAACTCTTCTTTTGTTAAGGGCTTCTGATAGAGTTTTAATCTATTCCCTTTAACAAGGAAACCGATCCCTTCTTCATCAATGGTCTTGATTCTAACTACTCCATTTTCAGAAATAGCTTTACTCTCATAAGGGCTTAACCAATGTGTTTGGAATTTCCCTTGAAAATATTTAAATTTTGAATTAAACGAAAGGTCTCAATCACCTGGTTCGAATTTTTTGACCTTGATAAACTTGTCATGCCATCTTTTCCTTTGAATGGCATCTTGCCTAATATTATATAATTCATTTAGTTGTGCCAATATTTGCTTCTGGGCTTCAAATATATCTAGCCCCAATGTTTCTATTCTCTTGAATGTATCGACTTGGGCTTCAATAGGAAGTAGAACTTGTTTTCCAGAAACAATCTCAAAAGGTGTATGTCTAGTGGTATTTTTCGATGTAGTTTGGTATGATAAGAGTGCTTCTGGAAGTAGTTATTCCCAATCTCTTCTATGTAGATGCATGGTCTTGGTTAGTATGGCCTCAAGAACATTATTTTTGGATTCCGCTTGTCCTTTAGCTTATGGATGATATGGAGATGATTTGCAATGTCTGATTTTGTATTGCTCCATGATTTTCTAAACAGGCTTGGATATAATTTCTCTTGGTACACCAAAATGAGTGAAAATATCCTAAAAAGGAAATGTGACAACATCAGTTTTAGTAGAAAAATTTAGTGGCTTAACATATACCCATTTAGTAATATAATTAGTATAAACAAGAATGTACCTCTTTTTCTTAGATGTAGGATTAATGGGCTGACAAATCTAGAGCCCATTTTTGAAAAGGTTCTATAAATACCTATGGTTTTTGACTCATTTCATCAGTTTGGATAGGTTTCCCCATCCATGAGAATCTATCACATATCTTCACATATTCTTTGGGATCCTTGAAAAGAGAAGGCCAATAATATCACAAGAGAAGGGATTTTTATCCAATTCATCTGTTACCAAAATTTCCTCCACAAGATTTATCATGACATGATTTAAGTATTTAGGTACCTCATCTTCTCGTACATATCTTCTAATGATTAAATCTACTCATGTTTGGCATAGATCTCATTCTATCCAAAAATAAGGTGCACTAGATATGATAAATCTTTGTCTTTCTTTTGTTGGTAGTCAAGGAGGAAATTTTCTTGTAGCCAAATAATTAGTGATTTCTTTAAACCAAGGAGATTCAATAGATATTGAAAAAAAATGTTCATCAAGAAAAGTATCTACTACAATGATTATAGTATTATCATTTTGCATCCTATAAAGTAAATCAATAAGTGTGTTTAACTTTCATGACCTATCTAAAATGATAATATTAAATTCTTGTAGTAATAAGAATTATTTATTAATTGTACCAATATGTATTGGTTTATTCATAAGATATCTAATGAAATAATGATCAATTTGAATAAAAGTCCCATATCTAATAATTTAGTGTCTAAACATGGTAGCAAGAATAACTACCTAGAACTCATTTTATGTGACTATGTAATTCAACTCTTCAGGAGTTAAATTTTTGTTGTATAATATATTGCATAAGGAGTTAGATAATTTTTTCCCAATACAACCCATAAAGTTGTATTTGAAGCTTTAATAGAAATATCAAATGGAAGAGACCAATTTGTCCCTATTAAAATGGGTGCATTAAAAATTTTATGTTTCAATAATTCAAAAGCTTTTTTATAATTAACATGTAATGAAATTCATAGTCTTTGGTGAGAAGTTTCAAAAATGGTGAAGCAATTTTTGTTAATCTTTATATCATGCTTTCTATAAACCTTCTATAATAACATATGAGTTGAAGAAAATGCCTTACATCTTTTTTACATTTAGGTACACAAATTTTGGACATGACCTCAACCTTTGTTGAATCCACCTTAATCAAAGAACCTGAAACATGATTTGCCAAAACAATTCCTTCATTAAACATCATAAAGAATTTTTTATTACTTAATGAAATATTAGTTTCTTGACACCTCAAAAGGAATTTTTCTAGTTTTTCTAAAGATTCTTCAAAAGTATCTCCATAAATAGTAAAACCATCCATATATACGTCTACACAATCATGCATCAAGCGAGAACAAATACCTAGTACTAGCCTTTGAAATGTAACGAGGGCATTATACAATCCAAAAGGAAGTACTCTATAAGCATGTGTGCCCCATGGACATGTGAAAGTTATCTTATCTCGACCTTCAGGAGCTATTTGAATAGGTCGTTGAATCTATCAAGAAAAGAAACATGTTTTTTTCATCGTAATTTACCTATAACTTAATCAATGAAAGGTAATGGGAAATGATATTTTAAATTTGTTTTATTCGATTCTCTATAATCAATACAAACTCTTGAACTTCCATTTTTATTTGACACAATAAAAAATGGTGAAACACATTGGCTACTTGAAATTGGATAAGTAAAGTTTACATTAATAAATTTTTGTAATTCTTCTTTAACACTTTTCCTCATATTAGGATGCATCCTTCCCTAACATTGTCTTACAGGTTCAGGTTTCACACTCTCTTGTAGATATATATATATATATATATATATATATATATATATATATATATATATATATATATATATATGTATATATATATATATATATATATATATATATATGTATATATATATATATATATATCTATATATATATATATATATATATATATATATATATATATATGATGCATGCAAGTATTTGGATTGATCCCTTTCATTTATGTATATTCCCATGTAAATTCAAAGGAATGTTTTTGCAACATATTAATCAATTTTTTTTTTGAAATTCTTCTAGGTTATTATTGATATTTATTGGTTTTATTGGACTAATTTTTACAAGAGTATTGCCAAAATTTTCCATTGATTTTAATTATAACCTGGATTATCGCAATGAAAATTATTCAATGCTACAATTTACATGAACACTTTGATCTAACACATGCACACAATAATTTTGTTGAAAATATTTAGAAAAATCACAATTATTCATAAGATTCATTGCTTTGATTTTCCTCGTTATTTTGTGAGATAGTTAAAACTGGTTGAATATACTCATAATCTTCATCATCATCTTCAATCCATTATTCCTTCTCTAATTCAGTGATCTCTCTCGCTAGTGCATATAATGCAAACGTTTTCATTGAATTTCCATTAGAAATAATAATGTCACTAGATCTATAGCTAATTAATGCATCAGTCGTGGCTAACCATGGCCTACCTAGTATCAAATGATGACCTTCCAAATTGGTGTTTGGAGTTAATATCATTAAATCAACTAGATACTCTCATGAGTATAGGGATACCAACACATCTTCTTATATACCATTTGGCTTAATAATAGACCCATTAGCTAACCGTAACATAGTAGGAGTATATTGAAGATTAGTCAATTTTAATTTATCCATAGTACCATTTGTCATGAAATTTATTGTTGCACCTAAGTCAATTAAAGTGTTTTGGATTTCAACATTATTAATGTTGATTTTTACAATGGGACTCTCTAGATCGAATTATTTTTCAATTTTAATTTATCCCATCAAAAGTTTTCCAATTTTTCCAATGAGTCACACTTTTTGTATTTCTTTTCTTTTTCTACTCGGTTTTTTAACACACAACTCCTTTATTGTTTTTGCAAGAATATCATTTATTTCTTGAAGTGAATGGATTTTAATGCAAACATTATTTAATTGATATAACATGTCATAATTTTGAAAAAACTAATTCTTTCTCTACACCTTTATCTATTTCTAATCTCTCCAGGGAAGGGTTTTGTAAGCATATAACGGGTTTCTCAACTAGAGGAGTAGTAGGAGTTGGGCTTATTTCATTGTCATCAATTTGGCTAGGAAATTCTTCCTTTTGAGGAGATTCCTCCTTTTCAGGGGTTTCATCCTCTTCATGTTCTTTAATGACAACAACGGGTTTTTTCTTTTGTAAAAATATCTCAGATCTAAGATGGATATCATTCAAATCTATGTGAGATATCACGTAAGTTTGGAAATTTTGTACTTGAACACCATAAGTGGGTTGTCGAGGTAATTTATTATTTCAGTTTGGGAGCATTTATGTAGGTAATTAATTTAGTATTTGAGGTAATTGAGTGCTTAGTAATGGAAGAAGTTTACTTGCAATCAATTGTGGATGAAATTGAAATTATGGAGGTTATGGTGCAGAAGAATATTGATACTGATATTGAGGGTATTGAGGGAATGATTGAGGACATTATGGATTTATACCACAAGATCCTTTCCCACCATGTGACCAGGATGGGTTTTGAGGTTGGGATGGCTAGCTTTTCCAAGGTAGGCTTATGTTCCAACTATTCTAAGGTTTTTTTGCATACTATTGAAATTGTGAATTGGGATCTGGCATCAGACCTAGTTGGAAAGGTTTCCAAGGCCTTTTAGGAGCAACAAAGAAAAGTTATTCTGGTGTTTGGTTTGCTCCACCATATTTTTGGTAAATAAATTTCAACCCAAGTAATGAAGGGAAATCTTTTGTAGCATGTGATTCTGCAAAGTTAACACAGATTTCAATATTTTGATGTTGACACTCTCTTAATGAATCTTTCTTTGTACATCTAGGACATAATATAGAAAAAGAAACATTTTCATATTTTCACATATTTTTCATTCTTAATGTATAAATCTATTCACTAGGATTACCAATAATTTCTATTTTAAAATTATGAAGAAAATTTCCAAGTTCAACTCAACTTACCTATCCTGATGCAGATTTATTTACTCATGTAATTTCCCGATCCTTGAGACTTCTGCCATAATTTGTTTTCCCTCTTTATATGCGTTTGAGAACTCAAAAAATTATTCAAATGATAATTGAGACACATCTCCATTGCCCATTAAGTTAAGGAGATCAATCCCCTCATCCCTTATAGCTCTAAGACTATTTTCATTGTATAAAATCATAGATTATGCAGTTTTTCTCTCTTAACATTATATGCAAATATATCTACCAAATATATAAGAGTCTCATATTCTATTTGAGTCATTTTAAATATTTCCTCTTCAAGATCATGATGTATACAATATTATTTATATCTTTCTAAGAACAATCTTATCATTTCATCCCATGATATTATTGCTTTCATACCTAGACCCATAAACCATTTAAGAGCTCCATCTTTAAGTATGGTTTGAAACAACTTCAACTTTTCATAATTAAGTAAATAATCACAACATCTACATAATACTTCAAATTCAAAGAGAAAAGCTTCTAGGTCTTTTCTTTTCATACCATGGAACTTAGGAAGTTCTTATGGTGAGATGTTCTTCATACTATCATGAGTGTCAGTATCTTTAATGGGGAATGCATAGAGATCCTCTTCATGGTCATCATCTCCATCACAGCCTCTTACTCTATCTCAAACTCCATCATATCCTCCATCATTAGGACGGGGTATTCTGCCTCCTCTTCCGCCCCCAGCTGGTGGGTATCCTCCTCCTATTACTGTTTCATGTCCTTTTCGAAGAAATGTTTCTCCTTCACCTTCTTCCATTGAGCTTTCTAAAATGAGGTAATAGGGTTATTCAACTGGATTTTTCTCTTATGGTTCTTCTACTAATGAATCTCCAAAAGAAGTTCCTTCTTCTTATTCTTCCTCTTTATTAGGAACTTCTGATTGTTGTCCAAAATTTTGTTCCTCTATTGAAGAAGGAAAGCTAACTTCTTTATATGGAAATACAAGTTCCTCTACTACTGCTTCAGTAAAAGAATATGGATCTTCTCCAGTGGTAATCTCAATTCTTTGTACCTCATAAATTCTCCTTCTACTTGCAAATGATGAAATTCATGAGGTGTATGGTTATGTGGCTCTTACTGCATGATGTCTTCTAGAGGGTGTGTTTGGTGATGATGGAACTGAATTTCTAACAAATATAATTCTAGAATCTCTTTCCCTATACATGCATTCTAGAATCTCTTTCCCTATATTCCTTTTTTTAAGCATCTAATAACGAATGCAACTAGTAATGAGATGCAATGCAACAACAATGGTTAGGAAGAACCCCAAAATAGTGATGCACATGTTCTTACCTCTCATCTTACCACCCTTCCTAATCAAAGTTGTGTAAAGAAAAATACATTTTATATTGAAATTTAATTCCTATGTATACTTCCGCGACAATGATGCCAAAAATGTTGGGTAATTTAATTCTGATTTAAATTACCTTCATTAAAATGGTAATCGAGGTTTGTGCTAGTGGATTAACTTTTCAATTTTAATGTTTAAATGGGAATTATATTCTATTGAAAAACAGTAAATGATTAAACTATGCAAAAATTACTTTAATAAGTGAAATAAAATCCTACTTATGAGATGAATTCTACGCAAGGCACACAAACATTTAGTGATGAGTTACTTCAATTCTGTGAAAGCGATTAATTTCTAGTCAAGGAAATCAATGAATTTCAACTCTAGGAGTGTAATGAAATGGTTTATATTTTGAAAACTCTCAAATTCTATTCCATGAAAGGTAAAGACTTTGTATTCTATGAAAGCTTTGAAATACTAATCTATAGGAGATAAATACATTTGAATCTACAAAAAATGCAATCAACTTCTAATCTCTAAAAAATAAAGGCAGCTTCATGCTATGAAAAACAATCAAAATTCTATTCTATGAAATATTTATTCTATGAAAGTGGGTAGAGTCTACTTTATGAAAGACAAACTTTAAATGCTAATACCTATGAAAACAAAACATCAAAGTAACTGATTATAAGTAACTGAGATTGATTATGGAAGACTGGTGTGTGTGTAAAAATGTCAAAGTTCATTCATGCCTATAATGTTGTGCAAAAACTACAAACATATCTATAAATCTAAGACTAAAAATGAATGGGAAACCAAGACTAAGAAATAAATGTAGAATAAAGTAATCAATTGCAACACTCATTGATAAATGGTTTTCGTAATTTTTGAATTTTATTCAAGCACTTGATGTCTATGAAAGAATTGAAGTGAGTGAAATTCTACAAAGTGTAATGCTAAGAAACAAGGTATTAAGAAGAGAGTATTGAAATCGATAAAAGATTAAAGGGAATGAAATTAAATTACACTTGTACATATGTTACGGTCCAACCCTAACCCATTTATTGATGTAATAAGCTCAATGGTCTGATTCATAGTCATAATTAGTTAGAGAGTAAATAAAGCTCACATTAATTATTGTAATTGGTTGACCTGCATTAGAGAAAATGGACCACAGTTAGTTGTAAGTGGGCCATAGTTAATAAATAAAGTGGTTAACCTGTTTTATGCAAGGGACAACTAGTAGTTAGTGTTTTGGATGTGTTATATATCTATATATCTATATATATATATATATATATATATATATATATATATATATATATATATATATATATAGATATATATATATAGTATTAGTTAGTAAACAAAATATTACCGAGTCTTATTGTAATCGAGCTCTGCTCTGCTCTAGGTTGCCCCTTCAAAGAGGCAATTGAACATTGCATATATTTCTGACGAATAAAATACTTGTTGTTTTCTTCATTATCTTCTATGTTCTGGGAGATATTTCTTCACATTTTTGGTATTTTGGAATTTCTCACAAGTCAAGAGAATAACAAGTGGTATCGGAGAGCTTTCCTGGGCTAAGATCAAATGCATTATCTCCCACAACCATGATAATGGTGTAATTACCATAACAAAGTGGTTTGAGCTTCCAATGGGTTCTCATAAGGCATTCTTTCTGCAAATGCAACCAAACTTTATCGCTCACCTAAAACATGTGTGGTACCCGATGTTAATCATGGCGCTACTTATACTTGGAATTTTCCATAATGGAGTGGTGATATGTAGACACATTGGGTAGAGGTGCTCCAAGAGTTAGATTGAACGAATGCTTGACTTGATAGTGCAACGGTACCCCTATGGGTGAGGAGAAGATGTCACTATATTCTTTCATGACCATATTCACCTTCTTCTGTTGTGTGGAGGAACCTTTCGTGAGGGTTATGGATGTGGCTACGATCTTCACCATATTTTGAGAGTGAAGCAGAAACAAAATTAATTTCCCAGACTGGGAGGTTATCTTAATACATTTCTTAGCAAAGATCAAAGAGGTGGTGGTAGGTGGGGATACCTCCAATATCCTGTATAACATATTACCCAAAGAAATAATAACACAGTGAGCTCTCGACTCATATACAACATGTTGGTTCCACAAGTATGGTTGTCATAATAATATATCACAAACATCGAAAGGAGAAAAATCACACAATACCTCATCCATTAAGGGCTTCATGCTATTGGGAAGGCGATATTGTTGGTCGACTCGAAGATCTCGTCCTTGGTGAAGCCACC
This sequence comes from Pinus tabuliformis, assembly GCA_031772625.1. NCBI lineage: Eukaryota > Viridiplantae > Streptophyta > Pinopsida > Pinales > Pinaceae > Pinus > Pinus tabuliformis. The sequence goes on from CM062820.1 coordinate 290,404,443, forward strand.
TGATACTATACAGTTGTGGGTGTGGTGTAGTGAGTATTCCCAACTGCTTCACAACCTCTGTTGAAATGAGGTTGTTCTAGCTGCCACTATTGATAACGAATTGTAGCGGTGAACCCTCCACCCACATCTGTGAGTGGAAGATATGTTCCCCCTCCTCTAGATCTTTGGGCTCATTCTTCTGTATCTTGGTGGTGGCAATAGTGGTGCTAGGCTCTAAATCAATGATTTGCTTCCATTTGATATTCCTCTTATTAGGTTGTGACTCAGGGTCGGAACATGAATCTAATTTTGAAGCCTTCAACTTGGCCACCAATAACTTCCTGGCCTAACACTCATTTGTGTTATGAGTGGCGCTCTTATGGAACTCACACCACTTTCATATGTCCTTCTTTGACTTCATGGTGGTGTTATGTTCTTGCGGCTTTCACAGGTTGTCTTGGGTCACCCCACCTTGGATTTGTTCTTGGTTCTATGGTTTGGGGGCACCTTTCCCTTGCTTCGGATTCATAAATCCAAAGTCTCGCTTCTTTTATTTAAACTTTTGCTCGATCTTGACAACATATCGGTATGTTGCATCGAGCGAGGAGATATCCAAGAACTCCATCTCATCGTAGATCCACCTTTGTAGGAAGTCTCAGTATTTCAGTACCAAATTCCATGCAGAATCCTTGATACCCAACTTTCTCCAAAGGGTATGAAAAATATTGTTAAAATCTAACATGTCTTGGTCCCTTCCCTGTAGCAACGTGGTCTAATTTATGTATTTATCCTCATAGCACTCGAGATGGTAGTACTTCTCCTTGATGGTACCCTGGAATGAATTCCAAGTGGGTGTGGTTGAAAATAGTGAGGATTCCCTCTCGTCCTTCTACTCACAGTATGTTTCCCACTAGTCCTTGACGTGTGGGGTGGCTTTGAGAAAATAAAAAGTAATATTTTCCCAGCTAGACAAATCATGAATAGAAAAATATCGATTTATCAGATTTAACCATTTATCTACGACATCTGCATCGATCTGAGCCTCACATATCAGAATGTGAAATTTAACTTGCACCTTAAAGGGTGTGGAATTTCCAAAGTAGCTGTTGGAAAAAGATTCATCGTGCTTGGGTAGCCACTGAAGGCCCTGGGGAAAGTTGTCCATCATTGTGTTCCTCTATCACTTGAGGGCCTCTTCGAGCAATGGTTTGGAAGGATATCCTACCCCCTCGTCTTTCTTTTCTCCCCCCATGGGAAGCTGTTGCAATTTGAGAGGTTGGTCTTGCAAAGGTTCGACCAGTTCAAGCCCTAACTCCTTATATCTCGACATTATTGGGGACATGCAAAGAAAAACAGAGAAAGAGTAGATCACTCTAATACCACTGATCCAACTTTAAACAGGAACATAATAAATTACCAATATAACCATAAATAGAGAGTTTCAATAGAAATAATACTTCATTTCATTAATATCAAATATTGAAATATGCTTACAAGTAGAGAAAGAATAAACTAGCTTGGGCGATGGTAGCTTATCTTTGAGAAGAGATGTGGTGGCTACATGCCTCTGAACTATGTTACAATGAGGCCGAAAGGCCTATTTATTATTGAGAAATAATGGAAAACCCTAAACATCGAAAAACCTAACCCTAGGAGATGAAGCCCCAAACTATGGGCCAAGATTGAGAAACAACCCATGTTGGCCCGGGTTTTCCCAAAAAATTCCATTTAGGGCTTCAAAGCGGCTCTAGAAATTCAGAACCTGAAAAACAACCAAAAATAGTAAATTCAGCTACAATTAAGGAAACTAATGAAGTAAAAGAGATAGTGGCAGGGGTCCCATTGGAATAGGCAGGGGGCCATAAAAATCCCCCTGGATCATCAAGTCTCGATTCAGGAAAGGAGTATTCAAATCCATTTGATGGACTTTCCATCCATTTTGTGTTTCCAAGGAGAAGAGAGTACAAATGGTGTTGCATTTTTCGGTGGGAGAAAGAGTGTTTTCATAGTCAACACCACCTTCTTGTGCAAATCTCTCTACAACAAGACTACCTTTTTTTTTTCAAGTGATCCATTTGATTTGTACTTTTTCTTGCAGACTAACTTGCAACCAATTCATTTGGTTTTGAATGGAGTTTCCACCAACTTCCATGTCCCATTTTTTATGATAGAATCATATTACCTCTACATTGATTCATTCCAATCACCATGAGTATCAAATTATTCAAAGGAAGTTGTTTCACATTTAGTAGATAAATTCAATTTACAATTATATGAAACATATATATCATCTTACATCCCTCGAGTTGTAATTATGTGCATCACCTCCATCTTGTTTATCAGTACCTTGGGTTGTTTTTTTTTAACTCATCAAGATGAAAACTTACATTTTTTTGATGAGCCACTTTGGTGGACCTTTCCACTAATTGAGATGGTGTTGCATCAAGATTCAACCTTCCATTCCTATCAATCACATCATTTAAATGATCTTTTTGATATGACTAGGTGGTTGGAAGTTCATGGAGGGGAGATTGTTCTTCAAAAGGATATTCTAGAATTTCATATAGGATAGTGACACTTGTTCAAGATGTGTAATCTTATTATCAAATACATGATATGTCTTTACATGAGTTAATCTATTGAGATGATCAAGTTGTCATTCAATAGTATTGTTAGTATTGGAAGACTTATGAAAGATTGCATCTCTAGAAATAATAGACTTCTTGTTTACCTCATGCTAAATATGATACACTTTGGTTGTATTTGAATACTCTAAAAAGATTCACTTTTGACTCCATGCATCAATGTTTTCTATTTTATCTATAGGAATCAATACATAGTAGGTGGAACCAAAGACATTAATATACTTTACATAAGGAATGTTGCCATACTACATTTTGTAAGGAGTATCATTCGTCAGAGCTTGAGATAGACACATTTTTTTCACATATACTTCATATAGAACTACATCATCCCAAAACATCAAATTTACATTTTTTAAAAATATCATGGAGAGAACCATATTCAAGATAGTCATCTTCATTATTTCAACTACACCATTTTGTTGGGGATTGTATAGGATGATTATTTAATGTTGAATCCTAAATTGATGAAGATAGTTTTCAAAATATTTATATCTATATTCTCTTTCATTATTACTAGGAAGGAAGCCAATATGTGATTGCGCTTCATTTTGAACTATATTTTCAAAATATTTATATCTATATTCTCTTTCATTATTAATAGGAAGGAAGCCAATATGTGATTGTGCTTCATTTTGAAATATATATGATTTGTTTAAAAGTTTCAAAGGCTTGAGAGTTACTTTTTAACAAGTACACTCAAGACATATTAGTGTTATCATTAGTAAAATTCATCATATATTTATTTCCATTAGTATATAGAGTAGACATATGGCCACACAAATTAGAATGTATCAATCCATGTTTTCTAAATTATCTAGAAGTGGAATCATGAAAGGGTTGTTCACTGTCATTTCTGAGGATGTAAGAATCACATTGCTTCATTTTTCTTGTAATAGTAGGAAAAATATAAACACTATTATTTTTTAATATATGAAGGTGATTATAATTAACATGCCCAAATATAGCATGCCATAGAATACTAGATGACAATGTTCCTTCATCATGATAAGAAAGGTATGCAGCATTTTGTGCCATACAAGATGTCCCTTTTAGATAAAACAATATTTGATCTTCCACTCTAGTTAAGACAACAATGTTGTTGGAATATTTCCTTATTTCTAATTTGGTATGAGATATGTCATTAAAGTGGCCTTTTTTATGAATGAGCACAAGGAATGACAAATTTATTCACATCGCCAAAAGCTAGAGTACATCATGTATAAGAAATTATGGAATACATGCATTTTAAGTTTGAAGGTTTTGAGTCCCAATGGTTTGAGACTTAATATATTTACAAAGTACACTATGCCATCTACATTGTCACTAAAATCCTTAAAGAAGTCTCTCAAGAAAGTCATGTGAAATGTTGCACTTGTGTTAAGTAACCATTTATCTATCCAAGAAGAAAATGAAGTATGAAAGAAATATTTATTTACTATAATATTGGAATGGGAAACAATGTAATGAACATATCAAATTTATGTACCTATAATTGTATCATGTGCTTTACATATCTATGTATTCGTCTCTTTTTTTACTTTGAACTTCTCCTATGGGATTTCACATGTTGATGTGTCATGTTCATTTTTTCCACAACGAACATAATTAAGGTTACATCTCTTACTATGGTTATATCTATCCCCTCTACATCTGAATTTCTTTATTCCATTTCCTTTTTATTTATTTCTCCATGCATATCCTAAATAAAGAGTTCAATTATCTCTCCATCAATATTGAAAACCTCTTGATCATCATTTTTTCCATTCCAAAGTGCCCAATGCAATAATTCTTGCTTGATCAACTTTAATTTTTCCTCAAATTGCAATGCTACAAAGGCAGTAGTTGATACCTCAAACGGATTTCATTGGCATTTGACTAATATCATAAAGTATTCCTCTTCCATCTAGGATGAATTGAACTTGAAGGGGCTTAGTGGTTTCCTCCCTAGTGTTTCTAATTATAGAAGAATTGGGAAATGTTTAGATTCTTCACCTAAATCAACACATTTTTTTACCCTAACTTAGTCATATATTAGAGCTCTAGAAAGGAGGAAATGGTTAAGTATCTTAGAAATATTATCCTCACCCACTCATTTTTTCCTCTATGTGGTTCTCATTTTGATGGGCTTCACATAAACATACCCATGACCTCTAATTTTCTCAAAATATATTAATAAAAATTATCAACTTCTACTAATGTGTCCCAAATTTTTGACCTAATAGTAAAGTTGAAATCTCCACCCACAATAAAATTCTCCTCATTGGTGGAGTTATTTGTAAACACACTTTTCTAATAATTTATCCGTCCAGATTAGGAAAAGTAAATGTTCAAGACTGTAAACTTTTTATGTAGATATTGGGACTATAATTCAACCCCCAAACTTAATACAAAGGACTAGTAACCAATGGAATATATAGACCTTGATCATCCCCTAGGAATTAAGCCACCTAATATTCCATGACATCGACAAGGATAAAATGCCAAATCCCCAACAAGTTTCTTAGGTCTAAAAATTCTTTTCATCGCCCTCTAAAGTTTCATGAAGTAAGATAATCTAAATTTTCTAAGAATCTATAATGCCCCCATGGTCTCTCATTTTTACATGACCGCCCAATCCAATGCAATTGAAAGAGAGATAGATGATGATGCATCCATCACTGGGGAATCATTTACTGTAACATCTCCCAATACTAAATCTTGTTTACTAGATGTTGGGTAGCGAAAGCCCCGCGGAATGACTATAGGGAGTAAATAGGAATTTTGGGTAAAATTAGGGTAAAATATTCCATAGAAAGCGCAGAGCGTGAGCTATAGGAAGTTGAGTCAAAGGTTAGTCTGCTCGAAAATATTGTAATAGAGTCAGGCCGCAATGGGATTGCGGGCCAAGGGAAAGTATAAATAGAGTGGGGCTCTATGAGGGAAAGGTAGTTCAACTTTTGGATTTTTTTGATTCTATGATGTAATAGGTGAATAGTCTAAAAGCAGTTGTAAGTCCAAGTCAAGGGAGTAGGGTAGAAGATAGAGGCTCTATAGCTGTGTGTGCAGAGGCCTGGGATGTCCACAGCTATGTGCGTGGACCCCTGCAGCTGAGTGCGTAGGGTGGATCTGGATGTATTGTGGAAGATTGATAATAAAGATAAGTTTCTTCTGAATACTGTGTTCCTTGTGACTGTACTCTTTTATGATAAACATATTGTTATGATTTTTGTATTTGATACGGTTGAATTCATGTGAACTGGATTAATCTTGATGTTTGAAGTAACCAAAAGTAATAAATGTTTGCTTAAAGAGAGTTTTAACTAGATCAAACTAGTAATAAGTGATTCAATCTGTAATAAACACGATAAAGGTATTCCAATCTCCACGGATCTAGCGTAGCAAGAGGTTGCATAATAGTGCGCGAGCCCCAAATGACATCCAAGACATCCCCAAGGTCTGGAAACCTGGTTCGAGTACCCTCCCCTACTACCTCAGGTGAGACCTCAGTTCGCGCTTCGTGGGTTGTTGCTGAACGGGCCGGTAGCTGCAGGATTTCATTGGCTAAATAATTCTTTTGAACCTAGGTCCAGCCCATAGAAGCCAACAAATGCTTCCATTGCCGGGATTGAGATATAGCTAAGGGGTGTCTAATGTGGGAACACTAGAATCCTACAAAGAAAGAGGTCAAAGATTGGTGGGATTTGATGCTCCATGAATTCGCGGTTCAGGAAAATAGGAACTTGCAGATATCAGAGGAAGAGTGGTTGGATTAATATATCCTCATGGACATACATGAGATCTTCTTCATAACATTCCCGATAGAATTTCATGAGTGGATCACAAAGTTAGCTGATAGCATGGGAAGGTGTATATTAGATCAGCCAATAGTGTGGACCCCAGAACTAGTGTGTAGACTAGAATCCATTGAAGACAAACTCATGCGTGTAGTCGATCATTGGGTAGATCGAATCATTGGAGGATTTATCACTGAATTGATGATAGATACCATTGTAAGCTATAGCAGAGTGGAAAGAAAATTTCTCCAAGGACTGTGGGGTCAGTACATCAAGTCATTAAACACTTGGATTAAGATGTTGTTGTGCAAAAAACAGATTATGCGCATATATTAATGTTTGGGGTAACACAGAGTGCAAGAGGTTACTGAGGAATGGGAGGAGCAGGGAACAATCCTCTGATTTCTATCTCACAGGAAAGAAAGGAAGATCTCGCTACATTCTCACCTAGAAGTGCAGTCTGATTGATTACAGAACACCTTCCACTGATACCACCCCCATCTACTCCATCACCGCCATCACCCACATCGTGTCGGCCCGCACCACCTCAACCCTCACCACCTCTTCCACCATCTCCTAGAATAGGGAATGCGGCCACAGTCAAGTTACCGACCTTTCAAGGTATAGGGAATGAAGATCCAAGCCAGTTCTAGTTTGTGATAAATTCTGTATGGGACACACAAGGTATAACAGATGAAAACATAAAAAAGGCTACATTGGTCAGTGCACTTGAGGACCCTGCGCTGACATGGTATATAAAACATTCAACTGACCATCCCAACAAAGGACTAGTAGCTATACAGCATGTGCTTAATAAGGAGTTTGGCTTACCAAATTCTAAGAACCAATCGATCATTGGGTTCAAGGAAATAGCAATGCTGCCTGGTGAAACCCCGTGGGATCTGGACCAAAGATTAAAGAGCACTATTTGTGAAGCTAATATGACGTTGACCGATGGAAAAAATTGCACACGGTTTGTGGCATCATTAACACCCCATCTAAGGACAGCTCTGTCACAGTAGAAGATCTTAGCCTAGGCCGAGGCACTAGAGATAACTATGAGGTTATACACGACCCCGATTCCGGACCCAGGGTTGGGAGTTCAGCAACTCCACGCACAACTTCAGAACTTATGTTTGGAAGTACAAATCTTGAAGCAAGGAAGAATGCCTTGATCAGGGGAACAGCCGGAGGCATGGTGTATTAAATGTAAAAGCCACACACATGACAAAGACCATTGCTCGGTCTTCGCAAACTATCTGGCAGGAGGAGGCCTGATGCCATTAAAAGTGGAAGTCCAAACTGGACAAAATGCCATGCGTGCACTTTGGTGCATGATTTTCCAGGTGGGAGGGAAACATGCAACATATAACTGCCACCTATTACAAAAGTATACCTAGATTGCACAACAGTTATATTGGAATTTTTGTTGATCAGTAGGTCATGATGAGCCAACATGTCGAAGTTACGACTTAATGATGGAATGGACCCCAGCCTACCGAGTACAGGCTGAAACATGAGGAGGATGTTAAGGACGAGGTCAAGGAAGTGAATGGGGACCCAACTGAGGTTGTGGATAGATAACTTGTTATAATTGTGGTGAACAAGGACACTATGCTCGTGAGTGCATGAACCCAACTAGGATCTCATGTCCTTATTGTGAGCAGTTCGATCACGAATTAGTAGATTGTCCAACATTGCTTGCCTAATTAAACGTGAAAGAGGTTCTTCATCCTCCACCAACCTAGAATGTCCAGATGATGCATGCGAGACCTCATAAAGAGGACACTAGTACAAATATGCTGCAAAGGAACAGTGTAACGAAAGAGGGCAACACAGGAGGGGCACGAGGTGACCCGCCTATGGGGAACCCTACTATTGAATTAAAGCAAGCAAGGGCGGGGCCAAATGAAGATTAGTTGAGCTTTGCAAAAGCCACTACCTTAGGTGAGAAGGACCCAATGGAAGCCAAAATGGACCCCTACAAGATCACCTCCTTTCTTGACGCATGCATGAAATCACTGTGGAATCAGAAGGCTATCCAAGGGCTGCAGGAGTTGAGTACCACTAGCGCCAAGTATAGAAAACCCCAGATGGTCAGAAGGATATGACGACATGCTCTACGCACTGGATGAGAAATGAGAATGATGGTGCATATAGGAGATAATGAAATGGATCAAGTCATCCTAGATTTAGGCTCGGATGCAAATATATTACCTAAGAAAACTTGGGAGCATATAGGCAAGCCCATACTGCAATGGTCTCTAATTCAACTAAAAATGGCTAACCAACAAAAAATATTGCCAATGAGCCGATTGCAATGGGTGACGGTGGATATCGATGGTGAAATGACCCAGACTAACTTCGAAGTTATTGATCTTATCGATGATAGCAATCCTTACCCTGCTTTTCTCGGGATTGATTGGGCCATCGACATGAAAGGAATCATCAACTTGAAAAGGCACACAATGACCTTCGAAACGAAGTCACTTCACGTAGTAGTTCCGTTGGATCCAGTGGAAGGGGAGCGCTACACAAAACCTGTCCGCAAAGAGGAAAGTAATGATGAACTGGATTGCATTTATCAGATAATGGCTGAGAACCCGAGTCAGATGCATTACAACAAAAATAGGAGAACCTCATGGGAATGTGAGAGTATCTGCACTATCGATTCTGAGGAAGAGATGGAGAGCTGGAAGAATCAATTGTAAGGAGTTACAACACTCAACTGTAATAGGGTGACTTGATCGGCACGATGTGAAGAAAGACACCACCCAAAAGAGCAGGACACAATCACTGAAGACTAGCTCACATGTGTAGTACAGGAACTGCCCAATGCATCAAAAGACATGGCGTGCACACCAATAAAAGGATCGGGGAAGCTAAGATGCACGAGAAAGTGTCGACTCCAAATTGGAAGATATGCGTGGCGGTTAATTTGGCATAACACTGTAGCACAAAGAGTACGGGTGTATGGCGGATGACCGACACCTCAAATAGACTAGAGTGGACCACATGATCATCAGGCTAGGGGGAACCTTCCCCATATGGCCCAATCAGCTACTATAGGTATAACTTCTCCCACCAGAGACGGCGTTTGTGACACGGTTCAGCAATTGTGGGCTTCCATTCAGCGTGCAAAATGATGACTTGATGAGTTGGAACAAACTGAGGCCCGAATCCGTGACCACAGTAGGAAGTTGGACAAAGCCATCGAGAAACTTCAATTAGAAGTAGCTGCTCTAGATGACGAAAAAGAATGGCCCAAGGAAACCAACATGGCTAGCTTCCCTACCTTGATATGGCTACACCAAAAGCCATAGGAGCGCGCACTCCATAATTTCATGATAGAAGCAGGAGGACATCTAGGATGCTCATGACCCAGGTCAGTGAGAAACTGGGGGAATCTGCGGGAAGGGGTTGCCCTTCTGACTATCCGTCAAGGGTTTAGTCCTAGCACCCCAAGCAGTTGGAAGAGGGTGCGTGACTATAAAACAGGTTGTTGTACAATGGCGCAATATGATCATTGGCCCCCTGTAGAAATCGCATTTGTGACCTTGGGGATTCGCTGCTCCAAAGGAGAGATGGAAAGTGACCGTTAAAGATATTGCGCATGGTATCATGGCACATTTAAAGCACCTTCAAGCAAGTGGTGGGCCATTAAGGAAAAAGCATAACCGTCCAAGTCACTTTTATGAGCTATCACAAGAACAAAATTCCAATTTTCGTGTTCAATTAATATATAAACAACGCAAAGTTCACACCACCATGTCGCACTGTTCGGCAAGAAAATCAGCCCGTATTACCTACATCATGAGCAACGAAGAAGTTAAAAACAGTCCGTCGTTTTTGGCATTGCTACAGCAATACAAAGATGTCATCTTGAAAGCTCAAAGGCCTACCGCTAATAGTCCACATCCAGCATCGTTGCAAGAAGTAGAACACTCTAAATCCCCACGGACACTGAAGACCAAGAAGAAACCTCCACTCCCAGAATTATTTCAGTGATCGCCATGACACCTGCAGGTTGGCAAGTCCATAATGAAGGGAAAAGGTAAAATTGTTATCATTGATAGCGAGGAAGAAGTAGAAGAGTCTCCCACAAGGATCGAAGAGGACATCTTTGAGGAAGACCCTATACAACTGGTGTGACAACCCAAGTATATGCCCCCAAGTAAGGGGATGAGCAGGGTACCTACAAACATGGATGATTTCAGCAGTATAATCACTACCCCCTCTCTCCCGAAAGACGTCCTAGTAGAAAATTCGATGGTTGGCTGTGTTGCCACGATGAAATTCGACGATTGCGACCTTGCAAATCGAAAAAAATTTCTCCATCTAGCGACGGATGACTTAATGGACCATATGATGGAAGGCATGGTGACCACTCTACAGCCAAAGGAGTGGTTGCGAAAGGTGGATGAAGCTAGTTTACTTTGTCTCCTGGCAATTTGGCACTTTCTCCGGCCCCCTATTACTATGATAGTCATCAAGAAGCTACTCTATCTAGTGCACCAAAATACACTATGGGTTGGTAAATCCGTCTATATCATAGCAGAATTTGTTCACCAGTTCTCGCATCTACCCTACGCCGGATGAAACCCTCGTGAAATTACGCCAAAAGTGATGATGTGGGAATGATAGAATGACTAAAGAATACGTATAAGCTCGCCAAGGGAACGCACGGGTACGTCATTGATAATAAATACGACAACGCAGTCTAGGTGGACACTCAGTTGCTGGTAAGAAAGGTAATGAGGAAATGTCAGAGCTCCGAGGTCTCCGCCGTAGTTATTGCAATGGCTGAAAAATGTGCTGTTGGTGAACGATTCAATTGGTCATAGTTTCTTTGTGAATAATTTCTAGCCAATTGTTGCGAAGTCTAGGAAGAGGGAAAATCATTCTATTATGCGTGGCTGCTACTATCCCTTGTGCTGGTCGCTACTGGGTTTCTTGACGATAGCCAGTTTCCTATTTTAACCCTAGAATCGCTGGAATCTGCACAGCATGCGTCCCACTGGGTGACCAAGGACGCAAGCAGAATTCAGGGAATTAAGATCTTTTGGGTATTAATGGACACGACTGTCAATTAGTGGATCAATACGCTACCATGCTTAACAAATGAAGTTTATGAGAGTATGAAGCACATTGTAGAATTCAAAGCATATATGCATCACATCCACATCCGAGCATGAAAGGACCCATCCCAGACATGGACCATTATCCCGTTCATTCTCACTAATGAATTTGTTCACAAGATTGTCGAGGCTTGGCTCATAGCTTGGCGAGGACTCGCAGTAGTGGAACAAGATGAGGATGTGATTCAGAAACAAAAAGAGGCAGCCAAGCATGTCGCACAATAAAGGAAGAATGAACAGTATGCTACAGAGGTTAAGGCAGTGCAAGAGGTAAAACTCGCAGCAATGGAAAAAACAGTACTAGGCACACAGACGCCAGTAAAGGACAAAGGAAGTCAAAAGGAAACCGCTCAGCCGATCGCAATGGGTACCCCACTAAAGCACTCAGCCACACTAGAGTGACCACAGGAAAGAAAGAAGGAAAGAAAAAGCATCTACGCTTGACAGCGAAGTTACCACCCTGATGGAGGGCAATCTAAATGACATCGAAAACATCATTCACAAAGCTACATGGGAAGCAGTGGATGAGGCTATGTCTGAACAACACATTGTGTTGGGGGAGCTCTCAACACAATTACACGAATTGGGGTCAAGAATTGCGTAGGTAGGCCCTAGCGTTTCTACAGAAGCCTCTTGTATGACAGCTACAAAACCATTGCTCAGAGCCTAGGTTGCTTAGTCTACTTCGATTTCAGTAGGCGCATTGGTCACCAACCAACCAGAAGACTGAGTAATACTAGAATGACTTACTATATTGGGACTGAATATGGCTGCACTCTAACACGATAGTTTGTAACAACTTCACGACAACACCACAATTGAACTTCACGCAAGGGCCAGACGTGCTAAGCAGATACTCCAAGAGTAGAGAATTAATATTAAACAACTACAGCTCGAACACAATGAAGTAGTCACCCAAAAACAACAAATCGAAAAGGTAGTAGTGGATGCTTGTTTGGGTGCTCAGGAGATAAATATTACAAGGGACTTGGCCGTTGAAGCACAGATTCACACATTGGCTACGGATTTTTGAAGGACCAAGGAAGAGGCTGCATGGCCGCAGCTCAAACTTAATGCACAGATCGTAGAATTAAAATTGCAAGACCCACCACCAATGCCTCTAGAGGTAGTAGTATAGTGCCAGAACATTATTGATATGTGGCGCACGATGCTTGCTCAATCACTCGAAGAATGTACCAAGTTGCTAACTCAGTTGATTGATATTCTCACTATCCTTCAGGAAGATCCCACACTCCGTAGGTTGGAAGTAGAGGTCTGAGAACTTCAACATGCCTACAATCAGCTTTGGGGAACTGCACAGATCGTTTCCATCCCGCAACGGTTGGCTAAGATGAGGGAGGTGTAGGACATGAAAATCCAAGAAGAAGCCGCGAGATAGAAGAAATTCGTAGTGAAAGCTCATATCTAGCCATTGTTGGATGAGGCATTTGTAGTTTCAACCGTCATAGAGCATAAGGTAGCACACATGAAGGTTGAATGTGCTAGGATGGAGACAACCAAGATAGGGGCATAAATATTAGTACCATAGGTGGAACGGATGCAGCGCATGATGGAAGAATTTGCTGCTAGTACCAGCGACGCAAGGAAGTTGTTGACTGATCTCCATGAGAAGATGGATGCACCAGCTCAGTGACTCGAGATAAGTCACGATGATTATGTTATGGGACTGTTGGGTAGCAAAAGCCTCGCGGAACGAGTATGGGGCGCGAAGCCCGGAATTTTGGGTAAAATTAGGGTAAAAGACTCTGTAGAAAGCGCGGAGTGTGAGCTATAGGAAGTTGAGTCAAAGGGTAGTCCACCCAAAGATATTGTAATAGAGTCAGCCGGTGGTGCGATCGCAGGCCAAGGAAAAGTATAAATAGAGCGGGGCTCTATGACGTAAAGGCAGTTTAGCTTTTGGATTTTTTTGATTCTATAATGTAATGGGTGAATAGTCTGAGAGCAGTTGTAAGTTCGAGTCAAGGGAGTAGGGTAAAAGGTAGAGGCTCTGCAGCTGTCTGCGCAGAGGCCTGGAAAGTCTGTAGCTATGTGCGTGGACCCCTCCAGCTGAGTGCGTAGGGTGGATCTGGATGTATTGTGGAAGATTTATAATAAAGATAAGTTTCTTTTGAATTCTATGTTGCTTGCGACTGTACTTTTTTATGATAAATGTACTGTTATGATTTTTGCATTTGGTACGGTTGAATTCATGTGAACTAGATTAATATTGATGTGCGAAGTAACCAAATGTAATAAATGTTTGCTTAAAGCCCATTTTAACTAGATCAAACCAGTAATAAGTGATTCAATCTGTAATAAATGTGATAAAGGTATTCTGATCTGAGCGAATCTAGTATAGCGCGAGGCTGCAGAACAATGCGTGAGCCCCAAACCACATCCAATACATCCCTAGGGTGCGGAAACCTGGTTCTAGTACCCTCCCATACTACCTCGAATGAGACCTCAGCCCTCGCTTCGTGGGTTGTTGCCGAAAGCGCCGGTAGCTGCGGGATTTGTTTGGCTGAATAATTCTTCCAAACCTAGGTCAAACTCATATAAGCCAACACTAGATAAATATTTATAAATTGATTGCTCTTCATAAATACACAAAGTTGATGTTGTATCCCTTCTAGAAGCTTTGAAACATTTTCCTTGAACAAATCCATCATTCCAATCCCTTCTTGAACTCTCCTACAATCTTCCTCATAGCTCTTAGGTTATACCTCTACCATCCACTCCATTCCTTAACATATGATCCATTCCAATGCTGCCACGTTGCTCACTAGGCTTGAGAAAATTAAGGATTCTACGTGAAGTACTAACCTCTTGGAAGAAAAAAATTAGAAAACAACTCTCCTTCAATTAATTTTTTCCATGATTGGAATTCAAATACACAACCAAGCTTGTAATACTAACTCCAAATAAATTCATAATGTGTACTATTTCATAGTTAAAAGGAGAGTATTGTGATTTTTAAAGGACTATATATTCTAAAGTTATATTTCTCTTCGTATGGAAAAAAAAATTGTATGAAATTTTGACTTCAAATTTACCACATTTGAAGAAAATGGACACACTTCTCTTAAAAACACACATGTTATAATTTTACATAACTAGGGAAAGCTTCACAAGACCTAGATAATATCAAAGGATAACATGCTATGCAGATGTGTCTAGAAAAAACTCCCATTATCATTAATGATGAAGATGCTAAATTAAAATTATTACTAAAATAATGTAAAAAAGCAAAATAAATAGACAAATATTTCATTGGATGTTATCAAAATATTAAATTTGATATTTTTTATTATAACTATTATGAAACTGTATATACTAATAATACTCACAGATCATTACTATATATATATATATATATATATATATATATATATTTTATCTGGATATATATATATATATATATATATATATATATATATATATATATATATATATATATTTCTAAACCTAGGATTAGGAAAAAAAATGCCATTTTATTATGAAATTTACAAAATTTACAAAATTTACAATTAAGATGTGGAAAAAAATACATTGTATTTTATTGAGAGCTTTGGGAATGAGTTTAGCTAAACTGTACTTTAGTGAGAAATTTGAGAATGACTTTAGGTATAAATTATATTATATATAATAGTTTTATTATTAGTGTCATGTTATACTTTTTATTTATTTTTTTCTTCGGAAATAAATATGAGTGAGATTATTTTCTTTTATTTTTTTTTAATTTGTCCAAAAATTTCTTAGTGATAGCTGAAAGTATTACATGAGATATTATAATGGAAGTTTTTCCAAAACTTCAGTAAAATCAGGATGAATGAGTTCACTATGCAAATTCCATAGAGTTAAAAAAAATAGTAGTCAAGTGTTTAGCAATTGACTAAAGGTGCCTACACTAGAATATCAACTTGAAATAGGCCACCCTTGACTAATTTTTGCAAAAAGAGACTACATAGACAACATATCGAGAGTACTATTATTTAAATAGTGAAAAGCTATAGACTTAACAAACTGATGAGTATGAACCTAAACTATAAACATTCAAATATCATATAGTGTAGTAAAATGTAAGTAAAAATTGAAGCCTGTGGGTTCCTTCCTCCATGAATATTGAGACAACTTGTTTAAAGAACACTTTAGTCAAGAATAATGACTGGCGAGTGTGACGAAGAAATTGCATCATAGTTATTTAGAGGTGTATTAGAGTTTGCAACAATAGAGTTGAAAGACATAACATTGATGACTTCTTCCTCTTCATGTTGATCATCAGAACCTATGTATGAATCAGACATAACAAAATGTCCCACATGAATTAACCTTACCACAATATCATCAAGATTATATTTGATGTCCCGCATTATGCAGTTTACTGCCTCTTGGCTAGCAAAGAGTTTGCAGTTATCAATTTTCTTATCACAGATACCCATGTTTTGTGATGGAGTGAGGGAAATGAATTCTTATTCTCTAAAACATTCCTAGATCTAGTACCCATTTTACGCTACTTCCACTTATCTCTGAGTTAGAGAAGTACTTGAAATCACCAAATTCCTTCACTTACATATTGCGAATTTCTTTTCTAGCCTCAAGAGGGGCAGTGTCAAAGAAATTCACAATTGATTCCCACCCAAAAAGTTGCTTATGCCTTGAGGCGGATGGCCCTGGAGCACCAACCCATTGGACAGATAATGATTAGCATGGAGCCATGTAATACCTGCGAATAAAACACTTACCTACGAATACAAAATAACAAAAAATGACCCAAGTTGTTATTGGGAAATCTAGTGTCCACTCGGAGCTGCTAGTCCCACTAAGACTGGTAGCTATCTTAGAAACAAACAAACTAAAAATACTTTTGCTTTCCTTTATGAGAAGTAGATAAGAGGGGAACAAAGGACACCAACCTCAGTCTTGCACTTAGTTCCTTGCTTGGTTCCTCTCCCTTCTGACAGATCCTTGCCACTTTGCCTTCGTCTACCCAACTTCAAAGAGCACCTGTGGAATCAAAGCAGCATAATACTATCGAAGAACAGAGATCTACAATCATAAACAATATAGGACCATATATATATTGACCACACAAATGCATATATCATCAAACATACAAGAATGTGGAGGAAAACTTGAATAGCTTTATTAATATCAAGAATAGCAAAGAGGATTACAACCAATTGTTCTGACCCAGCGTCATCCTCCAAGCATGAAAGCCATTCTTCACCTCATGAAAAATTTAGATCACCCAAAACTATGATGTTCCACCAAGAAACCAACAACACTTCCTTACAAGTTAAAAAATTCCAGCCCCTGGATCTCTGGGATGAGGGATCCATATATAGATGATTACAGGGGAGTGAGGCAGCTTCTGGGATTTTGATTAGTGTCCTCTCTCTAATAGTTCTTGATTCAACTTGGAGATTGATGATCTCTTACTCATCCTTGGGCAAATTTAGAGATGCAAGTGTCATAGGAGAAGTTTTTGGAAGATTCCATGACGATCCACCTTGCAAACTGTCTCTGCCATTAGTCTACTTTCACCCATCACACCCTACAGAAGGGCTTTCCAGTATGCATCGCACCCTTTTCACTGAGCAGGTGAGATGCATCGCACCTTCTACACTGGGCAGTCTGTATGGTCCAACTTTGACCAGTTCTAAGTAGTTTTCTGTGGAGAACTTCTGGGAGACGATGTAATCAGCTGACCTTGTTCCTTTACGGTGCGAACAACACTTTTAGGGACTTAGGAGCCCTTGTTTTATGGACATGTATGATTGGGGTTGCAGTGCCCAAAAATGTCTATAAGAGTTGCCCCCTAAAGCATGAGGTTGTTAATCTTTTGATGTCGGGTGAAATGCTTTATCATGAGGATCCAAAGTTTTTTCGAGCTGGAAGGTGACCTATAATAAGATACAATACATTATCTTCATAATATTTTTCATGATCTAGCTGAGGCAGGCATTCCCATGCTCAGCTTTATAAATTCATTTTCATGTTCATTAGATAGACAATCGTCTGTGTGGTAGACTGATGATTCTGATAGAGTCATCATCCTTTGATTTGGATGATCATCTGTGCAGTAACAATGTACATTTGATGTCTTTATTTTCCTGAATATATTGCAGCTCGGATGGATGAAACTAGATCTGGGTTCTTCAAACTCATCCATTCTTCACTCGAAGTACAAGTCGATCCATGTGAAAGATGTTCTGGAGTCGAAAATGGAAAGAAATCGCCTGATTACCAGCCAATGATGTAAGCTGTTAATAGGCACGAGAGGAATCATCGATAATGATGATGACCCTCAAGGTACTACAGTACAATTTACGTGGTGTGAAAAGGGACTTGGCGTCGAACACCACACACAATCTTTCTGTCGAAGCCCATTGATGTAAACTTATCACCAGAAATGAGAAACTTTCCATTGAGGCATGCAAGCTTCAAAGTACTAAAAGGGTTGTCCTAAAGTCGATTTCTTGGATAATGATCTGATGTCAATAAGAAGCGACCCGTCGTAGGAAGGCGTTAATGAATCCTACATCTATGACACGAAATGGAGTAAATGATTTTTGGAGGTGAAAACGATCTGATGACACAAGGTTTAGGGTGGCGGTAATGAAATAATGGAGCGTGAATGTATTGCAGCGGATGAGACACAGGTGATTCTCTGAGCGACTTCTCTTGAACATACCGACGACACTGACATGGATTGGTAGTGTTAACCCCAAATATGGATGGTGCGATGGACCAATGGTGATATGACCAGTGAACGGAATAACCCAACCCGACTCGGATGTGGAGTGAAAGTGTCATGTTCAAGAGCGACTTACTACCAATAAAGTTTCTTGAAGTTTTCTTCCCAATTTTTCCCCAGTCATTGCTGACCAGTACCTCTTTATTTTTTTCAAGCTTGAGGAGGATAACATATGCTTGTTCTATAATTTTCCATTCAGGAAAACCCGTCGCTATGTTTTAACGAGCCTAGCGACAGTGAAACTCGTTCTTGACTATATGGACAAGTTTGTCACTATTCGGTTTTAACGAGTTTAACGACAAAGATAACTCGGTCCTTTTCAATTTTAGAGAGTCTGAAAGCGACGTAAAGGAGACTCCAATAATCCTTTTTCGTCATATAATCCCTTAAGTCCAAAAAAGTATAAAATAATACGAAAGGGATGAATTTTCGGTAATTTTTATGAGCCGAACAAAACAAGCGCTCGATCGTTTTGTGTAATAATCCCTCAAGTCCAAAAAGATTAAAATCTAGAGGAGGGATAGCACTTCTGGTAGCTTTAACGAGCTAGAGAGGCCAATTGCTCGGCAATCTTTTCATATTTTACGAGTCAGGTGAAAAGAGCTTAAAGGAGACTCGTTTTTTGAGGAACGAGTGATAATTTCAGGGAGTAGCTGATTCCAAGTAAGGTTCGGAATTTTCCAATCACGGCAGTGTCACAAGGATGGCTAACAAGATCACTCATCGTAGATGTTCCTCAAAATGGTAAACAATCAAATGGAGGCATATGATCGGCTAAAACAGAGTGGAGGTGATGATGAGAACATGACCAAGGCTGAAAAGCAGATGATAATGCATTCACAATGGTTATTTACCGGAAATTGGTTCATTTTTTAATGAGCTTAAAATTTGGGGGGAACATTTTCTCATTTCTTAGGTTTAATTTTTAACGAGCGTGAACTTCACATAAAAACTGCTCATGGTGGGTTTATTTTTTAACGAGATTGAACCCTATGGTAACACTGCTTATGATAGGTTTACATGCCCCTGGCATAATAACGCAAATTGAGGTGCATGCCCCCCAAGCTTCATTGCATTCAACATGGTGGTTGGAATGAAGGTTTACCTTCGAGATCTTTGAAAGACTCGATTTGGATTTTACGAGATCGTAATCAAAGACTCGATTTGGAAAGGGAGTTGTTTCATTTTTTAATGAGGTTGACACAGGAAAAGAACTATCCTCAGAATCCACCATATTTACAATATTTGATAGAAAATCAAAAACTGAAGGATGATTAAGGTTGCTGGAATAATCTTCGTGGTAATCCGGAAGATGGGAACAATGGTGGTAATCTTCCCATGGTGCCTCTCCTATCATCTTTGACTGAATGATTCCTTCGTCTGTAGAATGTACATGCGACCAAGGATCTGAAGAGGTGCCATATTCCTTAGACCTATCTATCCAAGCACTCAATGAGAGTTTATTTGGGTCTACCCCCCAAGCCAAGAAAATTGATTGCTACAATATTTCTAAAATGGCGATGATCCATGCTGTCAAAATGTTCAGGAATCTTCTGAATCTAGAAGACATCATATTGCAGGTTCCCACCGTGGCCACTTTCGCCAGATTGTTTGGAGGCGGTAGGGCAAAAGTCCCCATTAATGTAGGGTCTTTTAGTAGGCCGACTTCGACATTTTGAAGCAATTGAGAGCTTCCATGGATCATTGGAATGCTTCTCGTAACTTGTAAACTATTGGGGAGGAATTTTTGTTGGTCGACAATCGTTATCCCTCCTTGGAAGGGAAATGCAATCTTTCTGAAGTATGTCGACACAACTGCAGCCATAGCATAAATCTAGGGCCTTCCCAGTAGGATGTTGTAATCGAGGTTTCCATCGATAACCTCAACATCAATTTCTATTGTTTTGCCCCCCAGTTCAACTTGCAAGTTACTTAAAATCCCATATGGGGTGTATGTTCGTCCATCAAATGCTTTTAATATCATCAAAGATCGCGACAAGGGTGGAGATCCTAAATTTTTCCAACAACTCATCGACATAATACATGTAGATGCCCCCTCATCAATAATTGTTCTATGAACAATTTTGTTGAGGGATTTCACTTGTATAAGGAAAGCTATTTGAGCTGGTAACTGAGGGTCATATCCTTTGTGATTAAAGGAAACAATATTGGAATCCGTTGGTTCAATCCCACCTATCGCTGATAATAAAGCCTGCTTTTGGGAGGGGCAATTTTGCAGTACCTCAAGTGTCGACATAGCGGATGGCGATTGGGCCTGATCCTCCACTATATTATAATGTTGTGCTGCTCTGGCATGAGGATTAAATGTCGAATTGTGTACTACTCCCTTTGGTTGCTTTATCATTAGTTCAGGAATGATGGTTGGCACAACTCTGGTTGAAGTCATTGTCGAAGTACTAGGTTGATCATTAGCCTTGTTTTCCGACAGTTGTGGATTCCCGTAATCTTTATTCCCTGTCAATATCAAAGCATCATTTTGCTGCTTCGAAACTGACAACATTAGCACTTGGGATGGGGAAGCATTGTCACTAGCAACCAGATTTGTTCCTGGATTTGGAAACAGATCAGTCAATACCGTCGAGGTTTTTGAATTCTTGAAGAATTTCCTAAGCTCAGCTTTATATGGACATTCTCTTGTCCAACGATCCTCATCACATATAAGGCATGGACGATCTAGTTTCCTATCTTTAGAAGGGTTTGCAGAAGACTTTTCAGGGGATGACTCCTCCTATTTCTTCTTCTTCCCTTTCTTTTTCTTCTTGCCTCCTCGTTGCTTGGTTTCTTTGCCTTTTTCAGTCAATACGGAATTTAATTCCGAGGCTAGAAGTTCCTCATTTGCATTTTGACCTGAAACCATACGAGCCTTTTTCGACTTAGCCTTTACGGTTTTCGTGCTGGTTGTTCCTATCACGCCGTCCTCGGCATGAGAGTCTTTGTTTGATTTAGGAGAGGGAGGAATGGAAAATTCCAGTCTAGGAGCATCAGGGATTTTATCATAGAGCATGCCAGACTGAGTATAGATCAAATCTAAATATTGCACATGAGCAATGACTTTCTCTTCAGTGACAACTCCTCCCTTTTCCACATCTTTTGTAATAGAAGGTAACAATTACTTAATAAACCATTCAACCAATAGCTAATCAAGAACATATGTTTTTACCATTCTACGATGACATCGGCACTCATGCATATGATCGGGTATGTGAGTGGCTATCATTTGCCTGAAATTGGTAAGAATCTCTATTCCCGTTTTGTACCTTATGGGAAACTAAAAATGGGTTAAAAAGGTTGTGGCTAGGGTACTGAAGTTATCAAATGAAGCTCTAGGAAATTCGATATACCATTTTGCTGCCGGACCAATTAACGTTCACTGAAAAAGGCAAAGCCTGATCGAATCATCATTTAGAGTGTTAGATGAACACCACAGATGAATGGTCATCACATGATTCAATGGGTCTTCACCCGGATTTCCATTAAATTTAGGAATATCTGACGGAAGTTTATGAGGAATTGCTGGCCACCAAGGGGCATAAGCGATTGTATCGTTTGTTAGACGACTTAGATCTGGTAACTCTAAAGTTGCCACGAAGGGCAACTGTTGATTCAGGTTTGGCGAAGCATACCCAACATAAGATGGGATTGCCTAAGCAGTGGGTCTTTGCATATTAGCATAGTGCATTTGATGTTGATAACTTTGGTAAGGTTGATGGGCATAACCATTATGAAATGGTTGATGTTGGCCGTTTTGAATATATGGCTGCCCATTACTTGCAAAGATTTGGTGCTCAGATCCTTGGTAAAGTTGTTGGGATTGCGGTTGTTGATATTGCACCAGCCATGGTTGTGAGACCATGTACTGTTGTCCCATACTAGCTGTTTGACCAAGATGAGGGGTAATGGTACCCGTTTGAGCCTGGGTCACTCCAGTTAAGGAGCCACCAACCGATGATTGTGGTGGCGTCGTAGAGACAAGGGGCTGTTGGATTGCAACCTGAGAAACTTGAGGTTGGCATACAACATGTAACGCTTGTACTTGCAACAGTGTCACAATAGCCAGCATAGTGGGGATATTTGACATAGGTATACTTTGTTGCATTGAGTATACAACTCTTGGTTGTTGAGGTAGTATTGACATCCAACCACTGGATGTAATTCCAGCATAACTTGAATTCTATTGCGAACTCTTGTATGTTTGACCTCCTAGAGGAGACAATGAAAGGACATATTTCCCCCCATACGGTGGTAATCCAGTGCTTAAGGGAATTATTTTCCTTTGAGGAGCAGACTGCCCAAATTGACACTGCGAAGGATCAATTTGCTGATACTCAACATAAGAGATTCCAGATATCATTCCAAACGAACAAACGAGAATAGACCATACTGTCGAAACAGTCCCTTGATGGATTCCATCCAGTGATTGAGAGCTACTTGTGACAGACGGTATTCTAGCGAACATTGTTGGAGTGGCAGTAGGAAGTTCTGTCACTACTATGTTAGATGACACAGTCCTAGATGTCGACAATTGTTTAGACATATCTAGTCTATCCAAAATATTTCCTAGCGATCCTACAGGAACTTCCAATAACAGTAGACTAATTTCTGATGAAGAAGGATATAGGGCGATCCCAACTCCAAAATGAGATGGAGTACTAGATGGGGGATCCTCCACAATCTCTTCTATAGCAATCAATCTAGGTGGAAGAGGTAGATCGACAGGTCCGTAAAATATATCTGGCGCCAAAGAAGGTATAGATTCTGTAGCGACAGATGTTTAGGGAATAACACCTTCTGAATCAGCCGTAGATGGGGTCGGTTCAGCTATAGAAGTGTTTATCCTCACACTAGGATCAGTTCTACTATCCACTAGTGGTTGCGGAACTTCTTCTGTAAAGGCAGGGGTACCAGAAATGTTTGGAGTAACCGAAGTCTCCGAGGGTGTCAGAACACTTGTTACAACTAGACTAGGGGACTTTGAGCCAGTTAAATGAGTTTGCTTTGTCCAGAATAGTTTTGATTCTGGAGACAAAGACGGTTGACTCGTAAGTCTCCACGAATGACGGGGTTTTAATTAACTTTCCTCCATGATTGCGGATTACTTGATCAATTAAAAATAAAGGGGAAAATGTTTCCGAATTAAATGAATTTTAGACGCTTTGACACAACTTGTTTTTTCAATTTTTAAGAGTCGAGAAAAAACAAAAGATGGCTCTAGTTGCCTTCGATTTTTAATGAGCCTGAAGTGACAAGTGCTCAGATGGACCTTTTCCTTTAAGGAGACTGAAAAGGAACGAAAGAGACGACTCTAGAAATCTAGACAGAGGGATTATCAAACCAATCCCAAAACTGCAGAATAATTTTTACGGTACAGTAGTCAATCTTCCTGAATGTTTTGTTCAGTACATTGCGATCGATAGGGTGGCAGACACGGCTTCCTATGGATAAAGGATATAGCCTATTGTGGTCTCCCAATATATACTCAACGGTACGTGGGAGCACAAGTCCATACTGGCACTTGTCGTCTCAAAGAGGAGGAATCACCCAACCAACAATGAAAGCGACAGTTACTAGGCTTTACGACGCTGGAATACGTCTCTAGCCTAGGCTTCTAGATGTTGCGTGTTAGGTTCTAAATCGTTTTTAGGTTCATTGAATTTATTTTAGAGTTGATCTTTCTTAAGAAATTTTTCTTTCAGGTTCACCATGTGATGTAGATATACAATTCCTAAAATGCAATCTAAGATGATAAACAATCATTTAATCTTCTTTTTGCAATGAAAATCCTAGCTACTAAAGAAAGAGAGACGATATTCTTTCAACATACAGCAGAGAGCACACACTAGAGGCAGTGTCCTAAATCAAACCAACAATCAGTCTAAATGAAAATGCACATGCATGTATTTGTTTTCAGCTTTCTTAATGTGTGAATGACAAGAAGAATGCTAAGTACAAATCTGAATTATCTTTTCAAAGCGACAATACTAACAAATTTCTCTTCAAAAACGAAAGGAAGATAATGATGACACTTTGTGATTTTGAGTTGAAAACTGCTTTCGACACTTGAAAAACTACTAATTCAAATCAAATACAAGAGTAACTGTATAATCGACCACCAATAACAATAGAATTATTTTCTTTGATTGAAAACGACACTTGCGACACTTCCAAATAAAGAAACGACAGTTTGATTACGCTACTACTTTGTAAATGAGAACTGAAAATGGCGCACAATACATAAAAACATACACAGTTCTTTTCACGATGGAGGTGTAATGATGGAAAGGGAGGGGGTTTCCACAATGGTATACTGATCACAGACAGCAAAAATCCTTAATAGAGCTGAAAAGAGTGAAGAAAAAGAAAAACCTGGAGGCAAAATTAGCCTTTTCTAATAATCGCACCTATAACACAGGGAATCCAATATGCATCCCACCTACTGCACACGGGAGGTGCGATGCATATAGACTTCCTTGAAGAGAGGGTGTGATGGTAGCAGGACGAGACTTTACTTGGCTCTTGGTCACAGTTTGCAGCTCAGTTCAGGGACTTAGGCCGAGCAAGTGATGTTCAGTAAATATATATAATAGGGGTTGATCTAATGAGGTTACTAGAGCCACCACTAGGGCAATTAGAAGGTTTGAAAATCGATTGTTCAGTTTATAAACAAAACCCTGAGATAGACTGAAGTAGCATTAATCTACTTTTCACTTGCGTGGCAAATGCAATTCGAAGGCTAGCTTGCTTAACTTCAGGCTCCATCTGTAAGTTTATAAAACAAACAAATATAGACAAGCAAACAATCTGTTCGCTCCCCAGTGGAGTTGCCATTTTGTTATCGGGATATCTAGTGTCCACTCAGAGCTGCTAGTCCCACTAAGACTGGTTGCTATCTTAGAAACAAACAAACTAAAACTACTTTCGCTTTCCTTTATGAGAAGTAGATAAGAGGGGAACAAAGGACACCAATCTCAGTCTTGTGCTTAGTTCCTTGCTTGGTTCCTCTCCCTTCTGACAGATCCTTGCCCCTTTGCCTTCATTTACCTAACTTCAAAGAGCACTTGTGGAATCAAAGCAGCATAATACTATCGAAGAACAGAGATCTACAATCATAAACAATATAGGACCAGATATATATTGACCACACAAATGCATATATCATCAAACATACAAGAATGTGGAGGAAAACTTGAATAGCTTTATTAATATCAAGAATAGCAAAGAGGATTACAACCAATTGCTCTCACTCAATCTCATCCTCCCAGCATGAAAGACCTTCTTCACCTCATGAAAAGCTTAGATCACCCAACACTATGATGTTCCACCAAGAAACCAATAACACTTCCTTACAAGATACAAAATTCCAGCCCCTGGATCTCTGGGATGAGGGATCCATATATAGATGATTGCAGGGGGATGAGTCAGCTTCTGGGATTTTGATTAGTGTCCTCTCTCTGATAGTTCTTGATTCCACTTGGATATTGATGATCTCTTACTCATCCCTGGGCGAATTCAGAGAGGCAAGTGTCACAGGAGAAGTTTTTGGAAGATTCCATGACGATCCACCTTGCAAACTGTCTCTTCCATTTGTCTAATTTCTCCCATCGCACCCTACAGAAGGGCTTTCCAGTATGCATCGCACCTTCTGTATTGGGTGGTCTGTATGGTCCAACTTTGACCAGTTCTGAGCATTTTTCTGTGGAGAACTTCTGGGAGATGATGTAATCAGCTGACCTTGTTCCTTTAGCGTGTGAAGCAACACTTTTAGGGACTTAGGATCCCTTGGTTTATCGACATGTATGATTGGGGTTGCAGTGCCCAAAAATGTCTATAACACAAGTATTATGACGACAAGAGTGTAGAGTCACCCATACGCAAAGGGAAAGCTTGATTATAGCGAAGAAGGATAGTATAAGGTAGCAAAGGGAGAATAATTGATACCCACCGAAAGCCCGATGTGGTCACACTACCACTATTGTGATTATATTCAAAGACCAGAGTTAGGAGAGTCTAGACCTAGTTTCATAACCAAACAGAGAATGTGGCAAAACACCAAACCCCACATACGAGTACTTGACAACTAAAAGAAACTGTGGATGGTTCAGAGGCTTGTAATGACGCCGAGAATAAAGAAACCATGAGTTCGAAGGAGGACCAGTCCTCATGTTATGCAAAAACAAAATAAAGAACATTAGGAGAAGACACAGCCCTGGGTAATGAAACTATGAGAAACTCGACGATAAGAAAAAACACAACAAAAGAATGGTGTAAGGATAGGAGTGTTTATAAATAGAGATTGACCTTTAGAGACTGTGATAACCATATGGTTTGGCCTTCACTTGAACAAAGGCAAAAAGTCCTGGAGACAACGAGCTCGAACGTCTTAAACAAGCATGAGAAGATATTTCCACCACCCTATGAGAAGTTGTAGGGTTATATAACAAATTCGGAATATGAGAAAGATGGTATAATGGAAAGATTAAACACCATAAAACTTGCATGTCCAAATCCAAGTGTCCCAATTGAACCTGGGATTTACCATCCCAAGGCAATGTTGCATGATGAGCTTGTAAATGATCATAACTCTCCCGTTAGACCTATTGTTTCCTATAACCAATCTACCATGGAAGGAGCTCGCCATATCCAAGTAGATAGAAGGAACAATCCTATTGATGATCTCGTAGCGTATGAAATCCCCAAACCCTGTTTAAGAGCATTTAATCTCGAAGGACCTAGACAGGTGAACCTCGTATGTAGAACATGGAGGTGTCACATCCAAGCCATGCAGAGTGGAGCATAAGGCCATATTCTCTCCTAGAGGATCGAAAAATCTCTACCCATACAAAAAACACACATATAGAGAAAGAACATAACCAGATATTTATGTTGATATATAACATATGCCCAAAGCCCAATTCCATCACGAACTCTGACCTCTCAAATTTTGGTGTTTGGAATCAATTTTCAAGTATTCACACTCTTGTTATCTTGCCTTCTAGAATCAACTATTTAATAAGCACCCCCATAGGGGAAAATACAACTATGAATTAGATATGCATTATTTGGTTTTTGTTGAACTGCTTTTGCACTTCCACGACAATATGATAAAGAGAAATGGCTAAAAGGATCACTAGATATCCATATTTGTTTATCTTGAATAATTATCCAATACCACAAACATATTATCAATAGGAAATGGATAAAGGGTATACAATCTAAAAATGAGTTAAATACTTTATTTTAGGTGCTTTGTGGATTATTTTAAATGATTGGTCTGTGTCAACTATGATGCATATGTATCATACACACTCATAGAAAATACAAACTCAAAAAATTCAAGAAGAGGTAACCCCAACATGAAATTAGTGAGACTATATATATATATATATATATATATAGATATATATATAACAGGCTTGAATTTTGACACAGATATAAAACAAATCATATCATATCTTATAACTTTTAATATTTAAAAGAAAAAAAATATATAATAGAATTTCTTCAACAACTCCACAAAATTTGCATTTAATGAAAACCTTATTATTCCCTACCCCAACAGGGTAATAATGCATTCAAAATGCATTTGATTGTGACACTAAATCTCAATTGTCCAAAAAATAAAATAGCTTTTCTAATGTAAACATGAGGAATTTTTTTTTTTTTTTTTTTTTTAATTTTTTTTTTCTCAATTTTGATTGAGTAACTTTAACTTTCTTAGGCTCTTGTTTTTCCATCCTTATATATACTTTGCAGCATAATACTTTTATGTTAAAAGCATCATACAAATCATTAAAAAAATTGGAAATTATTTGTTGTTGGGGTGTAGGAACTTGCTCGTTCTAGCAATTTGCTTTTTGATTGGGTTCAAATTGTACAGAACAATGAATGTGACTATAGTATTGTCTCTGCCATTGTAGAAAATTTATGAATGAGCATGCCTTCATTAATTTTCTAATTTATGGGTAAGTTTCTATTCGTACCTTTTATTTCCATCCATTCGAAATGGATTTATCGTTTCTAAATTGTGACTCTGACAAAATTGTAGT
This sequence comes from Pinus tabuliformis, assembly GCA_031772625.1. Taxonomy (NCBI): domain Eukaryota; kingdom Viridiplantae; phylum Streptophyta; class Pinopsida; order Pinales; family Pinaceae; genus Pinus; species Pinus tabuliformis. The sequence continues at coordinate 290,432,799 of CM062820.1, forward strand.
TCGAACCAGAGATAAGCACGACCTGGCTGCAGTCCAATCTGTTCTTGTCAGCTCGGGAACCTAGGTCTCCTTGTGCTATTTTTTAAAGATCTTTCCAATTGTGTCCAATGCTAAGAATTCTTTCAAGACTTCATCCTGCACAACTTCAACTAAAGAAAAAGGGAAAATGTGCCAATTAATACAACATAAAAAAAAAAATTGTAGCCCGGGAAATCATCTCAAATTGGCCATCGATTGTCAATTTGAATTTAGATTTGAGATTCCAAACATATTTATGAATATTTTGGAATCCAATCGCAATCACAAACAGTAGTGAATTCAAACATTAGAACTAAAACATTTCAATACACAACAATAAAACTAAAATGTTTTTCATAGCAGAATTTGCATCTTACTATTATAATAATCAAGACTAGATTCCTCATCATCTACTACAATATAGTCTTCCTCGTCGTAGCCATCGTTCTGTACTTCAAATTTATGCTGTTTTAATCAGTTGGTCTCATGTTTTAAATGATTGGATACATCATTGTCATGGTTCTTCAAGGCATATGGTGTTGATGGTGCCATCATTGTCAATCCATCCTGCTCCTTGAGTGGTTCCAAACCATTGGAAATGCCCAATTGATCATCTATTGCAATGTTCATTTGCAATATGTGAGAAAAATTACAGGAAAAAATAAACACAGGAAACAACATATCATATTGACAATTATAGAAAAAATTATAGAAAAGAGGAGCAACATAATAGATATGAATACCGGGACTAAGCTTCATGTGAGCATTTGGTGAGTCTTCAACATCAACCAACTTGGGTTCAAACTAAGCCATTGTACCGTCAACCAACTTGGGTTCAAACTAAGCCATTGACACGCGGACACAAATGTGGGCATCTAAATAATCTCAAAGTTAAATATCATTGCGCATGGGAAACTATACTCGTCAAAGTTAAATATCATTGCACATGGGAAACTATACTCTCCTAGCATGGGAAAATGGCAATAAGTGTTTTATCATTTGAATATTGACTTTTTTTATTTGCTTTATGAATTTGATGGTTAAGGGAAGGGTTTAAATTTAAAGGTACTTATTTTATGGTTAAGGGAAAGCTTTAAATTTAAAGGGTAATTATCTGTATTTTGATTATTATTCCCTGTCGTAGCAACATAATAACACATTCAGAATGCATTCGATTGTGACATCAACTCTCAATTGACTAAAAATTAAAATAGGTTTTCTAATGTAAACATTAGAAAAAAAATAATTTTTTTCTTTTTCTTTTTATTTTAAAATTTAGTTTTTCTCAATTTTGATTGGGTAATGTGCCTAGGCTCTTATTTTTTCATCATTATATGTTCTTTGTAGCACAATACTTGTCTGTTAAAAACATCATAAAAATCATTAAAAAAATTGAAATATCTTTGCAGAAAAAAGATTGGAATTTTTTGTTGTTGGAGTAATCGAGACTTTGGGTTGATGAATCCGATTAATGTAGAGCCCAAATTAATCAAATAGTCAATGCCATCTATGAGTTTTAGGCATACAAACTTCAAAGTCAAGTGTTACACAACATTTTTACACTGTCCCTGTACTCCCCATTCCTTGATCCTGGAAGACCTCTACCATGAACCCTACGTGCCTTCCCTTCATGAAGAAACTCCCATTGTGTCCCTCTTCATGAGAAAAACAATTCCCTTTTGCACCATTTGCCACAAATATTCTGTTTTTCCTAGTTTACAACACTGATGCTAATGACCTTTCTCCTTATCGTGCTGATATGTAGGGATTAACACTATCCCTAGCACCGACCAGAGCGACTAAGATTTGTTTTTGTCGCATCGATCCTCTTTTGGAAAGTTAAATAAGGAGCTGAAGCTTCTAGCTCTAGAAGCCTCATAACGAAATTCTGGTAAATGGTTGGGCTTGGTGGATTCGAGGATGTCAGTTGGGGCTCCTTTCCCTTATAAGGATGGAACCACCTCAAGAGATAATACCTTCTCCTATGAGAAGAGGAACCATCTCCCATCCATTCATGTTATATAAAACTCCATCTTTCCCAACCACAAGCTAGTGTTAATGTTGGTGTTCTAGTGCCAATTAAATTTGGAGTAAACAACAAGCTATTCATAGTTGTAGCTCTCTAGTTGTGTGAGGGAGAAGTGTCAATTTGGTTTAGTGTGAAGCCTAAAGGGGAGAGCCTTAAAACTACCATTTTTGAGGCCATCATGGAATGCTAAGGGAAGTGTGTGGGAACCTGGTTTTGTCGGAGGAGAATGGAATCATCAAGACAATGGTTGTAATCTCTTCTTGTTTCAATATATATGAAACTATCGATTGATTGCCTACATAATGTGTCATCTTACATGTTTATGGCTTAATGTTTCTTAACTTGTTAAGTAGGTTGAATTACAATTTGTCTATTATCATGGTTGTTGTTTGCTATTGTTTACTTGTTTCAGGTGTTCGAAAAGGGAAACGGGAGATAGCTAGAGTGAGCAAGCAAGGTCATCACCAAACAGGATAAGTGTACTAATAGGTAGGCCCTCTTAATTGGTTCTAACCTAAGGAAATCTTCCCCAGTATGGTCGCCAATTTGTGGTGAAGTAAAATTATGTGTGCGGACGCAAACAATTCCTCTAGCCTGATAATGAGTCTAGCCACAACCGTGTGGTGAAGGAAAATTATGAGTGTGGACACAAACAATTCCTAGTCTGATAATGGGTCTAGCCACAACTGATGCATTCTACGGAATATTTCCTTAGATTATAACCAATTAAGGGGGGCTACCTCTTAGTATGCTTATCCCCTTTGGTGCTGACCTTGCTTGCTTGCTCTAGCTATCTCCCGTTTCCTTCTTCAAACACCTGAAACATGTAAACAACAACAAACAACAACTAGGATAATAGACAAATTGCAATTCAACCTACTTAACCAGTCAAGAAACATTAAGCCATAAACATGTAAGACGACACATTATGTATGAAATCAATCAATAGTTGCAGATATATTGAAACAAGAAGAGATTACAACCATTGTCTTGACGTTGCCGTTCTCCTCCGACAATACCAGTTTCCCACACACTTTTGTTAGCATTCCATGATTGCCTCAACAATGATATTTTTAAGGCTCTTCTATTTAGGATTCACACTAAACCAAATTCACACATCTCCCTCACACAACTAGAGAGCTACAACTATGAATAGCTTATTGTTTACTCCAAACTTAATTAGCACTAGCACACCAACATTAACACTAGCTTGTGCCTGCGAAAAATGGAGGTTTATATAGCATGAATGGATGGGAGATGGTTCCTCTTCCCATGGGAGAAGGTCTTATCTCTTGAGGTAGTTCCATTTTTATAGGGGAAAGGAGCCCAAACTGACATCCTCAACTCCATCCGTCTCAACCATTTACCAGACTTCCATTACAAAGCCTCTAGAGCTGGAACCTTTGACCCCTTATTTAAAAAACATTCCAAAAGAGGATCAACACTACTGAAACAAAGCGTGGTCACTATGGTCAGTGTTAGGGATAGTGTTAATCCCTACATATCAGTGCAAGGAGGGAAAATGCCATTAGTGCCAGTCTTGTAAACTGGGAAAAATAGAAGATTTGTGGGAAATGGTGCAAAAGTGAATTGTTCTTCTCATGAAGAGGGACACAATTCTAGTTTCTTCATGAAGGAAAAGCATGTATGGTTCATGGTAGACGTCCTCTAGGATCAAGGAACGGGGATGAAAAGGACAGTGACAAAATTTTGTGTAACAGATGCCCCCTAAAGCGTGAAGGTCTAACTAGAGTGAGAGATGAAATGCTTTATGAATTAGTGCGGGGAACCAAAGTCTGTCATTGGAAAACATGAAAGAAAGTACAGATGCATATAAATAACTGAAAACTCTGTCAAATGATACATGAATCATGGCATGGATGCAGCCATCCAAAGAATGATCATGTAAATGAATCCAGGTATGGACATAGCCATCCGATAAACAGGATCATATCAAAACCATGGTATGGTCGTAGCCATCCAATAATGAGAAGGATCACATATGATAACTCATTGTATGGTCGCAACCATCCATTTGAAAGAGACATGTATATCAAAATAATCATGTCACACCACTTGGTAACCTAGAATTTTGTAATATGAGCCCAGGGTCTTGTGCTCCAACACGGCCGAACAAAGTACAAATTCTAACATGTGAATAGATGTGTTGACATTGAACATGCTAGAAAATCACTTAATTACCTGTCAATGATGTAAACTATTAACAAGCATGAGAGAAACCACCAATAATGATAATGGTTCTCAACGTACCATCAGCATAATTCACGGAATGTGAATAGATGAACTGAAGTCAAACATCCGTGAAATCACTCGACCGAAAGCAAATGATGTGAAGTTGTCATCAAGTGCAAAGAACTTGCCATTAGGGCATGCAAGCTCTAAGGTATTGGAAGGCAATCTCTTGGTCATCTTCTTGGATAATGAGCCGAAGCTTACAAGAAGTGACCATTTTGAAGGAGTTCCATAATGTATCCCACATCATTGACATGAGATAAAGGGATGCAAAATGATTTTGGATGGTACAGAGAATCGGGGGTAAGTGTAACTGTAGAAGGACAACTCTTGAACATATTGGTTACACGACTCAAAGTTTGGCAGCTTTTGGATCCATAGGATTAGTGGTCATGATAATGTGGCATAGATCAAATGGAAGTGTTGGATTATATGGGCCTGACCGAGGTTCGGAAGAGTTATTTAGCCAAACAAATCCTGCAGCTACCAGCCCTTTCAACAATAGCCCAGAGAGCATGGACTAAGGTCTCACCCGAAGTAGTGGGGGAGGGTGCTGGAACCAGGTTTCCACACCCTTGGGATGTATAGATGTGGTCTGGACATTTCACGCGCTGTTCTGCAGCCTCACGCTAATTTGCTTCCACGCAGATCTGGATCCGAACTACCTATAAATATTAATTACTTAATGTTGTATTATAGATCTAATCTACTTAAAAGGGTCTTTAAGGAAACATTTATCAGAGTTAACCAGTTTGCGCACTCAGAAAAAACACAGATTCACATATATTCATAACATAAGCATATGTGCATAGATCCAATATTTATATTAACCACACAAAAGCAAGATCCATGATAATTCAGATTTCACACAGAATTTCAAAAGCAACTTATCTCTATTCAATTTCTTCACCAATACATCCAAATCCACCCTCCGCACTAAGCTATAGGGGTCCATGCACACAGCTGCGGACTCTTCCAGACCTCTGCACACACAGCTGAAGAGCCTCTATCCACTACCCAATACCCTTGACTCGGACTTACAGACGCTTTCAAACTTTCCTTCTCAAAAACCCATTATATATCACATCCACAATTACATATCAAAAACTAGCTACCTCTACCCATAGAGCTTCGCTCTATTTATACATTTGCATGAACTGTGATCCATGGGCGGGCCAACTCAACATACATTTCCTTACATTATTTTTGGGCAGACTACCCTTTGGCTCAACTTATTACAAACTGCGCTCTGTGCATCCCGCAGAGTCTTTACCCTATCTTTACCCAAAATTTCGGGCTTTGTGCCCCATGACCATTGCGCGGGGTTTCTGCTACCCAACACAATCATCGTGACTCGTCCCGAGTCACTTAGCTGGTGCATAAATCTTTGCACAGAGGTTGGTTAGCAGCCTCTTTGCTTCACTTGTACTGGCAGCAAACTCTTCCTTCATTCACTATATCCTTCCACGCGTGTCTTTGACACATCAATATCTATCTCTACTGGCTCCATGGTGGCATATTCTGTCTACATGTATGCTACCTTGTGCTCTATGGTGGTCGAGACCGCAAATGCCTCATCTAGCCATGGCTGGAGGAAGGCTTTAATCACTGCTTCCTTCTGTCTAGCGGCATCAGCTTGGACTTTCCAGTCCCGGGCCTCCACTATCTTAGCCAAGCACTACATAATAACAATGGTATGCACAGTTACTTTGTTCATATCGTAGGCTTGCTAGAGCTCCCTCACCTCGGTTTCTAGTTGCTGAAGTGTTGGATCATCTTGGAGGGAGGTGAGCATAACAATCGACTGGGTTAATAGGTCGGTACATTCCTTCATTGAACCTGTGAGCATCTCGTGCCCAAAGGTAATGATGTTTCTGCACTGCTCAGTGATCTCTGGGGGTGTCGACGACGAAACCTATAGTTTTAAGTCTGCGATCTGCAAACTGAGCTCTAGCTGGATCTGTATGGCCTCCTCCTTTGTGTGATAGTACCTAGTAGCTATTTTGTGGATTCATGTCTCAATAGGTAGCTCAGCCCCAATCTCCAACTCAAGGGCACTCGAGCAGGTTTTTGCTACTAGCTGCTCCACCTGTTGATTCTGTGTGACTGCTTCATCCCATTGGAGGCGCAGCTATTCTATATTAATTTTATGTTCCCAAAGTACCTGTTTGGTGCAGCCTTCCCAAGCACAGAGCTCCATTATGGTGTTGTCCTGCAGCTATTGCAAACTTTCTCATGGTAGGGCAACCATGTTTTGTCCCAGCCCTGTAAGCCATCCTAGCAAAACTCTTTCCTTCGCATTTGTGGTGGTCAATGCTCCTACTGCAATCATGATGGAATGAACCATTTGGGCCTTCAGCAATGGTTCAGTGGCTATCATACCGAGAACTCCCTGAGTAGCACTGGTGGCCATTGGTGTGATCCTTGTCCCATGTTCCTGTAGCTGTGTACAGAGTCCCCCCAACACAATCTGCTGCTCTGACATGGCCTCGTCAACTACATACCGAGCGGCATCACGAACGTCGTCCCATATGTCATTTAGGTCACCCTCGGTTAAGGTGGTCACTTCACTGTCCATTTTAGATGCCTTCACCTTCTTTCGTGGCTTCGACCATTTTGGTTGTGTTGGCCATTTCAAAGGCGCACCATTGGTGGTTGATGGTGGTTCTTCCGTGGCCGTCTTAGTGGCTGACTTTCGACTGCTTTTGTCCATTATCGATGCAGGCCCTCCTACTGGTGCCTTTCCTGTTGCCGCCTATGGTGCCTCCCGAGCTGCCTGAACCTCCGCAGCGTGTTGTTCATTCCACTTTTGTTGTGTAGCGTGCTTAGCTTCTTCCTTTTGCTTCTAGATGGCGACCCCATTGTGCCCTACTGCCTCTGGTCTACACCATGTTGGTGGCTAGGTATCCAAAACTGCATCAATGGCTTCATTAATGGAAGCAAAAGGGAGTGAGTTCCATGTGTGGTCAGGGTTCTTATGCGCCCTAATGTAGACAAAGTGCATGTCCGCTTTAAACTCAGCAATATGCTTCATGCTTTCATAGATTTCGTTGGACAGGTGGGGTTGTGCGTTAATCCATTGGTGCACACTCATGTCCATCAGTATCCAAAATATCTTGATGCTCTGGATTCGTCTGGTGTCCCTTATCACCCAAAGGGAAGTGTATCTGGTGGCTTCTGGCTAGTCCTAGTCTAAGACAGGAAACTGATTGTCTTCGAGTATGTCAGTGGTAACCAACATGATGGATAGCAACAACCACGCATAATGGAAGGTCTTGCCCTCCTCCTAGACCTCGCGGCAGTTGCTCAAGAACTCTTCACAAAGGAACTGTGACCAATTGAACCATTCTCCAGCTGCACATTCCTCAGTGAGCGCAATGACTACTGCCAGAACCTCAGTGCCATAGCATTTTCACATTGCTTTCCCTTCCAAAAACTGGGTGGCAATGCGGAGTTTGTTATTTGAAATGTTATCAATGATGTATCCTCGCTGCCCCTTCTCAAGCTTATACTTCTTTTTCAAGTTGTCTATCGTCATTGCATCCCCACTTCTATCAACAATTTCTCGAGGGTCTCTTCCCTCATGGAGAAGCTGCAAGATTTGATGAACAAGTCCGGTTGTGATGTAGACAGGTTTGTCGATCCATAGTATGTCCTCATGGACCAAACAGAGCAACTTCCTTATGACCAACATTGTGATAGGGGGCCGGAGACAGTGGGGAATGGAAAAGAGACAGAGAAACGCGTCTTTTTCCACCTTTCGAAGCTACTCCTTTGGCTGTAGTGTTGTAACTGTTCCTTCTGCACTCTGCTCCATCAGTGCACCAGTTACCAAATGGGGAAATTTTGTTATATCTTCCAGGTCCCAGTCTTTAAATTTCATTGTTGCAATATGGCCAACCACCGAGTTTTCCACTGGGACTCCTTTTGGAAGAGACGGGGAGATGAGAATAGTGTCGACTTCATCCAGATTGGTAGGTACCTTCACCTTCCCCTTGTTTGTAGACACATACTTGGTTCGTCGTACTGGCTGGATGGGATCCTTACTTCTTCGACATATGTGGGAGAACCCTCTTCCTCCTCATCACTTTCAATTGTGATAGCTTTACCCTTTTCCTCTATTGTGAGCTTGCTAAAGTGCAAGTGTTGTGGCAACCTCCTTACTGGTTCTAGAATCTGAGGGTCCCTTCTGGTCCGCGGCTTCCAGGGTGATTTACGGAGCTCAAATATTTGTGGCATAGCTTTCTGTGGACTATTTGTAGTAGGGTTTGTCGCCTTGAAGATTTCTTCCCGATAATGTTTTGGCAATTCCTGAAACCACGAAATTTCTTCTAGTTGCTTGTCATTCATCTTACGCTTGGCTTAGACCCAGGGCGTCTTTTTTGTGGAACTGTAAAGCGGGGTTATGTGACCCTTACTCTGTTTATATATGATTTCAAATTTAAAATCGGTTGTTCGCCCTTGTTGAGGATCATAAATGTGACTTTGGCGGCTACTCTTCTACCTTAATTTCCACTGCCCAGTCCAATGTGCCTTAAATGGGCCATCATATCATGAATAGTACCGGCAATGGTCGCTCTCCATCCTTTCCTCACGGCAGTAGATCCCCAGGTACGCATGTGTGTTTTCCATATGTGCACTGCAGTCATGTTGCGCAACTTCTCGGCAGCCTATTTTATAGTCTCGCACCCTCTTTCAACTGCATGGAGCATTGGGACTGGGCCTCCTACGGATAGTCAGGTGGCCACACCCGTCGTGTGGGTCTTCCGTTTCCCAACTAGCCCAGGCTGTGGGCACCCTTTGCTTTCCCTTGATTCTAATAGCGGATTACAGTTTATGCATTCTGGTACTCCAGGGTGCAATCACAACCATGCTAGCAGGGTCGCAGCTTGGCGTAGTAGTGTAGGAAAGCCAACCATGTTCAATCCCTTCACTAGTTCCTTCGCGTAGCCCATGTGGGTGAATTTTAATTGCAACTTATCAATTTCTTCATCCAGCCTCACACTTTGTTCTCAGAGTCTAGCCCCCGTTTCTTCTAACTTACAAAGTTGTATTTTGCCATGACAAACAGCTGCCCAGAGCTGTTGAATCCTTTCGCATATGTTATGATGGACTATAGAGGTACTAGTCATGGAGAGAGTTCCCTGCTCGGCCCCGCGAGCCCTCGCTCTACACAGCTTTGGTTCAATTGATGGTCGCACGATGTGCACATGTACCCTTCATTCTTAACAGATGATCGCTCTGTACCAATGTGGCTACCACACACATCCTCCAGTCCGTACCTAAAACTTCCTCCTGCATCTCAGTGTCTGCACCCTCCATTCAAGTGCATGTGGTGCGTCTTCCGACGCACCAGGCTGCTCCTGTGCTATGATTAAGGTGCCAATCTTGATGAGTTGCTCCTCATTCATTACACCATTCTTTGTTGGTTGTTTCCTTTCTTCTGTGGTCACGCGGTGCAATGATCGAATCATCATATTACAGTTAAGTATTGTAACTTCCTGCAATCGATTATGCCATCGCTTAGTCTCCTCATCTAATTCCACTATGCAGGTGCTATCACACTCCCATGAGATTCTTCCATCGTCTGTGGGATGCATTTGATCTTGTTCTTGCGCTGTTATATAATAGATGCAATCTAGTTCATCATTACTCTCCTCGTCACGCATTGGTTCGGTGTAGTGCTCTCCTTCCACTCGGTCCAACGAAACTACTACTCGCAGTGACTTCTTTTCAAATTTCATTTTTCATCTCTTTAAATTAATGATATTGTTCATGTCCATGGCCCAATCCATCCCTAGCAATGCAAAGTAAGGATTAGTGTCATCATCAATTTCTGTTACCTCAAAATTGGTATGCATGCTTATGCCTTCAATGTCCATGGTTACCCCTTGCAGTCGGCCCATTAGTAAGATCTTTTATTCGTTGTCCATACTTAGTTGAATCAGGGACCATTACAGTGCAGGCTTGCCCATGCATTCCCATGTTTTCTTAGGAAACACGTTCGCATCCGAGCCTAAGTCTAGGATGACCTGATCCATCTCGTATTCGATGATTTGTGCTTTCATTCTCATCTCTTGTCTGGTGTGTAGGGCATGACTTCCTATTTTTCGGACTATGCGTGGCTCACCCGATTCGGCGCACCTCGTTATCGGCTCCTGTAGTGCTTGAATGGCTTTACTATCACGCAACAGCTTTATGCAAGTTTCGAGAAAGGTAGTAATCATGGAGGGGTCCAATCCGGGCTTTGTCTGGCCCCTCTTACCTGGAGTAGAGACTTTTGTGAAGCTCTTATGAGCTTCCTTAGGCATCTACATCCCTTGTTCCAGTTTAGCATTAGGTTCCTTTGTGGGTGCATCATGCCTCTTCCTGTCTTTTGCTAGCTCTTCTCGCGTATCACCTCCTGCGCTGCTCCTCAATACCATATTTTTACTAGGGTCCACTTCGTGTGGTTCTGATCATATCATCTAGACATTTTGAGCTGGTGTAGGCTGTAACAATCCCTTCTCGTGCATCTGGGCAATTAATGTTGGACAATCGACCATTTCATGATCAAACTACTCACAATAGGGGCAAGAGATCCTAGTTGGGTTAGTTTAGTCACAAGCATAGTGTCCTAGCCCTCCACAGTTGTAGTAGATCAGTTGTCTGTGGCCCCACCGGGGCCCTATTCCTCTTCCTCATCCGCATCCTTGAAATCCTCCTTGTGCTTCAGTCTGCACTTGGTAAGCCAGGTTTCTTTCCATCATTAAGTCATAACTTCGACACATCCACTCATCATGACCCATGGATCAACAAAAGTTACAATACAACTGTTGCGGGGTTTGGGCATACCTCTGCAATAGGTGATAGTTATCTGTTGTGTGCTTTCCACCCACTTGAGAAATTGCACACCAAAGTGCAAGTGCGGAACTCAGTCCTACTTGTACCTCCACTTTTAACGACATTTCCCCCCCTGTCAGATAGTTCATGAAGATGGGGTAGTGGTCCTTATCATGCCCTTGACTCTTGCATTTAATAAAACCTACCTCCACACGTGCCTCCTGGTGGGCTCCAGTATTGTAGCAATAATGCTACAACTCCTGGAGCTTCCTATCTCTAATTTATCAACCCGGTAGTTCGTACAAACTTGGAAGCGACGGTGCTGTATGCACAAGTACTAGCTCTTGTCGCAGCTGTCACTTGGTCAGCTGGCACAAGTCCGCTAGGGCTCAAGCCAACTTCTATATGCTCTCAGAAGAAGCTTGCTAAATGATGGACGAAGGCTATCTTAAAGGAAATTAATCTACTTTGCAAAAATGAACTGAAAGCCAACCAAAACATGGAAACCCTAGTAAACCCTAATCTGACTAGCTTAACCTCTAGGATGCAATGGGTGGAGTGCAAGCGTCTGGAAATGATGCCATTACTTCTAATGATGTAAAATGCATGAACTTAAACTACTTGCATCTGAAAAGACATGTTTTTGTATTTTTTTCTTAAGTGGATGGAGTGATTGTGATTTTGTCCTTATTAGGGTTTGGTTGTGCAGAGGTGGTGCAGAGGGAAGGAAAGCTTGGGAAAGGTCAGGGAGGCTAGGAGAGGTCCCAAGGGATCCTTAGCATCAGTCCACAGAGGTTCCTCACATTCAGATGCTCAGCAACCGAGTGTGTGGGCTCCTACAGGATGTCTGCAGGGGATCCTACAGGAAACTCAGGAATTTCTACAGGAAGTCTGTTAACTTCTACAGGATGTCCTACCGTGGGAGTTTCGGGTGATGGTGAAGTGATGGAGTGGTATAGGGGGATATGTAGGATGGAAATGAGGTGGTAATGGCTCAGCAACAGTGAAGTGAGGAGATGAGGGTGAGTGTAGAGGCAGATTTGTCTTAGAGGAAATAGAGGGAATGGAAGGCACAAAACAGGGGATATGAGCAGTGGGGTAGTTGAGGAACAAAGGGCTTCATTGGAGGATGGATAGTTGGTCTGGGCACGGTTCGGGAAGGTAGGAGAACGATGGAGTAGCGTTGCACGGTGTAAATGAGACAAATCATCCAAGTCCTGTAAGTAAAAGTTATTAACTTATGCCAACAGCTTATTAAACCAATGAACAGTAATGTATTCGTGAAGGAAACTGATATGTGGTACTGAAGCAATGAAGCATTCCAAGAAATTGACACTCATGGACACTTCTATCCATCACCAAGACTGCGTTCAAGAGAGCATTAACATGTAAGCAAACGTTTTTGAATGGGCAGCACAGTCTGTGATCCCTGCCTCTAGAAAGAGGTGGATCATGAGCATACAGTCAGCGTGTTATTTTTTAACTGTTATTCACTCGAATCTACTCAGCCTACTTCCAAACAACTGATAAAACAAATCTGTTTAACTTCTACAGGAAATCCAAATCAGCAACTGTTTAACCACTACAGGAAATCTAAATCAGCAGCTATACTCGAATGCATGTAAAGGAAAATGGAAACGAAATGCTAAAGGAACAATATTGATGCAAAGGAAGGAGGCCTGAGCTCTCAGGTTGGGCCAAAAAGATGGTGGGCTCCAGTATTGTAGCAATAATGCTACAACTCCTGGAACTCCCTTCTTTAATTTTATCAACCCGGTAGTTCGTAACAAACTTGGAAGCGACGGTGCTGTATGCACAAGTACTAGCTCTTGCCGCAGCTGTCACTTGGTCAGCTGGGACAAGTCCGCTAGGGGCTCAAGCCAACTTCTATGAGCTCTTAGAAGAAGGTTTTTAACTGATGGATGAAAGCTAACTCGAAAGAAGCTAATCTACTTGCGAAGAGAAACTGAAAGCCAAAAAGAAACGCAAACCCTAGCAACCCTAATTCTACCAGCTAGTCCTACTGATGCAAAGGAGAGCATGCAAACTACTGAAAGAGATGCCATTACTTCTAGGAAGGTAAAATGCATGTGTCTAAGTTATCACTATCTGAAGAAAACATCTTTTTGTATTTTTGATTAAGTTATTAGAATTATCATGCATGTGCTTTTAACTATTTTTGACTGTGCAGAGGTGGATCAAGGAGGAGAAATGCTTGGGAAAGGTTGGGAAGACTCGGAGAGGGTCTAAGGGATCCCTATCATCCTTTCAGAGAGTTTCACAAAGTCAGGATGCCATGCAACCATGTTTATGAACTTCTAAAGGAAGTCTGCAGGGGTCTCTACAGGATGTTCAAAGATTTCTACAGGATGTTCTGAAACGAGGATTTTGGAGAATGGATGGAGGGAAAAAGGTGGACGAATGAGTATGGAGGTGAAATAGGGGTGTGAAGAGGCCTAGGACTTGGTGGATGAGGCTAAGGAGCGATTGGATTTGTTCAAGGATGGAGGAAGCGACGATGCACAAGAATGTAGTAATTAGGGCAAGGTGGGGAAAGTATGGCAAATGAAGGGTACAAATCATGGACTAAGGGTTGGAGCAGATTATCAGATGGATTATGGGTAGACAGAGAAGGATATCAGGTACTCTACAAGTGGTTTTTCAAACTGGACAAACAAAGACATGCAAGAAAACAAAGATCTAGTTATGCTACCCTAATATGACCTAGCTAACAGTAACAAGAATGGACAGTAGCTTATTCAAAATGAAATGCATGAACTAACTTATGCCACTAAGAAATCATCAACTGAAGCATTTAACACTACTAATATTAACATATACAAACGAGGATTCCAACACTAAGAATTGCATGGCAAAGCAAAACAGCGCTTTTGTTGGCAACAAAGTCACATTGGTCCCAGCTCATGATTCCACAAAGGGGGAGGTGAGATCCAAGGTGTTTGGCAGCCTTTTTCTGAAGATCTTTCCTGTGACTAACCTATCAAGCAAATCTGAACATTAAAAAACTTTTCTAATCATCAAAAGCAACCTAAACAACAACACAACATTTAAATCTAAATAGCAGATTTTATTATGAGAATGCAGCAAAGACACATAAAGATAAACAAAGGAGGTACTGGGCGCTTGAGATGGGCCCAAACCCAAGAGCTACAGCCTCCTAAGAAAGATTTAGAGCTGGTGCAAAGCTGGATTCATCTTTATTAATCAAGAACGAAGAGTTACATCAAAACTGTTCACAAGGAGAACTTGAGAATGAGCTGAAAACAAAGCTAATCTATTGCATAAAAATCGAACTACAAACTAGCTAACTAATGGCTAAAACAAAATTACTAACTGGCTATAAAATGACTAACCACTAGCTACAAAAATGACTATCAACTAGCTACAAAAATGACTATCAACTAGCTAACCAAAATGAGGCCCTAAGCCTTCTTATTTATACAATTTGAGGACCCAACAGTCCTCCTAAAATTTAGGGACTTGACTGCCCAAGACTTGTAGTTAATAGCAGTCCAACTTGACTTGCTTGGCTGCCCTTGTGCTCATTGATTTGGTGGCCTTTGAACTCCGAGCTGATGGTGGAGAATTCGAGGTAAGGGCCCATAAATGAGGGGGACACCTTCCTACAAATCCTCTAGCTTGTTCTCCCACGAATTTGGCTGCCAAGTGCTCATTAAGACCTTCAATTTTGTCTCCAAGTTGACCAAAAAGGCTACACAAAGCACCCATTAGACTTGTTGGCATAATGACTAACCAAATTCACTCTATTAACATAGAAATAATCAAAAACATGCAATAAACAAATGAGAATGGTGGACTAAGCCAAATTAGGAGGTTGAATGAGCCCAAATAATTGTACATTTTTGGGGCTCATCACCTCCGGTCAGGGCACCCTTTCTTGCTTCAATATTTGCATTTCTAAGCTCAAGTTTTGTAGTTGCACATGGATTTGTTGAACTCCCAACCCTGGATCTGGTATTGGGGTTTCGTGCAACCTCATTGCTATCTCCAGTGCTTCAGCTTGGGTTGAGATCTTTTGTTGTGACAAAGCCATCCATAGATGTGGTGTCAATGACGCCACAAACCATGTGCAATGTTGCACATCCATCAATGTCATGTTAGCCTCGCGGATAGTGATTTTTAACCTCTGGTCTAGACCCCACAGAGTTTCACCAAGCAACATTGCGATCTCCTTGAACCCAATAACCAACTGTGCTTCTAATTTTGGTCGGCCAAACTCTTTGTTTAGTGCTTCCTGGGTTGTTTTTAACCCCTCATTTGGATGATCGGTTGAGTATTTTATGTACCACATCAATGCGTGGTCCTGCAGTGCACTAACTAGGGTAGCCTTTTTTATATTTTCATCTGTTATGCCTTGAGCGTCCCACACAGACTTTATCACAAACTAGAACTAGCCTGGTTCCTCATTTCCTACACCCTTAAATATCGACATCTTTACTGCGCTTGCCATCCCAACTTTTGGTGGTGGTGGGGTTGGAGATGGGGTCGGTGTTGGTGCAGACGGATTTGATGTAGGTGAAGTGGGTGGTGGCGTGGATGGAGGTGGTATCAGTGGGAAGTGCTCCTTGATCAACCAAACTGCACTTCTTGTTGAGAACCTCGCAAGCTCCTCCTCGCTTTCCCATGAAATAGAAATCAAAGGACTGTTCTCTGCCCCTCCCATTCCACAGTAACCTCTTCTGCTTTGCGTTACCCCAGACATCAATAAACACGCATAATTTGTTTTTCGCACAACAGAATATTAATCTAGGTATTCAATGATTTGATATACTTACCCCACAGTCCTTGAAGAGATCGCTTTTTTGCTTCTCTATAGCTAACAGTTGTATCTATCGCGAACTCAGTGATAAATACTACTATTACCTGATCCAACCAATGATCTACTACGCGCATGATTTTATCTTTGATGGCTTCTAGTGCGCGCACAAGTTTTGGGGTCCACACAATAGGCTGATCCAATTTGCACCTTCCCACGCTGTCAGCTAACCTCACAATCCACTCGTACAACTCTACCAGAAATGTCACAAAGAAGACCTCGTGAGTATCTGTGTATATATATCAGTCCAACCAATCTTGCTCCGATGTCCGCAGGTTTCTGTTTCCCTAAACTACGAACTCGTGGAGCTTCAGATCCAACCACTCTTCAATCTCTTTCTTTGTAGGGTTCCAATTTTCCAACATCAGACACCCCTTAGGGAAATCTTGGTCCCGGCAATGGAACCATTTGTTGGCTTATATGGTCTTGACTGAGGTTTGGAAGAGTTATTTAGCCAAACAAATCCCACAGCTAGCGGCCCTTTCGGCAATAGCCCGGGGAGCGCGTACTGAGGTCTCACCAGAGGTAGTGAGGGAGGGTGCTGGAACCAAGTTTTCACACCCTTTGGATGTCTATATGTGGTCTGGAGGATTCACACACTGTTCTGTAGCCTTGTGCTACTTTGCTTCCACGCAGATGTGGATCTGGACTACCTCTTAATGTTAATTACATAATGATGTATTATAGATCTAATCTACTTAAAAGGGTATTTAAGCAAACATTTATCAGAGTTAACCAGTTCGCGTACTCAGAATAAACATAAATTCACATATATTCATAACATAAGCATATGCGCATAGATCCAATAGTTATATTAACCATACAAAAGCCAGATTCGTGATAATTTAGATTTCACATAGAATTTCAGAAGCAACTTATCTTTATTCAGTTTCTTCACCAATGCATCCAGATCTACCCTGCACACTTAGCTGTAGGGGTCTGCACACACAACTACGAACTCTTCTAGGCCTCTACGCACACAGCTGCAGAGCCTCTATGCACTACCCAATACCCTCGACTCAGACTTACAGATGATTTTAGAGATTTCTTCTCAAAAACCCATTACATATCAAATCCACAATTACATATTAGAAACTAGCTACCTCTACCCATAGAGCCTTGCTCTATTTATACATTTTCATGAACAGCTATGCATGGGTGGGCCGACCCAACTTACATTTCTTTACATTATTTTTGGGTGGACTACCCTTTGACTCAACTTATTACAAACTGCACTCCACCCATCCCGCAGAGTCTTTACGCTATCTTTACCCAAAATTTCTGGCTTTGTGCCCCATGACCATTGCGCATGGCTTCTGCTACCCAACAGGAAGGAAAAAGTGAATGGCCCAACCCAAGGAGGTCAATAATATAAAGGAGGATATCCCATCCTAACACGAAGCAGAAAGTGTCATGTTCAAGATTCAGCTAACGAAACAACTGATTAGATTTCCAAATTTTCCCCCACCATTCTTGGTAGGTACCCCAATTATTTTTTAATCGCAAGCTTGAAGGGGATAACATATGCTTGCACTGTAAGTTCATCCTTCAGATGAATTTGACCTAGTAAGTTTAACGAGCCCTAGGAAGGAGAAGCTCATGTTCATCATGGAGACAAATCCGATGTCGTTTAATATTTTAACGAGTCCGACAAAGGTGTAACTTGGTATCTTTTTCATGTTTAGAGAATTTGAAAAAGACACGGAAAAGAAAACTCCACATGGTCCCTTTTCGTACATTTGTGTCTCTCGAGCCCGAAAAGGTAGAAAATGATACTTGAGAGAATTGCTTGACCATTTTAGTCAAGGAGTACATTTTTCATGAATAGTGCATCCCAACCCAAAAAAGGGGTAAACGTATACGGGCGCATTATGCTTTGCATCCGCTAACGAGATTGAAACGACAAGGGCTCGGCTATCTTGTTGTTTTTAAAGGTTCAGAAATGAGCTGGAAAGCAAATCCCCCATTTTATTCCCTTTTATGAGTCAAAAGGGAAAAATACTCGGCAATCTTTTCATTTTTTACGAGTCAAGAAAAGAGTTGAAACATGACTAGGAATCAAATGGCTCCAATGGGACATCCATGAGTCGTGTGGCATCAGAGGATCTACCTCAGTCAACTAGTACTGGAACAAAGACACTCATTCCAAGAAAAAGGTCACTAGTACAGATCCGAAGAAAAATTGCTTCAGATTCCCCGCCTTAGCTTTTGTCAGTTGGCATTTTATGTTGATCATCATGGCTTCTACCCAATTGAAGCTCATTGGTCTTGTATAGTTGATCGCATATATAAATTTCGACTTGTTAGTCTCACGCACTACCTAGGACCCCACCACTCTATTGATAGTCAACAGTACCACTCTCAGTGTCAGATCTCGCACGGTGGCAATCTCAATCTTGCCACTCATGGATTTGAGGGCTTCAGGGCAATGTTCGGCAAGCAGCATTGATATGCTTTCCCCAATCGGTCATGACCAATATAGGTTGACTGGTTCCCCTCTCTAGGGTAGTCCTATGATGAAATATATGTCTGAAGTTTCTAACTCCAACTCCTGGTCATCGATGATGAATATTTCCCGATTTATGTCCTAGAGACTAATCAGGTATCGAAGCAGCTCATGTTGGGCCTGCATCCTTGGTGTGAGAAAAAACTTTAGGAGCCCATAGTTCCTCAAAGCATTCAAGCAATTTGGATCATTTAGTTCCTGATTATCCACATATTCATGTCCATGTTCTTTCCAGTCTACCATTTTCGACGATTCCTTGCTGCAAAAACCATGTATTCACGTCAATAATCATTTTTCGCCAATAAAATTTGGATTCCAACACTGGTTTTGAAAGGAAACTGATTTTTTCCTTGTCACGAAATCAATGTGCCTGTTTTAAAAAAAATTGCACTGACGATGCGATAGGACGTTTTAATATCCCTCGGCTGGTGCAATTCCATGCCCGGAACTCGCACCGACCGAGAGAGAATTTGTTTTCACAAAACCTCCCTCGGAAATCCAAAAAATGGATGAAAACATGAATAAATGGTATGAAAATTGTAACACGGGGTAATAATGCATTCAAAATGTGTTTGATTGTGACATTAAATATCAATTGACTAAAAATTAAAATAGGTTTTCTAATATAAACATTAGAAAAAAAAAAAAAAAAATTATTTTTATTTTTTAATTTAGTTTTTCTCAATTCTGATTGGGTAATGTTCCTAGGCTCTTATTTTTCCATCATTATATGTACTTTGCAACACAATACTTTTTTGTTAAAAACATCATAAAAATCATTAAAAAATTGAAGTATCTTTGCAACAGACACATTGGAAGTTTTTGTTGTTGGAGTAATCGAGACTTTGGGTTGATGAATGCAATTAATGGAGAGCCCAAATTAATAAAACAGTCAATTCCATCTGTGAGTTTTAGGCATACAAACTTCAAAGTGAAGACTGCATCATACAGAAGTTTGCAAAAAAATTTCCCATCAACAATGGAAGTCATGCATGGCTCAAACTCCGATGCATATCCAAAGGAAACTTTAATTACAGATAGTGTTTCTGTCCTGCCATAACATTAAAGCCAATTAAAGTCAACGATATTTTACATTAATATTTGACAGAAATGAGTCTGGTTCTACCATGACATTAACAAGAACATTTAATGAATTAATAAATTTGCTACACAATTGGCATGTGAAAGAGGAAAGGTTGAAGATACCTATTACATTTTAGATTAATACCTTCAAACTATATCTTTGTGATATTATTTTGGAAGCTTTATGTATTTTGAACCAAAAGTAAAATTTAAAGTTATTTATTTGATGGTTAAGGGCAAGCTTTAAATTTAAAGGGTATTTATTTGTATATTGCTTATTGTTCTCTACCACAACAAGGTAATATCGCATTCAAAATGCATTTGATTGTGACACTAAATCTCAATTGACTAAAACTTAAAATAGGTTTTCTAATGTAAACATTAGAAAAAAAATCAATTTTTTTTTTTAATTTTTAAATTTAGTTTTTCTCAATTTTGATTGGGTAATGTGCCTAGGCTCTTATTTTTCCATCATTATATGTACTTTGTAGCACAGTACTTTTATGTTAAAAACATCATACAAATCATTAAAAAAATTGAAATATCTTTGCAACAAACACATTGGAATTTTTTGTTGTTGGAGTAATCGAGACTTTTGGTTGATGAATGCAGTTAATGGAGAGCCCAAATTAATAAAACAGTCAATGCCATATGTGAGTTTAAGGCATACAAACTTCAAAGTGAAGAATACATCATACAAAAGTCTGCAAAGAAATTTTCCATTAGCAATGGAAGTCGTGCATGGCGCAGAATTCGATGCATATCCAAAGGAAATTATAATTGCATAGATTGTTTATGTCCTGCCATAACATTAAAGCCAATTAAAGTCAATGATATTTTACATTAATATTTGACATAAATGAGTCTAGTTCTGCCATGACATTAATGAGAACATTGAAATAATTAATGAATGCGCTTCACGATTGGCGTGTGAAAGAGGAAAAGTCAAAGATACCTATTACCTATTACATTTTAGATTAATACTTTCAAACTATATCTGTGTGATATTATTTTAGAAGGTTTATGTATTTCGAACCAAAAGTAATCATGTGCAAAAGAATTTTAGTATTTTACTACATTTTGGATGAATATGTCGAATACGTCTAATCTTTATGTGACATTTTCAAATTTCAATAATATTCTAAGTATATATATATTATTTATTATTTCAATATAGTTTGATAGTTGTTTTAAGCTTGTACTTTTGTTTTAATAAAAATATAATTTTTAATTATTAAATTATATTTTTAAATTCTAAGACAATAATAGATACAAATAAATTATATTCTAATATAATAATAAGTAAATAATCAAGTAATTGAATTAGAGGATTAATAATAAACTAATTTCAATGACATAGTCAAGTCTTAGAGACAAAAGTATTCAAAAATTATAATTTTATCTCTTTTTAAGATTAAATACAAAAAAAACAAAAAATTGTTTTCTTTAACTACACTATTCTTATAATCATTTAATTTTGCAAAACAATTTAATAAGGTATATGTTGGGCATGGAATCCCCCCACCGCATGTTTTGGGGCTCAAAGCCCAAGTTTGAGTTGCTATTGTTGTAAAGACTCGGCGAATTGTGGGCGCGAAGCGTGAATTGTATGTTAGAGTCATAGGGCTATCCGCCCTAATTTTTGAATGTAGTGTCGACCTACCCATGGTCTGCAGACCATTGGATTATATCAATAGAATGAGGCTCTAAGTTGTAAGGTAACAATCAGATCATAATAGAATAGAATGGATAGAATGAGATAGAAGTATAGAGCAAGTGTCTAAGTGTATCTTGTGTCGTAGTAGTAGGAAGAGGCTCTGGAGTTGAGTGCATAGAGGCCTAGTAGAGTCTGCAGCTGAGTGCACAGGGTGGAATTGAGTCTGTAACTGATGAGGAAGAAAAATAAAGAGAAGTTTTATCTGAATTCTGTGTATCCATTCTTGTGTTATTACATGGTTGATATCATTTTCAATTATATTGTTTATTTACTATGCGCATTTGTATGAAGGGTGAATATTGTTAAGTATAACTGAAAGAATATAGATAAGATAAGTTAATCAACTAATATTGGGTTACTAATAAGGATTTGGGGAATAACACTATTCGGCCCCCAAGTAGGGTTGCACAAAGACAACATCATAGGCTGCGAGATACTGATAAGTGTGCATAGTGAAGTTCATGCAGGGTCAGAACTATGGACCACTTGGAACCCATCAAACATCCCTAGGGTGCGGAAACTTGGTTCTAACACCCTCCCATACTACTTTGAGTGAGACCTCATCCCATGCTCCATGGACTGTTGTCGAAAGGGCTAGTAGTACCAGGATTTGTTTGGCTAATTCACCTCTGAACCTAGGTCAGGGCCCAACAAGGCAACAAATTGTTCCATTGGCAGGACCAGGATCTGCATAAAGGATGTCTGATGTCATGTCACTTGAATCGAATGAAGAAATAAATTGAAGGGTGGTTGGAAAAAAAAGATTCACGAGTTAGCGATGCAGGAAAATAGGAATCCGTGAGTATTAAAGGAATAATGGTTGGAGCACTACTTATATATGGAAATCCATGAAATTTTCTTTGCATCCTTTACCTATGAGTTGTATGAGTGGATCGCAAAGCTAGCAGACAGTCAGGGAAGGTGTAGGCTTAAAAAACTGATTGTGTGGACTCCAGAATTAGTGCGCAGACAAGAAGCATCAGAAGATAAGATCACGCACATTGTGGACCATTGGATCGATCTAATTATAGGAGGATTTATCACTAAGTTTGCAGTATATACGACAGTGAGCTATAGCGAGGCAGAATGATGCTTCCTCAAAGGACCGCGAGGTAAGTACATTAAATCTATGAACACTTGGATTAAGATGCTATTGTGTGAAAAGAAGGTTATGTGAATAAATTGATCTTTGGGGCTACGCGAAGTGGGAGGATCTATAGAAATGAAGGTAGCGTAGAGATAAAAAATAGCCCCTTGATTTCACCTCGGTGGGAAAGTGAGGAAAAACTCATGAAAGTTTCTCTGAGGAGTGTGATCAGTTTGATAAGGAAATGAATTCCGTGCCTACCACCCCCACCTACACCACCACCGGTTTCACCATCGTCACCTCCATCTCTTCCCACACCACCTCTGCCATCGCCACAGTTTAGTATGGTGAGCGCGATAAACTTTCTGTATGGGAAGCACAAGGAGTTGTGGATGAAAATATAAAGAAGGGAATGCTGATAAGCATGTTACAGGATCGCGTACTAACATCGTACATTAAGAATTCAAATGACCATCCAAATGCGGGGATCGCAGATATCCAGGCCACATTGAATAGGGAATTTAGCAGGCCAAAGTCGAAGACAAAATCGATTATCGGGTTTAAGGAAATCACGATGCTTCCAGGTGAAACCCCATGGGATCTAGATCAGAGACTGAAGAGTATGATTCATGAAGCCAACATGACCTTGACAGATGGACAAGAACTCACATGGTTTGTAGCATCCCTAACACTGCATTTAACGATGACGATGTCGCAGCAGAAGTTATCCACCCAGGACAAAGCTTTGGAGATTGCAATGAGACTGCATGAGACCCCAATACAAGACCGTCGCCTGGGAGTCCAACAAATCCACACACAATGCAAAATTTGTGTATGGAAATGTAGAGTTTGAAACAGGACATGACAACTCAGGCAGAGGCATGCGAGGAGGTATGGTGCATAAATTGCAAAGGCCAAGGGCATGACAAGGACCATTGCCTAGTCTTCGTGAACTACTTGGCGAGAGGAGGGTCGGTGCCATCAAGACCAGAGGCACAAGCAAGACCAAGCACGGTGCCTGCATTATGCTGCGTGATTTTTCAGATAGGAGGAAAGCATGCTACAGATAATTGTAATCTATTATAGAAGTATACATATCCATCCCAACAATTGTTCTGTAATTTCTGCAGGTTGGCAGGCCATCATGAGCACACCTACAGAAGTTATGAACTAATGATGGATCAGACTCTTGCCTACATAGTGCAAACCAAAATGTGAGCACTCGATCTGAATGTGGGAATAGTTAGTGCTATATTTCAAGGGCGTAGATGGAGTCGAGGTGGAATGGGACCAGGAAGGGGTCGCAGACAGCTAATTTGTTACAATTGTGGAGGGTCGGAGCATTATGCCTGCGACTATATAAATCCGACGAGAGCATCATGTTTATATTGTATGCAGTTTAATCATGAGACAGAGGACTGCCCTACCCTGATAGCAAGGCTGTGTGATAAAGGGATACTCTAGCCTCCCTTGACTCAGAATTTGCAAATGATGAGATCTGATCCGCGTAAAGAGGACCCAAATCTAAACATAGTCCTCTGAAGCGGTATCACGATAGGAGATGACAAAGGTAAGCATCTTGAAGAAAGTGTGTGGGTTCGCAAGGCTCCTACAAAGGAACATGAGTTCGATTTAGAGAGCGCGAAGGAGACATTCATGGGAGCTAAGAAGAGCTCCACGGAGGCCTCCACTTCAGGTAGTAATGATCAACTAGAGCTGGAAATGGATCCTTCAATGATCACTACCCTTTTGGAGACATGTATGAAACTGTTGCACGACAGCAAGGCTGTGAAAGGACTGTGGGAACTTATCACTAGGTGCACTGGGTCAAGAGAACATCGCATAGTATGGAAGCTCGGGAAACATACGTCACGAACAAGAAGGGAAATGAGATTGACTACGCAAATCGGGGAGTATGAAATGGATCAAGTAATTCTAGATCTAGCATCGGACGTGAATGTGCTACCAAAGAAGACATGGGAGCACATTGGTAGGGCCATGTTGCAATGGTCCCCTATTCAATTATGGGTGATGAAGCAGGAGAAGATCCTACCGATGGGAAGATTTCTGGGGATAACAGTAGACATCGAAGGTGCGAGCGCACTTGCAGAATTTGAGGTGATAGAGATTGTCGATGACAACAATCCTTATCCCGCGCTACTAGGAATAGACTGGGGCACTTATATGAACGGAGTTATAAATCTAAAGAAGCGCAAAATTATTTTTAAGATGAAGTCACTACACATAGTGGTGCCTTTAGACCCTGCACAAGGAGCGCACTATATAGAGCCAGTGTGTGACGATGAGAGAGACGATGAGCTAGATTCTATCTACAAGATAACTACTCGGGAACAGGATTGGATGACTCCTACAGTGGATGGCCAGATTTCATGGGAGCATGAAAGCTCTTGGACATCAGAATCGGATGAGGAAATAGAACGATGGCAGAACTGGTTACACGAGGTAACCACACTCAATTGCATCATGATGGTAAGATCATTGCGTTGTGTGACAAAAGAGAGAAGGGATTAGCCTATGTACGATGGGTTGATAGTAGTGGATGAATTCCTAAAAAAAATTGAGAGCGAAGTGCCAGAACAACAGTGATTTGTTGCGCTAAAATGGGTACTGTGCGTTGTGCTTGGAAGATGGTGGGGTACGCATCAGAGAAGCTTTAAGGACTGGAGCAGATCTAGAAGGATGATGCACCTATGATTTCGGACATAGTAGATGCAGCTAGCAAACAAGTATGATGGACAGGATGATCCACTTACACACCTCAAAAAATGGACCAAGGTCTATGGGGAAGAGCCACAACCTGAATGGGTGCATTTGTTCTATCATACCCTGGATGTCATACCCATGAATTGGTATACTGAGACGGACCTCTGCCATGGTACGACTGAATGGGATATCTTGCACGAGGGATTTCTGTTAACTTTCACATTTGAATATCATTGGTGGGACACTGTTGACGATGAGCTATAGGCAGTAAAAGAAGCTATCTTCAAAATACCCAAGGAGCCAATGCAAGTGCTTCAAGCAGAATGGGAGACACAGCTGAGCTGTGCACTGGAGTGTTACAATGTAAATGTTGAGGAGGAGGATGAGGACCCACGAAATATTATCATTCTAGGAATGGAAGGCTGTCGTGAGGTTCGAGGACCATTGATTGAGGATTCAGACATCACCGTGCCATTAAAAACGAAGAAGGTAAATATTGGAACGAAGACGGAACCAAAATATGAAATGCTTGGAGATTATTGGGATGATATGACGGTGGATAAGGTCGATGAGTTACTCCGCGAATAGAAAGACTTGTTCCCGACCAAAATTACATATTTAAAAGGGATCGTTAGCGACTTAGGGATGACGATGATCACCCTAAAACCCGATGTGAATCCGGTTAAGCAGAGGCCTTACCGCTTGAATTTGAAATATAAGGAAAAGGTTCCCGAAGAATTAGACAAAATTCTCATAGCCGGAATTATTGAGCCAGTAGAAGAATCCGACTGGGTGAGTCCTATGGTAGTGCAAGAGAAGAAGCAGAAGGGCCAAATAAGAATATGCCTGGACCTCAAGAAGTTGAACGAAACTTGTGTACACAATCCATTCCCGACACCGTTCATAGATGAAGTACTGGAAAATGTTGGTGGCTAGGAAGCATACTCATTCACAGATGGGTTCTTAGGGTACCATTAGATGAAGATCACACCAGAAGACAGGAGAAAAATGACCTTCACAATGGAATGGGGCTGCTTTCAATACACTGTTATGCCATTTGGATTAAAGAACGTGCCAACCATATTTTTGCGCATCGTTTTTGCTGCGTTCAAACAATACATCCACAGGTTATTAGAGGTGTATCTGGATGACTGGACTGTCTTCGGATTATTTAAGCACCACGTAGCAAGCTTTTGCTTCATGTTGGATACTTGCCGACAACATGAGATTGCGTTGAACCTTAAAACGTGCACATTCCTTGTTCCCTTTGGAAACCTACTGGGACATGTGGTCTGCAAACAAGGGCTGATAGAGGACCCTACAAAGATTATTGTTATTCAAGTTTGGAAGAACCACGAAGTGTCAAACAACTGTGTGCTACCTTGGGATACACCGAATACTACACAAAGTTTATCAAAAGCTACACCAAAATCACCGCGCCGATGGAAAAATTGAAAAAGGATGTTACATTTTGCTGGAATGATGATTATATGAAAGGTTTGGATGTCCTAAAGGGGAAATTGTGCTTCACTCCAATCTTGGTCTTCCCAAAATGGGATGTGGAGTTTCATGTCCATGTTGATGCATCGTGTATGGCATTGGGAGCAATGCTTACACAGGAGGGTGGGGGAGGCTTGGATCACCCTATCATGTTTGCATGTTGGAGGTTGTCCAAAGAAGAGAAGAACTATTCAACCACTGAACACGAGGGGTTGGCGATGGTGTACACACTCCAAAAATACTGACACTATTTTCTCGGAGGACATTTCAAGATGTATACCAACCATTCCACGGTGAAATACCTAGTCAATAATCCTTTGTTGGGGGGCCGCATATGAAGGTGGCTCTTATTGTTATAGGAATATGATTTTGAGGTTGTAGTAAAGCCGAGCTACCTAAACGCAGGACGGGATCACTTGTCATGCATTGAGACGGGTGAGGAAACTACTAGTTTGGAGGAAGGATTAACTGATGCACATCTCTTTGCGGTGAACGTCGCGGATGGGGACTTCGAAGATATAATCCATTTTCTGACAACAGGGACTACGCCAAAGGAATACTCTGTTCAACAAAAGAAGGAATTGGTGGTGCACGCAGTGAAATTTTCTGTCATTGCGGGGCACCTATACAAAATGAGAAATGATGAGACATTGTGAAGATACGTACCTGAATTGGAACAAAGTCAAATCCTCATGGAAGCACATGGGAGTGCTATAGGAGGACACTAAGTAGGACGCGCGACTACACAAAAGATTCTTCATGTAGGGTTATGGTGGCCAACCCTGCACCAGGATTTGAAAGCACACTGTAGGGCCTACGATACATGTCAAGGGAATAGAAAACCATCGTGGAGGGACGAAATTATGTTAAATCCATAAATGACACTGCAACCCTTCAAGAAATGGGCAATCGAATTTGTCGAACCGATCAAACCTCAGGGAAAGACAGGTGTGCACTACATCATCACCGTGATAGAGTACCTAACACGATGGGTGGAAGTGCAGCTGGTCAAAGATTGCATGGATGCTACGGCTGCGAAGTGTTTGTTTGAAAATGTGTTGACCCAA
The DNA here is from genome assembly GCA_031772625.1 of Pinus tabuliformis. Lineage (NCBI taxonomy): Eukaryota > Viridiplantae > Streptophyta > Pinopsida > Pinales > Pinaceae > Pinus > Pinus tabuliformis. The sequence goes on from CM062820.1 coordinate 290,460,463, forward strand.
TTTGGTTGTCCAAAAATCTTAATGTGTGATCGTGGAACACATTTCCTAAATGAAACCATCAGCGTGCTTAGGTAAGAGTTCCAGGTGTATCATCAGAAAAGTACACCATACGACCCACAAGCTAATGGGATAGTAGAGGCATTCAACAAAATAATAGAGACTGTGCTAACGGAAGTGTGGAACGAGTAGTGAAGCGATTTGGGCCTACGCGTACCTATCAATGTATGGGCTTATAGGACAACATGCAATAAATTGATAGGACAGACAACTTTTCGGTTAGTTTATGGCATGGAAGTTTTCATGCCAATGGAATATATCGTACCGAGTCTGCACATAGTAGTGCTCATAGGGATGATGGACCGCGAAGCTCTGGAGGAAAGGCTTGCGTGTTGGAAATAATACTGAGAGGGGGAGGTGAATCAGTATTATCAAATTCCTTTCAATATGCCTTCTAGATTTATACTTTAATTTATTCTTCAGATATTGATCATTAATTTGTAAGTTAGTGCCATATAATAATGAACAAGAACAAGAAAAATAGATGAGCACACCAAAGAACACCAGATATAAGGTGGAAACCCAATGTGGGTGAAAACCACCTGCTGCAATATGTCTCTATCTTCTTTCAGTTAGAAACTTCTTTTACAAGGATTTTATACTGGTGCAGTCCTTTACTAGTACGCAGGCTGCAACTTGCAAAGAGCTACAACTCTCTCTCGTTTTCAGTCTCTCCTAGAAGGGAGCTACAACCCCCTTTTCTCTTTTACTTCTTTAGGGACCACGTTTCATTAATTTTCAAACTGGATCCAAGAAGATCAAATAATCATCAAGTACATGCAAATCACCCAATCTCCTTATATAATCAACCAATGAATCACCCAACTTCTCAGAATGCTGTAAATAGAAAAGTAATACGAGAAATACGAGAAATCTAAACCCTGAACTCTGCAGCAATACATAAAAGACAGCCAACAAATGTTTCAGGATAGGTCTGCAACTTCACCAATAGTGGCCTGCGAATACCCTTGGCTCTTCTATGACTAAACTACACAGATCTGCACCCGGTCGGTCTACCGCTCTGCGTATCTCCGCACCACTCGTTTTGTTGCCCTGCATACCTCTGCTCAAATCCGCACCTGCACTGCCCGCCTAACAGCGTACCTCTGCGACTTGTTCTTCTGTTTCCCTACGTACCTCACACTGTGCCTTCTGCTATGCTGTGTACCCCCGCACTGCGCCTTCTACTGCGCTGTATATCCCTGCACTCACGCCGTGGATCGCCTGCGAACCTCTGATTAGGGCCAAATTAACAGTCCTCCAATGTGCCACAGTCAGTCAGATCCACAGATCTGATCATGCGCCCGAGAGATCACAACTTATCAATAGATTTGTCTTAAATTTTCTCCTTGATTAAGATCTAGCCTTTAAAACCAATCACCCAAACTTTCAGATCTTAAGATATTCAAATTTCACAAGTGTCTAGCCAAGTGATCTCTTTTCCCTTTTATAGGCAAGCCCTTATTCAAACCATGGGACAAAACCATCGAAAACAAATACAAGGGATCCAAACAGGGGTTCAAATAATTTATATCCTAAACCACAGGCCAAAACCATAGGATCATGAACGACGGGCTAAATACCAAGGGCCAAACATAAGAAACCCCACGTGAGTGCGCTTCTCTGCATTGCAGTGAGTGAACTGGGGGATGCACCTTATGAACGGATAACCTGAGGGTATGTCCGCACTTCCTGGATGGCGAACCTGCGGGTCCACACCTTTTGAATGATGCACCTGCGAACCTCTTATTTTCCATCATTTTGAGAGCCTGAAATAGAGTTTTGCCACTTGAGTGAGTTGCCATCAAGTACAACACCTATACCAGAGAGCCAAACCAAAATCATAATGCCAACAATCTCCCCCTTTGGACTTGATGGCAACCTCAAGATCCTGAACGTCATTCTCCCCCTTTGACATCAAGGGCAAAGGGTTATGGTCCCCCTGATAACCTGCTTAGGCCTTTGCTTTGCTAAAAAATTTCTTCAAGAAGAACCATAATTCACCATACATCATAAATGACCATGAAAGAGATAGAGATATATTGCAGCACCATTCAGATCAACATCCATGATCTCCTTCTGTACTTCCTCCAAGATCTTCTACCATAATGCCAACAATGCATTATATGCTCCCCCTGAACCTGTGCCATTCGATCTTCGACCAATCCGCAACCCAGCAAATGTACATGTATACCCCATATGAAACTTGCGTACAACCAACAATCTCTGAAACAGATGAGATTCAACAATAGGATGATGCATCAACAACCCCCAACTTTTGCCTAAGGTATTCAAATGTCTCCTTGGGCAATGGTTTGGTGAGTATATCAGCAACTTGTTCCTTAGAAGGAACATACTCCAACTTGACCTTTTGTTCAAGCACTTGTTCCCTGAGAAAGTGATACTTGATCGGTATGTGCTTGGTCTTTGAATTCATGAGTGGGTTCTTTGAAATGCTGATTGCACTTGTATTATCACATAAGATGGAGATAGGGGGAGTACAAGTGATCTGAAAATCCTGCAAGGTCTGCATCATCCAAAGGAGTTGAGTGCAGCAAGATGCAGCAGCCACATATTCCGCTTCAGCTATAGATAAAGCAATCGAACTCTGTTTCTTGCTGAACCAAGATACTAATCTGGAACCCATAAAGAATTCAGCACCACTTGTGCTTTTCCTGTCATCCACGCTTCCGGCCCAATATGCATATGTATAAGCATGAAGTGTGAGATCTATATCTCTAGGATACCATAAACCAAAGTTTTGAGTTCCTTGAAGGTACTTGAAAATTCTCTTCGTTGCCTGAAGATGAGTTTCCTTTGGATTTGCCTAAAATCTTCCAACTATTCCTACTGCATGCATGATGTTTGGTCGGGTACCTGTCAAATAAAGAAGACTTCCAATCATAGATCTATAGGTTGGTTGATGTACTGTTGTTGATTCATCATTTGCACTGAGGCTACATCCTGTGACCATGGGGGTACATACTAGTTTTGCATCTTCCATGCCATATTTCTTCAAAATCTGCTTGAGATACTTGGTTTGAGACAAGAAGATCCCGCCTTCATTTTGTTGTATTTGCAGTCCAAGAAAATATGTCAGTTCTCCAAGCAAAGACATTTCAAATTCTTTCTGCATCACCAAGGCAAAGCTTTGACTCATAGCTTCTTCATTGCTGCCAAAGATAATATCATCTACATACACAACAAGTATTAGTAATTTGTCATTTTCAATTTTTATATAAAGATTGCTATCTGCTGATCCCTTTGAAAAACCTTGTTGATGAAGATATTTGTCCAAGCGGTAGTACCAAGCCCTTGGAGCCTGTTTAAGACCATAGAGAGCCTTTTTTAGTCTGCATACAAGATTTGGATCATTCCCAAGGATGAACCCATTTAGTTGCTCAATGTACACTTCTTCTTCTAAGTCTCCATTCAGAAAGGCTGATTTTACGTCCATTTGAAATAATTTGAACTTCTGAAAGCTTGAGAGAGCAAGGAACATACAGATGGCCTCAATTCTAGCAATGGGAGCAAAAGTTTCTTCAAATTCTATTCCTTCTTGTTGAGCATACCCTTTACAAACAAGTATGGCCTTGTTTCTAAATACTTCCCCATTTTAATTCAACTTATTTTTGAAGATCCATTTTGTCCCTATGACATTCTTATCTTTTGGTCTAGGAACCAACTCCCAAGTGTTGTTCTTTTCGATCTGCTCAAGTTATTCATCCATCGCCTTGACCCAGCATTCATCTTTGCATGCCTCTCTTACATTTTGCGGTTCAGTGGAGGAGAGTAATGCCAAATAGCTTGAGGCTTCTGCAATTGTTCTTCTTGTTTGCACACCTGCCTCTTTCTGCCCCAAAATCTGAGATTCTGGATGATGCTTCTGAACGTACCTAGATGGAGTCCTCTCTTCTATCCTTATCTGTTCCTCTGGTGCCTCTTGAGGTTCTTCTTCATCATCAATCTGATTTGGAGAGTAGTCTTCATCCTCTTCGATATTTTCATAATTCACTTGCCTAGGAATGTATCCTTTTTCATCAACCACTACATCAATGTTGTCAACAATTCTTCCAACTCTTTTATTGTAACACTTATATGCTTTGCTGTGGGGAGAATAACCAAGGAGAATTCCTTCATCTGCTCTAGGTTCAAGTTTGCCAAGCTGTTCATCATTATTCTTAATATAGCATTTGCTTCCAAAAATTTTGAAATGCTTTACCGAAGGAGTCTCACCATACCATAGCTCATGAGGAGTTTGAGTGCTGTTCACTTGAACATTTGTTTTGTTGAGAATAACAACCGCAGCAAAAGTAGCTTCACCCCAGAAGGTTGCGGGAGTCCCGGACTCATCAAACATAGCACGAGCCATTTGTTGGACCGTTCTATTCATCCTTTCCACCACTCCATTTTTCTGAGGAGTCCTAGCTGTAGAGAATTCCCTTCTTATTCCATGTTCTTCACAGAAATCAAAAAATTCATTTGAGGTAAACTCCCCACCTCTGTCAGACCTGAGGCACTTAATTTTGTGATCTGATTTGTTTTCAGCCAAGGCTTTGAAATATTTGAATTTTTCAAATGCTTCGTCCTTGTGTTTCATAAGTCCCAACCAAACCATCATGGAGAATTCGTCAATGAATAATATAAAGTATTCTTCTCCTCGAGGTGACCTTGTCCTAAATGGACCACATACATCTGTATGGACTAGTTCAAGAGGCCTGCTGGCTGATCCTTCCTTCTCAGGGAAGTTAGTTCTAGTTTTCTTACCAAACTGACATGATTTGCATATGGTGTTTTCTGGAATTTTGATATCTGGAAGACCACGAACTGCCTGGTATTTGCATGCTTTCCTTATTTGTGAAAAGCCTAGATGCCCCAATCTCCGGTGCCATAACCAGTGTTCATCATCTTTGCTCAAATAGCATTGTTGTTTTCCTTCATCAAATATGTATAGATTATTTGGAGTTCTTCTGCCTTTGATCACCATTTTTCTTGTATCAAGATCACGAACACTACATCCATTTGATCGCCATATTACCTCTGTTCCTTGATCGCACATCTGACTGACACTTAGTAGATTATGCTTCAAGCCATCAACATACAAAACATTTCCAGCTTTGACCTTTTCTTTCAACTGAGCAGTGCCTTTTCCTTTTATGGCTGCAGGGGTATCATTTCCAAAAGAAACTTTCTTTCCCTTTTCCAAAGCAGTATATGATTCAAGTTTTTCTTTATCACCTGTCATATGCTTCGAACATCTGCTGTCGATGTACCATAAATTTTCTTATCCTTCTGCATAAAATGCTATCCCACATCGTTCTGTTTGTGGTTCCTTTATTCTCCATGTTCTAGTGCTTGAGGCTTGTTCCTTTGTCTGCTGAAACCTGCTCCTGCATTCAAAATCTTCATGATCGAAGTTATTACAAATAGAACATTCAATTTCATTTTCAAGGGCAGAAAAGTTGTTATAGGTCCTTTTCGTAATCCCAGTCATACTTCTTTGTTTTTGAGCTTCTCTAGTCATGATTGTCTTATAAGCAACACATTGAGCTGCTTTGTGACCAAAGTTATGGCAAGAGAAACATTGGCCATTGAAGAAACTTCTACGATTATCAAATCTACCGGCCAAATGATTTCGATTGTCATCAATTCTTGAAGCAAATTGAGAAATTTTTACCTGTGGCTGGTTGTAGCTTTTGTTTACCCTTAAGATGGATTGCCACTGGTTTACCTGGTTGTCTTTGTTTGTTCTTGATGTAATTTGTCCCTACCTTACCTGGTGATCTCCATTGGGCTTTTTCTCATTCCTCCTTGCTGCATCAAGATAACTCTTTGAGGTGGATGCTTGAGATGTTTCTCCATTATAACCCAGACCTGTCTTGATTAGTGGAAAATGTTGTACATTGATAATCTCATCCAGAGTTTCAGATCCTTTAACAAATTTAAGATTAAGAGCCTTTGTTTTCTCAATTTCTTTTCTAAGGCCAACAATTTCACATTCTAACTTCTCAAGAGATTTTTCTTTTTCATCAAGTTGGAATTGCAGAGTATCAATGATCATATCTTTTTCTTCTAAACATATTTTGAGTCGAGAAATCTCTTCATAAAAACCATCTACATCTATAGCGTCCATGTAATCATCATCTTCAAAGGCAATTAAAAGTTTATAATCATTACCTCGTTCATCTTCGTCACTATTTGATAGGCCATCACTGTCTTCATGAGTGTAGTAACTTTTCTTAGTTGCATTCTGTTTCTTGTTCCATCTAACAGGTTCCTTCCCTTTGTCAATCTTATCCTTGTGAGGACATTTGGCAGCATAGTGACTGACTCTTCCACAAGCAAAGCATTTGAAAGGTAACTTACCTCGGAAACGACCAGTACCTCGTCGAAGATTTCTGACAAAATTTGATTCTTCTTCTTCTTCTGACCCGTGTCCTGACTCATAGTACTCTCCTTTGCCTGAAGCCTTGAAGGCAGCTTCTCTCGTGTCTGATGGACCTCCTTTCCTCATTTCATAAGCAGTTAGAATTCTATGTAGCTGTGACATTTTAAGGCTTTGTAGATTCTCTTTTTCTTCTATTGCAGAAACTTTAGATTCAAACCTAGGGGACAAAGATCTTAGAACTTTTTCAACCACAATAGCCTCTTTTATTTCTTCACCCAAATTCTTCATACAATTAAGAATCTCATCTACACGAAGAAAATAGTTAGCCACACTTTCATCATTATACATCCTGAGATTTTCATACTGAATTCTGAGGGTTTGAAGTTTTGCTCGTTTTACCTGATCATCTCCTTCATAGCTCAGAACAATATTGTCCCATATCTCTTTTGCGGATTTAAACTGCATTACCTTAACAAATTCTGATTGAGATAGGCATCCTAATAGAGTATTAACCGCCTTTGCATTTGTTTCATATTTCTTGTTCTCCGCCAGATTTGTAGGAGTTGTTGATGGAAAAGTATACCCTGTATCTATGATATCCCAGACTTCTGTACCAAGAGATTGAATATAGGCAGTAACTCTTACCTTCCAATAAACGAAGTTTGTCCCATCAAAAATCGGTGGCCTGATTGATGCTTCCCTCTCATAGTTGCTCATGATGAAAGATATTTCTTCAAGCGATCAAGCTTCTTCTGAAGAACCTGCTCTGATACCAATTGTTGGAAATAATACTGATAGGGGGGGTGAATCAGTATTATCAAATTACTTTCAATATGCCTTCCTGATTTATACTTTAATTTATTCTTCAGATATTGATCATTAATTTGTAAGTCAATGCCATATAATAATGAACAAGAACAAGAAAAATAGATGAGCACACCAAAGAACACTAGATATAAGGTGGAAACCCAATGTGAGTGAAAACCACCTGCTGCAATATGTCTCTAGCTTCTTTCAATTAGAAACTTCTTTTACAAGGATTTTGTACTAGTGCATTCCTTTACCAGTACACAGGCTGCAACCTGCAGAGAGCTACAACTCTCTCTCGTTTTCAGTCTCTCCTGGAAGGGAGCTACAACCCCCTTTGTTCTTTTACTTCTTTAGGGACCACGTTTCATTAATTTTCAAACTGGATCCAAGAAGATCAAATAATCATCAAGTACATGCAAATCACCCAATCTCCTTATACAATCAACCAATGAATCACCCAACTTCTCAGAATGTTGTAAATAGAAAAGTAATACCAGAAATCTAAACCCAGAACTCTGCAGCAATAGATAAAAGACAGCCAACAAATGTTTCAAGATAGGTCTGCAACTTCACCAATAGTGGCCTGCAAATACTCGCAACTCTTCTGTGTCTAAACTGTGCAGATCCGCACCCGATCGGTCTACCGCTCTGCGTATCTCCACACCACTCGTTCTGCTGCCCTGCGTACCTCTGCTCAGATCCGCACCTGCACTGCCCGACTGACAGTGTACCTCCGCGACTTGTTCTTCTGTTTCCCTGCGTACCTCCACACTACGCCTTCTCCTAAGCTGCGTACCTCAAACTGCGCCTTCTACTATGCTGCATACCCCCGCACTGCGCCTTCTACTGTGCTGCGTATCCCCACACTCACACCGTGGATCGCCTGCAAACCTCTGATTGGGTCCAAATTAACAGTCCTCCAATGTGCCACAGTCAGTCAGATCCACAGATCTGATCATGCGCTCGAGAGATCACAACTTATCAATAGATTCGCCTTAAATTTTCTCCTTGATTAAGATCTAGCCTTTAAAACCAATCACCAAAACTTTCAGATCTTAAGATATTCAAATTTCACAAGTGTCTAGCCAAGTGATCTCTTTTCCCTTTAATAGGCAAGCCCTTATTCAAACCATGGGACAAAACCATCGAAAACCAATACAAGGGATCCAAACAGGGGTTCAAATAATTTAGATCCTAAACCACGGGCCAAAACCATAGGATCATGAATGACAGGCTAAATACCAAGGGCCAAACATAAGAAACCCCACGTGAGCGCGCATCTCTGCATTGGAGTGAGTGAACTATGGGACCGCACCTTATGAACGGATAACCTGCGGGTATGTCCGCACTTCCTGGACTGCGAACCTGCGGGTCCACACCTTTTGAACGGTGCACCTGCAAACCTCTTATTTTCCATCATTTTGAGAGCCTGAAATAGAGTTTTGCCACTTGAGTGAGTTGCCATCAAGTACAACACCTGTACCAGAGAGCCAAACCAGAATCATAATGCCAACATTGCGTAATTGGAAGAACTTGAGGAAGAATGGTTTTTGGCTGGGTTTCATCATTAGGTACAAAAGAAACATGAAAAATCCTGGCACGAATGCCATATGAAGTTGCACACCTTCAAGGTAAATGACTTAGTGCTGTTGTATGATAGTAAGCTTGAAAAATTTCTAGGAAAATTCAGAATGCACTGGCTGGGACCATATGTGGTTAAGGAGGTCACAAATGGAGGTGTGGTCAGCTAGTCAAACTAAATGGAGAACCCTTGATAGGAAAAGTAAACGGCAACCACTTGAAGCCCTAGACAAGTGGATCGGCTATCTGACTAACCGGTCAACGCACAGTCTTCACGACATGAGCAGTCAGACAAGGGTCTGGAACTATAAATATACATAGCCGATGTTGGTACAGATGTAAGGACATAATTCAGACATGGAGGTCTTAGAACAGAGGATGCAACAGGTTCATCAAGCAGCATCTCAGTGCGCTGCAGACATTAAGATTGCTAAGGACCAGCTAGAGGGACTCCATGCCAAGATGGTTGCACAGATAGAGTGACTCGAGGATGAGTCAAGATGTTTGTGTTGGGGGCCTGTTTGGCATGGAATCACCCCCACAACATGTTTTTGGGCTAAAATCCCAAGTTTGAGTTGCTATTGTTGTAAAGATTCCACAAATTGCGGGCACGAAGCACAAATTGTATGTTAGAGTCATAGGGTTGTTCGACCCAAGTTTTCAATGTAGTGTCGGCCTACCCATGGTCTGCAGACCATGGGATTGTAGGAAATAATACTGAGTGGCGGGGGGTGAATCAATATTAGCAAGTCAATAGTTTTTCATTTCCATAATCAGATTTATATACACTACTTCAGTTAATGGAACTCACGTGTATATACAACTGTGATTAAGGAAACTAGCGTATATCCTGAAAACTTGTGATTCAGTTAATTCATCATATGTTGATCTTTAAACAATGCATTAGGACCATATAAACAGTAATTAGGTACAACAAAATAGAACGGCCAATTACACATATGAACACAAGATATAACGTGGAAACCCAATGTGGGTGAAAACCACTTGCTGCAATCGTCTCTATCTTTTTAATAGTAAGAACCTTCTTTTTACAATTTTTGTACTGGTGTAGACTTATACCAGTACGTAGGCTTCTACCTACAGAAGGCTACAACCTTCTGTCATTCTCCAGCTCCTCCTGGAAGGGAGCTACAACCCCCTAGCTCTTGTACTAGCTGATATGTTTACTAGCACGTAGGTGTCAGCCTACAGAAGGCTACAACCTTATCTTTTCTTCCACAGACAACGTTTCATAAAATTTTAGACTGGATCCATCAATAATATCATTCAATCACCAAATATATATTTGCATCAACCAATCTACTCTGCACCAACCACAACTGAATCAATCACTTTGACAACCCTTCAATCTGATCTTTTAGAATGATGTAACCAGAATACAGTAACCATAACCCAAGCCATAACCGAGAACACTGCATCAGAAAATAGAAGCAACTAAAACATATTTGATAGGGTATACGCTACTTTCGTGTGTCAAACCTGTGTGCATACACTCTTTTCTTAAGGAGAACGTGTGTCCAGATCTGAAAATCAAACTTAAGATGTATACACTGTTTTGATATGCAGAACCATCATGTATACGTGGCTTTTCTATAGTGAACCTGTGTATAAATCTATAAATGATTATTTAAACATTACAATAATTCCAGAATTCAGTTATACTGAGATCATCATATTTACAAATTAGAACATGCACCAATTTTTCAGATAAATGATCAAACCACATAAAGATACTTCACTTCAAGCCTTAAGATCTTGACCGATCATTAGATCTTATCCTTCATCAAGTGCTAAGGTTCATCCCTAGTTCAGATCCAGCTATGCACCATAACCTAATAACCTGTACACTAGATCTTTCTCTTCATCAGATATCCAATGCTTGAGTGCCTTGGCCTAATGATCTTCTCCTCCTTTTATAGTTTTAGGCCTTGCTTAATACCATGGTCCAAAACCACTTAGGACCAATACCTTGGACCAAATACCTGGGGTGAATACTTCAGACCAGATACCTTGGACCAATACCATGGACCAAAACTTAATTTTCCCCCATTTATGCACCTTTCCTTTTGTGAAACTGCGTGTGTACATTATACGCACCTTTTGGTCTGTTAACCCGCATGTATACGCACCTTTGTTAACGTGAACCTGTGTATACCTTTCTCTGATCATTAAATCTTTGCTATTGACCTACTATGATCTATTATTTGAGTGAGTTGCCATCAAGGACAACAACTGTATCAATTGTATCATAATGTCAACAATATCCCCCTTTGGACTTGATGGCAACAACAATACCAATCACTGTCCCCCTCTGTCATAAAGGGAAAAGGGTCATGCTCCCCCTGAGTAATAGCTGAATTCTCTGAGATGCCGAAGTGTTGATTGAGCTCCTATGATCGAGTCCATGCTCCCCCTGAGCATAAGCAAGATCTGCAAGAAGATAACATGACTCTATACATACATCACCAATGACCTTCCTATCACGAAAGACTCATACATATATCCATCTCCCAACCAAGTGGGGATATGACAAGTTTGACTCATTCACCCAACCAAGTGGGGATATGCCAAGTTTGACTCATTCACCTAACCAAGTGGGGATATACCAATTGTTTATACAAGTCAAAACAAGAAAACATTACATCATCCATCCCATACATAGTGGGGTAACAAATTAGGTCGTTTCTTGACCTTTACATTAAAAGATATACATGACATATATATAACAAAGAGGAAAAGACCATGATAGTCGTCAGCAACATATGTCAACCAACAACCATGTTCTCCCCCTGAACCTGTTCCTCTTGAATAAAAAACAATTGTGTGAATCTGTACCAAGATCTTCTAAGATAATGCTAACAATGCATTATTAGAAGCATATGCTCCCCCTGAACTAAACCATATCAGACCCATTTCTTCTTGTGTCTAGCCCATTGCTTTTCTTCAAACCAACATATACGCGACTGTATCCACAGAAACAAGCGTATGTATGCAACTACGCTATATGAAACTCATGTATAACCACCTTTCTCTAAAATAGATAGGATTTAATAGCAGGATGATGCATCAAATACTCCCAGCTTCTGTCTGAGATATTCAAATGTCTCTCTGGGAAATGGTTTGGCGAATATATCAGCAACCTGTTCTTTGGATGGAACATACTCCAATTTGACCTTTTGTTCAAGCACTTGTTCACGTAGAAAATGATATTTAATGGGTATGTGCTTTGTCTTGGAATGAATGACTGGAATCTCTGAAATATTGATGACACTTGTATTATCACATAGAATGGAGATGGGTAGAGTAAATGTGATCTGATTGTCTTGCAATGTTTGCATCATCCAAGGAGTTGTGTGCAGCAAGATGCGGTAGCCACATATTCTGCTTCAGCCGTACATAATGAAATTGAACTTTGTTTCTTGCTGAACCAGGATACTAATCTGGAACCCATATAGAATGCACCACCACTAGTGCTTTATCTATCATCAACGCTTCTTGCCCAATCTGCATCTGTATATGCATGAAGTGTAAGATTTTTATCTCTAGGATACCATAAAAAAAAAAATTGTGTTCCTTGAAGATATTTGAAAATCCTTTTGACTGCCTGAAGGTGTGATTCCTTTGGATTTACTTGGAATCTTCCAACTATTCCTACTACATGCATGATGTCCGGTTGGGTACCTGTTAGTAAAGCAAGCTGCCAATTATGGATCTGTAAGTTGGTTGATGCACCGTTGATGATTCATCATTTGAGCTGACACTGCATCCTATTACCATTGGAGTACATATTGGTTTACAATCTTCCATGCCGTACTTTTTCAGGATCTGTTTGAGATATTTGGTTTGTGATAGAAAAATACCATATTTTTTTTGTTGAACCTGTAGACCAAGAAAATATGTAAGCTCACTAAGCAGGGACATTTCAAATGCTTGCTGCATTACCGAAGCAAAATTTCGACTCATGGCTTCTTCATTGCCACCAAAAATGATATCATCAACATACACAACAAGTATTAGCAATTTATTGTTGTCAATCTTTGTATATAAATTGCTATCAGCTGATCCATTTGAAAAACTTTGTTGATGGAGATGTTTGTGAAGACGATAATATTGGGCCCTTGGAGCTTGTTTTAGACCATAGAGAGCCTTTTTGAGTCTACATACAAGTTTTACATCATTTCCAAGAATGAATCCGTTTAGTTGCTCAATATAGACTTCATCTTCTAAGTCTCCGTTAAGAAAGGCAGATTTTACATCCATTTGGTATACTTTGAATTTCTGAAAACTAGAAAGAGCAAGGAACATTCTTATGGCTTCAAGTCTTGCAACAGGTGCAAAATTTTCTTCAAAATCTATGCCTTCTTGTTGAGCTTATCCTTTACAGACAAGTCTGGCCTTGTTTCTAATAACTTCTCCATTTTCATTTAGCTTGTTTTTGAATATCCATTTAGTTCTTATGATATTCTTATCATGAGGTCTAGGAGCTAATTCCCAAGTATTGTTCTTTTCAATTTGCTCAAGTTCTTCATTCATGGCCTTGACCCAACATTCATCTTTGCATGTGTCATTTACATTTTGAGGTTCGGTGGAGGATAGCAATGCTAGATAGATTGAAGCTTCTATAATAGTTCTTCTTGTGTGCACACCTGCCTCTTTCTGTCCCAAAATTTGAGTCTCTGGATGACTTTTCTGAACATACCTGAACGGAGTGTTTTCTTGTACCGTTATCTCTTCTTCTGGTACTTCATTGGTTTCTTCTGTAGAATTAGTTTGATTTGATGTGGGAGGATAATCCTAATCTTCTTCATAATCTTTGGTTTTTATTTGTTTTGGATTTTTTCATGCTTTATCAACCACAACATCAATACATTCAATAATTTTACCAAGTATTTTATTATAACATTTATATCCTTTACTTTGGGAAGAGTAACTAAGGAGAATACCTTCATCTGCTCTGGGTTCAAACCTACCAAGTTTTTCATCAGTCCTTTTTATGTAATATTTTCTTCCAAAAACTTTGTAGTATCTTACGATAGGAGTCTTACCATACCGAAGTTCATGTGGAGATTGAGTGTTGTTTACCCAAACATTTTCTCTATTGAGAATAGTGATGGCAGCGAATGCAACTTCACCACAGAAGGTTGCAGGAGTTCCAGACTCATCTACCATAGCACGAGCCATTTGCTGAATAGTTCTGTTCATCCTTTCTACCACTCCATTTTTCCAAGGAGTCCCTGTGGTCGAGAATTGCCTTTTTATACCATGTTCTTCACAAAAATTAAAGAATTCATCTGAGGTAAATCCCCCTCCTGAATCAGATCTGACGCATTTGATTTTGCGATTTGATTCATTTTCAACCAAAGCTTTGAAGGCTTTCAAATTTTCAAATGCTTCATCTTTATGCTTTAGAAGTCCTATCCAACACATTCTGGAAAAATCATCAATGAACAATATAAATTATTCTTCTCCACGAGGTGACTTTTTCCTTGATGGTCCACATAAATCAGTATGAACAAGTTCAAGAGGCTTACTAGCTGATCCTTCCTTTTTAGGGAAGTGTGCTCTGGTTTGCTTACCAAATTGACATGATTTGCATATTGTATTTTCTAGAATGCTGACATTAGGAAGATCATGAACAACTTGGAATCTATATGCTTTTCTTATTTGAGAGAAGCTTAGCTGCCCCACTCTTCTGTGCCATAGCCAGTGTTCATCATTTTTTCTTAGATAGCACTATTGTTGTCCTTCCTTGAGTATGTATAAGTTGTTTAGAGTTCTTATACCTTTGATCATTGCTTCTCTTGTATCAAGCTCATGAATAACACATCCATTTGATCGAAATACTACTTCATTTCCTTGATCGTACATTTGACTGACACTCAACAGGTTATGCTTTAGACCATCAACATACATAACATTCCCAGCTTTAGCTTTTTCTTTGAAGAGAACAAAGCCTTTACCTTTTATGATAGCAGGAGTGTCATTTCCAAATGAGACCTTCTTTCCCTTTTCTAAGGCATTATATGAATGAAGTTTTTCTTTTTCACCTGTCATGTGTTTTGAGCATCCATTGTCGATGTACCACTGATTCTCTTGTCCTTTTCCATAGAAGGTTATACCACATCTTTCTGTTTGCAGTTCTTTCTTTCTCCATATTTTGGGACATAATGAAGTTTGCTCCTTCTGAGATGTTTGCAGAAATTGACTCCTGCATTCATATTCTTCATGACGAAAGTTGTTACAGATAGAGCATTCTATTTCATTTTCAAGAAGAGAAAAGTTATTGTAGGTCCTTTTTATGATCCCTATCACATTCCTTTGATTTTGTGATTCTCTAGTCACGATGGTCTTGTAAGAAACACATTGAGTAGCTTTGTGTCCAAAGTTATGATATGAAAAACATTGGCCATTAAAGAATTTCCTGCGATTATTGAATCTACTGACCTGGTGATTGTAGTTTCTATTGTTATTCATTCTTGAAGCAGATTGAGTATGATTTACCTAATGTTGATTGTAGCTTTTGTTTATCCTTGAAGTAGATTGAACCCGACTTACCTGGTGATCTGCTCTATGCCTTTGGTGACGATTGTCAAACTATTCACTGTTGTTTGCTGCATCAAGATAGCTTTTAGTGGAGGTTGACGGCTTCTGTGCTTGAGATGCTTCTTCAGTATATCCAAGACCTGTCTTTATCAGAGGAGAATGTTTCACTTTGATAATTTCATTTAAGGTTTCTAATCATTTAACAAATCTAAGATTGAGAGCTCTTTTTTTCTCAATATCCTTTCTTAGACCCACAATTTCACATTCTAGTTTTTCATTTTGTTTTTCTCTTTCAGCAAGTTGGAATGTCAAAGTATCTATAATCATATTCTTTTCATTTAAAAATATTTTTAGTTTAGAGATTTCTTCATAAAGGTCATCTTCATCTAAATCATCCAAGAAATCATCGTCTTCGAAACCCATCAGAAGTCTATAGTCATTACTATTTTCATCTTCATCACTATTTGATAAACCATCGCTATCTTCATGCATATAGTAGCTCTTCTTACTTAAACTTTGTTTTCTATTCCATTTTGTAGATTTTTTACCTTTATGAACCTTATCTTTATGAGGAAATTTGGCAGCATAATGACCAACTCTTCCACAAGAAAAACATTTGAAAGGTAGTTTACCTCTGAATCTTTCGAAACCCTGTTGAAGGTTCTTAAGAAATTTTTCTTCTTCTTCTCGTTCTGATTCATTGAGTTCTTATTTTCCTAAAGCTTTAAATGCGGCTTCTCTCATATCTAATGGACCTCATTTTCTCATCTCTAAAGTAGTTAAGATTTCATGCAGTTTTGTCATAGTAATAGTCTGAAGATCCTGCTTTTCTTCTATGGCAGATACTTTTGATTCAAACTTAGCAAACAAGGATCTTGAAACCTTTTCTACTAAAGTAACTTCTTTTATTTCTTCACCCAAATTCTTCATACAATTAACAATCTCATGTATACCTAAGAAGTAACTAGCTATACTTTCATCATTCTGCATTTTGAGAGTTCCATATTGAATTCTGAGATTTTGCAGTTTTGCATGTCTTACTTGAAAGTCTCCTTCATAGCTTATAATGATTTTGTCCCATATTTCTTTGGTAGATTTGAGCTACATAACTTTGACAAATTCTGATTATGACAGACTTCCCAATAGTGTAGTGACAACCTTGGCATTGGTTTCATATTGCTTTTTCTCTGTCGCATCTGTAGGAATTTCAGATGGAAATGTATATCCTCCTTCCACAATTTCCCAGACATCTATTCCAAGAGATTGAAGATAGGTTGTGGTTCTTACCTTTGGATAAACAAAGTTTCTTCCCTCAAAGATTAGTGGTCTGATGGATCCCTCTCTTTCTTGATTACTCATGATGATGGATCTTCCTTCAAGCGATCAAGCTTCTTCTCAAGTACCCGCTCTCATACCAATTGTAGGAAATAATACTGGGAGGGGGGGTGAATCAGTATTAGCAAGTCAATAATTTTTCATTTCCATAATCAGATTTATATATGCTACTTCAGTTAATGGAACTCGCATGTAGACACAACTATGATTAAGGCAACTAGCGTATATCCTGCAAACTTGTGATTCAGTTAATTCATCATATATTGATCTTTAATCAGTGCATCAAGACCATATAAACACTAACCAAGTACAACAAAACATTACAGACAATCACACATATGAATAGAAGATATAAGGTGGAAACCCAATGTGGGTGAAAACCACCTGCTACAATCGTCTCTATCTTTTTAATAATAAGAAACTTCTTTTTGCAATTTTTGTACTAGTGCAGACTTATACCAGTATGTAGGCTTCCACCTATAGAAGGCTACAACCTTCTCCCATTCTCCAGCTTCTCCTGGAAGGGAGCTACAACACCCTAGCCCTTGTACTAGTTGATATGTTTACTAGTACATAGGTGCCAGCCTACAGAAGGCTACAGCCTTCTCTTTTCTTCCAGTGACCAGGTTTCATAAATTTTCTGACTGGATCCATCAATAACAATATTCAATCACCAAATATATATCTTCATCAACCAATCTACTTTGCACCAACCACAACTGAATCAATCACTTTAACAACCCTTCAATTTGATCTTTTAGAATGTTGTACCCACAATACAGTAACCAGAACCAAAGCCAGAACCTGGAACACTGCATCAGCAAACAGAAGCAGGTAAAAGATATTTTATAGGGTATACACTACTTCCATGTGTTGAACCTGCGTGAATGTGCTCTTTTCTCAAGGAGAACCTACGTACAGATTTGCAAATCAAACTTAAGATGTATACACTATTTTGATATGTAGAACTAGCGTGTATACACGCCTTTTCTAAACTGAACCTATGTACAGATCTGTAAATGATGATTTAAACATTACAATAATTCCAAACTTTAGTTATACCGAGATCATCATATTTAAGGATTACAACATGCACTAATTATTCAGATAAATGATCAAACCACATAAAGATACTTCACTTCAAGCCTTAAGATCCGGACCCATCATTAGATCTTATCCTTCATCAAGTGCTAAGGTTCATCCTTGGTTCAGATCCAGCTATGCACCATAGCCCAATAACCTGTACACTAGATCTTGCTCTTCATCAGATATCCAATGCTTGAGTGCCTTGGCCTAATGATCTTCTCCTCCTTTTATTGTTTTATGCCTTTCTCAATACTATGGTCCAAAACTACTTAGGACCAATACCTTAGACCAAATACCTGGGGCGAATACTTCAAACCAGATACCTTGGACCAATACCAGGGATCAAAATACCATGGAGCAAATACCACAGACCAAAACTTAATTTTCCACCATGTACACTCCTTTCCTTTAGTCAAACTGTGTGTGTACGTTATACACACCTTTTGGTCTGTTAACCCATGTGTATACACACCTTTGTCAAGCTGAACCTGTGTATACCTTTCTCTGATCATTAAATCTGTGCTATTAACCTACTATGATCTATTATCTGAGTGAGTTGCCATCAAGGACAACACATGTATCAGTTGTATCATAATGCCAATAGGGATTGTATAAATAGAGCGAGGCTCTAAGTTGTAAAGTAAAAATCAGATCATAATAGAATAGAATGGATAGAATGAGATAGAAGTATAGAGAAAGTGTCTAAGTGTATCTTGGGTCGTAGTAGTAGGAAGAGGCTCTATAGCTGAGTGCACAAAGGCCTAGTAGAGTCCGCAACTAAGTGCGAGGAACCCTGCAGCTGAGTGTGCAGGGCGGAGTCGAGTCTGTAACTAATGAGGAAGAATAATAAAGAGAGGTTTTATATAAATTCCTTGTATCGATTCTTGTGTTATTACATGCTTGATATCATTTGCAATTATATTGTTTATTTATTGCGCACATTTGTATGAAGGGTGAATATTGTTAAGTATAACTGAAAGCATACAAATAAGCTAAGTTAATCAACTAATATCGGGTTACTAATAAGGATTTGGGGAATAACACTATTTGTCCCCCGAGTAGGGCTGCAAAAAGACAGCATCATAGGCTGCGAGCTACTAATAAGTGTGCGTAGTGACATGCGCACAGGGTCAAAACCGCTGAGCACTTGGAACCCATCAAACATCCCCAAGGTGCGGAAACCTGGTTCTAGCACCCTCCCATACTACTTTGAGTGAGACCTCGGCTTGTGCTCCGCAGACAGTTGCCAAAACGGCTATTAGTACTGGGATTTGTTTGCCTAATTCACCTCTGAAGCTGGGTCAGGCCCCAACAAGCCAACAACATAGAAAATAATATATTTTAAAAAAACTACTATAGCTATTGCAAATGTCCATGGAAATATTTTTTTATATTATGTCAGGGACTAATAAGACTATTGTTGTGGTCAAGTAGGATTAGATTCTCCACTGTCACAATGAAGTATTACAATTAACAAAATATCTCAATTCATCAATTAGTAAAGGCCTAATCTAACTTATAGATGAAATGACTTTTTTTTTTCAGGATGGTTAATTTTAATCAAAATCCGACAAGTTTTTTTAAAAACTTGAGTTTAAATTGTTTAATCTACATAATTGGAGTGCCCCGAGTTTTCAGGGTGCTGAATCGATTTATGCATTCAAAAATGTATTTTAAAAAACAACAAATCTTGAAATTGTATTGCTAGATTTTGGTGAATTCTGTTGAAAAAGGTTTTTTCACCTATAAGTTAGACTAAGACATTAGTAAAACCTAAATTGACTAAATTCTAAATTTTAACTATAACAACTATGTAAAAACTATATAAAACCTTACAAAATACTTTTAAAAAATTACATGTGCATACAACCATTAGGCATTACATAATGGGCTATGGTAACTTACAGATATAACAATTTCATTTATATTTATCTACGAAACCGGATGGGTCCCATATGAGAATTATGTTAAATTAAATGCACATATTAGGAAATTTGGATGGGGATCCTCCTGGTTCATTGTGCATATTAACTCTGGTCAGATTATGATGTATTGGCTCTCGTACATGGTAACACACACGAAGCAACTAGATTATATGACATTGCTTACACTCGTTCATGTTATCTATTTCATTCTACCACTGCTGATCCTAATCTGGGAATATGACGACGAAGAGGGAGTAGGGTTTGGTCCTCTAACCAACTCCTCATACTCGAGCCCTGTAGGCTTAATTGTTGAGGTCGTTTATGTGTCTCATGCTACTTTATGATAGCTTGGTCTATCAAAGGTCGTCATCCAATTGTTGACCTCTTTGTGGCTTGAAAACGTAGATACAGTTGAACATATAGAAGCAGGTATGCCCTACAGAGTAGTAGATAGTGATTTTCATTTGATCAGTATTGAGGGTTTGGTGTCTACTTGGGGTTTCTGCCTTAAATCAGTTCTAAAGGTCCACCTCCTTTATACAGAGATGGCTCAAGAGATTTCAGAGGTAGCGGGAAACAATATGCACCATCAACCATCTAAAAGAGGTAACACTTCCACATTGTAATCTCAAGTTTATATTTCTACCTATAGCCTCTATTTAGATAAGGTTTGTTTTTGGTTTTGCACACAGTCTTTCAATTTATAACTGAGCCCATTCTTTGTTCCACAGGTAGGCGATTCACCTAGGAGATATCCCTAAATCAAGTGAGAAACCCTCCTAGGGTATCATTCCACTTATGCATATAAAAACAGGTTCTAGCACAAATTGAATCTACTAACTTTTGATCTCTGTGACATGTTTGTGATTTCTCAGGAGGTTTGATGTTCAAGTCTGTGGCCCTTAAAATCTTAAGAACTCACAATGTTCCAGTTTATTTAAAGGTTGGAGCTATTTCCTTTGGTACATTAAATTGTTTGAAAAAATTGTTTTAAGTATATGAAAGCAAAGGTCGTAGTATATATATAGGTTTTCTAATATTCTAGAATGGCCATGAACAGAGTGGGGCTCTTGCAGTTTTTGTGTTACTACTCCAGACTTAGTCGTTAGAGGGTTTCTTTGGGGAGTTTTTCTCTTTCATGAACAATATAAAGTTATTAATCTACAGGATTGTTTATTTTGCTTCGTGTTTGGTCATTACGACAAGATCTAACTATCGATAGTTTTTCTGATTGCAATGTTGTGTTAATTGAAACATATATACTCTGCTTTGGTCGGCAGTTTGTTTAGAAAGGCTTATTAAACTATATCCATTTCGATTTGAATGGTGGATTTTAGTAACCTATTATTTATTTGAAGGCGAGGTCGAGAATCTCGCTATTTGTCTTTTCTCATGGCGTCGATTGATTCATCAATTGCTCCTATTTTAGGATTAAAAGCTTTCAATTTATTACTGTGTTAATATGTAATAAATACATTGTTTTCAATCCCTCACGGATCGATATCCTACAACATGGTTTATGTGTAAACTATACTTAACGGTAATGATAATTTATGTTAAAACCTTGTAGCATTAGCTATTGTTCATTGTATAGAATTTGTTCATTATATAGAATTTTTGGTAATAAGCTCTACCAAATGTTTCACCGCCATGCTATGATTAGCTATTTTTCATAATTTAGAATAGAGAATTGTTTAATAATTGGACGAACTTAATTTTTTGTTATGTTAGTATTTATGGTTATTTTGAAGTTTTCTGTAAGGGCTATTTACAATTTCGTTTACTATATTGATAATTCATATTCTTGGTAATACTTTCCATGATTTATTTCCTATATCTACATTGTAAAACAAATAATTTCACTGTATCCATTCAGATTATCAATTATCAATTAAGCATTAGAGTAATATACATGGTCATTAACTCAGAAAGAAGCTTTCTATCCTACTTATTTGTTTAACTCGCAAGTCAAAGAGTAATATCTACAATCCAGTATTAAATCTTTAGAAGCTTTTGATCTTGCTTATTTGTTAACTTGTAATGAAAATATATTTCAGGAAAGTCTTTCCTCCTAGCCACGAGTCTGGCAATCACATCCAGACTCTCCCCCGAGCACTTTCTATTGTTCACACTAGATTATATCCAATTATAGTTAGTACCTTTAGCCCTGGGACTCCCCGTCTAGCCTCAAGCTTTGTACTTTCTTACTGACTCTGTTGAGAAACTTTCCTACTCGTTTATTCCACCCAGCTCTAGGATAGCTTTTTGCTCCTCTCCCCCTCTCTATATTTCCCTTTCCAAGCAGAGGGTAACTGTTTCTTGGAAACCATTTCTTTTAATTGAAACAAAATAATTTCTATCTTGTTAAAGTATCATTACCACAATATATGTTTCTTGGCCTTCTAGCCTTAGTCAGTTAATATTTAAGATCAAGATGTAATAAAACATAAAATAATAGATAGTAAAGATCAACTTAGTAATCTCAGTAATTTTTTTATGAAACTCGGGGTGTTACATCTCCCTCCCCATATGAGGAACACCATCCCTGGTGTTCTCTCTACTTTCATAAAATAATGTCGGATAAGCTTACAACATAAATTCATCCTCTTCCCAAGTGGCTTCATCCAGGCTAAAGTGCTTCCATTGCAATTTAACTTGGGTGATGGCTCGTTCCTGCTTGCTTGTTTTCTCTCATATCGAGAATACGAAGAGGTTCTACCAAGAACTCTCCTTCTGGTTCAACCTGCACCAAAGAGAAATTCTCAGTTACATCTCATTAAAAAAAAAATAGTATATCCAGTCGTATATCCACTTAACCATTTACCTGAATATTTTCCCAGTTAATAATGTGCTAAGTGTTATACACATATTTTTTTAGTAAAGATACATGAAACACATTGTTGACCCAAATGTGGTTTGGTAGCGCAATATTACAGGCCACCAGCCCAACTCGTTCCAAGACTTGAAAGAGTCCACAGTATTGGTGTGCTAATTTAGCACAACCCCACCACTGTAAGGAACTTTTCTAGGGCTGCACTCTTAGATAAACTGATCTTTGGTTGAGATTGCTTGTATGTCCTATTTTTATCTGCATACACTTTCTGTCTATCTTGGGCCACCCTCATATTTTGTCAAACCTTCTTAACAGTCTCCTCCATTTATGCTAGCATGTCAGGAGCCAGTGCTAAATTATTAATTGGATTATTCCAATATATAAGCACCCCGCACTTTCTCCCATACAACACCTCAAAGGGGCTCATGCCTAGTGATTCATGATGTCCATTATTATATGAAAATTCCACTAGATGGAGGTAATCCTCCCACTTGTGTGGTTTCTGAATCACAAACATGTGTAGCATGTCCTCAAACACCTGATTTACCTATTTGGTCTGTCCATCCATTTGGGGGTGGTAGGAATTACTAAATTTGATCTGAGTACCTAATCTCGAAAAGAGTGTTTTCTAGAAGGTGGATGTAAATTTTACATCCCTATTGGAAATCACCACTTTGGGTATTCCGTGTAAGCGAAAAATCTCATTCATAAATATTTCTATGATTTCCACTGTTTTTTACGTGGATTTCATAGATATGAAGTGAGTTGTTTTACTCAATTTGTCTACTACCACCATAATTGAGTCATGTTACATCCTTATGCAGGGTAAGATGGTGATGAAGTCTGGAGATATGGTATCCCATTTCCATTCTAAAATGGGCAACGGTTGTAACAACCTGGCAGGATGTTGATGTTCTGCCTTGACTAGCTCACACTCCAAACATTTAGACAAATATTCCGTAACATCCTTCCTCAATCCAAGCCAAATGTACCCTTCCTTGATGGCTGAAAACATTTTCTACTAACTTGGGTAGCTAGCACAACAAGTCCTTTGAAACTCATCCAATATCTTTTTTTAACCGAATTTTGGTTAGGAATGTAATTATGTTCTTAAAAGTAAGGAGGTTATCAAAATTTATTTCAAATTATGATTTTTCCCTTTTTAGTAGGGCTTCTTTTATCTATTGCCAAAGGAAAGTATACTCTGGATCTCTGCTAGCTACTTCCTTTATGATTTTAGGAATATTTGAACTTACTTGGCTCATTTGGACCTCATAGATAAAATGGACCTTCCTATTCAATGTGTCGGCCACACGGTTTTCCTTCACTTTTAAATGTTTCATTCCAAAATCAAATTCATTTAATAATTTTGTCCAACTGGCTTGTCAAGCGTTTAAGCTAGAATGGTTGAAGCAGTTTTGAAAACGGCTATAATATGTTAGAAGCAAAAATTTCTTCCCCAGCTGGTAGTTTCACCACATTTTAAGTGCATGCACTACTGTTGTCAATTCAAGGTAATAAGCTGATTATCACTATTCATACTCCTTCAACTTTTGAGATTTATAAAAAATCACCTTTCCCTCTTATGTCAGCACCCCACCAACACCTTCTTTGCTTGCATTTGTGCAAACCATGAAAGAGTTTTCTGAATCTGCTACTTTTAACATGAGTGCGATGGTGAGTAGGTGCTTTATTTTTTCAAAACTTTACTGACACTTGGCTATCCATTGGAAAGTGCACTCCTTTTTCTATAAGGAGGTCATTGGAAAGGTGATTTTTTAAAATTCCTCGATGAATCTATGGTAGTATCTAGCTAATCCCAAGAATGATATGATATTAGCGACATTCTTTGGGGCTATCCATTCCATGATTGTTTTGATCTTTTCTCAGTCTACCACTATGCCATATACTGATATAACATGACCCAAGTATTAGATCTGTTCTTTGAAAAAGTCACACTTGTTGAATTTGACATATAACTGATTTTCCCATAGCGTTTGCAATACTATTTTCAGATATTCTTTATGCTCCTCCTGATTCATAGAATATATTAAGATATCATCAATGAAAATCAACACAAATTTATCAAGGTAGGGCTAGAAAATAACATGCATCAGACTCATAAACGTGGCTAGGGAATTTGTTAGGCCAAATAGAAATACTACGAACTCGTAATGACCATAACGAGTACGGAACTTTGTCTTGTAAATGTCTTCTTCTTTCATTCTTATCTGATGGTAGCTAGAGCTTAAGTCGATTTTCGAAAATACCTTAGCTCCTCGCACCTAATGAAATAGATCATCGATGTGTGGTAAAGGATACTTATTCCTGATGTTTAATTTGTTTTGTTGTCGATAATCAATGCATAATATCAGGGTCCCATCATTTTCCCATACAAATAATATCGGAGCTCCACAAGGGGACACACTGGGACGAATATACTTTTTATCTAAAATCTCTTGACGCTGCATTTTTAGTTCTATTAACTCAAGTATTCTCATGCAATAAGGTGCTTTGGATATAGGGGCTGCACCTAGAATTAACTCAATGTTGAAATTAATATCATGCTTTGGTGGTAAACCTAGAATGGATTCCAGAAATACATCAACAAATTCCTGAATGATAGGAATATTTTCCAAGGAGGTCATTTTATTTTTAGTATTTGTAAATCCCACCCGAACAACATATATTTGACAACCCTTTCTAATACAATTTGCTTACTGGTTAGTAGTAATGGGACGTAACTTGTTATTGGTTTTAATTCCCTGGAGTTCCTTCCTTTGGCCTGATTCAACAATAAAACTGATAGTTTTCTATTTGTGGTCCACTAGGGACCAACACCTTTCCAACCAGTCCATCCCAATTAATATGTCATAAGAACCCAAAGGATGTATATTAAGGTCCACATAAATAAGTTGTCTTGAAATCATTATGGGACAATGCTCTGTTTTTGCGGTTACCCTTCTTTTTGTCCCCATGGCTAGTTGAACTAATCATGGTTTTGAAAACTTACTACTTTGTAGTTGACATTTATCTACCACCTTAGGACTAACATAGATTAAGCTAGCACCTGGGTCAAATAAAATAGAGATAGGTTGTTTAGAGATCATACCTTCACATTCAATCATGGTGGGCTGAAATTCTGCCTAATGATCATCCAAGGCATCATTGGTTCTAGGGATGCTCCTTGCCACATCCTCAACCGTGGATGCTTCTTGGATATTTGATAGATGTTCTATTGTTGCCTTATGCAGACAATTTTTGTAGTAGTGTGGTTCTCCGCATCCCCAACATTGTAGCGTCAGTTTTGATTGATGGTCATTAACAGATTTAGTAACTCCTTCCAACTATCTGTTTTTCAAATAAGTAGCCTTCTGTTGATTCCTGGCTGGAAATCTGTTGAGGGATTTTTGCTGTAAATTTCTGCCACCAACAAATCTTGAGTATCTGTTTGGAATTAGACTTCTACCTTTCCTATTTAAACTCCCTTGTCTTGGGGTAGTCAAATTCTAATTTATCCTTCATAAAATTGGGTAAGCTGTTGATGAAGCATTGAATTTTGGCCTTTTCTTCTTGCATGTAAGGCACATAGCATAACAAGGAGGTGAATCGTGTCACGTACTCATCCATGGTTAACGTTCCCAATCTTAACTCATGAAATTCCTTTGCCTTTTCATCGTAATAACATTCATTTAAATACTTGTATTTGAAATGATTTTGGAATCCATGCCAGGTGACCTACTCTTCATTGATTTTCCTTACTATTTTGATTTCTTCCCACCACAAGGTGGCCTTACCTCTTAACTAATAAACTACCAACCGTGGCTTTAGTTTATCTATGTACTCAAAAATATGGAATATTTTCCCATATGGACTCACTAAGCTAGTTCGAAACGTTGGTTTCTAAACTGTTCACAGGTTTTTCCACAAAATTAAAAATAAAATATAAAAAAAAAAAAATTATCTTTTTAAATTTTCCTTGCAATTTAGGTTTCTCTCTTTTAGTTTTGTGCTGCTAAGATACATTTTCTAAGTGCCCTTCTTCATCTTCCCCACGTTTCTCAGCTGACTCGGCATTTTCTTCTCCATGTTGAGTCGTTGGGGTCTTCTCCCGATCCTCAGCACAAGGATCTGGATGTCATTGGTTATGTCGATTGGACAGACTTCTGAGAATTTTCTCCTATTCTTCACGTAATCTTTCATTATCTGTTTTTAAATTCGTTAGTTCAGCACACAACTTCTGGATAGTTTCGAGTAACACCGCAGTAGCTTGTCATGATTCTTTGCTCAATTGTATCCAAATATCAGGATTAGTGTTTACGTATGTGGTTTCGAGTGGATCTGTTGGTCCTCGGCTCCCCTGCATTTTTCCCCATCTCTTTTGTTGGTGCGATCTCTGTGTTCACACATAAGTTCATTTAGTTAAAAAAAATCACATTTATTTCTAATACATATCTATTCGCAAAGAGTCTCCATGTACAAACCTGAGCTCTAATACCATTTGTAACAACAATGTAACAACTATATAAAACCTTATGAAATACATAAAAAAAATTTAATTACATGTCCATAAAACCATTAAGCATTACATAATGGCCTATGGTAACTTATGGATATATAATAATTGCATCTATATTTATCTGTGGAACCAGACAAGTCTCATATGCGAATTATGTTAAATTAAATTCACAAATTAGGAAATCTGGATGGGGATCCTCCTGTTTTATTGTGCATATTAACTCTGGTCATATTATGTTTTATTCGTTCTCGAACGTGGTAACATTCTGCAAGCAGATGGACTATGTGATAGTACTTCCACTCATTCACACCATTTCTTTCGTTCTACCATCGTTGATCCTAACCCGACAATTCGACGATGAAGAGAGAGTAGGGTTTGGTCCTCTAACCAACTCCTCATGCCCGAGCCCTGGAGGCTTCATTGTTGAGGTCGTTTTTGTGTCTCATGCCGCTCTGTGATGGCTTGTTCTGTCGAAGGCCAATGTCTGACCACTGAGATCTCTGCGGTTTGAAAAGGTAGAGATAGTTGAACATACAAAAGCAGGTATGCCTTACAGACTGGTAGACAGTGGTTTTCATTTGATCAATACCGAGGGTTTGGCATCTTCTTGGGTTTTCTACCTTAAATCAGTTCTAAAGGTCCACCTCCTTTATATGAGGATGGCTTAAGAGATTCCGGAGGTACCGGGAAACATTATGCACCATGAACTATATGGAAGAGGTAACTCTTTTGCAGCGTAATCTCAAGGTTACAGTTCTACGTACAACCTCTATTTAGATTAGGTGTGTTTATGGTTTTTTACAAAGTCTTTTAATTTATAATTGAGACCATTCTTTGTTCCACAGGTAGGTGATTCACCGAGGATATATCCCTAAATCAGATGAGAAACCCTCCTAGGGTAACATTCTACTTATGTATATAAAAACATGTTCTAGCACAAATTCAATCTACTGGCTTTTGATCTCTGTGACAGATAAGCGATTTATCGAGTGGTTTGATGTTCAAGATCACAACCCTTAAAATCTTAAGAACTCACAGCGTTTTGGTGTATTTACATGTTGGAGCGATTTCCTTTTGTACATTAACTTGTTTACAAAAACTTTTTTAAGTATACGAAAGAATAGGCCGAAGTATATATATAGCTTTTGCAATATTCTGGAATGGTCATGAATAGAGAGGGGCTCTTATAGCTTTGGTATTACTACTCCAGAATTAGTCAGTAGAGGGTTTCTTTGGGGGGTTTTTCTCCTTTATGAACAATCTTAAGTTATTAATGTACAAGATGGTTTATTTTTCTTTGTGCCTGGTCATAACGACAAGTTCTGACTGTCGATAGTTTTTTTGAATTGCAATGTTGTGTGAATTGAAACATCTATACTCTGCGTTGGTCGGTAGTTTTTTTAAAAAGGCCTATTAAACTATTTCAATTTTGATTTGAATGGTGGATTTTAGTAACCTCTTATTTATTTGAAGGCGAGGCTGCGAATGTCGCTATTTGTCTTTTCTCATGGCGTCGATTGATTCATCGATTGCTCCTATTTTAGGATTAAAAGCTTTCAATTTATTACTGTGTTAATATGTAATACATACATTGTTTTCAATTCCATGTGGATCGATATCTTGCAACATGGTTTATGTGTAAACTATACTTAATAGTAATGATAGTTTCTGTTAAAATCTTGTAGCACTACCTATTGTTCATTATATAGAATTTTTGGTAATAAGCTCTACCAAATGTTTCACCACCATGCTATGATTAACTATTTTGCATAACTCAGAGTAGAGAACTGTTTAATAATGGGACGAACTTAATTTTATGTTATGTTAGTATTTATGGTTATTTTGAAGTTTGTTGTAAGGGCTATTTACAATTTCCTTTTGTAACTGATAACTTATATTCTCATTAATACTTTCAAGGATTTATTTCCTATATCTAAATTGTAAAATAAATAATTTTGTTGTATCCATTCAGATTATCAATTATTAATTAAGCATTAGAGTAATCTCCATGGTCATTAACTAAGAAAGAATCTTTCTATCCTACTTATTTTTTTAACCTGCAAGTCAAAGAGTAATATCTACAGTCTAGTATTAAATCTTTAGAAGATTTCTATCTTACTTATTTGTTAACCTACAATGAAAATATATTTCAAGAAAGTCTCTCCTCCTAGCCATGAGTCTGGAAATCACATCCAGACTCTCCCCCGAGCACTTTTTGTCATTGAAACTGGATTATATCTAGTTATAGTCAGTACCTTGGGCCTCACAACTCCCTATCCAGCCTCAAGCTCTATACATTCTTATTGACTATGTTGAGCAACTTTCTCACTAGTTTATTCCACCCAGCACTAGGATAGCTTCTTGCTCCTCTCCTACTCTCTATATTTCCCTTTCCAGGGAGACGGTAACTGTTTCTTGGCAACCATTTCTTTTAATTAAAACAAAACAATTTTTATCTTGTTAAAGTATCATTACCAATAATTTAGGTAAGCACAATATATGTTTCTTGGTCTTCTAACCTCAGTCAGTTAATATCTAACATCAAAATGTAATAAAACATAAAATAACATCTAGTAAAGATCAACTTAGTAATCTCAATAATTTTTTTATGCAACTTGGGATGTTACATTAACAATAACATGAATTCAGTGTTTTTACTTTAATTAAACTATATTTAAACTAAGCTAGACGTACTGGCTACTATGCAACATTTGTTTTAATTAAATTTCAAGTAAATTTTAGCTTGTAACTTTTCAGTCAGCATGAAATTATAAAACAATTATGAGTATAGTATTAAGAAAAAAACATTGACATACTTCTTTTTAACAAAGAATCATCAAATACAAATTTCCAATTATATTTACAAATAAATAATAAAGTTGCACCTAGGAGAACATGCTAAGCATATATAAATTTACATTAATGATGAAGAACATGAAATAATAATTGCTTCATATCTTTCAAAATTCAATAATTAAAATAAGTTGGAGGGAATGCTAGCTATGTGGCCTAGTTGTGTTTTTATGACCAACTTGACACATAAGTTACGCAATACTCTTAATAAAATAGTAAAATAACTAAATAATAATAGGAGGAAAAAATAAATATGTAATAATAATAGCAACAATTTAACATTAATTTATTTTATTTTTTCTATTTCAAATTTATATCAGGTTTTTTTTGTAATAACAATTAATTAAAAAAAATTGAATTTATCTTATTCTTTTTTTAATTTATTTGTATGTTTACATTTAAAAACAAGGTAAATTATAATATTAAATAAAAATATTTAAAACATTATGTTTTTCATAAATTTAATTATTAATATTTTTTAATTATGTTTTATTTTTTCAATTATTACATGAGATGTTTAATAAAATACTATAATGAAGATTCTATAGTGATGATTTAGATGTATCATTAGATTTTATTATTATTATTATTATTATTATTATTATTATTATTATTATTATTATTATTATTATTATGATGTTTATTTAAATAATAAAAAAATAGATATATTTAATTTAATTTGTTATATTGTAAATTTGCTTTTATTAATAAAATTACAAAAAAATATATTAAAAAAGCCCATAATATGTTTTTATAAATATAAATAATAATAACCAATATATATTTATTTTAACTCAGGATTTATTAGAATAAAGAGGGTTCAAATCTCTGGACATGCAAATTTGTTTTTGAATGCAAAACTTGATGAAAGGTTTGTACTTGGTAGACGCAAAGTTAAAACAAATCTTTATTTATTCTTAATAGTATATTCTACCTAGTATAATTAGGTTTATTAATTAAATTTAAATATTAAGTTATCATGGTTAAGAATATGAATTATTATTATCTAAATTTATTTTAATTTGGAATATATTTAGAAAAATTGTTTGTAATTTTATTAATGAAAATATAATTATAATATAGCAAATTGAATTGAACATTTTTTTTTAATTAACATAAACGTTCCTCCTTATTATTATTATTATTATTATTATTATTATTATTATTATTATTATTATTATTATTATTACTATTACTATTACTATTACTATTACTATTATTATTATTCTCAAATGAATTCCCATAACTTTTTCTACATTTTATTTTTTAATTTAATTTAATTTTAAATTTAATAATCTTATGCCAATATCTCTTCATGTAGAGAACCTTTGAATACAATGATTCATATTCATAACCATAATATTTAACAACATTTAATTAATAAACATATAAAAATTTGAGGAGCAAACATAGTACAAAATACAGACAAAAACTATTGGTATATTACATTCAAAACCAAATTACATCCCACATATATAGTGCTTATGAGATCCACCAAATTCCAAAGAAGAAGATAGCTTACTGAGAAAATATCTCAACAATCAAACCAGCCAATAAACCAAATCTACAAGTATACTAATGTAAGTGTTATTTTGAAGTCTTAAATTAAAAATTAACATTACATGAATAAAAAAAAATACATTCCACATATAAGTCACACCTCTCTGATATGTTATTCATTGGTACCTCTATCCACTGTAAATCTCACAAACCACACTCTTTCTCCACCACAATCTTTGAGCTTTAAGATACAGTTATCTCCGAACATTGTTGAAGAATATGTAAGATCAATAACATTGAGAAATTCTTCTTGTCGAGGCTTCTGCAATAAAATTTGCAAGTAATGAACCACTCTATGGACCTACCACTATCTGTCAGATATTTCACCTTCAGCTATTCGCCATTTGTTAGGAAGGTGATCTAAACACCAAATGTGTTCAGAAGTTTATCAAACAACATAACTTCTCTAACACGCAAGGATATCATACAATAATCCTTAATTGAGGTTCTTGAAGCCCGAAGCACAACAAGGCCCATCAACGTATAACAAAATCACATATTCAAATCAACCATATGTTCTCTTGGCACCAAAGAATGTTGAGAACCAGTAATTTGAACTATGTTATTTTGTTCAATAATTGGTCCTTTATCATATTTCACAAACAATCTTACTAAAAAAATGGAAAAACAATTTGATTAACAAAGAAGGCAAGAAAACCCATGAGACACAAAACCCATCGCAGTTCTTTTACCAACAAAGAAATTTGAAGAGAAAACATAGCACAAAGTACACACAAAAACTATGATGATGATGATGATGATGATGATGATTGTTAACGTCCACTGAGACCAAAAAATGATCTATCGGACCTAAAAAGACAAATTATTTATTTTTGATTTAAGATTTTATTCCGATGCTCAAAAAGCTTGGAGAGAAGCCTCCCGAGTTCACTATAATTTTGGCATTGTAAAAGGCTAGAAAGGTCAGTATTGTAGCAAAGGTTGTGAAATTGAGATCTAATGTGGTTGTAAGCAGGGCACTCTAAGAGGAAGTGGTTTTCATCCTCGATGCTCTTATTCTCACAAATATGGCAGATCCTTTCCATCCATGGCGTTTTAGGAACTACCCAGCGGCCAGTCTCACTATGGTCTCAGTTTGCTTACATTCAAAACTAAACTATATCCTACATATATAACGCTTATGAGATTCAACCGATTCCAAACATAAATATTGTTTGTTGAGAAAATATCTTAACAACCTAACGAACCAACAAACCAAATCTACTTATATACTATTGTAAGCATTATGCGTATTTCCAAATGTTGGTTCTTAATAATATATTCTACTTAGTACAATTGTTTTTAGCATTATACTTATTTCCAAATGTGGGTTCTTAATAATATATTCTACTTAATACAATTGTGTTTATTAATTATTAATAATATATTCTACTTAATGCAATTATGTTTCTTATTATTATTATTATTCTTTTATTATTTTTAATTTAGATTATTTTTAAAAAATATTGTTTATAATTTTATTAATAAAAATATAATGAGAAAATAATAAATTTGATTTTTTTTAATTAACATAAATATCTACTATTATCCTTATTTTCAATGGAAGTGACATAATAATTTCTTATTTTCATTTACTAATTTAATTTAATTTTAAATTTAATAAACTAATATGAATATCTTTCTATATAAAATACTTTTGAAATACACATTTCTCCACATAGAAAAGACTTTTTAAATACAATAACTTATATTCATAATCATAATATTTTACAACATTTAATTACTAAACCTATTAAAACTTAATATATACACCACCCAAAAAAAATGAAAAAATAAAAAATTATAACGTAACTAAAATTAAAACAAAAAGCCTTTCGCGTCGCTGTAGAAAATAAAATCATAAATGTACATACTCGGAATCTTATTGTTTTGTAAGAATGTCATAAAATCTCGGGACATAATCTGTGAACACATTGGTGGAAGCGTGTATGCTGTAACCAACACATAATAAATTGGTCAACACCTTAATCATGATAAGGTACCAACTATCTTCGTCATATCATTTCACAGCGGTATAGCCATATCCATTAATTCTATATATTTTTAACTATTATTTTTGTTCTCTTCTTAGCATTATATATAAGTGAAGAAACCCTTGGTATAAAGAACGATGGAACAAGTAATAATCACAAGCAAGGAATATCCATCGGCATCTACTTGATGCCACAGATCACCTACAACATTTGATATTTGGAGAAAATTATTGAGATAGTGGAAATTATTCTGCCTTACATATTTAAGAATGGTGATTTTCTCCATATCAATCAAGATGGAGTGGCCCAGTGAGAGATGATAAAGCACTATAATAAAAAAATAAGGAACTATAATGACTCTAATATCAAATAATTTAAGAGAAAAGGATAAGCATCATATAATCTAAATGACGTAATTATGATATTAGTGGTTGAATTATGAAGAGTTTATAGAATCAGCTGGCCACTATTGGTTACAGGGTTTAATAATTAATTTCCATCAACCACTTATAGAGATATTGTATTTTTCATTTATTGGACTTTTCTGACTTCCATTTCATGTGATTCGTAATGTTTGTCTTTTCAACTGATTGTGTTTGATTGTTCATACATTTGATACTCGTACATTTTGATGTACTTGTTATCCCTTGTCTTTATTAGAATGACACTTATCACAATATGGGTATTAGTGGAAGCTATTTTTGGAGAAAATAATATAGTATATGTAAGTATCAAACTTACCTGAACCTCTACCCACATCTACCACTATTATATAGTATAGCTTTCTATTAACACATGAGTAGTTATTATTATTTTAAATGGTATAATTTATTTTAGCTTAACCACAAACTGTAAATTAGGATGATAGGAATGTCCTCATGTGGGAATATCTAAGGCCATCATGTCTATGTGATTATATATATATTTTACAATGTTTATGGGTCATTATAAAATAGAGTTGATTTTGCTTTTTAAATGTTCTTTGATCTATTATATAACATGGTCTCTCATTATTATACAAAATAGGTCTTTATTAACAAATAAATAATGCTATAATCCATTTTAACTGCTATCTATAAAGTGGAATGATATAAATGATTTGATGTGGGAATGTCTAAGGTTTATATATGTATGTGATGATATATGGTTTAATAATCTTTATATATTATTATTAAATAAAATTGGTTTTTTTAAGATATTCTTTTATTTATTATACATTACATGTATTTATTAACATATATACAGTTATTATTAAAGTTAAATGGTATAATTCATTTTAGTTAAACCACTGGTTGTAAAGTAGAATGATAGAAATGTTTTAATGTGGCAATGTGTAATGCTTACATATTTATGTGATTATATATGTTTTTATAATTTTTATTGGTCATTATTAAATTGAGTTGATTTTTTTAGAGATATTATTTGATCTATGTGAATAAATCTTTACTCTATCTTATTTGTTCAAATATGGTATCTGTTTATTTTGTAGTTCACAAAGGTATTTATCTACAACCTTGTGTCTAGGCATGCAATAGTGACCTGGACCTCTTTAGAACACTTGCTCTAGGTTGAGCAAGTTGGTAATGTAACATAGCTTAAGTCTAGCTTAGGAGAAGCACATATTAATAAATTTCCTTATTGAGCTAATAAAACATAGCAAATGTAAATTAGTTTACTTTAGTGACTAACTTTTAATCTTAGTCATTCATATGAAGTGATATCAGAGCTAATCAATCATTAATCACTTTGATATTAGGGTTAGGATTATAGTTTTGGATTAATGTAAAGTTATAAAAGAAAGGTTGAAAAGAGGAGATAGACACACAACAACAACACAAGATTGGGAATGACATCTCAATGTGTAGTGTGTCGGGCCCGAAAGAGTGCAAAGAGGCTAGAGATCTAGATTTGCAAGTGATATCTAGCACCGATCTAAGTAAGATCTACTAGATTAGATCCAAGTTATTGTATATGTATTTTCTCAATTGGGTCATTATCCCAAGATGAGAGCCCAAGTAGGTTCATTGTTTTTTGTTAATGCTGAACTGATTTTTTGGGAATAAATATTTGTGTATCTTTGTGACTCAAATATTTATTTTCTTTCAATGAATATTTTTTGTTAGGAATCTAGCTATGTGTTTATTTAGTAATTTTTTTCTAGGAATTAAATATCAGATGTTGGATTATGGGAAATTGAACATTTTATAAAACCAAAATTATGAATTGATTTTAAAATTGTAGGTGTTGGGTTCGTACCAAATCATTAGACCTCGATTCAACTGTGATCATACAAGGGAAATTTAGGTCATATGTCCAACAACCAGCCAAAGGATCCCACGAAATTGTAGAAGAATCTATGGTCAAGTTGTTGAGATTCATTGTGTAGGAAGGTCACAATCGTCGACTGAGAGTATAACTGTTGTGATTGAAAAAAATTAGTCACTCGTGGAAGACAGAAACAAAGGGGTAACCGGTCAAGAATTGGTTCAGTAGTGCAAAGGGAAATCAGTGAATCAAGGAAGTTGCAGTGTTATGCAAATTTGGACCGGACTAGAAGAAAAGAATGACTACAAGAAGGAAGTGCAATCAAGTTAACAAGGGCCATCAGAGTTCAAAACATTGTTGCGGGTGGGCAGAGAAACTAGCTAGAACAAATGTTAGACAAATGTAACGACCCACAGAAATAGGGTGCTAGTAGAAATTTAGTTGTATACACATATTGTAGGACATGGGCATCATAAGCGAGAGAGGTAAGAAAAAAAGTGCAGAGTTATAATCGAAAAGGATGCAGTGAGTGGGAGAAAAAGGTAGCCACAACCAGCATCAATCTCAATTTCTAGCTCGTGGGAGTCAGGTATAACCCCCAAGATTTGTAGCTAACAATAGACAAGTGTTGGGCATTGGTTCGGATTCTGGGGTAGTTGTCGACATATCACAACACAACTGTGATAGAGTATTAGGATAGGAATATTTGTTGGGATGAAGTGTAAGTCTGCACATGTTAGTGGTCGAAGCTTTGTGCATGGTTATGGGGGTCAAGTTGGCCCTATTTAGCAAGCAAGGAGGAAACAACATGTAGGTGAATAGAGTTTTAGATGGATAATGTAGAACACATATGTGGTGATTTTTGTAGTGGGTTAGGGTTGGATCGTGGTTGGAAATGCCACCAGTAAAGAAAGGAATTTTGCTGCCACAGTTAATAGGCACATGAGTGTAGGTATCTTCTTCTATTGAGCAGGTATTATCAATGATGCCAAAGGTTAGTCATTGGTTTAAGGCTCAAGGAGATTGTTGAGAATGTTGGCAATTGTAGTTGGTTGTGTCAAGTTCAAGGGGAGCCTCGTAAGTGTGTTGATGTGTCTTGTTTCCTAGCTAAGGTCAAGGATACATGTAATATCACTAAGGGATTTTTTCATTTTAGTCCTTAGCCCCAATGAAAAAAATACATGTTCAATTGGATAGCACTCGCCAAGATCTTTCGAACCGTATATGGAACTTGGTCAAACTCTAAAGGATTAATGAGAAAACACATTTTGAGATGAAGGCAGTTTATGTTGGCAAAACAAGTGTTAATCCATAAGGTCTTTGGGATATTTGGGCAGATATGAGAAAACTGGACTAGAACAATTATTTGGGGAATCTGGGGTTTATAATATTTTTCCAGAATTAGATTAACCCGACCAATCTTGGGGTTGAATTATTTTTCCATAACTGGATTCGTCCAA
Organism: Pinus tabuliformis; assembly: GCA_031772625.1. Lineage (NCBI taxonomy): Eukaryota > Viridiplantae > Streptophyta > Pinopsida > Pinales > Pinaceae > Pinus > Pinus tabuliformis. Next base: position 290,497,693 of record CM062820.1, read on the forward strand.
ACATATCTAGAAAACACAATAAAATACATGATATTGGATTTTCCTTTGTACTAGATGAGGTGGTAACAATGATCAAAGGTATAGGATGAATGGTACGTTAGACAAAATTTCAGCCTAAGAGTGCCCATGAAATTTTCATGTAATTTCCATGTCATAATATGTAAAGCAATCAAAATATTTTAAACTTAAAAAATGGTACATGTAAATATTTTGGAGGGAAAAGAAGAAAAACTACTTTTTCTAATTGTATTTTTGGCTTATCTCTGTATAGATTTACTCAAATTTCAAGTGTAGACACTCATTGGATTGGGAATTAAATTCCACATCCAACGCATACCCATTATGCATACTTTTGAGAAGACCCACATTGATAAAAGTTGAAGATACATTAAAAGAAGCAAGTTCAAAATGTTTTTTAAATGTATTTTCAATTTTTGTCAATGTGAATATTTTCAAAAGTATGCATAATGGGTACTCGTTGGATGTGGAATTTAATTTCTCATTCAACGAGTGTATATACTTGAAATTTGAGTAAATCTATAACGAGATAAGCCAAAAATACAATTAGAAAAATTAGTTTTCTTCCTTTTCGTCCAAAATTCATCTCTTATTCTATTATTTTATTATTTTCCCTTAGGAGGCTACTTTTAGGCTGAAATTTCCTCTAATGGATAAATATGATGTGGCACATGACATGGTACCAGGTGGAAATGACATGGATCGCTGACAAAGCTACATGTGGTAATTGAATTTGGTTCATTTGGGTGGCCAGGTGGCCTATTTTTGGGTGACACATGGAACCACTAACAAGATGCTGTGTGGTAGGATGAAGTTAGTAGATGACATGGTAGATGATGTGGAATATACTTGGAATTCATTCTAGGGGTTAATTTTGTAAGGGTTTCAAAGTGGTTAGGATTCCAAATGAAAATTCATCTGATTATCTGGGAATATGGGAGTTAATGGGCACAAGCATTTTATAAAATAAAAAATGCTTGGATACCATATTTGAGGTCAAAGCTCAAAGATAAAGCTTTGATACCGATCATAGTTCTACTGAGAAATATGTATCGATTATTTGAAAATCTAAGAGAATTCATCTTTCTTGATGGACCTAGATCGCTAATACAATCTAAAGTTATTTTAGCCTCTAGTCCCGACTACTAGTCCTATGGGGTAAATAGTAATATTTGATGTTGAGGCTTGCAATTTGGGTAAAAAAGAGTGAGGATGTACTATAACTTTCATAAGGTCTCGGACCAGAATTTTTAAGACTACATCCATATATTATGGCCATCTGAGTTAATGAAAGAAGCCCCAAAGAGCTATTGAATGAAGTTATATATGGATCATTCAAACTGCATAATCAACAAGAAAATATAATACAGGTTGGTTGGATGATCATCAACCCTACAATGGTTGGTTAATATGATAAGAGGATAAATAAGTTAGAATACTTTGGAGTTCTAGTGTGGTTTGGAAAATTTTTATGGTGGTTTGAATAGTCTCATAGAATAACATGATGACATCTTAAGTGAGGAATGAAGTGATAGATAGCAGATAAGCCACATGGTTAAGTGTGCATTTTGCTTATATTTGTCTTGTTTGTTTCATATTTAGAGGCCGACTAAGAAAGACAAAGAATCACAGAGCTCATAATCAAAGTGAATGTTATAGACATTTTTGTGCCCTACAACTCCAAGCATGAAATGTCCATAAACCAAGGGCTCCTAAGTCCCTAAAAGTGTTGTTCTAACCCCTAAAGGAACAAGGTCAACAGATTACAGCTTCTGCCAGAAGTTCTCCACCAGAAACTGCTCAGAATTGGTCAAAACAGGATCATTGCAGATGCTTCACTGGCTAGGTGCATTGCATCTCACCCAAATGCACTGTGAGGGTGCGTTGCATTTCAAAACTCCCTTCTGTAGGGTGCGATGGGTGAGAAATGACAAGTGGCAGTGTCATTCCGCGAGGTGGAGAGGCAATGGAAGCTTCCAGAATCTTCTCCTGTGACACTTGCCTCACTGAATTCGACCAAGGATGAGTAAGAGGCCCTCAGTCTCCAAGTGGAAGCAAGAACTGACAGAGAAAAGACACTAATCAAATCACAAGCTGACTCATCCTCCTTACAGATATCTATATATGGATCCCTCATCCCAGAGATCCGGAGGCTGGAATTTTGCATATTGTAAGGAATTGTTGTTAGTTTCTAGAGACAAACATCAGATTGTTGGGTGATTTATGCTTTGTTTGAGGTGAAGAGGGGCTTCTTTGCTGGGAGGTTGATGCTAGGTCGGAACCACTGGTTGCAACTCCTCCTGGATCTTTTCTTGTTTATCAATAAAAACTATTTGAGTTCTCCTCCATGCTTTTGTATCATTGATGCTTGTTACATTTGTATGGTTAACTTAAATCTGATCCTAAGTTGTTTATGAATATAGATCCATGTCTTTGTATAGTGCTCTTCCTCTGTGATCTTACAGGTACTTTGTGAAGCTGGGCATGCAAGGGAGCAGGTAGCTGGAGACTATTAAAGAAGAGAGGGATTGGATCAAAGGATTAGCGCAAGACACAGGTTGGTTCTTTCTATTCCTCTCTATCTATAATTCATAAAGGAAATACAAAAGTAGTTTTTCTCTGTTTGTTTCTAAGGTAGTTGTCACACCTTAGTGGGATAGAGCAGTTCTAAATTGACACTTTTCCCTGTAACAAAATGGCGACTCCACTGGGGAATGTCTAATTAGTTTGTTTGTGTATCATTCTTTGTTGTTTGTTTCATAAACTTATAAGTAGCTTTCGAACTGCATTTTCCATAACAAATGCAAAGTAGATAACTGTTGCTTCAATCCATTCACTGGATCTGTTTATGATTTAAACAGCTGATTCACAAACTATCTGATTGCCCTTGTGATAGCTCTTAGAACCTCCTTAGATCTACCCTTGATTGTTGCATTACTGATTGCTTTTTACTCGGCCAAAAACCAAGGACTGAACTGCAAACTGTGACCCGGAACCCGGACAGAGTCTTGTTTTTGGCCCAGCACAGGTACTGTTCAGAGAGCCTGAATTTCAGCACACTTCCTGAAGGGGCAACCTGCGCTGCATTTCAGATTCTCTGTGTTATAGGTGCGCTGATCAGACTAGCTCTGTGTAGCTGTGGTTCCTGTGCTTCATTCTTTCCAGTTCTATCCCTGAATTTTGCTGCTTGTGATCAGTATATGTCTGTTTGAAACCTCTTTTCCTTGCTGTTATTCCGCCTCCTTTGTACAAAAGAACTGTAGATGTTTTTGTGTGTTTGTTGAGTCGTTTACAGTTTTCCTTTGCAAAAGTAGCATAGTCGTACTATCATCCTTTGATTTGAATCTGTCGCAAGTGTCGATTTCGATCATAGGAGAAAGTTTGATTGTTGTTGATGGTCGATTATCCTGTTACTATTGCCTTTGGTCTGAATTTTTTATTTTCTAGCGTCAAGAACGAGTGTTCATTTCAAAATCGTAAGGTGTCGTAATCATCTCTGTTTTGATTTCGAAAAAGAGCTTGTTTATATTTGTCACTTGAAAAGAAATTCAGATTTGTACATCAACTTTCTCTTTAGCATCAATACTAAGAAAGTCGAAAAACAAATACATGCATGTGAATTTGCATATAGACAGTCTGTTTGGCTTGATTTAGGAAAGTGCATTTACAGTGTGCTCTTTGCTCTTTGTGAAAAGATTCTGTCTTTCTTTTCCCCCTAGTAGCTAGGATTTTCATTGCACAAAAGAGATAAAAGTTTGTTTATCATCTTTAGATTTCACTTTAGGAATTACATCTACATCTTGTGGTGAACCCGAAAGGCAAACTTCATAAACAAGATCAACTTAAAATAAATTCAATGAATCTAACAACGCTTTGGAACTTAACACACAACATTTAGAGGTCTAGGCTAGAGACGTATTCCGGCATCGTAAAGCCTGGTAACTGTTGTCCTCACTGATGGTTGGATCATTCCTCCACTTTGAGACGATAAGTGCCAGTACGGACTTGTGCTCCCATGTACCGTCGAGTATATTTTGGGAGACCCCTATAGGCTTAAATCCTTTATCCTTAGGAAGTCGTGTCTGCCGCCCTATCAATCGCAATGCACTGAACACAGCATTCGGGAAGATTGATTGCCGTACTGTAAAAAGTATTCTGCAGTTTTGCGATTGGTTTGGTACTCCCTCTACCTAGATCTCCAGAGCAGTCCCTTTCGTTCCTTTTCAGACTCCTTAACGGAAAAGGTCCATCTGGGCACTTGTCACTTCAGGCTCATTAAAAATCGAAGGAGACTAGAGTCATCTTTTGCTTTTTCTCGACTCTTAAAAACTGAAAAAACAAGTTGTGTCAAAGCGTCTAAACATTTATTTTAAATGGAATATTCATTACGCCTTTCCTACGTTGATCTTGAGTTGAGAAAAATGGAGTCCACCAACCAACGAATTCCCCTTGGAGGAAATCCTAGTCCCTTCTCCTCTTGGGGAGATGTTGGTGCACCCCATATGGCCACATTGTCACTTCCAGGACTGACAGTTGGCTTGCCTGTATGGCTCTTCTCAACCTCTGTCGTTCAGAACACCACTATTCTTGAACAATCGAATCAGCAATTAGACGAGTCCAGAGTTACCCACCAACCTTCTACTTCCTCTAATTCTTCCTCTCCTCCTTCCTCTTCGCTTGATGGGGCTGGTAAAGCCAAAAGTCAAGTTCCTAAGGAGAAGAAGATAAAGAAGAAGAAAGAGAAGAAGAAGAAGGAGCCAAAAGCGAATGGGGGAAACGAGTGTCGTCTAACGAAAATCCACACACTGCACCGACCAGGCCTAAATCGCCATGTGTCATTTGCAAAGGAGACCACTTTCACAGTGATTGTCCTTGCATCCCTTGGATCTTAAGGGACTGGTCTCCTCGTTTGCACAACCCGGTGTCATCAACCTCTGATGATCATGTTGAAAACACACCGTCAACTAGTGAAAGTGAAGCCCCAGGACAAAAAGGAAAGTATAGATTTCCTTGTAAACTGTGCGAAGGCGATCATGCCATCCACCATTGTCCCTTCTTAGACAAAGCTAAAAGAGTTTTGGATGATCGTCCGGTTTCACCGTTACGACTTCCTCCTGGATATAAAAAACTCTTGCCAAGTCTGTCACTAGTTGAAAATCCGGCTGACCCGCTCAGGTGGTCGGCCGAAGCATCTGTCATTGAAGATGAACCATCTAAATCCATACCAGATGAAATTCAAAAGGTCGAGGCGGCAGTTGACCCGGTCTTGCCTTCAGAGGTTCCATCTTGAGATGATACAATCACTGAAGAAAACAAGGATGACATCGTCCAAATTCTTTTCATAAGCACAGACTCCAACGAACATGGGGGCAATTTACCCGTTCCTTTACCACAGGAAGGAAGTTCGTCAGAGTCGTACCCGGTCGTCTATTCGGTCCCACCTCCAAGCAACCTAGTTGTCTCCTTCGACTGGAATCAACTAGGCAGACCCCATTTACCAGCTAATATACCATTCTGAATTATTGTTCAGATATATAGAATGGTTATGGCTGGTACCATCATAGATGAGGGGGCTTCTCTGAGTATCCTTTCCTCAACTGCTTGGAAAGCGCTTGGTTCGCCATCGCTTTTGCCTGAGATGAGAAATCTGAGACTGACCAACATGCCTAGACATATGGTCAACCCATCTCTGCATACGTGGTTCAGTAGGAGAAGGTAAATCGAGTGCAATGTACTGCGGCTGCATCAGTGGTATCTTCTCCAAGGCAAAGGTGGTCAAAATAGAACCATACCCAAAGTTCTTCAACCTCCCGCTCTTTATCTTGCTCAACTATTCTTTCATCACAAGAAGTACTGCATCGCACCAGTTGAACACCTTCAGTTGGAGGCATTCCAAGGCATGTTGCATGTAAGATCGGTTGGCTAGATGAAGAGTTGCACCACAAGCCATCCTACCAAAAGTAAATAGAATGGTCCTGAGGGACCTGTCAGTGACATCACGGATGATGATCTTGCCATCTTTACTCGGCTGAGATCCTTCTCTGCAGTACCGGCAGACATAATCTCTCACAGAATCGCCTCCTTGGGCCGAACCTGACAAAGAGATGGGGGCACCCCGCCTCAACAAGCCAGTCAAGAAATAGATGTCTACTACAGTCAACGGGATAGATTTGCCCCTAATCTGGAAAACCTGATTGGTAGGATCCCAAGCATCGAGAAAATACTGCAGTAAGTTGATCTGCTGTCTCATGCTAGAAATGCGGAAGAACTTCAGCAAGCCACAGTTCCGCAGCGCGTTCACTGTAACTGGATCATGTAGGGCAAGCATGTCCTCTTCTTCATGCTCATGTTCTCACCATGTAATGGTCATCTTACTCCAAAGATCTCTGAAAAACAAACAAGAGAGGAGTTAGATCCTGATTTTGGTGAGAAACAGGCAAAATTTCCATCAAAAATTGTGCATCAAATTCCCTTTTTGCGCCCAACGCACCTGCAACAGTGTTCTAGGTGCGTTGAAGGTCAGATAGCCTTTAGACAGGCCAACATTCAATGCAGTTTTCGATACACCGAGGGTGCGTTGATGGCAGAACGAGTTATTTAAACCCTAGGGACTCATAAAAGCTAGGTATCAACCTCAAAATGCAAAATGGAAACCATGAAATGAAAGAGCTCAGGTTTAGCTCCTACTTGGTCCAGACGGCGCCGAGAATCATCCACAGAATCTCCCGAAATCAGCTGATGAAAATTGAGGGGGAAAAGCACCTCCAAAGCTCCAACAAACCAAGTTCAAATGAAATGGTAAAATGAGAGGTAAAAAACACTTTTTCATTACTTTTACGTAGTTCAAAGTAAAATATTAGTGTTCTAACTCGTTTTCAAGCATTTATTGTCCATTTCTGACTAGTTTGATGGAGCAGTTGAAAATACAGTACGATCTTTGAAAGGACAAAGCTATTTATGGTAAAATCAAAACAAGGCCATTTAATCGAGCAGTTTTAGCACATAGTTCAAGCTCGTTAAAAAATAAACATAAGACATGAGCAAATGTTTCCACCCACGTTTAAGCTCATTAAAAAATGAACTATTCCCCTGTAAATAACCATCGTGAATGTAGTACTTCAGCCATTAAAGCCTTGGTCGTGTTTGCACCGTCACCTCCACTTTTCATTGGCCGATCATTCACCTCCATTTGATTGTTTACCCATTTTGAGGAACAGCTGCGAAGAGTGATTTCACTAGCCATCCTTGTGACACTTCCATGATTGGAAAATTACAGACCTTACCTGGAATCAGCTGCTACCCGTTTTATCACTCGTTCCTCAAAAGACGAGTCTCCTTTAAGCTCTTTTCAACTGACTCGTAAAATATGAAAAGATTGTCGAGCCATTGGCCTCTCCAGCTCGTCAAAGGGACAGGAAGTGCTATCCCTCATCTAGATTTTAATCTTTTTGGACCTGAGGGATTATTACACAAAAAGATCGAGCGCTTGTTTTGTTCGGCTCGTTAAAACTATCGAAAATTCATCCCTTCAATATTGTTTTATACTTTTTCAGACTTAAGGGATTAGATGACGAAAATGGAATTTTGGAGTTACCTTTATGTTCCTTTTCAGACTCGCTAAAATTGAAAAGGACCGAGTTATCTTTGTCGTTAAACTCGTTAAAAAGATTAATAGCGACAAACTTGTCTTTAGACAAGAACGAGTTTCACTATCGCTAAGCTCGTTAAAACATAACGATGGGTTTGCCCGAAGGGCAAATTATAGAACAAGCATATGTTTTCCTCCTCAACTTTGACAAAAATAAAGAGGTACTGGTCAGTAATGACTGGGGAAAATTGGGAAGAAAACTCAAATAAACTTTGTTGGTAGCAAGTCGCTCTTGAACATGACACTTCCACTCCGTGTCCGAGTCGGGTTGGGTTGTTTCATTCACCGGTCACATCACCATGGTCACGCCATACCGTCCACATTCGGGGTTAATGCTACCAATCCATCACATCAGTGTCGCTGATATGTTCAAGAGAAGTCATCCAGAGAAGTCACCTATGTCTCACCCACTACCATACATTATACTCCATTCTTTCATGACCGCCACCCTGAACCTTATATCACCAGATCGTTTTCACCTCCATCAAAATCATTTGCTCTGTTCCGTGTCATTGATGTGGGATTCATTAAGGCCCTCCTGTGACGGATCACTTCTTGTCGACATCAGCTCATTATCCAAGAAGTTGATCTAGGAACACCCCATTCAGTACTTTGAAGCTTGCATGCCTCAATGGCAAGTTTCTCACTTCCGGCGATAGGTTTACATCAATGGCCTTCGACCGAAAGATTTTGCGTGGTGTTCGATGCCAAGTCCTTTATTCACACCACGTGAATTGTACTACAGTACCTTGAGGATCATTATCATTATCGGTGATTCCTCTCGCGCTTGTTAACAGTTTACATCATTGACTGGTAATCAAGTGATGTCTTTCCATGTTCGACTTCAGAACATTTCTCACATGGATCGACTTGTACTTCGAGTGAAGATCGGACGAGATTGAAGACCCCGGATCTAGTTTCATCCATCCAGGCTGCGATATATATTCAGGAAAATAAAGACATTAAATGTACAGCATTGCAGAACAGATAATCATCCTACCAAAAGGATGATGGCTCTATCAGAATCATCAGTCTACACTCAGACGATTGTCTGTCCTATGTACATGAAAATGAATTTATAAAGCTGAGCATGGGAATGCCCGCCTCAGCTAGATCATGAAAACAATATGAATATAATGTATTGTATTGTATCTTATTACCGGTCTCCTCCCAGCATTGAAAGAACTTCAGATCCTCATAATAAAGCATTTCACCCGACACCAAAAGGTTAACGACCTCATACTTTAGGGGGCAACTGTTATAGACATTTTTGTGCCATACAACTCCAAGCATGAAATTTCCATAAACCAAGGGCTCCTAAGTCCCTAAAAGTGTTGTTCTAACCCCTAAAGGAACAAGGTCAATAGATTACAGCTTCTCCCAGAAGTTCTCCACCAGAAACTGCTCAGAATTGGTCAAAACAGGATCATTGCAGATGCTCCACTGGCTAGGTGCGTTGCATCTCACCCAAATGCACTATGAGGGTGCGTTGCATTTCAAAACTCCCTTCTGTAGGGTGTGATGGGCGAGAAATGACAAATGGCAGTGTCATTGCGCGAGGTGGAGAGGCAATGGAAGCTTTCAGAATCTTCTCCTGTGACACTTGCCTCACTGAATTCGACCAAGGATGAGTAAGAGGCCCTCAGTCTCCAAGTGGAAGCAAGAACTGACAGAGAGAAGACACTAATCAAATCACAAGCCGACTCATCCTCCTTACAGATATCTATATATGGATCCCTCATCCCAGAGATCCGGAGGCTGGAATTTTGCATATTGTAAGGAATTGTTGTTGGTTTCTAGAGACAAACATCAGATTGTTGGGTGATTTATGCTTTGTTTGAGGTGAAGAGGGGCTTCTTTGCTGGGAGGTTGATGCTGGGTCGGAACCACTGGTTGTAACTCCTCTTGGATCTTTTCTTGTTTATCAATAAAATCTATTTGAGTTCTCCTCCATGCTTTTGTATCATTGATGCTTGTTACATTTGTATGGTTAACTTAAATCTGATCCTAAGTTGTTTATGAATATAGATCCATGTCTTTGTATAGTGCTTTGCTTCTGTGATCTTACAAGTACTTTGTGAAGCTGGGCATGCAAGGGAGCAGGTAGCTAGAGACTATCAAAGAAGAGAGGGATTGGATCAAAGGATTAGCGCAAGACACAGGTTGGTTCTTTCTATTCCTCTCTATCTATAATTCATAAAGGAAATAAAAAAGAAGTTTTTCTCTGTTTGTTTCTAAGGTAGCTGTCACACCTTAGTGGGATAGAGCAGTTCTAAATTGACACTTTTCCTTGTAACAGTGAAGGAAGGTGAATTGACAAAGCATGTTTGTTTGCGGTTTGTTTATCGTGTAACATGTAGTCCATTGCGAAGAAGCCACAAAACCTAGTTTATATTTGTCAATTTTATTAGATTGAAAAGCCAGATTTATGGGATAAGGCTAACTATTATTTTCTTTCTGTATTTGTAACTCACACATCAAAATGAAGAGTTAAGAGGATGAATGATTTGTGATAGGAACCAATTTATATATGTCAATGAATTATGTTGTTCATATTAAGTATGAGTAATGAAGCTTTGTTGATAAAGTGTTGAGTTTGAATTTGATGTTGTTGAGTATAAGAGAAATTCTGATTTGAAGACCTAATCAAAACTTATGGATCTAATGTGAAAATGTTATGAAAAGGAAATCCACTATGATTTAGGAAGTGGGTGATTTCATGTTTCAAAGGTTAGTGCCTCAATCGGGTTGGAGCCTGCAAATTGATCATAGAGGTTGGTGCCTTAATTAAGTTGGAGCCTACATCATGCTCATGCTTGTATATTTCAGAGGAGGGTGCCTCCATCAGCTTGGATCCTACATAAGGGTGGTTCCTGCGTCAAGTTGAAGCTTGCAATAATTTGGTGCTTGCATACTTTTGGGGATTGGTACCTATAACAAGTTGGTTCATGTAAATTGAATAAGGGGGATTGATATCACATTCTCGTCGCTACCAGTAAATTATTATAATCAAATATTGCTGAAAAAGATAAGAATAATTGTGATTTTCTCCCGCAAGGGTTTCGACATATATTTGGTGTTCGCATGTGTTGATGTGATGATTGTTATTATTTATGAACTTATTACATTCTCATCTACTACCCCCACCACACTACCCCTCACCAAGTGTAATCATAATTCCAACAATTAGTATTAGAGCTGTTCCTCCCATATTTAGTTTAATAGTTGGAAGGTAGATCCAAGGAATTATTTCCATTCGAAGAATAAGAAGAATCCATCTCAAAACATGACAAATCATATCAAGGAATATGATTGTACTAGTAATATATCTGATGTAGTAGACGTACTAGGAAATGCCAAAGAAGACACTTTCTTCCTAATCATGGATGCAAAAGAAGAATAAGATGCAATACAATTAACCATAGAAAGAAAATCACAAGGAACCATGGGTAACCAGGTTGGCTATACATCAAGTGGAGCACCATTATTGAATGGATCAAAGTATGCAATTTGGAAGGAAAGAATGAAATGTTATCTAATGGCTCAAGGATTCGATGTATGGAAAATATATAGATATTGAAGAAAAGAATAATAAGTATAATGCAAGATACATGAATATGATATTGAGTACTATATCAAAATCAGAGTTTGATAAGGTAATTCATTATGAGACTAAAAAAGAGATGATAGATAAGCTCCAATAAATATATAAGGAAGATACAAAATAGCTAAAGAAGGTTGAAGATAATGAACCAAATGATTATTCAGAAGCTAAAAGTGAATAATATACAGAACATATAAAACCTACTTGTAAGTTACTTAATCCTTCTTCTATCTATTTCTATACACCTTTAAATAGTAATATTTATGAAGTGGAACATCAAGATGAAAGAGGATCCCAGGAGAATATTCTATCTATCAACTCACTAGAAGAAGATAATGGTAAAAAGAAAGTATCATAATCTAAATGTAAACTTGTTAGTCTCCTACATATGATAGAAGAAAATTATAAAGAATAACTTATCATTAGTTTGAAGGCTCAATCAAGAAAAATTGAAGATACCCAAGAGGACATTTTATTCATGATCATGGATTCAGAAAGCAATGAAAAAGAGAAATCAGGTAGTCCACACTGTTCCAAATGTGGTAAAGGTCATTTTACTTCTAAATGCCCATATTATTGCATTGATGCTAGAGATGATGATCCCAATCTGATTGATTTTAACTTCTCAAAAATAATAAGTAGATGAAGAGGTATATATTGAAGGAGAACTTGTAGGTGACTTAGAGGAATTAAAAGTTTTCAAGGAAAAGGGTTATCCAATTGGAAGAACTAATCCAAAATTATTAAGGTAAGGATGAACTCTTAAAGAATCATTCACACGTAGACAAAGATAAGAAGTATATTTTGAAGAAATACGAAAATCAAGACCAAGAAAATGCTACTCTAGAGACCCAACTAGAAGAAGAAAAAATCATGAAAGAAGTGAGTAAGAGCTAACTAAAATAAAGACAGGGTCATTGTGAGGCTCTAGAAGGTGAGATTATTTCTTTGAAAGATGAGCTAGAAAAGCCTAATAATCAGTTGTTGGACTATGAAAAGAGAGAGCATAAGTTTGATGAGTCTTAAAATATTCTAAAAGTTGAATTGGTAAAGTATAAGAAGATTGTGGAATCACTCCTAGAATAGGTTGAAAACAAGGATCATGATGTTGTTGTCCTGAAGAAAAACCAGAAAAATATAAAAGAATTGAGAATGCTTTGGTGATTCAACTTAAATAAAATTTGTAGGAATGTGGAAAAATGGAAGAGAAGTTGTCTCTACAAATAAGAAAATAGAGGAAGAAAAATAAAATTTTAAGTTGGTCAATGAATTTGAAATTCTAGACTTAATTCTTAGCAAGCAAAGATATCCCCTCATCAAAATAGGCCTTAGTTAGATGTAAGATCATGAGACATACAATATGAATCACACTCAAGGACAACTAATGGAGAAAAAATCAAGAGCTATGTCAATACATTTATAGAATCCAATAAAAATTCAATTGAAGACACCATTTAAGAAAAGGATCAACATAAACATGTTCATTTTAACAAAACAAGAAACAATCAGTCAGACCAAAGAATGAAACTAGGATGAGTTTGAAAATGCTACTACATAAAATTAAGTCATTCTTATCCTCTCAAGGGATGTACAACAAGAAGTGGAATAGGAGTCAAGGATCAACAAAGAGATGGATCACTTCCAAAATAGAAAAACTTCAAAATAATTTCTTCATTAAGAGAACTCCACTCAACCATGTATTAAAATATATTTTTTGGTTATTGTTTCTCATGTACAAGATTTGGACATAAAGAAAGGAATTTCATGACTTATGCCATGAATAATTATATCAGAAATATAAGCTATCATTAGAATTCCAAGAAAAATTATATGGGAAATAAGATTAAAATTTATAACAATGGACAATGTAAACCATTTTTTCCATTATTTAATTTCAACACAAAATGCTACAAATGTCACAAGGTTGGACATATAGCTCGTGATTATTGAACTGACATGCATTTTTTTTCTAAACAATCAATGGAATAATGGTTCTCTGATGATACAAGGAATATCACTAAGGTATGGAGAAGGAGAAAAGAATATCCAAAGGTAGATTTGAACACTCATATCTAATATGTTTTTGAATACTTCTTTTAGCATATGTAACTTTGAATGAGATGAAAATTGAAGAAGCAAGAGTTTGCAAGATTGAGTACTTTGAAATAGGTAATGGAATTTGTCACGAGGGGTTGTAGAAGTACTTTTCCATACTAATTATAAGGATGTATAGTATGAAGGTGATACTTCATTCTCTTATTTCCTTTTCTTCCTTCTCTTATTAATTATAACATTGTGCTAAAAATGATAAAAGACTTGGATTGCGGGAATTTCCTTAATGCTCACTTGAATCTACGAATTGGGATGAACATGAACTACTCCTACACTAATTCGAGTGTTGAGACAATTTTTAGCAAGGCCACTAGAGTGTGTAAGGGCAGTCTTTGAAAATTCAGGAGTGGGAGGGACTATTTGTTGACTGAAAACATTTGAAGTGTGTTATAGACATTTTTGGGCACTGTAACCCCAATCAAACATTTCCATAAACCAAGGGCTCCTAAGTCCCTAAAATTGTTGTTCCATCCCCTAAAAGAACAAGGTTAGCTGATTACATCATCTCCCAGAAGTTCTCCATGAAAAACTACTCAGAACTGGTCAAAACTGGACCATCTCACCTGCTCCATGGTCAAAGTGTGATGCATCCCACCTAAACGCACACGAGAGGTGCAATGCATACTGAAAAGCCCTTCTATGGGGTGTGATGGACGAGAGTGGACAAATGGCAGAGAGAGTTTGCGAGGTGGATGATCATGGAATCTTCTAGAACTTCTCCTGTGACGCTTGCCTCTCTAAATTTTCCTAGGGATGAGTAGGAGATCATCAATCTCCAAGCAGAACCAAGAAATATCAGAGAGAGGACACTAATCAAATCCCAGAAGCTGACTCACCCCCCTGCAATCATCTATATATGGATCCCTCATCCCAGAGATCTGGAGGCTGGAATTTTGTATCTTGTAAGGAAGTGTTCTTGGTTTCTTGTTGGAATATCATAGTGTTGGGTGATCTAAGATTTTCATGAGGTGAAAGAAGGGCTTTCATGTTGGAGGGTGACGTTGGGTCATAACAATTGGTTGTAATCCTCTTTGCTATTCATGATCATTAATAAAGCTATTCAATTTTTCCTCCACATTCTTGTATGTTTGATGATATATGTATTTGTGTTGTCAATATATATTTGGTCCTATATTGTTTATGATTGTAGATCTCTGTTCTTCAATAGTATTATGTTGCTTTGATTCCACAAGTGCTCTTTGAAGCTGGGTAGACGAGTGAGAAGCAGTAAGGATCTGTCAGAAAGGAGAGGAATCAAGTAAGGAACCAAGCACAAGACTGAGGTTGGTGTCGTTCATTCCACTCTTATCTACTTTTCATAAAGGAAAACGAAAGTGTTTTTAGTTTGTTTGTTTCTAAGATAGCTACTAGTCTTAGTGGGACTAGCAGATCTGAGTGGACACTAGATTTCCTGATAACAAAATGGCGACTCCACTAGGGAGCGAATAGATTGTTTTTTTGTCTATATTTGTTTGTTTTATAAACTTACAGATGAAGCCTGAAGTCAAGCCAGCTAGCCTTCAAACTGCATTTTCTATGCAAGTGCAAAGTAGATCAATGCTGCTTTAGTCTATCTCCGGGTTTTGTTTATAAACTGAAAAATTGATTTGCAAACCTTCTAATTGCCCTAGTGGTGGCTCTAGTAACCTCATTATATTAGCCCCTGTGATTTCTATTTACTGTACATCATTTGCCCAGCCTAAATCTCTGAACTGAGTTGCAAAATGTGACCAAGAGCCAAGTAAAGTCTCGTCCTGGTACCATTGCACCCTCTCTTCAAGGAAATCTGGATGCATCGCACTTCTTGTGTGCAATAGGTGGGATGCATCCCTGTTTCCCTATGTTACAGGTGTGATGATAAAAAAAGGCTAATTTTGCCTCCAGGTCTTGGTTTTTCTTCACTCTTTTCAGCTCTATTCTGGAGTTTTGTTGTCTGTGATCAATATACCATTGTGGAAACCCCCTTTCTTTCCATCATCCTGCCTCCATTGTGCAAAGAACTGTGAATGTTTTATGTATTTTCCGCCATTTTTAGTTCTCTTTTGCAAAGTAGTAGCATAGTCAAACTGTCGTCTTTTGATTTGAAAGTGTCGCAAGTGTCGTTTTAGGTCAAAGAAGGGAATTCTATTGTTCTTGATGGTTGATTATACAGTTACTCTTGTACTTGATTTGAATTAGTAGTTTTTCAAGTGTCGAAAGTAGTTTTCAATTCGAAATAGTAAAGTGTCATCATTATCTTCCTTTCGTTTTTGAAGAGAAATCTGTTAGTACTGTCACTTAGAAAAGATAATTCAGATTTGTACTTAGCATTCTTCTTGTCATTCACACATTAAGAAAGCTGAAAACAAATACATGCATGTGCATTTGCATTTAGACTGCTTGTTGGTTCGATTTAGGACAGTGCATCTAGTGTGTGCGCTCTGCTCTATGTTGAAAGAATATCATCTCTCTGTCTTTAGTAGCTAGCATTTTCATTGCAAAAAGAAGATTAAATGATTGTTTATCATCTTAGATTGCATTTTAGGGATTGTACATCTACATCACGCGGTGAACCTGAAAGGAAAATTTCTTAAGAAAGATCAACTGTAAAATAAATTTAATGAACCGAAAAATGCTTTGGAACCTAACGCACAACATCTAGAAGTCTAGGCTAGAGACGTATTCCGGCGTCGTAAAGCCTGGTAACTGTCGCTTTCAGTATTAGTTTGGTGATTCCTCCTCCTTGAGATGACAAGTGCCAGTATGGACTTGTGCTCCCATGTACTGTCGAGTATATATTAGGAGACCACAATAGGCTATATCCTTTATCCATAGGAAGCTGTGTCTGCCACCCTATTGATTGTAATGCACTGAACACAGCATTTGGGAAGATTGACTGTTGTACCGTAAAAAGTATTCTGCAGTTTTGTGATTGGTTTGGTAATCCCTCTGTCTAGATTTCCAGAGTAGTCCCTTTCGTTCCTTTTTAGACTCCTTAAAGGAAAAGGTCCATCTGAGCACCTGTCACTTCAAGCTCATTAAAAATTGAAGGCGACTAGAGTCATATTTTGTTTTTTCTCGACTCTTAAAAATTGAAAAAACAAGTTGTGTCAAAGTGTCTAAATTTCATTTAATTCGGAAAACATTTTCCCCTTTATTTTTAGCTGATTGAGTAATCTGCAATCGTGGAAGAAAGTCAATTAAAACCCCATCGTTCGCGGAGACTTACGAGTCAATCGTCGTCCCCGGAATCAAAACTTTTCTAGACAAAGCGAACTCGTTTAACCGACTTAAAGTCCCCTGGTCGGGTTGGAACAAGTGTTCCAACGCCCTCGGAGACTTTGGTTGCTCCAAACATTTATGGTACCCCTGCTTTTACAGAAGAAGTTCTGCAGCCACAAGAGGACAGTAGAACTAATCCTACTGTGAAGGTAAACACTTCTATACCTAAACTGGCTACATTCATAGCTGATTTGGAAGGTGTTGTTCCCCAAACATCAGTCGCTTATAGAATCTATACCTTCTTTAGCACCGGAAATATTTTACGGACCTGACAGTCTACCTCTTCCACCCGGTTTGATAGCCATAGAAGAGATCATAGAGGATCTGCCATCTAGTACTCCATCGCAATTTGGAGTGGGGGTCACTCTATATCCTTCTTCATCAGAAATTAGTCTACCATTATCAGAAGTTCCTGTAGAATTACTAGGAAACCTTTTGGATAGACTAGATATGTCTAAACAACCATCGTAATCTAGGACTATGTCATCTGACACAGCAACGACAAAACTTCTTGCTACTACTCCAACAATTTTCGTTGGAATACTGTCTGTCGCAACTAGCTCTCAATCACTGGATGGGTTCCATCCAGGGGATGTTTCAACAGTATGGTCTGTTCTTGTTTGTTTGTCCGGAAAAATATCTTGAATCTCTTATGTTGAGTCTCAGCAAATTGATCCTTCGCAATGTCAATTTAGGCAGTCCGATCCTCAAAGGCAAATAATTCCCTTAAGCACTGGATTACAGCTGTATGTGGGGCAATATGCCCTTTCATTGTCTCCTCCAGGAGGTCAAACATACGTGAGTTCCCAACATAATTCAGGTTCTGCTGGAATTACATCCAGTGGTTGGATTCCAATACTGCCTCAACAACCAAGAGTTGTATACTCAACGCAACAAAGTTTTCCTATGCCAAATATCCCCACTGCACTAGCTATTGTGACAGTGTCGCAAGTACAAGCGTTACCTATTGTATGCCAACCTCAAGTCTCTCAGGTCGTAATCCAACAACCCCTTGTCGCTGCGACACCACCACAATCATCAGTTAGTGGCGCCTTAACTGGAATGACCCAGGCTCAAACGGGTACCATTACCCCTCCTCTTGGTCAAATGGCCAATATTGGACAACAACACATGGTCTCACAACCATGACTTGTGCAATATCAACAACCACAATTCCAACAAGTTTACCAAGGATCTGAGCACCAAGTCTTTGCAAGTAATGGGCAGCCGTATATTCAAAACGGTCAACATCAACCATTTCATAATCGTTATGCCCATCAACCTTATCAAAGTTATTAGCATCAAATGCACTATGCTGGTATGCAAAGACCCACTTCTCAGGCAATCCCATCTTATCCTGGGTATGCTTCACTGAACCTGAATCAATAGTTGCCCTTCATGGCGACTTTAGAGTTACCAGATCTAAATCGGCTAACAAACGATCCAATAGCTTACGCCCCTTGGTGGCCAGCGATTCCTCACAAACTTCTGTCAGATATTCCTAAATTTAATGGAAATCCAGGTGAAGACCCGTCGAATCATGTGATGACCTTTCATTTGTGGTGTTCTTCTAACACTCTAAATGATGATTCAATCAGGCTTCGCCTCTTTCAGCGAATATTAACTGGTCCAGTGGCAAAATGGTATATCGAATTTCCTAGAGCTTCGTTTGATAACTTCAGTGCCCTAGCCACAACCTTTTTAACCCATTTTCAGTTACCCATAAGGTACGAAATGGGAATAGAACTTCTTACCAATTTCAAGCAAACGACAGCCACTCACATATCCGATCATATTCATGAGTGGCGAGGTCATCGTAGAATGGTAAAAACATATTTTCTTGATCAGCTATTGGCTGAATGGTTTATTAAGTCATTGTTACCTTCTATTACGGAAGATGTGGCAAAGGGAGGAGTCGTCACTGAAGAGCAAGTAATTGCTCGTGCACAATATCTAGACTTGATCTATACTCAGTCTGGCACGCTCTACAATAAAATACCTGATGCTCCTAGACTAGAATTTTCCATTCCTCCTCCTAAATCAAACAAAGAGTCTCATGCCGGGGATGGTGTGATAAGAACGACCAGCACGAAAACCGCAAAGGCTAAGTTGAAAAAGGCCTGTACGGTTTCAGGTCAAAATGAAAATTAGGAACTTCTCGCCTCGGAAGTAAATGCTGTATCGACTGACAAAGGAAAAGAAACCAAGAAACCAGGAGGCAAGAAGAAAAATAAAGGGAAGAAGAAAAAACAGGAGGAGTCGTCCCCTGAAAAATCTTCTGCAAACCCTTCTAGAGATAGGAAACCAAAATGTCCATGCCTAATATGTGATGAGGATCATTGGACAAGAGAGTGTTTGTATAAAGCTGAGATTAGAAAATTCTTCAAGAATTCAAAAACCTTGGCAGTATTGACTGATCCATTTCCAAATCTAGGAACAAATCTGGTTGCTAGTGACAATGCTTCCCCGTCCCAAGTGCTAATGTTGTCGGTTTCAAAGCAGCCAAATGATGCTTTGATATCGACAAGGAATAAAGATTATGGGAATCCACAGCTGTCGGACAACAAGGCCAATGATCAACCGAGTAGTTCGACAACAACTACGACCAAAGCTGTGCCACCCATCATTCCTGAACTAACGATAAAGTAGCCAAAGCGAGTAGTA
The DNA here is from genome assembly GCA_031772625.1 of Pinus tabuliformis. Lineage (NCBI taxonomy): Eukaryota > Viridiplantae > Streptophyta > Pinopsida > Pinales > Pinaceae > Pinus > Pinus tabuliformis. Next base: position 290,517,000 of record CM062820.1, read on the forward strand.
CACAAATCGACATTTAATCCTCGTGCAAGAGTAGCATGGCATTATAATATAGTGAAGGATCTAGCCCAATCGCCATCTACTATGTCGACACTTGAGGTACTGCAAAAATTCCCCTCCCAAAAGCAGGCTTTATTATCAGCAAGAGGTGGGATTGACCCAATGGATTCTAATCTTGTGTCCTTTAATCACAAAGGATATGACCCACAGTTACCAGCTCAACTAGCTTTCCTCATTCAAGTGAAAGCCCTCAACAAAATTGTTCATCGAACAATTATTGATGAGGGGGCAGCTACATGTATTATGTAGATGAGTTGTTGGAAAACTTTAGGATCTCCACCCTTGTAGCGATCTTCGATGACATTAAAAGCATTTGATAGACTAACATACACCCCATATCGGATTTTAAGTACTTGTAAGTCGAACTGGAGGGAAAAACAATAGAAATAGATGTTGAAGTAATTGACGGAAACCTCGATTACAACATCCTACTGGGAAGGCCCTGGATATATGATATGGCCACTGTTGTGTCAACATACTTTAGAAATATTGCATTTCCTTTCCAAGGAGGAATTACAATCGTTGACCAACAAACCTTTCTCCCCAACAGTTCACAAGTTACGTGAAGCATTCCGATGATCCACGGAAGCCCTCATTCACCTCAAAACATCAGAGTAGGCCTACTAAAAGACCCTACAATGATGGGTACTTTTGCCCTACTGCCTCCAAACAATCTGGCAGATGTGGCCACGGTGGGAATCTGTAATATGATATCTTCTAGATTCGGAAGATTCCTGAACATTTTGATAGCATGGATCATCTCCATTTTAGAAATATTGCAACAATCAATTTTCGTGGCTTGGGGGGCAAACCCAAATCAATTATCCACTCTGTTCTAGCCGATCATTCACCTCCATTTGATTGTTTTCCCCTTTTGAGGAAAAGCTGTGAAGAGTGATCCTGGTATCCATCCTTGTGACACTGCCATGATTGGAAAATTCCAAATCTTACCTGGAATCAGCTGCTACCCGAAATTATCACTCGTTCCTCAAAAATGAGTCTCCTTTAAGCTCTTTTCACCTGACTCGTAAAATATGAAAATATTGTCGAGCGATTTACCTCTCCAGCTCGTTAAAGTGACCGGAAGTTCTATCCCTCCTGCAGATTTTAATCTTTTTGGACCTGAGGGATTGTTACACAAAAAGATCGAGCGCTTGTCTTGTTCGTCTTGTTAAAATTGCTGAAAATTCATCCCCTTTGTATTATTTTATACTTCTTAGGACTTAAGGGATTATATGATGAAAGAAAATCATTGGAGTTTCCTTTACATCCCTTTACAGACTCTCTAAAATTGAAAAGGACTGAGTTATCTTTGTCATTAAACTCGTTAAAACCAAATAGCGACAAACTTGTCCATACAGACAAGAACGAGTTTCATTGTCGCTAGGCTTGTTAAAATATAGCGACAGGTTTGCCTAAAGGGAAAATTATAGAACAAGCATATGTTATCCTCCTCAAGCTTGAAAAAAATAAAGAGGTACTGGTCAGCAATGACTGGGGAAAAATTGGGAAGAAAACTTTAAGAAACTTTATTAGTAGCAAGTCGCTCTTGAACATGGCACTTTCACTCCGCATTCGAGTTGGGTTGGGTTGTTCCGTTCACTGGTCATATCACCATTGGTCCATCACACCATCCACATTTGGGGTTAATGCTACCAATCCATCATGTCAGTGTCACCAGTATGTTCAAGAGAAGTCGCTCAGAGAATTCACCTGTGTCTCATCCACTGCAATACATTCACACTCCATTCTTTCATGACTACCACCCTGAACCCTGTATCATCAAACTGTTTTCACCTCCAAAATCATTTATTCCGTTCCATGTCATAGATGTGGGATTCATTAAGGCCCTCCTATGGTGGGTCACTTCTTGTCGACATCAGCTCATTATCCAAGAAGTCGACTTAGGAACACCCCTTTCAGTACTTTGAAGCTTGCATGCCTCAATGGCAAGTTTCTCACTTCCGACGACAGGTTTACATCAATGGCCTTTGACCGAAATATTTTGCATGGTGTTCACCGAAATATTTTGCATGGTGTTGAAAAAACTTCGGATCCTCATGATAAAGCATTTCACCCGACATCAAAATATTAACGACCTCATGCTTTAGGGGGCAACTGTTATTGAAATTTTTGGGCACTGCAACCCCAATAAAACATGTACATAAACCAAGGGCTCCTAAGCCCCTAAAAGTGTTGTTCCATCCCCTAAAAGAACAAGGTCAGCTGATTACATCATCTCCCAGAAGTTCTACATGAAAAACTACTCAGAACTGGTCAAAACTGGACCATCTCACTTTCTCCATGGTCAAAGTGCGATGCATCCCACGTAAATGCACACGGGAGGTACGATGTATGCTGAAAATCCCTTCTATGGGGTGCGATGGGCGAGAGTGGACAAATGGCAGAGACAGTTTGCGAGGTGGATGATCATGGAATCTTCCAAAAACTTCTCCTGTGACACTTGCCTCTCTGAATTCACCCAGGGATGAGTAGGAGATCATCAATATCCAAGTGGAATCAGGAACTATCAGAGAGAGGACACTAATCAAATCCCAGAAGCTAACTCACCCCCTTCAATCATCTATATATGGATCCCTCATCCCAGAGATCCAGAGGCTGGAATTTTGTATCTTGTAAGGAAGTGCTGTTGGTTTCTTGTTGGAATATCATAGTGTTGGGTGATCTAAGCTTTTCATGAGGTGAAAGAAGGGCTTTCATGCTGGAGGGTGACACTGGGTCAGAACAATTGGTTGTAATCCTCTTTGATATTCTTGATTATTAATAAAGCTATTCAAGTTTCCTCCACATTCTTGTATGTTTGATGATATATGCATTTGTGTGGTCAATATATATCTGGTCCTATATTGTTTATGAATGTAGATCTTTGTTCTTCGATAGTATTATGCTGCTTTGATTGCACAGATGCTCTTTGAAGCTGGGTAGACGAAGGAGAAGTAGCAAGGATCTGTCAGAAAGGAGAGGAATCAAGCAAGGAACGAAGCGCAAGACTGAGGTTGGTGTCCTTCATTCCACTCTTATCTACTTTTCATAAATGAAAACGAAGGTGGTTTTAGTTTGTTTGTTTCTAAGATAGCTACTAGTCTTAGTTGGACAAGCATATTCGAGTGGACACTAGATTTCTCGATAACAAAGTGTTGTTTCCAAGAGTTTCTTTTTCCTTGGCTATGTCATTTGGAGTTTATATCTTGTCTAGGTAAGATTTCCATTCTTTGTTCAAATCATTGACCAAAAAATTTACTGAAGAAGATTGATTTGTTGAAGGAACTTGCATTAGTGTTGAGACTTGAGGCATTTTCTGTGATTTAGAATTGATGGTTTTGTCAAAAAAACTATCTCCCTCTAGAAGCTTAAGTAAATTAATAGGTAAAGGATATCTTTTGGAATATTTGAAAACAATAAAGTGCTAAAATTTTTGATATAAGTGAATGATTCCTGAATGAAACATTGTTTACTTCTCCAAAAATAATGAACGGTTGTAGCAGAAAATAATTCAGTGAATAAGAATCATGGCAAGATGGAAAATGCAATAAAAGTGGTCAAAGTAATTCTCCTCCCAGAGAATACTATGAAATATGTGAAAGGGGAGGGAGTTGGAAAGTGCCCATTTCTAGGCCTTTCATGGTAAATCAAGGGAGAAACAGATGGCATCCATGATATATGTTGACATATAAAAAGGTGGCACACTAGTGATAGTCTTTTATGACCGAGAAAGAAGAATATGCTTTGCCATGTTGTCTAATAAAATTTGAGCCCAATAAAAAATATAGCCATGAGAGGAATCCTCAATAAGAGGGACCCAATCTTTCGGGAATTCTGAAACATTTTGTTTGGAATATAAACAAGTAAGCATAGAGGCAATGTAAGAAAATGGGGATGAGAGGGATGAAATTGAATATTTCCCTATAGATTATAATTTAAAAATACTGGAATTACACATCCATCCTCTAATCATTTGAGGTAAAGCTTTCATTTTTCCCTCGCATCCCTTCTTAAAAATATTCTCTATAAACTATGAATTGTATACAATTTCAACCTAGGTAAAATGATACATACCATGAAATATTTAATACTTGAAAGACCCAATTGTGATGCCTTTGAAGGTGACAAACAATGTTTCCTTCATAGTGACCTCCTCCACCACCAAGCGTATCATGTATGTGTTTGGGAGTAATCTTAGTCATGGTGCAACCTTATGAAGTTGAGATTTTTCAACATCACTAATTGTTGGTGCAGAAGTATTTAAGCCACCCTAGTTTGTTGTTGCAATAGTTTGTGCATGCTATAGCTCCTCTAGAAATTCCTCTCCAAAGAATTCATAAATTGAAAACCAAGATGTTGAACCAAAATATGTTGCGGAGACTATATCAGATAAGGGAAATGTATTTGATAACTTCTCTTTGATTTCTTCTCTAAAGGGCCTAGTTAAGTCCTCTGCAAGAGATTTTTTTTTTCCTTTTGACATAATATCCTATTAATTGGCATTGCGCTTAAAGTTCACTTATAACAAAAAATATCTAGGGTAAGAAGAAATACCATAAAAAGAGCATACACATGTGTAAAATGGGGTTAAATCAATCTCAAGACAAGTATATATGAGTTAAAAGTAGTCGTTATACCATTAACCATAGCAAGAAAGAGCATTCAAACTAACGAAGCACCTTTAAATTAAATCAATTGGGACATAAGGTACAATTATATTGGATATATTTGAGAACTCATGGGTGACATGCTTTCTTATGTCATTCCATAATGTTAGATCTTGGTGGAAATCATTTTGTGTTTACTTTTCAATTTTAATGTCAGCTAAGATGACTAGCGATGTAGGAAAATTTGACTTTCCCACAAATTGATATCCATTGATCAACACCTGGGAACTTATTACTATTTAATGCTAACAATCAATATGAGAAACCAACACTAAAAACACAATCTATACTTACTGGTGAAAACCCTTGGATTCAATTGCTTCTTCTTAGGGAAATTTATGTTATTTTGTGGAGTTCGTTTCAAAACTCCACATGCAGTTCCAATAACAATTTCCACTTAGAGTTGTAATCCTTATAGATCACTTCACTATCAATGCTCACAATCTATTTCTTGTGGTTTGACCAAATATGAATTGGTTTAACCAATATATGTTGTTCATCGCCAACGTCCAACACTCCACAATCAATGTGTACAATTTATCTATGGCAAAATTCTTGGAATGGACAACGCCTCTTCAAATATATGTTGGGTATTAAATATCATAATTAATATAAGTTTCAACACTATGATTAATACATATATTACATAAAAAGAAAGACATGAAAAAGATCAGAAAAAGTCCACAATGAAAAGCCCTTTCAATCTGGACATTATTAGATCATTGTTAATACCATAAAGTATGGATCTCATGTTCCCAACGTACCACTGGGTTTAAAGGGAAGTTTCCCATACAAAATAGAGTTGAATTCTATTCCCAAGTAGAAAGTGGTTCCAACTCTTTCTCCTCAGCAAGATATGTCAGCGCCGAAGAGTTTAATGTGAAATAAAACTTTGATACAATCTTTGATTCAACCCATTCAATGAGATTCATTATGGCATACTAATGCCTTTTTTTACATTCAAACCTCCAATGTAATTACACAATTAGGGTGCATAGATTTAATGAGAAGATAATATAAGCATAATATAGGCCATTCAAATTACACAGAGATAATACAAATCATAATGAAGCTCTATTTCATTAAATAGTATTGCCCAAACATCGACTAAGACACTCGCATTCCTCTTTTCCTCTAGGCCTCATTATACATTTTCTTGGAATATTTTTCATGCCCATAGGCTCAAAAGAATAAATAACATTTGTTTTGGAGCAAAGCCTAAAATCACTCCATGATTTTCCCCTAAATTTACCATTTTCTATCCCCTAAGTCTCTCATGCCTCAAAAGGCAAATTCTCATGCTAAAATCTTATCTATTGTAGCTTATCTCTATCCATAATTTTTTTAGAAATAAATAAATTAAATATATTTACAATAAAGAAATGAAATTAGTTCTCCATGTTTAAATCTATTTTGGAGTTTGGTCTCTAAAAAGCTTGATGACCTCGAAGATACAATGCTTTCGTGACAAACTAGTTGTTTTCACCATGCTTCTACTCACCATTTCAAGTGAAATTTTTTTATCCAAGAATGTGATCAAAACAAAAGTATACAACCAAACAAATATACTTTCAACCACATTCCATGCTTGTAAAGTTGTTCTCTAAACTCTTTGTCTCACTTTAATTTATTGATCAAGCTCTACGTCCACGTTGCTAACAAACTCTTCCTCCTTTGACTTTGTTGCATCCTCATGCACAACAACTTTTATGAATTGTTCACCCTCGGTTTTTGTTCCACTTGCATCAGCTTGAAAATTGATAATCACTTTTGTCACACCTACATGCACACATTCAATGTGAAGACTAAAATTTGTATCTTACTTTGGCTCATCATTCCTTATGAGAATCCCATTTAATTATTGTTTCTCCTCTCTAGTGAGAACAAAATTTGAACTTTGTTCTCCTCTATCTTCCTCTTTCTTCATGACAGTTTCAAAAGATTATCCATCATATACAATAATACCTACAACCATAAATGAATCATTAGAAAAAATGTAAGGCTTTGTAACCTCATTTGATGTCTCAAGCATCAAATCTCCATCAACATAGTAACCATCCTCTTAAGGGGTTTCTGCTTGCTTAGGTTCACCCCTATGAACTGCTTCCTCACACTCAGTATCTTTTATTTCTTCCTCCAACCAATGTCTCACGTTATGTCTCTACTTCTTGGCCCATAATATTTCAACAGGTTACTTAACCCTTTTCCTCAAGTTCCACCCATACCTTTGGCTCTCCTCATTCTGTTGTAGAAATTTTGTAAGCACATTCAACTACGCTTTTATCTCAATGAGTTCCCTCTCGTATTCTTCATCACCCATTTACCTTATGCCAAATTCTTTGGCATCTTTGTGGCTTCCCTCTGAATTCTTCAAATGACTATCCATAGTAATATTCATATTCTCCTCTTCGTTTGGGAGGTTTCCACTTTCCGCTATGAATTGTAAATAACCTTTACGGTAACAGGTATCCTTCCTTCTCGACACGCATCACCAAGCTTCCCACTTGTACTTGGGATTTAGGAATTCATGGTTCCCTCCTCTACAACCCATTTCAAGCACTCCTTGCTCTTCAAGTTTCTATAGTCACCTGTATTCCTCCATCATAACTATGCTATTCACTAGAATTACTTTTCCACAATTATCATATCATGTTCTTCTATGAACTCTTTCCTTGCTTCTATCTACAAACATATTTGATCAAATTCTCCTGCTCTGATACCACTTTCATGCAGGAAATTTTGACTTTCTTGGAAATTGATATCCATTGATCAACACTTTGTAACTTCTTACTGTTTAATTCTTAACAATCAATATGAGAAACCAACACTAAAACCATAATCTATAGATATTGATCAAAACCCTTGGATTCAATTACTTCTTCTAATGGAAATTTATGTTATTTTATTGAGTTTGTTTCAAAACTCCACATGTAGCTCCAATAAAAATTTCCATGTAGAGCTATAGTCCTTATAGATCACTTCGTTATCAATGCTCACAATATATTTCATGCGGTTTGACCAAGGATGAATTGGTTTAACCCATCTATGTTGTTCACTACCAATGTCCAATGCTCCACCATCAATCCAGACACTTTTTATATGCAATATTTATTGGAATGGACAATGCCTCTTCAGCTATATGTTGGGTATTGAATACCATAGTTGATGTAAGTATCAATGCCATGATTAACATAGATATTACACACAAAGATAGACCAAGAAAAGTCCACAATGAAAATACCTTTCATTCTGGGCATTATTAAATAGTTGTTAATACATTAAAGTATGAATCTCATGTTCCCACCACACTGATGGGTTCAAAGATAAATTTCCCATAGAAAACATAGTCAACTTCTATTCCCAAGTAGAAAGATGTTCCAACTCTTTCTCCTCAGTGAGCTATACCAATGCCAAAGTGTTTAATTTGCAATATGGCATTGATATAATCTTCGATTCAACCCATTCAACAAGATTCATTATGGCATACTAACACATTTTTTTACATGAAAACCTCCAACATACTTTATACAATCAAGGTGTGTATATTTAATGCAAAGATAATATAGGAATAACATAATCAATTCAAATTATGCATAGATAATACAAAGCATTATGAAACTCTATATCATTAAATAGTATTGCCCAAACATCGACTCAGACACTCTCTCGTTCCTCCTTTCCACTATGCCTCATTATACATTTTCTTGGTCTCATTTTCATGCCCGTAGGCTTACAAGATTAAACAAAATTTGTTTTGGAGCAAAGCCTACAATCGCTCCATGATTTTTCCCTAACTTTACCATAGTCTATCCCCTACGTCTCTCATGCCTTAGAAGGTAGATTCTCATGCTAAAATATTATCTATTATATCCTATCTCTATCCATAGTTTTTTTAGAAATAAAGAAATTAAATCTATTTACAATAAGGAAATAAAATTCCTTTTCCATGTTGAAATCTAGTTTGGAGCTTTGTCTCCAAAAATATTGATGACTTTGAAGCTCTAATGCTCTTGCATCAACTAGGCTGTAGACATATGTGGATTGTTTGCCATCAAGTCCCAACGGGAAGGTGATATTAGGGGCCTACTTGGTGATGAGTTGTCCCGCTAGTTTAATCCCAATGTTTGTGAAAACATTTGTGAAGTTAATGGTTCGGGACATAGTGATAGGGATGACGTGTTTAAAAGGGCCAATCAATGCATGTTTAGAAATGTGTGTGGCCTCCCTAGCTCATCCTAATAGAGGGATCCTGGTTGACACAAAAAGTTAAATAGAAATAGGAGCAAGGGTAAGTATGATAATGATTATGCACTACGTGATTTGGTGGTGACAACCAATAACATCCAATATGTATTCATTCAAGTGGGGCCTTAACATGTCATCTAATTGAAGGGAGCCTGATAGAAATGAAAAAATGCAAAAATTAAAAGGGTTGAGGTTTATGAACTAGGCTATGTGTTGAGAAATGGATCTAAGAGTGGGGAGGCCTTAGAAAGATAAAAATATTATGTATAAAACAAGCCTAAATCCCCATTAGCATAGATGTAAGTCTTGATCGCATTGGTTCTAATTCAAAAAAGGCCTACATTTTATTTATTTTATTTAATATAAAATTTATTAAAGAAAAAGGGGTTTTATTAAAGTTTTCACTTGTGAATTGTCCCTTTAATTCAGAGCAATAGTTCCAACTCTTTACGTATTTCACATTAGATGCTAATGTTTTGTTAGGAGGGAAAAACAAACGCGGGTGAACATCTAGGGTTTCCAAGCTTCTGCAGGTGTTGATTTCCATGTAAGGGCACAAAGGAGGGAGCTCCACTCCCTCCTACAAGCAGGCTATGGCCAGTAGAGGTAAGAAACCAATAGAAAATGACAAAGGTCCTTTAGAGGAAGGGAAAAGGAACATTGAAGAGGATCAAGATAGTACCAAATCAAGGGAGACTAATAGCACAAAAGAAAATGAGTAAGAAGACAAGGAATAGAGAACAAAAGATAAATCACAAAAGGGACCATGTAAAACCAAAGCTGAGATCACACCCAGAGTAGTTTTAAATGATCTTGCTCTGCAGGCACACATGAACCACATGCAGGCATATGCAATCATTTGTAAATTCACAGGATTATGGCCCAGTAAAAATCCTTACAGACATGGATTAAATACCACTGGAAACCAAAAGGAGTCATAGACCTACATCTTCGGTGAAAGGGATTCTTCACTATGGTCTTTATAAATATTGAAGATAAAGACATAGTGTTTGAAGGAGGGCCCTACTTCTATGTAGCAGTAGGCCTCTATATGCGACCATGGATTATGAATTTTGTCCCAGAGGATGAGACTTTTACTTTGGTCTCGGTTTAGGTAAGACTCTACTCTCTACCTCTTGATTTCTGGCAAATGTAATTGTTATCTACCATAGGAAATAAATTAGGCTGGTTTGTCAAAGCTTCTAAGGCCACCAGAAGGGGAAAATACACTTCCTTTGCAAGAATATGTGTGGAGATGGATCTCTCTAGAGTTCTATTGGATGAGGTAATCTTGGAAGTTTTTGATGAAGAATGGGTGCAAACAATAGATTATGAACATATTCCATTCAGATGCCGCAGATGCCATGAGCATGGGCACCTACTCAGAGACTGCACTCTTAGTAAAATAGAGAACAAGAGTAAAGCTAACACAATGAAAGAAACTGAAAGCTTTCACAATGTGGTACATAGAGGAAAAGGGGGCAAAAGGGGGCCAAAGAAACATCAAAAATAAGGGCAATAGGCCAGTCAGAATAGGTTCCAAGTACTCGAAGAAGAGGAAGCGATAATAAAGGTAGATCAGGCAATGGGAGGAAGTCTAGTGGAGAAGGAGAAAGAAGAAGACAGTGAACAAACATAGGATATTAATAAATAGAAAGAGACTATGATGAGTGATGCAGAATTGGAGATGGACCAAGAAATGACCCAGAGTGAGATGGAAATGGAGGACCATGAACTACATGAGATTCTTGATAGAGAACACCAAGATCTAGAAGGGTTCTTGAAATAGGGAACCATGGGAGGGGTAGACTCGTTACCTCAAGAAGAGTTCAATAGAGTACAACAGCTGTTCATATGGAAAACTCAGGCTAAAGGGCTGGAGAGGCAAAGAAACAATGAAAGGCAGGGTAACGAAGGTGTGAAAACTATGAAAACCACACCAGGATTAGCACCTAGAAACCCAGGTAAGAAAAGAGGCAGGAAAAATCAGAACGAGCTATTGATGGAATGTGGAAAGCTAATGATAGATTCAGGTAAGATGAAAGACCTAGCCAGCTACTTATTTACAAATATTTAATAATTAATTTCACATCTTGGAATATCAGGGGTCTAGGTAGTAAAAGAAAACAAAGATTACTTAGTAATAGAATGAAAGGAGCAGCTCCATATATGATATTTATCTTGGAAACTAAATGTTCCATTCAAAAAAGAAAAGAAATACATAGCAAATGGCTCAATCGATTTGAGTTTCTAGAAGTCAAAGCAGAGAATATAGCAGGAGGCATACTCACTCTTTGGAACCACCAAAAGATTGGCATAATAGATGTTGAGCCATCTAGGAATTATTTATCAATGGTTATTCAGCCTGTGGAAGACAGGGAGACCTATTTGGTCATGAATGTTTATGGCCCTTAAAGAATGGATGATAAACGCAGGTTTCTAGATTCTCTGGTGGATCTCAAAGATAGATATGCAGGAATACCATGGATCTTGGGGGGCACTTCGACATGATTATATCACTTTTGGAGAAAAAAGGGGGAACCAGAACTCTAAGCAAAGACTCTTTAGAATTTAAAACTTTTATAGATAATATGAAGCTAGCTGACACTGATACGAGTAATGGTCTCTTTACTTGGAACAATAAAAGAGGAGGAGAGTCTCAAGTAGCCTAAAAGCTAGAAAGATTCATATTCTCAAATGACCTAATGCTCATTGACAAGGAAATGATAGCGAGATTTCTCCTCTTTGGAGGCTCGGATCACTAGTCAGCTCAACTGGAGGTTTAGGGCATTGGCACCCTGAGTAATAAACCTTTTAGATTTGAGAATATCTGGCTCACCCACCTAGATTTCATCAGCAACATTTCAAATTGGTGGTCATAAGATTTTCATATTTAGGGTACAAGAATGTTCCTTCTACACAAAAGACTAAAGCACATCAATCTCAAGCTCAAATAATGAATTTGGCAATATTTTTGAAGCAAAAAAAGTTGTTGAGGATAAAATGCTGGAACTAAACCAAGCCCTTATCATGGATGGTTTTGATAAAGTTAAAAGTGATCAAGCCACCAAACATCATCAAGACTAGGAGAATTTATGTAAACAAGAGGAAATATTTTGGAGACAAAAATCTAGAGTTCAATGGCTAAAATAAGGAGAGCGCAACACTAGATTTTTCCATAGATCCACCATGGCGAACAGAGCTCATAACAGGATCTCTTCGATCAAGGATGAGGGAGGGAATCTCCTTAATTCCCATGAAAAAATACAAGCTCTGTTAGTTTAGCACTTTCTAGGTATAGCAAAGAAAACCATTTCAGATATAAATAATTTCATCAGGGACTTAACAAGACGTATACCTAGGCTGGTGTCTAGAGAGGATAATTTCAACCTTAATAGGCCAGTGACTGAAGAGGAGATTAGTGAGGTCCTCAAAGAAATGCAGAATGGTAAAGCGCCAGGCCCTAATGGTTTCAATGTCGATTTCTTTAAAGCTTGTTAGAATATTGTTAAACGGGATATTATGAATGTAGTGGAAGATTCCAGGATGAATAGAACTATTTTGAAGGTGCTTAAAACCTCCTTCATCTCCCTGATCCCTAAACAGGACAATGCTCAAACTCCAGATAGGTTTAGACCCATAGCTTTCTTCAATGTGATATACAAGATAATATCCAAGGTGATGGCCAATAGACTCAAACCTCTTCTTCCTACACTAGTTTCTGTGGAACAATCTGGTTATGTGGAAGGCAAATAAATTCTGAATAACATTATTCAAGTGCATGAGGTGGTGCACTCATTGACTAGCAATAGGAAGGTTGGAATGATCATGCAATTGGACCTAGCCAAAGCTTATGATAAGTTGAATTGGATCTATATCAGAAAAGTTCTTATTCCTTTTGGGTTTGATCATAACTGGGTTAGATGGGTCATGGCCTAGGTAACTTCTTCTAGCTTTTCAATATTCGTTAATGGTTCTCCCTCGAAGACTTTTATTCCTTCAAAAGGCCTTAAGAAGGGAGACCCACTCTCTCCCTTTCTCTTCATCCTCATGATGGAAGGACTTGGTCGGTCTATCAAGCATGCAAACGAAGTTGGTAAGATTGAGGGTCTCCAACTTACTGAGAATGGGCAAGCCTTGACTCATCAACAATTTGTTGATGATACCATGCTGCAGGGAATCCCCATGGTTAAAGAAGCTCTTGTGTATAAACAGATCCTAAGTGACTTTTCCATGTCTACAGGTATGGAAGTTAATCTCTCCAAATCTAAGATTTTTTTCTTTAATACCAGTATTTCTATTCAGAGGAATATCTCCAGAATTCTAGGTTTTCAAAGGGATGTCCTTCCTTTAATATATTTGGGAGTTCCTCTACCTATTAAACCTTTGCACAAGAGAATTTGGGAGCCAATGATTAATAATATGCAAGATAAAATTAGGAAATAGACTACCAAAGCTTTAAACTTGGCTGGTAGGTTGGTGCTTACAAAGGCTGTTCTTCAATCAATCCCAATTTTCATGCTATCAGCACTCCCAGCACCAAAAGGGGTCTTGCAGTAATTCAGAACCATCCAAAGAGACTTTCTTTGGGGTAAGGGAGAGGAAGGAAAGAAATGGGCCTTGGTAGCTCGGGAAAAAATCTGCAAACCTAAAAACCATGGGGGTCTTCGATTGGATGATTCGGAGATTCTAAGCAAGTTTTTAGGGGCAAAATTATGGTGGCATTGGGTAAAAGACCCAAAGGCTCAGTGGGCTAGTATCTAGAAAGAAAAATATGCCAGCACTTGGCAAAATAATGATCACATAAGGATGTCTGGAAGTATAAAGGGCTCACACATCTAGAATAAGGCTTGGGAGAACAGAGCTTTAGTACAAAAAAACAGCTTTTGGGAAATCAGAGAGGGATATCTAGCTTTATTTTGGGAGGATAAATGGCAACAAGAACCTATACTTTTTAGAGAGGACTTTTTGAACCTCAAGAAAGAGACAGACACCAAAGGGCTATCTAAGGTAAAATATTTTTGGGATCAAACCAACAGTGCAGAAAAATGGAGAACCTGGAGGAACATTGTTTACAGGGATGACAACCCATTGAAAGAAAAAGTAGAGGCACTTATGAAAATGTTGGAATAGAGGAAGATTTTAGTGATAGGGGAGCATGACCAACTTAGATGGGGCAACAATAATGAGGGTATCTTTAATATTAAGGAGGAAAAACACATACTCCTTGAGTCGAATTCCTATGTTTCAGATAGGATTTGGTAGAACCTATGGAGACATCAAGGTTGGATGAAGATTAAACTCTTCATGTGGCTAGTTCACCATAAGAAAATTTTGACTTGGGATAACATTCAGAAGAGGGGTGTTCTAGGGCCTTCCAGATGCCAGCTCTGTGAAGCACAAGAGGTAATAATGGAGCACCTTCTCAATAATTGCATTTTCACCTTCAGGTTGTGGGATACTTTTGCCACCATTTTCCAACAAACCGACAGGGACAAAGGGAGTATTATCAATACCCTAAACAATTGGAGAAGAAACTTTTCTGATTATGAATTTCTTGGCTCAACTTGGGCTCTTACACCAAGCTTGATTATTTGGAATGTCTGGAAAGAAAGGAATAATAGAATCTTCAAAAATGAAAAGAGACCCTCCCAATGCCTTTCTGAGCAGATCTTAAAATAGGTTAAGGAGATGGTTAGCACTACTATGTGAACTCCCCCTAAGAATCCACCTTTAGAAGTTGAAATGCAAATTCTCCATTAGCTGGGTATGCAGGGGTTTATTCTTCAGGGCCTAGATAGGAAGGTAATAAAAATGGATACTGAGCAGGATTTCTAGCATCCTCCCCCACGGGGTTTTTTGGAAGACAACATTGATGGGGCTTTAAAAGGCAACCCGGGTACTACTAGCTTTGGAGGGGCTTTAAGGGATGAAAATGGAAGTATTCTTTTCATCTTCCATTTCCATTTAGGAAGATCCACTAACAATATGGCAAAATTAATGGCTCTGGAGCAGGATAACCACCAAAATGTGATTTTTGAAGCTGAATCTGAGTTAATCATCAACTCGGTCAAGAGAATCAGCTGTGGCACGACACCGGAAAAAGTCTCAAAACATTGGAGGTTGATCCAAGTCTTTCAACAGATTCAGCTTCACCTCTAGAGCCTTCGTACAGTAAGTTTTAACCATGTGCGAAGAACGACCAGCAAATTGGTGGATATTCTGGCCAATCAAGGAGTGATTTGTACTGAAAGTAGGGTGCTGATGGGCGGCAAGAGATGCCTCAGGTTAGATTAAAGGTGCACTGTCATGACCAGGTGGATGAAGACAGGATGGTGTTTCGAAACAGAGCCATGGAGGCAGGGTACAGATGACTTAGATTCATTATGAATTGTTATTTTTTTCACAGTATGGTCTTTTGTGGGATGCAGGCCACTATTGACCTCCGCAACTCGGGTAAGTACATACACAAAGGCTCCAGGTGGAAGTTGGTCAGTAGACTTTGTTTATCGAATGGTTTCTCGGATGGATGGAGTATCATCTTACACTGGTTCATGTATAGGCGTAGAGGGGAGGGTGCGAGGGACCGTAATCCAGACTTTCTCGGTAGCCTTAATAACCCCAGTTCTCTTTCTATGGACGCATTACCTCTCTTGGGGTGGTATATGGTTTATTGCAGGCCTTTCAAGTGGGAAGCAGTTTTTCCAAAATGGGAGCGATTCCACTCACCAAGCTACACGTGGCCAAGGGGAGGGACTGATTACCGCCCTCATCACGCACTAATGATCACCACTTTAGACCCATGCGATATGATCCTCAGCTATTGGATTAAGCATGGCAGATCTACGATTCAGAATGATCGAGCATGTAGGTAGGTCCAGGTGGTTAAGCATTGTGCTTCTAAGTACTGTGATATCTTCCACTACCGTTGGATAGGGAGAGAAGATTTGACAGTTGAGATTAAGGATGCAAGTCAGGATGAGGAATATATTCCATGCTTGCTTAGTTTCATGGCGGGAATTATGATTTTCGTACGTTCTACAAGTTCGTGGGTTATTCCCCCATTCAGACCTGAAATCCCTTTATATTGGTACCTTTCTTTCTCCTTGGGTCTGATTCTAATTTTAAAGCGTGTGCTTGTTGCTGGCCTGAATTGAATCTTGTCCATAAGATCTCTGTGGGAAGCTCATACAGCATCAACATTGATTGTCTTTTGAGGGTTTTGAGGTTTTGTGGTAGGGTTTAGGGTTTTTGCCTTTAGCCCGATGCCCTTGGCAGTAAGAGAATAGCTTTTCCTTGGTCCACAGTTCCTCACAGACTGTTGTATTTTATGTAATTTATTTTCTGTTTTAATGAAATAGAAGGTTCAACTCTTACTTCAGCAAAAAAATAAAGTTTTCACTTGTTAATACTAAAAAATTGAGAAAAAATAAAGTGTCCCCATTTTATTATGTCTAAATTTAAATGGGGTTTTTCTTTTCCACAATAGGCACATAATTATGGTAGTGTTGATGACCTCACACAATCCCCTTCTACCATGTTAGCATTGGAAGTACTTCATACATGCTTAACTGGAAAGAAAGCCTTGCTTTCTCTATTAGACAAAGTTGACCCTGTTGATTCTCACATAATCACCTTTTATATAGATAACTTAGAATTTTGACTCTTATTGTAATTCTATTTTGAATTTCTAGTTACTATTTGTAACATCACCATTCATTAACACATTGATGATGAGGGGAATCCATGTGTATCATGTCAAATATAGTATGGAAATAACTAGCATCTATAAAACTAATAAATTTATCCATGACATCAATGGAATATGATGGTCACCCTTCACAACTAGTAGGACACTTTCAAAATGTTCTAATAGAACTCACTAGTAAAATGGTTCTCATCCATATTGAAGTCTTAGACACCCCGTTGGATTACAACATTTTTTTTGGAAGAAGTTACATGCATTCAATGAAGGTTGTGCTTCTTCAATATTATACACCATGCATTTTTGCCTTAATGGAATGATCATAACCATCAACCAACTAAGACACTATGATTCAAGGGCATCCCCCTCTCCTAATAGTGTTTTACCATTATTAAGATCCCAACAAGAATTTCAAATATTCCATGGGATCCATTATAAAGGTTGGGCCAAGAAGTTTCAAATATTCCACACTCTTTGTTACCTACCCTAGATGGCCACTCGTCATGCCTTCTTCTACGATAGCACCTGTATGCATAGTAACCACTTCCTCTCGTGAATTGTTTTTAGACAACTAATCTACAACCATGGAACTAGAGATGGATTTAACAAGTAATATGCCCTTTTTTCCATATGTTATCACTCAAAATCCTTTCCTTTACCTCCTTCTTGGTTTCATCTCACATCAAGTGATGGAAACACTAATTAGGAAGCATGGCTTTGGCCATGCCCATCTAGTATTTAGCACCATATACCATATCGGTTATGTTAGCAATCTCACCCATTGGAAAATTAAATTGGACCCACTTATAAAGGACCTTTATCGTTTGTAAACACCAACAAACACAACAACACTAGAGGGCACCGATAAAAAGGAAGGGAGAAACAACATAATAAAGACCGCATAGCCACAACTTCCTATTGAAAAGGTTAATCCTCTCTATGGACAGAGACGATCCCTCTAGCCTAATGAGTGGGTCTAGCAACTGAAGTGACAATCAACTAGACATATTCCTAGGTTATAATTAAAAGTAGAATGAAATAGATGACCTACCTCGTTCTGATGCTATTATGATTTTCTTTGTTGAGGGCCTCAAACCACTTGTGTCACATACTTGTTCTTGCTTATTTCTTCGCTTATGTAGCTTTACAATTGATCAAGAGATAAAAAAGCATGCTAAAACCAATAGAAAATCCAATAACAACCTATGTAACTAATCAAAGAATGCCAAGCTAATACATACATGAACTTATATATTGTACGAGGATGAGCTAGCATTTGTATATTATTTAAAGAATAAAGGGAAGCTTACAACCATATCCTTGGTGTTGAAAGGCTTTCCTTGAGTGGTAATCCAATTCCAAACCAAGGAACTCTCCAAACATCCCTTCTCCAAGTGTAATGAACAACCTCTAAGCATAAGCTCAGCATAGCAGTGCAAATGGACATAAACCAACCATTTGGGAATGGGAGAGGAGGAATCTATATGTTGGGATGGGAGTTAGGACTCGTCCAAAGATAGGATTAAGCCCACATCTCAAGGAGTTAGCTCATAGGGATAAGGAACAGAGGTCGAGGTAGGAGGATTCGACCTCATCTATGCAAAACCACCTCCAACTTGCCACTCTGGAAGCTTCTAGATCATGAAGCTTCTCATGCTCTTTGGGAAAATTAACCTTTTAGGATCATCGATGTTATAATAGGGAATAGAGGGATACCATCATGAGTCAAGAACCGCACAATAGAAGATCATTGTTGTTTTAAGCTTCATAAGGGATATCACCCTCAGTTTAGGGTTTTAAGAGCTATTTCTTCAGGGAAAGCTCAAGACATTTTCCACCCAAAGTTAAAGGAGGAATCTGAGATGTATAGATGGATGAGTATTATGTATAGTCATCATGTTTCAGGAAATTAGTGGTATGTCACAGGGAAGTGCATGAGGCATGAAAAAATATTGTGTGAAGGATTCCCCCTAAAGCTTGAAGGTAGAAAGATACGTGATGGCTGAGGTGCTTTATGAGCTTTTGACAAGGACAAGGAAATACACTATGAGGAGGCCTAAAGGTCAAGGACGCATATACATATACATATTTTATATGAAGACATGAATCCATGGCAGGGACACAGCCATCAGGATGATGAAGACTATATGAAAAGATCGATGGTATGGGTGCAGCCATATAGATAACAAGGATCATCATAAATATAAAGTCTCATGGTATGGTCACAACCATCCGTAGAGTAGAAACATGTGTACAATGATGAATGACATATAAATCCATGCAGCCTGAGTAATAACAAATAAGACTCAGGGTCTTCCACTCCATCCTGACCTGATCAGTGTACGAATCCTAACATGCAAATAAATGTGTTGAAGTCGAACGTGCTAGAAAACCACCTAATTATCAGCTAATGATGTGGACCATTAACATGTATGAGAGAAACAACCAATAATGATAATGGCTCTCAAGGTACAACAATACAATTTGCGAATGTGATAATGAAGCTAAGGTCGAACACTCATGGAATCACTGAATCGAAAGCCAATAATCAAGATGTTTTGTCGGATGCGAAGAACTAGCCATTGGGGCATGCCAGCTCTAAGGTACAAAATGGGAGTTTCTAAGTCATCTTCCTAGATAATGAGCTAAAGTCAACAGGAACAGACCTGTCAAAGGAGGGAAATGATGAATCCCCCATCATCGACAAGAAACAAAGAATAAAATGGAATAATATTCATGACTATAGCAATGAATCAAACAATTTTTAGGTAAATAACTACATATTGAACTTCTCTTGAACATTGGTGACACGACTGCAGAGTGTGGCAGCATTTGACTTGACATAGGAGTAAAGGTCATGATGATAGAACAAAATAGTCAAATGGGAGGTAAAATGGATCACCCAAACCCGAGAGGATATCCAAACCCGACACGAGAGTAGAAGAGTGTCATGCTCAATAGCGACATGCATCATATACAAATGATGTCTCATCTTCATTTTCCCCCACTATTTATAGCCAGTACCCCAATTATTTTTATCACAAGCTTGAAGGGGATAGCATATGCTTGTCATGTAAGTTCATTCTTCAAATGAATCCATCCTAGTAATTTTTATGAGCCCTAAGAAGGACAAGGCCAGCCTCATCATGGTGATGAGTCTTTCATCGTAAAATTTTAATAAGCTCGATGTAAGAATAACTCAGTATCTTTTTCATATTTAGAGAGTTTGAAAAAGAAACGAAAAATAAAACTCCATCATGTCCCTTTTTGTAATTTGTCCCTTGAATCCGAAAAGGTAGAAAACAATATCCAAGGGAACCTCTTGACCATGCCGACCAAGGCGTACCTTTTTCGTAAATAGTGAATATCAACCCAAAAAGGGGTAAACATATACTAGGGTGACATCGATTCATTTATTTTAGCGAGTTAAAAATGACAAGTATTCGACAATCTTTTTAGTTTTTGAGAGTCAGAAAAGAGCTAAAAGATGACTCTAGGGGGGTTCCTTTTTCATTTATTTAATGAGTCTGAAAAAGACATAAAATAAAACTTGCAAGAATCAGTTAATAATGATCAATGCTCACTTTGAAGGTACCTGTAACTGCAAAAGAAAAACACCCATCGCTGATATCGAGAGAAAATACTAAAATATTATGAAAATATCAACGAAAATGACTTTCAAAACATATAAATAGGGAAAAGTAATTTTATTTTTGACCATTTTACCAAAGTGAGCTCTGAAAGTGCCTTTTGAGCCCTAATTCTCTTGAGTTTCTAGTGGCTATTGCAGGAGATCTAGGGTACCGATTCACGAACCATCTGTGATAAGTAAGAGGCCCATCCCTGCTCTTGCATTTTATCACCTTTTTATGCATTTTAAATAGTAATTTTTATGCTATAAAGGAGGATTTAAAAATTTTTGGGTGTTGGTGACCATCGTGGGTATGGTCATCAAACCCGTGACAGTTGTGCTTGAGCCTAAAGGCTCACACGATGTTATTGCATTGTTTGAAAAAACAGGTGTGATGGCACCGAGGGCGGATTTTTAAGAAATAAAATGATATTTTAAGAAAAAATTGATGTTTTTGATCCATGAAAAACCTTAATAAGTGTTAAATGTTGTTTTGCAAGAGAATATGCTCTTGGAGTGGAAGGAAAGAGTCCATGAGGTCGAATACCATCAAGCAGCGTAAGATCCTGAATGCATAAATTCTTAGATTAATTGTGGGTCGCTAAAATTCTTCAGGACCATAGGGTCAAGGGATCAGATGGAGTTGTTGCCCTATCTGATTAGTCTCTGGAATGTTGATTGAGATATATTCATCATAAAAGGCTAGGAGCTAGAACTAGAAGAGATGTATATCTACTTCATCACAGGATTTTCTTGATGAGGGGAAGCAGTCCAACTCTTTAGATCTCACCAAGGAGGTGAGAGCACAAGGAAACTAGTCCATAGGCATTGTCCTAATGCCAAAATAACCAATGGAGGGAAGGTGAAGATAAAAAGAATCACCAAGAACCTTATCTTGAGAGCAATTCTGTTCACTATGGCACATGTAGTTGACATGCAAGCCCTGTCTGAGGCTTTGAAATCCCAGTTCCAATATTCTATTACATGTTTGACCCCCACCATCTTCAACTGATATGGAGGCCTTTTGGAAAACATGAAATGACAAAAGACCAAGGGGAAGCATGGGCACTTGAAGAAATTTGGGTTCGGTTCTATACTGGTGACCTTCATTTTAGAGCGAGTGCCCCTATTCTGGTATTAGTGGGAAAAGGTACCAGATCCTGCCCCCCGAGATCTGAGACTTGTACGATGGAGTGAACTCATGCCTCGAGGAGGCACGGGTCAACATTTGTGTTATCCACCACAACTTTTCATTTGGGTAGAACACTAACTACTTGTGGTGGAAAACTATGCTTATGCTGGCACATATTTCAGGTAGGATCTAGATCTGCCTCTACCACCAGGAGAACAGTGGACCGATGTAGGTAAAAAACTTGTTTTTTGGATTTTTTCAAGTTTTATGATTTTTTATAAAAGTGTAAATTGGGA
The DNA here is from genome assembly GCA_031772625.1 of Pinus tabuliformis. Taxonomy (NCBI): domain Eukaryota; kingdom Viridiplantae; phylum Streptophyta; class Pinopsida; order Pinales; family Pinaceae; genus Pinus; species Pinus tabuliformis. Next base: position 290,538,736 of record CM062820.1, read on the forward strand.
CTATTCTTGTAATAAATGTGCAGATTTGGGACCAAAGAGACAACCAAGCATGTCGTTAATAGCATGGTGAGTTGCAGATCAGATAGTGGAGGCAGAATATGGGGAAGGAGCAGACCCCTTAGCCGAGATAGAGCCTAATATGGATGCAATAAATCATGGAGTCCTAGAGTATGCCACAATTCGTGATGTTCCACTCGGTTGGCAGAGACACAAACTGGTAGTCTCTATGAGATTGCGTCGGCTACTAGGTTGAGTGATTAGAGTGGTCTTGTGCTATCATGGGCATTGTGTAGTTTGATAGTTCATCTAGTCTTTTTATACATTTTGTGGGCTTTGAAAGCCATGTGTCCCGGAACACTTTATTTTTTGATATTTTGATCTAAACGCTCTGGTAGACACAATATATATATGTGTGTGTGTGTGTGTGTGTGTGTGTGTGTTTTATTTCCTACTTATGTGTCCATAATCATGATCATTTTTATAAATGACGCAAATGCCTATAAAGAAAAAAAATTGCTAATGCATTTTTTAATGTATTTAATTTACGTGGAATATGTTGATATGTAATGAAATCAAAATTTCTTTCCAACAATCTAACACGTAGATGCATATGCAATATTTTGTGATTTCTCACTAACTAATGATGTTTTAATTGTAACACAACGAGCTACCTATCCAACTTGACAAATAAATCCCTAATGCCAAGAGAACCTGCTTCTGAAAAGAGTTCAATAACTACATTGTATTTAGCAATATTATTGGTTGTTCAACAAAGGCAAATACCGTGTAAGTTACTCAGCTTACCATTAGGGCCATAGAGCACCCATGTTGCGGAATAAAGGTTCTGTGTGCTACAACAAACACCATTAGCAAAACCAACGTGATGGTTTGATGACATTTGCAAACCGAGTGGAACACAAGATAAGCATAAAACACATTTCTTCAAAGAAGAAAATCACACCAAAAATAAAAAAATGCACACTAATGAATTAACACACTAATGTACAAAAGTAAATTGAAATGGATGACCTCGCGTAAAAATTTCCGATGGATTCCATTGGCGGACTCAGGTAATCAATCAACAAAAAATAAAATTAGAGTTTCACTATTGACATGACATGTAAGCATCGACTCGACCAAACAATAGAGTAAAAATCATAAAAGGCTCTGCCCCCATGACCCCCGGGCAAGTGAGGGTTGTGAGTCATAAGATGAAAACCCCATTGCAATAATCGGAAATGGTAGAGGATCGGCGAAAAAATCTCATGAAAGGAGGCATGAAAAACTTAATCTCATGATGAGGAAAATGTGCCCCCATTTGAAATATTTTGAAAATTTCAGGATGAACTGAAATGTCAACAGGTAAGGTTGCAGTGATGTTCCCCATATTTCCCTCTGACAAGACATCATGCACCAGGATATGTGTCTGAAGTGGAGGTGAGTGATAATGAGAAATAGACGCTTCAAGACAGGAAGGCATCTCATCGAGGCTAGGAAGAAATTAGGAATGATGATGTAGACCGTTCCATGGAGTTTCATCGAGAGACATGACATTAAGGATAGTCTCATCAGTGGGGAATGTCTCATTCAAAGGATCTGAAGAATCCCAAGAGCCAAGCCAGGGAGATGGCATGTAAGTCTCTAGGCTCATAATAAAAATAGTATGCCTGCCTAAAGCAGCCATCAAAGCAAAGACAAATTCTTGATAATTTAGCTCCAATGGACTTAAAGGCCTATCATCATCAAATGAATCAATTTGATATGCGGTAGGGATAATCCAAGGATCCGTAGATTCTGAGATCATATTCATTGAATGAACATTCGGAGGTGGGAGAGTAAAAGTGCCCATTAAACTAGAGTCTTGGAAGAGACCTACCCCCACACTCTCGTAAGGAATCTCAGTATTTCCTAGGTAAGGAATGTTGTCATTGGATGAACCAAAAGAAAAGAAGGACAGTTGATCAACAGTGACCATTTTTCCTTCATGGGGAAAACGAAGCATGAGGAACAAAGAAAACACCACACAAAACATAGCATGTCTAGCTTCACTTGAGAAGAAGATTGTAGTTGAGATTTGCATCTACAACTTCTACCTCTAATTCAATAGTCATTCCTTTTAAAGTAATTGACAAGTTCATGAGAATACAATATGGACGTGAACCCCTACCATCAAAGGCTTCCAAGGTGTTCGGAGACTGGTTGAGAGAAGGAGAGCCAATGGCTTTCCAACATGAAACTGAGATGATATAGGTAGAGGCACCTTCAAATGATGCAAGTAGAGGCACCTTCATCAATAAACATTTGATAAATCATCTTTACATTGATAAGAACTTGTATCAGAAATGAAATATGATGTGGAAGATGAGGCACATGGTTGTCTAGATCAAAAGTAATCAGACTCAAATCAGAAGGATCAATAGAACCTATGGTAGATAACAGTGATTTCCATTGTGTTGGATAGGATCGGAGAACCTCCAAGGCAGACATCTCCGAAGGTGCCTAAGCTAAATCTTCAACAATATTGTAATGTTGTGCAGCTCTAGAATTTGGATTAAAATATGACTTCTAAAAAACACATTTGGGAGGTGGTCGAATGGTGGATTCACTATTAGGGCACTCGATATGGAGCAAAGAAGAATTGAATGGAGTAGAAGTAGAAGGAGTATCGATAACTTCTTTCTCTGTCATTTGCTTAGGCATGGTTTGATAGTCTTTAGTTCAAGTAGTAATTGAGATAGGTGATGAACCTTACATCATGAACAATAGAGAAACTAGGGAAGCAAAGGACTGCGGTTTGTCTACCAATTGCGTTTGTTGTGATGCAAAGGGTTCTTTTAAGACAGTCGGAGTCCAATTCAGTAAGTGATTAACTACAGAATATTAGGGAAAATCCCTAGGGTAATGATCCTCCTCACAGATGAGGCAAGGATATTTCGTCTTTCTTCAAGAAGCATCATCAATAGATGATTTAGGAGGGTCCTATTTTGGGGAATCATCTTTGGCCTTATGTTTGCCCTTATTTTTACCTTTGGAGGCCTTATTTGCTGCAGTAGACTGGATAGAATGTGCCTCAGAGGTTTTACTAGCATTGTATGAATTTTTTGAGGGATTATTGGAACCAGTGTTTGGGACAGATTTCTACTTCGAAGAAGCTTTTGCGGAATTCTGAGACATGGAACCAATCACACTGTCAATAGTTGGTATATCCAAAGACTTTTATTCTATTAGATCTGATGATGGTCTTAGAGCATCAAGTAACATCTCATACAATGTGCCAGATTGCAAACAGACCAAGTCTAAAAACTGGGCACTGGCGATAGCTTTCTCTTTAGTAACACATCCACCCATAGTTATGTCCTTAAAAATCTTGCTAACGAATGATTTTGTGAACTATTCTGTCAACAAATCATCAGCAATCTCAAATTTGATGAGGCAACATCAACATCTCCATTCATGGATATGATCAGAAATGTGTTTCGTGGTGTCTTTCTTAAGGGATGTAAGCAAATGAGTACCATTTTCATATTGAATTGACAATTGGAAATGAGTGAGGAAATCCATCGTAAGAGAGTTGAAGTCACTGTAGGTACCTCGAGGTAGTTCGATGTACCAATTAGCATGAGCACCTATGAGAGTTCTCTAAAAGAGTCAAAGACAGATAGAATCATCGACATACAAATTTGAGGATAACCAGAGGTGATATGTCATTACATGGGCTTATGGATCCTCCTTAGCTTTTCCCTCGAATTTGGGGCAATCACTTTGAATTTTCATTGGAACTGGAGGCTATTAAGGTGAATGAATAATGGGATCATTCGTGAGCCTCGAGACATTTGTCAACTCGAATGTAGCCAAGAAAGGTAATTGCATGTTAAACGACATATAGGACCCTTCAGGAGACCCAAACTATAGATTCCAGCCTTTCTGGTAAGGATTTCCCCCACATTGGAGGATTTTATCCATATGGAACCTGATTTTGTCCCCATTGAGGGTTCACTTGATCAAAAGGTAGAGACACCACGACACACATTTCTGATCATATCCATGAATGGAGATGTTGATGTCGCCTCATCAAATTTGAGATTGCTGATGATTTGTTGACATAATAGTTCACAAAATCATTCGTTAGCAAGATTTTTAAGGACATAACTCTGGGTGGATGTGTTACTGGTGTGTCGTGGTGTCTCTACCATAGGCTGTTGATAAGGATTGTACATGGCATATGGGTTATAAGGTTGCTGAACTTGTTGACTATGGATGTAAGGAGATTGACCCTACTACTGTAGGAGTTGACCTTGTCCTTGCAGAGGTTGACCTTGCTGATATGCATACAAAATTATTTCTACAAAGGTTGACCTTGTTGTTGTAAACGCTGGGTTTGTTGCTGTAAAGGTTGACCTTATGGTTGTGAAGGTTGGCCTTGCGAAGACAAAATTTGGGTAGACTACTGCAAAAACTAATTATGTCGATGCAAAGGTTGTTGCGACTCTGGAAAAGGTTACCCTTGCTACTATAATAGCTGCCATTGCTATTGCAATGCTTGCCTTTGCTGCTACAAATATTTCCCTAGTTGATGTGAAGGATTCCCTTGCTGATGCAAAGCTTGTCCTTCTTGCTAAAAGGATAGCTGGACATTTCCTTGGTTTATACCCTAGGGGTATTGATAGTTCCTGAACTGAATCTGGCTATATCCACCAGGAATAGTGGATTGACCAAGTTAGACATACACTCTTGCCTAAGGAATGTAAGACGAATTAACCAAGGCTTGTGAACCATATGGGACATAATATTTTTGGAGTGGAACCTAAGCCATATAAGGCTACTGATATTCGATGTTACCTGACCCGGATGGACAAGTAGGGTTAGGAACAACACCATAATAAGGATGGTTAACTCCAACCATATGAGTTTGTAATCCACTCACATTGGTTTCACCTTACACAAGAGGAATATTTGGATCTTTCCCCCCAGGTGGTGGCACATTCTGTCCACTTGATGGAGGGGTAGAAGAACTTACTGAGACCTAACCTAAAATAGTCAGTTGTACTGGAAGAGTCGGTTGAAATGATGAGACAAGCTGTGATAGAATGGTAGGTTGGACAGGAATTGAGGTGACTGCAGTTTGTATAGAAGTTTGAGAGGTCTTGCTTAGAATGCACGAACTTGATGTAGGTAGAGCATTGAAAGACCAAATGGAGTTTTGATATAATGACGAGGCACTAGGTGTAGCCAAAACTAATTGATCTAGAGTGGTATAGCCATGTGGCAACATTGGTCCAGTAGTTTCATGATAGGTGAGAGACAAGACTCTTCCTATATAAGGAAAGCCTTCGATAGGAAATTCATATCCTTGCTCATCATCTCCATGAGGAGTATGGGTAGCGTAAAATTCTGAATGACCCATAGAGGAGACTAGAATTTCACCTTCTGACTCCATAGATGGAAACAACTGGTGACAAGGAACCCAAGATGTGCAAGGAGATAACTCCAAAGGAATACCACGCTGATCATACGAACTATAAGGATGTTGAGGAGATATTATAACATGATCAACCAATGGATTCGATGAATAGAAAATAAGCCTCTGTGGGCTCTCAATAGCCCGCGGACTCTCAGGGGTCTGGATAGGATTATCATAGGTACCAAGATCAGATTCTTGAGATGACTAGGAATCTGATGGAGGCAGACAAGAAGAAAAAGTTTGGATGCTCAAAATAATTCCTTGTTCCAAACCTTGATCCTCAAGTGATTGAGGAAGTTCCAGATGAAGTCCTTCGGAGGACCCTTCAGTCTTAGAAGAAGGGGAACTATGAAATGAACTCAATGGTTCAACCATGATGGCTTCCTCTCAAATGCAAAAAAGGAAAAGAAATTTGTTTAGGGCTTTTAGCAATCTTGAAATTAACAGGGAATTACTCAACACTGGTCCAAGAAGCAATTGCTTGGGTTCGACATGTTGATCATGGGCAATTACTTTTTAGAAACAAAAAATTTTACTTTTCATCTTTTAAGAGTCAAGAAAAGGACGTAATGGTGAATCTAGTTGCTTTCAGTGATTTAGCGAGCTTTAAAGGACAAGTTGCTCGATGATCTTTTCAAATTTAAAGATTCAGAAAAGATTGAAAAGACTTCTCGAGTGAATCTAGGTAAAAGGAGTACCAAGTAACCATGAATTGCAATATACAACTCACCAAATAAATTTACCAAGGACTTGACGTACGTGCATGAAATACCCCCTAATTTTGTGTTCAGTGTATAACTTTTATAGGGCAGTAGACTCAACTTCCTATGGATGAAGGTTTGCAACCTATGGGGGTCTCCCTTGATATACGCGACGATACGGGGATCACAAGTCCATGCTAGAGTTGTCTAATGTCGAAGCGAATGATAGGTGTGTTTTGGGCAAATTTAGTGTTTCTTCAAATACCTAACCCTCTAGACCTAGTAGCTAGTCTAGAAACAACAAACAAAGTAATTCGTTGCTTTTCCTATATTTAATAGATAAGAGAAAGAAGAACAAAGGTACCAACCTATAACTTTCGCTTGACCCCTCTCTCCTTTGACCAATTTTTCCACTCATTTCTATAATTAACTCGCTTGGAAAGTACCTACACACAAGCCGAGACATAAACCCATCAAAGCATACAATAATGACGATCTGTTAACTAAACATATCATAGAATCAGGAATACGATATACATCATATAAACACATGAATGGAAAAAGCTTAGAATTCTTTATTGATAGAAAGAAATAATACAACCCATGTAGATGCATGCTCGATTTAGTGTCATCCTTCCAGATTCAAACCCTTCTCTCCTCATGAAGTAATGATTCGACATCATTACAATACTCTTATTAATCTCATTCAAACAACATTCCCTTAGCTTAAGAAATTCCAACCTAGACCAGCGTTTGAATGCTTGGTCAATTTATAGCTGAATGGAGGAAGTTAAACCATTAATGGCCCTCATGAATGCTTTTCCAAAATTGGGAAGTGGTTTCATGGAGGAAGGGATAATGGATTAAGGTTGATTCATCCTCTTCCTCATCCAAAAGTGAGCTCCATCCATCTGGAAACTTCCAGAAGCATCCACTAGATGAGGAATCCAATGGATTAATTTCAAAAATTTGATGAATCTCACTCAATGCAAGTGAAACAAAGGCTAGGTGTGATGCATAGCACCCAGACAGTGTAGTTCCTGCAATGCATTGTAGCCTGATAGAAGGCTCCCTGTGCTGATTTCCTTAGGGACACTTTTTGGATGAATGGTGACATGTAACTCTTGGGAGGAAAACATGATGTATGTTAACTTCATTAGGAAATGAAAGCAACTAAATTAGGGGTTGATGAAACCTAAAATATGAATCTGGAAGCTAGGGTTGATGTGCCCAAATTGACCTATAACAGTTGCCCCCTAAAGCATGAAGTCGAAAATAAATATGTCGAGTGAGATGCTTTACCACTTGGAGAGAAGATTTCAAAATGGAAGGAGACCTGCATCAGTTACAATACATATATCATGATACTTTGATTTTTTCTCACAATTTAGCTGAGGGAAGGCATACCCATGCTCAACTTTATAAACTTTCATTACATATACAAATATAGTTGTCTACAGATGTAGACCCATGAATGGATGACCATGAATGTAAGGCCATTGTACATTTGATATTGTACTCCTGAGAAAATATATCGTAGCCCAGATGGATGAAACTAGATCCAAGGTCTTCAATCTTGTCCAATATTTACTCAATGTACAAGTCTAACCATGTGAATAGATGATCTGAGGTCAAACATGGAGAGACATCGTCTGATTACTAGCCAATGATGTAAGCTGTTAACAGATGCGAGAGGAATCACCGATAATGATAATGATCCTCAAGGTACTACAGTACATCTCACATGGTGTGAATAAATGATTTGATGTCGAACACGATACGAATTCTTTTAGTCGAAGGACAGTGATGTCAAACTATCGCTCGAAGTGAGAAACCTACCATTGATGTATGCAAGCCTCAAGGTACTGAAGGGGTGTTTCTAAGTCAACTTCTCGAATGATGTGCTGATGTTGACAAGAAGCGACTTGTCACAGGAGGGCCTTGATCTATCCCACATCAACGACAGAAAATGAGGTAAATTATTTTTGAGATGAAATATTGACTGATGACACAAGGTTCAAGGATGGCAGGCATGAAAATGAAGGTTCACTGTATTGTAAAGGATGAAGTTCTGAACTAAATGACTTCTCTAGAACATATCAGCAACATTGAAGTGAATTGGTAGCAATGACCAAAAACAAATTGATGGATGGTATGATATACCAATGGTATGATAACCATCAAGCTGAAGGGCCTAACCCACATTTTCACGGTGATGAGGTGAAAGTGTCATGTTCAAGAGCAACCTACTAGCATAGTGTTCCCATCTTTCTCCATTTTCCCCAGTCATTTCTAACCAGTACCTCTTTATTTTTATCAAGCTTGAGGAGGATAACATATGCTTGTTGTATAATTTCACCCTTTGGGTGAATCCATTGCTATTTAATGTTTTAACAAGTCTAGCGAAGGTGATACTCGGTCTTATCTAGATGGACAAATTTGTCAGTATTTGATGTTTTTTAATGAGTTTAATGATAAAGATAACTCGGTCCTTTTCACATTTAGAGAGTCTGAAAAGTGACTAAAAGGAAGCTCCACAAGTTGTTTTTTCGTAAAATAATCTCTCAAGTCCGAAAAAGCGTAAAATAATATAGGAGAGATATCGTTTCCAATCCTTGAACGAGCTGGAAAAGGCAAGTGCTCGACAATGTTTTCATATTTAGAGAGTTTGAAAAGAGCTTAAAGAGGACTCCGCTTTGAGGAACGAGTGGTGTCTAAGGTAGCAACTGGTTCTGGTGATGTTGGAACTTCTCAAAACATGTTGATTTATTTGAAGAGTCTGGCTAATAAGACCACTCATTGCAACTAACCCTCAAAAAAGGTAAAACAAACAAGTTAAAGTGTATGATCGTCCAAAGGGATGGTGGCGATGGGATGAAAAAAACCAAGGCTCATCTGACAAAAGAGGCTGATAGAATGTAAATCATGAGGGTTAAACTGGAAATGGGTTCATTTTTAAACAAGCTTGAACCATAAGGAACTATGCTTGGATTCAGTTTCATGTTTACACAAACTTGAAACGAAAAAACTATGCTTGAATTTAGTTTCATTTTTACACAAGCTTAAAACGAAAAAACTATTCTTAAGATTGGTTTACATGCCTCGAACATGATGAAAAGGAGAGTCTTCTATAACCATATAGAAGTCACTGCGGTGAAGCAGGACAGTTATCCAACACCTTTTGGCTTCGTCCAGATAGGGACAAAGGTGAATGGGGTGATTCCCTTCACATAACCTACAAGGAAACTTAACTTTACCACTAGGTGCATGCCCCCCAAGCTTCATTACATTCACCTAAGTAGACTACTCGTGGCTATTAGGTGGATGAAATGAAGGTTCTTTTACAAGATCAAGTGAAAGACTCAACTGGGATTTTACAAGATCTAATCAAAGACTCGACTTGGAACTTTCCTCCAGGGGACCTTGTTTCATTTTTTAACGAGCTTGACATAAGAAATAAACTCTGCTCAGATTCCTTGTTTCATTTTTTAATGAGGTTGACACAAGACCAGGAACCATCCTCATATTCCTTGTTTCCCTTTTTAGTGAGGTTGACACAAAACAAGGAACTATCCTTAAATTCCCTTGTTCCATTTTTTAACAACGTTGACACAAGGCAACGAACTATCCTCAAATTCCCTTGTTTCATTTTTTAACAAGGTTGACACAAGACAGTGAACTATCCTCATAGACCCTTGTTTCATTTTTTAACGAGGTTGACACAAGACAATGAACGATCCTCAAATTCCCTTGTCTCACTTTCTAACAAGGTTGACACAAGACAAAGAACTACCTCCTGACCACAACTCATAAGAGGTCATGAAGGAGAGATCTAGTTCCAATGCCCCCAGTACATGTTGTACAACATCACTAAATTGATCGTCAGTTGATGTAGGTATGGAACAAGTTGCCACATAATTAATCCGTGGCAGTGATTATACCATTGGTATGAAAGGACCACTTAGGGAAATGGTTGACTAGAAGCCATATTTGGATCGGGAAATGAAAGTTGGTCAATGGTGACAATCATGCCTTCATGCGGGAAACAAATCACTCAAAAGAGTGTTGAAACAATAGCTCACATTCCATAAACATAGCCGTGCCCAAGAAGTAAATTGTAATCTAATGGGCTTGGAACTACTATCACGTTCAGATAAATGATTTTTCCTCCCAAATTAATAGCTAACTGAGGGAGGATCCCTAATGGTTGACTTGTTCCTCTGTTAAAACCCAACAAATTTTGGGTAACTAGCACAAGCAGCAGTGAACCAAGAGCTTGCCAAGCAGTTGAGGAAAGGATACTCACTGATGCACCTTCATCTATAATAGTGCCCGATACAATCATATTAAAAACTTGTACTATGATCTGGAAGGGCACATAAGAAGGAAGACAAAATCCTGCCAGTCGACTCCAATCAAAGGAAGTGACCAGACTACTTGGAGGGGGTACCATAGAAATGGGAGGATTAACCCCTTGAGTTATGAGAGTGGGAGGATTTTTCTCTTGTCTTGATGGAATAGGAGGACTGCCCCCAAGCTCATTAGAAGCTAAAGAAACAGAAATAATTTGAGTGGTATCATATTCACTATCTTCAGGAAAGGTATGATTTACTGAAGGTGAAATCGGGTCAACTGTTACCTCGACCTGTTGATTTGGGTGGGGCATAAACTCATAGGATTCACTTTCATAGAGATTGGTTTTGACCGACGGTTGATTTTGGTTAGTCAATTCATCAACTAGTGAGGATTTAGGGAGAGTTTCCTGTAATCAGATGTAAGTCACTACGGTGAAGCAGGACAATTACCCAACACTTTCTTGGCTTCATCCAGATAGGGACAAAGGTGAATGGGGTGATTACCTTCACATAACCTACATGGAAACTTAAATTTTCCCTTCTTTCTATGAACTTTATTACCACTAGTTGATGGTGTTTCACCAACATGATCTCCAGAAGTTGATGACATAGTATGATGTGAACGGGAAGACCATTCTTCTAAGATATGAGGAATATCAGGACAATTCCAAAGAATATGGTCTCCCAATCAAAGTTTGCATGGATATCGAACTTTGTGAGGCCTGACAGATGGTTTCCCATTAGATGTTGCATTCAAAGCAATGGTTGCTTGGTTTCCTCTCTTTTTGCTTCTTCTTCTTCTTCTTCCTCCCTTTCTTCTTCTTCTTAGCCACTTGGTTAGTAGTACCAATACTTTCACCAGGCGAAGAAGAAGAAGGGGAGGAATAAACAACCGAGGAAGAAGGCAAAGGGTCAACTTTAGGATCAGTTGGAGGTTGATTTTTTCCAGTTGGAGGTGTACTCGATTGTGAAGAAATCACGACATTTTGAACCAAGGAGGTTGAAAACAACCATACTGGAAAGCTAATGGTAAATCCCAGAAGGGACAATTTAGCCATATAAGGAGCACCAATATTTCTGAAAGGAGGAAATGGACTAGGATTCCCATGAAAAGGAATTCCTTGATCAGTTGACTCTGGATTTTTCACCATATGTTTCAACCTAAGATCAACTAAGGAGTGAGTGTAGAGGATGTTATCCATTGTCAATTAATTTTTACGACACTAGAACACAACTTCACTTTTTCATTTTTAAAGAGTCGAGAAAAATAAAAAGATTATTCTAGTCGCCTTCGATGTTTAATGAGCCTAAAGGGACAAGTGCTTATATGATCCTTTTCTTTTAAAGAATCGAAAAGGAATGAAAGTGACTGCTCTGGAGATTCTAGACAAGAGGGTTTACCAAACAAACCGCAAAACTATAATATACACCTTGGTGATAAATGAAGGAGAAATTAACAAGGACTTTATCTATGGTAGTCAATCTTCCTGAATGCTGTGTTCGGTGCGTTGTGATCAGTAAGGTGGCAGAATTGACTTCCTAGGGATAAAGGATTTCAAACTATTGGGGTCTCCCACTATATACTAGACGGTACAGGGAGCACAAGTCCATACTAGCACTTATCAAATGAAAGAGGAGGAATCACCCAACCTCAGTGAAAACAACATCCTCTAGGTTTAAAGATGCCGAAAAATGTCTCTAGCCTAGACCTCTAGATGTTTTCCGTTAAGTTCCAATGTGTTATTAGATTAATTGATGTAAATTTTAGGTTGATCTTGCTTAAAATTTGCCTTTGAGGGTTCACCATGAGATGTTTTCCAAAATTCCTAAGAATGCAACTAGAATGAGAAGCACTCTTTCCATTTGTTTTCAACAATGAAAATCCTAGCTATGAGGGATAGAGCATACAAGTACTTTTTGAACAAGCAACAAAGAGCACAAACTAGATGCAATTCCCTAAACCATTCCTTTCAAGCATTCACAAACTTCAAAATGCAAATTGCATGTATTTCTTTTTAGTTTCTCTTAATGTGAATGATGCAATAAGAAAAACTAATGCACAAATGATTCAAATCTTTTTTCATAAAAAATGACGATTTGTGACAATTTATTTTAAAAGGGAAAGGAAAATTGCACGACACTTTCAATTTTAAAGAAATGAAGGTTTTCGACACTTTATATGAAAATACAAATCAAATGCACAAGTGAATTAATCGATTATCTATGAAGGAAGACTATACAACACTTCATTATTTAAAGAAAATGACGACTTTACGACACTTTCCTATTGACAAAAATAATCGATCAAAAACTTACTTTGACTATAGACTACTAATGACAAAGAAAACATGAAAGAAACATTAATCAATCCAATCAAAGTAGGGCTAGATTAACGAGATGAAAAGACTATTTTTAGAGAGAAGACATCATTTACATTCAACAAGCAATTCAAACTGATGAAAATTGACAAAAAATTTCAGTTCCTAGATGGGAGAACTCACCCTAAAGGGATCATCACAGGCAGCAGTTAGATACAGTGCGATGCATCGCACTAGATCTATGCAGGAAGTGCACTGCATCAGTCATAGAAGTGTGATGATTACTAAAGGCAATTTTATGCTTAAATTTAATTCAATTTTCTGTGAATTTGGACTTGAATTCAACAAATTACAGAAGGTACAGTATGTCAAAGTGTTTTAAGAGATTGATAAGCTAATATAATGGATAGGATTGTTCCCCAGCGGAGTCGCCAATTTTTTTTGGCGAATTTAGTGTTTCTTCAAATGCCTAACCCTCTAGATGTAGTAGCTAGTGTAGAAAAAATAGACAAAGTAGTTCGTTACTTTTCCTATAGTTAACAGATAAGAGAAAGAATAACTGTTAAGAAACCATCTCAAGAAAAGATAGAAAAGATAGATCAACGCCTTAAAATTCAACCTCTTCGAGGGGGAAACCTCCTTTACATTACATAAATGAACAATTCTTGGATGATACAAATGACAAAACCTCCTTATTATATATAGGAGTCTAAGGAGTCACAATATAACCCAGCCGACCTAACAATAATAATATAAAGCCACAAAAATAACAATAGAGGGATTCTATGGGGCACAGTAATAACAATATGGGGATAATATGGGCACAACGATATTAATAATGGGTACAATTACAATAGTAATGGGGTAATCACTAGTATTATAGGGACCCAACATGTCCCTCTCCTTCAAAAAATTGTTGTCCTCAACGCTTGAGTAGTTCTGGATACTTCTGTATAAAATTCTCATCCTCCCATGTGGAATCTTCAGCGGATAAGTTTTTCCACTTGATAAGATACTTTGAAATTGATCGATTTCGTAGATGTCGAGTTCTTGTTTCTATGACTACTTCCGGTTCCAATATAATTTTTCCTTCCTCGTCAAAATCTGGAAATATTGTTTGAACTGGGAGCTTGTAGCCTATAACTGTTATGAAACCAGCTCAAGAAAAAGATAGAAAAGATAGATCAATGCCTTAGAATTTAGCCTCTTCAAGGGGGAAACCTCCTTTACATTACATAAATGAACAATTCTTGGATGATACAAATGAAAAGACCTCCTTTCTATATAAAGGAGTCTAAGGGGTCATAACATGATCAGAGCCGACATAACAATAATAATGTAAGGGCACAATAATAACAATAGTGGGCTTCTATGTGGCACAATAGTAATAATATGGGCACTACATGGGTACATCAATATAATAAGTGGGTTGTACTAATAACAATAAGGGGTTACACTAGTAGTATAGGGGCCTAACATGCCCCTCTCCTTCAAAAAGCATTGTCCTCAACGCTTGAGTAGTTCTTGATGCTTCTGTATAAAATTCTTGTCCTCCCATGTGGAATCTTCACCAGGTAAGTTCTTCCACTTGATGAGATACTATGAAATTGATCGATTTCGTAGTTGTCGGGTTCTTGTTTCTGTGACTGCTCCAGGTTCGAATATGATTTTTCCTTCCTCTTCAATTTCTGGCAATATTGTTTGAATTGGGATCTTTTGCAACTTTTGAATAAGTGGCCATACTTCATCGTCCTTCTTCCATTCATCCCTTGCTTCGTTTATCCAATCTGGTTGGATAACAGAAACAGCACAAAACAATGCTTCCACATTCTCATCCTTTCTTGAGAGTGCATCTGCCACCACATTTTGCTTCCATTTTTTGTAGATGATTTCAAAGTCATAACCCAACATCTTTGTGACCCACTTTTGTTGCTCTTCAGAGGATAATCTTTGTTCTAAAAAGTATTTAAGGCCATCATGATCCATTTTTACCTTCAAGTGTCTTCCCATTAGGTAGGGTTGCCATTTCTTAAGTGCATGGAGTATTGCCAACATTTCCTTCTCATAAATAGCTTTGTGTAAAAACTTTCCCTTGATTGGATGACTTTCAAAAGTAATGGGTCTATCATCTTGCATTAAAACAGCACCAATTCCATTTCCTGAAGCATCACATTCCACAATAAAGATTTTTGTGAAGTGCGGTGTAGCTAAGACTGGTACTTGGCACATTGCCTCTTTAAGATGTTTGAATGCCTTTGTTGCTTCTGGAGTCCATGAAAATGCATCTTTCTTCAATAATGTTGTTAGAGGTGCTGCTATTCTCCCATAATTCTTAAAAAACTTGCGATAATACCCTGTCAACCCGAGAAATCCTCGTGGATGCTTTATGGATGTGGGAATTTTCCATTCCTTAATGGCTTTAATTTTGCTAGGGTCTACCTTAACTCCTTCATGAGATACAATATGACCCAGATATTCCACCTCTTGTACTCCAAAGAAACATTTGGATCTTTTTGCATATAGTTGTTTCTCCTCCAATAGTTGTAGCACCTTGTCAACATGTTCAACATGATCCTTCCAAGACTTGTTGTAGATTAGTATATCATCAAAAAATACTAACACAAATTTCCTAAGGAATGGTTTGAAAATTGAATTCATCAAACCTTGAAATGTTGACGGTGCATTGGTAAGGCCAAAAGGCATGACCAAAAATTCATAATGACCCTCATGAGTTCTAAATGTTGTTTTTGGAATGTCTTCAATCTTCATTCTGATTTGATGATATCCTGAACGAAGATCCAACTTGGTGAAGTAAATTGATCCATTTAATTCATCCAGTAATTCATCAATGACAGGAATGGGAAACTTATCTTTAATAGTGAGCTTGTTGAGCTCCCTATAATCTGGACACATGTGCCATGATCCATCCTTCTTGTGCACCAATACTACTGGAGCAGAGAAAGAACTTTGACTCGGTTGAGTTATACCAACCTCTAGCATTTCTATAACCATACGTTCAATTTCACTCTTTTGGGCATAAGGATATCTGTACGGCCTGATGTTTGGAGGAACACTTCTTGGAATCAGATGAATAGCATGATCATGATCACGAATAGGTGGGAGACCTTTAGGAGTCTCAAATACCTTGGAATGATTGTCCAATACTTTTTGGAGATCTGGAGAAATAGATGATTCCACTGTGGACACATCTAGTGAACATAATTGTGCAATTACACCTCTTTGTTCGTTTTTTAGAAGCTTTGTCATACCGTTAGAGCTGATTATCTTTCCCAGTTTACCTGAAATACCCCTTCATTCAACTTCCTTTCCTTCCACAGAAAATTTCATGACAAGTTCTTGAAAATTGAAAGATATTGTACCCAAGGATTGTAGCCATTGGACTCCTTGTACAACATCAACACCTCCCATTGGAATGGAAAGAATTGGGCTAGTCAATACATATTCTCCCATGGATAGCTTGAAATTATGGCACTTTCCTGAACAATTTATTGTTCCTCCATTTGCAACCATCACTTGACACTCTGGTGCTGGATATAAGAAGCAATTTAATTCTCTTGCTACCTTACAATGAATAAAATTATGGGTACTTCCTGAATCAATCAACACTATTACCTTTTTCTTCTTGACTTGCCCTTCTATCTTGATGTTTTGAGGAGTGGTAATTCCCGCCAATGCATTACAAGATATGGTTAGATTAATTTCTTCTTTATGTAGGCTTTGTTCCTGGAGTATATCCTCTTCTTTTGACCTCTCTTGCTCCTTTTCTTCTTCCTCTTCACAATCTATGTAGAATAATTTCTTCTCAGCACACTTATGACCTTTAGTGTATTTTCTATCACAACTGTAACAAAGCCCTTTTGTTCTTTTTTTTTCCAATTGTTCTGGTGTCAACCTTATAGGTTGTGGAAGACTAGCGGCAACAACACTTCTGTCTTTATAGTTGTGAGTGGTATGCTTTCTGGTTGCCATAATTTTGCTTTCCATTTTTCTTGCTAACCTGAATGCCTTCTCTAATGAATCAGGTTCCCAAAGGTGAACATCATGTTGGATATTATCCTTTAAAGACCCTATGAACACATCAATCCTATGCTCCTCTGGAATATCTTTTACCCTTATGTTCATTTTTTGGAACTCCTCATGTGCTCCATTATTGAACCCTTTTGTTTGAGACTTATCAATTGGCTAAAAAAAGTGTTGCTTTTTGTATCCTCATAATGTGCTATCAATTCTTCCATAAAAATTGCCCAAGTGATAAATTTGTTATGAGAGCAAAGCCATTGATACCATACAAAATGATTTGGTTCCAAATATAAAGTTGCAATACGTACCTTTTGTGTTTTTTGCACATTATTGAGATCGAAAAATTGCTCCATCTGTAATATCCATGTTGCAAGATCCTTGCCATCAAACTTCCTCTTATCGATTTTTGGAATATGGTGGGTCTTTGATCCAACATTAGTGTCTATGGAATCATTATTAACATTTATTTTATTCTCATCATGAGTTTCCTTTACTACCCTTTCACCATTAGTGACCCTTTCTTGTAGCAACTTATTCATATTTATCTTCAATTCTTCCATGTTTGTCTTCAAATCTATCTTCAAATTATCCATCTTAGCTTCCACGTCATTCATCTTAGCTTCTACACCTTTCTTTAAACAATCCATCTTAGCTTCTAAGCCTTTCTTTAAACCATCCATCTTAGATTCTGTTCCCTTTTGTGCAAGGGACAGTTGTTGCACTTGGTCTTGTAATTTTGATATATCATGTTGCATTTCTTCCTCTTCTTCATGAGTCGTGCTAGAGCTTTCAGGTTCCTTGCTAGGTGTTTGCATTTTCTTTCCTCGGGGCATCAGTTACCGATAATAATGCTCTACTATGCCCTTTGAATTCCTTTAAAATAAATTTTCAAACGAAGCTTAAGCAAAAATTTAAGAAAATCTACACACCTTTTTTCACTTTGTAGGAGCTCGATATTGCCTTTGATGTATCTCTGCACTTTCCAATCACCTAGATCTGAATTTATGACCTGCTGTAGCACTCTATGTCCTCTTTCCAATGGCACAAGTCTGACCCAAATTGGATTCTCCAAGGAAGAGTTATACGAAATCTCCCACAGTGACTTGATTATAGACTAGTTCAGTAGAGTGAACATGTATGACGTGCCATGAGTCACTGTTCCGACCTTTGGATTTGAAAAACGCATACAAGAAACTACAGTCCATCCTATTTATGTACCTTCTTACAAAATTTCAATCTGATCCCTAGAGAGAAAGTTATGACGCTTTTCCCTAGGTCACCTGTTTGGAGTGTATTTCAGGAGTCTGCAAAAAGACCAACTTCCTCAGATCATATCTCTGCAAATATAGCGCGAACAGCTTTGAAATTCAGACCCGAGGTTTAACATAATTTCTTCTCAAATGGGGTTTTTTTTGCAACTTCTGAAACATCACCAAAAAAAAGCTATAGCGAAAATGCCACGATGACCTGTTTGGAGCAGCGAAACCGTAGAATCCAAAGCTCTGATACGAAATGTTATGAAACCAGCTCAAGAAAAAGATAGAAAAGATAGATCAACGCCTTAGAATTCAGCCTCTTCGAGGGGGCAACCTCCTTTACATTACATAAATGAACAATTATTGGATGATACAAATGAAAAGACCTCCTTTCTTTATATAGGAGTCTAAGGGGTCATAACATAATTAGAGCCGACATAACAATAATAATGTAAGGGCACAATAATAACAATAGTGGGCTTCTATGTGGCACAATAGTAATAATATGGGCACTACATGGTTACATCAATATAATAAGTGGGCTATACTAATAACAATAAGGGGTTATACTAGTAGTATAGGGGCCTAACAATAACCTTCTTTAAACATGAAACATGGAAAACTGGGTGCAATCGAGAAGCTGTAGGAAGCTCCAATTTGTATGCCATAGTACCAATCTTTTGCAACACCTTGTATGGACCATAATACTTTGGTGATAATTTATTATCCTTCTTAGCTTACTTGAGGGACATTTGCTTATATGGTTGTAGCCATAGGAATACCTAATCACCTACATCAAAACTTCTTTCGCTGTGATGTTGATCTGCTTGTTGTTTCATTCTATTATGTGCCAACACGAGGTTATCCTTTAAGAGTTGGAGGACTTGTTGTTGATGTTCGATGTGATGTTCCACTGCCTGAACCTTAGAATTTTCTCTTAAATATGATGTGATGGATGGCGGCTGACACCCATAAAGTTCCATAAATGGGGTCATTTTTGTTGTTGTATGAAAGGAAGTGTTATACCACCATTCAGCCAAAGGCAACCATTTGACCCACTGTGTTTGTTTATCATATACAAAGAAACGAAGATATCCTTCCAAACATTTGTTTACTATCTCAATTTTCCCATCAGATTGAGGATGATAAGATGAGCTATGAGTTAACTAAGTACCAAGACAAGAAAATAATTCTGTCCAAAAATTTCCAGTGAAAATGGGATATCTGTCACTTACAATAATCTTTGGGTTTCCATGTAGCTTTTGAATTGTTTCCATAAATGCAATAGAAACTGTACTAGATTTAAATGGATGTGATAATGCACAAAAGTGTGCATACTTGGTAAGTCTGTCAACTACCACCATGATGACACTCTTTCCCTCAGACTTGGGTAAACCTGTGATAAAACCCATTGAGACCTCCTCCCAATGTTGGCTTGGAATGGATAAAGATTGTAATAGACCTAGTGTCTTAATTGTTTCAACTTTATTTTTTTGGCAAACCAAAAATTCTACCACAAACTTTTGAATATATGATTTAAGGCCATCCCAAAAAAATTCCTTCTTAACCCTTGGTAATTTTTTAAAAATCCTGAGTGCCCTCCTAATGGAGAAGTGTGCAATTCCATAAGAATCTTTTGTTTTAGCTGGGAATTCTTACAGAGGTATAAGCGATCTTTCTACCATAACGAATCATTTTTCCATCTAAATGTATCCGACGTACTAGAATATTGTTGTAAGTTTTGAATAAGTGCCCACACTTCTTCGTCATTCTTCCATTCCTCCCTTGCCTCGTTTATCCAATCTGGTTGGATAATAGAAATGGCGCACAACAATGCTTCCACATCCTCATCCTTTCTTGAGAGTGCATCTGCCACCACATTTTGCTTCCCTTTTTTGTAAATGATTTCAAAGTCATAACCCAACATCTTTGTGACCCACTTTTGTTGCTCTTCAGAGGATAATCTTTGTTCTAAAAAGTATTTAAGGCTATCATGATCCGTTTTTACCTTGAAGTGTCTTCCCATTAGGTAGGGTCGCCATTTCTTAAGTGCATGGAGTATTGCCAACATTTCCTTCTCATAAATAGCTTTGTGTAAAAACTTTCCCTTGATTGGATGAATTTCAAAAGCAATGGGTCTTTCATCTTGCATTAGAACAACACCAATTCCATTTCCTGAAGCATCACATTCCACAATAAAGGATTTTGTGAAGTCCGGTGTAGCTAAGACCGGTGCTTGGCACATTGCCTCTTTAAGATGTTCGAAGGCCTTTGTTGCTTCCGGAGTCCATGAAAATACATCTTTCTTCAATAATGTTGTTAGAGGTGCTGCTATTCTCCCATAATTCTTAACAAACTTGCGATAATACCCTGTCAACCTGAGAAATCCTCGCAGATGCTTTATGGATGTGGGGATTTTCCATTCCTTAATGGCTTTAATTTTTCTAGGGTCTAACTTAACCCCTTCATGAGATACAATATGACCCAGATATTCCACCTCTTGGACTCCAAAGAAACATTTGGATCTTTTTGCATATAATTCTTTTTCCTGCAATAGTTGTAGCACCCTCTCAACATGTTCAACATGATCCTTCGAAGACTTGCTGTAGATTAGTATATCATCAAAAAATACTAACACAAATTTTCTAAGGAATGGTTTGAAAATTGAATTCATCAAACCTTGAAATGTTGAAGGTGCATTGGTAAGGCCAAAAGGCATGACCAAAAATTCATAATGACCCTCATGAGTTCTAAATGTTGTTTTTGGAATGTCTTCAATCTTCATTCTGATTTGATGATATCCTGAACGAAGATCCAACTTGGTGAAGTAAATTGATCCATGCAATTCATCCAGTAAATCATCAATGACAGGAATGGGAAACTCATCTTTAATAGTGAGCTTGTTGAGCTCCCTATAATCTGGACACATGCACCATGATCCATCCTTCTTGTGCACCAATACTACTGGAGCAGAGAAAGAACTTTGACTCGGTTGAATTATACCAGCCTCTAGCATTTCTGCAACCATACATTCAATTTCACTCTTTTGGGCATAGGGATATCTTTACAGCCTGATGTTTGGAGGAACACTTCCTGGAATTAGATGAATAGCATGATCATGATCGCACATAGGTGGGAGACCTTTGGGAGTCTTAAATACCTTGGAATAATTGTCCAGGACTTTCTGAGATCTGGAGAAATAGATGATTCTGATGTGGAAACGTCTAGCAAACATAATTGTGCAATTACACCTCTTTGTTCCTTTTTTAGAAGCTTTTACCATTAGAGCTGATTATCTTTCTTGGTTTCCCTACAATACCACTTAATTCAACTTCCTTTCCTTCCGTAGAAAGTTTGATGAAAAGTTCTTGAAAATTAAAAGCTATTTTACCCAAGGATTGTAGCCATTGGACTCCTAGTACAACATCAACACCTCCCATTGGAATGGAAAGCATTGGGCTAGTCAATACATATTCTCCCATGGATAGCTTGATATTATGGCACTTTCCAGAGAAATTTATTGTTCCTCCATTTGCAACTATCACTTGACACTCTGGTGCTGGATATAAGAAGCAATTCAATTATTTTGCTACCTTACAATGAATAAAATTGTGGATACTTCCTGAATCAATCAACATTATTACCTTTTTATTCTTGATTTGTCCTTCTATCTTGATGGTTTGAGGAGTGGTAATTCCCACCAATGCATTACAAGATATGGTTGGATTCATTTCTTTTTTATCTAGGTTTTGTTCTTGGAGTATATCCTCTTCTTTTGACCCTTCTCGCTCCTTTTCTTCTTCCTCTTCACAATCTATGTAGAATAATTTCTTCTCAGCACACTTATGACCTTTATTGTATTTGCTATCACAACTGTAACAAAGCCCTTTTGCTCTTTTTTCTTCCAATTGTTGTGGTGTCAACCTTATAGGTTGTGGAAGACTAGCGGCAAAAACACTTCTGTATTTATAGTTGTTTGTGGTATGCTTTCTGGTTGCCATAATTTTGCTTTCCATTTTTCTTGCTAACCTGAATGCCTTTTCTAATAAATCAGGTTCCCAAAGGCGAACATCATGTTGGATATTATCCTTTAAAGACCCTATGAACACATCAATCCTATGCTCCTCTGGAGTATTTTTTTACCTTTATGTTCAATTTTTGGAACTCCTAAATGTGCTCCATTATTGAACCCTTTTGTTTGAGACTTATCAATTGGCTAAAGAAAGTGTTGCTTTTTGTATCCTCATAATGTGCTATCAATTCTTCCGTAAAAATTGCCCGAGTGATAAATTGTTTATGAGAGCAAAGCCATTGATACCATACAAACTGATTTGGTTCCAAATATAAAGTTGCAATACGTACCTTTTATGCGTTTTGCACATTATTGAGATCGAAAAATTGCTCCATCTGTAATATCCATGTTGTGGGATCCTTGCCATCAAACTTCCTCATATCAATTTTTGGAATATGGTGGGTCTTAGATCCAACATTAGAGTCTATGAAATCATGATTAACATTTCTTTTGCTCTCATCATGAGTTTCCTTTACTACCCTTTCACCATTAGTAAGAATTTCTTGTAGAAACTTTGTTAAATTTGTCTTCAAATCTTCCATGCCTGTCTTCAAATCTTCCATGTTTCTCTTCAAATCTATCTTCAAATCATCCATCTTAGCTTCCACGTAAATCATCTTAGCTTCTACGCCTTTCTCTAAACAGTCCATCTTAGCTTCTACACCTTTCTTTAAACCATCCATCTTAGCTTCTACATCTTTCTTTAAACCATCCATCTTAGATTCTGTTCGTTTTTGTGTAAGGGACAATTGTTGCACTTGGTCTTGTAATTTTGATATATCATGTTGCATTTCCTCATCTTCTTCATGAGTCATGCTAGAGCTTTCAGGTTCCTTACTAGGTGTTTGCATTTTCTTTCCTCGGGGCATCAGTTACCGATAATAATGCTCTACTATGCCCTTTGAATTCCTTCAAAATAAATTTCAAACCAATCTTAAGCAAAAATTTAAAAGAATCTACACACCTTTTTGTACTTTGTAGGAGCTCGATATTTCCTCTGATGTATCTATGTACATTCAAATCATCCAGTTATAAAATTGTGACCCACAGTAGCCCTCTTTTTCCTCTTTCCAATGCCACCAGTCTGATCCAAATTGGATTCTCCAAGGAAGAGTTATGCGAAATCTCCCACAGTGACCTGATTATAGACTAGTTCAGTAGAGCAAGCTTGCACGACATTCCACGAGTCACTGTTTCAACCTTTGGCTCTGCAAAATATATACAAGAAACTACAGCCCGTCCTCTTTCTATACCTTCTTATGAAATTTAAATCCGATGCTCAGAGAGAAAGTTATGACGATTTTCCCCAGGTCACCTATTTGGAATGTAATTCAGGAGTCTGCAAAAAGACCAACTTCCTCAGATCATATCTCCGCAAGTATAGTGTGAAAAGCTCTGAAATTTGGACCTGAGATTCAATGCGATGTCTTCTCAAATGGTTTTTTTTTTAGCTTCTGAAACGTTGTAGAAAAAAAGTTATAGCGAAAATACCACGATGACCTGTTTGGAGTAGTGAAACCCTAGAATCCAAAGCTCTGATACCAAATGTTATGAAACCAGCTCAAGAAAAGATAGAAAAGATAGATCAACGCCTTAGAATTCAGGCTCTTCAAGGGGGAAACCTCCTTTACATTACATAAATAAAAAATTCTTGGATGATACAAATGACAAAACCTCCTTTCTATATATAGGAGTCTAAGGATTCATAATATAACCCAGCTGACCTAACAATAATAATATAAAGCCACAAAAAAAACAATAGAGGGATTCTATGGGGCACAGTAATAACAATATGGGGATAATAGGGGCACAACAATATTAATAATGGGTACAATTACAATAGTAATGGGGTAATCACTAGTATTATAGGGACCCAACAATAACAAAGGTACCAACCTGTAACTTTCACTCGATCACTCTCTCCTTTGACCAATTTCACCACTTCTTTCCGTACTTAACTCGCTTGGAAAGTGCCTGCACACAAGCTGAGATAGAAACCCATCAAAGCATACAATAATGATGATCTGTTAACTAAACATATCATAGAATCAAGAATACGATATACATCATATAAACACATGAATGGAAAAAGATTAGAATTCTTTATTGATAGAAGGAAATATTACAACCCATGTGGATGCATGCTCGATTCAGTGTCATCCTTCCAGCTTCAAACCCTTCTCTCCTCATGAAGCAACATTTGACATCATTACAATACTCTTACTAATATCATTCAAACAAAATTTCCTTAGCTCAAGAAATTCCAATCTAGACTGGCCTTTGAATTCTTGGTCAATTTATAGCTAAATGAAGGAGGTTAAACCATTAATGGCCCTCATGAATGCTTTGCCAAAATTGGGAAGCAGTTCCATGGAGGAAGGGATAATGGATTAAGGTTCTTTCATCCTCTTCCTCATCCAAAAGCGAGCTCCATCAATCTATAAACTTCCAGAAGCATCCATTGGATGACGAATCCAATGGATTCATTTCAAAAATTCAATGAATCTCACTCAGCACAGGTGAAACAAAGGCTAGGTGCGATGCATAGCACCTAGACATTGTAGTTCTTGCAATGCATTGCAGCCTGATAGAAGGCTCCCTGCGCTGATCTCCTTAGGGAAACTTTTTGGATAAATGGTGAGATGAAACTCTTGGGATGCAAACATGATGTAGGTTAACTTCATTAGGGAATGAAAACAACTAAATTATGGCTTGATGAACCCTAATAATATGGATCTGGAAGCTGGGGTTGATGTGTCCAAATTGACCTGTCACAAGGTGCTATGTTTTAAAGACTCTAGAACATGTCTCTAACCTAGACCACTAAATATGAACGTTAATGTTTCAAATTATCCTTATATTAATTGATATATTTTTAAGTTGATCTTGGAATTATGTTTCAATTTCAAGGCCTTAATGGTGTTACCTTTTCATAAAATGCAAACTAGATGATGGAATTAAATCCTTCAATTCAATGAAAGTTATCTATGTATGGATGAAGATCACTCAAATCATGCATCAAACCAAATGAAAAATTGCATCCATGAAAATCTTCAAATGCTAAATGAGTAGTATGAAATCTAATCTTTCATATGAAATGCAATGCCAAAACAAAACTTAAAGGAAAATTTCTTTAAGATATAGTGATGATTTGTTCTCTTTTTAAAAATGCAACTAATGGAATCTAGTGAAAAAGTAAAAGAGAATGAAAGCAAGCCAACAAATATGAAAAAAATCACATCGATGATTTGAATGAAACACAAAATGCTTCGAAAACTATGAAAAGAATTAACACTTTCAATTTGACTTTTTGAAACACAAAATTCAAAGCAAACACTTCATTTTCATTCAAATGAGACAATCAATTTGTAATCTATTGTTTGTCAAAGAACAAAAAGTGACATGCAAAGGATGTCTAAACACACAAATACTCTTTAACACAGGTAATTGATGTCTCATGACTAATGAAAATACTAACAAGTGGATGAAGGTTGACGTAGAAGACCTAGAAACCCTAAAAGGTTGATCAAACTTCAAGCGCAGCCAAACCATGTTAAAAGGTGATTGCAATTAGACAATAATAGAGTCAATCGAGATCATACTGGCAAACCACTGGGAGAAGGCAAACATAACTAAAAGTAAGAAAAAAAACCTAAATTTCTTAAACCTCTGCAATCATCACACATGTTAAGAGGAAAGTAGTGATCATCGCTACTCTAAGCCACAAACCCACGATATCATCGCAACTATCAAGGTAAAAACTAAGATGGTCAAAGAAAATAAAAAAGAAACACAAACTCTTCAAGAAGAGCTCAAATTAAAAACCTTTAGACATTTACCAAAAAGTGACACTGACTACAAACAAGTAAAGAAGTCTAAAAATGAATGGTTAATCAAATTTGTCAAAAGACAAGGTGAAGAAAAAGAAGGAAAGGGTCATAGGCTCCCTAGTAGAGTCACCATTTTGTTGACAAGGTTGACCCTCTCTACAGACAGAGATGATCACTCTAGCCCAATTAGTGGGTCTAGCAACTAAAGTGATAATCAACTAGACATATTCCTAGGTTATAATTAGGAAAAAGAACAAAAGAGATGACCTACCTCGTTCTGATGTTTTTATGATTTCCTTTGTTGAGGGCCTCGAACGCTTGTGTCACAAAATTGTTCCTTATTCTTTCAACGCTTATGTACTTGCACAAGCGATCAAGGGAAAACAAAGAATGCCAAAACCAATAGCAAATCGAATAACAACCTACTTAACTGATTAAGGAATGCCAAGCTAATACATACATGAACATATATATTTTGGGAATATGAACCAGCAGTTGTATATTATGTAAAGAATAAAGGGAAACTTACGACCATAGCCTTGATGTTGAAAGGCTCTCTTTGAGTGGTAATCCAACTCCAAGCCAAGAAACTCTCCAAACACTCCTTCTCCAAGTTTAAAGAATAACCTTTAAGCACAAGTTGAACATAGGGGTGCAAGTGGACATAGACCAACCATTTGAGAATGGGAGAGGAGGAATTTATAGGCTAGGAGAGGGAGTTAGGACTCCCCCAAAGATAGGATTAGGCCCACATCTCAAGGATTTAGCTCATATGAAAAAGGCAAAGAGGTCAAGTTAGGAGGATTCAACCTCATCTAGGCAAAACCACATCCATATCGCCACTCTCAAAGCTTCTAGAACACGAAGCTTCTCATCCTCTTTGGAAAAATTACCTTTTTGGGATTATCGTGCGTATGAAAGGGAATAGGGTGATGCCATTATGGGTCAAATACCATGCAACAGGTGATCATCGAGGTTTTAAGCTTCATAAGAGTGATGACCCTCATTTTAGGGTTTTAAGAGCTATTTCTTCAGGGAAAGATCAAGACATTTTCTAAGCAAAATTAAAGGAGAGATCTGAGCTATATATATTGATGAGTATACTGTAAAATGGTCATGTTTTGGGAACTTTGGGGTATGTCATAGGAAAGTGCAGGAGGTGTGACAAAATACCATGTAACACTTGCCCTAGGGAAATCCCCTCTTGTGCCATTTATGACATGTTGGGCCACTGTACCAATTAATGCCCAACATTGAATGTGTTGAAACTCATTCTTGATGCCCCTTAGGCATGTACATTAATTCCTTCCCTATTAGGGGAAACTCTTTTGTAATGATGGGAACTCTTTTGTAGCATGTGATTCTACAAAGATAAACAAATTTCAATATTGTCAAGTGGACATTCTCTTAATGCTTGTTTCTTTATACATTTAGGACAAAATATAGACAAAGAAACATTTTCATACCAAGAATGTCTACTTTAAAATTATCAAGATAATTTCCAAGAATGTCTTTCCTCTTGATATGTTTTAGCACAACTCAAAAATTTATTCAAAATATAATTGAGACACATAGCCATTACCCCTTAGGTTAAGGATATGAATCCACTCATCCCTTATACCTCTAAGTAAGAGAGTTTTCAATGTATAAAATCCTAGATTATGGAATTTTTCTCTCTTAACATTATATGCAAATATATCTACCAAATATTCAAGAGCTTCATATTCTCTTTGAGTCATTTTAAATATTCGCTCTTTAATATCATGATGTATACAATATTCTTTATATTTTTCTACAAACAATCTTGTCATTTCATCCCATGATCTTATCACATTGTACCTATAGCCATAAATGATCTGAATTTTAACAGGAATGCAACAAATTACAAAGATAACCATAAACACAGAGATGCAGTGGAAATAATACTTCATTTCATTAATGTAAAACACTAAAATATGCTTACAAATAGAAACGGAAATAACGCAGCCAGGGCTATGGTAGCTTATCTTTGAGAAGAGATGTGGCAGCTACATGCCTCTGAACTGTGTTACAATGAGCCTCAAAGGCATATTTATTGTTGGGAAATAATTGAAAACCCTCAACATCCCAAAACCTAACGCTAGGATATGAAACGCCAAATTGTGTGCACTGTTTTGGCTATGTTGGTACATCAAATTCCAGGGGTCATAACTTTGGCACTCGATCTTCGTTTGACGCAAACAATAGCTTGTTCGAAAGATATATTCGAGCATTACAACTTTGGGAAGAGAAACATCGGCCCATGGGCCAATGTTTCTCCCAGATTTCCCAAAAAATGTCATTTAAGGCCTCAAAACAGCTCCGGATGTTTAGGACCTGAAAAACTGCTATAAATAGTAAATTGTGCTACAATTATAGAAACTGAAAAACTAAAAGAGATAGTTGTGGGGGTCTAAGTGGGATAGGTGGGTGACCAACAACATCCACCTGGATCATTCGTCCCCCCTTATGAAGCAATGGTCCCTATTATGGTGAATTCCTCCATCTGTTGAACTTGGTACCTAGTGAGCTGTTTTGCAATCTCGAATGTGTCTAATAATGGTGGGAAGCATGGTCGAGGGTGGTACACATTGAACACTTGGTGTAGGTGATGGAATGGAGGAATGTTGTGCTCCAAATCATTATTTACCATAGCCTTGGTAATGTTGTAAGGACCATGTCAGCATGGTCAAAGTGGTTTGAGCTTCTGATGGGCTTCTGTAAGGCATTCTTTATGCAGATGCAACCAGAATTTGTTGCCCAACTAAAGCTTGTGTGGTACCCTTATGGGGGAGGAGAAGTTGTTCTTGTGTTCTATCATGACCATATCCCTTTGTTGCTACTATTGCGTGGAGGAACCCTTCATGGGGTTCATGGATGTGGTGACGATCTTCCCCTTACTTTGGGAGTGAACCATATAGAAAATGAATTTCCTAGTCTGGGAGATGAGCTTGCTACCTTTCTTGGGAGTGATCAAAGAGGTGGCAGTCGGTGGGGCTACCTCAGATATCCTATATAATGAATTACACAAAGAAATAATGATAGCATGAGGCCTTGACTCATACACAACATGTCGCCTCCATAAGTATTGTTGGCCTAATAGTACATCACAAACATCCAAAGGTGTAACATCACACAATACCTCATCTGTGAAGGGTTTGATGTTGTAAGGAAGGCGACACTGCTGGCAAACTCGAAGATCTCATCCTTGGTGAAGCCACTCGATAATGTACGGTTGTGGGTATGGTGTACTCAATAGGCCCAATTGCTTCATGACCTCTACTGAAATGAGTTTCTTTTGGCTACCAATATCAACAATGGACTACAGCGGCAAACCCTTCACCCACATCTGTGAGTGGAAAAGACGCTCCCCCTCCTCTGGATCTTTGGGCTCATTCTTTTGGATCTTGGTGGTGGCAATAGTGATACTAGCCTCTGCATCAATGGTCTACTTCCCTTTGTTCCCCTTATTGGGTTCTGACTCAGGGTTAGAACATGCATCTGATTCGGAAGCCTTCAACTCAGCCATCAACAACTGCTTGGTCAGAAACTCACTTGTGTTATTAGTGGGACTCTTCTGGAACTCACACCACTTTCCTATGTCCTTATTTTCTTGCGGCTTCGACAGGTTGTCTTGGGTAACCCCGCCTTGGCTTTATCCTTTGGTCTTCGGATTTGCAGATCCAAAGTCTCTCTTCTTCTATTTGAACTTCTGCTCAATTTTGACAGCGTATCGGTACGCTGTGCTGAGAGAGGATATGTTCAGGAACTCCATCTTTTCTTGGATGTACATGTGTAGGAAGCCACGATATTTGAGTACCAAATGCATCTCAGAATCTTTGATACCCAACTGTGTGCAAAAGGTATGAAAAATTTTTGTGAACTCCGGCATGTCTTGGTCTCGTCCCCGCTGCAATGTGGTCCACTTTATGTATTTGTCGTCATAGATTTTGATAGGGTATTAATGCTTCTTGATGGCATCCTGAAAGGAATTCAAAGTGGGTGCGACTAAGAACGGTGAGTTTGTACTTTTATCCTTATGCTCGCAGTAGGTTTCCCACTAGTCCTTGACATGGGGGGCTGTTTTGAGGAGAGAAAATTCATGAACATAAACTTAATCCTCTAGCAGATTTAACCATTCATCTACGAAATCTACGTCTATCTGACCCTTCAATATGGGGATTTCAAAATTAACTTATACCTTAAAGGGTGTGGTGTTTCCAAAGTAGCTGTTGGAAGCCGATGCATCACCTATGGTAGTCGTTGAAGGATCTGCGCAAAGTTGTCCATCATCACTTTCCTTTGTCGCTTGAGGGCTTCTTCGAGAAAGATTTTGATAGGATCTCCTACCCAATCATCTTTCTTTTCATCCTCCATGGGAGTTCATCGGGATTTGTGAGGCTGGTCTTTCAAAGGTTCAACCAGTTTAAGCCCTAACTCCTTATATCCCAACCTCATTGGGGACATGCAAAGAAAAACAGAGAAAAAGCAGACCGCTCTGATACCACTGATCCAAATTTAAATAGGAATGCAACAAATTATAGAGATAATCATGAACATAGAGATGTAGCGGAAATAATACTTCATTTCATTAATGTAAAATACTGAAATATGCTTACAAATAGAAATGGAAATAAACTAGCTAGGGCTATGGTAGCTTATCTCTGAGAAGATATGTGGTGGCTAGATGCCTTTGAACTATGTTACAATGAGGCTCTAAGGCCTATTTAATATTGAGAAACAATGGAAAACCCTTAACATCCCAAAACATAACCATAGAAGAGGAAACGCCAAATTGTGGGCCCCATTTTGGGTGAGTTGGTACATCAACTTCCCGGGGTCGTAACTTTGGCACCCGATCTTCATTTGATGCGAACAATAGCTTGTTAGAAATATCTATTCAAGCACTACAACTTTGGGAAGAGAAACATTGGTCTATGGACCGATGTTGCTCCCAGATTTCGCAAAAAACGTCGTTTAGGGCCTCAAACTGGATCCAGAAGTTCACGACTTGAAAAACTACTAAAAATAGTAAATTGTGCTACAATTACAGAAATTGAAAAACTGAAAGAGACAGTTGTGGGGGTCCAAGTGGGATATTTGGGTGGCCACAAACATCCACCTGGATCAATAAACCATTTAAGAGATCCATCTTTAAGTGTGGTTGAAAACAATTTCAATTTTTGAGCATTAAGTAAATAATCATAATATCTACATAATACTTCAAATTCAAAGTGAAAATGTTTTAGATATTCGTTTTCATACCGTGAAATTTAGGAAGTACTAATGGCGATATATTCTTCATATTATCATTATTGTCATTATCTTTAATGGGGGAACCATAAATATCCTCTTCATGGTCTTCATTTCCATCACTGCCTCTTCCTCTATCTCCACCTCTATCGTCTCTTCCAACATTAGGAGGGTGTCTTCTTTGTCCTCTTCCACCTCCAATTGGCAGTCATCCTCCTCTTATTACTATTTCATGTCCATTTGGAAGAAATGCTTCTCCTTCACCTTCTTCCATAGATTTTTCTAAAATGAGGTAATATGGTTCTTCAACTCGATTTTTCTCTTATGGTTTTTCTACTAATGTATCTCCATAAAAAGTTCCTTCTTCTTCTTCTTCCTATTTAGTAGGAACTTCTAATTGTTTTCCAAAATGTTGTTCCTATATTGAAGAAAGAAATATAACTTCTTAATATGGAAATACAAGTTCCTCTACTACTGATTTAGTAAACAAAGTTTCCTCTACTCTACTAGTAATCTTAGTTCTGTGTACCTCATAAATTCTCCTTCTACTTGAAAATGATGAAATTTGTGAAATTATTGGTTATGTGTCTCTTACTACACCATGTGGTCTAGAGGGGATGGTTGGTTATGATGGAATTGAAGTTCTAACAAATCTACCCATAGAGTCTCTTTCCCTATACATGAATTCTAAAATGTATTCTATTTTTTATGCATCTAAGAATGAATGAAACTAGTAATGAGATGGAATTCAACAACTACGGTTAGGCAGAAACCCACAATCATGATGGACATGTTCTTACCTCTCATCTTACCACCCTTCCTAATGAAGGTTTTGTAAAGAAAAATACATTTTAAATTGAAAGCTAATGCATATGTATACTTCCACGACAATGACACCAAAAATGTTGGGTGATTTAATTGTGATTTAAATTACTTTCATTAAAATGTCAATCGAGGTTTGCAAACTTATGAAGTATACTACATTATATGTGCTAGGTGATTAAATTTTCAATTTAATGTTTAAATAGGAATTCTATTCTATTGAAAAACAGTAAATGATTAAAATATGCAAAACTTATTTTTAGAAGTGAAATGAAATCCTAATTATGAGATAAATCCTAAGCGAGGCACATAGACATTTAGCGATGAATTACATCAATTATGTGAAAGTGATAAATTTCTAGTCATGGAAATCAGTGAATTTCAAGTCTGGCAAATCAATGAAGTGGTTTATATTATGAAAACTCTCAAATTATATTCTATGAGAGGTAAATACTTTGTCTTCTATGAAAGATTTGAAATACTAATCTAGGGAAAATAAAGACATTTGACTCTACAAAAAAAATAAAATCAAATTCTATTCTTTGGAAAATAAAGGTAGTTCCATGCTATGAAAGACCATCAAATTCTATTCTATGAAAGCTTTGAAATACTAATCTAGGGAAAACAAAGACATTTGACTCTACAAAAAAAAACAATAAAATTCTAATCTTTGGAAAATAAAGGTAGTTCCATGCTATGAAAGACGATCAAATTCTATTCTATGAAAGCTTTGTTCTATTATAAGGAAAGGAAGGACAATTTTACTCTATGAAACTAGGTAGAGTCTATTTTATGAAAGAAAAACTTTAAATCATAATACCTATGAAAATAAAGCATCAAAGTAACTTATTACAAAAGTAACTGAGGTTGATTATTGAAGGTTGGTGTGTGTATACATATTTCAAAGTTCATTCATGCCTATAATGTTGTGCAAAAGTTCCTAACATATCTATAAATATGAGACTAAAAATGAATGGGAAAAAATACTAAGAAATAAATGTAGAAGAAAAGAATCAACTGCAACAATGATTGATAAATGGTTTTGGTAATTTTTGAATTTTATTCAAGCACTTGATGTCTACAAAACAATTGAAGTGAGTGAAATTCTACAAAGCATAATGCTAAGAAACAAGGCATTAAGAAGGGAGTATTGAAACTAATGAAAGATGAAATAGAAATAAATTAAATTACACTCGTATGTAACAGGGGGGCCTCCCACTGAAGCATGAGATATATACGACTTAGAAACTCGGTGATCAAGTATAAGTTCTTCCTATTTATAATTAATCATAATAGTGGACAAATTCTATTAACATAATAGTGCATACTTAATCAACATTGCCAATATTTAATTGAAGGAAAATACAATATATGGATGATCATTCTCTCTTTTTAGTGAAGCATGTATATAATGCTTACACAATAACAACCTTGAGAAATTGAATGCTATAAGCTAGAACAGTGAATGACAACATGATCTTTAAATTCTATTCCAACCCTAACTTCTATGATTCGCTATCAAGGAAGTGAATCAATTGAAATGCCATTAACTTTAAACAAGTCATCAATCTTTTGATCTTTAATTCCTTCAATATTTGTCATGCTTGCTTGATATTCTGATATGGTGCCAAGTAATCTTAATGTTTGGTTCATATTCCATCGCATAGTTGACCAAGGTTTTAGTTCACCATTGTGATTAACTAGTGAACTTATGCTTATGCACAATAAGTGGAAAACCATGTAGGCATGATGTGGAAACTATCCATGTGCCTAGATTGATATGTCATCCACGTGGTCTACCTAAACCTTGGTTTTTACTATAGAATATTGTTAAGGCTATAGAATGGGTTAATTTCCATAACTTATGCAAATTAAGTCAAATTTATAAAGCAAAACATATAGAATTGAGAAGTTATTGGAATTTTACCTTATTGCATATTACGTAGCTCTTGATGACTGGTTCTTCATAGAAAATAAGTGAAATAGTGTAAGGATAAGTAAGTTAAGGAAAACGGATGAAAAGTTGGGTAACAAGTTGTCAATAAGGATTTCATTTCTTCAGTTCAACAAATAGACCAATACAAGACGACATTAAAAACCCCATGGGGTACATTTGCATATCATGTAATGCCATTTGGCCTTAACAATCTTGGTGCCACCTTTCAATGAGTGAAAATTTACATTTTTCATTATTTGACTCACACTATTTTAGCATATTGGGAAAACCTCACTGTGCACTGCAAAAAAATGTGCACACCATATCGACGATCTTCATAGTCTATTCTAATGATGTTGAAAGTATAAACATTGCTAGAACCCTCTCAAGTGTGTTTTGTGTTTTTTCTAGATTCTTGTTGGGATTCATTTTTTCCCAACAAGGAATTATGGAAAACCCCCTGAAAGTCTAATTTATTCACGATATCCTCCCACCAAAAGCTCTATGGAAATTGTAGTTACTTTAAGGCAATGCCAATTTCTTGTGCCACTTTGTTCCTAAATACACCACATGTGCTCATGGCTTACTTCACCTCCTCCATCATGACATCATCATTCAATGGGATGAATAATCTCAACACTCATTTAAATCTTTGAAAGACATACTATCATAAGAACCGTTGATAAGCCCTCCTAACTATATTAAGGGTTACATTCTTTACCTCTCAGCATGTGAGGTTTCCATTGTCAAAGTACTAGTCCAAGATAAGAATGACAATAGAGAGCATGTTATGTATTAGGTGAGAAAAAAATTGTTGCAGCTCACTCTTAAATGTGAGTCAATCGAAAAATAAAATTAAAAAATCCTTACTACACGTCATGTAAAATCCTAGGAATTACATAATTCTTGGGAC
This sequence comes from Pinus tabuliformis, assembly GCA_031772625.1. Lineage (NCBI taxonomy): Eukaryota > Viridiplantae > Streptophyta > Pinopsida > Pinales > Pinaceae > Pinus > Pinus tabuliformis. The sequence continues at coordinate 290,573,712 of CM062820.1, forward strand.
TACCAAAATAATAGTAAGTCCAAATCCCATGTGACACATGCTTAGTCAAATAATTATGAACCATAAATTTTCTCGATGGATCATCACTCTATAGGAATTCATCTTGAATTTTCTTCCCCAAAGGTAATATGGCTATGATACTCACATAATTCATTACCAATCTACTATCATATACCAAAGATTCACCAGTGAAAGACAATTTCCTTGACAAGCATATTTTCGTCATCTCAATTCAATTATCCTTGGTATGGTGACATTATTCTCTACCTATGGACTCAAACGTTCAATCCTCATCTCTCACAAGATGAATGCTAACACATTTTCCATCAAGAACCTTTAGTATCTCCTTATAAGACATGTACTCTATCAATGAGGATTTGACACTGTTCTACGTTGATGCATCACTTTTTAGAAAGCTGAACTGACCTTAAATGAATACCATAATAACGCACGTGGTGTACACCTCTCAAGAATGTCTACTTCCCATAAAATTTTCTATGTAGGTTATTTTTGGCCCACTTTATTCTGAGACTAAAGTCAAGTGATCAAAATATGTACCATGTTCCAACTCTATTCCTACAAAATGAGAGCCCCTCTATCTCACTTACACCATGTCACCACATCGAGCCCCTTTTGTAAATGGGCTACCATATTCATGACTTGTAACCTACCATTAGAAAATGGCCACAAGTAAGTAGTAGTCACATTGGAATGCTTCACTAAATGGGTAAAAACCATGCCCACATTCAACAATCTGGCCAACATAATGACCTATGTTTTCTTTAATCATGTCATTATGTGATTTGGGGTTCCTAAGGAATTGATGTTTGACCATAAAAAACACTTTGACAATGAGATATTCCAATAATTATCTCATCCCCTTGGATTTACCCATTGTTTTTCTTCACCAAACTACACTCAGTTTAATGGTCAGGTAGAAGCTATTAACAAAGTCCTCAAATCTATATTACAACATATGGTGAACAAATATAAAACCATATAGAACCACGTGATATTTTTTAGCCTTACTGGTGTACTCCACATTAGTCAAAATATCCACAAGATTCACTTCCTTCCATCTCATGCATGGGGTTGAAGCAGTACTCCCAATCGAGCATACGGTCCTTAATTTATGCACCACAATAGAACTACTACCAAGCACTGCTTGTGACATCACCTGGGACATCAAATGTAGTTAGAGGAATGGGGTAATTATTATTTTTTTTTTTCATAGTCGAGTCAGTAATTCCATATTTACACAGACACACACACATATATATGTTTCTCTCATCATCTTGGTGCCTTTAAACTCAATGCTTACATGTCTACTCGGTGTGTCCTATCGGACATGTCACCCTACGTACATCTCCCCACTTACCCTCTATTAGTGTTTCCCAAACTTTACGCTTCATTATTGTTGAGCTCTCTGAACTGGGCTTGCAAGGACAATGGTCCCCTCTGCTACCTTCTCATTCACCCAAAGTCTTCTGGCCAATACTTCCACTACCATCTCATATCATCCCAATTATATTAAGCCAACGCCTTTTCTTACAGTACCACTGCATTGCCTCGGGGTCACAACATCAGGCTAACATGCCTACATGTCCTCCTCTAAAACTCCACCAGGATTGTGTGTATGCACAATGAATTTGGACCACACCATCCTAATTCTCTCATACTGACACCTGCTTTTCTACATTTTATTAATTTTTCTAGGGTGATACCACCAAGGTGATGTCAGGTGAGATGATCCCTCCTCTGTGACCTTAACGTGCATATTGCACCTTCCTTTCTTTCTTTCAAGTTAAGCATCCAATATTATTTGGGTTATGGGCGTGAACTCCACCCATATTTAACTCTAACGGACCCACATGGCTATGACAACTCGTCATCTCACATTGTTGACCCTGCTCTCATTTTCCTGTGCCTCATGTGAATGATCTAGGGTAGACATAACATGATGACTTATTAGGTTGGTCCATCCCCAACCAATAACATAATTGTGTGGCTTATGTGGAGGCCATCTTGGCTCGACCCCATGTATGGTTCTCTATATAAGCTTCATGGGATTTTCGACTAGCAAGATGAGTCGTCTAATAGGCCCCACCTCGGTAAATGTAAAATTTTCTAATCTCCAAAACATGAGCACAGTTGGACTGACACCCAATAATCGATGCCAAACCTCCTTGTGGCATATTAATAATCTTCATGATAAAACTTCAGGGATGCGTTGTCTTGTGGCACAACTTCTAGATAATATTAGCACTCACTGGGAATATGTGGCCACAAGTGTATCCCAAATAATGTTTTCCTGGTTGGCCCCTTTTCTTCCCATAACAATCTTCAAGGTAATCCATTTTAGGTGATGTTAACCTTCCTTGTCCAAACAGGCTAGGACAAAATCTTGTCATGCAAATGCAAAGTTTGCACGACTAGTTTTGATTGATGAAAGGATAAGGTTACTCGATCCTATGCTATAAGTTCATGGGTCGATCCCTCTTGACTTGCAACAAGTTTTACCCCCTCAATCTCTGTCATTGCTAGAGTAAGGAATCTTTACCCTACCTTATGTGATGTATCAAAAGGTGATCACTATGATCACCCTAAAAATATGTTTCACTTACGTATTGATTTCCTTAGACTGGTCAATTTGACCATGGCTATGTCTTAGAGGTCCAACAAACCTCCATATAAACATCAAGTCTTCATTCCCACAATCATGGTTCATTAAGGCATCTTATGGTGTTGCCCATCCTGATCTTGGGTGAAAGACCCTCCAATGAGTTCCTAGCCCATTTGCATTCCCTGTTCTTGAACAAGAAATTCTAGGTATGCTAGTGTAGGTGCTCCTGTGGCCCTCACCTAGCATGGATTAGGTGTTAACTCCTAAAATGTCTCAACCTCACCTACCACACGTTCACAGTGCCATAATCCATGTTAAGCCTTTAAGAAACTCCATGGTGTTATGCATAATCTTTTGGGGTTGAACTAGCAATGCCTTGGTGAAAGTAGAAGACATCCATGATGTTGATAATGCATGAACAGCAAAGCCTTCTTGCATTGGTTTCAGATATGCCTACACTTAAGGTAAATATCCCTTCCAACATTAGAATAATGCCTTTTACATGGGTTCATGTTGGCTTGTAAGGGCCTGACCCAGGTTCAGAGGTGATTTAGCCAAACAAATCCCAGTACTACTAGCCCTTTCGGCAACAGTCCGTGGAGCGCGGAATGAGGTCTCACTCAAAGTAGTATGGGAGCATGCTAGAACCAAGTTTCCACACCCTAGGAATTTCTGATGAGCTCTGATGGTCCACGGTTTGACCCTGCGTGCACGTCGCTACGTGCATATATTAGGCCCTCATAACCTGTGATGCTACCTTTGCACAGCCCTACTCGGGGCACGATCCATATTATTACCCAAGTTCCTTACTATTAACATGTTATTATCTGATTACTTAACTTATCTGTGTAAGTATAGTGATAATTAACAATATATCCAACATTCATATAAGTGCGCGTGATAAACAAAATAGTATAAATGCATAGAAAATCATACAAAACTAGATACATAGTATTTAGAATCAAACTTCTCTTTATTACTCTTCTTCTTAGGTTACAAACTCAACTTCGCCCTGCGCACTCAGCTGTGGACTCTACTAGGCCTCTGCGCACTCAGGTGCAGAGCCTCTTCCTACTACTACGACCCAATACACTTAGACTCTTACTCTTACTCCAACCATTCATACTCATCTATCTCCATTAGCTATCCTTAAAACTTAGAGCCTCACTCAACAATCCCATGGTCTGCAGACCATGGGTAGGCTGACATGACATTACATTACATTACAATACTTAGGGCAGACAACCCTATGACTCAATATACATTTTGTGCACCGCACCCACAATTTGCGGAGTCTTACCACATATTTTACCAAAACTTGGGCTTTGAGCCCAAAAACATGTTGTGGGGGGATTCCATGCCCAACAGTTCCAGGGCTTCTATCACAACGAAGGAATTTCCATGGATATGTACGAACCCTACCAAGCAAGCGATCTCTTATGTAATTGGTTTATAGTGACAGGAAGTATCATTCAGCCTAATGTTTCCAAGTTTAATTCCAAGTTCTTATAGCTCCTACTACGACTGTACCATGAAATGATGTCTTTGTATTATTTATTTAAGTTCTTTTTTTCAACACAGTTAAGCATTTCATTCAAAATAAATCTCAATTCAAAAGATCTTTCTTAGTTTATTTATCAATGTCATTTGTTTCTGAGAAACAAGAGACACATATATATTTAACATGTCCATCATTGTCATATTCCCACATAGGTTTAACCACATGTTCAGTCATCAATAACAAAAATAAAATCCCAAAATATAGAGCTATAACAATAAAAAAAGCATCATGATTCATCAATAGATAAAAAAGCATAAGCGAATATTGATATTTGAATTTTCAAGGAAACTGATTCTAGGATAAGGAAACTCCACCCAAAAATAGACAGTTGCAACCACACTTACTTGTAGTTGCCACCTGTGAGCCAGATTCTAGAGCCTAGGGGGGATGCTTGCTTAAAGTAATCGACCACCAACTTCCAAATGAAATAGGGACTCCAGAGGACCTTGTTCCTCAATCCCACCAACTGGATGCTACTTCCTTTGTAAACACAAGGAGTCGAGAGGTGCTCTACATCACTCCCAAGTGCACACATAGTGATTCAACCCCTTCTAAGGAGTCTATAATCCACTGTAATAGTAATGTAGTAAACATAGGCCTTTAGTTAGTCCTTCCTTTGTTGTTGCTCCAGGCTTTAACTCTTCACAAGTTGTTATAGAGATCTAGAATATACTATCTCTACCCACAATCTCCAAGGGACCAAAGCTATTATAGGGCTTCATATATCCCATCCCAACCCACAGCCTCGAGCAACCCAAGATGTTATACGGCTTCAAAGAATTTGTCTCAACCCACAACCTCCAGGTATCCAAGTTGTTATAGGGCTCAAGCGATCCTATCTCAACCCACATCCTCCAAAGACCCCAAGCTGTTATAGGGCTCCAAAGACTATCAACTCAACCAACAACCTCTAGGGACCCAGAGAATCAATCCCATCCTTTTATCTTCTCTTATGTATTTCCTGCCTATTTCCCTTGTTGGATGCTCAAATCCATGCCTTCTCTGTCTGCCTCCAACCTCAATTCCCATCATCCCTGCATCCTTTTTGTTTTTTTGTTTTGCATTTTTTGTTGCATCCTTTCTTCCCTGCAATGCACAGTTTATTTGCTAAACCTTTTTTCCTCTTTTCTTGTTACTATTTCTCAAGTAACATGGGATTTGTACCTCCTCTTGAAGCCTATTTAATTTTAAGAACTAGTCCCTTGAATTCGTGCACCAATCAACCTTTAGCGGTTATCCTACAATTCAAGTTTCTTTTTCTACACAAGAAATGACAACCTCCCAAGCAAGCCATCCTCCTCTGCGACTCTAGAATCTGTGTCCCTTTGACTCAACACCCTTTTTTTATGATTTCAAATATCTTTAAAAAAATTATTTACAATATAGTTTATGAGAGCATCGCGGGTGGGGTTTTCACACTTCTCACCTCATGCAACACCTCATACAGTTGGAAGACATTGATGAGAATTAGTGATCCCCTCTCTAGCGTGGCAAGGCCACTAAGAAATGATCTAAAGCCACCTTTGACCATAGTGTAGACCCTCGCATGTTTAGCGAGGGGGATTTAGTCTACACTATGATGTCAATAATGAATATTTGGGTTTAAAGAAATTCAAAATCTTATACAGAGGACCTTAGATACTCAAAAATTTCCTCCTCAAAGGAGAATACACTCTTGCTAATCCTAACAAAGCATGTCTTTAAGGTCCTATTAATGGGTTCTATCTCAAAATGTTTTGCTCATTACTACTAAACATGTTACTCCCTACGATGTTATGTAATTTTCTTGCATATATTTTATGTTGGTAAACCCATCTTAAAACTTGTTAATATGTATACATGTCATTGTGTCACAAATGGATCATCCACCATCTTACTTCATTATATTTGTTGATTGTTCTTCTCAATCGTTACAAAATGTAGATTCTACACCTAGGACATTTAATTTCCCAATCAAACCTCTTTCCATAGAAATGGTGTTTATATTGGCTTAGCCATCAACAAAAAAGATGAATATGATGATTTCAGAGGCACGTTGGTCGATTCCACCCACCTTAGTATTTTCCACCTACATGTGTTCCTTGATTCCCAACTTGTAGTTGCGCAATTGAACTAGATATTCCACATTTGAGATCCTCACCTATTTTAGAAGTAGCTACATTCCAATTTGTTTGTATGATGTCTTGATCATGTTATCCTTTCACACACACCAAGACATCAAAACCAAGTCATTGATAACATAGAAAACAATATCATAGACTAGAAGGCATCACACTAACCATAAATCATCATCAAGAAGCATGTGAAATGTGCATAGAATAATAAAAACATCCATCTCTTATACATATAACATGATAGGCATGGACATCACTAAGTAGCACATCATGTGAAAAAAAATGCATCATCATCATCATCATCATATATACATATATATATATATATATATATATATATATATATATATATATATATAGATATATATATATATATATATATATATATATATATATATATATAGAGAGAGAGAGAGAGAGAGAGAGTTTACATACATAAGAGAGTTGTTATCCATAAAACAATAAGTCATAGAAGAAAACTAGGGGAGCACCCTCGTAATGTGTTCTTCCCTTTGCACATCTGCAACATCTACATAGAATGCATCATCAGAGCACCACCTTGTGTCCCTTTACAATTAGTAGGGGTTTCGTATGTTTCCCAATGGTTAAGAATAAAAATCAAATAAATATTCACCGCTACCACTACTTCCCTACACAATGTTGGATGCTTCTCGCAATGTGGTGTCACCATGACATCAACTATATCCTCACCAAAATTTCCAACCTAGTCTCAATGATACCCATCAAAACCATCATCATCCTTTAGTGAGAATGCATATCCCTCACCTTTAGGGTAGATTCTCATTCCCAGAGAATTCATATCTCCTCATCGAGATTCACCTAGGAATTCTCCCACTAAGGGGCACATCAGCCCTTGCATCGAATCAATCATGATGTCATGGTCTCTAGGGTCACTCTAGATCACCATCAACTTGGCGCACTCACTCAATATGCATCTATCCTCGTGCATGATCATCACCATGAGGATGATCTCACACTATCAATATCTCATGTTTGTAAGGTCCCATATATGCAAACATAATAAAATATAATGTCAACATCATCATATATATATAAAAAAAAAATTGAAAAAGAAAATAAAGCATATATAAATATCATAAGACATATATGAGGGCCCCTGTCTCTCAGTTTACAGGAGACCCACATCCAAGTCATCTTTGAAGTCCATTCCTCTGTAGTGGAACTCTAGGAAATCTATGGCATTGATAACCACCATGAATGTACCATCTCAAGCTACGAATGGGCTACCTCTCCACTCAACCATATCATTAGTTTCCCCCATCTAATGATCTAAAGAACATGGGGAGGATTCATTGACACTCTAATATGGGGCCAAATTAGTATGACCCACTCAGAGAAAAAACTTCACTGGATTAATTGGCCATTTATTGCTTGAGTCAATTGGGATAATAGACTCCCATGAAGTAGCTAAGCCTAACCACAAAAGGTGCCCTTGCACACATGGTATAATACTCCCAACTAGTGGCTAGTAATCCTATTTGTCCCATTAAAAATACACACTATAATGGTGGATTCTATGTAAAGTCCCACATCCCAAATGAATGTTATCCAAACCACCCCTCCCTAAACAACATTTTCCATGCACCTTTGGCCAGTGCACTCCTTGAACATTATGACTAAGCATGGAGGCTAAACTAGAACATTTTCTATAGTGGTTTCAAACCAATGAGAAAATAGATATGCAGCTCAGTGGATATATTGAGGTCACTGCCTTGTACTTAAAAAACACTATGGTGTGGCTGAGACAAACTAAGTAAGAATCACATGAGATCTTCTTGTGATTAAATCAAGGGGAAATAAAAATACTTGAGCGACCACCACCTAGCTAAGTCTAGCAACACCTACAAACTATCCTAGATTATAGCCGTTACATTTGCATCGTCCCAATCTCTCCAATGAATGGCCATTTTCATGAAAAGATGAGTCATTTATATTAAATATATAAAAATAAACAAACAATTAAGGTCATTGTATCACCAAGTTTGTTTCTTATACAACGGTGATTATTTGTCCAACTGTATCTAATAAAACTGCACATTTTGTTGTGCAGTTGTGCTTTACATAGATGTGTAGTCACCATGACTACCACAAACACTTGCACGCTGTCACCCAGATTCTTAGGAAGCCAATAGGAACAATGAATTTTGTAACTATTAGAATTTTAGGCACACCGAATAACACATTTAGACAACCCATAATCACATACATTATTGTTACTGTGAATTACATAGCCACATGGCCATCCATGTACTTATGTGGGGTACACCTGTATCCATCACTGCAATTGTGAGTGCCCAACAAACATGGATGTATTAGCTTCGATTAAGTTTCCCATGTGGAGGTGGAAGCTAAACACTAGATTGGATATATGGTATGGTACCATACAACCCTCCTACCCTAACTACCAAAATCACTATAAGACCTCCTGCTAACCCAATAATGAAACCATAATTGTAAAGAGGTAGCTACTATGCACATCGATATTCCAAAGTATTCCTAAGGGGAAGGGACCTAAAAAAATTTAATTTTCCCAACCTTATTAAGACATCAAGTAGACACCATCATTACAATCATCTCATCAGGACGATTTCAAAGATATACTCTTTTCCTCGATCTGACTTGTGGATTGAGAGCTATGCCTTCTTAAGGATAGGCCTTGCTCACCTTTCCACATCACCTTAGCCTCCACATGGAAATTGAATGGAGGCACCACCATTGTGTACATGCCATATGTAAAAAGGGCTAAACTACCAGTCATAAGTCGTACCTTTCCATCAACACGTGCTTTTCCATTTCCATTTTTGCGCCTAATGCTTGACCTCCAACATAAGTCAGGGTCAACCCTCCTCCTTTTCATGATAAAACGCTAGGTAAGGGTCAATTACAACTCTCATCAACTGCAGAGTTGATCTGACTAAGATCGGGCCAAAGACTTGCTATGGTTGAACTCACTTAGATAATATCCAGATCTCTGATCTGTGGGGTCTAGGAACTCAATTTTAAGTTATTTTTAGTGTTTTAATAGAGTTCTAAAGGCTGATTCCTTTCATTGATTTTCTGGAATTAATCAATCCTTTTAAGGCACTTATCTCAATACTCGATGGCCAATGAAATCTAGATAAAACCCTAGGAACAATATAGTAAACATTCATTCAAGGAATGGCACCAATAGGACCACTTTCTGATGTAATTCTTCCTAAGAACACAGAAGGAAGAAACAATTCTTTAACACATAGGAAACTTATTTTCCTTAAATATACCATCCTTACCAACTGAAAAATAAATCAACAAGGATTCGACATCATTGGAATATACTCATATTCAAGTAAAAAGGGTTGAATCATAAGATTTGTCAACAATAAGTATACATCAACCCATGATAAGGCTTTCTCAACCATTCAACATTCAATCTTGACATGATGATAAACATTCCACAATAACCATTGACTTCACTATGAAATCCTTTCACTATTGCAACCCCAACACTATCATAGGCGAATAATTCTCTGCAACAAAATATTAGTATAAGGCCATTAATCCAATGAAATGCTCATGCTCATTGTTGGGTAATTTAATTTACTATTAAATTACTTTCATTTATATGTCAATTCGAGTCATGAGCTTGCAAAGTATACATGCACTATATGTGTTAGGCAATTTACATTCAATTCAAAGAAACTAATCTAATAGAACATGAGGATTTAAAATTGTTTATGAATAAGTTTTGATAAACATATGCACATGTTTTTCTTAAAAGGCCAATGAATTCAAACTCAAAACTTCAAACTTTGAAATCTATTCTGTTAAACAATGAAAGGAAATCTAACTCTCAAATTAAAAGCACAACTATTCTACAAAACTTCGAATTGGAAACTATTCTAGAAAATGGTGAAAAATAATGGTATGTCGAAAAAATCTTAAGTGCAAGAGCCTCCATGTCTTATCAAAATGATGACTAGAACAAACATTAAAATGAAAGAAATTCTTGGAAAACACTTCAAGGAAGTTTTTTTGAATTTTTAAGTTTACATTAATAACTCAACCTATAACAGATAGAAGAAAAAAAATAAAGTAAGCAAACTATATTGAAAACAGAGAATTCAAACATCTAAAGAGATTAAAAAATAAATTGAAGCAAATACTGAAAAATGAGATTAAAATGACAAATATACTATCTCACAACTCCTCAGCACGTCCTCCTAGTGAGTGTGAGGAATTATGAACTCATATCACTAAAATCACCAATTTCATTCAGCGTTGCACCATATCCGAAATAACATTCACTGAAAAAAATAGAATTCTTCTTTTTTCAAATAGAAACAAAAATTACAATATAATGTTCATCATTGACATCCAAACCCTCCTCTCATAAGAGAGAGTGCAATTTATAGACTTTTGAGGCAATTAACAAACTCAAAAGTTTCTTGTCATGAGATAAGTTTTGAAAATAAAATCCAATATTATTTGATCGATCCTTGGCTAAAATATCTACCCAGATATGATAATAATGATCTCCCTACAGCGAATTTCCTAAAGAACAACTCATTCGAATTTTTTTGGTGATTGTGCATTGAATTACAAATTGGAAAACTGTTTATCGACGTAATCTGGAAAATAGGGCTCCAAAGAACCTGGAAAATATCCTAAATGGTAGTGAAATTGAAGAAGTTTCACACTGGGAACCTAATTGGTCCCATTCTGAAAAGGCCCATGTTTTCATTTTCCGAAATCTATTTTTATTTTCTCAAAAAGCATGTTTGAAGTTGAATGGTCAAAACTCCTACATCTTTCCTTTGATCTTTTCCTAGAGGCCTACACATTCAATTTGGGTGGTGTTTGAACAATACAAAGCCATATTGAAGCTTGTAGAAACCAATTCCAATTCTTGGATTTCCTTCTAGAGTGGTGTTACTCCCTCAACCATGGAGATAGCTACGAAAACTTGACTAAAGTACAGAAACTGAAATTGACAAAACTGTCATTAGTAAACCATGCATAACTATTCTTAAACTATTAAAAATAAAGGAAAACAATGTTAATTAACCACTTAGACATATAGAGGGACATGACTAAGACTTATGGTGTGGCAAGTGAGTGAAATGGTGTAATGGATGGTTGGAAGTAATGGCTTAATGAATGACAAAGACAGGTGAGAATGATGACAAATTAGTGACCTGAAACTCATCAATACATATTCACATGGATTATAACCAGTCGTTCATCATATGTACACTAGTGAACCAATACTTGTCATAAAAGTAATCATCATATCATTCATTCACACTTTAACATGAAATCCATATAAGATTATGAATAAGAGGAACTTATCTTGGAATTGGGTAAAAGATGGGAAACTAAGTTTGGGACTACAACTCTCCACCCAACCATAGACAAGTTATAGCCAATATACTTTTCATTGTCACCCTCGAGCCATATTCCAAGGATTGTGGTGGTATTTCTTAAGGGAGTAGCCACCAATTGCTAGCTGAAACAGGGACTCTAGAGGTTCTCCTACCTCCACCCAACAACCACTCAAAAATCCACCAATGCATAGGAAATATAGAGGCCTACAACTTCCAACCTCTAGCTATCCAATAGTGAACACACACACACACACTCCAAGAAGTTGAGGGGATTCACCTCCACCTTGGTAGCATGCAACATAGTGGTTCCAATCAGTGAAGAGAATTGAGAACTCACTGGAAAAATCAGATAAACAAGAAACGAAGACTCCATAATTTACTTTTATAGGATTCCAAGGGATAAATATACACCCCATGCTATTAAAGGACTCTAGAGATTTCCATATCCACCCTCCATCCCCCTGAGGTATTATGATATTTACCCTCACTTGAAGCAGAATTCCTCTCATGCTCCTATTGCTCAGCCAAAGGTATCATAGCCTTTTGAGAGTGGTGAAAGGAGCTGATGTATTCCACACTACATGTAGATGTTTTTGTATTCTTATTAAGTCTAGACACACTCATATTTCTTTCTTGTAGAGTAATAGTCACTACTATGAACTGTTGTAACTAATATGACTATGATGCACAGTTGTAACCATGTCAATTCTTAGCAGCATGTCTCCCTACTGTCGTCCTTGTGCATCTGAGTCAAAACTCATGAGTTGATAGGCTCCATGTCATTCCTTTCCTACACTGTCTTCTTCTAAGTTTATATTTGGTTAAAAAATAATCATCCCCAACTATTTTGTGGGCAATTATGTGCTCTCTTTTCCCTCAAGTGCTCAAAGAACTCCCCCTCCTTCTTCCTATATCCTATGTTCCTTCTCGGTTGACTTCCTAGGTGTTTTTCCCCAACTATATATGAAACTTTTATGCATTAATTCCTTGTCCTTTTTCTATCCTATGAAGTTACCAAGACAACATGGATTGTGTCCCTTGCTTGAATCCCATAAATTCACAACAATAGTCTCATTCAAGACTCAATAACTAGCCTTCCAATATGGCTGTCCACATTGTCCAGTTTGTTCCTTTAATAAGTAAGTAAAATAAATATCCCAATAAATTGGCCCCCCTTAGTCCCTTGGGAATCTATGTCCCTTACTCAACCCATTTTAATTTTCTAGATTCAGAATAAATGAGATAATTACATGGGAAAATGAAGTCAATAACAAGTCAGGTTGTTAAAATCACCAAGGTAAGAGTTCTAGGACTCACTTGGCTCAGATTGCACAATGAATGGACACTTCAGTTGTCTCCAAGTAGTAGTGGGATCACATGCACACTCACAAGTTTCCACCTCAAAAGAGAAAAAATGAGGTACCATTGTCCACCCCACCAACCTTATATATGATCAAACTTGAAAACCTCTAGATACTTGTATGAGAGCCCATGAAATTTGTTTTAAAAAATATCTACACCATTAGGATTTGGTCACAATACACTTCAGAATGGGAGAATTAGTTTAAACTACCCAAATTTCCCATTTTTGAGCCCTTTTGATGCGCATTATCATCATTACATGCACCTTGTTGTTATTTTTCCTCATCACATATGCATTTTGATAATGAAGTATATATGTGGAACTTTCACTTATGGTGTTGGTTTCATGATTGCAAGATACTTTTACAGCTTGGCATAACACTCAAACATAGGACAATGACACACCAATAAAGGTATAATCCCTCACCATAATGATAGGATTCTCCCCCAAAGAACAATGCATAACCCAATATATTCCTTTTTTTTTATCATAGGGACCTCTCACCCCCTCCCAACCATGTTTACAACTACCTTCCACTTTCACATGGTAAATGTATGCCAAAATCCCTAATTTCTCACCTCCATAGATTACCCCATATAGTACTACCCATTACATCATGGAAATCAATGACGATCATCTATGGCACAGAAACCATTCATATGCATGACCCAAAAAATGACCACATTTATTCTTTAGACTAATTTTCTATCACCCCTTGTTATTCTTTGGAACCCATACAATTCATCACTATGAATTCACCACCACATTTTCATGACCTCTCACACCCCGATAATGTAGTAGACCATTTGCACAATCACCCCCCATTTATTTTCTTTTTACTGAGACTAGACAATAGGGCCCCACTCTCTGTAGTCACCCTCTTACATTTTCATGTAGGTCACTACACATCTGTGAAGCCATTTCCATGTTTTTACATTCCAAAAAGCTTTTACGTCATTTTTCAAAGTGTATGCATAGTGTTTTTGGAAGCAATAACCCCACTCTTTTTTATTTCTATTATAGAGTGGTAGTCCTTAGTCATTGTTGGTTGGAGAAAAACTTTTACACATCATCCACTTAATATTGATTTCATTTCATGTCCCTCTGTCTCTTCGTCACTTTTAACCAAAACATCGTATTGTAGCTTACCCATTAAACTTTGTCGAAGAAACCATTTATCCCTCCCCTAGATGTCCTCCCAACTCTAGGGGCTTACCTATTTAACCTTGTTTTTCCTATTGTTGTTGGCTTGTTGGGGCCTAACCCAGGTTTAGAAGTGATTTAGCCAAACAAATCTTGAAACTACCAGCCCTTTCAGCAACAATCCGCGATGCACGGATTGAGGTCTCACGCGAGGTAGTATGGGAGGGTGCTGGAATGAGGTTTCCATACCCTAGGGATATCTTGATGAAGTCTAGGGAGTTTGCGAATAGAACATGCGCGCTTGCACTGCTCCACGTAGCTGTCTGTCCTTTGCAACTACTTCCGCGCCGCTTTGTAAAGAGCGCGAAGAGGTGTTGTCTAGATCCTTTATCCTTACTATGCTATTATAATAGATCTTAGATTAATTGTGTGGGCCCAATAGTCTCATTAATCATTCAATATTCATAACAAGTGCGCGCAATCATAAAACTATAAAAAGATGCCTAAATATAACAGAAGCATAGACAAACAATATTTCAAAATCAACTTATCTTTTATTAATTCTCTGTCTAAGTACAATCCCAACTCTTCACTGCACACTCAGCTTCAGGGGTCCACGCACACAGCTGCGGACTCTACCAAGCTTCTGTGCACTCAGCTGCAGAGCCTCTTCCTACTACTACAACCCAAGACTCAGACTTACAGACTCGGAGCTAATTCATCATCCAAGACTTAGACTACCTTTACACTTACAACCTCGCTCTATTTATACAATCCCACGGTCCACGAACCATGGGTAGGTAGACACATTTTACATTAAATTACATTATCTTAGGGTGGACAACCCTAGACTCTTATGCTTCACGCCTGCATTTCGTGGGGTGTTTACATTACACTTGACCAAAATTTGGGCTTCAAGCCAAAAAAACATGCTATGGGGGGATCTGCTTCCCAACAGGCCGCCAACATAGTCATTGTGACTCATCCTCGAGTCACTCGTCTAGTGTGGTGATCTTTGCGTGCATTCAATCCAACTGTGCTTGCGTTGCACAAAGGTCCGTAGCACATTGATCTACCATCAGCCGGATCTACTCTACGCGCTCCACTGAATGGTCACTGTCAGGTTCAAATCCCGGTCTTAGGTCATGCATCGCTTTCATGTGTGCAAGTTTTTCATCTTGTCATTCGTGATGAGGGAGGCCTAGTCAATCCAAGGTTGGATGCATGCTTTAAGTACTTCCTCTTTTTGGTGCACTACATCCACTTGCTCCTTTTATGCCTTTGTGTTTTGTAGCCTCGTAAGCTGCTAAGTTCGGACTACTATCTCCGTCGTCCCATGCACACTATCATATTGTAAGGTTGTGAGGACCTTGAAGGATTCTTCCAACAAAGTGGCACAGTTGTGCACTAGCTGTTCAATTTCTCCCAGCCTTTTGTGGATATTGTTGGCACACTATTCTCAAACTTCTGGGGGCATGTAGGGTTGTGCCTTTAATCGTAGTTCATCAATTTGTAGGTCCAGGTCTAACTAGATCCTCGTAGCTTCCTCCTTTGCCTCGTAGAATCCACTAGACAATTTTTGGATCTGCATTCCTATTGGTAGATCTATCGCAATTTCTAGTTCTGGGACGCAGCGACATGGTTCTTCTACGATCTACTCCAACTGCTAGTTCTATGCTACTGCTTCATCACATTGTATGATAAGATTTTCAATGTTGATTTTTTGTTCACTTAGCATTTGCATTGCGCGTCCCTCCATAGCACGGAGTTCTGCTGTCACTCCGTCATATCGCTGGTATAAAATATCCCGTGGAAGGGCAGCCAAGTTTAGGTTGAGTCCCTTGATCTGTCCTATTGTAGCTCTATCCTCCATGCTATCCATTGTTAGTGCTCCTTCCAGAAGTGCGATGATGCTAGTCATTTTGGCCCACAATAGTTACTCTGTTGCCGATGTTCCCACGAAACTGTTGGTGACTACCTTTCCTTCTTGTGGGGGCTACACCTTAAGTCCCTAAACTTGTGCCTTGAGGGCCCCCAACACATTCTGCTACTCCGCCATTGCTTCCTGGAGCGCTTCCTTGGTGACCTCATGAACTATGTCATCGATGTCCTATAGATCACCCTCTATTAGTTTAATGGGCTCCCCATCCAATTTGGAATCCTTGGTCTTCTTCCATGGCCCTATTCGTTCCATACCACATGACCATTTCAGTTGTGTTGATGTTGTGCTTGGGTTCGTGCCTCCTGCCATGTCATCTATCCCCTATCCTGTGGTCAAACCTTTGCCTCTTCCCTCCTACATCATGGTTGCCCCAGTTGTCGGTGTTGTTGCTACTTTGTATGTGGCCTTGGTCTGCTCCATAGCGGCCTTCGCTACCTTGTGAGAAGCCCTTACCTCCTCGATGAATTGCTTGTTCTGCTTCTGTTGTGCCAGAAGCTTGGTGGCATCCTTTCATCTTTGTATCGCTACCTCATCGCACATTTCCAGATCTGGGCCACGCCACTTAGGTGGCCATGAGTCGAGCACCGCGAACACAGCGTCATCGATCGCGATGAAGGGGAGTTTGGTCCATTTCTGCTCCGGATCCTTCCACGCCCTAATATATAGATTGTGTATATCTGCGTTAAAGTCTCCAAAGCTCTGCAGACTGACGTATACCATCGGTGATAGGCATGGCCATTTTTTGATCTCCATCCGTATGCTTGCCTACATAAGTATCTAGAAGATCTTGGTCTCACGGATCTACGTAGCATTCCTTGTTTCCCATAGCGACGCGTATTTTGCTACCTCTAGTAAGTCCTGATCAAGAGGAGGAAGTTGACTATCCTCCGGCAGTTCCCCTGAAACCAACAAGATGGATAAGAGCAACCACGAGTAGTGGAAGCTCTTACCCTGCTCCTGGGCCTCCTTGCTATTCATCAGGAACTCCTTGCAGAGGAACTGTGCCCAATTAAACTGTACCCCCTTAGTGCATTGCTCAGCCAGCATGATGACTGTTGCTTGTACCTCATTGCCATGGAATTTTCTCATCACTTTCCCTGCCAGCAGCTGGGTAACTACGAGCACACCTTTGATTTGAATGCTAGTATTGACATAGCCCCTTTGCTTCTTCTCCAAATTGTATTTCTTCTTCATGGCCTCTGCGAGCACCAAGTCTCTGCTTTGGCCAGCTATTTCTGTGGGGTCCCTTCTCGTATAGTGAAGCCAATAAATCCTATGAATAAGCTTTGTCGTGTTGGGAAACAGATCCTCCAGCCACAAGTACCCATCATCCACTAGGAAAAGTAGTTGCCTAATGATGAATATCATGATTAGTTCCTGGTGAAAGGGTGGAATCCATAGTAGCTGGAGTAGTCCAACCTCCTCCACCTCGCGCAGCCATTTCCATGGTTGTAGCACTGTAACTCACCCCTCCTTGCTTTGTTTCATAAGTTGTCTAGTCTCCAAATGTGGGAACTTTTTTCTGTCTGTGAGGTCCCAATCTTCAAATTTCATCATGGGCACGTGGCCCGGGATTGAACCCTCAAATAGAATTCCATCTGGGAAGAGTGGGGTTTCGAGTGCACTCTTAATGGTATCCACATCCTTGGGTATTTTTACTTTCCCTTTCCATGGGGGAACATATTTGGGAAGTTTTGCTGCAGCGCACACTCGCTGAATGTCTTCCTCCATTTCTTCACTTGGTTCAATATTAACCATCTCTCCCTTGTCTTCCATAGACAATTTACCGAACCGCGGATTTCGCGGAGACATATGGACCTGTCCTGTTGCCTGTGGATCCTTTTTGGGCCTAGGCATCCAAGGTGATCTAGGGATTTCCGATGCATCCCCAATGAGTGGTGTAGAGCTCTGCATGGCTCCCTTGGTTGTTGACATCATTCTGATCAGGAAATCATGTGTCTCCTTCGGCAATGTCTCAAACACTGAACTTTCTCTCACAGTCTCCAAATTCATCTGGTCCATACCCAATTGGTAGTGCAACAACTGAATTTTGAAAAAGCCAAGGGTTTTTCAGTGGAGAGCCACCTATGATTTATAGGCATTTTTGAATTCAAATTCGACCATTCTCCCCTTATTCCGCTCATTAATGTGATATTGGCGACAATTAGCCCCAAATCTAGTTCTGACTTCGTGTCTTAATTGCCTGCCGCCTACTTCTCATTGCCTTAAATTGGACACCTTTTCATGAAAGGTGACTCCAACAGTCACTTCCTAACCTACCCATGTGACAGTGCATCCCCCTATGTGTGGACGCAACCCTTGTGTCATATTGATCCTACGCGCAACTTCCTTGTCATGCAGCACCCATACAGACTCTTTTATAGTCCCACGTTCTCTTTCAACTGCTTGGAGAACTGAGACCGTGCTTCCTATGGCTAGTCAGGTGGTCGCACCACTAGTGCGAGGCTTCAAATCACCTTCCAACATGGTCCACAAGCCCTCCTTAGTTACCCTCGTGCCAGTCAGCACGTAATGTTCTTCCTCATGCGGTGCACTCCCTCATTTACCTTGTCTAGTAAGGTGTGGTCGCAGCCATGGTAGCAGAGCTCTACATTCTCGATGAAAATCTTCTAAAGCGGTGGTATGGACGCCCATATCTTGTCCTGTCTTTATCGATGTGACATGCTTGCACGATTTCAGTTTCTAGTTTTGTTATTTCCGCATTCATTAACATGCTTTTTTGCTTTAGTTGTACCTGATCTTCTTCAAGTTCGCGAAGCTCAAGGGTCCCTCGCTGAATGGCTCTTTGAATCTACATATGTTCATCCTCATGTGCAGTCCCAATTATGAGAGTTATGGCATGAGGATTCTTTTCCAAAACTATGGCCCCAACTTTTTCCGTCATCTTTGAAATCATTTCCGCACTCAGGTTCTTGTGCATGGCCCTATAGGCCCATCAGACTACTGATACACGCAGGTACCAATCAGTCCATCCCTCCTGGTAAAACCTATTCATGATTTCGCATATCTTTTTGAATGGTTCAACATGGAACCACTGTGGGGCGCGTTGCTTTTCCTTTTGTTGCATCTAGTTCTGATTTTCAATCATTAGTTTGGGGCGTGCTTACACAGCACTTGTCTGCACCCATCGAAACAGGTTGGCATGCAAGCTACTTCATTTTGGTTGCTTGGCTCTTGTTCGCCAATAGGGGTTTCCAAATCATAAGCACATTTTCCTCCTACATTCGTGCCAGTTTACAATGGTCTTCTAATGTGTACTCCACCATCGTGTAGGTGTTGCGCACAATGGCCATTCTAGCACCCTGTACCGCTGCTGTTTCGGTACTGCACTTTCAAATTTCTCTAGGAATTCGTCCACCACTATTACTCCATCATATGTTGGCAGTTCCCTTGCCTCTATCATTACACAATGCAGTGATCTAATTATCATGTTGCAATTCAGTGTTGTTACTTCGTGCAACTCGTTCTGCCAATGTTCTACTTCTTCGTTTAAATCCAAAGTACAGGAGTTGTCTCACTCCCACAAGATTCCCCCATCTATAGTCGGGTTCACCTGCTCCTGATCTCACATGGTTATCTAGTAAATACAATATAGCTAATCATCGCTTTCATCGTCGTGTATAGGTTTGGTGTAGTGCGCTCCTTCGGCTGGATCTAGCAGAACTAATAAGCATAGGGAGTTTTTCTCAAATATCATCTTTCGATTCTTTAAGTTGATGACTCCATTCATATCAGTGGCCCAATCTATTCCTGTAAACACATGATAAGGATTGCTATCATCGATAATCTCTATTACTTCAAAGTCCATCTATGTGCTCGCGCCTTCGATATCAATTGTTACCCCTTGCAACCTTCCCATGGGAAAAGTATTCTATTGGTTCGCCATTCGTAACTGAATAGGGCACCACTATAACACATGCCTGCCCATACATTCCCATGTCTACTTTGGTAATACATTTTCATCTCAACCTAGGTCTAGGATTACTTGATCCATTTCATACTCGCCAATATGCACCGTCAATCTCATTTCCCTCCCGGTGCGCAATGCATGCTTTCCCAATTTCTAGTCTATGCACGGCTCCCCTAACCCTGTGCACCTAGTGATAAATTCCTTTAGTCCCTTAACTACCTTATTGTCGCACAACAATTTCATGCATGTCTCCAAAAAGTTAGTAAGCATAGAAGGATCCATCCCTAGCTCTGGTTGATCCTTACTTTCTGAAGTAGAGGCCTCCACAAAGCTCTTCTTAGCTTCCATGAATGTTTCCTTTGTGCGTACTATGTCAAACTCAGGTTCATTTGTAGGAACCTTCTGAACCCATGTATCTTCCTCAGGCTGCTTCCCTTTATCCTCCCATATGGTCGCACTGATTCTGACCATCATGTTCACATTTGGGTCTTCTTCACATGGTTCAGACCTCATCATTTTGATATTCTGAGAAGGAGGAGGCTGAAGTACCCCTTTCTCACACTTCTGTTTGATCAATGTAGGACAATCTATCATTTCATGATCAAACTGAGCACAATATGAATAGGATATTCTTGTTGGGTTGGTACAATCGCAGGCGTAGTGCCCTGGTCCCTTACAATTGTAACAAATTATCTATCCGTGGCCCCTTCCTAGCCCCGTTCATCATCGTCCTCAACCTCGCCCCTGAAATCTAACACTCACCATCCCTGCAACTAGGTTGAGGCCTCGTGTTTCTGTCCTCATGCTATAGGCTGGGGTCTGATCCATCATTAACTCGTAGCTGCGACAAGTATGCTCGTCATGGCCTACTGACCTGCAAAAATTACAAAACAACTGCTAGGGAGTTTGTGTATACTTCTGCAACAAATGACAATTATCCCTCGTGTGTTTTCCTCCTATCTGACAAATCAGACACCATAGAATGGTTTTTGCACTCAGCCCTGCCTATGCCTTTGGTCTCAATGGCATTGGTCCCCCTCTTGCCAAGTAGTTCGTGAATACTGGACAGTGATCCTTGTCATGGTCTTGGCCTTTGCATTTTATGCACCATACTTCCTCACATGGCTTTGGCCACGGATCCCTATTCTACTTCAAGCTCTACATTTCCAAGCAGAGATTCTGTAGTTTCACATGTATTTGTTGAACTCCCAACCCTAGATCTTGTATTAGTGTTTCATGCAACCTCGTCACCATTTCCAACGCTTCGGCCTGGGTTGAAAGCTTCTGTTATGATAGCGCCGTCCTCAGGCGTGGTGTCAAATATGCCACAAACCATGCGGAGCGTTGTATATTTGTTAGCGTCATATTAGCCTTGCAGATTGTACTCTTTAGCATTGATCCAGATCCCAAGGGGTCTTGCTTGGAAGCATCACGATCTCTTTAAATCTGATGATTGACTGTGTCTCTGATTTCGGTGGGCTAAATTCTTTGTTTAGTGCATTCTAGATCTCTGCTATTCTTGCATTTGGGTGATCATTAGAGTGCTTGATGTACCATGTCAACAAGCAATCCTATAGCGCGCTCACCAATGTGGCCTTCTTAATGTTGTCATCGTGACCCCTTGTGCTTCCCACACTACTCTTACCATGAACTAGAATTGGTCCAAATCCTCATTCCCTACTCCTCTGAATATGGGTAGCTTGATCGCGCTCGCGATACTGAACTGTGGGGTTGGTGGAGGTGGAGTGGGTGGAGATGGAGGTAAGGGAGGTGAAGCAAGGGGTGGCATGGGTGGAGGTGGTAACTGCGGAATGCGCTGCCTTATAAAACTGACCACACTTCTCAGAGAGACCCGAGCGAGCTCTTCCTCGCTCTCTCATGAAGGTGAAATTAAGGGACTGTTTCCTACTTCCTCACTACCTTTGTAGATCTTTCCGCTCTACATCATTCCAAACATTAATGTATTCGAATAACCCCCTTTTCACGTAACAACATCTTAATACAGGTATTTAAAGACTTAATGTACATACCTCGCAGTCCCTTGAGAAAACATCATTCTAATTTTCTATAGCTCACAGTTGTGTCTATCACTAATTCTGGAGTCCACACTATCGGTTGGTCGAGCTTATACCTTCCCTGGCTATTGGCTAACCTTGCAATCCACTCATATAGTTTAGAAGGAAAGGGCGCTAAGATATCATGGATTTTTGTATAGATGTAGTGATCTAGCCACCTTTTCTCGGATACTTGCGGAGTTATATTTTCATGTGTCGCGAAGTCATGAATCTTCTTGTCCAACCACTCTTCAATTTCCTTCTTTGTTGGGTTCCAATGGCATGACGTCAGACATCCCTTAGGCAGATCCCGGTCCTAGAAGCAGACCCATTTTTTGGCTTGTTGGGGCCTGACCCAGGTTCAGAAGTAACTTAGCCAAACAAATCCTGAAACTAATAAGCCTTTCAGTAGCAATCCGTAGTGCGCAGACTGAGGTCTCACTTGAGGTAGTATGGAAGGGTGCTGGAACTAGGCTTTCACACCCTAGGGATGTCTTGATGGAGTCTAGGAAGTTCGCGAACTGAACCTGTGCACATGAGCTGCTCCGTGCAGCCGTCTATCCTTCACAGTTTGTGCAACTGCTTCCGCACAGCTTTGTAAAGAGCGCGAAGAGGTGTTGTCTAGATCCTTTATCCTTACTGTGTTCTTATTATAGATCTTAACTGAATTGTGTGGGCCCAATATTCTCATTAATCATTCAACATTCCTAACAAGTGCACACAATCATAAAATTGTAAAGAGATGCATAAATATAATAGAAGCATAGACAAACAATATTTCAGAATCAACTTATCTTTTATTAATTCTTTATCCAAGTACAACCACAACTCTGCCCTACGCACTCAGCTGCAGGGGTTAGTGCACATAGCTGCAGACTCTACCAGGCCTCTGTGCACTCAGTTATAGGGCCTCTTCCTACTACTGCAACCCAAGACTCAGACTTATAGACTCAGAGCTAATTCATCATCCAAAACTTAGACTACTTTTACACTTAGAGCCTCACTCTATTTATTCAATCCCATGGTCTGCGGACCATGGGTAGGCCAACACACTTTACATTAAATTACATTATCTTAGGGCAGAAAACCCTAGACTCTTGCACTCTACGCTCGCATTTCGCAGGGTCTTTGCACTACACTTGACCAAAATTCGGGCTTCAAGCCCCAAAAACATGCTTTGGGGGGATCCGCTACCCAACAATTGCCATATTCACTTTTTCTCCAACCGTAGGAATTTTACAATCCCCATGTCATTCTATTAACCTCAACCATCGTTCCCTTGTCACACATTCATCGTTCTCTACCCATATCAAGTCTCACATGGATTTCTCAGAAAACCGTTTTTCTAGATGGTCATGTTTTCCTACCTCTTCACAACAACTCTTATTTTCTAGGAAAGAGGTAGTACCTTGGTCCTGACACCCACTTGGTGCTTATACTAGGTGAAATAATTAGAATCATCATTTCTCAATGATTTCATTGAGGCCCACAATTTTTGATGCGAATAATATTTTGACACCAAGGGAGAATCATACTTTGCAATAATTTCAATTTTCACATCGGGTCAAAGAGCCATCTATCAAGATGGTACCACTATTATTATTTACATCAATGCTCAATTCTTCAAGTACATGGGGGACCACCTATCAATATTTTGTCATAAATTCGTCCCAAGGTAAAAGCAATAATATGCTTCTACAAACAACAAATATGTTCTCAACATATTTTGACAAGACTCATCTTGTGTACAACTATAACCATATTAGTTAATGTCAGATCACAAGCATGGTACATTCCCACATTGTATGTATTCTTGTAAATATATTATATGAAAACTAAGTTCTATTGTCTCTTACTAAGCACCCCCCCATCCCTCTCCAAATAAGGATTCCGCTTGGATGAAGTCAATAAGACTCATCGTCAAGATAGAAACATGATGTATTTGGACTTTACATTTTCTTCTAAACTCATACATCATGGGGAAATTGTTATCACCAAAAATCATACACCAAATTACATTCTCCATGAATGTTCAACACTGAACAATGGCACATCAAATAGTATTGGTGAAGATTGAAAGACACCATGAACCAAATAATTAAAGGTTCCTAAGGTTCTCATTTAAAAAATTGATTGTGTAGAGTCACTTAAACATTTTTGTGTGGATCATTGTAATTGTTTATTTGATAGTCATGGAAATATACAAAATTTACAACTCAATAAGATGTGGAACACTTCACATTAAATGAGTAGCCCTCTATGGACAATACAAGCCTAACTATCTCATTGTTGAGCCATTCCACTCTTGAATTAGCATTAAGGTGCCTTTGAAGGTCTCCTCTCATTTTCCACTAGATAAAATGTCATAAATAGTTAGAGGGAGACAAGGATTGACCTTGAGCTTATAAATATCATTGTGATTGGGACCAAAATAAGGTAGAAGCCAATGCAAAGTCATTTTTCCCAATTTCGAAGCCATTTAGCATATCTTTATGATTCAAGATCTCAATATTGAGAGATCTCATAGGAATTCTTTGAGGAGAGATTATTCTTTGACTAGAGGAAAATTTGACCTTCCTTTAGAGGAGTCATAGAATTCCTTTTCTCTATCAACTCCCTTTAGTTTCTTCTGGATGATTTGTAACCCTTTTAATCAACAAATAAAGAGAATTCATTCTTCTGTACCTCTTGTATTAACTTGTTTTTTTTCCATTCTTTCTTGCATTGTATCTCATCTTCTTTGATAGAAATAACTACATTACATGTTTATTTATACATTCATCTATCTAATCATTTTCTTGTTGTCTCTATGTCGGTGAACAAGAACCTTGTAATATATTGGATTTTGGTACACCAGTACACAAAAAGGAAAACAACACTATACATGAGGAAGACATTTATTTCATATGGATTTACATATATTAAATGGTTTGCATATTGCTGGAGTTTTGGTTATATTTGTAATAAATTAGGGAAGTCTGGATCCAAGATTTACAAGAAGGAAATGTGTGCTGGTGATGATATAAATAATTTCCCATGGTGAAGTGAAGAAATATGACTATTTAAAAAAAATGACATTAAGGTTTATCAAAAGTCATTAAAGAAACATGAAATGTGATTCTTTTTTATGTCAATTTTTTTTTAATAGTTATTGTGAAAATCAAAGTCAACATATTATTCTTGATGTAATGAGTTAAGATGTTATTACAAATTTTCATATAAAGTTTTTAAATGTGTAAGAAAATGGGATTCATACTTTTGTAATGATTAGAAGTGGTTCTTGTCATTCAAGTCCATGAAGAGTCATAGAGAATAAAAGAAAGGATATTTGAATGGTGATGCTTTTTCTTCTTGTCGAAGGGATGTTGAGTCAAATAGCATGTGTCATAATTAGAAGTTATGAAAAGTTTTGGTGAATGATGTTGGCTTGATAATCTAGTGACGAATGATCAATCTTACCCAACACCTCAATTTCAAATTTATGATGAGGTTTTAAGATGTCATAAATTTAGAGAGCATGTCATGTCATTGGAATACATTGTGATAAGTGAGGGTGAAAGAAAGGTGATGTTTCCATTATGCTAACATTTAGTCTAGCCAACTATCATCACAAGTTTGAGCTAGTTTTGAAATGATTATTCCAATAACAAGAAAGGTTTTTGTAGGAACCATTGAGTATTAGAGATTATCACTTGACATCAATTATATAGAAGAAAAAATCATGAATAAGTGTAGAAAATTACAATGTTTATAATCAAATATGATGAAGTTGAATAAAAATAAAGAGAAAAATAAGTCAGAAAGAAAGGACATAAAAGAATGACAGGCTTTGATCTAAATCTTTGGGGGTATTATAGTCAAAGTTTGCATGTATAAGCCATAAAGTCATGTTTTTATGTAAAAGGGAATTTTATGCATATGTAACTAGTGGAGTAAGCCCTAACTAAAGTTAATTGTGCAAAAAATATACCTTATAAGAAGGAAATAGAAAGAGAATGAACAACAAGAATGAAAGGTCACAAAATTAGTGTCATTGCGTGTAATGGTTCCTCATAATGGAATATTTATTCTCAAATTATTTCTTTTTTTGCGACGTATTTATTTTTCTCATTTTTGTCAATGATTTTGTGATCATTTTCATGGAAGATATGCTTGTTTTTTCTTCTTCTCTCTTAGTATTACAGCCTTCTTGATCCTATCCCAAAGCATATGGATCATTGTTACCAAAGAAATTTATCAGTCTATGGGATGCAAGATTTAAATCAGATTTCAGTCTCAAAGTTTTGTAGCAATATCCAACATCCTCTTAGTTGGTCAACAAGCATTCAAATTTTTTCTACCCTTGGATTTTCATTCACTATTGCATCAACATTCTTACATGGATTCAGTACATCCATTGGTCTACAACACAAAGGTTCCATGACCTATGTAGAAACCCACTATGATTTACAAAAATTTGGAATCATATGTGGCCCTCTACTCCTAGTGTTCTCACATTCACTACATTTTGAATCCTTTTTGGCCCTTTTCTCTCGGTGTTCTCACACTCACTATTATTTCAGATTTATATATCCATTCCATAGCTTATCAAAATATGTATGGAGCATATATAAGCTTGGGGGACTTTGTTTCATCCATTTCTGGGCTTTGCCATAATGGTATGACCACCATAGAAGTACAATAATGGATGGAACATAAGGAGGGAATATTCACTAAAATTAATGTAGGTAGCATGGCCTCTACATTGCACTTTAGAGGGCACATACTAGATACTTTTAAATTATTTCCTATTAGCTCAAATGGGTTTTTTTCATAATTTGATTTCGTTTCTTGGTTTGAGTGATGCCATTTAATGAAGTCACAAATATATGTAAAGTTACATGTTTGTGCATACCTTGAGTTTCAAGAATAGATTTTTCACTAAATAGATCATCATAGAGTATCATATTTCAATGGAAATGTCTCTTCAATAATCAATGAATTTTGATTTAATCACATGAAGCAAAAGTTTTCAACGGAGTCAAAGAAAGAGGTCAATGGACAAAAGTTATAAAAAAAGGCACAATTATGGTTCATTCACAAACCGACAGTTATGGGTAAACCACAAAAAACCCTTCTTCAATGTTTCCATTGCAAACTTGGGTACGGGTCATCCACAAACCCATGGTTATGGGTAAACCACAAAAAACACTTTTTCAATATTTCCATTGGCAACTTGGGTATGGGCAATAAACAAACCCACGGTTGTGGGTTAAACACAAAAAAATCTTGTCCAATATTTCCATTTCCAACTTTGTATGATTCATCCCCAAACCCAAAATTATGGGTTAACTACAAAAGGCCTTCATTATAATTTGGCACATGTAACCATTATGGTTATGGGTTAACCACAAAAAATTGTTCTCTTCATTCATCCATAACATATTGTAATATGATGGCACATTATACATCACAATTTCCCTCTTTTCCTTTTATCATGGGTGAATGATGGGGACCATAATTTTTAATGTGGGAGGATTGAAATAAAAATTAGGGGGGATTATAGTATAAACTTAGATGTATAAAGGTAACTTGATAGATATGTAACTAATGAAAGTTGACTTTGTCGAAAACATACCTGATACAGAGGAAATGGGAAGTGAGTGAAGGTCAGGAAGCAGAGGTCCCAAAATTATCTCTCTCTCTCTCTCTCTCTCTCTCTCTCTCTCTCTCTCTCTCTCTCTCTCTCTCTCTCTCTCTCTCTCTCTCTCTCTCTCTCTCTCTCTCTCTCTCTCTCTCTCTCTCTCTCCAAAATTACTCTCTCTCTCTCTCTCTCTCTCTCTCTCTCTCTCTCTCTCTCTCTCTCTCTCTCTCTCTCCAAAATTACTCTCTCTCTCTCTCTCTCTCTCTCTCTCTCTCTCTCTCGCTCTCTCTCTCTCTCTCTCTCTCTCTCTCTCTCTCTCGCTCTCTCTCTCTCTCTCTCTCTCTCTCTCTTTCTCTCTTTGATGTGCTCAATTGTTTCACTTTTATCAACATTCTTGTGATTAGTTTCATCATAGATTTATATATTTTCTCTACTCCTTTCTTAGCATTCAAGATTTATGGATCTTAGCCCCAAAGATCCATATTAGGCTCATGATTAAGTGTGGAAAGGGGATTATTTTGACGAAGACATTGATGGAAGGATCTATATGAAGAGCTGAAATAGAAGGGTAAGAAAAAGAAGATTCTTAATCAGTGTAATTAGTAATTTGTATAGATCACGCCAATGAATGATTGAGGATATCGTGCTACTTATTTAGAGAAGGAAATCACTAATAAAAAGTAGTGATGCTACCATAGAAGATGAAATTTTTCTTTCAACATGGAAATTATTGATATGCACATGTATGTTTTCCATTTATCTCTTGTGAGAGTGTGTTCAAGTTGATTGATTTCTTGAACTCAACACTAGATGACATGGTAATGGTGAAGTTTTTGGCTTTATAGTCTTGGATTCAAGTTAGCATATTGATTGACACTTATGACCTCAATAAGGTATCAAAATTATTTTGTTAGAAATCATGAATATAAAAATTAACAATGGATGCATAGAGATGCAAGAGAAATACTACACAAAGATATTATAGATTCAAGTGAAGATGTCAAGTCTATGCATAATTCTAGAGGTGAAATAAGGTATTCCTATTTATCAATATATTATCTGTTTTGATGTTTTTTAATGTCCTACACGGGTAAAGTGTACATGCTAATGTGTATTGTGGATAGAAGGGAGTTATAGCTACATATTTTCTCCTCTCAATAATTCCTTGATGAAAGACCGTTTGATGAATGTTTCACTACAAATAGTCATTGCTAACTGTGGGAAAGTATAAGACTAACGAAAAAAACTCAAATAAAAGTGGTTGATGTACATCAATCAATGCCATTAGATTTTAAAAGGTGGAAAATTGTGTGGTTGTCGCTAGTTATACCGTTTTTAATTGAGTGGTTGTTGCTAGTTAATGATCAACATGTAAGGTGACGAATAATAGACCATGATTTGTTATGGGTGACATTTGTTGACTATGGTTAAAAATGGTCAGACATGGTTGATGGGGGTTTATTATGATTAATGTAAGGTTGGCTATGGGTGATCATGGTTGATATTAGTTGTCCATGTTTAACTATGGTTGAGTATCATAGATTATTGAGGACCTTACTTGACCATGTGGACCTATATTGACCATGTTTGACAAATTTGATCATGCTCATCCTTGATTTCACCATAGTTGAACATGGATTAATGAAGATTAACCACGTTGGATAATGTCAAACCATGGTTAACTAGACTTCATAATTTTACCATGGTTGAACACTCAACCACGATTGATTATGGTTGACCATAGTTCTCCATGGTTGACCACTTAACCACGCTTGACAACTTGAACATGTTTGACCATGAATGACTAATTGGCCATGGTTTATCATAACAACCAATGTTAACCATGGTTGATAATGGTATATTATCCTTACTATGCATAGTTGACCATGTTCTCTATCTTAACAAGAAAGATAAATAATGAAAGGATATAATAGCCATGGTTGACCATCGTTAAAAATGTTTGACCATAGTTTTCAATGTTCTGCATGTTGGAAATGGTAGAATTTGGTTGAGTATGAAAATGATTGTTAATAGTTAACTATGGTTGAGTATAGTTGACCATGATTTCCCATGGTCAACCATGGTCGACCATGTTAGCCATAGTTTTTTATGTAACCACCTCACAAAAAGATAGAAAAGATAGATCAACTCCTTATAAATCATCCTCTTTGAGGGGGAAACCTCCTTTACATTATACAAATGAACAATTCTTGGATGATACAAATGAAAAGACCTCCTTTCTATATCTAGGAGTCCAAGGGATCCCAATACAATCAGAGACTACATAACAATAATAATGTGGGGCACATCAATAACAATAGTGGGTTTCTATGGGGCATAATAATAACAACATGGGGACTATATGGGCACGATAATAGAATAAGGAGGTTTCACTAATAACAATAAGGGGTTACCGTAGTATTATAGGGACCTAACATGACCATCTCCTTCAAAATTTGTTGTCCTCAATGCTTGAGTAGTTCTCGATGCTTTTGTATAAAATTCTTATCCTCCCATGTGGAATGTTTAGCGAGTAAGTTCTTCTAGTTGATGAGATACTCTAAAATTGATCGATTATGTAGTTGTAGATTTCTTGTTTTTCTGACTGCTTCCGGTTCTAATATGATTTTTCCTTCCTCGACAAGTTCTGGCAATTGTTAGAAAATTATATATTACAAAGCAATGGAACACATAAAATATTGCAGAAATATAAACACAGAAAATGCATAAAACAAGAGAGACACATATATACGTGGTTCACCCAGTTTGGGCTACGTCCACCCCGAACAGCTAGTCCTTCCTTTCTATTATCCAGCAAAATGAAGAGACACAACCTACAACAAATCCGTTGTAATATCCTTTGTTTTTCTCTCACAGTCTCACCTCTCTGTTTCTCACTCATAGAATACAAATCTATTACACAACCTCAAATACAATACCCTCATACAAAGAGAGGGGTTGCCTTCTAGGGAAAAAAACCCTAAACTAAACATAAGTTCTACCGTCAGATCATCCGCCTAATGAATGGCCCAGATTGACTAGAAATTACTATACTTTTACAAGGCAGTTTTACATCTATTTTTGGCTTCGAGGGCGCTGCCCCCGAGCCCCGCTTGGGGGACCGCTGGCCCCCGGACCCCCCAGCTGGGGGGGAAAGTCCACCCTGCACTCCCCCACATGGAGGGCTGTACAAACTTCCTGGGGTATACATCCAGCTGAAACAGAGACCTCTGAACAATCATGATCCGCACACAACATTCTCCCACTTGGAGAATGATTGTAGCAACTCCACCGCTGCTTCATTTGCTGGACAATGACTCCTCTTTGGACCTGGTTGTTTCTTATCTTCATCATCATCCTTGAAGGCCAATTGAAACTAAGCATGTTCTCAGTTTCTCCCTGGTTACAACTTTTATTAGCATGTCTGCAGGATTCTGGCTAGTGTGTATCTTTTCCAGCTTCAACTCTCCATCTTCCAATACTGATCGTATGAAATGGTACTTGAGATGTATGTGTTTAGTCCTAGAATGGAATGCTAAGTTCTTTGCAAGATGAATGGAACTTTGGCTATCATTGTATAACATGCCCAAATCATGCTCCTTACCCAATTCACCCATAAACCTTTGTAACCAAATCATTTCTTTAGTAGCCTCTGTAGCAGCAACATACTCAGCTTCTGTTGTTGAAAGTGCAACAACACTTTGGATTTTTGAAACCCAACTGACAGTTGTTCCACGAACAATAAATACATATCCTGTAGTGCTCCTCCTATTATCTCTGTCACCTGCCATATCTGCATCAACATATCCCTGTAGCGAAATGTTTGAACCACAAAAGCATAATGCTTGATTTGTGGTACCTTTCAAATATCTAAGAATCCATTTCACTACCATCCAATGTTCCTTTCCTAGATTATTCATGTACCTACTTATAACTCCCACTGCATGTGCAATATCAGGCCTTGTGCAGACCATTGCATACATTAAGCTTCCAACTGCTGATGCATATGGAACTTTAGACATATAATCCATGTCTTCTTGGGTCTTTGGGCACATTTCCTTACTAAGTTTGAAATGGCTAGCAAAAGGTGTACTAACTGGTTTTGCATTGTGCATGTTAAATCTTTTCAACACCTTTTGTATGTACTCATTCTGAGACAATTTTAACTTGCGATTTTCCCTGTCTCTAGTTATTCTCATACCAAGGATTTGTTTTGCAGCTCCCAAATCCTTTATTGCAAATGAATTTACCAATTTTATTTTGAGAAAATCTATTTCCTGCATGTTAGATTTTGCAACAAGCATGTCATCTACATACAATAACAATATAATATAGCTTCCATCATTTTTCTTTTTTAGATAAACACAATGATCAGAGTGACACCTAGTATAACCTTGCTCAGACATAAACTTTTCAAATTTTAGATACCACTACCTTGGAGCCTGTTTTAAGCCATACAAGCTCTTCTTCAACCTGCACACTAGTTTCTCCTTCCCTTTCACTTCATATCCTTGTGGTTGCTGCATATATATCTCTTCCTCCAAATCCCCATGGAGAAAGGTCGTCTTTACATCTAACTGCTCAAGATGCAAACCTTCAACTGCCACTAGACTTAAAATAGTTCTGATTGAAGTCATTTTAACAATAGGAGAAAATATTTCATCAAAATCAATACCTTTCTTCTGTGCAAACCACTTCACCACAAGTCTAGCTTTGTACCTCTGTTTTCCTCCACCTTCTTCCTTCAGCTTGTAAACCCATTTATTCTGCAATGTATTTTCACCTGCAGGAAACCTAACTAAGTACCAAGTCTAGTTATGCATTAACCATCTCTTCTTCCATGGCTACCTCCCACTTCTTCCTGCTTTCAACTTGCATTTCTTCTTCATAACATTCGGGTTCACCGAAATCAGTCAACAATAAATAATATAATGAAGGAGAGTATCGTTTAGGGGGTCTACTTATCCTGGTAGATCTTCTAACACCAGTTTCAGGTGTTTGGGGTGCCTGTTGCTGTTGTGGTGGTTGCTGCTGTTGTGGTTGTTCATTATTATTATTTTCAGGCACCTTTACATTTTCAGTGATTTCATCAAGAACTGTGTATTCCTTATTTTCTTTTTCCTGTTTCTTTTCCTACAAACGATTCTTATACAAGACCTTTTCATTGAATATTACATCTCTGCTCCTAATGATTTTGTGATTTTCATAATCATATAAGCAATAACCAAAATCATTAACACCATATCTAATAAAGGTACATTTCTTTGACTTTGCCTCAAGCTTTGTTCTATTTTCTTTATCAATATGGACAAAGGCCTCACAACCAAAAGGATTTAAAAAAGAGTAGTTTACCTTTTTACCTGTCCCTACTTCCTCCGGAACACCACCATCCAAGGAACTTGAAGGCCTTCTGTTTATTAGATAAACAGTAGTGTCTACAGCATCTGTCCAAAACTGTAAAGGCAATCTCGCATGCAATCTCATGCACCTTGCACGCTCCATCATTGTTCTGTTCATCCTTTCTGACACACCATTTTCTTGTGGTGTTCTTGGAATTGTCTTCTCTCTGCGAATTCCATGCTCTGAACAGTACCTATCAAACACTTTGATGCAATATTCACCTCCATTGTTTGATCTAAGACACTTCAATTTCTTTCCTGTCTCAATCTCAACCAAATCTTTCCATTTCTTGAAAGTATCAAATACATCAGATTTATTCTCGATACAATAAATCCAAGTTTTTCTAGTTGCATCATCAGTAAAAGTAACATAATAACGAAAGCCACCAAGAGATGATACCTGAGTAGGTCCCCATACATCTGTATGCACAAGCTCTAATTTTTCATTCTTCTTTTCTCTCCCAACTCTGAGAAATCTGACTCTCTTCTGTTTTCCATAAATGCAATTCTCACAGAAGTCCAAATGAACATTCTTCAAACCCAGCAACAAACTCCTTGAGTGAAGAATCTTCATCCCCTTTTCAATCATGTGTCCGAGCCTATGATGCCATAATGTTGCATCTACTCCTTTGGAATTTAAAGCATTAACAGAGTTAGAAATACCATTGCATAAATACAATGTACCAACCTTTTCACCTTTTGCTATTACCAGGGCTCCTTTGGTGACCTTCCAATATTTATCTGTGAAAATTGTCACACAACCTTCAACGGCTAACTACCCTGTTGAAATCAGATTTTTCTTTAGATCTGGAACATGTCTTGCCTCCTTTAGTAGCCATTGGTTTCCATTCTATTGTTTTACAAGAAGCTTACCCATTCCAACAATTTTAGGAGGTTTATCATCACCCAAACAAACTTTTCCAAAATCTCCTTGAACATAGTCATGAAAGTATTTCTTATCAGGTGTGGCATGGAATGAGGCCCCTGAATCTACCACCCACGAATCAATAATATTTTCGAAAGAAAGAATCAAAGCATCTTGTAACACCTCACCTGTCACATTTGCTTCATGATTGTTTTCTTGTAGTGAATCTCCTTCTTTTCCCTTCTGAGATCTACAAACCTTCTTTAGGTGTCCTTTCTTTCCACATTTCCAGCACACTATCCCCAAACTAGACTTGGATCTGCCTTTCCCTGATTTACTGCGATATCCTGAGCTCTTTCCTGTTTCCATTTTTCTTCCCCTAGACTCTACACTCAAAGCATTTACCGGTGTCTGTTATCGGGAAAAGTGTCTATTTATATCTACTCTATCCCACTAAGGTGTGACAACTACCTTAGAAACAAATAGAGAAAACTACTTTTGTATTCTTCTTTATGAACAATAAACAAAGAGGAATAGGATGAACCAACTTGTGTCTTGCGCTAGTCCTTTGATCCGATCTCTCTCCTCTTTGACAGCTTCCAGCTACCTGCTCTCTCACTTGCCCAGCTTCACCAAGTACCTGTAAGATCACAAAAGAAGGAAACTATACAAAGACATGGGTTTATATTCACAAATAACTTAGGATCAGATTTAAGTTAACCATACAAACGTAACAAGCATCAGTGAAACACAAGCATGGAGAAGAAACTCAAATAGTTTTATTGATATACAAGAAGATCCAGGAGGAGTTACAACTAATGATTCTTGACCCAGCATCAACCTCCCAGCAAAGAAATCCCTTCTTCAACCCCAACAAAGCATAGATCACCCAATTCTCTGATATGTATCTCAAAACCAATAGAAATTCCTTACAATGTGCAAAATTCCAGCCTCTGGATCTCTGGGATGAGGGATCCATATATAGATGTATGCAAGGAGGATGAGTCAGCTCATGAATTGATTAGTGGCTTCTCTCTGTGAGTTCTTGCTTCCACTTGGAGACTGAGAGCCTCTTACTCATCCTTGGTCGAATTCAGTGAGGCAAGTGTCATTGGAGAAGATTCTGGAAGCTTCCATTGTCTCTCCACCTCGTGGAATGACTCTGCCACTTGTCATTTCCCGCTCAACGCACCCTGGTAGTGCATTTAGGTGCATTGCAACGCACCTAGCTAGTGGACTCAGGTGCTATGCAACGCACTTGGCTAGTGGAGCAGTTGAAATGATCCTGATTTGACTTATTCTGAGCAGTTTCTGGTGGCGAACTTCTGGGAGAAGCTGTAATTTGTTGACCTTGTTCCTTTAGGAGTTAGAACAACACTTTTAGGGACTTAGGAGCCCTTGGTATATGGACATTTCATGCTTAGAGCTGTAAGGCACAAAAATGTCTATAACAGTTGCCCCCTAAAGTATGAGGCCGTTTATTGGGTGAAATTCTTTATTAGGAGGATCCGAAGTTCTTTCAATGCTAGGAGGAGACTTGTAATAAGATATAATACAACACATTATCTTCATACTGTTTTCATGATTTAGCTCAGGCGGGCATTCCCATGCTATAGAGCCATCATCCTTTTGGTAGGATGATTATCTGTGTTGCAATGTTGTACATTTCAATGTCTTTATTTTCCTGAATATATATCGCAGCCCGAATGGATGAAACTAGATCCGGGGTCTTCAATCTCGTCCGATCTTTACTCGATGTACAAGTCGATCCATGTGAGAAATGTTTTGAAGTCGAACATGGAAAGACATCGCTTGATTACGAGTCAATGATGTAAACTATTAACAAGCGCGAGAGGAATCACCGATAATGATAATGACCCTCAAGGTACTGCAGTACAATTCACATGGTGTGAATAAAGGACTTGGCATCGAACACCATGCAAAATCTTTCGGTCGAAGGTCATTGATGTATACCTGTCGCCGGAAGTGAGAAACTTGCCATTGAGGCATGCAAGCTTCAAAGTACTGAATGGGGTGTTCCTAGATCAACTTCTTGGATAATGAGCTGATGTCGACAAGAAGTGATCTGTCATAGGAGGGCCTTAATGAATCCCACATCAATGACATGGAACGGAGCAAATGATTTTGATGGAGGTGAAAACGATCTGATGATATATGGTTCAGGGTGGCGGTCATGAAAGAATGGAGTATAATGTATGGTAGTGGGCGGGACACAGGTGGCCTTTCTGGATGACTTCTCTTGAACATGTCGGCGACACTTATGTGATGGATTGGTAGCATTAACCCCAAATGTGGATGGTATGGCGAGACCATGCCGATGTGACTGGTGAATGAAACAACCCAACCCGACTCTGGCACGGAGTGGAAGTGTCATGTTCAAGAGCGACTTGCTACCAATAAAGATTCTTTGAGTTTTCTTCCCAATTTTTCCCCAGCCATTGCTGACCAGTACCTCTTTATTTTTGTCAAGCTTGAGGAGGATAACATATGCTTGTTCTATAATTTGCCCTTCGGGAAAACCCATCGCTATGTTTTAACGAGCCTAGCAATAGTGAAACTCATTCTCGTCTAAAGGCAAGTTTGTCGCTATGAATCTTTTTAACGAGTCTAACGACAAAGACAACTGAGTCCTTTTTATTTTTAGAGAGTCTGAAAAGGTACGTAAAGGTAACTCCAAAATTCCTTTCTCGTCATCTAATCCCTTAAGTCTGAAAAAGTATAAAACAATACAGAAGGGATGAATTTTCAATTAGCTTTAACGAGCCGAACAAAACAAGCGCTCGATCTTTTTGGGCAATAATCCCTCAGGTCCAAAAATATTAAAATCTAGAGGAGGGATAGCACTTCCCGTCGCTTTAACGAGCTGGAAGGCCAGAACTCGGCAATCTTTTCATATTTTACGAGTCAGAAAAGAGCTTAAAGAAGACTCGTCTTTTGAGGAACGAGTGATAAAATGGGTAGCAGCTGATTCCAGGTAAGGTTTGGAATTTTCCAATCACAGAAGTGTTACAAGGATGGCTAGTGAAATCACTCTTTGCAGCTGTTCCTCAAAATGGGTAAACAATCAAATGGAGGTGAATGATTGGCCAATGGAAAAGTGGAGGTGACGGTGCAAACATGACCAAGGCTTTAATGGCTGAAATGATACATTCACGGTGGTTATTTACCAGGGGATAGTTCATTTTTTAACGAGCTTAAACGCGGGTAGAAACATTTGCTCGGTGCGGGTTTATTTTTTAACAAGCTTGAACCTTGCGGTAACACTGCTCAATTAATCCAGTCATATGATAAGAATGTCTCATATAAAAATGGAAACTTTTAGATTTTTTCCCCACATCCTTTCTTTATGCAAGTTAGGTGACGACTAATCCTACGAGTTTAAAGGGTTAGAGGTCCTAAAAATTTTAAAAATAAATAGCCGCCCATCGCTTGCACTCCAAAAGGTTTGCATGCCCCCAGGTATAAAACAGAGTTTCAAGGTCTCCCTCTATTCGAGCTGACAAAACATTCGTTTAATCAGGAAGGGTCACCCTTTATTCGAGCTGACAAAACATTCGTTTTATCAGGAAGGGTACTACCTCTTACAGGTTACCAAAAGATTGTTCTATTTATGGCGTAAACAAAACACTTCTTCGGCGATGTCTACCGAGATAAACAAACGTGAGCGACGATGCCTGCCAACTCACATAACTTTGACAAGAGAATCTTATTCTAGAATAACCCCTCTTCCAATCACGGACGGGGTACAGACTAGTCATATTCTCCCGCGGAAACCTACCCTATACCCGAAGTTTTCCTGCCGAAGCAGACCAGGACGCATGCCCCCTGGGTTTCAGTCATATCCCTCCCAATTACTCGCGCTCATCGGGAGGACAGACTGGGGATTGAGACATTTCTTGCGTGAAGAGACCATTTAGGGACAGTACATGACTATTTGCTATGCGTGATCCGGGAAATGAAAGCTGGTCCACGAGCTTGACCACTCTTTCTTCGTGCGGAAAACACATTACTCTAAAGAGTGAGGAAACAATGGCTCCCATGCAATAAATATAGTCTCGTCCAAGGAGTAGGTTATAATCCAAGTGTCCTTGAACCACCCTTACGTTCATGCGAATTGTCTTCCCTCTCAATGTTATGGGCACATCGGGAAGGATCCCTAAAGGTCGACTGGTTCCTTTATCAAAGCCTGTCAGATTTCTCATCTCAGGAAAAAGCGATGGCAAACCAAGCGCTTTCCAAGCAATAGAGGAAAGGATACTCACAGAAGCCCCCTCATCTATGATGGTACCAGCCATGACCATTCTATATATTTGAACGATAATTCGGAATGGTACACTTGCTGGTAAACGGGGTCTGCCTAGTTGATTCCAGTCGAAGGAGACAACTAGGTTGCTTGGAGGTGGGACCGAATAGACGGCTAGGTATGGCTCTGACGAACTTCCTTCCTGCGGTAAAGGAACGGGTAGATTGCCCCCATGTTTGTCGAAGTCTGTGTTGATGAAGAGAATTTGGACGGTGTCATCCTTGTTCTCTTCAGTGACTATATCATCTGAAGATAAAACCTCTGAAGGCAAGACCGGGTCAACTGCCGCCTCGACCTTTTGACTTTCGTCTGGTATGGATTCAGTTGGTTTATCTTCAATGATAGGCGCTTCAGCCGACCACCTGAGTGGGCCAGCTGGATTCTCAACTAGTGACGGACTCGGCAAGAGTTTTTTATATCCAGGAGGAAGTCGTAACGGTGAAACCGGATGATCATCCAAAACTCTTTTAGCTTCGTCTAAGAAAGGACAACGGTGGAGGGCATGATTGCCTTCACATAGTTTACAAGGAAATCTAGCATTCCCTTTTTGTCCTGGGGCTTCACTTTCACTAGTTGACGGTGTGCTTTCAACATGATTACCAGAGGTTGATGACACCGGGTTGTGCAAACGAGGAGACCAGTCCCTTAGTATCCGGGGGATGCAAGGACAATCTCTGTGAAAGTGGTCTCCTTTGCAAATGACACATGGCGATTTAGGCCTGGTTGGTGCAGTGTGTGGATTTTCGTTAGACGACACTCGTTTTCCCCCACTCGCCTTTGGCTCCTTCTTCTTCTTCTCTTTCTTCTTCTTTTCCTTCTTCTCCTTAGGAACATGGCTTTTAGCTTTACCAGTTCCATAAAGCGAAGAGGAAGGAGGAGAGGAAGAATTAGAGGATGTAGAAGGCTGGTGGGAAACTCTGGACTCGTCTAATTGCCGATTCGATTGTTCAGGAATGGTGGTGTTCTGAACAACATTGGTTGAGAAGAGCCATACTGGCAAGCCAATTGTCAGTCCTGGAAGCGACAATGTGGCCATATGGGGCGCACCAACATCTCCCCAAGAGGAGAAGGGACTAGGATTTCCACCAAGGGGAATTCCTTGGTTGGTAGGCTCCATTTTCTCAACCCAAGATCAACGTAGGAAAAGGCTATGAATATTCCGCTTAAAATAAATTTTAACATGCTTTGACACAACTTGTTTTTTCAGTTTTTAAGAGTCGAGAAAAAACAAAAGATGACTAGTCGCCATTTTTTTATCGGGAAAAGTGTCTATTTAGATCTACTCTATCCCACTAAGGTGTGACAGCTACCTTAGAAACAAACAGAGAAAACTACTTTTGTATTCTTCTTTATGAACAATAAACAAAGAGGAATAGGATGAACCAACCTGTGTCTTGCGCTAGTCCTTTGATCCGATCTCTCTCCTCTTCGACAGCTTCCAACTACCTGCTCTCTCACTTGCCCAGCTTCACCAAGTACCTGTAAGATCACATAAGAAGGAAACTATACAAAGACATGGGTTTATATTCACAAATAAATTAGGATCAGATTTAAGTTAACCATACAAATGTAACAAGGATCAGTGAAACACAAGCATGGAGAAGAAACTCAAATAGTTTTATTGATATACAAGAAGATCCAGGAGGAGTTACAACCGATGATTCCTGACCCAGCATCAACCTCCCAGCAAAGAAATCCCTTCTTCAACCCCAACAAAGCATAGATCACCCAATTCTCTGATATGTATCTCAAAACCAACAGCAATTCCTTACAATGTGCAAAATTCCAGCCTCTGGATCTCTGGGATGAGGGATCCATATATAGATGTATGCAAGGAGGATGAGTCAGCTCATGAATTGATTAGTGGCTTCTCTCTGTCAGTTCTTGCTTCCACTTGGAGACTGAGAGCCTCTTACTCATCCTTGGTTGAATTCAGTGAGGCAAGTGTCATTGGAGAAGATTCTGGAAGCTTCCATTGTCTCTCCACCTCGTGGAATGACTTTGCCACTTGTCATTTCCCGCTCAACGCACCTGGTAGTGCATTTAGGTGCGTTGCAACACACCTAGCTAGTGGACTCAGGTGCTATGCAATGCACTTGGCTAGTGGAGCAGCTGAAATGATCCTGATTTGACTTATTCTGAGCAGTTTCTGGTGGAGAACTTCTGGGAGAAGCTGTAATTTGTTGACCTTGTTCCTTTAGGAGTTAGAACAACACTTTTAGGGACTTAGGAGCCCTTGGCTTATGGACATTTCAAGCTTAGAGCTGTAAGGCACAAAAATGTCTATAACAGTTGCCCCCTAAAGTATGAGGCCGTTTATCGGGTGAAATGCTTTATTAGGA
The DNA here is from genome assembly GCA_031772625.1 of Pinus tabuliformis. NCBI lineage: Eukaryota > Viridiplantae > Streptophyta > Pinopsida > Pinales > Pinaceae > Pinus > Pinus tabuliformis. Next base: position 290,614,401 of record CM062820.1, read on the forward strand.
GGATCCGAAGTTCTTTCAATGCTGGGAGGAGACCTGTAATAAGATACAATACAATACATTATCTTCATACTGTTTTCATGATATAGTTGAGGCAGGCATTCCCATGCTCAGCTATATAAATTCATTTTCACGTACATAGGACAGACAATCGTCTGATGGTAGACTGATGATTCTGATAGAGCCATCATCCTTTTGGTAGGATGATTATCTATGCTACAATGCTGTACATTTCAATGTCTTTATTTTCTTGAATATATATCGCAGCCCGGATGGATGAAACTAGATCCGGGGTCTTCAATCTCGTCCGATCTTTACTCAAAGTACAAGTCGATCCATGTGAGAAATGTTTTGAAGTCGAACATGGAAAGACATCGCTTGATTACGAGTCAATGAGGTAAGCTGTTAACAAGCACGAGAGGAATCACCGATAATGATAATGACCCTCAAGGTACTGCAGTACAATTCACGTGGTGTGAATAAAGGACTTGGCGTCGAACACCACGCAAAATCTTTCGGTCGAAGGTCATTGATGTATACCTGTCGCTGGAAGTGAGAAACTTGCCATTGAGGCATGCAAGCTTCAAAGTACTGAATGGGGTGTTCCTAGATCAACTTCTTGGATAATGAGCTGATGTCGACAAGAAGTGATCCGTCATAGGAGGGCCTTAATGAATCCCACATCAATGACACGGAATGGAGCAAATGATTTTGATGGAGGTGAAAACGATCTGATGATATATGGTTCAGGGTGGCGGTCATGAAAGAATGGAGTAGAATGTATGGTAGAGGGCGGGACACAGGTGGCCTTTCTGGATGACTTCTCTTGAACATGTCGGCGACACTTATGTGATGGATTGGTAGCATTAACCCCAAATGTGGATGGTATGGTGAGACCATGGCGATCTGACCGGTGAATGAAACAACCCAACCCGACTCGGGCACGGAGTGGAAGTGTCATGTTCAAGAGCGACTTGCTACCAATAAAGATTCTTTGAGTTTTCTTCCCAATTTTTCCCCAGTCATTGCTGACCAGTACCTCTTTATTTTTGTCAAGCTTGAGGACGATAACATATGCTTGTTCTATAATTTTCCCTTCCGGCAAACCCATCACTATGTTTTAACGAGCCTAGCGATAGTGAAACTCGTTCTCGTCTAAAGACAAGATTGTCACTATTAATCTTTTTAACGAGTCTAATGACAAAGCTAACTCGGTCCTTTTCATTTTTAGAGAGTCTGAAAAGGTACGTAAAGGTAACTCCAAAATTCCTTTTTTGTCATCTAATCCCTTAAGTCCAAAAAAGTATAAAACAATACAGAAGGGATGAATTTTCGATTAGCTTTAACAAGCCGAACAAAACAAGCGCTCGATCTTTTTGTGCAATAATCCCTCAGGTCCAAAAAGATTAAAATCTAGAGTAGGGATAACACTTCCCGTCGCTTTAACGAGCTGGAAGGCCAGAACTCGGCAATATTTTCATATTTTATGAGTCAGTTGAAAAGAGCTTAAAGAAGACTCGTCTTTTGAGGAACGAGTGATAAAATGGGTAGCAGCTGATTCCAGGTAAGGTTTGGAATTTTCCAATCACGGCAGTGTCATAAGGATGGCTAGTGAAATCACTCTTCGTAGCTATTCCTCAAAATGGGTAAACAATCAAATGGAGGTGAATGATCGGCCAATGGAAAAGTGGAGGTGACGGTGCAAACACGACCAAGGCTTTAATGGCTTAAATGCTACATTCACGGTGGTTATTTACTAGGGGATAGTTCATTTTTTAACGAGCTTAAACACGGGTAGAAACATTTGCTCGGTGCGGGTTTATTTTTTAACGAGCTTGAACCTTGCGGTAACACTGCTTGATCAGATGGTCCTGTTTTGATTTTTTACCATAAATAGCTTTGTCCTTCCAAAGATCATACTATATTTTCAACTGCTTCATCAAACTAGTTAGAAATGAATAATATTTGCTTGAAAACGAGATTAAAACGCTAATATTTTACTTTGAACTATGTAAAAGTAATTAAAAAGTGTTTTTTATTTCTCATTTTACCATTTCATTTGAACCTTGTTTGTTGGAGCTTTGGAGGTGCTTTCCCCCTTCATTTTCATTAGTTGATTTCGGGAGATTCTGTGGACGATTCTCGACGCCGTCTGGACCAGGTAGGAGCTAAACCTGAGCTCTTTCATTTCATGGTTTCCATTTTGCATTTTGAGCCTAATTCCCTGCTTTTCTGAGCCCCTGGGGTTTGAGGGACTCGTTCTACCATCAACGCACCCCCAGTGTATCGAAACCTGCGTTGAATGCTAGCTTGTATGAAGGCAGTTTGACATTCAATGCACCTAGAACACTTTTGTAGGTGCGTTGGGCGCAGAAAGGGAATTTGTTGCACAATTTTTCATGGATTTTTTGCCTGTTTCTCACCAAAATCAGGATCTAACTCCTCTCTTGTTGGTTTTTTAGAGATCTTGGAGCATGATGACCCTTACATGGCGAGAACGTGAGCATGAAGAAGAGGACATGATTGCCCTACATGATCCAGTTACAGTGAATGCGCTACGGAATTGTGGCTTGCTGAAGTTCTTCCGCAGTTCTAGCATGAGACAGCAGATTAACTTACTGCAGTATTTTCTCAATGCTTGGGATCCTATCAATCAGGTTTTCCAGATTAGGGGCAAATCTATCCCCTTGACTGCAGTAGACATCTATTTCTTGACTGGCTTGTCGAGGCGCGGTGCCCCCATCTCTTTGTCAGGTTCAGCCTGAGGAGGCGATTCTGTGAGAGATTATGTCCACCGGTATTGCAGAGAAGGATCCCAGCCGAGTAAAGACGACAAGATCATCATCCGTGATGTCACTGATAGGTCCCTTAGGACTATCCTGTTTACTTTTGGTAGGATGGCCGGTAGTGCGTCTCTTCATGTAGCCAACAGATCCTATATGCAGCATGCCTTGGAATGCCTCCAACCAAAGGTGTTCAACTGGTGCGATGCAGTACTTCTTGTGATGAAAGAACAGTTGACCAAGATAAAGAACGGGAGGTTGAAGAACTTTGGTATGGTTCTATTTTGACCGCCTTTGCCTTAGAGAAGATACCACTGATGCAGCCGCAGTACATTGCACTTGATTTACCTTCTCCTACTGAACCACGTATGCAGAGATGGGTTGACCATATGTCTAGGCATGCTGGCCAATCTCATATTTCATTTTCTGATACCTTCTTCAGGTGGTTTGATCGTCAGGAGATGGTTTATGCCGAGTATCCATATGCTGGCATGGACTTCTGGGGTGATCCAGATTTAGTACTGCCGGATGGCGAGCAGTGGGGTGCTATTGGTAAAATCTCTGACCATATTGCTATTTACTATTTTTGTTTATAATGTCCTTGTGCTTTGTTCTATCAATACTCTAATCAAACTCATGTGTACATGCAGATGTTGGTCCTGTTCGTCCAGTAGTTCGCCTAAGAGTACCAGCTGTTGCCCCAGTAGGAAAGGCCGCCGGAAGGGCTATTCTTTGTGACCTCGATGTGGCCGAGACTCTCACAGCTTTCCGGGAGCAGGTTGAGGGCCTCACTCTTGGTATACCAGATGTGAGGACTGACGAGCTACCTTTGCAGTTACAACGACATACTACTGGTGTGCCCAGACGATGGACTCGTCTCCTACGCATGATTGCACAGGCTGGGACTTGCTATCACGAGCGTCATTAGACTAGGGTGCACCCTAGCATTTTGAGTTTTTGGGTCACGTGACCGATTTTGTCTTGGTTACAGAACATTATATGTAAACCATAAACATCTATATATATTTTTGATTTTCGGAGTTTTATTCTGGTTGAGTTATATGATCCACATGTAAAACATTAATGATGTGTTTCTTTTTATAAATGTTGCAAATGTCTATCTAACACATAGTTTGCTAATGAATCGGTTAACGTGTTTAAGTTTCTGGAAATATGTTGGTATTGAATAAGATCCAATTGTCTTTCCAAAATCTTAACCCTTAGGAACATGTGATAAATAGCTGGGTTTCGGATGGAATATATACCATTGAGTTGTAGTATTATGAGCTGTGAGTCTAGCCTGACAATTAGTTGGCGTATACCATGAGTGATGGCATCAGAGAGAAGTTCTATCAACGCGCTATACTCAGCGATGTTATTCGTTGATGGACCAATACATACACCTCTGAAACTTACTAACTCGCCGCTTGGATAAAAAATGGCCCAGGCTGCGGAGGACAGGTTCCACGAACTATGACTTGCTCCGTTGGCATATCCAACACATGGCTCCAATGGGTTTGACATCTGCAATAAATGTAAAAAGGTGGATTATTCGACCAAAACAAACACTTTAGCGAAAACAAAAAATATAACAAAAGCATACTGGTTACTACTACGCGTAGTAACGCTTGAGGTACAACCCATTGCGAGGTTGCGCCAGTGGAATTCCGTCATAATCCATTAACTCGTAGGCTCCCTTTGCTAACACCTGATTAACAATATAGGGGCCCATCCATAAGGACTTAAATTTACCTGCTTCCAATTTATCGGATTCTTGGTCGTAAAGCAAGACCAAGTCACCTTCTGAGAAGACACGGGGTTTGACATTTTTGTCGAACTGCGCCTTGACTCGTTTCTTATGGACTTCGTTAGCCAAAGCGGTGTCACGACAGGTTTCATCCAATTGGATTAATTCCAAGAAACGAGCTTCTTCTTCTGAAGTTTCGGGGAGGAGATCAATTGCGAGTTTGAGAGACGAGATTTCACACTGGATTGGTAAGACTGCTTCCAGGCCATATACCAGTTGGAAGGGTGGGAACCCGGTTGCATTCCTTACCGATGTTCGGTAAGCCCACAAAGCTGAGTACAGGATTAGGTGCCATCTTCTTTTGTGAACTCCGATCATCCTTTGCAGCATGCATTTCAGGACCTTGTTGATCGCTTCAACTTGTCCGTTGGCCTGCGGATAATATGGAGTAGAGTTGTCGTGAGACAACCCTAGTTTGGAAGCTAATTCAACCATCATGTGATTGCAGAAATGCGATCCATGATCTGTGACTATAGCCTATGGTACGCCGAATCTGGCAACTACATGATTGAAAAAGAAGAGGGCAACTGTTTCACCAGTATTATCTAATGTAGGCATCGCCTCGGCCCATTTGGTAAAATAGTCAACTGCGACTATGATATACCCATGCCCCCCGGTCGAGGTGGGGTTACATGTCATGAAATCGATGCCCCATTTGGTGAATGGCCCAACAGCAACTATTGGCTGTAGAGGTGTGGGTGGTCTTCTGGTTTTTCTATCAAAAATTTGACAAGCATGGCAACTTCTGACTGCGGTTATGCAATCTTTGAACATTGCTGGCCAGAAGTATCCTTCTCGTAAGATTTTTTTTTGTGTTGTAGCATATCGAGATTGATGCCCCCCACACGCGCCTGAATGACACTCATTCAGGACTTTTTCGGCCTCCTCGTGGGTGAGGCACCTTCTCAGAATTGTATCAATACCACGACAGTAAAGTGTATCACCGACGATCATGTAGTCTTTTGCTTGGTATCGTATACGTTTTTGTTCAGAGTGGGAGGTGTTTGGCCTAAATTTTTGGGTTTGGAGATAAATGATTATATCTCCATACCACTCATTGCTTGTAGATATCAGAAACAAACTTTCATCCACGATTGTTTCTTCGGATGTTTCATCGTTGGACGACGATGGGAGATCGCATAATAATTCCGCGAAAACTAGAGCTTTCTTTGATTTTGATTTTACAAATTCCAGATCAAACTCTTGAAGGATTGCTATCCATTTTGAATATTTGCCCCCCAGCAACTGTCGCGACAATATATAAGTCATGGGGTTGCAATCTGACAGAATGGTAGTCTTCCGAAAGAGGACATAGTGTCGAAATCTTTGTATGGCTTGAACAGCTGCAAGTGCTAGTTTTTCAACATAAGAATATTTGCTTTCTGTATCATTTAAGTTCTTACTTAAATAATATATAGGATGTTCAATTCCATCGACTTCTTGGACTAAAACCATTGCGATGGTCGTATCTGCTGCAGCCAGATACAGGTTAAAAAGATCAGGGGCGTACATTAATGATGCTTTCATTAGGGAATCTTTTAAAGCATCAAAGGAAGCTTGCGCGACCTGATCCCAGACAAAGGGTGCCTCCTTTTTCAAGAGACGAGTATAACCTTTAGCAAGTTCAGCGTAATTTGGAATGAACCTCCTCAGAAAGTTTGCTTTCCCTTGGAGCTTCTGAATCTGAAGCAAATTCGAAGGTGGAGGCAAATTTATGATTTCCTGGACCTTAGACGGGTCGAGACGAATCCCATCCTTGGAGACTACAAAGCCAAGTAAACGACCAGAACTGACACAAAATACACATTTGTGTGGATTGAGTCGTATCTTGTAGTGTCGGCAACGTAGAAATATCGCTCTTAAATGCTGCGGATGATCAGTCCGCTTTCGCGAATGAGCCGGAATGTCGTCGATGTATGGTTGAACGATGTTTTTGATGTCATGGAAGGCATAATTCATTTCCCTCTGAAACGTCGCCCCTGCGTTCTTCAAACCAAAGGGTAATTTTCGATATGCGAATGTGCCCCATGGACAAATGAATGCAGTCTTTGACTGGTCCTGTGGGCGGATATTTATTTGATTATACCCGGAGAATCCATCCATGAATGAAAAGATCTCGCATCCGGCGCATTCATCAATTATCTGGTCAATGAAGGGTGTAGGGTAGTTGTCTTTTGGACAAGCTTGATTTACATCCCTATAATCGACGCACACTCTAATTGTCCCCTGTTTTTTCATAATAGGGACAATATTTGATACCCAATCGGTTAGAGGAACTGGGTAGATGAAACCAGCATGGAGAAGTTTTTCAACTTCTGCCTTAATGGCAGCGGCTTTCTTGGGGTGCACCTGCCTTAGCCGTTGTCGTACTGGTTTGACATCTGGATACATCTTAATTTCGTGTTCAACGATACTCGAGTCAATGCCTGGCATTTCACTGTATGACCAAGCAAAGACATCTCTGAATTCGCAAAAAAGAGCATTATATATTTCCAGTTCTGAAGGAGAACAACATTTGCCGACATAAATATTCTCTACAACATCTATTTTGGTCGAGATATTTATGGCTATAGTCTCTTCAATGTTGGACAAGTTTCGCTCTGAATCCACCGTATTTACAGTATTTGACAGAATATCAACTACTGAAGGATGGTAAAGGTCATTTTGAGTATCTTCTTCACAATCCGGAAGAAGAGAACGATGGTGGGAATCATTCCATGGTGCTCCTTCAATTACCATAGCTTGGAGAATTCCTTCATCGGTGACATGCACTTGCGACCAAGGATTTGAAGGAGTACCATATTCTCTAGACCTATCTATCCAAACGCTTGATGAGCATTGATTTGGGTTTGCCTCCCATGTTAGGAACATTGATTGCTATAATACTTCCATTGGGCTTGGGGGCAAAACCATTGCATGATCCATGTTGATATCGTTTTCTGAGATCTTTGTAGAAGATATCATGTTGCAGGTTCCTATCGACGCTACTTCCGCCAGATCGATTGGAGGTGGAAGAACGAAAGTTCCCATTAGTATAGGATCTTTTAGTAGACCTACTCCGATATTCTGAAGCGAATGGGGGCTTCCATGGATCATGGGAATGCTTCCTGTAACTTGAGAACCATTGGGGAGGAAGTTTTGCTGATCGACGATTGTGATCCCTCCTTGAAAGGGAAATGCAATCTTTCTAAAATAGGTCGACACAACAGCTGCCATGGCATATATCCATGGTCGTCCCAATAGGATGTTGTAATCAAGATTCCCATCGATGACTTCAACATCTATTTCTACTGTTTTCCATCCTAGTTCAGCTTTCAAGTTATTTAGGATACCGTATGGGGTATATGTCCTTCCGTCGAATGCTTTTAATGTCGTCGCAGACCACGACAAGGTTGGAGATCCTAAAGTTTTCCAGCAACTCATCGACATAATACATGTAGATGCCCCCTCACCAATAATCATTTTGTGAACAGTTTTATTGAGGGCTTTCACTTGAACAAGGAAAGCTAGTTGAGCCGGTAACTGAGGATCGTACCCTTTGTGGTCGAAGGATACAAGATTGGAATCCTTTGGATCAATCCCACCAATGGCCGACAATAAAGCTTGCCTTTGGGATGGGCAATTTTGTAGTACTTCAAGAGTCGACATATCGGATGGCGATTGGGCCAAATCTTCCATTATGTTATAATGCTGCGCCGCTCTAGCGCGGGGATTAAATGTCGACTTGTGTACTACTCCCTTCGGCAGTTTTATCGTCAATTCAGGGATGGTGGGTGGTACAACTTCTGTCGAAGTTGTTGTCGAACTACTTGGTTGATCTTTATCCTTGTTGTTCGACAGCTGCAGATTCCCATAATCTTTGTTCGTTGTCGAAATTAAAGCATCATTCTGTTGTTTTGAAATCGACAACATTAGCACTTGAGATGGGGAAGCATTTCTACTTTCAACCAGATTTGTTCCTGGATTTGGAAATGGATCAGTTAACACTGCTGAGGTTTTTGAACTCTTAAATAATTTTTTAAGCTCAACTTTGTACGGACATTCTGAGGTCCAGTGATCCTCATCGCATATATGGCATGGAGTTCTTGGTTTCCTATTTCCAGGAGGGTTTGAAGAAGATTTTTCAGGTCATGATTCATCCTATTTCTTCTTCTTCCCTTTGCCTTTCTTCTTGCTCCCTAGTTGCTTGGTTTCTTTGCCTTTATCTGTCAATATGGCATTTACTTCCGAAGCAAGAAGTTTGTCTTTTGCATTTTGACCTGAAATCTTACGGGCCTTTTTGGATGTAGCCTTTGTCGATTTCGTGTCTGTCGTGCCAATCACGCCATCGCCGGCATGAGAGTCATTGTTCGATTTAGGAGGAGGAGGAATTGAGAATTCCAGTCTAGGGGCATCAGGTATTTTGTCGTAGAGCGTGCCGGACTGAGTGTAAATCAAGTCCAGATATTATGCACGAGCGATCACTTGCTCTTCCATTATGACTCCCCCCTTCGCCACATCTTCCGTGATGGAAGGCAATAATGACTTGATAAACCATTCAGCTAATAGCTGATCGGGAATGTACGTTTTTACCATCCTACGACGACGTCGCCATTCATGTATATGATCAGATATGTGAGTGGCCGTTGTCTGTTTGAAGTTGGTAAGCAGTCCTGTTCCCGTTTCATACCTTATTGGTAATTGAAAATGGGTTAAAAAGGTTGTTGCTAAGGTACTGAAGTTGTCGAACGAAGCTCTAGGCAATTCAATGTACCATTTTGCCGCTGGACCCGTTAACGTCCTCTGAAAGAGGCGAAGTCTTATCGAATCATCGTTTAGGGTGTTTGATGAACACCATAGATGAAAGGTCATCACGTGATTCGATGGATCTTCACCCGGATTTCCATTAAATTTAGGAATATCTGATGGAAGTTTATGCGGAATCGCTGGCCACCAAGGGGTGTAAGCAATTGGATCGTTTGTTAACCAATTTAAATCAGGTAACTCTAAAGTTGCCACGAATGGTAACTGTTGATTCAGGTTAGGTGAAGCATACCCAGGATACGATGGAATCGCCTGAGCAGTTGGTCTTTGCATACCGGCATAATGCATTTGATGCTGGTATGTTTGGTAAGGTTGGTGGACTTGACCATTATAAAATGGTTGATTTTGACCGTTTTGAATGTACGACTGTCCACTGTTCGCAAAGATCTGCTGCTCAGCACCTTGGTATACTTGTTGGAATTGTGGTTGTTGGTATTGCACCAGCCATGGTTGTGAAGCCATGTGCTGTTGCCCGATACTAACCGTTTGACCAAGGTGAGGGGTAATTGTACCCGTCTGGACCTGTGTCGCCCCACTAGTCGGCGATTGTGGTTAAGTCGCAGGATCAAGGGGTTGTTGCATTACAACCTGAGAAACCTGAGGTTGGCATACAACAGGCAGCGCTTGAACTTGCGACACCGTCACAATAGCTGGTGTAGTCGGGATGTTCGACATAGGTACGCATTGTTGCATCGAATACACAACTCTTGGTTGTTGAGGTAGTATAGGTACCCAACCACTTGAGGTAATTCCAGTATAACCTGAATGTTGTTGTGAACTTCCGTATGGATATCTTCCCGGAGGGGATAACGAAAGGGCATACTGCCCCCCAAACGGTGGTAATCCAGAACTCAAGGGAATTGTTTGCCCTTGGGGGTTGGACTGCCCAAATTGACCTCCAAATGGATCAATTTGTTGAGACCCAACATAAGAGTTTCCGGATATTATTCCAGATGAACAAACGGGAATGGACCAAACTGTTGAAATAGCCCCTGAGTGGGCTCCTTCTAGCGGTTGAGAGCTAGTCGGGACAGATGGTATGCCGGTGAACATTGTCGGAGTGACAGCAAGGAGCTCTGCTGCCGCTGTGTCAGAAGACACAGTGCTAGATGTTGACGATTGTTTAGACATTTGTAGTCTATCCAAAAGATTACCTAGCGATTCTACAGGAACTTCCGTTGGTGGTAGACTAACTTCTGACGACGAAGGATATAGAGTGATCCCGACTCCAAAGTGCGTCGGAGTACTTGTTTGAGGATCTTCTACAATTTCTTCTATCACAATCAGACCAGGTGGAAGGGGAAGACCGTCAGGTCTGTAAAATATTTCTGGTGCCGAAGAAGCAGCGACAGATGTTTGAAGAGTAAGACTCTCTGAACCGATTACAGATGGAACTGGTTCAGTAACACAAGTGTTTATTCTCAAAGTAGGATCAGTATTACTGTCCTTCTGTGGCTGTTGAACTTCTTCTGTTGAGGCAGGGATTCCAGAAATGTTTGGAGTAACTGGAGTCTCTGATGTCGTTGGAACACTTGTTCTAACTTTGATAGGAGACTTGGAACCGGTTAAACGAGTTCGATTTGTCCGTACTGGTTTCGCTTCCGGAGACAAAGAAGGTTGACTCGTGAGCCTCCGCGAACGATGGGGTTTCAATTGACTTTCTTCCACAATTGCGGATTACTCGATCAAATAAAATAAAAGGGAAGGTATGTTTCCGAATTAAATGAATTTTAGACGCTTTTGACACAACTTGTTTTTTCAGTTTTTAAGAGTCGAGAAAAAACAAAAGATGACTCTAGTCTCCTTCGATTTTTAATGAGCCTGAAGTGACAAGTGCTCAGATGGACCTTTTCCATTAAGGAGTCTAAAATTGAACGAAAGGGACTGCTTTGGAGGTCTAGGTAGAGGGAGTACCAAACCAATCGCAAAACTGTAGAATACTTTTTACGGTACGATAGTCAATCTTCCCGAATGCTGTGTTCGGTGCATTGTGATCAGTAGGACGACCGACACGGCTTCTTATGGATAAAGGTTTTAAGCCTATAGGGGTCTCCCAATATATACTCGACGGTACGTGGGAGCTCAAGTCCGTACTAGCACTTATCATCTCAAAGTGGAGGAATCACGCAACCATCAATGAGGACAATAGTTACTAGGCTTTACGACGTCGGAATACGTCTCTAGCCTAGACCTCTAAATGTTGTGCATTAAGTCCAAAGCGTTGTTAAGTTCATTGAATTTATTTTAAGTTGATCTTTCTTATGAAGTTTGCCTTTTGGGATCACCACGAGATGTAGATGTAATTCCTAAAATGCAATCTAAAGATGATAAACAAACTTTTATCTCTTTTCAGCAATGAAAATCCTAGCTACTAGGGGAAAAGAAAGACATAATCTTTTCGCAAAGAGCAAAGAGCACACTATAAATGCACTTTTCCTAAATCAAGCCAAACAGACTACCAATATGCAAATGCACATGCATGTGTTTTGTTTTTCACTTTCTTAATATTGATGCCTAAAAAGAAAGTTGATGTACAAATCTGAATTTGCTTTCAAGTGACAAACACAAACAAGCTTCTTTTCGAAATCAAAAGGTAGAGATGATTACGACACTTTATGATTTTGAAATAAATACTCGTTTCGACACTAGAAAGTTACAAATTCAAACCAAAGGCAAAAGTAAAAGCATAATCGACTATCAACAGCAAATAAAATTTCTCCTATGATCAAAATTGACACTTGCGATAGATCTAAATCAAAGGACGACAGTAGGACTATTCTACTTTTGCAATGGAAAACTGTAAAGGACGCAACAAACACATAAAAAAATCTACAGTTTCTTTTGTACAACTGAGGCGGAATATCAGTAAGGAAAAGGGGTTTGAAACAGTGAAATACTGATCACAGGCTGCAAAACTCAGAGACAAAACTGGAAAAAATGAAGCAAAGAACCTCAGCTGCACAAGGCTAGGCTGATCAGCGCACTTGTTACACAGAGAAAATACATTGCAGCACAGGTAGCCCTCTCGGGAAGTGCGTTGAAATGCAGAACCTCTTCACAGAGCCTGCGCTGGGGCAGAAACGAGAGTTCTATCCGGGTTCTGGGTCACGGTTTGCAGTTTAATCTTTGGTTTTTGGCCGAGTAAAAGCAATCAGTAATACACAATCAGAGGTAGATCTAAGGGGGGGTCTAAGAGCTATCACAAGGGTAATTAGTTAGTTTATGAATCAGCTATTCGAATCATAAATAGATCCAGTGAGTGGATTGAAGCAGCAGATGTCTACTTTGCATTTGTTAATGGCAAATGCAATTCAATTGCTACTTCTAAGTTTATGAAATAAACAACAAGAGAAACACACACAAACTAACTAGACACGATCCCCAGCGGAGTTGCCATTTTGTTATCGGGAAAAGTGTCTATTTAGATCTACTCTATCCCACTGAGGTGTGACAGCTACCTTAGAAAAAAATAGAGAAAACTACTTTTGTATTCTTCTTTATGAACAATAAACAAAGAGGAATAGGATGACCCAACCTGTGTCTTGCGCTAGTCCTTTGATCCGACCTCTCTCCTCTTTGACAGCTTCCAGCTACCTGCTCTCTCACTTGTCCAGCTTCACCAAGTACCTGTAAGACCACAGAAGAAGGAAACTATACAAAGACATGGATTTATATTCACAAATAACTTAGGATCATATTTAAGTTAACCATACAAACGTAACAAGCATCAGTGAAACACAAGCATGGAGAAGAAACTCAAATAGTTTTATTGATATACAAGAAGATCCAGGAGGAGTTACAACCAATGATTCCTGACCCAGCATCAACCTCCCAGCAAAGAAGTCCTTTCTTCAACCCCAACAAAGCATAGATCACCCAATTCTCTGATATGTATCTCAAAACCAACAACAATTCCTTACAATGTGCAAAATTCCAGCCTCTAGATCTCTGGGATGAGGGATCCATATATAGATGTATGCAAGGAGGACGAGTCAGCTCATGAATTGATTAGTGTCTTCTCTCTGTCAGTTCTTGCTTCCACTTGGAGACTGAGAGCCTCTTACTCATCCTTGGTCGAATTCAGTGAGGCAAGTGTCATTGGAGAAGATTCTGGAAGCTTCCATTGTCTCTCCACCTCGTGGAATGACTCTGCCACTTGTCATTTCCTGCTCAATGCATCCTGGTAGTGCATTTAGGTGCATTGCAACGCACCTAGCTAGTGGACTCAGGTGCTATGCAACGCACTTGGCTAGTGGAGCAGCTGAAATGATCCTGATTTGACTTATTCTGAGCAGTTTCTGGTGGAGAACTTCTGGGAGAAGCTGTAATTTGTTGACCTTGTTCCTTTAGGAGTTAGAAAAACACTTTTAGGGACTTAGGAGCCCTTGGTTTATGGACATTTCATGCTTAGAGCTGTAAGGCACAAAAATGTCTATAACAGTGTCTCACTAGACCTTTTCCGTCACATTTCCTCGCTAAGGATAGCACCGACAACATCATCAAACTTTAAAGTACTAGATCCAGACACAGAGTTACTAATGGCCATTACTAAACCATTCCAACTTTCTGGTAGTGAGCACAAGAATAACAGAGCTCTAACTTCATCTTAAAATTTTACCCCTACAGAACTTAATTGACTTGTAACTGTATTAAAATCATTTAAATGATCTGCAACAGATCCACCTTCCGACATCTTCATATTAAATAACCGTTTCATAAGAAATACCTTGTTGACGCCAAGGGCTTTTCATATAGTTTTGACAATGCCTCAATCAAACCCTCTATCGTTGTTTCCTTCGAAATGTTGAAGGCGACTGATGCAGCAAGGCACAACCGTATTGTTCCAAGTGCCTTTCTATCGAGAAGGTTCCATTCTTCATCTGTCATAGCCATCAGCTTCTTTGTTTTTCTGCTCAATGGTAGGTACATATATTTTTGATACAGATAATCTTCCATCTGCATCTTCCATAATGCGAAGTATTGGATGTTAAATTTCTCAACCATAAACTTACCATCTTCCAGCATTGCTCGCACTTGAACGAGGAACCCTTCTTTCCTGCGAGTTTATCAGCTAAATAGACCTTCGGCTCTAATACCAGTTGTTAGAAAATTATATATTTCGAAGCAATGGAACACATAAAATATTGCATAAATATAATCACAAAAAATGCATAAAATAAGAGAGACACAGAAATACGTGGTTCACCCAGTTTGGGCTACATCCACCCCGAACAACCAGTCCTTCCTTTCTATTATCCAACAAAATGAAGAGACACAACCTACAGCAAATCCGCTGTAATATCCTCTGTTTTTCTCCCACAGTCTCACCTCTCTGTTTCTCACTCACAGAATACACATCTATTACACAGCCTCAAATACAATACCCTCATACAAAGGGAGGGGTTGCCTTCTAGGGAAAAAAACCCTAAACTAAGCATAAGTTCTACCGTTAGATCATCCACCTAATGAATGGACCAGATTGACTAGAAATTACTATACTTTTACAAGGCAATTCTGGCCCCCGCACCCCCCTGCATGGAGGGGTGTACAAACTTCATGGGGTATACATCCGGCTGAAATAAAGACCTTTGAACAATCATGCTCCACACACAACAACAATATTTTTTTAATTGAGATCTTCTCACCTATAACCTTCTTTAAGCATGAAAGATGGAAAATTGGGTGCACTCGGGAAGATGCAGGAAGCTCCAATTGGTATTCCATAGTACCAATCCTTTGTAACACCTTGTACAGACCATAATACTTTGGTGATAATTTATTGTCCTTCTTCGCTTGCTTGAGGGACATTTTTTTGTATGGTTGTATTTGTAAAAATACGCAATCGCCTATATCAAAACTTCTTTCACTGCAATGTTGACTTTCCTATCATTTCATTCAATTGTGCACCAAAGTGGGTTTATCCTTTAAAATTTGGAGAACTTGTTGTTGATGCTCGATGTGATCTTGATGTCCTTCTATCTTGAGAGTTTGAGGAGTGATAATTCTTGCCAGTGCATTACAAGATATCACTGGATTCATTTCTTGATGCTCGATGTGATCTTTCACTTCATGAACCTTCTTCTTCTTCATATGTCCTTCTATCTTGATAGTTTGAGGAGTGGTAATTCTTTCCAATGCTTTACAAGATATGGTTGAATTCATTTCTTCTTTCTCTAGGGTTGGTTCCCAGTGTATATCCTCTTGTTTTAAAATTTCTTGATCCTTTTCTTCCTCCTCTTCACAATCTATGTAAATAATTTCTTCTCAACACACTTATGACCTTTAATGTATTTTCTATCACAATTGTAACAAATCCCTTTCACTCATTTTTCTTCCAATTGTTGTGGTGTCAACCTTGTAAGTTGCAGAAGGCTAGGAGAAACAACACTTCCATCTTTATATTTGTGAGTGGTAGACTTCCTTGTTCCCATAATTTTTCTTTCCAAGTTGCTTTCCAACCTGTATGCCTTCTCTAATGAATCAAGTTCCCTAAGGCGAAACTTTTGTTGGATGTTATCTTTTAAAGTCCCTCTGAAGACATCAATCCTCTCATTCTCTGGAATATCATTTACCCTTATATTCAATTTTTGGAATTCCTCAATGTGCTCTTCCATTGAGGCCTTTTATTTGCGATTTATCAATTTCTAAATAAGGTGTTTCTCTTTGTCTCCTCATAATGTGCTATCATTTCCTCCATGAAAATTGACCAGGTGACAAGTGATTTACAAGAACGAAGCCTTCTATACCATACAAACTGATTCGGTTCTAAGTATAAACATGTAATAGATACCTTTTGTAATAGTTTCACATCATGTAGATCAAAATATTTCTCCATCTTTAGTTTCCATGTTACTGGATCCTTGCCATCAAACTTCCTCATATCTATTTTTCTTTCTTTTAGGAGCCTTCTCTTGAAAAGAATGTAACTCTGTAGTTTCAAATCTCCAAATTCTAACATTGCGACCTAAAGTAGCCCTCTGCATCCTATTTCCAATGCCACCAGTATGATCAAAAATGGATTCACCATGAAAGAGTTATACCAATCTCCCAAGATGACCTGATTATATAGTTTTTCAGTAGAGCTAACCTGTACGAAGTTCCATGTGTCATTGTTTCAACCTTCAGACCTGAAACTGATACACAAAAAACTATAGGCCATACTATTTCTGTAAATTCTTACGAAATTTCATTTTGATGCTCACAAAGAATGTTATGATGATTTTCCCCTAGTCACATGTTTGAGATATAATTCAAGATCCTACGAAAACTCTAACTACCTTGGATCATATCTCTGAACATATAGTGATTCAAGATCTGAAATTGAGACTTGAGATTCAAAGAGATTTCTTCTCAAATGGGTTTTGTTTTTAGATTTTGAAACATCGTAGAAAAAATGTTATAGCGACAATTCCACGATTACCAGTTTGGAGTCGTGAAACCCTAGAGTCCAAAGCTCTGATAACAAATGTTATGAAACCAACTCACAAAAGGACAGAGAATAAATATCAATGCCTTAGAAATTAACATCTTTGAGGGGAAAACCTCCTTTACATTACACAAATGAACAATTCTTGGATGATACAAATGTTAAGACCGCCTTTCTATATATAGGAGTCTAAGGGGTCCTAATATAATCAGAGCTACCATAACAATAATAATCTATGGGCACAATAATAAAATTGTGGGGAATACATGGGCATAAAAATATAATAAGAGGGTTGCACTTATAACATTAACAGGATACACTAGTAGTATAAGGACCTAACATAGTTAGCTGTGGATTCCCATGGTTGACCATTCTTGACCTTGGTCAACCATGGTTAATTCATTGACCATGTTTATTCATGGTAAACCATAGGTAGCCATGTTTAACCATGGTTTGATGTGGTTTTCTAAGGTGAAATAATGGTTGAGTGTTGTTGGCCACTCAATCATGGCTATCCATGGTCAATAATGGTCAACTACACTCTCTAATATCAAATCATGTTCCACTGTGGTTGGTTGGTTAACCATGGTGAACTAGTTAACCATGCTTAACAAAGGTTTATCATAGTTTACCATTATTGACCTTGATAAACCATGTTGTCAAAGGTTAAATATGGTTAACCATTAGAACCATAGTTAACCATGGTTGACCATGGTAGGCCATGTGAACTATGGCCAAACATAGTTGACCATTTTGGTTATGTTTAACCATGACAATAAAGTATGACCATGTTGGATTATGGTTAATTATGGTTCTATATGATTACTGATGAAAGTGTATAGTTAACTATAGTTCACTACATTTTACTATGCTTAGAAATGTTGTTCACGCTAGCCATGGGAGACTTTTGTATAGCAAGGATGATAATGGTTTCCCATGGTTGATCATGTTTGACCATCGTTTGACCATGGTTAAACATGTTAAAAAAATTTCATACACAATTTTCATGGTCAAACATCGATAAACCATGGTCAAACATGCTTAAACATAGTAAACCATGGCCCACCATAGTCATCATGGTCAACCATCGATAATTCTTCAAACATGTTTTCCCATGAATAGTTATTCCTATTCATTTTTGACCCATGTTTAACAATGATGAATGTGGTTGTCTAATGTTAAAACATGTTAATTGGTTATGGTTAACTATGGTTAGTAATAGTCAACCATATTGTTGAAGTTAAATATATGGTTGACTATGGTTGACCACTTGACCATGGTCAACCACTTAACCATGGGTGATAATGGCCAACCATAGTTTGCTAGGGTTGATAGCATAACCGTGGTTGACAACTTGACCATGGTTAACCATAGTCTAGCATGCTTTACCACTTAACCATGAATGACCAACTAACCTTGGTTATTGATGTTTAACCACATGACGATGGTTGACCATGATGTCAAAGATTAAGTATAGTTCATGATGTTTAACCATAGTCAACCATGAAAATCATGGTTGACCATGCTCACTCATGGTAGACCATGTTTTCTGTGTTTGACCATGCAAATAAAATATGACCATGCTGATCATGTTTAAGCATGGTTAACTATGGTTACCTATTTTTACCCCTCAAAGGCTATAGTTGACCATGGCTGACAATTATTGACAACGTTACGTCATATTGTGCAATGTTGTCCATGGTAAACTTTGGTAGATCAATGGTGATAATGGTTTTTAATGGCTGACTATGATTGAATAAGTTGTCCATTACTGACCATTATTTCCCATGGTTGGCCATGTTTGATCATCACTGACAATGTTCGATCTATATTGAATCATTATATCATTTTTCATCCATCTCAAAGGTTTCAGAGTCGAAAAGGTGGAGCAATAAGTTGACATGACCAATTTTACCAACATGGAATTGTTTGCATAATTAGGGTTTGAAATCTTCTAGGAGAATTCTGAGGCATTAAATGACATTCTTTTGCGGTAAAAGTTTGCTACGAAGAAAATGTTGTGGATAGAAATTTATCTTAAAGTTTAGAAATCTTGGCTAATATTACTAGTCCCTAATAAGATAATTGTAAAATCCTTGGCAATAGTTTTGTAAAAATATTAAAACTTTAAATTATTTTATATATCCTCTATAAATGTTAGGTGATTTTTAAGGTAAAATAGTTTTATGCTATAAAATTTGGGTGAATTATTTTTAGAAAAAATAGAAATTCACGAATCAGTTTTTTCTTAGAAAACGTGGAAACTTAGCCCACATGCAAATATTAGCCCCAAAAATTTTCCCCTGTTTGCTACATAACTAAAACAACTTTTTTCATTGTTTTGTACACACATACGTTTCCAATGGTGCAATGATTTCCTAAATAGGAGTTTGTATGCAAAAGGTATGTCACTTGGAAGTTGACCTTCATGTTTTGATAACCATAGTTAGAGAGGATGGAACTTCAACCCCCATTATTCATGCAAAATATGATAGCCACATGATCATGATGAAGAGAAATCTAGGACATTCAATATTGTAACTCTAGTTAAGAGTTAAGAAAGTCAAACCTACCCACTAGTAGGCTATTGAGTTGTGTTATAACCAAATGGCTAGGAGGAAAAGGAGTTCCATTCTATTTGATTATATTTTGTTTAATAGATGGCTAGAGTAGTTGGTAGTGGATGGGGAGAGAACAAAAAAGAGGATTTGTGCATATTAGCCCACTGACCTATTGTAGATGCTATAAGCCACCTCCAAAAATTTTCCCATGTCTTGATTTTGGAGCCTACCTTCTATTCAAAAGAATGTATCTTTCACTATTGTCAAGTATTCCCTTTGATTGCTAAGTGTTATGAATACTTATCTTTGCATGTAGTGTTTTTGATGACTTAGTTAAGTTTCCTTAATGATGACCAAGTTTTTTCAATGAAAAATAAATAACTTCTAACACAAGGCAACCTCTTCCATGATCTTGCACCAACTCTCGGTCTTCTCTCTAGGAACTGTGCAATTCTCTTTTACTGGAAACTGCACTATGCCTTAAGGATCATAAAAATGTGCAATATTTTAAGATAAGCATTCACTGAGCATAGAAAGTATGCTATCCCTCTCTCATAGTCAAGGTTGCACAATCCAATGAGTTAATGAACTATGCAATCCCTTATTACTAGGAATTGTGTAATTCCTTCTACAAGTGTGATTGTGTAGTATCACAAAATAAGTTAATGCTCATCGCTAGAAAATAGGGAGTTCACAATTCATTTTTGACAGGTGGCACAAAGTTGTATTTTTTTATCTTGAGACAAGTATCGCTTTTTCCTTGATTTTAGGCATGCACAACATAAACCATAGCCTAACCTAGTGGGGGCCAGTGATGAGCACCAATATTGCAAGAAGAATGTTGCAGCTTCTAGGGCTACCAACTTTAATTTATCAACCCGTGGTTCGTACAAATTTGGAGCTGACAGTGTTGTATACACGAGTAAATGTCATGGGTCCGCTCTTTGTCATTTCTAAGTTGGTGATAGACCACTAAGGTTTTTCAAACTAGACTTCTATGGATTCAGAAGAAGCTTGATTACGAATGAGGAAAAGAGAAATATATACTAAGAGAAAGCTTGTCTACGGCAGTAAGGAAAAGGACTGAAATTAAATGCTTAAACAAACCGTTTTCTAAGTAACTGTTGAGAGGCTATGCTTCAAAAGAATGTTAAGTTAACATGTGTGAAATCCTGCTGTCCTAAACATGCAAATTAAAAACATCAAACATTCTACTGCTATGCACATAAATGAATAAAATAAGTCTGTTTTTCTTTTTGTCCGTTTTTATGTGAAATGGTGAAAGCTAATATGTTTTGGTGATGTGGCAAGTATCTTAGGGATGATGGTGAATGGTCATAAGGCTTGGGACACTAGTAGGGGTCCTTTTCTAGCTTCCTCAAGGATTTTTCCTCAATTCGGCCTCAAATCAAGTCACTACAGGTAAACCTACAGGATGTCCTAATGTGTTCTATAGGATGTCCTAAAAACCTACAGGATCCCTAATATTTCTACAGGATACAGTTGAGAGAAAAAGGAGGGATTTCGAAAGTGATGGAAGGCTTAGGGAAGGTGGTTGGTGGATGGAATGAGCCAAGGGAGTCCCTAGGACCACTTTACAACTCAAAACTAGAGTGTTAGATGGTTGGGTATTCTCAACAAGATTGGAGAAGTATTCTTGTGAAATGATGAAATTGGTGAGGGTTTTAGTGAAGGAAGGAATGATCATGGGTCGATGAAGTTGGAATGAGGTTGCTGATCATGAAATCTCTATGCACTTTTGAAACACCTGCACTACATCAAACATTGACATTTACCCAAAAATATTGTAAACAAGAAGGATTTCAATTAACTAGGGGAAACATAATTTCATGAGCTAGCTACCTATGTCATGCATGAGGAAAACTTGTAGAATGAGATTAAACATTGATGAGATCTAATGTAATACTGAAGATAGAATAAATGATAACTAAATCCTACTCTTGCAAACTGATCAAATGCTGGCCTAAGTACAGAAAAACACTAAATTCAATCAGAAAGTAGAATTCTATCTTTTTGGGGCTGCATAGGAGTTCTTTCCTCAAACCATGATCCCTAAAGGAAGGAGTGAGTCCAAAACCACCTATTGACAACTTTTTGATGATCCTTTATCTCTTCTAAAGTATTTTTGAAGTAAAGCACAAATGGAAGCAAACTAATCAAATATACAACTACTTGCAATGAAATAATTCTAAAGAAAATTCAACTATGAAATCAACTAAACATACAAATACAAGAAGAGGAGCCTTTGTTTCTAGGGTTGGGCCCTAACCCAAGAGATTCAGCCCTCTAAGTTAAAATAGTGTTAGATCAAGGAAATGCTGATTCTCATTATGAAATTAAAAAATTACATAACAATGTCTTCCACAAGTCTTGAACTCGAAAATAACTAGTGTTTTTACAACAAAAATTTGAATCCTAATGAGGCTCTAGGCCTCTTTATCTATATAAATGAATTCTCCAACAACTTCCTTAAATATAGGGAGGCTCAGCTCCCAAACTTGAGATAAAATAGCTCTTTACTTGTCACTTGGTCGGTTGCCTCTTGATCTCCATGACTTGGCTACTTGTACTCCGAGCTAGTGTAATTGATGGAGGAATATTCGAATGGGTAAGGAGTAAATGAGGAGGATTTACCTCCTAGAGTCTCTCCCCATTGTCTCATTCAAGTTTCAGCCTTTATTTAGCCAAAAATTCCATGATTTTCTCTCAAAAACGTGCAATTAATGCACATTAGTCGACTAGGCATAATATCTCACTTTGACTCATCTCATTAAACAAAATGCAATCAAAATATCTAATAAATTGTGAGAAGAGTTGATTTAACTAAGCTAGGAGGTTAATTAAGGTCTGTATAGTTACCCAATGAGGAGGCTCATCATCAACCCCCACTGAAAGTGTTTCTCATCCTATGAGCAACTCAATCAATATCCATGTCTTTGATTTCTCTAGTGGCCTCCCTGACATCCCATGCTTCTGTTGTAGTTTCCTCTTCTTGTGCATAAAATTTTGCCTTCCTTTCTATCTCTTCCCACTTCTTTCTTTTGTCCTCTTCCTTCCTTCCTTCAAAAATTCCTAAGAGTAGTGGTGGACTGAGTCTCAAGAAAATCCAATTGACTTTGAGTCTTTGGAGATATTTCTTATACATGGGTGTCATGTTTAGTTCTTCGCTCATTCTTTGAGGAGAATGGTACTCTTTGATTTTCACACTGTGGGGAAAAGTATTCCATCTCCTTTGGCAAGCTTACATGCTATCGTCCCCTAATAGCCTGAACATGTCCTCAAAGTGTGTGATTGCTTGCTCCTGGGTAGCAAGGCACCTAGGTGCAAGTTGAGGGTCATTTGCAATTAGGTTATGTGTGCTGATGATAGCCATTGGATTTGACTGCTCAACTCTTGTCATGAGAAGTTTTGTTTCTTCCCTTGCCATTATTTTCTTCATTTTTGTAGCCCTTTCTTCCTCATGGTTCATCCATGATGCCAAATCCATCAATTTTAAGTCCCCTAGTTTTGAATTAGGGTCCCATACATTCATATCTGTCAAGGCTAAGTTATGTAAGTAGAACTCAAAGAGTTTAGCCCTATCCTCCAATGTGCTTTGATCACAAATTTCAATGAACTGTCTATAATCTTGGAAGTGCATAGTGCCTTTCTATGCTAAAGTCTTGATTTGTAACTGCATCCACTATTCCTTAAGGTACAATGCATAGGACTTAGCTAGAATCCTGCAATGGATTGCCTCTAAGGATAGATTGGCCATGAATTCCAATTGATTCTCTTTATCTTGTATTTGTCCTCTTAACCATGCATTTTTTGCCTCCAACTAAGATTTCATCATTGCCTCTCTATTCCTCAGGCTGCTTAGTTCTCTTCCCATCTTTGTAACTTTTTCCTCCATGTGACCTATGTCTTCCACTCCTTTGGACTTGGAAATGTAGAACCATCTATACGTTCTTGCCCTTTCTTTCTCAAGCTCAAAGAATAAAGGGATGGAAAATTTATGTGGAATGACCCTACCCCATTCAATGAACCTGTAGTAGGAGTCAAGGTTAGGTTGAGGACTAGGTTTCCTCAGCTCTAGATCCTCCGTCTATGTTTCTTGTTGCATAATCCCTTCTTTGTCCAATTTCTGAGTTTCATATAAGTTTAGCAGAGTTTCATGTAGTATTGCCTCTGCTTTGTGTAGGTCCTTCTATATATCACGTAGGATGCCTTTTCCTTTGGATGAGGCAGATCTAGTCATAGGCCTTCTAACATAAGTGACAAGAGACTTGGGAGAGGCTTGTCCTGATGATCGTTCTCCTTGATTTTTCATAAGAGGAGCCATCCTTTCCTGCTATTTTGGTGAGTCTTCAATGACAATAGGAACCTTGGTGGTAGTTTGAGGTTTTCCCTACCTTATTCTTTTACTTTTTCTTATCCTAAAGTACAATGGAGTTTGTCTCTATCTCTTCCCTTTTTATTTGACATGGGTACTAAGCGAAGTGAGGGTAGCTGCAGCCTCTTACTCAATGGTTTCTAGAGATACCCTGGGTGATTCCTCCTTGTCTTCTGCCTCCCCTTTTCCATTTTCTTTTTCACTCTTGTCTTTCTCCTCTTCTTCTCCTTCTAGTTACTCACTTTGTTCATCATTTTCCTCCTTTGCATCCTCTTTTGTCTCTTCACCACTTTCCATCTCTTTTTCTTCCACTTCTCCCTCATCTATTTCTTCTTCCTCCTTTTCAGTTTCTTCTTCATCGCTTTCAATGGTAGTGGGGCTCTTGTCATATTCAAGGTATTTTATATCTTCCTCTTTCTGCATGTCTCTGAACGTTTCCCATTTGATAGGAATTTTGAGGTTTTAGAGGGCATCTTCTATGATAAGTATAATTAACCCATGATGGGTTAGTTGTTGATGGTTTCCTTCCTACACCTTAATGCTCATATCTATCATTGATTGAAGAAGGAAGTAGAGTATGTTGAGTTTGTTTTGAGGAGATGTGTCTGCTCCAAACCTCAATTCTTGGAGAAGCCTATAATGGTATCCATATACCACAGTATACCTACCTTCACATGAGATATACTTTATATGGTGGTAGCTAATTTCATTCCAAGGGTAGGGTAGGCTTTCTCTTCTAACTCCATTTGTATCTTCCATTTCCTTGTCTCCTTCTAAATATAATTTCTTCTTTGTAGTTTGGTTATTTCCCTTATCCTCATTTCTCCAAGGCACTCCTAGAAGAAGTGTGGTGATTCTACCTATGATTTCAAGGGTGAGTTTGATGGAGAGGCCTTTCACCACTATAATGGCATGGGTCCAAGTTAGTGGAATGAGGGAGAGAGAAAAATCTCTAGATTCTTAATCATCATACCCCCTCAATTTCTCAAGGAAATCCATGCAATTATGCATTGTGAATATCTCTAGCATAGGAGGGTGCTAATGAATCCTCACTATTTTGATGGGTTCGCTCTTATTAAATCCCCCTATCATTTTTCTCTGATGGATGGAGGGTTGTATATGTTTGCTACCAAATTTAATGAATGATGAACTTTAAATGAAAATTTTATGCATACAATTCCCTTAGACTGCAATCTTTTACAACAAAATAGAAGGTTTTTTATATTCTTTTCACTTAGAAAAATGTGGGAAAGTTAAGCTCCTACCTCCTTATCACTCTTTGATGAAGCCAACCTCTATTTTTTCCTTTCAAACCTGCTCACTCCCAATCTTGTAGGTGTTGGACTGTATCCTATAGGATCTTGTAGGATTTCTTGTAGGATCTTGTAGGTGGTCCTACGCTTGGAAAAGACGAAACCTGCCTCTCCTGTAGACTACTTGAGGATCGAGAGAAGTTTTGATAGTGTGTAGCCTCAAGAATGTGAATGCTTCTATGCATGGGGTTCAACATTTATTTCCTCATATGGGTGGTTTGAGTGGTGTGGTGTGCTGGCAACTGAGGTACGAATATCTAGTTTTGGACCGATGGTCCCACTACCACATTATCATTCTCCTCACCTTGTAATAAAATCCAAGTTCAGGAATCCATAGCTTAACCACTTTCAACCTCATCTCTCATTTTCCTTGACTTGACTGTTGCCACGTGTGTAAGGACTAATTGTCTTCTCCTCATTGATTGAGTGAAGGTGGCCAAGTTAACTAGAAACCTTTTGCTTATAAAACAACTCTTTCACAACTTTTACATGTTTGATCATATTATGTTAACGAGAGAGTGGAAGCAAGATACTTACTTGCGATAATGATGTCTTGATGTTGTTTGTTGAAGAATGAAGTCTTTGTTGTTTGTTTGCTGCATGTGCTTTTCTCCTCCTTTTTTATTGTCATCTGATGATTTTCTTCGATGTATAGGTACTTGGATGGTGATGCTGATGATGTTGATGTTGCTGCTAAGATTTGGAGGAGCTTCTTTGACCTTTGGATCTCCATGCTTGAAGATGATTGTGACCTGTGATTTTTTGTTTTATGAGATAGGCTTCTATAGGATTTCCTATAGGATGTCCTGTAGCTACTTCTCTCTCAAAATTTTCTAATCATTTTGCACTTCCAGAGCAAGAGGATGGTTGGCATGGGAAGAGAAGGGGTCCAGGGATATTTTTCAATGAGGAAAATAGCCTTCAGGTGTTCCCCCTTGTTCTATATCTTCATATTCTTTTCTTTATTTTATTTTTTTTAACCGTAATTTTTTTGAAACTGGATTTTTTTGGATGAATGCAGGGGTGATCATGGTGGAGAGAGGTATGGTGATGAGACGATGAAGTATATATATTTTTTTTTTGACATGGGCAGGTCATTCCCTTCCTCTAGGGTTACTTCCTTTAGGATTACCAAGCCACTGTAATTCGTACAGGATCATCCTATAGGATTTCAAGGAACCCTATAGGTTTACAGGGAATCTTGTAGAAAACATAGAACCATTGCAAACTAAAGTAAATGAGTGGAAAAATGGAGGGAATGATGGAATGATGAAGGATAATGAATGGAGAAATAAAAACATGCGCTAGATAGGTTCCTTTTGATTCTCTCTTGTTGCTCTAATTCTCCTCCTGCTCACCCGCAAACAATATTTTCAAAGTTTTCTTTTCTCTTTTTTTTTGTTTTTTTCTTTTCTTTTTTTCCTTTCTGAACACAACTAGTCTACCTCCAAGAGGTTTTCATCCTAGCTGCTTTCCCTGGGGGCCTCAAAAGAGGTTTTCACCCATAGATCATTTTATTTCTCTTTTTTTTGTTTTGACACCATTGGACTACCTTAAGAGGTTTTCAACCCAATAGTGGGACTCAGGTGCCTCAAGGAGGTTTTCACCTGCGTCTCCTTATTTTTCCTTATTTTTCTCTTTTTTTTCTTTTTTCTTTTTCAGTGACTTAATGAGGTAGGAGTTGAGACTTGGTCCACCACCATAATTTTTTTTCTAATACCATCAATGAAATCTTGCTTTGACAATGGATTCTTGTAAACCTTCAATCTATGTCCATTAACAAGTAAAGGAATAGCCTCTGCATCTATGGTTCTAATTTGTACTGAACCATTATCACGACATCTCTCTATGACATAAGGCCCTAACCATCTAGTCCTTAACTTTCCCTTAAATTCTTTATATCTAGAATCGTATAAAAAAGCCCAATCACCTTATTGAAATTGTTTGTCCTTGATGTTCTTGTCATGTCAGATCTTCCTCTGAATTTGAGTTACCTTTGTGTGCAAGAGGGCCTGCTTTCAAAACTCATCTAACCCATTCAGCTAGAGTAATCTCTCTTTTTTGTGCACTGCTAAGATCTAGATCTAGTTGGGCTGCCATCTTCAATGTATTGTGCTCAAATTCAATGGATAAAAGGGCCCTTTTCCCATAGACTAACTCATAAGGTGTGAATCCAGTGGTGGTCTTCTAGGTGGTATTGTAGGCCCAAGTGGCCTTAACTAATCTATCTACCCAATATTTTCTGCTAATGCTAACCACTTTAGTCTGAATGCCCTCCAATGCTCCATTGGACACCTCCACTTGCCCATTAGATTGTGGGTGATAGGGAGTGGATGTTCTATGCTTGATCTTGTGCTAGATTAACAAGTCTTCAATCATGTTCGATGTAACCTGACTACCTTGATCAGTGACCAGTTCTCTAGGGTACCCAAACTTGTAAAATACATTTTCCCTTAAGAACTCAGCCACCTTCTCCTCCATTTCTACCTTGATTACCTTGGTTTCAACCCACTTGGTCAAATAGTAAGTGCACATAATGATGTACTGCTTTTTATTGGATGGAGGATCAATCAGTCCAATGAAATCCATGCCCCACTTTTCTAATGGCTCGAGAATCACTTGAGGTCACAGAGGCATTTCATCCCTTGGAGTAGGCTCTCCCATCCTTTGGCATCGATCACACTAACTAGTATACCTTCTCACATCTTGATGAAGAGTGGAGAAACAATAACCATTTTGTAACATGTTGAATGTTTTCCTCTTGGCTGCAAAAATACCTCCATAAGGCCCATCGTGACAGGTTATAAGGATGTAAAAAACTTCCTCCTCCCTAACACATCTTCTTAGAATTTGATCCAGACCTAGTTTGAAGAGGTTACCCCCAATCCATGTGAATGGCGCATTCTTCCTCACAATCTTGGTTTTCTCTTTGGATGACAAATTTAGTTGGAACTGTGCAGACACCAAGTAGTTTTCTATGTCGGTAAACCATGGAGAGAGAACTGAAATAGCGAATAAGTGTTAATCCAATAACTGATCATCAACCATTCCTTCCTCCCCTACAGGAAAAGTTAACCTGGACCAAAAATATGCAATAATGTTTTCCTTTCTAGGCTTATCAACAATAGTTAGATCAAACTGTTGTAATAAAAGTAATCATCTAATAATCTAGGCATTCACATCAGTTTTATTCATTAAATATTTAATTACAGCATGGTCAGTATGTACAAATGTTTGATAACTTGTAATTTAATGCATAAATTTGTTCAATGAATGCACAACATCTAGAAGCTCATTTTCGGCCACTATGTAGTTCAGTTCGGCCTTTGACAAATTATTACTAATAAAGTTAATGGCATAAGGAAATTTGTCATCTAATTGGCCTAGAGTTGTTCCTATGGCTTTGTGTGAGGAATTAGCATGTATATGAAAAGGAAGGGGCCAATTTGGGCCTCAAAGAATAGGTGCAGTGGTCAACATGTCCTTGATGGTATCCAAGGCCTCTTGACAACTTTTTCACCATACAAATTCAGAGTCTTTGGCCAACAACCCAAATAAAGGAGAAGCTAACTTGCTGAACTCTTTTTTAAACATTTGATAGTATTCAGCCAAACCTAGAAAACTTCTAACATGTCTATATTTTTGTAGAGGTGGGACCCTTCAGATGATGGGTATTTTGTTTGGGTCCACCTACAATCCTTTCTAGGATTTTGAATGACCTAGAACAGTCCGTACAGTCATAAAGAACTCACATTTTTCAGAGTTGAGAGACAGGATTATTTCAATGAATTTTTTCAGCACCTTACCAAAGTTGGACAAAGCCTCTTGGAAATCACACCCATAAGGTGTGAAACCATTCATATAAATCTCTACTACATCATGGAATAGCTCGACAAGGGTACTCAAGACTTCTCTCTGGAAATTGGCAGGGGCATTGCATAGGCCAAAAGGAGGACCCTATAGGTGAACGTACCCCAACGACAAGTGAGTGTGGTTTTATCCTAGTCTTCTAGGCTGATCTAGATTTGATTGTACTCGCTGAAACTATCTAGGAAAGAGAAAAACTTTTTCCCTGTTAGGCCATATCACACTTGGTCAATGAAAGGTAGAGGGAAATGGTCCTTCTTTGCTGCTTTGTTTAAATCTCTGTAATCGACATAAATCCTCCACTTCCCATTTTTTTAGAACCAACACCAAAGGAGAGACCCACTCACTATTTGAGATAGGGTAAATCAATCCTACATCTAATAGCTTCTGTAGTTCTTCTTTGACTATATCCTTGCGAGCTAGATTCATTCTCCTTTAGGGTTGTCCAATTGGTTTGCAACCTTTTTAATATAAATTTCGTGAGTACACACCGAGGGGTGCACTTCATTCATTTCCTTGTAACTCTGAGTAAAGGCATGAAGATTTTCCTTTATCATGTTGCACAACCTTTCTTTTTGGTGTACAGAAAGAGATGGGTTGATTCTCAAAGTTCTCTCAGGGCCAAATTCTATGGTTTTGACATGGGTAGGGTTTGAATTAACTAAGCATAGGTCAATATGATGGTTGTTTTGGCTTTCCTTTACTACTTCCTCTAAGGACAATGTGCTGGGAGTTGGACTTTGGAGTATGTGTTCAATAAAATCATTTTCATCTAGTTGTCCTCCTCCCATGGTTGTTTCTAAGGTATATAGTTGCGCATAATAAACTTCATCTTCTTCCTCCTCTTCCAGCCATAAAGGTAAGTATTGTTCTAGAGATGGCTAAGCAGGAGGCTACATGACTAACTTATTGGACATATGCCCATTTCTAAATGTCATATTCTCGGCCCTGCAACTGATGTAGGCATCAACAGTGGCTAATTATGGCCTCCCAAGGATGAGAGGGTAAGTAGTAAGCATAGCCTTAGGCGGGAGGACTAGGAAATCTACACAGTACTCCCAATATTCAATGGAGACCATCATATCCTCCAAAATCCCCTCAGGGGTCACTGTGGAATAGTTTGCAAGTTCCAAGACTGTTGTGGTCTTTCTTAATGAACCCTAGAGATTGAGATTGAGCATGGTGTCCTTAGCCATCACATTAATGGTAGTGCCACGATCAATCAAAGAGTGTCGGACAATGGTGTCACTGATGTACACATCTACTACAGGGCTTCTAGGGTACAAATACTTTAGGAAAATTACCTACCCTAACATTAAGTCAAACGGTTGTCGAATGACATTAATGGTAGGGGTGTCTCTTTTTTGCCTCCCTTGGTGTTTTAAGTGCTTCTCCTTAATCAACTTTTTGTAAATAGGTACATATTTTATAGATTGGAGAAGTCGAATTTTGACACATAGATTTTTTAATTCTCCCATAAGTTTAGTCTCTTCTGTGGTACACTGGACTGTATGAGTTAATCTCTTAAGAAAGGTTGGTGGATTTACTTTAGGCGTGCTTTCCTCTCTTTCTTTCCCACTCTCCGTAGCTGGAGGTAGATTTTTTTTGTACAAGAGTAATCTGCTAGATCTCAGGTTTATTTCCTGAATATCCATAACATAAGTAGCATAGGATGTCTCTCCACTATATACTTGTTGTGCCTGTCTATTGTTTGGGTTCGGATTTGGATGGGAAAGCATATAGGGTTGCTTAGGTGGATCAGGGTGTAAAATTTATGGTTGAGTATGTGGTGAAGGAAATAAATTTGGAGCATTAGTGTATGGGGGCTTCCACCTCTAGGGTAGTGTATTCCACTGAGGCTATGGTGGAGCATATGGTTGAAATGACTCACTGGCTGGCTGGGAATGGTATTGAGGTGCAGAGGACCAAGGAGGAGGTGTAGACTAGGAAGGATGAGTAGGGGGGCCCCAAGAGGGAATGGACGTGGTCTGGTTAGGGTTGTAATAGTCATGGGATGGCCCTTACATGCCCTTCTTCTATGGACGAGGCCCATGTGGTATCCTTTGATTTATGTAGCAAAGTTGTTTAGTCACCCCTTCAATTCCATGATACATAACTTTTAATCCAAGTAGAGAAGGGCACTTATCTATGGATTCGTTTTCTTCACAAACTGAGAAGACTTTAATACAGTTCTATGGACATTCATTCCTAGGGTGCCTTCTTATGCATCTAGGCCAGAAAATGGCTAAGGCTCTCTCTGCTTCCTCCTGTTTTCTCTTAATGTGCATAGTGTCCATCTGTAGGGAAAGTTTTTGCAAAATATTGCTATTGAAATCTTCTAGCATGTTTCCAATTTCACCCTTGATGGATGTAGTGGAAGAGGATGGACTGGCGATTGTTTGACTACACCTACCCTTTTTCCTAGCTGCCCCAGAATGGTTCCTAAGGACAATCTTGATATTTTCATAGGGTAGCTAGTAGATTCCCCCTCCTTCTAGCAAGATTAGGGTATCTAGAATATCTTCAGTTACCCCTCTATGTAGGACTAGCTTCAGTGACTTAGGGTCAAGTATGCACATGGCCCTTTTGTAGCTAAATTGGAATATTTCTTCATAATCCTTTAGGGATTCATCATGCCCTACGGTCATCGTAAAAATTTATTCCTTAGTGTCTTTGGACCTACAGTAGTCTCGGCACTTGTTTTTGAAGGCTTGTTGCATCTGAACCTAAGTTCCGATGCTATCCCCAAGTAAACCCATGAACTAGCCCAAAACTGCATCTTTGAGAGTGGATGGGAATAGTTTCAACTTCTGCTCATCATTGGTGTAATCATAGGTTCTGCATATGACAGCAAACTCAAACAAGAAAGTGTTTGGATCTTCTAAGGTCAGGCCATGGAAATGAGGAAGAGCAGAGGGGCTTATATTATTCATCTTGGTATCCCTATTAGTTTCTCTGATGGGAAAGGCATCCTCAACTCTTTCTCTATTTCCTCTGTCATTTATATTTTCATTCATTGGGTCAGCTGGAATGGGTTCTTCTTCTTCTTGTTCTCCCCTGTAGGTTCAAATATCCTTGGTTGTTCACCTAAGGGTTCCTCCAATTCACAACCACCAAAGAATAGGGAAGGTTGGCTATTTGAAGGGGTGAGGGTATTTGGTAAAAAATTCCCTAAGTTATCCCTATTCCTACGAGGCATGAAAAATAGTTTTTTTGGTTTTGTTTTGTGTTTTTTCTTAAGTTTTGAAAATAATTGTAGAATTGAAGTTGCAAACTCAATGAAAGCTAACTGCTTTAATGAAACCCAACTTTCAAAATGGGAAAGAAAGAAAAGAATTATGAACAGGAAAGAAATCAATCTAAATTACTTTTGTAGAAATGAAGCTAATAGCAAAATATCAGAGACGAAAAATGGAAGAAAGAAAATAGTAATCACATATTACTCAGACACCTCCCCGTCAACGACACCAAAATGTGATGAGCACCAGTATTGTAGCAAGAATGATGCAACTCCTCGAGCTACCAACTTTACTTTATGAACCTGGGGTTCGTACAAACTTGGAGATGAAAGTGTTGTATAAGCAAGTAAATGTGATGAGCCTTCTCTTTATCACTGCTAAGGTGGTGATAGACCACTAAAGCTTTTCAAACCAAACTTCTATGGATTTAGAAGAAGCTTGATTACCAATGACGAAAAGATAAATCTACACTAAGAGAAAGCTTGTCACTGCAATAAGGAAAAATACTAAAATCAAATGCTTAAACACGTGATTTTCTAAATAACTCCTGATAGCCTATGATTCTAAAGAATGCTAAGTTAACATGTATGAAATCCTACTATCCTAAGCATGCAAATTTAAAACATCAAACATTCTATTGTTGTGCATGTAAATGAATAAAATAAGTCTGTTTTTCTTTTTGTCCTTTTTTATGTGAAAGTGTGAAAGCCAATATCTTTTGGTGATGTGGCAGGTGGATTAGGGATGATGGTGAATGGTTAGAAGGCTTGGAATACCAACAGGGTTTCTTTTCTAGCTTTCTATAGGCTTTCTCCTGAATTCAAGCTTAAAATAGGCCACTACAGGTAAACCTATAGGATGTCCTGAAAACCTATAGAATCCCCTGTATTTCTACAGGATATAGTTGAGAGAAAAAGGAGGGATTTTGAAGGTGATGGAAGGCTTAGGGAATGTGGTTGGTGGATGGAATGAGGAAAGGGAGTGTCTATGACAACTTTAGAACTCAAAACCAGAGTGTGAGATTGTTGGATTTGCTCAACAAGCTTGGAGAAATATTCTTGTGAAATGATGAAATTGGTGAGGGTTTTAGTGAAGGAAGGAATGATCATGGGTGGATGAAGTTGGAATGAGGTTGCTAATCACGAAATATATATGTACTTCTGAAACACCTGTACAGCATCAAACATTTACATTTACCTAAAATTCATGTAAACAAGAAGGATTTCAATTAACTAGGGAAACATAATTTCATGAGCTAGATGCCTACTTCATCCATGAGGAAAACATGCAGAATGGGATGAAACATTGATTAGATCTAATGTAATACTAAAGATAGAAGTGTTAGGAAAGGGTCCTCTGGGGGTCAATTTTGGGGTTAAAAACCCAAGTTTTGGGGCAGAAGGCCCGAAGTTTGTATAAAGAAATGTAAAGTTTTTGCACCCTGAGATGGATGTGATGTCGGTTTTATACCTTCAACTCCGTCTTCATGCAAGTCGACAAGCCTTTTAGGGCTTATCGATATACTTCTCTTGTTCATCCTCTGAACCTCCACAAAGGTTTACGACCATCTTTCACATACCCTAACTAAGTGGCTCAGGCACTTATGCACTTGTGTAACTTCTCTACTATATAATTATCGAAATTATCTTAAGTATTGGCCAACTTTAACATCCATTTATGATTATCTTCGCATAGACATATATCTTTACTTGCATTCATATAACAAGGAAAACATATATTCACGCATCAAAATAGAAATTAAACATAAACCCAGTGCTCAACATAACATAATCGTATGCATTTAGCATAATTAAAATAAACAAATAATTCCAAAATAATTATATAGTAGAGCAATTACATAGGCACGTAAGTGTGTGAACCACCTAGTTAGGGTACATGAAGGATGGTTGTAAACCTTCGTGGAGGTTCATAGGGTGAACAACAAAAGTTTATCGATAAGTCCTAAAAGGCTTATCGACGTGTGTGAAGATAGAGTTGAAGGTATAAAACTAACATCACATCCATCTCAGGGTGGGAAACTTGGTTCCTGCATCCCCCCATACTACCTTGGGTGAGACTTCAATCTATGCTCAACAAACTGATGCCAAAAGGGCCAATAGTGTAGGGATTTGCTTGGCTAACTAAAGTTGAACCTGTTTCAGGGCCCATCAACCCAAAAAATGGTTTTTGTTTCAAAGAAAATTTATTCCATGATAGAGTGTGAATGATTAGATTTGGTATACGTGATCCAAAAGTTCAGGCACTATTTTTTGGGCAGACACTTTAAGATGTATAAGAATCATTCCGCATCAATGTTCCTGGTTAACAAGCCTGTGTTGGGGTGAAAAATATCTAGGTGGCTACTATGTTTCCAGGAGTATGACTTTGAAGTTATTGTGAAGCCAAGATGATTGAATGTGGGAGTTGATCATCTATCGTGCATTGAAACTGGAGAGGAACCTACTAATTTGGAGGAACGACTACCTGGCACACAACTCTTTGCAGTGCATGTTGTAGATAGTCACTTTGAAGATATTATCCACTTCCTAATGGCAGGATCAGCTCTGGAAGGTTATACAAGCTGACAGGAGAGGGAACTAGTAGTGAGGATGGTAGACTTTTCTATCATTGCAGGGCACTTGTACAAAATGGTGTTAGACAAAATATTACAACGATATGTGCCTAAGTTTGAATGAAGCAGGATCCTCGCTAAGGCTCATGGTGGAACTGCAGGAGGACATTATGTAAGGAAAGCAACAACAAAGAAGATTCTATGCATTGGGTTGTGTAGCCAACCCTGCATAAGGATTTGAAAGCATATTGTATGGTATGTGATGCATATCAAAGGACTGACAGACCATCGCGAAGGGATGAACTTCCTCTAATGCTGTAGGTGATGTTACAACCATTCGAGAAATGGACGATTGAATTTGTGGGTCCAATTCATCCTCAAGGAAATAAAATGGGTGCGCGATACATCATCACCACGACTAAGTACTTGACTAGGTGGGCAGAGGCATACCTGTGAAGGACTGTACAGGCACAAGAACAACAAAGTTTATTTTTTAATGTGTTGACAAGATTTGGCCGTTGAAATATCTTGATGAGTGATTGCAGTACGCACTTTATTAACGAAATGATCAACGCGTTGACAGAAGAATTTCAGGTGTATCATCAGAAAAGTATGCCCTATCATCTACAGGCTAATGATTCAATAAGATACTGGATAGTACATTGACAAAGGTCTGCATTGCTCAGAGAAATGACTGGGATGTGTGCATACCTATGGTACTATGGGCCTATAGAACTACTTGCAAGAAACTGACAGGGAAAATTCCTTTCAGACTCGTGTATGGCGTAGAAGCTGTGATTCCAATAGAATACATTGTACCTAGTCTATGCATACCGGCACTCACAGGAATGGAGGATTATGGAGCCCTGGAAGAGAGGCTCGTGCAGCTACCAGAGCTTGAGGAGGACTAATCTCTAGCTAGATTTCATCAACAAGTTCAGAAGGACCGTGAAAAGGCATGGCACGATCGACACATCAAACTGTGAACCTTCAAGGTAAATGATATGGTCTTGTTACATGAAAGTAAATTTGATAAATATGCAGGGAAATTTAGGATGCACTGGCTAGGTCCATATTTCATCAAGGAGATTACCGATGGTGGAGCAGTTCAGCTAGTGAAATTGAATGGAGAACCCTTTTGAGGGAACGTGAATGGCAGTTGATTGAATCCATACACAAGTGATCTAGCCAGGTGACTATATGAGCAAAGCCTAGTCCTAGTGCCCTATGCAGTTGAAAGGAAGCATGGGACTATAAACTACATTACCCAAGGTCGGAGAGTTGCACGATTGGGGAATTTCGTGGGACGAAGAAATGTCACAGAGCCTGCAGAAGCATGCAAGAAGCTGCACTACCAAAGGGAAAACCATGCAGGATGGCCTGAAGTGACCATTAAAGTCATTGTTCATGATTTGATGATGAAAAAACGGCCAAAGGGAGTAGGGTTGGGGGCAACATTCAAGTTAGAATTTATGGACTAGATATTTGAAAATCTACCGCCAATCTAGCATTAATGAACCGATTTTGTGGGGAATTCTCAGATTTAAACTTCAAAGTACCTATAAATTACTGGTGGTTACCCAGCAAAAAACACTTGGCATTTTGAGAATTGAGTTTTTGATCTCTCAGGCAGACATGAACCATCGAAATTTTGAAGTTTTTCTAT
This sequence comes from Pinus tabuliformis, assembly GCA_031772625.1. Lineage (NCBI taxonomy): Eukaryota > Viridiplantae > Streptophyta > Pinopsida > Pinales > Pinaceae > Pinus > Pinus tabuliformis. The sequence goes on from CM062820.1 coordinate 290,650,831, forward strand.
CAAGTTCAGTACTTGAGACATTCCTGAAGAAGACAAATGAGTTGTTACATAACATCATGTCGATGCTCGTAGAATCTATGGGTGCTGAAGTAGTGACAGCTGAGGGATTTTTTCCAGAGGTAGCTATGGTAGTAGAGGGAGTCGCCCTGGAAGTTGTGCCTGTGGAAGTACCAACAGAAGTACCTAAATTCCTGATGACACCCTAGCCAAGGCCTATGCCAACCCAGGATGGTCCAAAACTAAAGAAGGACAAGCAAAAAATTCAGTCGCCAATGCGTGCATCACCTAGGAGGCACCCATAGTCGGGAAAACCCATCGCACAAGAAAAGGCCAAAATGATTAACCTAGAACTGGAATAAGAGGCCAAAGAAATCCCCATGGATGATGAGGATATTGGAGTGGAAATAGAGGATGTTTAAATTGAGGGGTCGGACCTCATATCTAAGCTGCCTGAATACATCCCTTTACGCATGGGCAAGACGATACTGACCAAAGATATTGATGAGAGTAAGGTCACCCTGCACACACCCCTCTTATTGGACCAAATTGTCTTTGAGGCACCGCGCTTGGGGCGTGTCCACCTTTTGAAGTTGGAGGACTGGGACTTAGCTGACACAGAATGCTTCCACCATTTAGCAATAGACCAACTTATGCACTGTGTCTTCCACAAAAATACTGGTGTGACCGCATTGGAGCAGAGGAAGTGGTTGAAAGGTGTGGACAAGGTAGGCCTACTAAACCTGCCATGGGTTCCGCATTACAATTGTGCACCTATGACAATGGTAGTGATCAAGAAGTTGATGTGCTTGGTGCATGACAGGTGTCTGTGGCTGGAGGAGCCAATACCCATCACAGACATGCTAATCCATAAGATCACGTGACTGTCATACACAAGAGAAAGTTTGGCCATGGCATTTCATGGAACGGCTGGTGTGTTATATACCTAGGGGGATAATATGGGGTACCAAGGGAGGTACCCAAGGTAATAATGTAATAATGGGATGGGCCATAGTAATAAATAAGGTGGTTAACCCATATTATGTAAGGGACCACAAGTAGTTAGTACTAATGTAATGGGCCCATGGTATTAGTTTGATGGTATGAGGGAACCATGGTAATGAACCATGGTATTGTATGTATGAGGCCTATATAGAGGCTAGAGACTCCACATAGAGGGATGTCAAGGAATAATGTCAAGGATTATTGTATGAACAAGCATATGGCTTGTGGAGTGTTCTCCTTCCTTAAGGAGTGAATGTATGGTGTTGCCCTACCGTAAGGGTTTTGATCAATAAAGAATCATTTCATATTATTTCTGGGTTTATTTGCATTTTCTTATATTTTCATATTAGATCTATAATATTTTCGGGTTAGATCTATAACAAGTGGTATCAGAGCACTTTCTTGGGCAAAAAAGTGGAGGGGTTAAAACTTCAACATATTATCACCAACATCACCCTGCAAGAAAACAACCAAGAAGATGGCAACCAACTAGCCACAAGGACAACAACCCCCGCATGACAAATAGAGAGGAGAGAAGATCCACCTACTACACATCAACACAGAGGAGTTTCTACGGTCAACTTCCATCTCAAGCAAGCGAGGCACCAACAAGATGGTGGGTTCACCTTTCTCTTGGATGGCTAGATGCCCGTGCATGGTACCAGTGGACTACTCTTTTGAGTAGACCTTATTATTTGTGTTCTTCCCATGTTTCGGGGATGAAACATGCTAAGGGGGGTGGAATGTTATATACCTAGGGGGGATAATATGGGGTACAAAGGGAGGTACCCAAGGTAATAATGTAATAATCGGATGGGCCATAGTAATAAATAAGGTGGTTAACCCATATCATGTAGGGGACCACAAGTAGTTAGTAATAATGTAATGGGCCCATGGTATTAGTTTGATGGTATGAGGGAACCATGGTAATGACCCATGGTATTGTATGTATGAGGCCTATATAGATGCTAGAGACTCCACGGGAAGGAATTGTCAAGGATTATTGTATGAACAGGCATATGGCTTGTGGAGTATTCTCCTTCCTTAAGGAGTGAATGTATGGTGTTGCCCTACCATAAGGGTTTGATCAATAAAGAATCATTTCATACTATTTCTAGGTTTATTTGCATTATCTTATATTTTCATATCAGATCTATAGTATTTCCGGGTTAGATCTATAACAAGTGGTATCAGAGCACTTTCTTGGGCAAAAAAGTGGAGATTTTTTTTTATATTTTTTGCAGGATTTCTGGGGTGGCGAGTTGCAGATCATATCTATACATTTTGGTGCAATATCTACAAAATATAATTTCATATCTGGATTCTTTGTGAAAAAATAGCTGATTTAAAAAAAAAAATCGATTGAATCGGAGTCTGGATGAAGGAGATATCGCTGATCTAAAAATTAGTGGAGTTGCAGACAATTTTTCAGGGCAGCGAGTTTGCGGCACATATCTGGACGTCCCGGTGCAAGATATGCGAAATCTAATTATAGATCTGGATTCTATGTGAAAGAATACCCGATTTCAAAAAAATAATCGATCGAATTGGAGTCTAGATGAGGGAGATATCACTGATCTAAAATCAGCTCTTTTTTGCAGAAATTTTGGTGACGACGGGAGAGTTGCAGCGCAGATCTAAAATTCCAGTGCCTGGATCAAGATTTCTATCATATGGACAGATGCATAATGGTTGTTTCATTTCCAAAAATAGGTCATAATAGGGATTCTGAGCAATATTGACATAATTGTGGCCATTTCAAATTTTCACCAATTTTTTTTTGTGATGGTGTGCCAAGACCAGAGTTTGAGGGACTTGTATAAATTTGATGGCTCTCATCCAGCCAAATGGCTAGCACAATAGGAGAAATGTTTTAGTTTGAATTGCATCATGGATGATGAGACTCAGCTGAGAATGGGAAAAATGTACTTGGACAATGAAAGATGGCAATGGTGGCAAAGGCATCAACATTGTTATCGAAGGCCCTTGACTTGGGACATATTCACAAAAGCTATTATGGACCACTTTGACTGTAAAACTAATCTTGTGGATAAGCTCACACAGACAGACACACAACTTAGCAAAGATTTTATTTTTACAAAAAAGAAGGAAACCAAGGAACCTAAAGGGTTATTTTCTGCTGGTATCTCCTTATTGCAGATTCATGGATTGATTAAGAAGGAGAAAATCATTGTGTCTATAAATCCGAGTTGCAAGAAAAATCTCATAAATGTCAACCTGGCAAAAAAATTGCAAACTCCAGCAAAACACATTTAAAACACACAAGTGGATGATGAGGATGTTCAAGTGTACAAGGATTTGAAGATTTCTATGGATAAGTATGTGTTGCATCGCGATTTTTATGCTTGAGATATGGATAACATGGATGTTGTTTTGGGGTACCCTTGGATGGAATCAATGGGTACTATCAATATTAATGTACAGAAGATATTCCTAAAGCTCTGGTATAAAAAGAAGAAAATTACATTACAGGATATTTCCATTAATAAACAGGTAGAGTCTAAGGAGGCTAAAGCAAAATATGTTCCAAGGTCTGACCTATTAGGTGATGAGCCAGTGATGATAGAAAATTAAACACAAACAGAGGCTGAAGTAGAAAAGGTTACAGGTGTTGATACATCAAAGGAGGGCTTAGTGGTTGAAGTAATATTAGATAAGACACCACAGCAAGCACCACAACATGCACCAGATAACAGTCAGGCTCCCGTAAGGGGTGAATTAAAGAAAAAGCCATCGTGGGCTAAAACTTCAACATGTCATCACCCACATCACCCTACAAGACAACCATCAAGATGGAAACCAATTAGCCACATGGACAACAACCCCTGCAGGACAGATAGAGAGGAGCGAAGATCCACCTACTACACATCAACACAAAAGAGCTACCACGGTCAACTTCCATCTCAACCGAGCGAGGCACCAGCGAGACCGAGGGTTCACCTTTCTCTTGGATGGCTAGATGCACGTGCATGGTACCAGTGGACTACTCTTTTGAGTAGATCTTATTATTTGTGTTCTTCCCATGTTTTGGGGACGAAACATGCTAAGGGGGGTGGTATGTTATATACCTAGGGGGGATAATATAGGGTACCAAGGGAGGTACCCAAGGTAATAATGTAATAATGGGATGGGCCATATAATAAATAAGGTGGTTAACCCATATTATGTAAGGGACCACAAGTAGTTAGTAATAATGTAATGGGCCCATGGTATTAGTTTGATGGTATGAGGGAACCATGGTAATGACCCATGGTATTGTATGTATGAGGCCTATATAGAGGCTAGAGACTCCACATAGAGGGATGTCAAGGAATTATGTCAAGGATTATTGTATGAACAAGCATATGGCTTGTGCAGTGTTCTCCTTCCTTAAGGAGTGAATTATGGTGTTGCCCCACCATAAGGGTTTTGATCAATAAAGAATAATTTCATATTATTTCTGGGTTTATTTGCATTTTCTTATATTTTCATATCAGATCTATAGTATTTCCGAGTTAGATCTATAACATGGTGAGAATGCACTTGCCGAGGTGACGAAGGAAAAATTCAAGTTTGTAAAGAAGCCACGCGGCTACACCATTTCAAATATATGTGACCCCGTGGTCAAAGTGGCGACCCAAATCTTGGCAGGGAAGGTCGTGTAGAAGTGTCACGCAGATGAAGTTTCAACACTAGTAATATTTTTGGTGGCCCAGTGCATGTAGGGAGTTCAATTTAACTAGGTGCACTACCTCTACAATGAGTTCCTTGCCAATTTTCGTGAGGCACAAGATCATAATAATACTTTCCACTATGCTTGGCTATTGTTGTCCATAGTGATGGTTGCGTGGGAGCTACCTAAAGATAGCTAGTTTCCTCTAGTCACTCCAGACCTACCAAATGTAGTGAAGTTCACTTCATTGTGGCCGATGAAGGATCCTTAGTGGATAAAGAATAGCAAGATCTTCTGGATCTTGATGGAAATGAGCATCCATATCACCATCAACTGCAAGCCACAACTGAAACGTGAAAATTTTGAGAAACTGCAAGAATACGAGGAATTCAAGGATGACTTCCACCATGTCTCAATACGAGAGTGGAAGGACCCTGAGAAGAAATGGCATGACCTGCCATACTTGGCCATAGATTATGCAATCGTACCAGTCCTCAAATGTTGGTCGACACATTGGCACAATGCCATGGAGTCGACAGCGGGATCTAGCAAGACCTTTACGCAACAGAAGAAGGAAGAAGCCAAACTGTTCATGGAACAGTTGGTTGTGAAAAGGAGAAAGGTGGCAAATGACAAGGCCAAGGCAGAGTGCACTACTGCGGAGTAGTCGGGTGGACAGGCAGGCGATGAGGAGCGCAGATTTGACCAGAGTCAGAAGTCACCTTCTTCGGAGACCGAGGAAGAAGATGATGAGACCGAGCAGGGAAGAGTGGACCTGGAGACGACTCTGTTCTGCACCAAGCGCACTAGAGATCCGGAGAAAGTAGGTCTGTGGAAGAAGTCCAAGGCTAGCAAGATTTCTTTGGACCCGATCATCCTAACAGAGGGGGATTTAAATGACATAAGTGATATGGTGCAGGATACCACTACGGAATTGCTACAGAAGTTTGAGCAACAACAATAGCATGCGTTGTGTGCTACACATACGGGTCTGCACGAGTTGAAGATCCACGCTTCATAGATACAGACCAACGTGACATCAACCATGTTGACACCTGGCACCTTAGAAGCCACATGGATGCTGCACCGAAGGGATCCTTGAGCAATAATGCTGCCACATGGAGCACTAACAACAAAGACTAAAGCTGACAGACTCATTATCAGTGCCCTCGAAAGAGTTGGATTCAACCTAGTTGTGCTCCCCAATGAGGCTCTTCACATTTTGCAGGATGGCTTGATCACATATCTGTGGGCGTGTGAACACCATGCATTACAGGTGATCAACGAATAGAAGGTCAACAACACCCAACTAATTGTGCAGCGAGATCTCGCCCTTAACCTTCTCAAAGACTTTAGAGACAAGAACTGGCACAATGCCACAGTCATTGTTGAGGTGTGTAGGACTGTCCCGGGGCTGGGCATTCTTGAGGCTACGCGGATCGATGTGAGGGTTCAGAAGCTTGTTGCTAGAGTGCATGATGCACGAACTAAATTGACAAAGGTTCAACTGGAGCTGAACTGCAAAATTGCAAAGTTGTAGTTGAAGCCCCAACCTTCGACTTAGTGAGAGATCAGAGAGCAGTGCAGACCATTGTGAAAGACGTGGTAGCAACAACAGAGAGTGCAGTGAAGGACTATATCATGATCTTTGGGAAGTCACTCAAGGTAGTCACCTACCTGGAAGAAGATCATACTGTACAGTGGTTGGAAACAAAAGCATGGGAGCTATAGTAGTGCTATGACGAACTCAACATGACAGCACGCACTGTCACCATCACATAGAGGTTAGCTAAACTGTAGGAGGCCAAGGCGTTGAAAGAGTAGGTAGATGCAGCTCAGCACAAATAAGTCGTGCTAAATTATCGCTTGAATCCTTGGATGGACAGGCCTACTTGATCACAGCCACTATTGAAGGCAAGTGGGCTAGTCTGCACGAGACTCAGCAGAAGATTAAGTTAGAAAGTTCAGGGTTAGTGACAGAGTAGTTGGTCGAGGAGATGAAGCAAGCAACAACACAGTGCACCGTCAAGGTATTAGTTGTCCAAATCAAGCTGGGAGGTCTTCACAGCAAGATCTTCGTGCTACCCGAGCGACTTGAGGGTGAGTCACCATGTTTGTTTTGGGACACTATTGGGAACGGGTCCCGAGGGGGTAAATTTTGGGGTTAAAAACCCATGTTTTGGGGGAGAAGGCTTGAAGTTTATATAAAGAAATGTAAAGTCTCTGCATTTTGTGGTCCCATGGCATGAAGATACCTAAAGTCAAAAAGGGTTTTCCGTCCTTAATCTCGATAGGTTGTGTCGATTTTAGAGATCTTCCCTTGGTCTCTAGACCATGGGATTGTATAAAAAATGGGTCTTAGAGAATAAGGGAAGTAGAAGTTTTGATGAGTTTATAAAGAGCTAAGAGTAAGAGTCTTAGCGTAGAAAGAGGCTTTGTAGTTGAAGCCTAGGTTAGATGTCTGCAGCTGAGTGCATGGGCCCCTACAGCTGTGTGCGCATGGTAGTTAGAGTCTATACTGGAGATTTGAATCATTAATAAAGAGAAGTATTATCAAATTATCTGTGTATTTTACTTCTCTTAAATGCATATGATTATGTTATGTTGAGCACTCGGTTTATGTCTAGGCAAAGATAAACATAAATTCATGTTAAATTTGGCCAATACTTAAGATAATTCAAATAATTAAACCGTAGATCAGTTACAGAGGCATATAAGTGCCTGAACCACCTAGTTAGGGTATGGGAATAACGGTTGTAAACCTTCGTGGAGGTTCATAGGAAGAACAAGAGAAGTATATCGATAAGCCCTAAAAATCTTATTGACCTGCATGAAGATAGAGTTGAAGGTAAAAAAATGATATCACATCCATCTCAGGGTGAAAAAACTTGGTTCCTGCATTCCCCCATACTACTTCGGGTGAGACTTTGGTCCACGCCCCATAAATTGATACCGAAAGGGCTAGTAGTGTAGGGATTTGCTTGGCTAACTATCATGAACCTGCGTCAGGGCCCATCAAGCCAATGAGAAGAAATGATAACTAAATCCTACTCTGTCAAGCTCATCAACTGTTGGCCTAAGTATAGAAAAACCCTAAATTCCATGAGAAAGTAGAAATATGTCCTTTTGGGGCTACATAGGAGTTCTTTCATCAAACCATGATCCTTGAAGGAAGGAGTGAGGAAAAAACCACCTACTGACAACTTTTTGATGATCCTTTATTTCTTCTATGCTATTGTTGAGGTAAAGTGCAAATGGAAGAAAACTAATCAAATATATAACTACTTGCAATGAAATAATTGCAAGGACAATTCAACTATGAAATCAACTAAACATACAAATACAAAAAGAGGATCCTTTGATCCTAGGGTTGGGCCCTAACCCAAGATTTTTAGCCCTCTGAGTTAAATCAGTGCTGGATCATGGAAATGCTCATTTTAATTATCAAATCATAAAATTACCTAACAATGTCTTCCACAAGTCTTGAACTTGAAAATAACTAGTGTTTTTATAGAAAAAAATTCAATCGTACTGAGGCTCTAGAAATCTTTATTTATACAACTGAACTCTCCAATGACTTCCATAAATCTAGGGAGGCTCGACTCCCAAACTCAAGATAAACTAGCTTTTTAATGGTCACTTAGTTGGTTGCCTTTAGATCTCCATGACTTGGTTGCTTGTACTCCGAGCTAGTGTAGTTGATGGAGGAATATTCGAATGAGTGAGGAGTAAATGAGGAGGATTTTCCTCGTACAATCTCTCCCCCTTGTCTCATTTGAGTTTCATCCTTTAATTAGTCAAAATTTCCATGATTTTCTCTCAAAAACCTGCAATTAATGCACATTAGTCCACTAAGCATAATATCTCACTTTGACTCATCTCATTAAACAAAATACAATCAAAATATGTAATAAAATGTGAGAAGAGTTTATTTAACTAAGCTAGGAGGTGGATTAAGGTCCATATAGTTACCCAATGATGAGGCTCATCAGCCAGATCTATATAATAGGTTCTTGTAGAGCTAATGTTCACACTTAAAATTGGAGCTCTATCCTTCCCCATAAGATCAAGGAGCTTTGGAATTGGTTTGCAGTGCTTTTCCGAGTAAGTTTTTCATGTGTTGCTTTTGCTTCTTTTCCTGTTGCTTTTGTCACCTTTTCTTCTATGAGTGTTATTTTTCCCATTTCTCTTCATGCTAGTTGGTGTTTCTATTATTATTAGATTTTACAAGTGTTCTTTCAATCCACCGTTCAATTTTCATAAGTGTCGCATTCCCTTCGATCATTTTGCCTTCTAGTGGTAGTCGTTGCTGGGTCATTTTGTGGATGCATGTTTTCCCTTTTGCGTGAATCTTTTTCGCTGAGGTTATTAACTGATATAACCTACCGTAAGGTTAATATACACTTATACCTGCCCCACAATTATATATTGAAGGATTTCTCTCACTTTATTCGCCATAACTGCACATCTTTGAGTAGCAACTGCCCCTTCCAACTATGCATTCTAGTTCTCTAAGCATGAAGATCGACCCCTGGCCTCTGAGATTGCATAGTGTGCATTCACAGGCTTTTTGGGCTACCCATTATGGATTTTCAGGCCTCATTTCTTAGCCTTGGCCTATGAGAATGCGAATGTGAGTATCTTCCCTCTCCTTCCCAACTAAGACTGCGAATTGCACAATCTCAAGAATTAAGCTCCAGCCTTATTTGTTGAGACTACGTAGTGGATAGTTCAAGAGCCCAGTCTACCTCCCTAAGCCCATAAACTGCATAATCCTTCTCTTTATTCAGTGTGTTGTTGCTTTAATATTGATTAATGAACTGATCTTCTTAATCTGATTTCTTCTTTCCATGAGTACCTCTTTTGGTTACATGTACTATAGGTTTTGATCTCATCTCTTTGTCATTAGTTGCCTCCATCATCCATCCAAAGAGATCAACCTCAAAAGAAACAATAGAGAGCAATACCAATGATGTGGTTAGGAGAAACCCAGTTACCATGCATATTCTATTTGACACTCAACTCTTCATTGAAAAAGATTCAGATATCGCATGGCATAATGTCCAAATTTCATTAACACCTATTGATTTCAAAACAGATCTAGAGGACAGAAAAGTGTACCTAAGCATCCAAAAGTTAAGTTTTCATGAAGTTGCATGTAGGTTCCTAGTCCTATCTTTTGTAGATGACATCAAGTGGCTCCTGTCGCACTTGGATACAAAGTGAATGACCCTCAAAACTGTCAGTGGGTAGTGGATTGCTTCATATTTGGCTGATAATATTCATGAAATGTATCACTTGTCTAAGCGAGAGGAATATATGGATTCACACTTCTATGCAGTCACCAACTATTTGAGCACCAAGGATGTTATGAAAAATTGGGTAAAAGATCCATCTAAGTTTCACTAGACACCTAGTAATACATATAATACTAGCTCATTTAGAAGGGTGTTTTAATACCTAAATGTATTATGATGTCAGATATATGGTCAAAAGATTATTGAAACCTTCCCTAAAATTTGGGTTTACATGTTGCATTAGATTGTCAATGAGGGGAGGGTGTTCAACTAGTCCGATATTTTGGCTCAATAGCTTAGGATTAATGTAAACAATGTGAAGAATCCACCTAAGGGAATGCAAGTCAGATTATATATTTATGCTTACCTATCGATGGGATATGTGCTCAGAATGTTTTTTCTATCATGAGTTTCACTTGGACACCAAAAGAGCCTGATATTCATATTTATTGCAAATTTATTTCAGATTGAAGTTATAGAGGAGTCATGGACAAGTTGGATTACGACTTCCTCAAAGTATTGTACTAGATGATTTTCGAGGACAAGCCACCTTGCATGTCTCGTAAGGCTATGGAATCAATAGGAAAACTTGGTGACTTGTTTTCCTCACGAAATGGCATCTACCTTAGGGTCTTCGGTTGATAGAATTAATTAGATCTATTGCCAAGGTATTGCATAGATAAGCTGGTCATGCAGGAGATTGCATACCATCTTTCCACATGCTTATTAAAAGTACTACAAACGAAAAATGGATCACCTTGAACAAATTTTCCTTTGTATGTTGGATCCTACAAAACCAAGAAATTGACGGTTACAGAAGCTGAAGGTAATGAGCTCGATAATTTGAGCTTTGGCACAACGGAGTACCATGCATATGAGCCCAGAAGTATTTTCAAGCAACTGCCAAGAAATATTTTAGACTAGCTGAGTGGGACCTATATTATACCTAAGGAGGAAAATATTAGGAAATGTTATAATTCTTGTAGGCCCCATGCAACAAACATCCAAGAATGTCCATCTCATGTGACTCCAGAACGAGACAATACTCTAGAACTAGGGCACCATAAAAGTGCAACCTAGTGAGCATAAAAAATAAAGCGAAGGGTGCACACAATCTAGCAGATTATCAAAGCCACAAATTCAATGCATATCCTTCTATTTTGAAAGTGGCTATGGAATCTAAGAGAAAGATGAAGCATAAGCGAGATGAGCAGAAGATACAAGAGAAAATCAAAGACAAGAGGAAGAACAAGAAAAAAGAGAACATGAAGAAATGTATATGTAAGAAGAATAAATGAGAATCAAGGAGGAAGAATAAACAATGTTGAAGGAAGTAAAAGAATAAGGACAAAATCAGCTACAAGAAGTAGAGAGAAAATAATAGTACGATCAAGAACTTACCCAAGAGATTGAAGAGTTAATAGTCATTCAAGACATCGAGTTGGAACAAGAGAAACATAATCAAGATGTTGATATTATGCCTAGTATGGAATAAATCATCATTCATTCTCCACCTCCTCCAATAGATTGGCAAACCCCATGTGATGAAGAGTAAATTTCTCCTTCACATGATATCTTCGTCATGGATATTTGTAGCTTGAATTTTGACAAGCTTCAAAGGAATATTGTGCAAGAAATAAAGAAGCACTTCCCAAATGACCTCACACATCCCGCTTTCATCAAAACATAAAAGGTGATTGTCATAGACACCAAAAAGAATCCTAGAACTATTGTTGCAGCCAACTTGGAATTTGTAGGATATTCTAAGGAAATTATAGAGTATCAGAGGGTAGAAAATAGGAAAATTGAAAACAATTTGGATGGTACGAGACAACATATAGAACAAATGCATGCAGAGAATTAGAAGCTGGCTCCTACACCTATGTTGTTGAAAGCGATTCAACCAACTATATTTCGTGAAGTGTGAGCATTAGGAGAAAGTATGATGGACCTTTATGAGGAGTTGGTCATCATACACAAAGTAGTTGTCCCATTACATGACATGAATAATAAATAATGGGAGAATGCTAATGATCTAAAGGTCATTCATGTACCTATCACTGCATTTCATGAATGGGGAATGAATTATAGAGGTGCACCGCCAAATTTGGTTAAGAAAATCAGAAAAAAAGATGAGTTGGAGAAAGATGAAGTCAGAAATATTATACAAAGCAATAAATAACTCAACACTTTCATATCCAGCGTATTGCACTCTTATGCATGGTTGTACAACAATGTGGACTCTTTGGTGAAATCTCATAAGATCCCTTCGGTTGGGACATTCACAAAAGAAAAAGGTATAAATGTAGTAAGGAAGAAAGTTTCAGAGTACTTAGAAAAACTTAAGCAAATTAATACAGAAGGACCTAGAGATCAAAAAACATACCATTCAAAATAATATTGGTGGCCCTACAAAGATCAACACTATGTTGTTCTTACTTAAGAAGGAGACACAAACTGGTTTGAAAACTATATACCCATATGCAATGGAAGCTAGAGTTTGCTTCCAACCTAATCTTCTTGAAATGTTTTAGGAGGTTTTTGTTGGGAAAAATACCCTAATGTAAGGGTTGAAAACCTCAATATATAAGAACAAGATAATAAACAAGGAGAATTCAAGCAAGCATGCCAAACATATGAATTACTAAACATGGATTTCGAAACGTATCGAGAGGTCCTACGTTTGATGATGTTCCCATAGGGTCAAAAACCTTTGCTTCCTCTAGAATGAGTAGGCTTATAAGTCAATTCACAGATGAATATACATGATAGATAATTCAATGTGTATACATAAAATATATGTTAGATAATCGTATATAAGCATGTAAATTACTATTCATGAGAAAATAACATATTTGGAATAATACATGAGCTTCTTTATTGATTAATAACACTAGGTGAAGGAAAGGTACAACCTAATCAAAGCCAAAGCACTGACTAAGCCTTCCTCCATATTCGTTCAATCCAAGCCATGAAGACAAACTCTCTAACAAGTGAAAGGAGATGTTAAAAATATGATGAACATCTCTACAAAGGAAACCAGGGTTTCCTAGAGAGCAGCAGTGCTGGAGGCACGATAGAAATAAATTTGATCTAGGAGAAAACTAAGTATAATGCTGATAAACCTTCTTTTATGTTTTTTAGGCCTACCTAAAGGGTGTATATATACCACCTAAAATTACTTAATTCGAATGTGCCACAGGATCTTGTAGGTGGCCTCTTGGTAAAACCAATGAAACCCACCCGAAAAATAACATTTTATTTTATGTTTTCATATTTTAAAAGGTATAGTGGGTGAAGTGTTATAGGACCCACATATGTACATCATTTAGTGTGGTAAAAGTCACATATGGAATTTGAAATATTAGTTTTTAATTTAAGATCAAGATTGCATGGGAAAATGGCTTCTTTATGCCATAAAAGAACATCGAGCTTACAGGAAAATTATTTTATAACAAACGACCCCTAATATATGAGGTCATAAGGGGTACATGATGGTTGAAATATATTAAGTATAGAGAGACGAGTCATCCAATAACCCAGGAGGAGATCACCATATTCTAGCTCATTGAATACCCTTGGAAGGAGTCAAAATAAAAACTCATGTCTAAGGCAGGCATACCCATGCTCAGAAGTAATAAAGCATGTTTGAAGATGAAGTATAAAGTAGATCCATAATGTATACATAAGTGAACAGAAGGAGATATAGAATACATAATGGATCATCAAATCATATCCACAAAGGAACACAACTAAGCTATGTCTTAATATCACATATAGAAGAATATCCAACTAATGATGCTAGAAAATTGTCTAATCAATGATGTTGGATAACAAATCCTCATAAAAGTATGAAATCATATAGGTGGAATAGTGGTATTGCATAAACTTGGGTGCCAACATATAAGATGTTGATGTGAAGGACTACAACATATAATGGTGGGAGGTGTCATTGGCAAAAAAATGGAGGAGTTGTCAAGTGAACCAAAATGTTGACACAACTCGAGGTCTTCACCAAACACACATGGTACATTTCTACGCTGTGAGAATAAATGAGTTGAAGTGAACCATGTGAGAAATAGTTTGATTAATGGTCATTGATGTATATTATTAACAAATGCGAGACAAATCACCAATAATGATAATGAGCGTCAAGGTACCCCAGTATAATCTAACAAGTGTGAATAAATGTGTTGATGTCGAATAATTGAAAGAAATTATCAGTCAAGAGACATTGATGTATTTTCACTATGGATAGTGAAGGAGTCTACCACTAATGATTATAAACCCTAAGATACTTATAAAAGGACTTTGGACCTTATTCCCAAATAAATTAGTTGAAGTCAATGGGAAAATATCTACTAGAAGGAAAGCATTAAGGCATCCCACATCAACTAGCATGAGTGTAATGTGTAGGCCAATAATTTGGAAGAACTTGGACAAAGAGAGATAAAGAAACCATTCCAAAGTAAATTTAGGGTGTACACAGGATGTATTTATTACATAGAAGAAATTATATGAACCAACCAATAATGAAAGTTGACACAGAGGTGAGGAATCCAACAATAGGGTCAAATGGAAACCAAGGTATTGCATGAATCCCATTGTGTGATAATGTAAGTTGACATCGAACACAAGGGAAACCACTCAGTCAAAGACCCATGATACTGATTGATGATGAGCACAAGGTCACCTATCAATGATGTAAATAGGGCTAGGGTGCGACTCTAGGTCTACTCTTAGAGCAATTTGTCAGACTCTATAAGAGCAGACCGCTGGTAAGAATTCAATAGGGACCTTCTTAATCGACAGGAGTGAAGGACCATGTAGTTGATGTGATACTGAAAATAACTTGAAATACTAGGTATGGCTAACAGAAATGATTCAAGGGACACCCCAATATGGCCAACAACATGTTTAATTATCTTGAAAAAAATCACGACTTGATGTAACTTTATGGCAACATAAGACAACTTTGTATAAGTTTGCAATGCAGGAGGTATTAACAAACTTTCCATATGATTGGAAGATATAACCAACTAGGGGAGGAGTGACTCAAGAAAAATCTTATGGCTTCCCTAAATCTAGACTAAGTCTCATCCTGATGGAGGAAAGACTCATTTTAAGTGTTTTTTTCAAGGGCAACACAACTGACTCTTGCTTCCATCAAATGATGAGGAAATTTTCCCGTTCTCGACATTTTTTTTGGAATATTTAAATTTTTTGTATTTTTCATATTTGAAGCCTGAAAAAGAATAAAAGAATTCCTATAGTGTAGTGTAGATAACGAGTTTCAAGGGAAAGTGCACTAGTTCCTGGAATTGGAAAAATCCTATGCTCAATGCAAGGTGGCAGATGCTAGTCATCCACACTAAAGGGATGTTCTCTCCACAGAAAAAATATTTGTCCAGTTGCAAACGTTAATGAATTCATGGTTTGAACTTGTAAAAAGTTATGGTCAAAAATGGCTTATACACAAGTCTAAATGAAGCCAGATTAAGGCCAAAAGAGGTATAAGTGGTCAAAATGAAATATAGTAATACAACTTAACACATGCAAGCCTCTAGGGTATAACGCTAGAAAATAGTAAAGAAGCAGAAGAATGAGGCTTCAACACAATGTCATCCTAGGACTAAAGTGGACTCTCGAGCCTACAAAATACTTGTAGCATGGGTGACATATGTTAGTGAGGAGATAACTAGGAATGCCATTGAAGGAAATGATCTACCACTATGTTAGGATTTTACAAGTCGATGAGTGAAAGTGGTTAACATAATGGGGTCGACCTTATGGAAAAATATCGCAGTATGAGGTCAAGATTGTTGGCTTAAGGGGGTCCAACCTAGGTTCTGAGTTATTTGCACCAACCAACAAAACCATAACTGCTAACCTTTTATGCAGAAACCTACTTGCGTAGGTTGCAGTCTCACCTGAGGAAGTATTCGGGGATGCTATAAATAGGTTCCTACATCCATAGGTTTGTGTGATGGTTTACCTAGGATTCTTATAGCTTAGATCTACCTTCGCGCAGACCTATTCCTTCGTACTGTCAGCTACTGCAATTCTACTGAAATGACCTTCAAATCTTTGTGAAGGTATTTACCTGTACTTAATATGCATAAAGATATAGATTCACTACTTTCATGCAATAAACTATATATTATGAAGCCCTTATGACCTAGATCTACCATCACCCAAATCTACCCTTTCCGAATAGTTAACTACAATTAATTTGCCTCATGACTTCATGATCTCCACAAAGGGGCTTGATTATTCTTATTATACATAGATATTATAGATCTATCTATTTCATGCAGAAATAAAGAATTAAGTCACATAAATTAGTTCACAAAGTGAATATACACAAAATTAACATAAATAAATAAAAAAGGGACAAATGCACATATTTGGCTCAAAACAATCTTTATTATGAGTAATTATTCAATTATAGACTTCTCCTCCTTGCGCACTCAGTTGCAGGGGCCCACACACTCAGTTATGGACTTGCCAAGGTCTTCACACACTCATCTCCATGAGCCTTCACCTTTCTCCTAAGTACAGGAAACAAACTTTTCATTCCTTAGCACCTTTCCCTTACAATGATTAACTATCGAAAGTTATCTTCTTAGACTCGATATGAATAAACTATATAGAACCTTTTCATTACAATACAATGGTTCGAAAAAAATGTGTGAGTCTCAAAACTGACGTATCACCTACCCATACAGGGGATTAATTTCCCTTTGACTCTTTACTTACCTTTGCACTCCACTTGCACATTTCACGTATAATTTACATTCTTTCTCAAAAATTTCACAAAAATTCACTTAACTGAGAAAATTCGACCCCAGGGACCCCATCCCAATAGGCGCCCAACACAAATATGGTGACATGCCCTCGAGTCACTCATTTGGTTTCTCCAATTTATGCCAAAGTTCATTGAACTGCATCTTCAGGACTTCAAGGTCCATTGTGTGTTAGAGTTAGTATTTTCATATTGCCATTAGTGATAAAAACTCCTCTTTTTTATTATATTAGTGTCCCATGTTGAAATTTTTTATCATTCCACCTAGGTCCTCATGTAAAAATTTACCCATTGATGGTAGCCCAAGTCAAAATCCCACTCTCCCTCAAAAAATCAATATTTGTTGGCCCACCTTCCTGTGTCTTACTGAGCATACATTCATTTTAAAAGCTCATTTAATCATGTCTTATGTCAGTCAAGTCTACATGAAGTCTGGTTATTCAAGGTCCCATTAGGTCACTAGGTTTCATTCCTCCAAGGTCCAATAAAAACACCATTCACTGCATAAGGCCAGCAAAAGCATGAGAATGAAAGAAATAATATCCCTTTTTCATTCAAAGAATATTTGCAAACATGTAACTATGGTTTCCAGAGCTCTAATTGTCATTCAAAAAGTATAAGTTTTGTTTTAGATTGTAATTTTATTTCAAAAAGAGAGATGTAATAATTTTATTTTTTTATGTAATTTTATGTTTATCACATGTAATAATTCACTATTCCTAGCCTTTTACTCAAACTCTATTCCCAATATCATCCAAAAAAAAATTCAAAAGTAAAGATTGCTAAAACTTCAACATCATCCACAAAGGAAATTAGCAAAGAGGTCAAAAACGTGAAGTGAAACATTAGAAAGTGGGTTTTGAATTTAAAAGATCAAATTCACTCAGCTATAAAGGACATCTTTACTTCAAACTCAGCTTCATTTTCCTTCTACCACTAATTGAGCAAAACCCAGGAGAACAGAGTAGGCGTTGTGTGTTCTCTTCTAGCCCTACGCATTCTCTTCTAGCGTTGCACATTCTCTTCTGGCACTATGCGTTTACCCAACACTATGCATTTCCTTAAGGTGTTGAATGTTCCCATAAGGCACTGTGCATTTTCTTGAGGCACTGCGCGTTTTCTTGAGGCACTGCGTACTTTCCATTGGCGTTGTGTGTTTGTCCATGAAGGCTAGAGTCACCTCCTCGGCTCCTCCAAAGTGCATTCCACTTCCAAACAAGTAAGTTCCAGCTAAGGAATGTGTGTTTCTTCCTCCTTAAGTCACTCCCAAAGTGTTTAAATGTTTAATTGGAGATTCGGTGTTTATCCTATATCTAAACCCTAGATCTTCCCCAAAACAACCCTAGCACTCTCAATTCCTTTATACACTCCCCTACACCTTCCTTCCTTATCCCTAAACCTTTTTTTCCAAAATACCCTCTAAACCCTTTGACCCAACACACTTAGTCCTAGTGCCACAACTAACTAGGCTCCCAAACCCCCTATGTTGCAAATAATTTCCCGCATCCCCAAGCCATCATGCTAAGTACCTTGTATCCTCCTCTATTACATTTATCCCTCCACCCACCTCCTTCATATTTACCCTTCCTGCTTTCTTATTCCCAAAAAACGACATTCCAACTACCTTATACCTCCTAGGGTTTGATATTAAACACCATGGAAGAAGAGGAATACAAACCACATAATGAGGAAGAGGAAATATATAGAGAAGAAATAGAGGTCAATAAAATACACAAAGGACTGAAAATACACAGATTTGAGTGCACATATCTTAGGGAACTCTTGGAATCTCCTATGACTGTGACATCCTTCAAATGGCTAGGCTGTTATGATTTCTGTGAGCAAGTTCAGGTAGTCCAACATCATCCTGAGTTGACTAGGCTCTTCATATCTAAAATTGAAGACAACCGAGTCACTCTAGTAGGTAACACTGTTAATTTATCTAGTGCCATTATCTCAACTACCACCAGAGTCCCAAATGTTGGGGAGAAATGGTTTAAAAAGGGTGATTTGGAGAGGAATTATTATGAGCCTTACATGAAACTAAGGTACTGAAATGAAAGAAGGGGCTATTTTCCTTTTTCACAACTCTTTGACAGATATGCCCCAATGATGGAGATTATTATGAAATATTTTTCATGTGAAGGTAGTTTTCTAGGCTCTATTCTTATCACATCCAGCTTTTAATGCATTTCACTAGGGTAAAAATGCTCAATATGCCCTACCATCTTTTCCAAAGTGTTGCGAAGATGGCCTACATTGCCCAAAAGAGGGAGTATAAAGATCAAATGAAGAGTCTATTTCATCATTCCATCATTAAAATTATTGTCCTTTATATTTGAAAGGAACTCAACATTGCTTGGAGTACCTTCATAGCTAATCCCATTTCACTAATTCATCTACTTAGAATGTTTAAAGCATCACTTCATCATCTCATCCTTCCACCTCCATTCCTCCATCTCAGCGCATAGATCATTCATCCTCATCTGATGAGTCAGCCTCACCATCACCTCCATCATCACCATTCCATGGGAATATTCATTCACCTAATAGAGATGAATTACAAGAGCAAGAGCACATTGAACATGGTGAGGTCATCAATCCTAGAGGGGATGGTTTGGTAATTTGACACATACTTATCAGAGAGGACATAGGCAAGTGTTTTCCCCATAGATTGTGGGAGGGGCCTTGCCTTCTTCATCAAAAAACTAGGTACATAAGGGCAAGGAGAAGATGACAGAGATAGAGATCCAACAACAACAGGAGGACCTCCATGAGATAGAACATGATTTTGACTTAGTTGATGTAAGTGAGCATGATGACAGTGAGGGCACAATAATTTTCATCAATGGAAAGGACACACTCATTGGGGAGCTCCTGGTCAACTTGCTAGGGCAAGAATTGAAGCCCTAACTCACCAAGAAGAAAATAAGAAGCTTGATATACTTGAAGAGGCTTCCCTCCATGAATAGCCACACCAAAAATTAGCTCTTTGACCAATTTTTAAGACTCTTGGTTGATTTTTTGTAATATTGTCTTTCCTCTCTTTTTTGAGGAAATTTCATATCAGATCTTTGGTTAAACATGCAGTGCGCTAGGTGTTGTGCACTTTTTTGAGCCATGTTTTAGAGGAATGGAAACCACCAGTGGATTCAGAAGGACCAAGACATCTAGAAAAGCCATATTTCTAGCCCTAGAATGCAAAACTGGTAGGTGAAAACGGAAAGTACTACCTAAAAATCATGTTATTGCCTCAGTTCTAGATCAAGTGCTGCGCGTTTGAGTACTCTTGGGAGAATGGAGTTTAAGAGGTTCAAATGAATCCCGTTTTGAAAACCAAGGGAAATTTTCGAAACTAGATAGGATAAGCTTTCCAATGAGCTATCCCGGGTTCAATTTGGAAATTAGGAAGGAAGGTAAAACTGGCTTTGAACATGGTACTATGCATTTGACAGTAGCACTGCCCATTTGACATTGGTGCTGCGTGTTTGACAGTTGGCCCAATTTTTCACTGTTTCTATCCAAATTCAATTTTTACCTATGGTAGATCAACATTTTACTGATTTAATTGATGTGGTTGATTTAATTATTATGTTTTTACTATTACCTACGGTAAGTACATTAGGTAAATGGCCCCCATGACTTGTAATGAATCAGTTCACTTAAGTTAGGGATGAGTCACTTTGACCACCCTACACTCTAGCTATCAGTTCAGTTTTTTTTGTAACTACTCCTCCTCTCATGGATTCAATCACTAAGGCTAGAATGAGTTGATTTTGAGGCCTATATCATGTAATATTTTAGTCACTCTATAGGTTGGACTCCATTGGATATTGTATTAGTGTTTCAAAATTTGGCATGGAATATATTAGATGAGTTGCAACGATTTTGGTGGGATTCTTGTGGCATGGTATTTTGATATTGTTTCTTCTTCAGTTACATATGTATGAATGTTGTGTACCTTTCATGATTCATTTCAATTTAATATGTTTGATCTCCAAGGTGTGATAAGCATAATTCATCTTCGATACTCTGTTTTGGGAAAATCATCATAATATGTTCCATTTCTTCAGTTTAAAAGGAATTCATGGTTTTCATGCTCTTTTTAACCCCTCACTAGTCTAAACCATTTCATCACTATACTACAAAGTGTTAAAGTAACATTCCAACCTTGCCCCATCAGATGTCTGCAATTCTGATTTTCTTTTTCCCCAACCTAGTTCACTCTCTAACCTATTTCACTCATCTAGTGACTACCCCAATCAAAATCAAATCAAAGAACCCTTTGCACTTTATATCTAGCCTAGTACCATAATCTATCTAGCCTTCTTGGTTGTGATCCTTTGGAGAGAGCCCTCTCTAGCCTGGTAGGGCTAGCTAGCAAACCAAAATATTGGTTTGTGCTTACCACAGCTGGACTCTTCCTCAACCTTGGAGATTTGGAGGAGTGATAACAATGTGATTTGTATGACGTCCTGCTGCACTTCTTCGACCAACTTATTTGTAGTTGGACCCTCCATCATGAGGCACATGGTCCTCTATGTCTATTGGAAAGTCTTTAGGTTATCTTGGATAGCCAGAGTAACCTGGTTCGCTTCCTCTATCCATGGTTGAATCCAAGCCTTTAAAATTTGTTCTTTTTGCTATAGCTCCTTAATCCAAGCCATAATCTCTTGTATTGCTTCATCAATACATTCAAATCCATCCTCAAAAGTTAAGGTTAATACAAAAATTTCCTTTATAATATCCCATTCAGCCGTTATGTGGCATAGCTTTGTCTCTAGGTACCAATTAATAGGGATAGTGTCTAAGGTATGGTAGAAAACATGTACCCACTTTGGTTGAGGTTCTTCACCCCAAGATTTAGTCCACCACAATAGATGTCCACATAGGTCATCCTTCCCACTATAGTTCTCAGTCATCCATGTGTTAGCATACCCAAACCTAATTCTCATCATCCACTTATATTCCTTCAAACCAGCGAAGCATTCCTTATGTGTACCCCACCATCGTGCAGGCATAGCATGCAGCTCCAATTCAAGTGCCTGAAATTGATGTTCCTTGGGAACCTCCCTTTCAAACTCATCCAGAAGGAGATTAACATCATTTAAGGCATCATGATGTGGAATCTTTCTTACCTGAGTGGATACACACCATAGTGATTTGGTCATCATATTGCAACACAACGTAGATACTTCATGCAACCAATTGTGCCAGTGTTCGAGCTATTCATATGAATCTAAGGTGCAAGAGCTATTTCTATCCTACACAATTTGTCCATCTATAGTGGGATTGATCCAATATTCTTTTAATGTAGTGATATTTTATATTTGGTCTAGATCATCATCATCCTCCATAAAGTCACTAATAAGTTTAGTATAGCGTGCTCCTTCAGCATGGTCCAATGGCACAATAACCCTAAGATCCTTCCTCTCAAATCTCATCTTCTGCTACTTCAGATTAATCATCACATCCATATCAAAGATCCAATCAATTCCTATTAGTGCAAGATATGGATTACTTTCATCCACTATTTTGATTACTTCAAAATCATCCAGCACACTTGTGCCCTCAATGTCTATTGTCACACCATATAAGCACCCCATCGAAATAGTCTTCTGCTGATTGGCCATGCGTAGTTGTATAGCATACCTTTAGAGCACAGGTCTCCTGATCCTTTCCCATGTATTCTTAGGCAAAACGTTCGTATCAAAACCCAAATCTAGCATGAATTAATCCATTTCATATTCTCCTATTTGCGCGGTCAACCTCATCTCACACCCTGTCCTCTTCTAATTCTTACCTAATTTCCTCATAGCACGCTATGCCGACGAAACCTTAATATTACTTACACAATTGTCTATTAGCTCTTGGAGCACTTCTACTTCCTTCTTATTGCACAAAAATTTCATACAGGTCTGAAGGAAAGTGGCTGACAACAAAGGATCCACAACTTACACTTCACTATTCCCAGCTAATTGCTCTTGACTCCAAAATGTAAAAGCTTCAATGAAGCTCTTCTTTGCTGCCACAAATTTTTATTTAGCTTGTTGACATAAAACCTGAATTCCTTTTCAGCAGCCTTGCGCACCCATCCCTCAGTTTCTGGCTGCTTTACCTTGTCTTCACCTGTGGCTATACGATTACAAATTATAATATTAACAATGTGATCTTCTTTTCGAGGCTCCGCTTTCATCATCTGGATATTCTGTGTAGGCTATTGGGTTCGAATCTTATTTTCTTGCATCTTTGATATAATGGTCGGGTAATATTATATCACGTGATCGAACTGTCTACAATACTAACAAGTTAGATGCGATAGGTTCTAACAGTCATATTCAAAATTTCCAGCTTCACCACAATTATAACAAATAACTTGTACGCAACCACTGGCATCCCCTCCTCCTCTTCCATAGCCTCATGATTCTCCACGCGCTACACCCACACCTTGATCCCGTGGCCAAGCTTTTGCATGCATTCGGTAGGTAGGGGTCCTCTCCATCATTAATTAATATATTAGACAATGGAGCTCATCATGACCTATAGACTTGTAGAAATTGCAAAAAAAAGTGCTAAGGGGTGTGTACAAACTTCTGTAGCAGATGACAATTTTTTATCACATGTTGTCCTGTAACCTAACATATAGTGAACCATGGCACTACTCTTGTGCTTGGCCCAGTGGTATTTTCCGGCTTCATGGGGATAGGTCCTCCCCAATAAGATAATTCTGATAAACTGGGAAATGGTCTTTATCATGCCCATGGCCCTTGCATTTCAAGCACCAAACTTCAACGCACACCTCAAGCTGGGCTTCCTTTTCCTTCTTGACGCTCTACAAATCCAAGTGCAGAATTTCTAGCTACGAGTGGATCTGTTGTACTCCAATATTCAAATATTGTATTGGCGAATTTTCCAAACTCATCGCGATCTCCACAGCTTTCATTTGTGTTGCTATCTTCTGCTGTGATAATGATCTTAAGTGGGGAAAAACGAAGCAATGTACCAATCTTTCCCTTGATCATCTGTGATGTTCATATTAGCCTGTCAGATCAGACATTTTAGTCTCTGGTCAAAATCCCATGAACATTCATTCACCACTTTCTTTATCTCCTTAAACTCTGTAACAAACTATACCTGAGATTTAGGATTCTTAAACTCACAGTTCAACACTTGTTGAGTATCTACCAATGTCGTAACATGGTGATTTTCACAGTACTTGATATACCAGGTCAGTTCTCTATCCTATAGTGTTTTGACAAGCTATTCTTTCTTTATATTATCATTGGTAATCTACTTTGTGGTCGATACAGAATATACCATGAACCAAAAATGTTTGGGGTCTTCACTTCCTACCCCTTTGAAGATCAACATCTTCATTTTGTTTGCCATGTTGAATGGTGGAGGTGGAGGTGGAGGTGGTGGTGGATTTGATGGATGAGGTATCCACAGGATACCCTGACTTACCAACTATAACGCACTTTTCGGTCTATTCAGAATAGTTCCATCATTGTCACTTGAGGAGGATACTAATAGCAGACTGTATTCAGAGCCTAATTCTCCATTCCTTCTGAAGGGTTTTCCGCTTTGCATAGTCCCAAACATAAAGGTAATGGCATAACCCATTTTTCACACAAAAACATATTAATCCAAGTTTTCAAAGATTGTAAGTAGTTACCCCATGGTCCCTTAAAGAGCATGTGCTCTGCTACACTGTAACTAACAATTGTATCGACCGTGAACTCAGTCACAAATTCTCAGAGTGTTTGATCAATGACTCACATCATGTTTTTTTATGAAGATTCCAAGCACCTCACCAGCTATGGAGTCCACATAATAGATTTGTTAAGTCTCCATGTACCCTGATTGTTCAACAATCTAGACAACTACTCGTGCAATTTGGAAGGGAAGAAATAACAAAAGTTCTCAGTTTCATCTGAGTATAAGTATCTACTCAACCACTAATCCTTCGATAACTACAGTTTTGTGTTCTCCTTAGCTACAAATCCATGTTCCTTTCAATCAAGCCACTTCTAAATTTCTTTCTTGGTAGGGAACCACTTATTTGACATCACACATTCCTCAAATTGATCCCAGTCTTGGAAACAAAACCATTTGTTGGCTTAAGGGGTCTTGACCCAGGTTCAGAGTTATTCATGCCAACCAAAAAAACCCTAACTGCTCGCCCTTTCAAAAACAAGCTATGTAGCTCAGGCTATAGTCTCACCCGAAGCAATATTGGTGGATGCTAGAACAAAGCTTCTACATCTAGAGGTCTTTTTATTGGTTTTCCTAAAGTTATTATAGCTTAGATATACCTTCACACATAGCTATTCCTTTCAACTGTCATATATTGCAATTCTATCGAAATGACCTTCTGACCTTTGTGTATGTATTTACTTATACTTAACATGCATAAAAGATACAAATTCACTACTTTCATGAAATAAACTGTATTTTCTGAAGCCCTTACGATCTATATCTATCGTCATGTAGATCTACCCTTTCTGAATAGTTAAGTAGAACATATCTTCCTCGCGACTTCACGATCTCTTTGAAGGGGGTTAATTACTATGCATAGATATTACAGATATATCTTTTTTGCACAGAAATAAAGCGTTAAGTCACATAAGACAGTTCACAGAGTAAAGATACATAAAATTAACAGAAATAAATAAACAAGGCACATATGCACAAATTTTTCTCAAAACAATCTCTATTATGAATAAGCATTCAATTACAAACTTCTCCTCCCTACGCACTCAGCTGCAGGGGCCCACGAACTCAGTTGTGGACTTGCCAAGGTCTCCACTCACTCAGTTGCAAGATCCTTCCGCTTTTTCCTAAGTACAGGAAACAAACTTTTCCTACCTTAGCACTTTTCCCTTATAATGATTCTATATCAAAATTTATCTTCTTAGACTCAATATGACTCAAATATATATATATATATATATATATATATATATATATATATATATATATATATATCCTTTTCATTACAATACCACGGCCCACAGACGATGGCTGATTCTAAAAACCAACATATCACCTACTCATACAAGGGACTAATGCCCCTTTGAATCTTTACTTAGCTTCACGCTCCACTTCCACATTTCCTAGAGACTTTACATTCTTTATCAAAAACTATTACAAAAATTGACTTAACTGACAAAATTTGACACTCGGGACCAGATCCCAAAAAAGATGCATAACGAAACAAAAAGGTGTTATATCTTAACCTATATGCCAGTTCATAAAATTATACCTACCACGATAGTTCTATGATCATTGAATCAAAGAAACAAAAAAACATCACTAAGTCTTTGTTACCTTGAAAAATAACCTCTCCCAACACTTGAAGAAAAAAGTCAAAAGTTCATAAAATTATAAAATTTAAAATAATGACCTTTAGAAAAGTGGGTTTTTAAATTTTGGCTATAGAAAGAGCTTTTGGACTGTCCCCAATTCATTTTCAGCATCCAAGTGTTGAGAA
Source organism: Pinus tabuliformis (assembly GCA_031772625.1). Lineage (NCBI taxonomy): Eukaryota > Viridiplantae > Streptophyta > Pinopsida > Pinales > Pinaceae > Pinus > Pinus tabuliformis. Next base: position 290,677,101 of record CM062820.1, read on the forward strand.
GAGGGCTCTTTGAGCAAATTTGGGGAAACCAATCTAATCAAATCCACCAATGAATTCATAACACACAATCTTAAGGTAATTCTTATCCTCAAAATTATCCATTTGATAGAATATTTCATGATTTAAATCAATTTAATAGAGGGATTTTTATTGTTTTCAAAAAATGCTTGGTGTGTACGTCGGTCAAAAATTTAAAAGCCCCATATAGAAATCCCTATATGAGAGTTTTCTGAGGGAAATCCACGTGTGTACATGATTGTCTCTTAGAAACGTTGCATACACATAGAGTATGATTGAAAACCTCAATTCCTAACAGAATAAATCCCTCAATTTTATAGGATTTTGATCATTTGGAGAGAGAGACAACATAGTGATTTTGATAATGAAGTTTTAAATAATCAAGAAGCATTGGATGGATTAAAAAATTGTGTATTTCTCAAATTCTTCATGATGCCCAACAGGAGAACATAGACTTGATTGTTGGAAATGCTAATTCATTATTCGCACCCAGAGTAGGAGCTATTGATCATAAATCATATGCCTTTACGGAACGAAGTATAAGATATGTACTTCATAATAGGACTTTCCTAAAGTGGAGAAGTAGTTGACCTGAAAGGAAAGTCTCGTGGAGGCCTTAACATTGCAGATTATATGTTTGTATGCTATTCACCAGAGACTAATAAGGTCTGATCACAAGTTACGATAAAAGCTATTACAAGTCTGTCAATAAAAATCATCCATTTCACCATTGTCAGGATAGGAAGTTAAACATAATTACATTAGGCTTCACGACCTATTATGTTCTTGGTAGTAGAATTCCTAAGACCAATAGTCTATGATTGGTTTATAATTCTCTTAAACAATATGAAGAAACAATTGGCAATATTTAGATAGGGAAAAATAAATAACTTTGGCTATGGTAGCATCCTGTGCTCATTTTTCTTTGAGTGGATTCCAACACTACAACCCAGAGTAGCTACTGCTATCAAAAATCCTAGAGATATTAGGATGGCCAAATTGGCAGATCTGATCAAGTGACTTGGTGGAGGAGAACTCACTCAGGTGGCCTTCAATGATGAGTTCTTCCATTGTTGGGAGCAACAAGTCATGGCCATAGAGGATTACCCCTATGCAGGTTTAGAATTCTAAGAGGACCAAGAGTTAGTACTTCCATAAGTAGCTCCATGGGGAAAAATTAGTAAAAAATATCATTTTTAACTTATTTGATATCTTTTGGAGTTTTGAATATAATATCTACAAATTCAAAGTATTTTTTTGTGAAACAAAAAATTTACAATATTAAATGATGATGATACAAATATTGGACCAATGAGATTTGATGGTCTACCAAGACATAGGCATCACGGGAGAGAGTAGCAACAGAGTCTGAAAGATTTCTTCATGTTGTTCATAGGAACTTAGAGAGCTTGACTCACCAGGTTCCAATGGTAGAAGTAGAAGACCTCCCTAAGGCTATACAGAGACAAGTGATTGTAGTACCACGAGAGTGGGTGAAACTCTTCCGACGAGTAGAAAATTCCATATTCTTCTTCTAAGATGCTCATCTAGGGTAGGGCCTACATCCATAGATTTTAGCTAACTCATAATTTTTATAGATGGACAGGATCAGGCTTAAGCCCTAGTTTTGTAGGACATTTGTCCACATCTTGTAATATTTTGACATACTATATCTATCTATATACAAATATATTGTGATGATTCGATCATATATACAAATGATTTTGTGATATTTTTATTTAATGTTATGAATGATTAATGTGTCAATCCAATGTTTGGTTAGCTATAGAATCAAAAAATGCATTACATGATCGTGAAATATGAATGGAAGTAATAAAAGTGAATGATCTTCACAATAATCTCACTCTCAGAAATTCACAATGTAATAAAGGATCCCTCATAGGATAAATCCATTTAATTGAGACACAACCAGTTGTGAATCCAAATAAACCAGTAATGATACAATATATAATATATTTTTTCAGATAGTAAATTGATAATGACATTGTACTCAACCATATTATTAGAAGCAAGACCAATACATATGCCTCTTGAGATTAACAACTTACCATATGGATAATATATTACCCAAGTGATGGAAGATAAATTCTAAGTATGGCTAATAACACCATCTACGAATCCTAAATACACAAAATCACCCATCAAAACCTACCAAGGTGGATCAAAAAATGTCATCATCACCAAGAGACCCATAGGCAGAAACAAAATACTAAGGCTACAATATTTACAAAAGAAATCAAATGCTAGGAAAGAGCCTAGGCATAATACTTTTTGAGATAGAGCCCATTTTTGGGCTTTGACAACACATTTTCTTCAAAGTAAACCAATTCATATGCACCCTTCTTCATGACCATTTTAACGATAAAATGACCGTACCACATAGATTTGAATTTTCATGCCCCCAAGGTGTCTTTATCTTGGTCATAGACCAAAACGAGGTCACCTTAAGAGAAAACCATAGGTCGTACAATCTTATCATACTGGGATTTTACTCTTTTCTTTTGATCTTCATTAATTGTGGTTGCATCCTGATGCTGCTCATCGAGATGTTCCAAATCAATGAGGTGCTTTTCAAGAGTTGAGGTGCCTAGAAGAAGCTAGTCTACCAATTTGATAGATGGAATCTCACATTCTATAGGAAAGATTGATTCCAACCCATAAACCAACTGAAAAAGGAGTAAACCCCATGGAAGTATTAATAGACATTATGTGTGATCTAAGTGCACGATATAACATGATGTGCCAGTTGGACTTAGGTTGATTGATTGTCCTTTACATGATAGTCTTAAGGGATTTATTGACAACTTCTACTTGTCCATTAGCTTGAGGATAATAAGGAGACGAATGCTCCTACTGAAATAAAAAAATTCAAAGCCAACTCAAACATCATCTTATTCTAGAAGTGACCACAATGATCAGTGAAAATCTCTTTAGGAATATCGAAGCATGAAATGATTTGATTGAACATGAAAACAGTTGTTGTCTCCCCGTTGTTATTAAAAGTAGGCATAACTTCGACCCACTTAGTGAAGTAGTCTAGTTATATGATAATATAATTATGGCCCCTAGTTGAAACCAAGTTATAGGTATTAAAATCAATACCCCAGTTAGTAAAGGGACCAACCATGATGACAAGAAAAAGAGAAGCTAGATGAGAGCACATGTTTCGAGTATAAAATTGACAAGAATGGTATCTCTTGACTACCTCAATAGAATCTTTAAAAATTGAGCGCCAACAATAACGTACATGCAAGATTTTTTGGGTTGTAGAAAGATCGGATAGATGACATCTAGAAGACCCACTGTGGAATTCATTTGATGCTGACTCAACTTCTTCTAAGATTAAAAAATTTCTAAGGATTTAATCAATCCCATGATGATATAAAGTATGACCAATGATAAGATAATTTTTAGCCAGGTGATGCGATTTTTCACATTCATCCTTAGAAAAAGATAGAGGAAACTTCAAAGTATGGAGATATATGGTTATATCTCCATACCAAGGATCTTGTGACGAGATAAGAAAGAGATGGTCATTTGGAAATGATTCTTCATAAATAACATCTCCTCCACAAGGCAATTCTGAAATCAATTATGAAAACACTAAATATTTTCTTCGACCTAGATGACATGAAATTGAGATAAAACTTTTGCAAAATGACAATCCGTTTATTTTATTTAACTCAAATCACTCCCCTAATGAGAAAAAATTAAAATGGGTTGACTTTAGCCAATACAAAGGCTTTTATTAGTAGAATGTAATGATGGAGTCACTGGACAGCATTAACTACTACCAAAGCCAATTTCTCATTAATATGAGAATACCTAAGTTTAGGACCAAGTAAGCCATGACTTAGATAATAAATCACATGCTCCCTAAGGGAATTATCTTCTTGAACTAGAACCATATTAATAGTTGATTTTACTGTTGTGCAGTACAAAAGGAAATTTCTTCTATAATTAGGTGGAGTCAAAAGAGGAGCAGAGGTCAATAACCTTTTCAAAGCATCAAATGAGCATTGAGAAAAATTGTCCCAAATAAATGGAACTCCTTTCTTAAGTAAACACATAAATCCTTTTGTGATTTCAACATATTTTAGGATAAATCTCCTTAAAAAATTGGCTTTTCCTTGGAGACTTTCAAGTTAATGGATACTCGACCATGGAGGAAACTGAAGTATTGCCTCAACCTTAAAGGGGTCAACATAAATCCCTTCATTAGACACGATGAGTCATAGTAACCAACCATATGTAACCACTAAAATGCACTTATTAGGGTTCAACCAGATTTTATAGTAATGACATCTCTCAAAAACTAAACGAAGGTGTTTTGGATGTTCCATTCTCTTGCGAGAGTGAGCATCTAAATCATCCAAATAAGCTTCAATTATATGCTTGATGTCATGGAAATCATAAGGCATAGCCTGCTGAAAGAAAGCCCAATATTTTTAAGGCCAAAAGGCATTTTCCTGTATGCAAACATTCCCTAGGGGAAAATAAATGTTGTCTTATGTTGATCTTCAGGGAAAATTGTTATTTGATTTTATCTTGAAAATATGTCTATGAAGGAAATTATTTCATTTCCATCACACTCATCAATAATCTGATGGATGAACAAAGTGGGGAAATTGTCTTTAGGACAAGCTTTATTCAAATCGATAAAATCAATGCATACGTGGATTTTTTCTTGGTGTTATATCTCCAAATATCACCATTGGTATTTGTGATGCTTGGTTTATGGCCTAAGGCAACCCCTCCTTCCAAACTTGGTCCAAATATTTTAAAAATAGTGTTTTACTCCATGTACACTACTTTGTCCTGTGATAAAAGTGTGTACAGGTGGGTTAGTCAATACCCAACCCGCATATATGTGTTAAAACACTTAAAAGAAATAATTTCCTTAACTATGTCCGGAGTTCATGTGTTTTACCTGTTGATTACCGCCTAGTGCCCATGGCCCAATTGTTTCCCAAGTAAAAAACTAATTGGGAGAAGTATAAATAGACTTCTATGGGAAGGCCTTAAGGAGGAGAGAAGAGATAGAATTACTATACTAAGATTATCCCTTGACCAAGTCTGAAGTATCCATGTGCTTCAAGCACTTCCCCAAGTTCAGGAAACCCTTGTTTCCTTGAGTGTTGATATTCTCCCACTTGCTTGAGGTAACATGGTATTGGTTATGGAAGGAGGTTGTTGAAGACTAGGAATGGACGGATGCGGAGGATAGTTCTGCTTGGAGCCGGAAGAAGAAGACTCAGGTGAACCCTTTCCGTGTTCATTATAGTTTTCTACAATAAAAAGAAACGTTGTCTTGTTCTTGAGATTGACCTTGTTTATGCATTAGATGTTGTTGTAACTCATGTATGAATGTCATTTTGATGTATAACTAATCATCTTACTTATATGATATAAAGTTGATTTCATTAAAATGCTTTATCTATATGCTTCTATGTATGCTTAGATTGGTTGATTTGCAGATTCGAATATCATCAAGAGTTGCAGACGGTCTGAAACCTGCTGGAACTACCCAAACAAAAGAATGTGTGTTTCTTCCTCCTTAAGTCACTCCCAAAGTGTTTAAATGTTTAATTGGAGATTTGGTGTTTATCCTATATCTAAACCCTAGATCTTCCCCAAAACAACCCTAGCACTCTCAATTCCTTTATACACTCCCCTACGCCTTCCTTCCTTATCCCTAAACCTTTTTTTCCAAAATACCCTCTAAACCCTTTGACCCAAGACCCTTAGTCCTAGTGCCACAACTAACTAGGCTCCCAAACCCCCTATGTTGCAAATAATTTCCCCCATCCCCAAGCCATCATGCTAAGTACCTTGTATCCTCCTCTATTACATTTATCCCTCCACCCACCTCCTTCATATTTACCCTTCCCGCTTTCTTATTCCCAAAAAACCACATTCCAACTACCTTATACCTCCTAGGGTTTGATATTAAACACCATGGAAGAAGAGGAATACAAACCACATAATGAGGAAGAGGAAATAGATAGAGAAGAAATAGAGGTCAATAAAATACACAAAGGAGTGAAAATACACAGATTTGAGTGCACATATCTTAGGGAACTCTTGGCATCTCCTATGACTGTGACATCCTTCAAATGGCTAGGCTGTTATGATTTCTGTGAGCAAGTTCAGGCAGTCCAACATCATCCTGAGTTGACTAGGCTCTTCATATCTAAAATTGAAGGCAACCGAGTCACTCTAGCAGGTAACACTTTTAATTTATCTAGTGCCATTATCTCAGCTACCACCAGAGTCCCAGATGTTGGGGAGAAATGGTTTAAAAAGCGTGATTTGGAGAGGAATTATTATGAGCCTTACATGAAACTAAGGTACTAAAATGAAAGAAGGGGCTATTTTCCTTTTTCACAACTCTTTGACAGATATGCCCCAATGATGGAGATTATTATGAAATATTTTTCATGTGAAGGTAGTTTTCTAGGCTCTATTCTTATCACATCCAGCTTTTAATGCATTTCACTAGGGTAAAAATGCTCAATATGCCCTACCATCTTTTCCAAAGTGTTGTGAAGATGGCCTACATTGCCCAAAAGAGGGAGTATAAAGATCAAATGAAGAGTCTATTTCATCATTCCCTCATTAAAATTATTGTCCTTTATCATTGAAAGGAACTCAACATTGCTTGGAGTACCTTCATAGCTAATCCCATTTCACTAATTCATCTACTTAGAATGTTTAAAGCATCTCTTCATCATCTCATCCTTCCACCTCCATTCCTCCATCTCAGCGCATAGATCATTCATCCTCATCTGATGAGTCAGCCTCACCATCACCTCCATCATCACCATTCCATGGGAATATTCATTCACCTAATAGAGATGAATTACAAGAGCAAGAGCACATTGAACATGGTGAGGTCATCAATAATAGAGGGGATGGTTTGGTAATTTTGACACATACTTATCAGAGAGGACATAGGCAAGTGTTTTCCCCACAGATTGTGGGAGGAGCCTTGCCTTCTTCATCAAAAAACTAGGTACATAAGGGCAAGGAGAAGATGACAGAGATAGAGATCCAACAACAGCAGGAGGACCTCCATGAGATATAAAATGATTTTGACTTAGTTGATGTAAGTGAGCATGATGACAGTGAGGGCACAAGAATTTTCATCAATGGAAAGGACACACTCATTGGGGAGCTCCTGGTCAACTTGCTAGGGCAAGAATTGAAGCCCTAACTCACCAAGAAGAAAATAAGAAGCTTGATATACTTGAAGAGGCTTCCCTCCATGACTAGCCACACCAAAAATTAGCTCTTTGACCAATTTTTAAGACTCTTGGTTGAATTTTTGTAATATTGTCTTTCCTCTCTTTTTTGAGGAAATTTCATATCAGATCCTTGGTTAAACACGCAGTGCGCTAGGTGTTGTGCACTTTTTTGAGCCATGTTTTAGAGGAATGGAAACCACCAGTGGATTCAGAAGGACCAAGACATCTAGAAAAACCATATTTCTAGCCCTAGAATGCAAAACTGGTAGGTGAAAACGGAAAGTACTACCTAAAAATCATGTTATTGCCTCAGTTCTAGATCAAGTGCTGCGCGTTTGAGTACTCTTGGGATAATGGAGTTTAAGAGGTTCAAATGAATCCCGTTTTGAAAACCAAGGGAAATTTTCGAAACTAGATAGGATAAGCTTTCCAATGAGCTATCCCGGTTCAATTTGGAAATTAGGAAGGAAGGTAAAACTGGCTATGAACATGGTGCTATGCATTTGACAGTAGCACTGCCCATTTGACATTGGTGCTGCGTGTTTGACAGTTGGCCCAATTTTTCACTGTTTCTATCCAAATTCAATTTTTACCTATGGTAAATCAACATTTTACTGATTTAATTGATGTGGTTGATTTAATTGATGTGGTTGATTTAATTATTATGTTTTTACTATTACCTATGGTAAGTACATTAGGTAAATGGCCCCCATGACTTGTAATGAATCAGTTCACTTAAGTTAGGGATGAGTCACTTTGACCACCCTACACTCTAGCTATCAGTTCAGTTTTTTTTGTAACTACTCCTCCTCTCATGGATTTAATCGCTAAGGCTAGAATGAGTTGATTTTGAGGCCTATATCATGTAATATTTTAGTCACTCTACAGGTTGGACTCCATTGGATATTGTATTAGTGTTTCAAAATTTGGCATGGAATATATTAGATGAGTTGCAGCGATTTTGGTGGGATTCTTGTGGCATGGTATTTTGATATTGTTTCTTCTTCAGTTACATATGTATGAATGTTGTGTACCTTTCATGATTCATTTCAATTTAATATGTTTGATCTTCAAGGTGTGATAAGCATAATTCATCTTCGATGCTCTGTTTTGGGAAAATCATCATAATATGTTTCATTTCTTCAGTTTAAAAGGAATTCATGGTTTTCATGATCTTTTTAACCCCTCACTAGTCTAAACCATTTCATCACTATACTACAAAGTGTTAAAGTAACATTCCAACCTTGCCCCATCAGATGTCTGCAATTCTGATTTTCTTTTTCCCCAACCTAGTTCACTCTCTAACCTATTTCACTCATCTAGTGACTACCCCAATCAAAATCAAATCAAAGAACCCTTTGCACTTTATATCTAGCCTAGTACCATAATCTATCTAGCCTTCTTGGTTGTGATCCTTTGGAGATAGTGTTATAGACATTTTTGTGCCTTACAGCATTGAGCATGAAATGTCCATAATCCAAGGGATCCAAAGTCCCTAAAAGTGTTGTTCCTGCCCCTAAAGGAACAAGGTCAACCAATGACAGCTTCTCCCAGAATTTCTCCACCAAAAACCACTCAGAAACAGTCAATTCAGGATCAATTCAGATGCTCTACTTGCTGCCTGCATTGCAATGCACCCCAGTACACTAGCTAGGTGCGTTGCAACGCACCTAAATGCACTACCAGGGTGCACTGAGCGAGAAATGCCAAATGGCAGTGTCATTCCGCGAGGTGGAAAGACACTGAAAGCTTCCAGAATCTTCTCCAATGACACTTGCCTCAATGAATTCGACTAGTGATGAGTAAGAGGCTCTCAACCTCCAAGTGGAAGCAAGAACTGACAGAGAGAAGCCACAAGTCAAAACATAAGCTGACTCATCCTCTCTGCTTACATCTATATATGGGTCTCTCACCCAGAGATCCAGGAGGCTGGAATTTTGTACTTTGCAAAGAATTGTTGTTGGTTTGAGATTGAGATTAGTACATTGGGTGATTTATGCTTTGTTGGAGGAGAGGAAGGGATTCCTTTGCTGGGAGGTAGATGCTGGATCGGGACTCACTTGGTTGTATCTCCTCTTGGACTTTCTTATCATATCAATAAAACTATTTGAGTTTCTCCTATATGCTTGTATATCAATGATGCTTTGTTATATTTGCATATTTAGTTTATATCTGATCCTAAACTAGTTATGAATGTAAATCTATGTCTTTTGTGTAGTTTTCCTCTCTTGTGATCTTGCAGGAACTTGGTGAAGCTGGACCAGTGAAGGAGCAAGCAGTGGGAAGCGAACAAAGGAGAGAGCGATTGGATCGACAAACTAGCGGAAGACACCGGTTAGTTACATCCTTCTTCTCCATTTACATTTCATAAAGAAGAATACGAAGATAGTTTTCCTTGTTTGTTGCTAAGGCACTATCACACCTTAGAGTGGGATAGGGGCATTCCGAATTGGATACTTTTCCCAACAACAAATTGGCGACTCCACTGGGGAACGTATCTAGTTAGTTTATTTGTGTTTCTATTGATTGTTTGTTTCATAAACACAAGAAGAAGCAATCGAAAAGCATTTGCCATTATCAAATGCGAAGTAGCTGCTACTTCAATCCTTTCACTAGGATTTGTTTATGATCTGAACAGCTGATCCACAAATGCTCTAACAGCCCTTTGTGATAGATCTTAGTCCTCCTTTAAATCATCCCTCTAATTGTACCTAATTGATAGCTTTTATCCGGCCAAAAACTGTAGATTAAACTGCAAACCGTGACCCAGAACCCAGAGACAGTTCTCGTTTCTGCTTCAGCGCAGGCTCTGTGAAGAGGTTCTGCATTTCAACGCAGGTCCCGAGAGGGCTACCTGCACTGCAATTCAGTTTCTCTGTGCTGAGGGTGCGCTGATCAGCTTTGGCCTTGTGCAGCTGTGGTTCCCGGCTTCCTTTTGATCAGTTTGATCTCTATTTTTTGCAACCTGTTATCAGTGTGTGTACCTATCTGAAACCCCTTTTCTTTGCCTCAATTCTGCCTCGGTTGTATCAAAGAAACTGTATTTGTTTTTGTGTATTTGTTACATCATTTGCAGTTTCCCATTACAAAAGTAAACTGATCATACTGTCGCCCTTAGATCTAGACCTGTCGTAAGTGTCGTTTTGATCTTAGGAGTGAGTTTGTTTGCTGTTCACAGTTGATTATGCTTTTACTTTTGTCTTTTGGTTTGAATTTATGAATTTCTAGTGTCGAAACAAGTAAATCATAAAGTGTCGTAATCGTCTTTTTGATTTCGAAAAGGAAACTTGTTTGTGTTTTTCACTTGAAATCGAATTCAAATTTGTACAACAGCTTTCTTTTTAGGCATCAATATTAACAAAGTGAAAACAAATACATGCATATGTGCATTTGCATTTTGACAGTTTGTATGGACTGATTTAGGAAAAGTGCATTTACAGTGTGCTCTATGCTCTTTGAGAAAAGATTGTGTCTTTCTTTTCCCCTTGTAGCTAGGTTTTTCATTGTTGAAAAGATATAAAAGCTTGCTTATCATCTTTAGACTACATTTAGGAATTGTATCATACATCTTGTGGCGATCCAAAAGGGCAAACTTCTAAGAAAGATCAAACTAAAATAAATTGAATGAACTTAACAACGCTTTGTAACTTAACGCACAACATAGAGGTCTAGGCTAGAGACGTGTTCCGGCGTCGTAAAACCTGGTCGCTGGTCGCCTCACTGATGGTTGGGTGATTCCTCCTGAGAGACGATAAGTGCCAGTACGGATTGTGCTCTCACGTACCGTCAAGTATATATTGGGAGACCCCTATAGGCATAAAACCTTTATCCATAGGAAGCCGTGTCGGCTGCCCTACTGATCGCAATGCACTGAACACAGCATTCGGGAAGATTGACCGCCCGTACCTTAAAAAGTATTCTGCGGTTTTGCGAAAAGTTTGGCACACACTCTACCTAGAACTCCAGAGCAGTCCCTTTCATTCCTTTTCAGACTCCTTAATGGAAAAGGTCCATCTGAGAACTTGTCACTTCAGGCTCATTAAAAATCGAAGGAGACTAGAGTCATCTTTTGCTTTTTCTCGACTCTTTAAAATTGAAAAAGCAAGTTGTGTCTAAGCGTCGTTAAAATTTATTTTAAACGGAATAATCACCCTTTTTCCTGCGTTGATCTTTAGGTTGAGAAAATGGAGCCTACCAACCAAGGAATTCCCCTTGGTGGAAATCCTAGTCCCTTCTCCTCTTGGGGAGATGTTGGTGCGCCCCATATGGCCACATTGTTGCTTCCAGGACTGACAATTGGCTTGCCGGTCTGGCTCTTCTCAACCAATGTCGTTCAGAACACCACTATTCCTGAATAGTCGAATCAGCAGTTAGACGAGTCCAGAATTTCCCACCCACCTTCTACTTCCTCTAATTCTTCCTCTCTTCCTTCCTCTTCGTCTGACGGGACTGGTAAAGCTAAAAACCAAGTTCCTAAAGAGAAGAAGGAAAAGAAGAAGAAAGAGAAAAAGAAGAAGGAGCCAAAGGCAAATAAGGGAAAACAAGTGTCGTCTAATGAAAATCCACACACAGCACTGACCAGGCCTAAATCGCCATGTGTCATCTGCAAGGGAGACCACTTTCACAGAGATTGTCCTTGCATCCCTCGGATACTAAGGGACTGGTCTCCCCGTTTGCACAATCCGGTGTCGTCAACCTCTGATAGCCATGTTGAAAGTACACCATCAACTAGCGAAAGTGAAGTTCCAGGACAAAAAGGGAGAGCTAGACCTCCCTGTAGATTGTGTGAAGGCGACCATGCCCTCCACCGTTGTCCCTTCTTAGACGAGGCTAAAAGAGTCTTGGAAGATCGTCCGGTTTCACTGTTACGACTTCCTCCTGGATATAAAAAACTCTTGCCGAGTCCTTCGTTCTCAAGTGGTCAGCTGAAGAGTCTATCATTGAGGATAAACCAACTGAATCCATACCAGACGAAAGTCAAAAGGTCGAGGCGGCGGTTGACCCGGTCTTGCCTTCAGAGGTTTTATCTTCGAATGATACAGTCACTAAAGATGATAAGGATGACACCATCCAAATTTTCTTCATCAACACAGACTCCGACGAACACGGGGGCAATCCACCCATTCCTTTATCGCAGGAAGGAAGTTCGTTAGAGTGATATCCGGTCATCTACTCGGTCCCACCACCAAGCAACCTAGTTGTGTCCTTCGACTGGAACCAACTAGGCAGACCCCGTTTGCCAGCAAGCATACCATTCTGAATTATCGTTCAAATATACAGAATGGTAATGGCTAGCACCATCATTGATGAGGGGGCATCTGTGAGTATCCTTTCCTCTATTGCTTGGAAAGCGCTTGGTTCGCCATCGCTTTTGCCTGAGATGAGAAATCTGACAGGCTTCGATAAAGGAACCAGTCGACCTTTAGGGATCCTCCCCAATGTGCCTATCACATTGAAAGGGAAGACCGTTCAAATGAACGTGATGGTCGTTCAAGGACCCTTGGATTATAACCTACTCCTTGGACGAGACTATATATATTACATGGGAGCCATCGTCTCCTCACCCTTTAGAGTAATGTGTTTTCCGCACGAAGGAAGAGTGGTCAAGCTCGTGGACCAGCTTTCATTTCCCGGATCACGCATCGCAAATAGTCATATACCATCCCTAAATGGTCTCTTCACACAAGAAGTGTCTCAACCCACGGTCCGTCCTCCCAATGAGCGCGAGTGATTCGGAAGGATATGACTGGAACCCAGGGGGCATGCGTCCTGGTCTGCTTCGGCAGGAAAACTTCGGGTATAGGGTAGGTTTCCGCGGGAGAATATGACTAGTCCGTACCCCGTCCGTGATTGGAAGAGGGGTTGTTCTAGAATAAGATTCTTTTGTCAAAGTTATGTGTTTGGCGCTCGTTGTCACTCACCTTTGTCTATCTCGGTAGACATCGCCGAAGAAGTGTTTCGTTTGAAAGATTAATGGAACAATCTTTGGGTAACCTAAAAGAGGTAGGCCTCTCCCAGTTAAATAAATGTTTTTCCTGCAAATTGAGGGGTAACCTTGAAACTCTATTTTATACCTGGGGGCATGCAAACCTTTTGGAGTGCAAGCAAGGGGCGGCTATTTATTTTTAAATTTTTAGGTCCTCCCTTTAAACCTGTAGGTCTAACCCTTTAAACTCGTAGGATTAGTCGTCACCGAACTTGCATAAAGAAAGGATCCGGAGCAAAGCTTTGTAAGGTGCAAGCTCCATAAAAAATGGAATCTTAAATGAGACATTCTTATCATATGACTGGATTAATCGAGCAGTTTTAGCACATAGTTCATGCTCGTTAAAAAATAAACATAAGATCGAGCAAGTGTTTCAATCCGCGTTTAAGCTCGTTAAAAAATGAACTATCCTCCGGTAAATAACCACCGTGAATGTAACATTATCAGCCATTAAAGCCTTGGTCGTGTTTGCACCATCACCTCCACTTTTCCATTGGCCGATCATTCACCTCCATTTGATTGTTTACCCATTTTGAGGAACAGCTGCGAAGAGTGATTTCACTAGCCATCCTTGTGACACTGCCGTGATTAGAAAATTCCAACCCTTACCTGGAATCAGCTGCTACCCTTTTTATCACTCGTTCCTCAAAAGACGAGTCTTCTTTAAGCTCTTTTCATCTGACTCGTAAAATATGAAAAGATTGCCAAGTTTTGGCCTTCCAGCTCGTTAAAGCAACCAGAAGTGCTATCCCTCCTCTAGATTTTAATCTTTTTGGAACTGAGGGATTATTGCACAAAAAGATCGAGCGCTTGTTTTGTTCGGCTCGTTAAAACTATCGAAAATTCATCCCTTCTGTATTGTTTTATACTTTTTCGGACTTAAGGGATTAGATGACGAAAAAGGAATTCCGGAGTTATCTTTACGTACCTTTTCAGACTCTCTAAAAATGAAAAGGATCGAGTTATCTTTGTCGTTAAACTCGTTAAAAACATTAATAGTGACAAACTTGTCTTTAGACGAGAACGAGTTTCACTATCGCTAGGCTCGTTAAAACATAGCGATGGGTTTGCCCGAAGGGCAAATTATAGAACAAGCATATGTTATCCTCCTCAAGCTTGACAAAAATAAAGAGGTACTGGTCAGAAATGACTGGGGAAAATTGGGAAGAAACTCGAAGAACTTTTATTGGTAGCAAGTCACTCTTGAACATGACACTTCCACTCCGTGCCTGAGTCGGGTTGGGTTGTTTCATTCACCGGTCACATCACCATGGTCTCGCCATACCATCCATCTTTGGGGTAAATGCTACCAATCCATCACATAAGTGTCACCGATATGTTCAAGAGAAGTCATCCAGAGAAGTCAACCGTGTCCCATCCACTACCATACATTATCCTTCATTCTTTCATGACTGCCACCCTGAACCATATATCATCAGATCGTTTTCACCTCCATCAAAATCATTTGCTCCGTTCCGTGTCACTGATGTGGGATACATTAAGGCCCTCCTTTGACGGGTTGCTTCTTGTCGACATCAACTCATTATCCAAGAAGTTGACCTAGGAACACCCCCTCAGTACTTTGAAGCTTGCATGCCTCAATGGCAAGTTTCTCACTTCCGGCGACAGGTATACATCAATGACCTTCGACCGAAAGATTTTGTGTGGTGTTCGACGCCAAGTCCTTTATTCACACCATGTGAATTGTACTGCAGTACCTTGAGGGTCATTATCATTATCGGTGATTCCTCTCGCGCTTGTTAACAGTTTACATCATTGACTGGTAATCAAGCGATGTCTTTCCATGTTCGACTTCAGAACATTTCTCACATGGATCGACTTGTACTTAGAGTGAAGATCCGACGAGATTGAAGACCCCGGATCTAGTTTCATCCATCCGGGCTGCAATATATATTCAGGAAAAATAAAGACATTGACATGTACAGCATTGCAACACAGATAATCATCCTACCAAAAGGATGATGATTTCATCAAAATCATCAGTCTACCATCAGACGATTGTCTGTCCTATGTACAGAAAAATGAATTTATAAAGCTGAGCATGGGAATGCCCGCCTCAGCTAGATCATGAAAACAGTATGAAAAATAATGTATTGTATTGTATCTTATTACAGGTCTCCTCCCAGCATTGGAAGAACTTCGGATCCTCCTAATAAAGCATTTCACCTGATAAACGGCCTCATACTTTAGGGGGCAACTGTTATAGACATTTTTGTGCCTTACAACATTGAGCATGAAATGTCCATAATCCAAGGGATCCAAAGTCCCTAAAAGTGTTGTTCCTGCCCCTAAAGGAACAAGGTCAACCAATGACAGCTTCTCCCAGAAGTTCTCCACCAAAAACCACTCAGAAACAGTCAATTCAGGATCAATTCAGATGCTCTACTAGCTGCCTGCGTTGTAATGCACCCCAATACACTAGCTAGGTGCGTTGCAACACACCTAAATGCACTACCAGGGTGCACTGAGCGAGAAATGCCAAATGGCAGTGTCATTCCGTGAGGTGGAAAGACACTGGAAGCTTCCAGAATCTTCTCCAATGACACTTGCCTCAATGAATTCGACTAGTGATGAGTAAGAGGCTCTCAACCTCCAAGTGGAAGCAAGAACTGACAGAGAGAAGCCACAAGTCAAAACATAAGCTGACTCATCCTCTCTGCTTACATCTATATATGGGTCTCTCACCCAGAGATCCAGGAGGCTGGAATTTTGTACTTTGCAGAGAATTGCTGTTGGTTTGAGATTGAGATTAGTACATTGGGTGATTTATGCTTTGTTGGAGGAGAGGAAGGGATTCCTTTGCTGGGAGGTAGATGCTGGATCGGGACTCACTTGGTTGTATCTCCTCTTGGACTTTCTTATCATATCAATAAAACTATTTGAGTTTCTCCTATATGCTTGTATATCAATGATGCTTTCTTATATTTGCATATTTAGTTTATATCTAATCCTAAACTAGTTATGAATGTAAATCTATGTCTTTTGTGTAGTTTTCCTCTCTTGTGATCTTGCAGGAACTTGGTGAAGCTGGACCAGTGAAGGAGCAAGCAGCGGGAAGCGAACAAAGGAGAGAACGATTGGATCGACAAACTAGTGGAAGACACCGGTTAGTTACATCCTTCTTCTCCATTTACATTTCATAAAGAAGAATACGAAGATAGTTTTCCTTGTTTGTTGCTAAGGCACTATCACACCTTAGAGTGGGATAGGGGCATTCCGAATTTGATACTTTTCCCAACAACAGATAGCCCTCTCTAGCTTGGTAGGGCTAGCTAGCAAACCAAAATATTGGTTTGTGCTTACCACAGTTGGACTCTTCCTCAACCTTGGAGATTTGGAGGAGTGATAACAATGTGAATTGTATGACGTCCTGCTGCACTTCTTCGACCAACTTATTTGTAGTTGGACCCTCCATCATGAGGCACGTGGTCCTCTATGTCTATTGGAAAGTCTTTAGGTTATCTTGGATAGCCAGAGTAACCTGGTTCGCTTCCTCTATCCATGGTTGAATCCAAGCCTTTAAAATTTGTTCTTTTTGCTATAGCTCCTTAATCCAAGCCATAATCTCTTGTATTGCTTCATCAATATATTCAAATCCATCCTCAAAAATTAAGGTTAATACAAAACTTTCCTTTATAATATCCCATTCAGCCGTTATGTGGCATAGCTTTGTCTCTAGGTACCAATTAATAGGGATAGTGTCTAAGGTATGGTAGAAAACATGTACCCACTTTGGTTGAGGTTATTCACCCCAAGATTTAGTCCACCACAATAGATGTCCACATAGGTCATCCTTCCCACTATAGTTCTCAGTCGTCCATGTGTTAGCATACCCAAACCTAAGTCTCATCATCCACTTATATTCCTTCAAACCAGCGAAGCATTCCTTATGTGTACCCCACCATCGTGCAGGCATAGCATGCAGCGCCAATTCAAGTGCCTGAAATTGATGTTCCTTGGGAACCTCCCTTTCAAACTCATCTAGAAGGAGATTAAAATCATTTAAGGCATCATGATGTGGAATCTTTCTTACCTGAGTGGATACACACCATAGTGATTTGGTCATCATATTGCAACACAACGTAGATACTTCATGCAACCAATTGTGCCAGTGTTCGAGCTATTCATATGAATCTAAGGTGCAAGAGCTATTTCTATCCTACACAATTTGTCCATCTATAGTGGGATTGATCCAATATTCTTTTAATGTAGTGATATTGTATATTTGGTCTAGATCATCATCATCCTCCATAAAGTCACTAATAAGTTTAGTATAGCGTGCTCCTTCAGCATGGTCCAATGGCACAATAACCCTAAGATCCTTCCTCTCAAATCTCATCTTCCACTACTTCAGATTAATCATCACATCCATATCAAAGATCCAATCAATTCCTATTAGTGCAAGATATGGATTACTTTCATCCACTATTTTGATTACTTCAAAATCAGCCAGCACACTTGTGCCCTCAATGTCTATTGTCATACCATATAAGCACCCCATCGAAATAGTCTTCTGCTGATTGGCCATGCGTAGTTGTATAGCATACCTTTAGAGCACAGGTCTCCTGATCCTTTCCCATGTATTCTTAGGAAAAACATTCGTATCAGAACCCAAATCTAGCATGAATTAATCCATTTCATATTCTCCTATTTGCGCGGTCAACCTCATCTCACACCCTGTCCTCTTCTAATTCTTACCTAATTTCCTCATAGCATGCTATTCCAACGAAACCTTAATATTACTTACACAATTGTCTGTTAGCTCTTGGAGCCCTTCTACTTCCTTCTTATTGCACAAAAATTTCATACAGGTCTGAAGGAAAGTGGCTGACAACAAAGGATCCACAACTTACACTTCACTATTCCCAGCTAATTGCTCTTGACTCCAAAATGTAAAAGCTTCAATGAAGCTCTTCTTTGCTGCCACAAATTTTTATTTAGCTTGTTGACATCAAACCTGACTTCCTTTTCAGCAGCCTTGCGCACCCATCCCTTAGTTTCTGGCTGCTTTAC
The DNA here is from genome assembly GCA_031772625.1 of Pinus tabuliformis. Classification (NCBI taxonomy): domain Eukaryota; kingdom Viridiplantae; phylum Streptophyta; class Pinopsida; order Pinales; family Pinaceae; genus Pinus; species Pinus tabuliformis. Next base: position 290,695,407 of record CM062820.1, read on the forward strand.
CTTGTCTTCACCTGTGGCTATACGATTACAAATTATAATATTAACAATGTGATCTTCTTTCCGAGGCTCCGCTTTCATCATCTGGATATTCTGTGTAGGCTATTGGGTTCGAATCTTATTTTCTTGCATCTTTGATATAATGGTCGGGTAATATTATATCACGTGATCGAACTGTCTACAATACTAACAAGTTAGATGCGATAGGTTCTAACAGTCGTATTCAAAATTTCCAGCTTCACCACAATTATAACAAATAACTTGCACGCAACCACTGGCATCCCCTCCTCCTCTTCCATAGCCTCATGATTCTCCACGTGCTACACCCACACCTTGATCCCGTGGCCAAGCTTTTGCATGCATTCAGTAGGCAGGGGTCCTCTCCATCATTAATTAATATATTAGACAATGGAGCTCATCATGACCTATAGACTTGTAGAAATTGCAAAAAAAAGTGCTAAGGGGTGTGTACAAACTTCTGTAGCAGATGACAATTTTTTATCACATGTTGTCCTGTAACCTAACATATAGTGCACCATGGCACTACTCTTGTGCTTGGCCCAGTGGTATTTTCCGGCTTCATGGGGATAGGTCCTCCCCAATAAGATAATTCTGATAAACTGGGAAATGGTCTTTATCATGCCCATGGCCCTTGCATTTCAAGCACCAAACTTCAACGCACACCTCAAGCTGGGCTTCCTTTTCCTTCTTGATGCTCTACAAATCCAAGTGCAGAATTTCTAGCTACGAGTGGATCTGTTGTACTCCAATATTCAAATATTGTATTAGTGAATTTTCCAAACTCATCGTGATCTCCACAGCTTTCGTTTGTGTTGCTATCTTCTGCTGTGATAATGATCTTAAGTGGGGAAAAACGAAGCAATGTACCAATCTTTCCCTTGATCATCTGTGATATTCGTATTAGCCTGTCAGATCAGACATTTTAGTCTCTGGTCAAAATCCCATGAACATTCATTCACCACTTTCTTTATCTCCTTAAACTCTGTAACAAACTATACCTGAGATTTAGGATTCTTAAACTCACAGTTCAACTCTTGTTGAGTATCTACCAATGTCGTAACATGGTGATTTTGACAGTACTTGATATACCAGGTCAGTTCTCTATCCTATAGTGTTTTGACAAGCTATTCTTTCTTTATATTATCATTGGTAATCTACTTTGTGGTCGATACAGAATCTACCACGAACCAAAAATGTTCGGGGTCTTCACTTCCTACCCCTTTGAAGATCAACATCTTCATTTTGTTTGCCATGTTGAATGGTGGAGGTGGAGGTGGAGGTGGTGGTGGATTTGATGGATGAGGTATCCACAGGATACCTTGACTTACCAACTATAACGCACTTTTCGGTCTATTTAGAATAGTTCCATCATTGTCACTTGAGGAGGATACTAATAGCAGACTGTATTCAGAGCCTGATTCTCCATTCCTTCTGAAGGGTTTTCCGCTTTGCATAGTCCCAAACATAAAGGTAATGGCATAACCCATTTTTCACACAACAACATATTAATCCAAGTTTTCAAAGATTGTAAGTAGTTACCCCATGGTCCCTTAAAGAGCATGTGCTCTGCTGCACTGTAACTAACAATTGTATCGACCGTGAACTCGGTCACAAATTCTCAGAGTGTTTGATCAATCCAGTGATCAATGACTCACATGATGTTTTTTTATGAAGATTCCAAGCACCTCACCAGCTATGGAGTCCACATAATAGATTTGTTAAGTCTCCATGTACCCTGATTGTTCAACAATCTAGACAGCTACTCGTGCAATTTGGAAGGGAAGAAATAACAAAAGTTCTCAGTTTCATATGAGTATAAGTATCTACTCAACCACTACTCCTTCGATAACTACAGTTTTGTGTTCTCCTTAGCTACAAATCCATGTTCCTTTCAATCAAGCCACTTCTAAATTTCTTTCTTGGTAGGGAACCACTTATTTGACATCACACATTCCTCAAATTGATCCCAGTCTTGGAAACAAAACCATTTGTTGGCTTAAGGGGTCTTGACCCAGGTTCAGAGTTATTCATGCCAACCAAAAAAACCCTAACTGCTCGCCCTTTCAAAAACAAGCTATGTAGCTAAGGCTATAGTCTCACCCAAAGCAATATTGGTGGATGCTAGAACAAAGCTTCTACATCTAGAGGTCTTTTTATTGGTTTTCCTAAAGTTATTATAGCTTAGATGTACCTTCACACATACCTATTCCTTTCAACTGTCATATATTGCAATTCTATCGAAATGACCTTCTGACCTTTGTGTATGTATTTACTTATACTTAACATGCATAAAAGATACAAATTCACTACTTTCGTGAAATAAACTGTATTTTCTGAAGCCCTTACGACCTATATCTATCGTCATGTAGATCTACCCTCTCTAAATAGTTAAGTAGAACATATCTTCCTCGCGACTTCACGATCTCTTTGAAGGGGGTTAATTACTATGCATAGATATTACAGATATATCTTTTTCACACAGAAATAAAGCGTTAAGTCACATAAGACAGTTCACAAAGTAAAGATACATAAAATTAACAGAAATAAATAAACAAGGCACATATGCACAAATTTTTGTCAAAACAATCTTTATTATGAATAAGCATTCAATTACAAACTTCTCCTCCCTACGCACTCAGCTGCAGGGGCCCATGAACTTAGTTGTGGACTTGCCAAGGTCTCCACTCACTCAGTTGCAGGATCCTTCCGCTTTTTCCTAAGTACAGGAAACAAACTTTTCCTACCTTCGCACTTTTCCCTTATAATGATTCTATATCAAAAGTTATCTTCTTAGACTCAATATGTGTTAGGCCCCTATACTACTAGTTTAACCCCTTATTGTTATTAGTATAACCCACTTATTATATTGATGTACCCATGTAGTGCCCATATTGTTACTATTATGCCACATAGAAGCCCACCATTGTTACTGTTGTGCCCTACAATATTATTGTTATGTAGGCTTTGATTGTATTGGGACCACTTAGACTCCTATATATAGAAAGGAGGTATTTTCATTTGTATCATCCAAGAATTGTTCATTTATGTAATGTAAAGGAGGTTGCCCCCTCGAAGAGGATGAATTCTAAGGCGTTGATCTTTCTTTTCTATCTTTTCTTGAGCTGGTTTCATAACATTTGGTATCAGAGCTTTGGATTCTAGGGTTTCGCTGCTCCAAACAGGTCATCGTGGAAGTTTCGCTATAACTTTTTTCTGTGACATTTCAGAAGTCTCAAAAAAAACCCATTTGAGAAGAATTGGCGCTGAACCTTGGGTCCGAATTTCAGATCTTTTGGCGCAATATTTGTGGAGATATGATTTGCGGAAGTTGGTCCTTTTGCAGACTCCTGAATTACACTCAAAACTGGTGACCTGGGGAAAATCGTCATAACTTTCTTTCTGAGCATCGGATTGAAATTTCGTAAGAAGGTACAGAAAGAGGACGGACTGTAGTTTCTGTTTATATATTTTTCAGAGTCAAAGGTTGAAATAGTGATACGTGGCACTTCATACAAGTTCGCTCTACTGAACTAGTCTATAATCAGGTCACTGCGGGAGATTGTGCGTAACATTTTCTTGGAGAATCCAATTTGGATCAGACTTGTGGAATTGGAAAGAGGACACAGAGGGCTACTACAGGTCACAAGTTTAGAACTTAAAGATCTGAAAGTACAGAGTTACAGTCGTTTCAAGGTAGAGCTCCTAAAATCAAGAAAAAGCAAGATGAGGAAGTTTGATGGCAAGGATCCGGTAAATTGGATACTTCAGATGGAGCAATATTTTGATATACATGGTGTACAACTGTTACAAAAGGTATGTATTGCATCTTCATATTTAGAACCAGATCAATTTTTATGGTACAAAGGGCTTTGTTCTCGTAAAAAACTTGTTACGTGGTCAATTTTCACGGAGAAAATGATAGCACATTATGAGGATATAAAGAGCAACACCTTCTTTAGAGCAACACCACAACAATTGGAAAGAGTAAAAGGGCTTTGTGACATAATGGAAAGCAAAATTATGGAACCAGGAAGCATACCCCTCACAACTATAAAGATGGAAGTGTTGTTTCTCCCAGCCTTCCACAACCTACAAGGGTTACACCACAACAATTGGAAGAAAAAAGAGAAAAAGGGCTTTGTTACAATTGTGATAGAAAATGCACTAAAGGTCATAGGTGTGCTGAGAAGAAATTATTTTACATAGAATATGAAGAGGAGGAAGAAAAGGATCAAGAAACATCAAAAGAAGAGGATATACGTCAGGACACCACCCCAGAGAAAGAAGAAATGAATCAGACCATATCTTGTAAAGCATTGGAAAGAATTACCACTCCTCAAACTCTCAAGATAGAAGTACATATCAAGAAGAAAAAGGTGCAAGAAGTGAAAGATCACATCGAGAAAGAAGAAATGAATCCAACCATATCTTGTAATTCAATGGATGAAATTACCACTCCTCAAACTATCAAGATAGAAGGACACATCAAGAAGAAAAATGTTCAAGAAGTGAAAGATCACATCGAGCATCAAGAAATGAATCCGACCATATCTTGTAAAGGACTGGAAGAAATTACCACTCCTCAAAAGATAGAAGGACATATCAAGAAGAAAAAGGTTCAAGTAGAGAAAGATCATATCGAGCATCAACAGCAAGTTCTCCAACTTTTAAAGGATAATGCCACTTCGGTGCAAAATCAAATGAAACAACAGGTAGATCAACATTGTAGTGAAAAATGTTTTGATGTGAGTGATTGGGTATTTTTACTGCTACATCTCAAGCAAGCTATTTATGAGAAGGAAATGTTGGCAATACTACATGCACTTAAAAAATGGCGACCTTACCGAATGGGAAGACGCTTCAAGGATGAGGATGTGGAGGCATTGTTTTGTGCTATTTATATTATCCAACCAAATTGGATAAACGAAGCAACGGATGAATGGAAGAAGAACGAAGAAGTATGGCCACTTATTCAAAAGTTGCAAAAGATCCCAATTCAAGCAATATTGCCAGAAATTGAAGAGGAAGGAAAAATCATATTGGAACCTGGAGCAGTCACAGAAACAAGAACCCGACAGCTACGAAATCGATCAATTTCAGAGTATCTTATCAAGTGGAAGAACTTACCCGCTGAATATTCCACATGGGAGGACAAGAATTTTATATAGAAGCATCAAGAACTACTCAAGCGTTGAGGACAACGCTTTTTGAAGGAGAGGGGCATGTTAGGCCCCTATACTACTAGTGTAACCCCTTATTGTTATTAGTATAACCCACTTATTATATTGATGTACCCATGTAGTGCCCATATTGTTACTATTATGCCACATAGAAGCCCACCATTATTACTGTTGTGCCCTACAATATTATTGTTATGTAGGCTTTGATTGTATTGGGACCACTTAGACTCCTATATATAGAAAGGAGGTATTTTCATTTGTATCATCCAAGAATTGTTCATTTATGTAATGTAAAGGAGGTTTCCCCCTCGAAGAGGCTGAATTCTAAGGCGTTGATCTTTCTTTTCTATCTTTTCTTGAGCTGGTTTCATAACAATATGACTCAAATATATATATATATATATATCTATATATATATATATATATATATATATCTATATATATATATATATATATATATATATATATATATATATATATATATATATATATCCTTTTCATTACAATACCACGGCCCACAGATCATGGCTGATTCTGAAAACCAACATATCACCTACTCATACAAGGGACTAATGCCCCTTTGAATCTTTACTTAGCTTCACGCTCCACTTCCACATTTCCTAGAGACTTTACATTCTTTATCAAAAACTATTACAAAAATTGACTTAACTGACAAAATTTGACACTCGGGACCAGATCCCATAAAATATGCATAACGAAACAAAAAGGTGATATATCTTAACCTATATGCCAGTTCATAAAATGATACCTACCACGATAGTTCTATGATCATTGAATCAAAGAAACAAAAAAACATCACTAAGTCTTTGTTACCTTGAAAAATAACCTCTCCCAACACTTCAAGAAAAAAGTCAAAAGTTCATAAAATTATAAAAATTAAAATAATGAACTTTAGAAAAGTGGGTTTTTAAATTTTGGCTATAAAAAGAGCTTTTGGACTGTCCCCAATTCATTTTCAGCATCCAAGTGTTGAGAAGAGGGCTCTTTGAGCAAATTTGGGGAAAGCAATCTAATCAAATCCACTAATGAATTCATAACACACAATCTTAAGGTAATTCTTATCCTCAAAATTATCCATTTGATAGAATATTTCATGATTTAAATCAATTTAATAGAGGGATTTTTATTGTTTTCAAAAAATGCTTGGTGTGTACGTCGGTCAAAAATTTAAAAGCCCCATATAGAAATCCCTATATGAGAGTTTTCTGAGGGAAATCCACGTGTGTACATGATTGTCTCTTAGAAACGTTGCATACACATAGAGTATGATTGAAAACCTCAATTCCTAATAGAATAAATCCCTCAATTTTATAGGATTTTGATCATTTGGAGAGAGAGACAACATAGTGATGTTGATAATGAAGTTTTAAATGATCAAGAAGCATTGGATGAATTAAAAAATTGTGGATTTCTCAAATTCTTCATGATGCCCAACATGAGAACAAAAACTTAGTTGTTGGAAATGTTAATTCATTATTGGGACCTAGAGTAGGAGCTATTCATCATAGATCATATGCCTTTACGGAACAAAGTATAAGATACGGACTTCATAATAGGACATTCCTAAAGTGGAGAAGTAGTTGACCTGAAAGGAAAGTCTCATGGAGGCCTTAACATTGCAGATTATATGTTTGTATGCTATTCACCAGAGACTAATAAGGTCTGATCACAAGTTACGATAAAAGCTATTACAAGTTTGTCAATAAAAATCATCCATTTCACCATTGTCAGGATAGCAAGTTAAACATAATTACATCAGGCTTCACGACCTATTATGTTCTTGGTAGTAGAATTCCTAAGACCAATAGTCTATGATTGGTTTATAATGCTCTTAAACAATATGAAGAAACAATTGACAATATTTAGATAGGGAAAAACAAATAACTTTGGCTATGGTAGCATCCTGTGCTCATTTTTCTTTGAGTGGATTCCAACACTACAACCCAGAGTAACTACTGCTATCAAAAATCCTAGAGATATTAGGATGGCCAAATTGGCAGATCTGATCAAGTGACTTGGTGGCGGAGAACTCACTCAGGTGGCCTTCAATGATGAGTTCTTCCATTGTTGGGAGCAACAAGTCATGGCCATAGAGGATTACCCCTATGCAAGTTTAGAATTCTAAGAGGACCAAGAGTTAGTACTTCCATAAGTAGCTCCATGGGGAAAAATTAGTAAAAAATATCATTTTTAACTTATTTGATATCTTTTGGAGTTTTGAATATAATATCTACAAATTCAAAGTATTTTTTTGTGAAACAAAAAATTTACAATATTAAATGATCATGATACAAATATTGGACCAATGAGATTTGATGGTCTACCAAGACATAGGCATCACGGGAGAGAGTAGCAACAGAGTCTGAAAGATTTCTTCATGTTGTTCATAGGAACTTAGAGAGATTGACTCACCAGGTTCCAATGGTAGAAGTAGAAGACCTCCCTAAGGCTATACAGAGACAAGTGATTGGAGTACCACGAGAGTAGGTGCACTTCTTCCGACGAGTAGAAAATTCCATATTCTTCTTCTAAGATGCTCATCTAGGGTAGGGCCTACATCCATAGATTTTAGCTAACTCATAATTTTTATAGATGGACAGGATCAGGCTTAAGCCCTAGTTTTGTAGGACATTTGTCCACTTCTTGTAATATTTTGACATACTATATCTATCTATATACAAATATATTGTGATGATTCGATCATATATACAAATGATTTTGTGATATTTTTATTTAATGTTATGAATGATTAATGTGTCAATTCAATGTTTGGTTAGCTATAGAATCAAAAAATGCATTACATGATCGTGAAATATGAATGGAAGTAATAAACGTGAATGATCTTCACAATAATCTCACTTTCAGAAATTCACAATGTAATAAAGGATCCCTCATAGGATAAATCCATTTAATTGAGACACAACCAGTTGTGAATCCAAATAAACCAGTAATGATACAATATATAATATATTTTTTCAGATAGTAAATTGATAATGACATTGTACTCAACCATATTATTAGAAGCAAGACCAATACATATGCCTCTTGAGATTAACAACTTACCATATGGATAATATATTACCCAAGTGATGGAAGATAAATTCTAAGTATGGCTAATAACACCATCTACGAATCCTAAATACACAAAATCACCCATCAAAACCTACCAAGGTGGATCAAAAAATGTCATCATCACCAGGAGACCCATAGGCAAAAACAAAATACTAAGGCTATAATATTTACAAAAGAAATCAAATGCTAGGAAAGAGCCTAGGCATAATACTTTTTGAGATAGAGCCCATTTTTGGGCTTTGACAACACATTTTCTTCAAAGTAAACCAATTCATATGCACCCTTCTTCATGACCATTTTAACGATAAAATGACCGTACCACATAGATTTGAATTTTCATGTCCCCAAGGTGTCTTTATCTTGGTCATAGACCAAAACGAGGTCACCTTAAGAGAAAACCATAGGTCGTACAATATTATCATACTGGGATTTTACTCTTTTCTTTTGATCTTCATTAATTGTGGTTGCATCCTGATGCTGCTCATCGAGATGTTCCAAATCAATGAGGTGCTTTTCAAGAGTTGAGGTGCCTAGAAGAAGCTAGTCTACCAATTTGATAGATGGAATCTCACATTCTATAGGAAAGATTGATTCCAACCGATAAACCAATTGAAAAAGGAGTAAAACCCATGGAAGTATTAATAGACATTATGTATGATCTAAGTGCACGATATAGCATGATGTGCCAGTTGGACTTAGGTTGATTGATTATCCTTTACATCATAGTCTTAAGGGATTTATTGACAACTTCTACTTTTCCATTAGCTTGAGGATAATAAGGAGATGAATGCTCCTACTGAAATAAAAAAATTCAAAGCCAACTCAAACATCATCTTATTCTAGAAGTGACCACAATGATCAGTGAAAATCTCTTTAGGAATATCGAAGCATGAAATGATTTGATTGAACAGGAAAATAGTTGTTGTCTCACCGTTGTTATTAAAAGTAGGCATAGCTTCGACCCACTTAGTGAAGTAGTATAGTTCTATGATAATATAATTATGGCCCCTACTTGAAACTAAGTTATAGGTATTAAAATCAATACCCCAGTTAGTAAAGGGACCAACCATGATGACAAGAAAAAGAGAAGCTAGATGAGAGCACATGTTTCGAGTATAAAATTGACAAGAATGGTATCTGTTGACCGCCTCAATAGAATCTTTAAAAATTGAGCGCCAACAATAACGTACATGCAAGATTTTTTGGGTTGTAGAAAGATCGGATAGATGACATCTAGAAGATCCACTGTGGAATTCATTCGATGCTGACTCAACTTCTTCTAAGATTAAAAAATTTCTAAGGATTTAATCAATCCCATGATGATATAAAGTATGACCAATGATAAGATAATTTTTAGCCAGGTGATGCGATTTTTCACATTCATCCTTAGAAAAAGATAGAGGAAACTTCAAAGTATGGAGATATATGGTTATATCTCCATACCAAGGATCTTGTGACGAGATAAGAAAGAGATGGTCATTTGGAAACGATTCTTCATAAATAACATCTCCTTCACAAGGCAATTCTGAAATCAATTATGAAAAAACTAAATATTTTCTTCGACCTAGATGACATGAAATCGAGATAAAACTTTTGCAAAATGACAATCCGTTTATTTTATTTAACTCAAATCACTCCCCTAATGAGAAAAAATTAAAATGGGTTGACTTTAGCCAATACAAAGGCTTTTATTAGTAGAATGTAATGATGGAGTCACTGGACATCATTAACTACTACCAAAGCCAATTTCTCATTAATATGAGAATACCTAAGTTCAGGACCAAGTAAGCCATGACTTAGATAATAAATCACATGCTCCCTAAGGGAATTATCTTCTTGAACTAGAACCATATTAATAGTTGATTTTACTGTTGTGCAGTACAAAAGGAAATTTCTTCTATAATTAGGTGGAGTCAGAAGAGGAGTAGAGGTCAATAACCTTTTCAAAGCATCAAATGAGCATTGAGAAAAATTGTCCCAAATAAATGGAACTCCTTTCTTAAGTAAACACATAAATCCTTTTGTGATTTCAACATAGTTTATGATAAATATCCTTAAAAAATTGGCTTTTCCTTGGAGACTTTCTAGTTGGTGGATACTTGACGAGGGTGGAAACTAAAGTATTTCCTCAACCATGAAGGGGTTAACATAAATCCCTTCATTAGACACGATGAGTCATAGTAACCGACCATATGTAACCGAGAAAATGCACTTATTAGGGTTCAACCAGATTTTATAGTAACAACAACTCTCAAATACTAAACGTATGTGTTTTGGATGTTTCATTCTCTTGCGAGAGTGAGCACCTAAATCATCCAGATAAGCTTCAATTATATGCTTAATGTCATGGAAATCATAAGGCATAGCCTGCTGAAAGAAAGCCCAATAATTTTAAGGCCAAAAGGCATTTTCCTGTATGCAAACATTCCCTAGGGGAAAATAAATGTTGTCTTATGTTGATCTTCATGGAAAATTGTTATTTGATTTTATCTTGAAAATATGTCTATGAAGGAAATTATTTCATTTCCATCACACTCATCAATAATCTGATGGATGAACAAATTGGGGAAATTGTCTTTAGGACAAGCTTTATTCAAATCGATAAAATCAATGCATACGTGGATTTTTTCTTGGTGCTATAGCTCCAAATATCACCATTGGTATTTGTGATGCTTGGTTTATGGCCTAAGGCAACCCCTCCTTCCAAACTTGGTCCAAATATTTTAAAAATAGTGTTTTACTCCATGTACACTACTTTATCCTGTGATAAAAGTGTGTACAGGTGGGTTAGTCAATACCCAACCCGCATATATGTGTTAAAACACTTAAAAGAAATAATTTCCTTAACTATGACCGGAGTTCATGGGTTTTACCTGTTGATTACCTCCTAGTGCCCATGGCCCAATTGTTTCCCAAGTAAAAAACTAATTGGGAGAAGTATAAATAGACTTCTATGGGAAGGCCTTAAGGAGGAGATAAGAGATAGAATTACTATACTAAGATTATCCCTTGACCAAGTCTGAAGTATCCATGTGCTTCAAGCACTTCCCCAAGTTCAGGAAACCCCTGTTTCCTTGAGTGTTGATATTCTCCCACTTGCTTGAGGTAACATGGTATTGGTTATGGAAGGAGGTTGTTGAAGACTAGGAATGGACGAATGTGGAGGACAGTTCCGCTTGGAGCCGGAAGAAGAAGACTCAGGTGTACCCTTTCCGTGTTCATTATAGTTTTCTACAATAAAAAGAAACGTTGTCTTGTTCTTGAGATTGACCTTGTTTATGCATTAGATGTTGTTGTAACTCATGTATGAATGTCATTTCGATGTATAACTAATCATCTTACTTATATGATATAAAGTTGATTTCATTAAAATGCTTTATCTATATGCTTCTATGTATGTTCAGATTGGTTGATTTGCACATTCGAATATCATCAAGAGTTGCAGACGGTCTGAAACCTGCTGGAACTACCCAAACAAAAGACATCCGGGTATGTTCATCCTTACATAGTTTGTTTATTTAAGCATGTTGCCTAAGTTGTATGCGTGTTTCTTGTTGTAGATTAATCTTTCTCTGTTGGGGTTCTCACCCAAAGCCCTTGGGTACTTATTCCCGTAGCAGAATTGGTGACTCCGTTGGGGATAACAATCTTGTTATTCCTAGTTTGGGTTATTCAGTGTCAATCAGGGCTTAGTTCTTGGTTTTCTTGCTGTGATAGTGTGCCTGCTCCTATAGGAACTCAAACCGCAAGTCTGATCTTTTTGATCAGGCCTTGTTTTTTACTTTTCTTGCAAAACTCAGTATACTCACCTTTCTCTATTTATAGTAGCGTGCACACGCTTTCTTCTGTGAAGTGAAACCACATATACGAAATTTTATTTTGTCAAAAGCACATGTACATGCACCTGTGCTGGAACATAGTTGCGTATACCATTTTTTGCATGTTTTTTCAAATCTTTCTTCCCAGAAAGATTTGTTTGTTGGTCTATTTGGTTTCCGAGTGGTCAGTTTCTGTCTTTAGAATTTAATTATTCAGTGAGATTACTGTATTTAATTCTCTTCTGCCTTGAAAATATTTGGCTTAGGTTTTCTTTTGAGTGAGTTTTATGGTTTGTGTTTGAACACACAAGACTTCTTATAGAGGTTCTTGATTGCTCTGGTCTTCTGGAACATAAGATTGTTTTCAATATTTGTGTCAAACTTTATTATTTGTCTACTTGCTTTGCTTTCCATCATTTCATGGCTTTACACCTTTTCTTGCTTTCCAAAAGTTTCTTTTTGATGAATTTGAAAGTGTTTCTTTCTTGACTTCTTGGTTAGTTTTTGAAAGCTCTTTTGCTGCTTTTGGATCATTTAGTGCAAGTTTAAACCCTTTTTTGTTCAAGTTTTCATTCATGTTGAATTCGTAACTTACAAAGTTTTCTTGTTCTTTGCTTTCGATCTTTGAGTCTTCGGTGGCATTTTGAGTGCTTTTGAAAAGTTGTTTTCAATGTTTCTTGAAAAATAAAAGTTTTTTAAAAAAACATTGTTTTTTCTTTCTTTTTGCTGAGTTTGATTTTGGTTTCTTTAGTTTTTTGAAAGTGAATTGTCATTTTTCGAGATTTTCTTTGCTTATTTGGAGGAAAATTTGTATTTGAAACTTGCATTCTTTTCAAACACTTAAGTTGGCTTATTAAAAATTTTAAACAATTGCTTTCATTTCTTTTTAGAGTAATCTAGAATATTGCATTATCATGTACAACTTGCATTAGGGTAGTTTTGCATTATTAAATCATCAATAGTCTTTTTAGTTTTTGTGAGTGTGAAGTCTGTCATAAGAAAAGAAAAGGAAAAAGTTGTTGCTTTATAGAAGTTTCTTAGAACCCAAGTAGAAATTTCTTTTCATTGAAGAACAAACAATTGCATTTCATATAAGTTAGGTTTCCATTAATTTTTTTTGCATCATACAAACACCATTGGTTTCATTTCCATATTGTCCCTTTGACTTAAAAGAACAACCACTTAAAATCAAGTGCTTAATAAAATAAACTAGAACTTTTTGTATTGTCAATCATAATACACCAACAAGTTTTAGGTTTATCTAGGGCCTTGGATTAGGTGAGAGGAAAGTAAACTCTCCAAGGCCACTCTAAATTGTAAAACATAGAAGTCTGATTAAAGAGTGAAATCCAATAGCATTAGGGAGACTGGGAAAGCTCCATGACTGGGAGTTAAGCACAAGGGATCATGAAGATAAGGACGAGAGATACCCCCTCTTACTTGTCGGATCCTACCTCACGACTGTTCCGCCCATCTTCTGATACGAGTTGGTGTCTCTAGTTACCTATACTAGGGATCCACATAGGTGGCTATGGAGGGGAAGCCCATGGAACCTGAGGTTGATATTGCACCACATTTATCAGTACTTCTGGAGGGCACCCTTGCGAAGCTTGGGGGCTTGCACAGGAAAAGGCTGTTGTTTGGAGGTCAGCGTAACTACCTTTGATACCTTCGCTAGTAGACCTAGGGCATAATTACCCCAGCTTATTTTCAAAAGGCCCTTATTATTACATTCTTGTATTTTGGTGTCCGGTCCTAATCACCCGGAGCGGAAATACTTGGAAGTTGTTTGATCGCTGATCTCTTTAGGGACATGTTTAGTGTCTATTTTGTGCTCCTAGTTGGCCTAGATTTCAATTTTCTTAAGTCTTTAAGTAGATCTTATAAAAATAATTCAAAGTGGCCAACCGGCCATCTCGATGGTCCCATAGACTTTGTGGGCTTTCACCTGCGAGTCCATGGCCTTCCCCTAGAAGGTGTAGGAGTGATTCTGCCAGTGGTTTTCAACTAGTGGTAGGAGGCACATCGGAGATTGATTCTCTGCTTGGGGGCATTAGTTTAGAAGATAGACCTGGTACTACTATAGAGTTAGAGAGGAACACACTAGTTCTTTCTCAAGTACTCTCCCAGTCGAAAGATAGTATTGAAGTAGAAGAGCATTTAGAGTCGGTTGTGGCTCCAAATTATCCTCTCCCTCCTAATCATCCAGATGTATTGTTATATGTTGGAACCCTGACTCACAAGCCTTTGAGCCCAGGTCCACACACATCTATCCCTTCGATGACCACTGCTGGAAGCATGGCATCGACCCTGAGTGTTGCGATCATGCAGACTCCCATATCTGTGCAAGGGGGAGGAACTATTTCCATCCCTTCTAACACTCCTAGCACATCCTTATTTGGGTCTACTTCCATTCCTTCGACAAGTGGAAGTTCTCAAGCTAATACATCCAGTTTTGGATTTTTCCCTTTTGGGATGCCTTCTCAAGGTATTCCTTCAGTTCGATTGAATGTACCATTAACTGCCTCAACATCCATGATGAGTGTATCGGCTTCCTTTCATGGTTTCCCATTTGGAAGTGGTCATATACTGCATTCCAATCTAACAATAGGGTTTATGCCTTTTCCTTTCATAAGTCAAGGCAGTAACCCCTTTCAGAGTTGGACAAACCCTGCGGTTAGTGAGATAGGGGCTGGGAATCAGTTTTTCAGACAACAAGGGAATGTGCTGTATTCCTCGGTTAATTCATTTCAAATTGTCCCACCCTTAGCTAATGCTTGGAACCCTTACGAAAGGCTGTCATCTCCTTACAATACTTTTTTAGGGGGAAACTTTACCGGTTATGGAGGATTTTTAGCTGGAGTTGGTCAAACTCCGAATTTTGCTAGACCACAAGGGTCACCTTTTGGTCAAGTAGGCTCTACCAGTTACTTCGGGAGACCTGGTGCCTTTCAAAATCCAAGTCATTCTTTTCAGACTTTTGGGAACCCCACCCAATCTGGGTGGAATCCCCAAGGTCCTCCACCACTTCCTTTTCTTTCCACGCTTAATCTACTAGACTTGACTAAGTTGACAAATGATCCAATTGGATACAATCTAGCTTGGCCTCCAGTCCCAACCAAATTTCCATTGAATATTCCAAAATTCGAAGGGAAGAGTGGTGAAGACCCATGCAACCATGTAACCACGTTCCATTTATGGTGCTCATCTAACTCCATGATCGATGATTCGATCAAGTTGAGGTTATTTCAATGCACCTTAACTGGGAATGTGGCTAAGTGGTATATAGAGTTTCCAGGGGGCACCTTTACTTCTTTCATTGATTTGGTTAACATTTTCTTAAACCATTTTCAGTTGCCTATCCATTAAAAAGCCAGAACTGAGCTTCTAGCCAATTTTCATCAAGACAGGGCTACTCATATTTCAAAGCATATCTAGGAATGGAGATGGAAAAAAAGGCTTATAAAGGCCGAAATTCCACCAAAATTCCATCTCGAATGGTTTTTAAAATCATTACAACCCAAGATCTCCAAAATTGTTTCTATGTTCGACGTTTATTCAAAAAAGTAGGTTATCTTTCACGCCCAACAGTTAGAACTAATATATTCTCAGTCTGGGACTCTTCAGAAAATATTACCTGATGCTCCTAGATCCATAGTTGATGTAGCCAAATCGAAGCCAAGCCCTCGCATTGAAGGTATAGTTGGATCAGTTGATGCAAATATGGTGAACCTTTTAAACAAATTGCAGTAGTTGTCTCTATAAACTGCTTCTTCTAACCAAGTTGAACCATCTACTCCTTAACCTTCCCAACCTTGTTCTATAAACATCGTTCAGGCCTCTAACCCCAAAGGAAATCAAAAATCCGATGGGAATAAGAGGGGATGAGGTAAAAAGAAGAATCAGGAAGGGAAGGGCAATGCGAACAAGCCCGACAACTTTGTTGGTGAGGGTAGAAAGGAGTCTAAGAAAAAGGTTAAATTTCCATGCAAGTTATGCAGTGGAGATCATTTGACTCATCTCTGCCTGAAAATTCAAGATGCTCAGTGCTTGTTAGTGTAGCAAGGGTCTTCTAGCTCCCGTGATGTCTTAACTAACCATTTCCCCCAAGGGCAGTAGTTACTTGCTGGTGCAAACTCAAACCCTCGTACCTCTATAGGGGGCAACTAAGAAGGGGACAATTCCTTAAATGTTTTCATGATGAGTTCTCATGTCAATGTGGCTACACAGTCATGTGATTATGGTGAAGTAGAAACATCTAAGGATAAATCTGTTCCCAGAACTATGGATCCACTTCATATTGAGTGACCCTGTATCAAGTCTATACCTCAGATACCGAAAGGTTCCGCCAAGCACGCAACTATTAACCCTAATGCTAGGGTAGCCCAAAACTACTCGATTGTAGAACATCTCGCTCAAATTCCTTGCACTATGTCTACTTTAGAGCTACTCTAGTCGTGTCCTACTCAGTGAAGTGCTTTGCTTTCAGGGATCAGGGCAGTAGATCCAAAAAATTCTTTAGTGCTCACTTTTGATATGCTTAATGTCAAGAAGAGACTTCCTCATCATATGGCTTTTCAAATAAAGTCTACTTACATGAAGACTAATATTTTTCGAACAATTATATATGAAGGGGCTTCCACATGTGTAATGTCTATGTCATGTTGGAAGGCCATTGTGTTATGAAACTAGCTCACAAAAAGATAGAAAAGATAGATCAACGCCTTAGAATTCAGCCTCTTCGAGGGGGCAACCTCCTTTACATTACACAAATGAATGATTCTTTTATGATTCAAATGAAAAAACCTCCTTTCTAAATATAGGAGTCTAAGGATTCACAATATAACCCAGTTGACCTAACAATAATAATATAAAGGCACAAAAATAACAATAGAGGGATTCTATGGGGCATAGTAATAACAATATTGGGACAATAGGGGCACAACAATATTAATAAGTGATATAACTACAATAGTAATGGGGTAGCCACTAGTATTATAGGGACCTAACATGCCCCTCTCCTTCAAAAAAGTGTTTTCCTCAACGCTTGAGTAGTTCTAGATTCTTTTGTATAAAATTCTCATCCTCCCATGTGAAATCTTCAACGGATAAGTTCTTCCACTTGATGAGATACTCCAAAATTGATTGATTTCGTAGCTATCGAGTTCCTGTTTCTGTGACTGCTTCCAGTTCCAATATAATTTTTCCTTCCTCATCAAGTTCTGGAAATATTGTTTGAATTGGGAGCTTGTCACCTATAACCTTCGTTAAACATGAAACATGGAAAACTGGGTGCACTCGAGAAGCTGCAGGAAGCTCCAATTTGTATGCCATAGTACCAAACTTTTGCAACACCTTGTACGGACTGTAATACTTTGGTGATAATTTATTATCCTTCTTAGCTTGCTTGAGGGACATTTGTTTATATGGTTGTAGCCGTAGGAATACCCAATCACCTACATCAAAACTTCTTTTGTTGCGATTTTTATATGCCTGTTGTTTCATTCTATTATGTGCCAACAAGATTTTATCCTTTAAGAGTTGGAGGACTTGTTGTTGATGCTTGATGTGATGTTCCACTGCTTGATCCTTAGGATTTTCTCTTAAATATGATTTGATGGATGGTGGTTGATATCCATAAAGTGCCATAAACGGGGTCATTTTTGTTGGTTTATGGAAGGAATTGTTATACCACCATTCAGCCAGAGGCAACCATTTGACCCATTGTGTTTGTTTATCAGATACAAAGCGACGAAGATATCCTTCAAAACATTTTTTTACTATCTCAGTTTGCCCATTAGATTGAGGATGATAAGACGAGGTATGAGCTAACTGAGTACCGAGACAAGAAAATAATTTTGTCCAAAAATTCCAAGTGAAAATGGGATCTCTTTCACTTACAATAATCTTTGGGTTTCCATGTAGCTTTTGAATTGTTTCGATAAATGTAGTAGAAACTATACTGGCTTTAGATGGATGTGATAATGCACAAAAGTGTGCATACTTGGTAAGTTTGTCAACTACCACCATGATGACACTCTTTCCCTCAGACTTGGGTGAACTTGTGATAAAATCCATTGAAACCTCCTCCCATAATTGGCTTGGAATGGATAAAGGTTGTAATATACCGGGGGTCTTAATTGTTTCAACTTTATTTTTTTGGGAAACGAAACATTCTGCCACAAGCTTTTGAATATCTGATTTCAGTCCATCCCAAAAAAAATCCTTCTTAATCTTGTGGTAAGTTTTTAAAAATCCTGAGTGCCCTCCTAAGGGAGAAGTGTGCAATTCCAAAAGAATATTTTGTTTGAGTTGGGAATTCTTACAGAGGTATAAGCTATCTTTGTACCATAACGAATAATTTTGCCAGCTAAATGTATCAGATGTACTGGAATCTTGTTGTAACTTTTGAATAAGTGCACACACTTCTTCATCATTCTTCCATTCCTCCCTTGCTTCATTTATCCAATCTGGTTGGATAATAGAAATGGCACACAACAATGCTTCCACATCCTCATCCTTTCTTGAGAGTGCATATGCCACCACATTTTGCTTCCCTTTTTTGTAGAAGATTTCAAAGTCATAACCCAACATCTTTGTGACCTAATTTTGTTGCTCTTCAGAGGATAATCTTTGTTCTAAAAAGTATTTAAGGATATCATGATCTGTTTTTACCTTGAAGTGTCTTACCATTAGGTAGGGTCACTATTTCTTAAGTGCATGTAGTATTGCCAACATCTCCTTCTCATAAATGGCTTTGTGTAAAACTTTCCCTTGATTGGACGACTTTCAAAAGTAATGGGTCTTTCATCTTGCATTAAAATAGCACCAATTCCATTTCTTGAAGCATCACATTCCACAATAAAGGTTTTTGTGAAGTCTGGTGTATCTAAGACCGGTGCTTGGCACATTGCCTCTTTAAGATGTTTGAAGGCCTTTGTTGCTTCTAGAGTCCATGAAAATGCATCTTTCTTCAATAATGTTGTTAGAGGTGCTGCTATTCTCGCATAATTTTTAACAAACTTGTGATAATACCTTGTCAACCCGAGAAATCCTCACAGATGCTTTATGGATGTGGGGATTTTCCATTCCTTAATGGCTTTAATTTTGCTAGGGTCCACCTTAACTCCTTCATGAGATACGATATGACCTAGATATTCCACCCCTTGTACTCCAAAGAAACATTTGGATCTTTTTCCATATAATTGTTTCTCCTCCAATAGTTGTAGCACCCTGTCAACATGTTCAACATGATCCTTCCAAGACTTGTTGTAAATTAGTATATCATCAAAAAATACTAACACAAATTTTCTAAGGAAGGGTTTGAAAATGGAATTCATCAAACCTTGAGATGTAGAAGGTGCATTGGTAAGCCAAAAGGCACGACCAAAAATTCATAATGACCCTCATGAGTTCAAAATGTTGTTTTCGAAATGTCTTCAGTCTTCATTCTGATTTGATGATATCCTGAACGAACCTCCAACTTGGTGAAGTAAACTGACCCATGCAATTCATCTAGTAATTCATCAATGACAGGAATGGGAAACTTATCTTTAATAGTGAGCGTGTTGAGCTCCCTGTAATCTAGACACATGCACCATGATCCATCCTTCTTGTGCACCAATACTAGTGGAGCAGAGAAAGAACTTTGACTAGGTTGAATTATACCATCCTCTAGCATTTCTGCAACCATATGTTCAATTTCACTCTTTTGGGCATAGGGATATCTGTACAGCCTAATGTTTGGAGGAACACTTCTTGGAATCAGATGAATAGCATGATCATGATCACGAATAGGTGGGAGACCTTTGGGAGTCTCAAATACCTTGGAATGATTTTCCAAGACTTTTTGGAGATTTGGAGAAATAGATGATTTTGATGTGGAAACATCTAGTGAACATAATTGTGCAATTATACCTCTTTGTTCCTTTTCTAGAAGCTTTGTCATACCGTTAGAGCTGATTATCTTTCCCAGTTTCCCTGCAATACCCCTTAATTCAACTTCCTTTCCTTCTGCAGAAAATTTCATGAAAAGTTCTTGAAAATTAAAAGCTATTGTACCCAAGGATTGTAGCCATTGGAATCCTAGTACAACATCAGCACCTCCCATTGGAATGGAAAGCATTGGGCTAGTCAATACATATTGTCCCATGGATAGCTTGATATTATGGCACTTTCCAGAGTAATTTATTGTTCCTCCATTTGCAACCATCACTTGACGCTCTGGTGCTGGATATAGGAAGAAATTCAATTCTTTTGCTACCTTACAATGAATAAAATTGTGGGTACTTCCTGAAACAATCAACACTATTACGTTTTTCTTCTTGATTTGTCCTTCTATCTTGATGGTTTGAGGAGTGGTAATTCCCGCCAATGCTTTACAAGACACGATCAAATTCATTTTTTCTTTATCTAGGCTTTGTTCCTGGAGTATATCCTCTTCTTTTGACCTTTCTTGCTCCTTTTCTTCTTCCTCTTTTGACCTTTCTTGCTCCTTTTCTTCTTCCTCTTCACAATCTATGTAGAATAATTTCTTGTCAGCACACTTATTACCTTTAGTGTATTTTCTATCACAACTGTAACAAAGCCCTTTTTCTCTTTTTTCTTCCAATTGTTGTGGTGTCAACCTTATAGGTTGTGGAAGACTAGGGGAAACAACACTTCCATATTTATAGTTGTGAGTGGTATGCTTCCTGGTTGCCATAATTTTGCTTTTCATTTTTCTTGCTAACCTGAATGCCTTCTCTAATGAATCAGGTCCCCAAAGGTTAACATCATGTTGGATATTATCGTTTAAAGTTCCTATGAACACATCAATCCTATGCTCCTCTGGAATACTTTTTACCCTTATGTTCGATTTTTGGAACTTTTCAATGTGCTCTATTATTGAACCCTTTTGTTTGAGACTTATCAATTGGCTAAAAAAAGTGTTGTTTTTTGTATCGTCATAATGTGTTGTGAATTCTTCCATAAAAATTGCCCAAGTGATAATTTTTTTACGAGAGAAAAGCCATTGATACCATACAAACTGATTTGGTTCCAAATATAAAGTGGCAATACGTACCTTTTGTGTGTTTTGTACATTATTGAGATCGAAAAATTGCTCCATTTGTAATATCCATGTTGCGGGATCCTTGCCATAAAACTTCCTCATATATCTTTGGAATATGGTGGGTCTTCGATCCAACATTAGAGTCTATGAAATCATGATTAACATTTCTTTTGTTCGCATCATGAGTTTCCTTTACTACCCGTTCACCATTTGTAAGTATTTCTTGTACAAAATTTGTCAAGTCTATTTTCAAATCTGCCATGTCTGTCTTCAAATCTGTCTTCAAATCTACTTTGTCTCTCTTCAAATATGTCTTAAAATCTATCTTCAAATAATCCATCTTAGCTTCCACACCATTTATCTTAGATTCCATGCCATTTATCTTAGCTTCTGTTAGATTTTGTGAGAGTGCCATTTGTTGCACTTGGTCTTGTAATTTTGATATATCATGTAGCATTTCTTCCTCTTCTTCATGAGTCATGCTAGAGCTTTCAGGTTGCTTACTAGGTGTTTGCATTTTCTTTCCTCGGGACATCAGTTACCAATAATAATGCTATACTACGCCCTTTGAATTCCTTCAAAATAATTTTTCAAACCAAGCTTAAGCAAAAATTTAAAAAAATCTACACACCTCTTTTCACTTTGTAGGAGCTCGATATTGCCTCTGATGTATCTCTGTAATTTAGGATCGTCCAGTTCTAAAATTGCAATCTGCATTAGTCCTCTGTGTCCTCTTTCCAATGCCACCAGTCTGATCCAAGTTTGATTCTCCAAGGAAGAGTTATGCCAAATCTTCCACAATGACCTGATTATAGACTAGTTCAGTAGAGCGAACTTGTATGACATGCCAGGTGTCCTTGTTTCAACCTTTGGCTCTAAAAAATATATACAAGAAACTATAGTCCGTCCTCTTTCTATACTTTCTGATAAAACTTCAATCCGATGCTCAGAGAGAAAGTGATTACGATTTTCCCCAGGTCACCTGTTTGGAATGTAATTCAGGAGTCTTCAAAAAGACCAACTTCCTCAGATAATATCTCTGCAAATATAGCGCGAAAAGCTCTTAAATTCAGACTCGAGGTTTAGTGAGATTTCCTCTCAAATGGGTTTTTGTTTTCGCTTCAGAGACATCGCAGAAAAAAGTCATAGTGAAAATGCCCTGATGACCTATTTGGTGCATCAAAACCCTAGAATCCAAATCTTTGATACCAAATGTTATGAAACCAGCTCACAAAAAGATAGAAAAGATAGATCAACGCCTTAGAATTCAGCCTCTTTGAGTGGGCAACCTCCTTTACATTACACAAATGAATGGTTCTTTTATGATTCAAATGACAAAACCTCCTTTCTATATATAGGAGTCTAAGGAGTCACAATATAACCTAGCCGACATAACAATAATAATATAAAGGCACAAAAATAACAATAGAGGGACTCTATAGGGCACAATAATAACAATATGGGGACAATAGGGCCACAACAATATTAATAAGGGATATAAATACAATAGTAATGGAGTAGTCACTAGTCTTATAGGGACCTAACACATTGGATTGCCTTCAGTTGTTCCTTCACCCACTCTCTTGACAACATTTGACGGACATTCTCATATGCCACATGGGATTATCCCGGCCTTTCCTACATGCGTTGGAGGAAAGGTCATTAATATCGAAGTAGAAATCATTGATGCCAACCTAGATTACAATCTCCTCTTAGGAAGGAATTGGATTTTTGAAATGGATGCCATAGTATCATCTTTATTCTGCATCCTATATTTTCCTCATGATGGGAGATTTGTTAAAATTGATCAATTAGATTATTCTCCTGGTGATTCTCGTGCAACTTCAGATTCTACTATTCCATTTGTGGATAACCCCCATCAGCCTATTGACAATTTAGGAGTTGTGATGTACTCTTCATTGATGGGTATATTTGATCTTCCCACTCCTATAGCTAGAATCAATGCCATTTCATCCTCCAAAGAGTCTTCACCGGAAGAGACCTTTCGAACTCATTATTTTTCAAACTCTTGGATCTTAGCTTCACCTACGATCACATTGGATGAAGGGCAGGTTGGTGGAATGGCATTTCCTATGTCTGCAGCAGAGCTTAGATATCAATCTATCGTTAACTCTGTAGATGGCCATCCTACTCCTTTTTCAGAGGAGGAGTTAGATGGTTATGTGGCTCCAGCTTGGACACTTGACTCTGCTTCTGCTATGGATTCCTTAGATATGGTTTTACCATCTGAGGAAGCAATTTTAGAAGCAGTTATGGGTGTAGATCTACTGTGGGAAGATTTACACCATCGTTCATATTTTATTCCTCCATTGCAGGAAGTCGAATCCAGGTTCTCCAATCTGGTTACTAGCGATGTTTGTATAGTTTCAAACCCTTTGGCTCCAGCATGCATATGTGCCAAAGGTAATATGTCTACTATTTCAAAAAATGTACTGATAAACATATCTCTGAACCCTAATGTCATAGAAAATGTCTTCATCAGGGCCGAGTGTTCCCCTGAAGAAATTCAAATCTACATCGACCTCCTTAAAGAGTTTCAGGATATATTCACTTGGTCTTATGAAGAAATGCCTGGTATTGATCCATCCATTGTTTAGCATGAGATCAAGATGTATGAAAACGATAATCTGATTCATCAGAAGCTTTGACCGGTCAATCCTAGGAAAACAACAACTATTAAAGTTGAAGTAGAAAAGTTGCTTAAGGCAGGTTTCATATACCCTGTTCCTCTAAAAGAGTGGGTTTCTAATTGAGTCCCAGTTGATAAAAAACAAGGAATGATCCGAGTGTGCATTGAATTTATTGATTTGAACAAAGCTTGTCTGAAAGACAATTACCCCACACCATTTATCAATCAGATAGTTGATGAATGTGCAGGTAATGATATTTTCTCGTTCATGGATGGATTCTCTGGTTATAATCAAATATCTATTCGTCTAGAAGACCAGCATAAGACAATTTTCATTTGTCCTTCTAGTACCTTTGCATACCAAAAGATGCCTTTTGGTCTTAAAAATGTTGGAGCTACATTTTAGTGGGACACGTCTTACACTTTCCACGACATCAATCATGTCATCAAAGCATACCTGGATGATTTAGCTGCTCATTCTCGAAAGAGAATTGATCATCCCAGTCACCTTCGGTTAGTTTTTGAGAGATGTCATTTTTACAAGATCCAGTTGAATCTGAATAAGTGGGTTTGCATGGTTACATCTTGTCGGTTGTTAGGGTTCATTGTATCAACTAAAGGGATTTGAGTTGATCCCTTCAAGGTTGAGGCAATAATTTAGTTGCCTCCACGATCTTCCATCTGACAACTTCAAAGTCTGCAAGGAAAGGAAATTTATTGAGATGGTTTGTAGCAAACTATGCTGAGATAACTAAAGGGTTTATGCATTTGCTGAAGAAAGGAGTTCCCTTTTTATCGGACAAATTTGTACAACAATCTTTTGATGCCTTGAAGCAGGCGTTAATCTTTGCCCCACTTTTGAGTCCACCGGATTATGGTAAAGATTTCCTTTTATATCTTACAGCGACAGAATCAACCATAGGTATGGTTTTGGTTCAGGAAGATGATGCTCTCATGGAGCATGTGATTTACTACTTGAGTCAAGGCTTGGTAGGCCCTGAACTACTCTATTCTCTGGTTGAGAAATTGGCCTTGGCAGTTGTCCATGCTGTCCAGCAGCTTCATCATTATATTCTACTACACAAAGCATTCATCTTAGTGGTCGTCAATCCTTTCCAATTTTTCCTCAGTAGGCAAGTGATTGGGGGAAAATACAATCAATGGATTTTTATTTTACAAGAATTCGATCTCAAGTTCTTGTCAGCCAAGTGTAAGAAGTCATTGGTTTTTGCAGAATTAATTTCCAAGCTGCCTTGTGAAGAACATATTGTTTATGAGGAAAGTTTCCCAAAAAAACATCTATACCTCATCTCTTCACAAGGTCCCTGGTATGGAGATATCATCATCTATATCCACACTTCGAGGTTCCCCCCAATGTCCTCCAAGGATGAACATCGAAAATTACGTCACCTTGCTAAGAACTATGTCGTCATTGGTGATACATTATATCACCGAGGGGTTGATTCAATCCTTAGGCATTGTTTAAGTTTAAAGGTAGTATAGCCTGTGTTCAACGATTGCCATGGTGGAGCTTGTGGTGGTCATCTATCATGGCTTGCAATAGCCCATAAAATCTTGCGTGCCGATTACTTTTGGCCTTCGATTTTCAAAGGTTGTATTGAAGTGGTCAAACATTGCCACCCTTGTCAACTCTATACTTGGAAGATGTGCACACATCCAGCTCCTCTTTTTCCTGTTGTCACTGTCGATCCTTTTACAAAGTGGGGCATTGAATTTACCACTTGTAATCCACCTTCAGTGACGAATCACAAGTACATTATAGTGATCATATACTACTTTACGAAGTGGCCTGGGGCCATGCCTACTTATAAAAATGATAGTGAGACAGCAACATTGTTCCTCTTCAATTAGATTATTTCACGTTTTGGTATCCGGAGAGAGATTGTCACTGATCATGGCAGTCATTTCCAGAACTAACTAATGACCGAATTGGATCTTAAGTTGGGCTTTCGGCAGGAGCATTCATCTTTGTATTATCCTCATCCCAATGGGCAAGTTAAAGCCATGAATAGGTCCTTCAAGACGATCCTGTAAAGGACAATCGAAAAAAACCTCTCCAATTGGCACATCATGTTGTATCCGGCTCTCTGGGCATACCGAACCTCGGTAAAGACTGCCACCAGTTTTACACCTTTTCAATAAGTTAACGGGTTGAAATCTATTTTTCCTATTGAATGTGAAATTCCATCCCTTAAGCTAGTGGTTGAGATTTTTCTAGAGACCTCTAGTCTTAAATACAACCTCGTTCATTTGGAACATCTCAATGAGCAGCGTTGAGATGCCGCCATAATAAACAAGGCCCATAAGAAAAGGGTTAAAACTCAGTATGATAAAGCTATCTATCCTCGAGTCTTTTTTGAAGGAAACCTTGTCTTGGTCTACGACCAAGATAAAGATGCCTTGGGGGCAGGCAAATTCAAGTCTATGTGGTATGGTCCTGTTATAGTAAAACACATTTTAGGAAAATACGCTTATGAATTAGTTAATTTTGAAGGGAACAAGTTGGCGGAGCCCCGAAATGGGCTCTATCTCAAGAATTATTTTACTTAGGTTATGGCGGAGCAATGGCTTCTTTGTATATTTTGTATTTTTGTACATATTTTATCGGGAATTTTTGTGATATCGACACTTTTTTAATCTACTTTTGCAGGTGTTGATGGATGACTTGGTCTATTTCGGATTCACCGATGGTGCTAGTTGGCACACTCGGAATCTTGCTTCCATAGCTTGGGTGATTTATTATCCATCTGGTCAATTGATGGTGTCAAGGGGAGTATGTATTGGTTTTGCTTCAAATACTATTGGCGAATATACTGTCATTCATAATTTACTATATAAAGCTATTTCTTATGGAATTGATTCGTTAGTAGTGTATCTTGACTAGCAACTAGTAGTGTCACAAGTAAATAACATTTATCAGGTTTGGGATCCTTATTTATATCGCCAATTTTTGAGAGTGAGGGTGTTGCAATGGTCATTTGTTTATATTACTTATTTTCACATTCCACGATCTAAAAATTCATTAGAAGATTCTATCACTAATCAAGCATTAGATTGGCATATCAATCATTCATCAAGATAAAAACAAACATAAAAAATTTGGAACTGTATATATACATGTATATCATAAAACTGCCCGTGTGTACATAAAGTGTCCAAAAATAATATACAAATCATGACTAAATGCCCATAATCATGTCCAGTCTATCTGTCGACCTGGCTCAGGATAAGCGGCTAAGAAGGTGACTACTGCATTCGCCATATGCCGAAGTATGCAGAGCCAGCCTTATGATACTCCTACCACGCGGCGCTGCATCTCCTCAGGTAGGTCCTCTAGGGCCACCATCGATACCTGGTGAGTCAATCTCACCAGGTTTCTTTGGATTGCATATAAGACCCTCTCTGTCTCAGTAGCTGCCTCTTCAACACCTCTTACGTGACACCTGTGCTGTAGGAATCGATCGCGTCTTACCGGGCCCACATCTAGAACATGTTCTTTATGCTAGTGTTTTAATCCCATCAAAAATATTTCTAAGTTCATTTTCATATTTAAAAAACATAAAAAAAAAATCTTAAAAATTGATAAAAACTTAAAAAATTGTTACCTATCTCTCCCTATGCTACATTTGATGGTAGCACCCAGTCTAGATCTCCTCGGAAATCCATGCCAACATAGGGATAGTCATCCACAATGATGAATTTTTGTTCCCACCAGGTGAAGAACTCATCATCAGAAGTATTCCTTGGCACACCCCCGCCTCCAAGGCATTTCATCAAATCGGCCCAACTACCCATCAGAGGATCTTGGGGGCTGTTGATAGAGACTGATACCTTGGGATGTAGCCCAGGCACCTTCTTGAAGAAGAAGGAGCATAAATAGTCCCATATTCGAAATTTTTAGTCTGCCCTTTTTGAATAGAGGAGAACTGGCTCTTCATATTGGTAAGAAGATGTGTACACCAGTCAAAAACAGTAGTGAGGGACTCCACGACCAAGCTCATGAATACTTGTGAAGTTTGGTGAAATGAGGCTAATCCATTTATCCTGGCTATGGTGAACAGTAGAATCCTCAGGGATAAGCTCTCCACTTGTTTTATTGGAATCTGACTTCCAATTTTTTCTGGATGCCCACGAAAGTATATGTGTACGTAGTCTTCCACTAAAAGACTGCCTCGTGTTTGGCCCATCAAATGCACAAATTCTCCTCTTCGAGAGAGACCAGTGATAAAGTAAATGTCCTCCACCTCTATCCTCAAAGGCATATGATCAATCATAAATGCATCGTCCTCGACACTCTAGTAGTGGATTATCATTTCAAGTAGAAGAGTGTTGGCTTTCATGTTGGGCATTTTGAAAAATTTCAACAAGCCACATCCCCTCAATGCATCTAATGCCTATTGATCATTCATAAATTCATTATCAGTTGTGGTATGCTCCCTCTCTCTCCATGTGATTGTCATCCTGGAAAAAAAATTGAGTTTCAACTGTTAGATTCTTGTATTTTAATTTCAAACCGCGTATACGCAGGTTCCTTTTACACGTAGTCATGTGTAGGGCCGTTGTATACGTGGGTTGATAACATCCAACCTGTGTGTACGTCGAGTTGAAATTTTTAACATAAATTCCTACGGTCAAACCTTAATAAAAATTTCCAAAAGCAATCACAAAGTAATGCAAGCTTGAATTTAGGGTTACCTGATGATTTTGATCCAATTTTAATGGTCCAATTCTTTGGGGGGCAAGTTTTCTCTTTTTTCTCCACATCTTTTGCTTTCAACACAAATGACACAAATGGTGAGTCAAAAGTTCACTTTATAGCTTTGAAATTGTCAAATTTTTCAAAACTTGATTTTTTTTTCCTCTTATGAATCTTTTAACTTGTGAGCTTGGATTGTCAAGAATAGGTTGTTTTTCCAGGGTATTTTGGATGTTTCTTTGAGATTTCGTATTGGTTCCATGACCGCCGACCTTTCATGGTAGGTGTCATTTACTCACTGGCATATAGGTTAGGTAAACCATTTTTTCCATTGCATCTTCCATACTAGCCTTGATTTGTCGATACACTTGCCATAGGGTCGATCCCATCATGCTATGGTTAGTAAACCATGTTCACTAACCAATTTTTAATTCATGAAACGATGGTAGAGCCATCCTTTATATGGGTATCATAGGTAGCACCTCACTAACATTTGTTGCCCATGTTGTTATATTGAGTAGGATCGGGAGTCCTCTTTAGTCCCACCATGACTTGTGCGTTGAAGACTCATTCCTCTTTGCTTCTTCACTTCATTCCGACCTTATACCCTAGAGGCTCCTTTGTGTTGAGTTATATTGCTGCATTGCATTTTGACTATTTGCACCTTCAGGCATTGAGTCAGCTTCACTTGGACTCGTGCTTTAGCCACTTATTTGACCATGCCTTCTACAAACTCAAACCTACAATCACTTAGCTTCTGCAACTCGATGCACCCTTTGATCCATGGAAGGAAAAACCCTTTGAGTGTCCTTTACTAGTCTCACCTCCCTGCATTGAGCATAGGAGTGTTCACATCCCAGGAACTAGATCATCTGTTTCACTGACACTCATTCTTTCCACTATACTATAGCATTCTTTTATTCTTTTTCTAGCTTAAAGAAAAAGACAAAAAAATTATATATTCCAAAAAATAATGGGAACAGGACAACATTTCCATATATTGTTGGCATCTAGAGTCAGTTGTGTCACCCTTGAATAAAGCACTCAAAGGAAAGTCTCTCCTCCATTTTGGGTGGGATTTATTTTGACGTAGGTATGCCTTAACCTTGTTATTGAGTCAGTTCTCCTCCGATTGGTTATCTCTTCCAATCATATGGAGAGTTCACTCGTGCCTCCTCAAAGATGAAGTTATACAGAGTTATCATATGCTCCCACATAGTCATCATTGGGTCGTGATTTTGTTTAAGGGAAGTAAACCTGAGACGCCCTCTCTGCGGTGTCTCTTGACCTATTTTTCAACCGGCCATTACTAGTTGTCAGTGTCATGTTTGTCATCACATCAGTTATATTGGTCGTTTTCTCATGCTAGTTTGAGAAGGTCTCCATTGACTTCTTGCTGGTGGGTCTTGTCCTTATCAATGACGACATATTGCTCAAAGGGCAGGCCTAGAGCTGCACCTTGGCCCTATTTTCATTATTGATAGGTCACCTTGTGCTCAACATTGATTAGTACGATGGGTCTTTGACTAAGTGGTTTCCCTTGTGTTCGACATCAGCTTTCATTATCACACATTGGGATTCATGTAGTGCCTTTGTTTCCATTTGACCCTATTGGTGGATTCCTCACCTCTGTGTCAGCTTTCATGATTGGTTGGTTCAAAGGGTTCCTATCGTGCACTAGCTACATCTTTTGTATGCCACAAACGTGCTTCGGTTGGGTTACTAAATCTTTTTTCATCCGATTCCTTCGACATTATTGGCCTACGGGTTACAGTCGCACTAGATTGATTAAGGATGCCTTAATGCCTTCCTTCTAGTGGATCTTTTCCTATCGACTATGGCTCATTGCTCTAGGACAAAGATCTAGAGTCCATTTGGTAGTACCTTGGGGTTTGTAGTCATCAGTCATAGATTCCTTCGCTATCGACAGTGGGAAACCATCATTGTCCCCTAATTGATAAATTCTTCCAGGTGTTCGACATCAGCTCATTTGTTTGCACTTGTTAGATTGTACAGGGTACCTTGACTCTCATTATCATTATCGGTGAGTATTCTCGCGTTTGTTAATGGTATACATCAATGATTGATAATCAAATGATTTCTCACATGGTTGACTTCAGATCATTTATTCCCATTGTGTATAAACGTACCACAACAGTTGGTGAAGACCTCGGGTTGCATCAACATTCTTTGGTTCACTTGTCAGTTGCTCCTATTGCTCCTAGTCGATAACATTCCACATTATATGTTGTAGTCCTTCACAACGACATCTTATATGTTGTCATCCGAGTTGTGAAATAGTATAATCTTATTCCATCATGTTCATTTGGTACTATTGGGATCAGTTTTTGACATCAGTGATCAGCTCCATCCTTCAGCTCCATTGATCATCTTCTTATATATGTGATGTTTAGACATGTACTTGTTCGATCACAATAAGATGATCCATTATGTACTTTCAGTTCTTTATACTTGTATACATAGTGGATCTGCTTGTACTTTATATGCAGACATGGTTTACATTCTTTGAGCATGGGTATGCCTACCTCAAACAGCTGTTTTTTTTCTAATCTCTTTTTGATGGCTTGGCAGGCTGAAATCTGGGGAAGTTCTTCTTAGTTTCAACAGGTTTCCTTTCCATATACTTAATACATTTCATCCATCATGTACCCCTTCTAACCTCATATATTAGGGGGCATCTGTTATAGCTCCAAATATCACCCTTAGTATTTTTTGATGCTTGGTTTATGGCCTAGGGCAACCCCTCCTTCTAGACTTGGTCCAAATATTTTAAAAACAGTGTTTTACTCCCTATACGCTACTTTGCCCTATGATAAAAGCATGTTCACACGGGTTAATCAATACCCAACATGCATATGTGTTAAAACACTTAGAAAAATTAAATTTCCTTAACTATGGGTGGAGTTCATGGGTTTTACCTATTGATTACCTCCTAGTTCCCGTGGCCCAAATGTTTCCCAACTAAAAGCCTAATTGGGAGAAGTATAAATAGACTTCTATGGGAAGGCCTTAAGGGGGAGAGAAGAGATAGAATTACTATACTAAGATTATCCCCTGACCAAGTCTGAAGTATCCCTATGCTTCAAGCACTTCCCCAAGTTTATGAAACCCTTGTTTCCTTGACTGTTGATATTCTCCCACTTGCTTGAGATATCATGGTATTGGTTATGGAAGGAGGCTATTGAAGACTAGGTCTAGACGGATCTGGAGGACAATTTCTCTTGGAGCCGGAAGAAGAAGAATCAAGTGAACTCTTTCCGTGTTTATTATAGTTTTCTACAATAAAAAGAAACACTACCTTGTTCCTAAGATTGACCTTGTTTATGCATCATATGTTGTTGTAACTCATGTATGAATGTCATTTCGATGTATAACTAATCATCTTACTAATACGACATAAAGTTGACTTCTTTAAAATGCTTTATCTATATGCTGATATGTATGCTCGGATTGGTTGATTTGTAGATTCGAAGATCATCAGGAGTTGCAGAGGGTTTGAACCCTGCTGGAACTACCCAAACAAAGGACATCCGGGTATGTTCATCCTTACATAGTTTGTTTATTTAAGCATGTTGCCTGAGTTGTATGCGTGTTTCTTGCTGTAGATTACTCTTGCTCTGTTGGGGTTCTAACCCAAAGCCCTAGGGTCGTTATTCCCATAACACTTAGTTTTTATCAACAGGGACTTGATTTGAAACCCATTCAGTCAAAAGGAACAAGGTAGAAGAAACCTACCGTAAATATCTTCTCTACCTCATCCTTAATAGCCACAACTTTCCCAGGATGAACTGGTTGAATATTTTTCCGTACACGCTTTCCATTTTCGTAAGTCTTGATCAAATATTGAACGATCAAAGGATCAATTCCAGGAATTTATTCATAAGACCAAGAGAATACATCTCAAAACTATTTAAAGAGATCGATATAGATTTTGATTTCATGAGGGGAACACTCATATCTAAAGAATATATTCTCAATAACATTTGGATTGCTAAAAATGTTCACCATAATGGTTTCTGAAATATTAGCCATGTTACCTTTGATAAACATATCTGATGGAGCCAAAGGGTTTATAATTTTATGAAGATTTCCGTTAGAAATCGGAGTAGAAAAATTTGACTCAACTTCGCACAAGCTGGGGTGAAAATAGGGCCAATGATGCAAATCATCCCATAGTCTTTCTGCACCAATCTTTGCTTCTAGAATTTACTCTCCAGATGGTAAGAAACTATGAAGGCAATCTTCAAAATTTCCAGCTTCACCAGAATTATAACAAATAACTTGTACGCAACCACTAGCATCCCCTCCTCCTCTTCCATAGCCTCATGATTCTCCACGCGCTACACCCACACCTTGATCCCGTGGCCAAGCTTTTGCATGCATTCGGTAGGTAGGGGTCCTCTCCATCATTAATTAATATATTAGACAATGGAGCTCATCATGACCTATAGACTTGTAGAAATTGCAAAAAAAAGTGCTAAGGGGTGTGTACAAACTTCTGTAGCAGATGACAATTTTTTATCACATGTTGTCCTGTAACCTAACATATAGTGCACCATGGCACTACTCTTGTGCTTGGCCCAGTGGTATTTTCCGGCTTCATGGGGATAGGTCCTCCCCAATAAGATAATTCTGATAAACTGGGAAATGGTCTTTATCATGCCCATGGCCCTTGCATTTCAAGCACCAATCTTCAACGCACACCTCAAGCTGGGCTTCCTTTTCCTTCTTGACGCTCTACAAATCCAAGTGCAGAATTTCTAGCTACGAGTGGATATGTTGTACTCCAATATTCAAATATTGTATTGGCGAATTTTCCAAACTCATCGCGACCTCCACAGCTTTCGTTTGTGTTGCTATCTTCTGCTGTGATAATGATCTTAAGTGGGGAAAAACGAAGCAATGTACCAATCTTTCCCTTGATCATCTGTGATGTTCGTATTAGCCTGTCAGATCAGACATTTTAGTCTCTGGTCAAAATCCCATGAACATTCATTCACCACTTTCTTTATCTCCTTAAACTCTGTAACAAACTATACCTGAGATTTAGGATTCTTAAACTCACAGTTCAACACTTGTTGAGTATCTACCAATGTCGTAACATGGTGATTTTGACAGTACTTGATATACCAGGTCAGTTCTCTATCCTATAGTGTTTTGACAAGCTATTCTTTCTTTATATTATCATTGGTAATCTACTTTGTGGTCGATACAGAATCTACCACGAACCAAAAATGTTCGGGGTCTTCACTTCCTACCCCTTTGAAGATCAACATCTTCATTTTGTTTGCCATGTTGAATGGTGGAGGTGGAGGTGGAGGTGGTGGTGGATTTGATGGATGAGGTATCCACAGGATACCCTGACTTACCAACTATAACGCACTTTTCGGTCTATTCAGAATAGTTCCATCATTGTCACTTGAGGAGGATACTAATAGCAGACTGTATTCAGAGCCTAATTCTCCATTCCTTCTGAAGGGTTTTCCGCTTTGCATAGTCCCAAACATAAAGGTAATGGCATAACCCATTTTTCACACAACAACATATTAATCCAAGTTTTCAAAGATTGTAAGTAGTTACCCCATGGTCCCTTAAAGAGCATGTGCTCTGCTACACTGTAACTAACAATTGTATCGACCGTGAACTCAGTCACAAATTCTCAGAGTGTTTGATCAATGACTCACATGATGTTTTTTTATGAAGATTCCAAGCACCTCACCAGCTATGGAGTCCACATAATAGATTTGTTAAGTCTCCATGTACCCTGATTGTTCAACAATCTAGACAACTACTCGTGCAATTTGGAAGGGAAGAAATAACAAAAGTTCTCAGTTTCATCTGAGTATAAGTATCTACTCAACCACTAATCCTTCGATAACTACAGTTTTGTGTTCTCCTTAGCTACAAATCCATGTTCCTTTCAATCAAGCCACTTCTAAATTTCTTTCTTGGTAGGGAACCACTTATTTGACATCACACATTCCTCAAATTGATCCCAGTCTTGGAAACAAAACCATTTGTTGGCTTAAGGGGTCTTGACCCAGGTTCAGAGTTATTCATGCCAACCAAAAAAACCCTAACTGCTCGCCCTTTCAGAAACAAGCTATGTAGCTCAGGCTATAGTCTCACCCGAAGCAATATTGGTGGATGCTAGAACAAAGCTTCTACATCTAGAGGTCTTTTTATTGGTTTTCCTAAAGTTATTATAGCTTAGATATACCTTCACACATACCTATTCCTTTCAACTGTCATATATTGCAATTCTATCGAAATGACCTTCTGACCTTTGTGTATGTATTTACTTATACTTAACATGCATAAAAGATACAAATTCACTACTTTCGTGAAATAAACTGTATTTTCTAAAGCCCTTACGATCTATATCTATCGTCATGTAGATCTACCCTTTATGAATAGTTAAGTAGAACATATCTTCCTCGCGACTTCACGATCTCTTTGAAGGGGGTTAATTACTATGCATAGATATTACAGATATATCTTTTTTGCACAGAAATAAAGCGTTAAGTCACATAAGACAGTTCACAGAGTAAAGATACATAAAATTAACAGAAATAAATAAACAAGGCACATATGCACAAATTTTTCTCAAAACAATCTTTATTATGAATAAGCATTCAATTACAAACTTCTCCTCCCTACGCACTCAGCTGCAGGGGCCCACGAACTCAGTTGTGGACTTGCCAAGGTCTCCACTCACTCAGTTGCAGGATCCTTCCGCTTTTTCCTAAGTACAGGAAACAAACTTTTCCTCCCTTAGCACTTTGCCCTTATAATGATTCTCTATCAAAATTCATCTTCTTAGACTCACTATGACTCAAGTATATATATCCTTTTCATTACAATACCATGGCCCACGGACCATGGGTGAGTCTGAAAACCAACATATCACCTACTCATACAAGGGACTAATGCCCCTTTGAAACTTTACTTAGCTTCACGCTCCACTTCCACATTTCCTAGAGACTTTACATTCTTTATCAAAAACTATTACAAAAATTGACTTAACTGACAAAATTTGACACTCGGGACCAGATCCCAAAAAAGATGCATAACGAAACAAAAAGGTGTTATATCTTAACCTATATGCCAGTTCATAAAATTATACCTACCACGATAGTTCTATGATCATTGAATCAAAGAAACAAAAAAACATCACTAAGTCTTTGTTACCTTGAAAAATAACCTCTCCCAACACTTGAAGAAAAAAGTCAAAAGTTCATAAAATTATAAAATTTAAAATAATGACCTTTAGAAAAGTGGGTTTTTAAATTTTGGCTATAGAAAGAGCTTTTGGACTGTCCCCAATTCATTTTCAGCATCCAAGTGTTGAGAAGAGGGCTCTTTGAGCAAATTTGGGGAAACCAATCTAATCAAATCCACCAATGAATTCATAACACACAATCTTAAGGTAATTCTTATCCTCAAAATTATCCATTTGATAGAATATTTCATGATTTAAATCAATTTAATAGAGGGATTTTTATTGTTTTCAAAAAATGCTTGGTGTGTATGTCGGTCAAAAATTTAAAAGCCCCATATAGAAATCCCTATATGAGAGTTTTCTGAGGGAAATCCACGTGTGTACATGATTGTCTCTTAGAAACGTTGCATACACATAGAGTATGATTGAAAACCTCAATTCCTAACACATTAAATCCCTCAATTTTATAGGATTTTGATCATTTGGAGAGAGAGACAACATAGTGATTTTGATAATGAAGTTTTAAATAATCAAGAAGCATTGGATGGATTAAAAAATTGTGTATTTCTCAAATTCTTCATGATGCCCAACATGAGAACATAGACTTGATTGTTGGAAATGCTAATTCATTATTCGCACCCAGAGTAGGACCTATTGATCATAAATCATATGCCTTTACGGAACGAAGTATAAGATATGTACTTCATAATAGGACTTTCCTAAAGTGGAGAAGTAGTTGACCTGAAAGGAAAGTCTCGTGGAGGCCTTAACATTGCAGATTATATGTTTGTATGCTATTCACCAGAGACTAATAAGGTCTGATCACAAGTTACGATAAAAGCTATTACAAGTCTGTCAATAAAAATCATCCATTTCACCATTTTCAGGATAGCAAGTTAAACATAATTACATCAGGCTTCACGACCTATT
The DNA here is from genome assembly GCA_031772625.1 of Pinus tabuliformis. Lineage (NCBI taxonomy): Eukaryota > Viridiplantae > Streptophyta > Pinopsida > Pinales > Pinaceae > Pinus > Pinus tabuliformis. The sequence continues at coordinate 290,732,108 of CM062820.1, forward strand.
ATGTTCTTGGTAGTAGAATTCCTAAGACCAATAGTCTATGATTGGTTTATAATTCTCTTAAACAATATGAAGAAACAATTGACAATATTTAGATAGGGAAAAATAAATAACTTTGGCTATGGTAGCATCCTGTGCTCATTTTTCTTTGAGTGGATTCCGACACTACAACCCAGAGTAGCTACTGCTATCAAAAATCCTAGAGATATTAGGATGGCCAAATTGGCAGATCTGATCAAGTGACTTGGTGGAGGAGAACTCACTCAGGTGGCCTTCAATGATGAGTTCTTCCATTGTTGGGAGGAACAAGTCATGGCCATAGAGGATTACCCCTATGCAGGTTTAGAATTCTAAGAGGACCAAGAGTTAGTACTTCCATAAGTAGCTCCATGGGGAAAAATTAGTAAAAAATATCATTTTTAACTTATTTGATATCTTTTGGAGTTTTGAATATAATATCTACAAATTCAAAGTATTTTTTTGTGAAACAAAAAATTTACAATATTAAATGATGATGATACAAATATTGGACCAATGAGATTTGATGGTCTACCAAGACATAGGCATCACGGGAGAGAGTAGCAACAGAGTCTGAAAGATTTCTTCATGTTGTTCATAGGAACATAGAGAGCTTGACTCACCAGGTTCCAATGGTAGAAGTAGAAGACCTCCCTAAGGCTATACAGAGACAAGTGATTGGAGTACCACGAGAGTGGGTGAAACTCTTCCGACGAGTAGAAAATTCCATATTCTTCTTCTAAGATGCTCATCTAGGGTAGGGCCTACATCCATAGATTTTAGCTAACTCATAATTTTTATAGATGGACAGGATCAGGCTTAAGCCCTAGTTTTGTAGGACATTTGTCCACATCTTGTAATATTTTGACATACTATATCTATCTATATACAAATATATTGTGATGATTCGATCATATATACAAATGATTTTGTGATATTTTTATTTAATGTTATGAATGATTAATGTGTCAATCCAATGTTTGGTTAGCTATAGAATCAAAAAATGCATTACATGATCGTGAAATATGAATGGAAGTAATAAAAGTGAATGATCTTCACAATAATCTCACTCTCAGAAATTCACAATGTAATAAAGGATCCCTCATAGGAAAAATCCATTTAATTGAGACACAACCAGTTGTGAATCCAAATAAACCAGTAATGATACAATATATAATATATTTTTTCAGATAGTAAATTGATAATGACATTGTACTCAACCATATTATTAGAAGCAAGACCAATACATATGCCTCTTGAGATTAACAACTTACCATATGGATAATATATTACCCAAGTGATGGAAGATAAATTCTAAGTATGGCTAATAACACCATCTACGAATCCTAAATACACAAAATCACCCATCAAAACCTACCAAGGTGGATCAAAAAATGTCATCATCACCAGGAGACCCATAGGCAGAAACAAAATACTAAGGCTACAATATTTACAAAAGAAATCAAATGCTAGGAAAGAGCCTAGGCATAATACTTTTTGAGATAGAGCCCATTTTTGGGCTTTGACAACACATTTTCTTCAAAGTAAACCAATTCATATGCACCCTTCTTCATGACCATTTTAACGATAAAATGACCGTACCACATAGATTTGAATTTTCATGCCCCCAAGGTGTCTTTATCTTGGTCATAGACCAAAACGAGGTCACCTTAAGAGAAAACCATAGGTCGTACAATCTTATCATACTGGGATTTTACTCTTTTCTTTTGATCTTCATTAATTGTGGTTGCATCCTGATGCTGCTCATCGAGATGTTCCAAATCAATGAGGTGCTTTTCAAGAGTTGAGGTGCCTAGAAGAAGCTAGTCTACCAATTTGATAGATGGAATCTCACATTCTATAGGAAAGATTGATTCCAACCCATAAACCAACTGAAAAAGGAGTAAACCCCATGGAAGTATTAATAGACATTATGTGTGATCTAAGTGCACGATATAGCATGATGTGCCAGTTGGACTTAGGTTGATTGATTGTCCTTTACATGATAGTCTTAAGGGATTTATTGACAACTTCTACTTGTCCATTAGCTTGAGGATAATAAGGAGACGAATGCTCCTACTGAAATAAAAAAATTCAAAGCCAACTCAAACATCATCTTATTCTAGAAGTGACCACAATGATCAGTGAAAATCTCTTTAGGAATATCGAAGCATGAAATGATTTGATTGAACATGAAAACAGTTGTTGTCTCCCCGTTGTTATTAAAAGTAGGCATAGCTTCGACCCACTTAGTGAAGTAGTCTAGTTATATGATAATATAATTATGGCCCCTAGTTGAAACCAAGTTATAGGTATTAAAATCAATACCCCAGTTAGTAAAGGGACCAACCATGATGACAAGAAAAAGAGAAGCTAGATAAGAGCACATGTTTCGAGTATAAAATTGACAAGAATGGTATCTCTTGACTACCTCAATAGAATCTTTAAAAATTGAGCGCCAACAATAACGTACATGCAAGATTTTTTGGGTTGTAGAAAGATCAGATAGATGACATCTAGAAGACCCACTGTGGAATTCATTCGATGCTGACTCAACTTCTTCTAAGATTAAAAAATTTCTAAGGATTTAATCAATCCCATGATGATATAAAGTATGACCAATGATAAGATAATTTTTAGCCAGGTGATGCGATTTTTCACATTCATCCTTAGAAAAAGATAGAGGAAACTTCAAAGTATGGAGATATATGGTTATATCTCCATACCAAGGATCTTGTGACGAGATAAGAAAGAGATGGTCATTTGGAAATGATTCTTCATAAATAACATCTCCTCCACAAGGCAATTCTGAAATCAATTATGAAAACACTAAATATTTTCTTCGACCTAGATGACATGAAATTGAGATAAAACTTTTGCAAAATGACAATCCGTTTATTTTATTTAACTCAAATCACTCCCCTAATGAGAAAAAATTAAAATGGGTTGACTTTAGCCAATACAAAGGATTTTATTAGTAGAATGTAATGATGGAGTCACTGGACAGCATTAACTACTACCAAAGCCAATTTCTCATTAATATGAGAATACCTAAGTTTAGGACCAACTAAGCCATGACTTAGATAATAAATCACATGCTCCCTAAGGGAATTATCTTCTTGAACTAGAACCATATTAATAGTTGATTTTACTGTTGTGCAGTACAAAAGGAAATTTCTTCTATAATTAGGTGGAGTCAGAAGAGGAGCAGAGGTCAATAACCTTTTCAAAGCATCAAATGAGCATTGAGAAAAATTGTCCCAAATAAATGGAACTCCTTTCTTAAGTAAACACATAAATCCTTTTGTGATTTCAACATAGTTTATGATAAATATCCTTAAAAAATTGGCTTTTCCTTGGAGACTTTCTAGTTGGTGGATACTTGACGATGGAGGAAACTAAAGTATTTCCTCAACCATGAAGGGGTTAACATAAATCCCTTCATTAGACACGATGAGTCATAGTAACCAACCATATGTAACCAAGAAAATGCACTTATTAGGGTTCAACCAGATTTTATAGTAACAACATCTCTCAAATACTAAACGTATGTGTTTTGGATGTTTCATTCTCTTGCGAGAGTGAGCACCTAAATCATCCAGATAAGCTTCAATTATATGCTTAATGTCATGGAAATCATAAGGCATAGCCTGCTGAAAGAAAGCCCAATATTTTTAAGGCCAAAAGGCATTTTCCTGTATGCAAACATTCCCTAGGGGAAAATAAATGTTGTCTTATGTTGATCTTCAAGGAAAATTGTTATTTGATTTTATCTTGAAAATATGTCTATGAAGGAAATTATTTCATTTCCATCACACTCATCAATAATCTGATGGATGAACAAAGTGGGGAAATTGTCTTTAGGACAAGCTTTATTCAAATCGATAAAATCAATGCATACGTGGATTTTTTCTTGGTGTTATATCTCCAAATATCACCATTGGTATTTGTGATGCTTGGTTTATGGCCTAAGGCAACCCCTCCTTCCAAACTTGGTCCAAATATTTTAAAAATAGTGTTTTACTCCATGTACACTACTTTGTCCTGTGATAAAAGTGTGTACAGGTGGGTTAGTCAATACCCAACCCGCATATATGTGTTAAAACACTTAAAAGAAATAATTTCCTTAACTATGTCCGGAGTTCATGTGTTTTACCTGTTGATTACCGCCTAGTGCCCATGGCCCAATTGTTTCCCAAGTAAAAAACTAATTGGGAGAAGTATAAATAGACTTCTATGGGAAGGCCTTAAGGAGGAGAGAAGAGATAGAATTACTATACTAAGATTATCCCTTGACCAAGTCTGAAGTATCCATGTGCTTCAAGCACTTCCCCAAGTTCAGGAAACCCTTGTTTCCTTGAGTGTTGATATTCTCCCACTTGCTTGAGGTAACATGGTATTGGTTATGGAAGGAGGTTGTTGAAGACTAGGAATGGACGGATGCGGAGGATAGTTCTGCTTGGAGCCGGAAGAAGAAGACTCAGGTGAACCCTTTCCGTGTTCATTATAGTTTTCTACAATAAAAAGAAACGTTGTCTTGTTCTTGAGATTGACCTTGTTTATGCATTAGATGTTGTTGTAACTCATGTATGAATGTCATTTTGATGTATAACTAATCATCTTACTTATATGATATAAAGTTGATTTCATTAAAATGCTTTATCTATATGCTTCTATGTATGCTTAGATTGGTTGATTTGCAGATTCGAATATCATCAAGAGTTGCAGACGGTCTGAAACCTGCTGGAACTACCCAAACAAAAGAATGTGTGTTTCTTCCTCCTTAAGTCACTCCCAAAGTGTTTAAATGTTTAATTGGAGATTTGGTGTTTATCCTATATCTAAACCCTAGATCTTCCCAAAAACAACCCTAGCACTCTCAATTCCTTTATACACTCCCCTACGCCTTCCTTCCTTATCCCTAAACCTTTTTTTCCAAAATACCCTCTAAACCCTTTGACCCAAGACCCTTAGTCCTAGTGCCACAACTAACTAGGCTCCCAAACCCCCTATGTTGCAAATAATTTCCCCCATCCCCAAGCCATCATGCTAAGTACCTTGTATCCTCCTCTATTACATTTATCCCTCCACCCACCTCCTTCATATTTACCCTTCCCGCTTTCTTATTCCCAAAAAACCACATTCCAACTACCTTATACCTCCTAGGGTTTGATATTAAACACCATGGAAGAAGAGGAATACAAACCACATAATGAGGAAGAGGAAATAGATAGAGAAGAAATAGAGGTCAATAAAATACACAAAGGAGTGAAAATACACAGATTTGAGTGCACATATCTTAGGGAACTCTTGGCATCTCCTATGACTGTGACATCCTTCAAATGGCTAGGCTGTTATGATTTCTGTGAGCAAGTTCAGGCAGTCCAACATCATCCTGAGTTGACTAGGCTCTTCATATCTAAAATTGAAGGCAACCGAGTCACTCTAGCAGGTAACACTTTTAATTTATCTAGTGCCATTATCTCAGCTATCACCAGAGTCCCAGATGTTGGGGAGAAATGGTTTAAAAAGCGTGATTTGGAGAGGAATTATTATGAGCCTTACATGAAACTAAGGTACTAAAATGAAAGAAGGGGCTATTTTCCTTTTTCACAACTCTTTGACAGATATGCCCCAATGATGGAGATTACTATGAAATATTTTTCATGTGAAGGTAGTTTTCTAGGCTCTATTCTTATCACATCCAGCTTTTAATGCATTTCACTAGGGTAAAAATGCTCAATATGCCCTACCATCTTTTCCAAAGTGTTGTGAAGATGGCCTACATTGCCCAAAAGAGGGAGTATAAAGATCAAATGAAGAGTCTATTTCATCATTCCCTCATTAAAATTATTGTCCTTTATCATTGAAAGGAACTCAACATTGCTTGGAGTACCTTCATAGCTAATCCCATTTCACTAATTCATCTACTTAGAATGTTTAAAGCATCTCTTCATCATCTCATCCTTCCACCTCCATTCCTCCATCTCAGCGCATAGATCATTCATCCTCATCTGATGAGTCACCCTCACCATCACCTCCATCATCACCATTCCATGGGAATATTCATTCACCTAATAGAGATGAATTACAAGAGCAAGAGCACATTGAACATGGTGAGGTCATCAATAATAGAGGGGATGGTTTGGTAATTTTGACACATACTTATCAGAGAGGACATAGGCAAGTGTTTTCCCCACAGATTGTGGGAGGAGCCTTGCCTTCTTCATCAAAAAACTAGGTACATAAGGGCAAGGAGAAGATGACAGAGATAGAGATCCAACAACAGCAGGAGGACCTCCATGAGATATAAAATGATTTTGACTTAGTTGATGTAAGTGAGCATGATGACAGTGAGGGCACAAGAATTTTCATCAATGGAAAGGACACACTCATTGGGGAGCTCCTGGTCAACTTGCTAGGGCAAGAATTGAAGCCCTAACTCACCAAGAAGAAAATAAGAAGCTTGATATACTTGAAGAGGCTTCCCTCCATGACTAGCCACACCAAAAATTAGCTCTTTGACCAATTTTTAAGACTCTTGGTTGAATTTTTGTAATATTGTCTTTCCTCTCTTTTTTGAGGAAATTTCATATCAGATCCTTGGTTAAACACGCAGTGCGCTAGGTGTTGTGCACTTTTTTGAGCCATGTTTTAGAGGAATGGAAACCACCAGTGGATTCAGAAGGACCAAGACATCTAGAAAAACCATATTTCTAGCCCTAGAATGCAAAACTGGTAGGTGAAAACGGAAAGTACTACCTAAAAATCATGTTATTGCCTCAGTTCTAGATCAAGTGCTGCGCGTTTGAGTACTCTTGGGATAATGGAGTTTAAGAGGTTCAAATGAATCCCGTTTTGAAAACCAAGGGAAATTTTCGAAACTAGATAGGATAAGCTTTCCAATGAGCTATCCCGGGTTCAATTTGGAAATTAGGAAGGAAGGTAAAACTGGCTATGAACATGGTGCTATGCATTTGACAGTAGCACTGCCCATTTGACATTGGTGCTGCGTGTTTGACAGTTGGCCCAATTTTTCACTGTTTCTATCCAAATTCAATTTTTACCTATGGTAAATCAACATTTTACTGATTTAATTGATGTGGTTGATTTAATTGATGTGGTTGATTTAATTATTATGTTTTTACTATTACCTATGGTAAGTACATTAGGTAAATGGCCCCCATGACTTGTAATGAATCAGTTCACTTAAGTTAGGGATGAGTCACTTTGACCACCCTACACTCTAGCTATCAGTTCAGTTTTTTTTGTAACTACTCCTCCTCTCATGGATTTAATCGCTAAGGCTAGAATGAGTTGATTTTGAGGCCTATATCATGTAATATTTTAGTCACTCTACAGGTTGGACTCCATTGGATATTGTATTAGTGTTTCAAAATTTGGCATGGAATATATTAGATGAGTTGCAGCGATTTTGGTGGGATTCTTGTGGCATGGTATTTTGATATTGTTTCTTCTTCAGTTACATATGTATGAATGTTGTGTACCTTTCATGATTCATTTCAATTTAATATGTTTGATCTTCAAGGTGTGATAAGCATAATTCATCTTCGATGCTCTGTTTTGGGAAAATCATCATAATATGTTTCATTTCTTCAGTTTAAAAGGAATTCATGGTTTTCATGATCTTTTTAACCCCTCACTAGTCTAAACCATTTCATCACTATACTACAAAGTGTTAAAGTAACATTCCAACCTTGCCCCATCAGATGTCTGCAATTCTGATTTTCTTTTTCCCCAACCTAGTTCACTCTCTAACCTATTTCACTCATCTAGTGACTACCCCAATCAAAATCAAATCAAAGAACCCTTTGCACTTTATATCTAGCCTAGTACCATAATCTATCTAGCCTTCTTGGTTGTGATCCTTTGGAGATAGTGTTATAGACATTTTTGTGCCTTACAGCATTGAGCATGAAATGTCCATAATCCAAGGGATCCAAAGTCCCTAAAAGTGTTGTTCCTGCCCCTAAAGGAACAAGGTCAACCAATGACAGCTTCTCCCAGAATTTCTCCACCAAAAACCACTCAGAAACAGTCAATTCAGGATCAATTCAGATGCTCTACTTGCTGCCTGCATTGCAATGCACCCCAGTACACTAGCTAGGTGCGTTGCAACGCACCTAAATGCACTACCAGGGTGCACTGAGCGAGAAATTCCAAATGGCAGTGTCATTCCGCGAGGTGGAAAGACACTGAAAGCTTCCAAAATCTTCTCCAATGACACTTGCCTCAATGAATTCGACTAGTGATGAGTAAGAGGCTCTCAACCTCCAAGTGGAAGCAAGAACTGACAGAGAGAAGCCACAAGTCAAAACATAAGCTGACTCATCCTCTCTGCTTACATCTATATATGGGTCTCTCACCCAGAGATCCAGGAGGCTGGAATTTTGTACTTTGCAGAGAATTGCTGTTGGTTTGAGATTGAGATTAGTACATTGGGTGATTTATGCTTTGTTGGAGGAGAGGAAGGGATTCCTTTGCTGGGAGGTAGATGCTGGATCGGGACTCACTTGGTTGTATCTCCTCTTGGACTTTCTTATCATATCAATAAAACTATTTGAGTTTCTCCTATATGCTTGTATATCAATGATGCTTTCTTATATTTGCATATTTAGTTTATATCTGATCCTAAACTAGTTATGAATGTAAATCTATGTCTTTTGTGTAGTTTTCCTCTCTTGTGATCTTGCAGGAACTTGGTGAAGCTGGACCAGTGAAGGAGCAAGCAGTGGGAAGCGAACAAAGGAGAGAACGATTGGATCGACAAACTAGCGGAAGACACCGGTTAGTTACATCCTTCTTCTCCATTTACATTTCATAAAGAAGAATACGAAGATAGTTTTCCTTGTTTGTTGCTAAGGCACTATCACACCTTAGAGTGGGATAGGGGCATTCCGAATTGGATACTTTTCCCAACAACAAATTGGCGACTCCACTGGGGACCGTATCTAGTTAGTTTATTTGTGTTTCTATTGATTGTTTGTTTCATAAACACAAGAAGAAGCAATCGAAAAGCATTTGCCATTATCAAATGCGAAGTAGCTGCTACTTCAATCCTTTCACTAGGATTTGTTTATGATCTGAACAGCTGATCCACAAATGCTCTAACAGCCCTTTGTGATAGATCTTAGTCCTCCTTTAAATCATCCCTCTAATTGTACCTAATTGATAGCTTTTATCCGGCCAAAAACTGTAGATTAAACTGCAAACCGTGACCCAGAACCCAGAGACAGTTCTCGTTTCTGCTTCAGCGCAGGCTCTGTGAAGAGGTTCTGCATTTCAACGCAGGTCCCGAGAGGGCTACCTGCACTGCAATTCAGTTTCTCTGTGCTGAGGGTGCGCTGATCAGCTTTGGCCTTGTGCAGCTGTGGTTCCCGGCTTCCTTTTGATCAGTTTGATCTCTATTTTTTGCAACCTGTTATCAGTGTGTGTACCTATCTGAAACCCCTTTTCTTTGCCTCAATTCTGCCTCGGTTGTATCAAAGAAACTGTATTTGTTTTTGTGTATTTGTTACATCATTTGCAGTTTCCCATTACAAAAGTAAACTGATCATACTGTCGCCCTTAGATCTAGACCTGTCGTAAGTGTCGTTTTGATCTTAGGAGTGAGTTTGTTTGCTGTTCACAGTTGATTATGCTTTTACTTTTGTCTTTTGGTTTGAATTTATGAATTTCTAGTGTCGAAACAAGTAAATCATAAAGTGTCGTAATCGTCTTTTTGATTTCGAAAAGGAAACTTGTTTGTGTTTTTCACTTGAAATCGAATTCAAATTTGTACAACAGCTTTCTTTTTAGGCATCAATATTAACAAAGTGAAAACAAATACATGCATATGTGCATTTGCATTTTGACAGTTTGTATGGACTGATTTAGGAAAAGTGCATTTACAGTGTGCTCTATGCTCTTTGAGAAAAGATTGTGTCTTTCTTTTCCCCTTGTAGCTAGGTTTTTCATTGTTGAAAAGATATAAAAGCTTGCTTATCATCTTTAGACTGCATTTAGGAATTGTATCATACATCTTGTGGCGATCCAAAAAGGCAAACTTCTAAGAAAGATCAAACTAAAATAAATTGAATGAACTTAACAACGCTTTGTAACTTAACGCACAACATAGAGGTCTAGGCTAGAGACGTGTTCCGGCGTCGTAAAACCTGGTCGCTGGTCGCCTCACTGATGGTTGGGTGATTCCTCCTGAGAGACGATAAGTGCCAGTACGGATTGTGCTCCCACGTACCGTCGAGTATATATTGGGAGACCCCTATAGGCATAAAACCTTTATCCATAGGAAGCCGTGTCGGCCGCCCTACTGATCGCAATGCACTGAACACAGCATTCGGGAAGATTGACCGCCCGTACCTTAAAAAGTATTCTGCGGTTTTGCGAAAAGTTTGGCACACACTGTACCTAGAACTCCAGAGCAGTCCCTTTCATTCCTTTTCAGACTCCTTAATGGAAAAGGTCCATCTGAGAACTTGTCACTTCAGGCTCATTAAAAATCGAAGGAGACTAGAGTCATCTTTTGCTTTTTCTCGACTCTTTAAAATTGAAAAAGCAAGTTGTGTCTAAGCGTCGTTAAAATTTATTTTAAACGGAATAATCACCCTTTTTCCTGCGTTGATCTTTAGGTTGAGAAAATGGAGCCTACCAACCAAGGAATTCCCCTTGGTGGAAATCCTAGTCCCTTCTCCTCTTGGGGAGATGTTGGTGCGCCCCATATGGCCACATTGTTGCTTCCAGGACTGACAATTGGCTTGCCGGTCTGGCTCTTCTCAACCAATGTCGTTCAGAACACCACTATTCCTGAATAGTCGAATCAGCAGTTAGACGAGTCCAGAATTTCCCACCAACCTTCTACTTCCTCTAATTCTTCCTCTCTTCCTTCCTCTTCGTCTGACGGGACTGGTAAAGCTAAAAACCAAGTTCCTAAGGAGAAGAAGGAAAAGAAGAAGAAAGAGAAAAAGAAGGAGCCAAAGGCAAATAAGGGAAAACAAGTGTCGTCTAATGAAAATCCACACACAGCACTGACCAGGCCTAAATCGCCATGTGTCATTTGCAAGGGAGACCACTTTCACAGAGATTGTCCTTGCATCCCTCGGATACTAAGGGACTGGTCTCCCCGTTTGCACAATCCGGTGTCATCAACCTCTGATAGCCATGTTGAAAGTACACCATCAACTAGCGAAAGTGAAGTTCCAGGACAAAAAGGGAGAGCTAGACCTCCCTGTAGATTGTGTGAAGGCGACCATGCCCTCCACCGTTGTCCCTTCTTAGACGAGGCTAAAAGAGTCTTGGAAGATCGTCCGGTTTCACTGTTACGACTTCCTCCTGGATATAAAAAACTCTTGCCGAGTCCTTCGTTAGTTGAGAATCCAGCTGGCCCGCTCAAGTGGTCAGCTGAAGCGTCTATCATTGAGGATAAACCAACTGAATCCATACCAGACGAAAGTCAAAAGGTCGAGGCGGCAGTTGACCCGGTCTTGCCTTCAGAGGTTTTATCTTCGAATGATACAGTCACTAAAGATGATAAGGATGACACCATCCAAATTTTCTTCATCAACACAGACTCCGACGAACACGGGGGCAATCCACCCATTCCTTTATCGCAGGAAGGAAGTTCGTTAGAGTGATATCCGGTCATCTACTCGGTCCCACCACCAAGCAACCTAGTTGTGTCCTTCGACTGGAACCAACTAGGCAGACCCCGTTTGCCAGCAAGCATACCATTCTGAATTATCGTTCAAATATACAGAATGGTAATGGCTAGCACCATCATTGATGAGGGGGCATCTGTGAGTATCCTTTCCTCTATTGCTTGGAAAGCGCTTGGTTCGCCATCGCTTTTGCCTGAGATGAGAAATCTGACAGGCTTCGATAAAGGAACCAGTCGACCTTTAGGGATCCTCCCCAATGTGCCTATCACATTGAAAGGGAAGACCGTTCAAATGAACGTGATGGTCGTTCAAGGACCCTTGGATTATAACCTACTCCTTGGACGAGACTATATATATTACATGGGAGCCATCGTCTCCTCACTCTTTAGAGTAATGTGTTTTTCGCACGAAGGAAGAGTGGTCAAGCTCGTGGACCAGCTTTCATTTCCCGGATCACGCATCGCAAATAGTCATATACCATCCCTAAATGGTCTCTTCACACAAGAAGTGTCTCAACCCACGGTCCGTCCTCCCAATGAGCGCGAGTGATTCGGAAGGATATGACTGGAACCCAGGGGGCATGCGTCCTGGTCTGCTTCGGCAGGAAAACTTCGGGTATAGGGTAGGTTTCCGCGGGAGAATATGACTAGTCCGTACCCCGTCCGTGATTGGAAGAGGGGTTGTTCTAGAATAAGATTCTTTTGTCAAAGTTATGTGTTTGGCGCTCGTTGTCACTCACCTTTGTCTATCTCGGTAGACATCGCCGAAGAAGTGTTTCGTTTGAAAGATTAATGGAACAATCTTTGGGTAACCTGAAAGAGGTAGGCCTCTCCCAGTTAAACAAATGTTTTTCCTGCAAATTGAGGGGTAACCTTGAAACTCTATTTTATACCTGGGGGCATGCAAACCTTTTGGAGTGCAAGCAAGGGGCGGCTATTTATTTTTTAAATTTTTAGGTCCTCCCTTTAAACCTGTAGGTCTAACCCTTTAAACTCGTAGGATTAGTCGTCACCGAACTTGCATAAAGAAAGGATCCAGAGCAAAGCTTTGTAAGGCGCAAGCTCCATAAAAAATGGAATCTTAAATGAGACATTCTTATCATATGACTGGATTAATCGAGCAGTTTTAGCACATAGTTCATGCTCGTTAAAAAATAAACATAAGATCGAGCAAGTGTTTCAATCCGCGTTTAAGCTCGTTAAAAAATGAACTATCCTCCGGTAAATAACCACCGTGAATGTAACATTATCAGCCATTAAAGCCTTGGTCGTGTTTGCACCATCACCTCCACTTTTCCATTGGCCGATCATTCACCTCCATTTGATTGTTTACCCATTTTGAGGAACAGCTGCGAAGAGTGATTTCACTAGCCATCCTTGTGACACTGCCGTGATTAGAAAATTCCAACCCTTACCTGGAATCAGCGGCTACCCTTTTTATCACTCGTTCCTCAAAAGACGAGTCTTCTTTAAGCTCTTTTCATCTGACTCGTAAAATATGAAAAGATTGCCAAGTTTTGGCCTTCCAGCTCGTTAAAGCAACCAGAAGTGCTATCCCTCCTCTAGATTTTAATCTTTTTGGAACTGAGGGATTATTGCACAAAAAGATCGAGCGCTTGTTTTGTTCGGCTCGTTAAAACTATCGAAAATTCATCCCTTCTGTATTGTTTTATACTTTTTCGGACTTAAGGGATTAGATGACGAAAAAGGAATTCCGGAGTTATCTTTACGTACCTTTTCAGACTCTCTAAAAATGAAAAGGATCGAGTTATCTTTGTCGTTAAACTCGTTAAAAACATTAATAGTGACAAACTTGTCTTTAGACGAGAACGAGTTTCACTATCGCTAGGCTCGTTAAAACATAGCGATGGGTTTGCCCGAAGGGCAAATTATAGAACAAGCATATGTTATCCTCCTCAAGCTTGACAAAAATAAAGAGGTACTGGTCAGAAATGACTGGGGAAAATTGGGAAGAAACTCAAAGAACTTTTATTGGTAGCAAGTCACTCTTGAACATGACACTTCCACTCCGTGCCTGAGTCGGGTTGGGTTGTTTCATTCACCGGTCACATCACCATGGTCTCGCCATACCATCCATCTTTGGGGTAAATGCTACCAATCCATCACATAAGTGTCACCGATATGTTCAAGAGAAGTCATCCAGAGAAGTCAACCGTGTCCCATCCACTACCATACATTATCCTTCATTCTTTCATGACTGCCACCCTGAACCATATATCATCAGATCATTTTCACCTCCATCAAAATCATTTGCTCCGTTCCGTGTCACTGATGTGGGATACATTAAGGCCCTCCTTTGACGGGTTGCTTCTTGTCGACATCAACTCATTATCCAAGAAGTTGACCTAGGAACACCCCCTCAGTACTTTGAAGCTTGCATGCCTCAATGGCAAGTTTCTCACTTCCGGCGACAGGTATACATCAATGACCTTCGACCGAAAGATTTTGTGTGGTGTTCGATGCCAAGTCCTTTATTCACACCATGTGAATTGTACTGCAGTACCTTGAGGGTCATTATCATTATCGGTGATTCCTCTCGCGCTTGTTAACAGTTTACATCATTGACTGGTAATCAAGCGATGTCTTTCCATGTTCGACTTCAGAACATTTCTCACATGGATCGACTTGTACTTAGAGTGAAGATCCGACGAGATTGAAGACCCCGGATCTAGTTTCATCCATCCGGGCTGCAATATATATTCAGGAAAAATAAAGACATTGACATGTACAGCATTGCAACACAGATAATCATCCTACCAAAAGGATGATGATTTCATCAAAATCATCAGTCTACCATCAGACGATTGTCTGTCCTATGTACAGAAAAATGAATTTATAAAGCTGAGCATGGGAATGCCCGCCTCAGCTAGATCATGAAAACAGTATGAAAAATAATGTATTGTATTGTATCTTATTACAGGTCTCCTCCCAGCATTGGAAGAACTTCGGATCCTCCTAATAAAGCATTTCACCTGATAAACGGCCTCATACTTTAGGGGGCAACTGTTATAGACATTTTTGTGCCTTACAACATTGAGCATGAAATGTCCATAATCCAAGGGATCCAAAGTCCCTAAAAGTGTTGTTCCTGCCCCTAAAGGAACAAGGTCAACCAATGACAGCTTCTCCCAGAAGTTCTCCACCAAAAACCACTCAGAAACAGTCAATTCAGGATCAATTCAGATGCTCTACTAGCTGCCTGCGTTGTAATGCACCCCAGTACACTAGCTAGGTGCGTTGCAACACACCTAAATGCACTACCAGGGTGCACTGAGCGAGAAATGCCAAATGGCAGTGTCATTCCGTGAGGTGGAAAGACACTGGAAGCTTCCAGAATCTTCTCCAATGACACTTGCCTCAATGAATTCGACTAGTGATGAGTAAGAGGCTCTCAACCTCCAAGTGGAAGCAAGAACTGACAGAGAGAAGCCACAAGTCAAAACATAAGCTGACTCATCCTCTCTGCTTACATCTATATATGGGTCTCTCACCCAGAGATCCAGGAGGCTGGAATTTTGTACTTTGCAGAGAATTGCTGTTGGTTTGAGATTGAGATTAGTACATTGGGTGATTTATGCTTTGTTGGAGGAGAGGAAGGGATTCCTTTGCTGGGAGGTAGATGCTGGATCGGGACTCACTTGGTTGTATCTCCTCTTGGACTTTCTTATCATATCAATAAAACTATTTGAGTTTCTCCTATATGCTTGTATATCAATGATGCTTTCTTATATTTGCATATTTAGTTTATATCTAATCCTAAACTAGTTATGAATGTAAATCTATGTCTTTTGTGTAGTTTTCCTCTCTTGTGATCTTGCAGGAACTTGGTGAAGCTGGACCAGTGAAGGAGCAAGCAGCGGGAAGCGAACAAAGGAGAGAACGATTGGATCGACAAACTAGTGGAAGACACCGGTTAGTTACATCCTTCTTCTCCATTTACATTTCATAAAGAAGAATACGAAGATAGTTTTCCTTGTTTGTTGCTAAGGCACTATCACACCTTAGAGTGGGATAGGGGCATTCCGAATTTGATACTTTTCCCAACAACAGATAGCCCTCTCTAGCTTGGTAGGGCTAGCTAGCAAACCAAAATATTGGTTTGTGCTTACCACAGTTGGACTCTTCCTCAACCTTGGAGATTTGGAGGAGTGATAACAATGTGATTTGTATGACGTCCTGCTGCACTTCTTCGACCAACTTATTTGTAGTTGGACCCTCCATCATGAGGCACATGGTCCTCTATGTCTATTGGAAAGTCTTTAGGTTATCTTGGATAGGCAGAGTAACCTGGTTCGCTTCCTCTATCCATGGTTGAATCCAAGCCTTTAAAATTTGTTCTTTTTGCTATAGCTCCTTAATCCAAGCCATAATCTCTTGTATTGCTTCATCAATATATTCAAATCCATCCTCAAAAATTAAGGTTAATACAAAACTTTCCTTTATAATATCCCATTCAGCCGTTATGTGGCATAGCTTTGTCTCTAGGTACCAATTAATAGGGATAGTGTCTAAGGTATGGTAGAAAACATGTACCCACTTTGGTTGAGGTTATTCACCCCAAGATTTAGTCCACCACAATAGATGTCCACATAGGTCATCCTTCCCACTATAGTTCTCAGTCGTCCATGTGTTAGCATACCCAAACCTAAGTCTCATCATCCACTTATATTCCTTCAAACCAGCGAAGCATTCCTTATGTGTACCCCACCATCGTGCAGGCATAGCATGCAGCGCCAATTCAAGTGCCTGAAATTGATGTTCCTTGGGAACCTCCCTTTCAAACTCATCTAGAAGGAGATTAAAATCATTTAAGGCATCATGATGTGGAATCTTTCTTACCTGAGTGGATACACACCATAGTGATTTGGTCATCATATTGCAACACAACGTAGATACTTCATGCAACCAATTGTGCCAGTGTTTGAGCTATTCATATGAATCTAAGGTGCAAGAGCTATTTCTATCCTACACAATTTGTCCATCTATAGTGGGATTGATCCAATATTCTTTTAATGTAGTGATATTGTATATTTGGTCTAGATCATCATCATCCTCCATAAAGTCACTAATAAGTTTAGTATAGCGTGCTCCTTCAGCATGGTCCAATGGCACAATAACCCTAAGATCCTTCCTCTCAAATCTCATCTTCCACTACTTCAGATTAATCATCACATCCATATCAAAGATCCAATCAATTCCTATTAGTGCAAGATATGGATTACTTTCATCCACTATTTTGATTACTTCAAAATCAGCCAGCACACTTGTGCCCTCAATGTCTATTGTCATACCATATAAGCACCCCATCGAAATAGTCTTCTGCTGATTGGCCATGCGTAGTTGTATAGCATACCTTTAGAGCACAGGTCTCCTGATCCTTTCCCATGTATTCTTAGGAAAAACGTTCGTATCAGAACCCAAATCTAGCATGAATTAATCCATTTCATATTCTCCTATTTGCGCGGTCAACCTCATCTCACACCCTGTCCTCTTCTAATTCTTACCTAATTTCCTCATAGCATGCTATTCCGACGAAACCTTAATATTACTTACACAATTGTCTATTAGCTCTTGGAGCCCTTCTACTTCCTTCTTATTGCACAAAAATTTCATACAGGTCTGAAGGAAAGTTGCTGACAACAAAGTATCCACAACTTACACTTCACTATTCCCAGCTAATTGCTCTTGACTCCAAAATGTAAAAGCTTCAATGAAGCTCTTCTTTGCTGCCACAAATTTTTATTTAGCTTGTTGACATCAAACCTGACTTCCTTTTCAGCAGCCTTGCGCACCCATCCCTTAGTTTCTGGCTGCTTTACCTTGTCTTCACCTGTGGCTATACGATTACAAATTATAATATTAACAATGTGATCTTCTTTCCGAGGCTCCGCTTTCATCATCTGGATATTCTGTGTAGGCTATTGGGTTCGAATCTTATTTTCTTGCATCTTTGATATAATGGTCGGGTAATATTATATCACGTGATCGAACTGTCTACAATACTAAAAAGTTAGATGCGATAGGTTCTAACAGTCGTATTCAAAATTTCCAGCTTCACCACAATTATAACAAATAACTTGCACGCAACCACTGGCATCCCCTCCTCCTCTTCCATAGCCTCATGATTCTCCACGTGCTACACCCACACCTTGATCCCGTGGCCAAGCTTTTGCATGCATTCGGTAGGCAGGGGTCCTCTCCATCATTAATTAATATATTAGACAATGGAGCTCATCATGACCTATAGACTTGTAGAAATTGCAAAAAAAAGTGCTAAGGGGTGTGTACAAACTTCTGTAGCAGATGACAATTTTTTATCACATGTTGTCCTGTAACCTAACATATAGTGCACCATGGCACTACTCTTGTGCTTGGCCCAGTGGTATTTTCTGGCTTCATGGGGATAGGTCCTCCCCAATAAGATAATTCTGATAAACTGGGAAATGGTCTTTATCATGCCCATGGCCCTTGCATTTCAAGCACCAAACTTCAACGCACACCTCAAGCTGGGCTTCCTTTTCCTTCTTGATGCTCTACAAATCCAAGTGCAGAATTTCTAGCTACGAGTGGATCTGTTGTACTCCAATATTCAAATATTGTATTGGCGAATTTTCCAAACTCATCGTGATCTCCACAGCTTTCGTTTGTGTTGCTATCTTCTGCTGTGATAATGATCTTAAGTGGGAAAAAACGAAGCAATGTACCAATCTTTCCCTTGATCATCTGTGATATTCGTATTAGCCTGTCAGATCAGACATTTTAGTCTCTGGTCAAAATCCCATGAACATTCATTCACCACTTTCTTTATCTCCTTAAACTCTGTAACAAACTATACCTGAGATTTAGGATTCTTAAACTCACAGTTCAACACTTGTTGAGTATCTACCAATGTCGTAACATGGTGATTTTGACAGTACTTGATATACCAGGTCAGTTCTCTATCCTATAGTGTTTTGACAAGCTATTCTTTCTTTATATTATCATTGGTAATCTACTTTGTGGTCGATACAGAATCTACCACGAACCAAAAATGTTCGGGGTCTTCACTTCCTACCCCTTTGAAGATCAACATCTTCATTTTGTTTGCCATGTTGAATGGTGGAGGTGGAGGTGGAGGTGGTGGTGGATTTGATGGATGAGGTATCCACAGGATACCTTGACTTACCAACTATAACGCACTTTTCGGTCTATTTAGAATAGTTCCATCATTGTTACTTGAGGAGGATACTAATAGCAGACTGTATTCAGAGCCTGATTCTCCATTCCTTCTGAAGGGTTTTCCGCTTTGCATAGTCCCAAACATAAAGGTAATGGCATAACCCATTTTTCACACAACAACATATTAATCCAAGTTTTCAAAGATTGTAAGTAGTTACCCCATGGTCCCTTAAAGAGCATGTGCTCTGCTACACTGTAACTAACAATTGTATCGACCGTGAACTCGGTCACAAATTCTCAGAGTGTTTGATCAATCCAGTGATCAATGACTCACATGATGTTTTTTTATGAAGATTCCAAGCACCTCACCAGCTATGGAGTCCACATAATAGATTTGTTAAGTCTCCATGTACCCTGATTGTTCAACAATCTAGACAGCTACTCGTGCAATTTGGAAGGGAAGAAATAACAAAAGTTCTCAGTTTCATCTGAGTATAAGTATCTACTCAACCACTACTCCTTCGATAACTACAGTTTTGTGTTCTCCTTAGCTACAAATCCATGTTCCTTTCAATCAAGCCACTTCTAAATTTCTTTCTTGGTAGGGAACCACTTATTTGACATCACACATTCCTCAAATTGATCCCAGTCTTGGAAACAAAACCATTTGTTGGCTTAAGGGGTCTTGACCCAGGTTCAGAGTTATTCATGCCAACCAAAAAAACCCTAACTGCTCGCCCTTTCAAAAACAAGCTATGTAGCTCAGGCTATAGTCTCACCCAAAGCAATATTGGTGGATGCTAGAACAAAGCTTCTACATCTAGAGGTCTTTTTATTGGTTTTCCTAAAGTTATTATAGCTTAGATGTACCTTCACACATACCTATTCCTTTCAACTGTCATATATTGCAATTCTATCGAAATGACCTTCTGACCTTTGTGTATGTATTTACTTATACTTAACATGCATAAAAGATACAAATTCACTACTTTCGTGAAATAAACTGTATTTTCTGAAGCCCTTACGATCTATATCTATCGTCATGTAGATCTACCCTCTCTAAATAGTTAAGTAGAACATATCTTCCTCGCGACTTCACGATCTCTTTGAAGGGGGTTAATTACTATGCATAGATATTACAGATATATCTTTTTCACACAGAAATAAAGCGTTAAGTCACATAAGACAGTTCACAAAGTAAAGATACATAAAATTAACAGAAATAAATAAACAAGGCACATATGCACAAATTTTTGTCAAAACAATCTTTATTATGAATAAGAATTCAATTACAAACTTCTCCTCCCTACGCACTCAGCTGCAGGGGCCCATGAACTTAGTTGTGGACTTGCCAAGGTCTCCACTCACTCAGTTGCAGGATCCTTCCGCTTTTTCCTAAGTACAGGAAACAAACTTTTCCTACCTTCGCACTTTTCCCTTATAATGATTCTATATCAAAAGTTATCTTCTTAGATTCAATATGACTCATATATATATATATATATATCCTTTTCATTACAATACCACGGCCCATAGACCATGGCTGATTCTGAAAACCAACATATCACCTACTCATACAAGGGACTAATGCCCCTTTGAATCTTTACTTAGCTTCACGCTCCACTTCCACATTTCCTAGAGACTTTACATTCTTTATCAAAAACTATTACAAAAATTGACTTAACTGACAAAATTTGACACTCGGGACCAGATCCCAAAAAAGATGCATAACGAAACAAAAAGGTGTTATATCTTAACCTATATGCCAGTTCATAAAATGATACCTACCACGATAGTTCTATGATCATTGAATCAAAGAAACAAAAAAACATCACTAAGTCTTTGTTACCTTGAAAAATAACCTCTCCCAACACTTGAAGAAAAAAGTCAAAAGTTCATAAAATTATAAAATTTAAAATAATGACCTTTAGAAAAGTGGGTTTTTAAATTTTGGCTATAGAAAGAGCTTTTGGACTGTCCCCAATTCATTTTCAGCATCCAAGTGTTGAGAAGAGGGCTCTTTGAGCAAATTTGGGGAAACCAATCTAATCAAATCCACCAATGAATTCATAACACACAATCTTAAGGTAATTCTTATCCTCAAAATTATCCATTTGATAGAATATTTGATGATTTAAATCAATTTAATAGAGGGATTTTTATTGTTTTCAAAAAATGCTTGGTGTGTACGTCGGTCAAAAATTTAAAAGCCCCATATAGAAATCCCTATATGAGAGTTTTCTGAGGGAAATCCACGTGTGTACATGATTGTCTCTTAGAAACGTTGCATACACATAGAGTATGATTGAAAACCTCAATTCCTAACAGAATAAATCCCTCAATTTTATAGGATTTTGATCATTTGGAGAGAGAGACAACATAGTGATTTTGATAATGAAGTTTTAAATAATCAAGAAGCATTGGATGGATTAAAAAATTGTGTATTTCTCAAATTCTTCATGATGCCCAACATGAGAACATAGACTTGATTGTTGGAAATGCTAATTCATTATTCGCACCCAGAGTAGGAGCTATTGATCATAAATCATATGCCTTTACGGAACGAAGTATAAGATATGTACTTCATAATAGGACTTTCCTAAAGTGGAGAAGTAGTTGACCTGAAAGGAAAGTCTCGTGGAGGCCTTAACATTGCAGATTATATGTTTGTATGCTATTCACCAGAGACTAATAAGGTCTGATCACAAGTTACGATAAAAGCTATTACAAGTCTGTCAATAAAAATCATCCATTTCACCATTGTCAGGATAGCAAGTTAAACATAATTACATCAGGCTTCACGACCTATTATGTTCTTGGTAGTAGAATTCCTAAGACCAATAGTCTATGATTGGTTTATAATTCTCTTAAACAATATGAAGAAACAATTGACAATATTTAGATAGGGAAAAATAAATAACTTTGGCTATGGTAGCATCCTGTGCTCATTTTTCTTTGAGTGGATTCCGACACTACAACCCAGAGTAGCTACTGCTATCAAAAATCCTAGAGATATTAGGATGGCCAAATTGGCAGATCTGATCAAGTGACTTGGTGGAGGAGAACTCACTCAGGTGGCCTTCAATGATGAGTTCTTCCATTGTTGGGAGCAACAAGTCATGGCCATAGAGGATTACCCCTATGCAGGTTTAGAATTCTAAGAGGACCAAGAGTTAGTACTTCCATAAGTAGCTCCATGGGGAAAAATTAGTAAAAAATATCATTTTTAACTTATTTGATATCTTTTGGAGTTTTGAATATAATATCTACAAATTCAAAGTATTTTTTTGTGAAACAAAAAATTTACAATATTAAATGATGATGATACAAATATTGGACCAATGAGATTTGATGGTCTACCAAGACATAGGCATCACGGGAGAGAGTAGCAACAGAGTCTGAAAGATTTCTTCATGTTGTTCATAGGAACTTAGAGAGCTTGACTCACCAGGTTCCAATGGTAGAAGTAGAAGACCTCCCTAAGGCTATACAGAGACAAGTGATTGGAGTACCACGAGAGTGGGTGAAACTCTTCCGACGAGTAGAAAATTCCATATTCTTCTTCTAAGATGCTCATCTAGGGTAGGGCCTACATCCATAGATTTTAGCTAACTCATAATTTTTATAGATGGACAGGATCAGGCTTAAGCCCTAGTTTTGTAGGACATTTGTCCACATCTTGTAATATTTTGACATACTATATCTATCTATATACAAATATATTGTGATGATTCGATCATATATACAAATGATTTTGTGATATTTTTATTTAATGTTATGAATGATTAATGTGTCAATCCAATGTTTGGTTAGCTATAGAATCAAAAAATGCATTACATGATCGTGAAATATGAATGGAAGTAATAAAAGTGAATGATCTTCACAATAATCTCACTCTCAGAAATTCACAATGTAATAAAGGATCCCTCATAGGAAAAATCCATTTAATTGAGACACAACCAGTTGTGAATCCAAATAAACCAGTAATGATACAATATATAATATATTTTTTCAGATAGTAAATTGATAATGACATTGTACTCAACCATATTATTAGAAGCAAGACCAATACATATGCCTCTTGAGATTAACAACTTACCATATGGATAATATATTACCCAAGTGATGGAAGATAAATTCTAAGTATGGCTAATAACACCATCTACGAATCCTAAATACACAAAATCACCCATCAAAACCTACCAAGGTGGATCAAAAAATGTCATCATCACCAGGAGACCCATAGGCAGAAACAAAATACTAAGGCTACAATATTTACAAAAGAAATCAAATGCTAGGAAAGAGCCTAGGCATAATACTTTTTGAGATAGAGCCCATTTTTGGGCTTTGACAACACATTTTCTTCAAAGTAAACCAATTCATATGCACCCTTCTTCATGACCATTTTAACGATAAAATGACCGTACCACATAGATTTGAATTTTCATGCCCCCAAGGTGTCTTTATCTTGGTCATAGACCAAAACGAGGTCACCTTAAGAGAAAACCATAGGTCGTACAATCTTATCATACTGGGATTTTACTCTTTTCTTTTGATCTTCATTAATTGTGGTTGCATCCTGATGCTGCTCATCGAGATGTTCCAAATCAATGAGGTGCTTTTCAAGAGTTGAGGTGCCTAGAAGAAGCTAGTCTACCAATTTGATAGATGGAATCTCACATTCTATAGGAAAGATTGATTCCAACCCATAAACCAACTGAAAAAGGAGTAAACCCCATGGAAGTATTAATAGACATTATGTGTGATCTAAGTGCACGATATAGCATGATGTGCCAGTTGGACTTAGGTTGATTGATTGTCCTTTACATGATAGTCTTAAGGGATTTATTGACAACTTCTACTTGTCCATTAGCTTGAGGATAATAAGGAGACGAATGCTCCTACTGAAATAAAAAAATTCAAAGCCAACTCAAACATCATCTTATTCTAGAAGTGACCACAATGATCAGTGAAAATCTCTTTAGGAATATCGAAGCATGAAATGATTTGATTGAACATGAAAACAGTTGTTGTCTCCCCGTTGTTATTAAAAGTAGGCATAGCTTCGACCCACTTAGTGAAGTAGTCTAGTTATATGATAATATAATTATGGCCCCTAGTTGAAACCAAGTTATAGGTATTAAAATCAATACCCCAGTTAGTAAAGGGACCAACCATGATGACAAGAAAAAGAGAAGCTAGATGAGAGCACATGTTTCGAGTATAAAATTGACAAGAATGGTATCTCTTGACTACCTCAATAGAATCTTTAAAAATTGAGCGCCAACAATAACGTACATGCAAGATTTTTTGGGTTGTAGAAAGATCGGATAGATGACATCTAGAAGACCCACTGTGGAATTCATTCGATGCTGACTCAACTTCTTCTAAGATTAAAAAATTTCTAAGGATTTAATCAATCCCATGATGATATAAAGTATGACCAATGATAAGATAATTTTTAGCCAGGTGATGCGATTTTTCACATTCATCCTTAGAAAAAGATAGAGGAAACTTCAAAGTATGGAGATATATGGTTATATCTCCATACCAAGGATCTTGTGACGAGATAAGAAAGAGATGGTCATTTGGAAATGATTCTTCATAAATAACATCTCCTCCACAAGGCAATTCTGAAATCAATTATGAAAACACTAAATATTTTCTTCGACCTAGATGACATGAAATTGAGATAAAACTTTTGCAAAATGACAATCCGTTTATTTTATTTAACTCAAATCACTCCCCTAATGAGAAAAAATTAAAATGGGTTGACTTTAGCCAATACAAAGGATTTTATTAGTAGAATGTAATGACAGAGTCGCTGGACAGCATGAACTACTACCAAAGCCAATTTCTCAATATGAGAATACCTAAGTTTAGGACCAACTAAGCCATGACTTAGATAATAAATCACATTATCCCTAAGGGAATTATCTTCTTGAACTAGAACCATACTAATAGTTGATTTTGCTGTTATGAGGTACAAGAGGAAATATCTGCTATAATTAGGTGGACTCAGAAGAGGAGGAGAGGTCAATACCTTTTTGAAAGCATCGAATGAGCATTGAGAAAAATCATCCCAAATAAATGGAACTCTTTTCTTAAGTAAACACATAAATCCTTTTGTGATTTCAACATATTTTAGGATAAATCTCCTTAAAAAATTGGCTTTTCCTTGGAGACTTTCAAGTTAATGGATACTCGACCATGGAGGAAACTGAAGTATTTCCTCAACCATGAAGGGGTTAACATAAATCCCTTCATTAGACACGATGAGTCCTAATAACCAACCATATGTAACCACTAAAATGCACTTATTAGGGTTCAACCAGATTTTATAGTAATGACATCTCTCAAAAACTAAACGAAGGTGTTTTGGATGTTCCATTCTCTTGCGAGAGTGAGCATCTAAATCATCCAAATAAGCTTCAATTATATGCTTAATGTCATGGAAATCATAAGGCATAGCCTGCTGAAAGAAAGCCCAATATTTTTAAGGCCAAAAGGCATTTTCCTGTATGCAAACATTCCCTAGGGGAAAATAAATGTTGTCTTATGTTGATCTTCAGGGAAAATTGTTATTTGATTTTATCTTGAAAATATGTCTATGAAGGAAATTATTTCATTTCCATCACACTCATCAATAATCTGATGGATGAACAAAGTGGGGAAATTGTCTTTAGGACAAGCTTTATTCAAATCGATAAAATCAATGCATACGTGGATTTTTTCTTGGTGTTATATCTCCAAATATCACCATTGGTATTTGTGATGCTTGGTTTATGGCCTAAGGCAACCCCTCCTTCCAAACTTGGTCCAAATATTTTAAAAATAGTGTTTTACTCCATGTACACTACTTTGTCCTGTGATAAAAGTGTGTACAGGTGGGTTAGTCAATACCCAACCCGCATATATGTGTTAAAACACTTAAAAGAAATAATTTCCTTAACTATGTCCGGAGTTCATGTGTTTTACCTGTTGATTACCGCCTAGTGCCCATGGCCCAATTGTTTCCCAAGTAAAAAACTAATTGGGAGAAGTATAAATAGACTTCTATGGGAAGGCCTTAAGGAGGAGAGAAGAGATAGAATTACTATACTAAGATTATCCCTTGACCAAGTCTGAAGTATCCATGTGCTTCAAGCACTTCCCCAAGTTCAGGAAACCCTTGTTTCCTTGAGTGTTGATATTCTCCCACTTGCTTGAGGTAACATGGTATTGGTTATGGAAGGAGGTTGTTGAAGACTAGGAATGGACGGATGCGGAGGATAGTTCTGCTTGGAGCCGGAAGAAGAAGACTCAGGTGAACCCTTTCCGTGTTCATTATAGTTTTCTACAATAAAAAGAAACGTTGTCTTGTTCTTGAGATTGACCTTGTTTATGCATTAGATGTTGTTGTAACTCATGTATGAATGTCATTTTGATGTATAACTAATCATCTTACTTATATGATATAAAGTTGATTTCATTAAAATGCTTTATCTATATGCTTCTATGTATGCTTAGATTGGTTGATTTGCAGATTCGAATATCATCAAGAGTTGCAGACGGTCTGAAACCTGCTGGAACTACCCAAACAAAAGAATGTGTGTTTCTTCCTCCTTAAGTCACTCCCAAAGTGTTTAAATGTTTAATTGGAGATTTGGTGTTTATCCTATATCTAAACCCTAGATCTTCCCCAAAACAACCCTAGCACTCTCAATTCCTTTATACACTCCCCTACGCCTTCCTTCCTTATCCCTAAACCTTTTTTTCCAAAATACCCTCTAAACCCTTTGACCCAAGACCCTTAGTCCTAGTGCCACAACTAACTAGGCTCCCAAACCCCCTATGTTGCAAATAATTTCCCCCATCCCCAAGCCATCATGCTAAGTACCTTGTATCCTCCTCTATTACATTTATCCCTCCACCCACCTCCTTCATATTTACCCTTCCCGCTTTCTTATTCCCAAAAAACCACATTCCAACTACCTTATACCTCCTAGGGTTTGATATTAAACACCATGGAAGAAGAGGAATACAAACCACATAATGAGGAAGAGGAAATAGATAGAGAAGAAATAGAGGTCAATAAAATACACAAAGGAGTGAAAATACACAGATTTGAGTGCACATATCTTAGGGAACTCTTGGCATCTCCTATGACTGTGACATCCTTCAAATGGCTAGGCTGTTATGATTTCTGTGAGCAAGTTCAGGCAGTCCAACATCATCCTGAGTTGACTAGGCTCTTCATATCTAAAATTGAAGGCAACCGAGTCACTCTAGCAGGTAACACTTTTAATTTATCTAGTGCCATTATCTCAGCTACCACCAGAGTCCCAGATGTTGGGGAGAAATGGTTTAAAAAGCGTGATTTGGAGAGGAATTATTATGAGCCTTACATGAAACTAAGGTACTAAAATGAAAGAAGGGGCTATTTTCCTTTTTCACAACTCTTTGACAGATATGCCCCAATGATGGAGATTATTATGAAATATTTTTCATGTGAAGGTAGTTTTCTAGGCTCTATTCTTATCACATCCAGCTTTTAATGCATTTCACTAGGGTAAAAATGCTCAATATGCCCTACCATCTTTTCCAAAGTGTTGTGAAGATGGCCTACATTGCCCAAAAGAGGGAGTATAAAGATCAAATGAAGAGTCTATTTCATCATTCCCTCATTAAAATTATTGTCCTTTATCATTGAAAGGAACTCAACATTGCTTGGAGTACCTTCATAGCTAATCCCATTTCACTAATTCATCTACTTAGAATGTTTAAAGCATCTCTTCATCATCTCATCCTTCCACCTCCATTCCTCCATCTCAGCGCATAGATCATTCATCCTCATCTGATGAGTCAGCCTCACCATCACCTCCATCATCACCATTCCATGGGAATATTCATTCACCTAATAGAGATGAATTACAAGAGCAAGAGCACATTGAACATGGTGAGGTCATCAATAATAGAGGGGATGGTTTGGTAATTTTGACACATACTTATCAGAGAGGACATAGGCAAGTGTTTTCCCCACAGATTGTGGGAGGAGCCTTGCCTTCTTCATCAAAAAACTAGGTACATAAGGGCAAGGAGAAGATGACAGAGATAGAGATCCAACAACAGCAGGAGGACCTCCATGAGATATAAAATGATTTTGACTTAGTTGATGTAAGTGAGCATGATGACAGTGAGGGCACAAGAATTTTCATCAATGGAAAGGACACACTCATTGGGGAGCTCCTGGTCAACTTGCTAGGGCAAGAATTGAAGCCCTAACTCACCAAGAAGAAAATAAGAAGCTTGATATACTTGAAGAGGCTTCCCTCCATGACTAGCCACACCAAAAATTAGCTCTTTGACCAATTTTTAAGACTCTTGGTTGAATTTTTGTAATATTGTCTTTCCTCTCTTTTTTGAGGAAATTTCATATCAGATCCTTGGTTAAACACGCAGTGCGCTAGGTGTTGTGCACTTTTTTGAGCCATGTTTTAGAGGAATGGAAACCACCAGTGGATTCAGAAGGACCAAGACATCTAGAAAAACCATATTTCTAGCCCTAGAATGCAAAACTGGTAGGTGAAAACGGAAAGTACTACCTAAAAATCATGTTATTGCCTCAGTTCTAGATCAAGTGCTGCGCGTTTGAGTACTCTTGGGATAATGGAGTTTAAGAGGTTCAAATGAATCCCGTTTTGAAAACCAAGGGAAATTTTCGAAACTAGATAGGATAAGCTTTCCAATGAGCTATCCCGGGTTCAATTTGGAAATTAGGAAGGAAGGTAAAACTGGCTATGAACATGGTGCTATGCATTTGACAGTAGCACTGCCCATTTGACATTGGTGCTGCGTGTTTGACAGTTGGCCCAATTTTTCACTGTTTCTATCCAAATTCAATTTTTACCTATGGTAAATCAACATTTTACTGATTTAATTGATGTGGTTGATTTAATTGATGTGGTTGATTTAATTATTATGTTTTTACTATTACCTATGGTAAGTACATTAGGTAAATGGCCCCCATGACTTGTAATGAATCAGTTCACTTAAGTTAGGGATGAGTCACTTTGACCACCCTACACTCTAGCTATCAGTTCAGTTTTTTTTGTAACTACTCCTCCTCTCATGGATTTAATCGCTAAGGCTAGAATGAGTTGATTTTGAGGCCTATATCATGTAATATTTTAGTCACTCTACAGGTTGGACTCCATTGGATATTGTATTAGTGTTTCAAAATTTGGCATGGAATATATTAGATGAGTTGCAGCGATTTTGGTGGGATTCTTGTGGCATGGTATTTTGATATTGTTTCTTCTTCAGTTACATATGTATGAATGTTGTGTACCTTTCATGATTCATTTCAATTTAATATGTTTGATCTTCAAGGTGTGATAAGCATAATTCATCTTCGATGCTCTGTTTTGGGAAAATCATCATAATATGTTTCATTTCTTCAGTTTAAAAGGAATTCATGGTTTTCATGATCTTTTTAACCCCTCACTAGTCTAAACCATTTCATCACTATACTACAAAGTGTTAAAGTAACATTCCAACCTTGCCCCATCAGATGTCTGCAATTCTGATTTTCTTTTTCCCCAACCTAGTTCACTCTCTAACCTATTTCACTCATCTAGTGACTACCCCAATCAAAATCAAATCAAAGAACCCTTTGCACTTTATATCTAGCCTAGTACCATAATCTATCTAGCCTTCTTGGTTGTGATCCTTTGGAGATAGTGTTATAGACATTTTTGTGCCTTACAGCATTGAGCATGAAATGTCCATAATCCAAGGGATCCAAAGTCCCTAAAAGTGTTGTTCCTGCCCCTAAAGGAACAAGGTCAACCAATGACAGCTTCTCCCAGAATTTCTCCACCAAAAACCACTCAGAAACAGTCAATTCAGGATCAATTCAGATGCTCTACTTGCTGCCTGCATTGCAATGCACCCCAGTACACTAGCTAGGTGCGTTGCAACGCACCTAAATGCACTACCAGGGTGCACTGAGCGAGAAATGCCAAATGGCAGTGTCATTCCGCGAGGTGGAAAGACACTGAAAGCTTCCAGAATCTTCTCCAATGACACTTGCCTCAATGAATTCGACTAGTGATGAGTAAGAGGCTCTCAACCTCCAAGTGGAAGCAAGAACTGACAGAGAGAAGCCACAAGTCAAAACATAAGCTGACTCATCCTCTCTGCTTACATCTATATATGGGTCTCTCACCCAGAGATCCAGGAGGCTGGAATTTTGTACTTTGCAAAGAATTGTTGTTGGTTTGAGATTGAGATTAGTACATTGGGTGATTTATGCTTTGTTGGAGGAGAGGAAGGGATTCCTTTGCTGGGAGGTAGATGCTGGATCGGGACTCACTTGGTTGTATCTCCTCTTGGACTTTCTTATCATATCAATAAAACTATTTGAGTTTCTCCTATATGCTTGTATATCAATGATGCTTTGTTATATTTGCATATTTAGTTTATATCTGATCCTAAACTAGTTATGAATGTAAATCTATGTCTTTTGTGTAGTTTTCCTCTCTTGTGATCTTGCAGGAACTTGGTGAAGCTGGACCAGTGAAGGAGCAAGCAGCGGGAAGCGAACAAAGGAGAGAACGATTGGATCGACAAACTAGCGGAAGACACCGGTTAGTTACATCCTTCTTCTCCATTTACATTTCATAAAGAAGAATACGAAGATAGTTTTCCTTGTTTGTTGCTAAGGCACTATCACACCTTAGAGTGGGATAGGGGCATTCCGAATTGGATACTTTTCCCAACAACAAATTGGCGACTCCACTGGGGATCGTATCTAGTTAGTTTATTTGTGTTTCTATTGATTGTTTGTTTCATAAACACAAGAAGAAGCAATCGAAAAGCATTTGCCATTATCAAATGCGAAGTAGCTGCTACTTCAATCCTTTCACTAGGATTTGTTTATGATCTGAACAGCTGATCCACAAATGCTCTAACAGCCCTTTGTGATAGATCTTAGTCCTCCTTTAAATCATCCCTCTAATTGTACCTAATTGATAGCTTTTATCCGGCCAAAAACCGTAGATTAAACTGCAAACCGTGACCCAGAACCCAGAGACAGTTCTCGTTTCTGCTTCAGCGCAGGCTCTGTGAAGAGGTTCTGCATTTCAACGCAGGTCCCGAGAGGGCTACCTGCACTGCAATTCAGTTTCTCTGTGCTGAGGGTGCGCTGATCAGCTTTGGCCTTGTGCAGCTGTGGTTCCCGGCTTCCTTTTGATCAGTTTGATCTCTATTTTTTGCAACCTGTTATCAGTGTGTGTACCTATCTGAAACCCCTTTTCTTTGCCTCAATTCTGCCTCGGTTGTATCAAAGAAACTGTATTTGTTTTTGTGTATTTGTTACATCATTTGCAGTTTCCCATTACAAAAGTAAACTGATCATACTGTCGCCCTTAGATCTAGACCTGTCGTAAGTGTCGTTTTGATCTTAGGAGTGAGTTTGTTTGCTGTTCACAGTTGATTATGCTTTTACTTTTGTCTTTTGGTTTGAATTTATGAATTTCTAGTGTCGAAACAAGTAAATCATAAAGTGTCGTAATCATCTTTTTGATTTCGAAAAGGAAACTTGTTTGTGTTTTTCACTTGAAATCGAATTCAAATTTGTACAACAGCTTTCTTTTTAGGCATCAATATTAACAAAGTGAAAACAAATACATGCATATGTGCATTTGCATTTTGACAGTTTGTATGGACTGATTTAGGAAAAGTGCATTTACAGTGTGCTCTATGCTCTTTGAGAAAAGATTGTGTCTTTCTTTTCCCCTTGTAGCTAGGTTTTTCATTGTTGAAAAGATATAAAAGCTTGCTTATCATCTTTAGACTGCATTTAGGAATTGTATCATACATCTTGTGGCGATCCAAAAAGGCAAACTTCTAAGAAAGATCAAACTAAAATAAATTGAATGAACTTAACAACGCTTTGTAACTTAACGCACAACATAGAGGTCTAGGCTAGAGACGTGTTCCGGCGTCGTAAAACCTGGTCGCTGGTCGCCTCACTGATGGTTGGGTGATTCCTCCTGAGAGACGATAAGTGCCAGTACGGATTGTGCTCTCACGTACCGTCGAGTATATATTGGGAGACCCCTATAGGCATAAAACCTTTATCCATAGGAAGCCGTGTCGGCCGCCCTACTGATCGCAATGCACTGAACACAGCATTCGGGAAGATTGACCGCCCGTACCTTAAAAAGTATTCTGCGGTTTTGCGAAAAGTTTGGCACACACTGTACCTAGAACTCCAGAGCAGTCCCTTTCATTCCTTTTCAGACTCCTTAATGGAAAAGGTCCATCTGAGAACTTGTCACTTCAGGCTCATTAAAAATCGAAGGAGACTAGAGTCATCTTTTGCTTTTTCTCGACTCTTTAAAATTGAAAAAGCAAGTTGTGTCTAAGCGTCGTTAAAATTTATTTTAAACGGAATAATCACCCTTTTTCCTGCGTTGATCTTTAGGTTGAGAAAATGGAGCCTACCAACCAAGGAATTCCCCTTGGTGGAAATCCTAGTCCCTTCGCCTCTTGGGGAGATGTTGGTGCGCCCCATATGGCCACATTGTTGCTTCCAGGACTGACAATTGGCTTGCCGGTCTGGCTCTTCTCAACCAATGTCGTTCAGAACACCACTATTCCTGAATAGTCGAATCAGCAGTTAGACGAGTCCAGAATTTCCCACCCACCTTCTACTTCCTCTAATTCTTCCTCTCTTCCTTCCTCTTCGTCTGACGGGACTGGTAAAGCTAAAAACCAAGTTCCTAAAGAGAAGAAGGAAAAGAAGAAGAAAGAGAAAAAGAAGGAGCCAAAGGCAAATAAGGGAAAACAAGTGTCGTCTAATGAAAATCCACACACAGCACTGACCAGGCCTAAATCGCCATGTGTCATTTGCAAGGGAGACCACTTTCACAGAGATTGTCCTTGCATCCCTCGGATACTAAGGGACTGGTCTCCCCGTTTGCACAATCCGGTGTCATCAACCTCTGATAGCCATGTTGAAAGTACACCATCAACTAGCGAAAGTGAAGTTCCAGGACAAAAAGGGAGAGCTAGACCTCCCTGTAGATTGTGTGAAGGCGACCATGCCCTCCACCGTTGTCCCTTCTTAGACGAGGCTAAAAGAGTCTTGGAAGATCGTCCGGTTTCACTGTTACGACTTCTTCCTGGATATAAAAAACTCTTGCCGAGTCCTTCGTTAGTTGAGAATCCAGCTGGCCCGCTCAAGTGGTCAGCTGAAGAGTCTATCATTGAGGATAAACCAACTGAATCCATACCAGACGAAAGTCAAAAGGTCGAGGCGGCGGTTGACCCGGTCTTGCCTTCAGAGGTTTTATCTTCGAATGATACAGTCACTAAAGATGATAAGGATGACACCATCCAAATTTTCTTCATCAACACAGACTCCGACGAACACGGGGGCAATCCACCCATTCCTTTATCGCAGGAAGGAAGTTCGTTAGAGTGATATCCGGTCATCTACTCGGTCCCACCACCAAGCAACCTAGTTGTGTCCTTCGACTGGAACCAACTAGGCAGACCCCGTTTGCCAGCAAGCATACCATTCTGAATTATCGTTCAAATATACAGAATGGTAATGGCTAGCACCATCATTGATGAGGGGGCATCTGTGAGTATCCTTTCCTCTATTGCTTGGAAAGCGCTTGGTTCGCCATCGCTTTTGCCTGAGATGAGAAATCTGACAGGCTTGGATAAAGGAACGAGTCGACCTTTAGGGATCCTCCCCAATGTGCCTATCACATTGAAAGGGAAGACCGTTCAAATGAACGTGATGGTCGTTCAAGGACCCTTGGATTATAACCTACTCCTTGGACGAGACTATATATATTACATGGGAGCCATCGTCTCCTCACCCTTTAGAGTAATGTGTTTTTCGCACGAAGGAAGAGTGGTCAAGCTCGTGGACCAGCTTTCATTTCCCGGATCACGCATCGCAAATAGTCATATACCATCCCTAAATGGTCTCTTCACACAAGAAGTGTCTCAACCCACGGTCCGTCCTCCCAATGAGCGCGAGTGATTCGGAAGGATATGACTGGAACCCAGGGGGCATGCGTCCTGGTCTGCTTCGGCAGGAAAACTTCGGGTATAGGGTAGGTTTCCGCGGGAGAATATGACTAGTCCGTACCCCGTCCGTGATTGGAAGAGGGGTTGTTCTAGAATAATATTCTTTTGTCAAAGTTATGTGTTTGGCGCTCGTTGTCACTCACCTTTGTCTATCTCGGTAGACATCGCCGAAGAAGTGTTTCGTTTGAAAGATTAATGGAACAATCTTTGGGTAACCTGAAAGAGGTAGGCCTCTCCCAGTTAAATAAATGTTTTTCCTGCAAATTGAGGGGTAACCTTGAAACTCTATTTTATACCTGGGGGCATGCAAACCTTTTGGAGTGCAAGCAAGGGGCGGCTATTTATTTTTTAAATTTTTAGGTCCTCCCTTTAAACCTGTAGGTCTAACCCTTTAAACTCGTAGGATTAGTCGTCACCGAACTTGCATAAAGAAAGGATCCAGAGCAAAGCTTTGTAAGGTGCAAGCTCCATAAAAAATGGAATCTTAAATGAGACATTCTTATCATATGACTGGATTAATCGAGCAGTTTTAGCACATAGTTCATGCTCGTTAAAAAATAAACATAAGATCGAGCAAGTGTTTCAATCCGCGTTTAAGCTCGTTAAAAAATGAACTATCCTCCGGTAAATAACCACCGTGAATGTAACATTATCAGCCATTAAAGCCTTGGTCGTGTTTGCACCATCACCTCCACTTTTCCATTGGCCGATCATTCACCTCCATTTGATTGTTTACCCATTTTGAGGAACAGCTGCGAAGAGTGATTTCACTAGCCATCCTTGTGACACTGCCGTGATTAGAAAATTCCAACCCTTACCTGGAATCAGCGGCTACCCTTTTTATCACTCGTTCCTCAAAAGACGAGTCTTCTTTAAGCTCTTTTCATCTGACTCGTAAAATATGAAAAGATTGCCAAGTTTTGGCCTTCCAGCTCGTTAAAGCAACCAGAAGTGCTATCCCTCCTCTAGATTTTAATCTTTTTGGAACTGAGGGATTATTGCACAAAAAGATCGAGCGCTTGTTTTGTTCGGCTCGTTAAAACTATCGAAAATTCATCCCTTCTGTATTGTTTTATACTTTTTCGGACTTAAGGGATTAGATGACGAAAAAGGAATTCCGGAGTTATCTTTACGTACCTTTTCAGACTCTCTAAAAATGAAAAGGATCGAGTTATCTTTGTCGTTAAACTCGTTAAAAACATTAATAGTGACAAACTTGTCTTTAGACGAGAACGAGTTTCACTATCGCTAGGCTCGTTAAAACATAGCGATGGGTTTGCCCGAAGGGCAAATTATAGAACAAGCATATGTTATCCTCCTCAAGCTTGACAAAAATAAAGAGGTACTGGTCAGAAATGACTGGGGAAAATTGGGAAGAAACTCGAAGAACTTTTATTGGTAGCAAGTCACTCTTGAACATGACACTTCCACTCCGTGCCTGAGTCGGGTTGGGTTGTTTCATTCACCGGTCACATCACCATGGTCTCGCCATACCATCCATCTTTGGGGTAAATGCTACCAATCCATCACATAAGTGTCACCGATATGTTCAAGAGAAGTCATCCAGAGAAGTCAACCGTGTCCCATCCACTACCATACATTATCCTTCATTCTTTCATGACTGCCACCCTGAACCATATATCATCAGATCGTTTTCACCTCCATCAAAATCATTTGCTCCGTTCCGTGTCACTGATGTGGGATACATTAAGGCCCTCCTTTGACGGGTTGCTTCTTGTCGACATCAACTCATTATCCAAGAAGTTGACCTAGGAACACCCCCTCAGTACTTTGAAGCTTGCATGCCTCAATGGCAAGTTTCTCACTTCCGGCGACAGGTATACATCAATGACCTTCGACCGAAAGATTTTGTGTGGTGTTCGATGCCAAGTCCTTTATTCACACCATGTGAATTGTACTGCAGTACCTTGAGGGTCATTATCATTATCGGTGATTCCTCTCGCGCTTGTTAACAGTTTACATCATTGACTGGTAATCAAGCGATGTCTTTCCATGTTCGACTTCAGAACATTTCTCACATGGATCGACTTGTACTTAGAGTGAAGATCGGACGAGATTGAAGACCCCGGATCTAGTTTCATCCATCCGGGCTGCAATATATATTCAGGAAAAATAAAGACATTGACATGTACAGCATTGCAACACAGATAATCATCCTACCAAAAGGATGATGATTTCATCAAAATCATCAGTCTACCATCAGACGATTGTCTGTCCTATGTACAGAAAAATGAATTTATAAAGCTGAGCATGGGAATGCCCGCCTCAGCTAGATCATGAAAACAGTATGAAAAATAATGTATTGTATTGTATCTTATTACAGGTCTCCTCCCAGCATTGGAAGAACTTCGGATCCTCCTAATAAAGCATTTCACCTGATAAACGGCCTCATACTTTAGGGGGCAACTGTTATAGACATTTTTGTGCCTTACAACATTGAGCATGAAATGTCCATAATCCAAGGGATCCAAAGTCCCTAAAAGTGTTGTTCCTGCCCCTAAAGGAACAAGGTCAACCAATGACAGCTTCTCCCAGAAGTTCTCCACCAAAAACCACTCAGAAACAGTCAATTCAGGATCAATTCAGATGCTCTACTAGCTGCCTGCGTTGTAATGCACCCCAGTACACTAGCTAGGTGCGTTGCAACACACCTAAATGCACTACCAGGGTGCACTGAGCGAGAAATGCCAAATGGCAGTGTCATTCCGTGAGGTGGAAAGACACTGGAAGCTTCCAGAATCTTCTCCAATGACACTTGCCTCAATGAATTCGACTAGTGATGAGTAAGAGGCTCTCAACCTCCAAGTGGAAGCAAGAACTGACAGAGAGAAGCCACAAGTCAAAACATAAGCTGACTCATCCTCTCTGCTTACATCTATATATGGGTCTCTCACCCAGAGATCCAGGAGGCTGGAATTTTGTACTTTGCAGAGAATTGCTGTTGGTTTGAGATTGAGATTAGTACATTGGGTGATTTATGCTTTGTTGGAGGAGAGGAAGGGATTCCTTTGCTGGGAGGTAGATGCTGGATCGGGACTCACTTGGTTGTATCTCCTCTTGGACTTTCTTATCATATCAATAAAACTATTTGAGTTTCTCCTATATGCTTGTATATCAATGATGCTTTCTTATATTTGCATATTTAGTTTATATCTAATCCTAAACTAGTTATGAATGTAAATCTATGTCTTTTGTGTAGTTTTCCTCTCTTGTGATCTTGCAGGAACTTGGTGAAGCTGGACCAGTGAAGGAGCAAGCAGCGGGAAGCGAACAAAGGAGAGAACGATTGGATCGACAAACTAGTGGAAGACACCGGTTAGTTACATCCTTCTTCTCCATTTACATTTCATAAAGAAGAATACGAAGATAGTTTTCCTTGTTTGTTGCTAAGGCACTATCACACCTTAGAGTGGGATAGGGGCATTCCGAATTTGATACTTTTCCCAACAACAGATAGCCCTCTCTAGCTTGGTAGGGCTAGCTAGCAAACCAAAATATTGGTTTGTGCTTACCACAGTTGGACTCTTCCTCAACCTTGGAGATTTGGAGGAGTGATAACAATGTGATTTGTATGACGTCCTGCTGCACTTCTTCGACCAACTTATTTGTAGTTGGACCCTCCATCATGAGGCACATGGTCCTCTATGTCTATTGGAAAGTCTTTAGGTTATCTTGGATAGCCAGAGTAACCTGGTTCGCTTCCTCTATCCATGGTTGAATCCAAGCCTTTAAAATTTGTTCTTTTTGCTATAGCTCCTTAATCCAAGCCATAATCTCTTGTATTGCTTCATCAATATATTCAAATCCATCCTCAAAAATTAAGGTTAATACAAAACTTTCCTTTATAATATCCCATTCAGCCGTTATGTGGCATAGCTTTGTCTCTAGGTACCAATTAATAGGGATAGTGTCTAAGGTATGGTAGAAAACATGTACCCACTTTGGTTGAGGTTATTCACCCCAAGATTTAGTCCACCACAATAGATGTCCACATAGGTCATCCTTCCCACTATAGTTCTCAGTCGTCCATGTGTTAGCATACCCAAACCTAAGTCTCATCATCCACTTATATTCCTTCAAACCAGCGAAGCATTCCTTATGTGTACCCCACCATCGTGCAGGCATAGCATGCAGCGCCAATTCAAGTGCCTGAAATTGATGTTCCTTGGGAACCTCCCTTTCAAACTCATCTAGAAGGAGATTAAAATCATTTAAGGCATCATGATGTGGAATCTTTCTTACCTGAGTGGATACACACCATAGTGATTTGGTCATCATATTGCAACACAACGTAGATACTTCATGCAACCAATTGTGCCAGTGTTCGAGCTATTCATATGAATCTAAGGTGCAAGAGCTATTTCTATCCTACACAATTTGTCCATCTATAGTGGGATTGATCCAATATTCTTTTAATGTAGTGATATTGTATATTTGGTCTAGATCATCATCATCCTCCATAAAGTCACTAATAAGTTTAGTATAGCATGCTCCTTCAGCATGGTCTAATGGCACAATAACCCTAAGATCCTTCCTCTCAAATCTCCTCTTCCACTACTTCAGATTAATCATCACATCCATATCAAAGATCCAATCAATTCCTATTAGTGCAAGATATGGATTACTTTCATCCACTATTTTGATTACTTCAAAATCAGCCAGCACACTTGTGCCCTCAATGTCTATTGTCATACCATATAAGCACCCCATCGAAATAGTCTTCTGCTGATTGGCCATGCGTAGTTGTATAGCATACCTTTAGAGCACAGGTCTCCCGATCCTTTCCCATGTATTCTTAGGAAAAACGTTCGTATCAGAACCCAAATCTAGCATGAATTAATCCATTTCATATTCTCCTATTTGCGCGGTCAACCTCATCTCACACCCTGTCCTCTTCTAAGTCTTACCTAATTTCCTCATAGCATGCTATTCCGACGAAACCTTAATATTACTTACACAATTGTCTGTTAGCTCTTGGAGCCCTTCTACTTCCTTCTTATTGCACAAAAATTTCATACAGGTCTGAAGGAAAGTGGCTGACAACAAAGGATCCACAACTTACACTTCACTATTCCCAGCTAATTGCTCTTGACTCCAAAATGTAAAAGCTTCAATGAAGCTCTTCTTTGTTGCCACAAATTTTTATTTAGCTTGTTGACATCAAACCTGACTTCCTTTTCAGCAGCCTTGCGCACCCATCCCTTAGTTTCTGGCTGCTTTACCTTGTCTTCACCTGTGGCTATACGATTACAAATTATAATATTAACAATGTGATCTTCTTTCCGAGGCTCCGCTTTCATCATCTGGATATTCTGTGTAGGCTATTGGGTTCGAATCTTATTTTCTTGCATCTTTGATATAATGGTCGGGTAATATTATATCACGTGATCGAACTGTCTACAATACTAAAAAGTTAGATGCGATAGGTTCTAACAGTCGTATTCAAAATTTCCAGCTTCACCACAATTATAACAAATAACTTGCACGCAACCACTGGCATCCCCTCCTCCTCTTCCATAGCCTCATGATTCTCCACGTGCTACACCCACACCTTGATCCCGTGGCCAAGCTTTTGCATGCATTCGGTAGGCAGGGGTCCTCTCCATCATTAATTAATATATTAGACAATGGAGCTCATCATGACCTATAGACTTGTAGAAATTGCAAAAAAAGTGCTAAGGGGTGTGTACAAACTTCTGTAGCAGATGACAATTTTTTATCACATGTTGTCCTGTAACCTAACATATAGTGCACCATGGCACTACTCTTGTGCTTGGCCCAGTGGTATTTTCCGGCTTCATGGGGATAGGTCCTCCCCAATAAGATAATTCTGATAAACTGGGAAATGGTCTTTATCATGCCCATGGCCCTTGCATTTCAAGCACCAAACTTCAACGCACACCTCAAGCTGGGCTTCCTTTTCCTTCTTGATGCTCTACAAATCCAAGTGCAGAATTTCTAGCTACGAGTGGATCTGTTGTACTCCAATATTCAAATATTGTATTGGCGAATTTTCCAAACTCATCCTGATCTCCACAGCTTTCGTTTGTGTTGCTATCTTCTGCTGTGATAATGATCTTAAGTGGGGAAAAACGAAGCAATGTACCAATCTTTCCCTTGATCATCTGTGATATTCGTATTAGCCTGTCAGATCAGACATTTTAGTCTCTGGTCAAAATCCCATGAACATTCATTCACCACTTTCTTTATCTCCTTAAACTCTATAACAAACTATACCTGAGATTTAGGATTCTTAAACTCACAGTTCAACACTTGTTGAGTATCTACCAATGTCGTAACATGGTGATTTTGACAGTACTTGATATACCAGGTCAGTTCTCTATCCTATAGTGTTTTGACAAGCTATTCTTTCTTTATATTATCATTGGTAATCTACTTTGTGGTCGATACAGAATCTACCACGAACCAAAAATGTTCGGGGTCTTCACTTCCTACCCCTTTGAAGATCAACATCTTCATTTTGTTTGCCATGTTGAATGGTGGAGGTGGAGGTGGAGGTGGTGGTGGATTTGATGGATGAGGTATCCACAGGATACCTTGACTTACCAACTATAACGCACTTTTCGGTCTATTTAGAATAGTTCCATCATTGTTACTTGAGGAGGATACTAATAGCAGACTGTATTCAGAGCCTGATTCTCCATTCCTTCTGAAGGGTTTTCCGCTTTGCATAGTCCCAAACATAAAGGTAATGGCATAACCCATTTTTCACACAACAACATATTAATCCAAGTTTTCAAAGATTGTAAGTAGTTACCCCATGGTCCCTTAAAGAGCATGTGCTCTACTGCACTGTAACTAACAATTGTATCGACCGTGAACTCGGTCACAAATTCTCAGAGTGTTTGATCAATCCAGTGATCAATGACTCACATGATGTTTTTTTATGAAGATTCCAAGCACCTCACCAGCTATGGAGTCCACATAATAGATTTGTTAAGTCTCCATGTACCCTGATTGTTCAACAATCTAGACAGCTACTCGTGCAATTTGGAAGGGAAGAAATAACAAAAGTTCTCAGTTTCATCTGAGTATAAGTATCTACTCAACCACTACTCCTTCGATAACTACAGTTTTGTGTTCTCCTTAGCTACAAATCCATGTTCCTTTCAATCAAGCCACTTCTAAATTTCTTTCTTGGTAGGGAACCACTTATTTGACATCACACATTCCTCAAATTGATCCCAGTCTTGGAAACAAAACCATTTGTTGGCTTAAGGGGTCTTGACCCAGGTTCAGAGTTATTCATGCCAACCAAAAAAACCCTAACTGCTCGCCCTTTCAAAAACAAGCTATGTAGCTCAGGCTATAGTCTCACCCAAAGCAATATTGGTGGATGCTAGAACAAAGCTTCTACATCTAGAGGTCTTTTTATTGGTTTTCCTAAAGTTATTATAGCTTAGATGTACCTTCACACATACCTATTCCTTTCAACTGTCATATATTGCAATTCTATCGAAATGACCTTCTGACCTTTGTGTATGTATTTACTTATACTTAACATGCATAAAAGATACAAATTCACTACTTTTGTGAAATAAACTGTATTTTCTGAAGCCCTTACGATCTATATCTATCGTCATGTAGATCTACCCTCTCTAAATAGTTAAGTAGAACATATCTTCCTCGCGACTTCACGATCTCTTTGAAGGGGGTTAATTACTATGCATAGATATTACAGATATATCTTTTTCACACAGAAATAAAGCGTTAAGTCACATAAGACAGTTCACAAAGTAAAGATACATAAAATTAACAGAAATAAATAAACAAGGCACATATGCACAAATTTTTGTCAAAACAATCTTTATTATGAATAAGCATTCAATTACAAACTTCTCCTCCCTACGCACTCAGCTGCAGGGGCCCATGAACTTAGTTGTGGACTTGCCAAGGTCTCCACTCACTCAGTTGCAGGATCCTTCCGCTTTTTCCTAATTACAGGAAACAAACTTTTCCTACCTTCGCACTTTTCCCTTATAATGATTCTATATCAAAAGTTATCTACTTAGATTCAATATGACTCAAATATATATATATATATCCTTTTCATTACAATACCACGGCCCATAGACCATGGCTGATTCTGAAAACCAACATATCACCTACTCATACAAGGGACTAATGCCCCTTTGAATCTTTACTTAGCTTCACGTTCCACTTCCACATTTCCTAGAGACTTTACATTCTTTATCAAAAACTATTACAAAAATTGACTTAACTGACAAAATTTGACACTCGGGACCAGATCCCAAAAAAGATGCATAACGAAACAAAAAGGTGTTATATCTTAACCTATATGCCAGTTCATAAAATGATACCTACCACGATAGTTCTATGATCATTGAATCAAAGAAACAAAAAAACATCACTAAGTCTTTGTTACCTTGAAAAATAACCTCTCCCAACACTTGAAGAAAAAAGTCAAAAGTTCATAAAATTATAAAATTTAAAATAATGACCTTTAGAAAAGTGGGTTTTTAAATTTTGGCTATAGAAAGAGCTTTTGGACTGTCCCCAATTCATTTTCAGCATCCAAGTGTTGAGAAGAGGGCTCTTTGAGCAAATTTGGGGAAACCAATCTAATCAAATCCACCAATGAATTCATAACACACAATCTTAAGGTAATTCTTATCCTCAAAATTATCCATTTGATAGAATATTTCATGATTTAAATCAATTTAATAGAGGGATTTTTATTGTTTTCAAAAAATGCTTGGTGTGTACGTCGGTGAAAAATTTAAAAGCCCCATATAGAAATCCCTATATGAGAGTTTTCTGAGGGAAATCCACGTGTGTACATGATTGTCTCTTAGAAACGTTGCATACACATAGAGTATGATTGAAAACCTCAATTCCTAACAGAATAAATCCCTCAATTTTATAGGATTTTGATCATTTGGAGAGAGAGACAACATAGTGATTTTGATAATGAAGTTTTAAATAATCAAGAAGCATTGGATGGATTAAAAAATTGTGTATTTCTCAAATTCTTCATGATGCCCAACATGAGAACATAGACTTGATTGTTGGAAATGCTAATTCATTATTCGGACCCAGAGTAGGAGCTATTGATCATAAATCATATGCCTTTACGGAACAAAGTATAAGATATGGACTTCATAATAGGACATTCCTAAAGTGGAGAAGTAGTTGACCTGAAAGGAAAGTCTCGTGGAGGCCTTAACATTGCAGATTATATGTTTGTATGCTATTCACCAGAGACTAATAAGGTCTAATCACAAGTTACGATAAAAGCTATTACAAGTTTGTCAATAAAAATCATCCATTTCACCATTGTCAGGATAGCAAGTTAAACATAATTACATCAGGCTTCACGACCTATTATGTTCTTGGTACTAGAATTCCTAAGACCAATAGTCTATGATTGGTTTATAATGCTCTTAAACAATATGAAGAAACAATTGACAATATTTAGATAGGGAAAAACAAATAACTTTGGCTATGGTAGCATCCTGTGCTCATTTTTCTTTGAGTGGATTCCGACACTAC
The DNA here is from genome assembly GCA_031772625.1 of Pinus tabuliformis. NCBI lineage: Eukaryota > Viridiplantae > Streptophyta > Pinopsida > Pinales > Pinaceae > Pinus > Pinus tabuliformis. The sequence continues at coordinate 290,775,624 of CM062820.1, forward strand.
AACCCAGAGTAACTACTGCTATCAAAAATCCTAGAGATATTAGGATGGCCAAATTGGCAGATCTGATCAAGTGACTTGGTGGCGGAGAACTCACTCAGGTGGCCTTCAATGATGAGTTCTTCCATTGTTGGGAGCAACAAGTCATGGCCATAGAGGATTACCCCTATGCAAGTTTAGAATTCTAAGAGGACCAAGAGTTAGTACTTCCATAAGTAGCTCCATGGGGAAAAATTAGTAAAAAATATCATTTTTAACTTATTTGATATCTTTTGGAGTTTTGAATATAATATCTACAAATTCAAAGTATTTTTTTGTGAAACAAAAAATTTACAATATTAAATGATCATGATACAAATATTGGACCAATGAGATTTGATGGTCTACCAAGACATAGGCATCACGGGAGAGAGTAGCAAAAGAGTCTGAAATATTTCTTCATGCTGTTCATAGAAACTTAGAGAGATTGACTCACCAGGTTCCAATGGTAGAAGTAAAAGACCTCCCTAAGGCTATACAGAGACAAGTGATTGGAGTACCACGAGAGTAGGTGCAACTCTTCCGACGAGTAGAAAATTCCATATTCTTCTTCTAAGATGCTCATCTAGGGTAGGGCCTACATCCATAGATTTTAGCTAACTCATAATTTTTATAGATGGACAGGATCAGGCTTAAGCCCTAGTTTTGTAGGACATTTGTCCACTTCTTGTAATATTTTGACATACTATATCTATCTATATACAAATATATTGTGATGATTCGATCATATATACAAATGATTTTGTGATATTTTTATTTAATGTTATGAATGATTAATGTGTCAATCCAATGTTTGGTTAGCTATAGAATCAAAAAATGCATTACATGATCGTGAAATATGAATGGAAGTAATAAAAGTGAATGATCTTCACAATAATCTCACTTTCAGAAATTCAGAATGTAATAAAGGATCCCTCATAGGATAAATCCATTTAATTGAGACACAACCAGTTGTGAATCCAAATAAACCAGTAATGATACAATATATAATATATTTTTTCAGATAGTAAATTGATAATGACATTGTACTCAACCATATTATTAGAAGCAAGACCAATACATATGCCTCTTGAGATTAACAACTTACCATATGGATAATATATTACCCAAGTGATGGAAGATAAATTCTAAGTATGGCTAATAACACCATCTACGAATCCTAAATACACAAAATCACCCATCAAAACCTACCAAGGTGGATCAAAAAATGTCATCATCACCAGGAGACCCATAGGCAGAAACAAAATACTAAGGCTATAATATTTACAAAAGAAATCAAATGCTAGGAAAGAGCCTAGGCATAATACTTTTTGAGATAGAGCCCATTTTTGGGCTTTGACAACACATTTTCTTCAAAGTAAACCAATTCATATGCACCCTTCTTCATGACCATTTTAACGATAAAATGACCGTACCACATAGATTTGAATTTTCATGTCCCCAAGGTGTCTTTATCTTGGTCATAGACCAAAACGAGGTCACCTTAAGAGAAAACCATAGGTCGTACAATCTTATCATACTGGGATTTTACTCTTTTCTTTTGATCTTCATTAATTGTGGTTGCATCCTGATGCTGCTCATCGAGATTTTCCAAATCAATGAGGTGCTTTTCAAGAGTTGAGGTGCCTAGAAGAAGCTAGTCTACCAATTTGATAGATGGAATCTCACATTCTATAGGAAAGATTGATTCCAACCGATAAACCAATTGAAAAAGGAGTAAAACCCATGGAAGTATTAATAGACATTATGTATGATCTAAGTGCACGATATAGCATGATGTGCCAGTTGGACTTAGGTTGATTGATTGTCCTTTACATGATAGTCTTAAGGGATTTATTGACAACTTCTAATTTTCCATTAGCTTGAGGATAATAAGGAGATGAATGCTCCTACTGAAATAAAAAAATTCAAAGCCAACTCAAACATCATCTTATTCTAGAAGTGACCACAATGATCAGTGAAAATCTCTTTAGGAATATCGAAGCATGAAATGATTTGATTGAACATGAAAACAGTTGTTGTCTCCCCGTTGTTATTAAAAGTAGGCATAGCTTCAACCCAGTTAGTGAAGTAGTATAGTTCTATGATAATATAATTATGGCCCCTAGTTGAAACCAAGTTATAGGTATTAAAATCAATACCCCAGTTAGTAAAGGGACCAACCATGATGACAAGAAAAAGAGAAGCTAGATGAGAGCACATGTTTCGAGTATAAAATTGACAAGAATGGTATCTCTTGACCGCCTCAATAGAATCTTTAAAAATTGAGCGCCAACAATAACGTACATGCAAGATTTTTTGGGTTGTAGAAAGATCGGATAGATGACATCTAGAAGATCCACTGTGGAATTCATTCGATGCTGACTCAACTTCTTCTAAGATTAAAAAATTTCTAAGGATTTAATCAATCCCATGATGATATAAAGTATGACCAATGATAAGATAATTTTTAGCCAGGTGATGCGATTTTTCACATTCATCCTTAGAAAAAGATAGAGGAAACTTCAAAGTATGGAGATATATGGTTATATCTCCATACCAAGGATCTTGTGACGAGATAAGAAAGAGATGGTCATTTGGAAACGATTCTTCATAAATAACATCTCCTTCACAAGGCAATTCTGAAATCAATTATGAAAAAACTAAATATTTTCTTCGACCTAGATGACATGAAATCGAGATAAAACTTTTGCAAAATGACAATCCGTTTATTTTATTTAACTCAAATCATTCCCCTAATGAGAAAAAATTAAAATGGGTTGACTTTAGCCAATACAAAGGCTTTTATTAGTAGAATGTAATGATGGAGTCACTGGACATCATTAACTACTACCAAAGCCAATTTCTCATTAATATGAGAATACCTAAGTTCAGGACCAAGTAAGCCATGACTTAGATAATAAATCACATGCTCCCTAAGGGAATTATCTTCTTGAACTAGAACCATATTAATAGTTGATTTTACTATTGTGCAGTAAAAAAGGAAATTTCTTCTATAATTAGGTGGAGTCAGAAGAGGAGCAGAGGTCAATAACCTTTTCAAAGCATCAAATGAGCATTGAGAAAAATTGTCCCAAATAAATGGAACTCCTTTCTTAAGTAAACACATAAATCCTTTTGTGATTTCAACATAGTTTATGATAAATATCCTTAAAAAATTGGCTTTTCCTTGGAGACTTTCTAGTTGGTGGATACTTGACGAGGGAGGAAACTAAAGTATTTCCTCAACCATGAAGGGGTTAACATAAATCCCTTCATTAGACACGATGAGTCATAGTAACCGACCATATGTAACCGAGAAAATGCACTTATTAGGGTTCAACCAGATTTTATAGTAACAACATCTCTCAAATACTAAACGTATGTGTTTTGGATGTTTCATTCTCTTGCGAGAGTGAGCACCTAAATCATCCAGATAAGCTTCAATTATATGCTTAATGTCATGGAAATCATAAGGCATAGCCTACTGAAAGAAAGCCCAATATTTTTAAGGCCAAAAGGCATTTTCCTGTATGCAAACATTCCCTAGGGGAAAATAAATGTTGTCTTATGTTGATCTTCATGGAAAATTGTTATTTGATTTTATCTTGAAAATATGTCTATGAAGGAAATTATTTCATTTCCATCACACTCATCAATAATCTGATGGATGAACAAAGTGGGGAAATTGTCTTTAGGACAAGCTTTATTCAAATCGATAAAATCAATGCATACGTGGATTTTTTCTTGGTGCTATAGCTCCAAATATCACCATTGGTATTTGTGATGCTTGGTTTATGGCCTAAGGCAACCCCTCCTTCCAAACTTGGTCCAAATATTTTAAAAATAGTGTTTTACTCCATGTACACTACTTTATCCTGTGATAAAAGTGTGTACAGGTGGGTTAGTCAATACCCAACCCGCATATATGTGTTAAAACACTTAAAAGAAATAATTTCCTTAACTATGACCGGAGTTCATGGGTTTTACCTGTTGATTACCTCCTAGTGCCCATGGCCCAATTGTTTCCCAAGTAAAAAACTAATTGGGAGAAGTATAAATAGACTTCTATGGGAAGGCCTTAAGGAGGAGATAAGAGATAGAATTACTATACTAAGATTATCCCTTGACCAAGTCTGAAGTATCCATGTGCTTCAAGCACTTCCCCAAGTTCAGGAAACCCCTGTTTCCTTGAGTGTTGATATTCTCCCACTTGCTTGAGGTAACATGGTATTGGTTATGGAAGGAGGTTGTTGAAGACTAGGAATGGACGAATGTGGAGGACAGTTCCGCTTGGAGCCGGAAGAAGAAGACTCAGGTGTACCCTTTCCGTGTTCATTATAGTTTTCTACAATAAAAAGAAACGTTGTCTTGTTCTTGAGATTGACCTTGTTTATGCATTAGATGTTGTTGTAACTCATGTATTAATGTCATTTCGATGTATAACTAATCATCTTACTTATATGATATAAAGTTGATTTCATTAAAATGCTTTATCTATATGCTTCTATGTATGTTCAGATTGGTTGATTTGCACATTCGAATATCATCAAGAGTTGCAGACGGTCTGAAACCTGCTGGAACTACCCAAACAAAAGACATCCGGGTGTGTTCATCCTTACATAGTTTGTTTATTTAAGCATGTTGCCTAAGTTGTATGCGTGTTTCTTGTTGTAGATTAATCTTTCTCTGTTGGGGTTCTCACCCAAAGCCCTTGGGTACTTATTCCCGTAGCAGAATTGGTGACTCCGTTGGGGATAACAATCTTGTTATTCCTAGTTTGGGTTATTCAGTGTCAATCAGGGCTTAGTTCTTGGTTTTCTTGCTGTGATAGTGTGCCTGCTCCTATAGGAACTCAAACCGCAAGTCTGATCTTTTTGATCAGGCCTTGTTTTTTACTTTTCTTGCAAAACTCAGTATACTCACCTTTCTCTATTTATAGTAGCGTGCACACGCTTTCTTCTGTGAAGTGAAACCACATATACAAAAGTTTATTTTGTCAAAAGCACATGTACATGCACCTGTGCTGGAACATAGTTGCGTATACCATTTTTTGCATGTTTTTTCAAATCTTTCTTCCCAGAAAGATTTGTTTGTTGGTCTATTTGGTTTCCGAGTGGTCAGTTTCTGTCTTTAGAATTTAATTATTCAGTGAGATTACTGTATTTAATTCTCTTCTGCCTTGAAAATATTTGGCTTAGGTTTTCTTTTGAGTGAGTTTTATGGTTTGTGTTTGAACACACAAGACTTCTTATAGAGGTTCTTGATTGCTCTGGTCTTCTGGAACATAAGATTGTTTTCAATATTTGTGTCAAACTTTATTATTTGTCTACTTGCTTTGCTTTCCATCATTTCATGGCTTTACACCTTTTCTTGCTTTCCAAAAGTTTCTTTTTGATGAATTTGAAAGTGTTTCTTTCTTGACTTCTTGGTTAGTTTTTGAAAGCTCTTTTGCTGCTTTTGGATCATTTAGTGCAAGTTTAAACCCTTTTTTGTTCAAGTTTTCATTCGTGTTGAATTTGTAACTTACAAAGTTTTCTTGTTCTTTGCTTTCGATCTTTGAGTCTTTGGTGGCATTTTGAGTGCTTTTGAAAAGTTGTTTTCAATGTTTCTTGAAAAATAAAAGTTTTTAAAAAAAACATTGTTTTTTCTTTCTTTTTGCTGAGTTTGATTTTGGTTTCTTTAGTTTTTTGAAAGTGAATTGTCATTTTTCGAGATTTTCTTTGCTTATTTGGAGGAAAATTTGTATTTGAAACTTGCATTCTTTTCAAACACTTAAGTTGGCTTATTAAAAATTTTAAACAATTGCTTTCATTTCTTTTTAGAGTAATCTAGAATATTGCATTATCATGTACAACTTGCATTAGGGTAGTTTTGCATTATTAAATCATCAATAGTCTTTTTAGTTTTTGTGAGTGTGAAGTCTGTCATAAGAAAAGAAAAGGAAAAAGTTGTTGCTTTATAGAAGTTTCTTAGAACCCAAGTAGAAATTTCTTTTCATCGAAGAACAAACAATTGCATTTCATATAAGTTAGGTTTCCATTAATTTTTTTTGCATCATACAAACACCATTGGTTTCATTTCCATATTGTCCCTTTGAATTAAAAGAACAACCACTTAAAATCAAGTGCTTAATAAAATAAACTAGAACTTTTTGTATTGTCAATCATAATACACCAACAAGTTTTAGGTTTATCTAGGGCCTTGGATTAGGTGAGAGGAAAGTAAACTCTCCAAGGCCACTCTAAATTGTAAAACATAGAAGTCTGATTAAAGAGTGAAATCCAATAGCATTAGGGAGACTGGGAAAGCTCCATGACTGGGAGTTAAGCACAAGGGATCATGAAGATAAGGACGAGAGATACCCCCTCTTACTTGTCGGATCCTACCTCACGACTGTTCTGCCCATCTTCTGATACGAGTTGGTGTCTCTAGTTACCTATACTAGGGATCCACATAGGTGGCTATGGAGGGGAAGCCCATGGAACCTGAGGTTGATATTGCACCACATTTATCAGTACTTCTGGAGGGCACCCTTGCGAAGCTTGGGGGCTTGCACAGGAAAAGGCTGTTGTTTGGAGGTCAGCGTAACTACCTTTGATACCTTCGCTAGTAGACCTAGGGCGTAATTACCCCAGCTTATTTTCAAAAGGCCCTTATTATTACATTCTTGTATTTTGGTGTCCGGTCCTAATCACCCGGAGCGGAAATACTTGGAAGTTGTTTGATCGCTGATCTCTTTAGGGACATGTTTAGTGTCTATTTTGTGCTCCTAGTTGGCCTAGATTTCAATTTTCTTAAGTCTTTAAGTAGATCTTATAAAAATAATTCAAAGTGGCCAACCGGCCATCTCGATGGTCCCATAGACTTTGTGGGCTTTCACCTGCGAGTCCATGGCCTTCCCCTAGAAGGTGTAGGAGTGATTCTGCCAGTGGTTTTCAACTAGTGGTAGGAGGCACATCGGAGATTGATTCTCTGCTTGGGGGCATTAGTTTACAAGATAGAACTGGTACTACTATAGAGTTAGAGAGGAACACACTAGTTCTTTCTCAAGTACTCTCCCAGTCGAAAGATAGTATTGAAGTAGAAGAGCATTTAGAGTCGGTTGTGGCTCCAAATTATCCTCTCCCTCCTAATCATCCAGATGTATTGTTATATGTTGGAACCCTGACTCACAAGCCTTTGAGCCCAGGTCCACACACATCTATCCCTTCGATGACCACTTCTGGAAGCATGGCATCGACCCTGAGTGTTGTGATCATGCAGACTCCGATATCTGTGCAAGGGGGAGGAACTATTTCCATCCCTTCTAACACTCCTAGCACATCCTTATTCGGGTCTACTTCCATTCCTTCGACAAGTGGAAGTTCTCAAGCTAATACATCCAGTTTTGGATTTTTCCCTTTTGGGATGCCTTCTCAAGGTATTCCTTCAGTTCGATTGAATGTACCATTAACTACCTCAACATCCATGATGAGTGTATCAGCTTCCTTTCATGGTTTCCCATTTGGAAGTGGTCATATACTGCATTCCAATCTAACAATAGGGTTTATGCCTTTTCCTTTCATAAGTCAAGGCAGTAACCCCTTTCAGAGTTGGACAAACCCTGCGGTTAGTGAGATAGGGGCTGGGAATCAGTTTTTCAGACAATAAGGGAATGTGCTGTATTCCTCGATTAATTCATTTCAAATTGTCCCACCCTTAGCTAATGCTTGGAACCCTTACGAAAGGCTGTCAGCTCCTTACAATACTTTGTTAGGGGGAAACTTTACCGGTTATGGAGGATTTTTAGCTGGAGTTGGTCAAACTCCGAATTTTGCTAGACCACAAGGGTCACCTTTTGGTCAAGTAGGCTCTACCAGTTACTTCGGGAGACCTGGTGCCTTTCAAAATCCAAGTCATTCTTTTCAGACTTTTGGGAACCCCACCCAATCTCGGTGGAATCCCCAAGGTCCTCCACCACTTCCTTTTCTTTCCACGCTTAATCTACCAGACTTGACTAAGTTGATAAATGATCCAATTAGATACAATCTAGCTTGGCCTCCAGTCCCAACCAAATTTCCATTGAATATTCCAAAATTCGAAGGGAAGAGTGGTGAAGACCCATGCAACCATGTAACCACGTTCCATTTATGGTGCTCATCTAACTCCATGATCGATGATTCGATCAAGTTGAGGTTATTTCAATGCACCTTAACTGGGAATGTGGCTAAGTGGTATATAGAGTTTCCAGGGGGCACCTTTACTTCTTTCATTGATTTGGTTAACATTTTCTTAAACCATTTTCAGTTGCCTATCCATTAAAAAGCCAGAACTGAGCTTCTAGCCAATTTTCATCAAGACAGGGCTACTCATATTTCAGAGCATATCTAGGAATGGAGATGGAAAAAAAGGCTTATAAAGGCCGAAATTCCACCAAAATTCCATCTCGAATGGTTTTTAAAATCATTACAACCCAAGATCTCCAAGGATGTTTCTATGTTCGACGTTTATTCAAAAAAGCAGGCTATCTTTCACGCCCAACAGTTAGAACTAATATATTCTCAGTTTGGGACTCTTCAGAAAATATTACCTGATGCTCCTAGATCCATAGTTGATGTAGCCAAATCGAAGCCAAGCCCTCACATTGAAGGTATAGTTGGATCAGTTGATGCAAATATGGTGAACCTTTTAAACCAATTGCAGTAGTTGTCTCTATAAACTGCTTCTTCTAACCAAGTTGAACCATCTACTCCTTAACCTTCCCAACCTTGTTCTATAAACATCGTTCAGGCCTCTAACCCCAAAGGAAATCAAAAATCCGATGGGAATAAGAGGGGATGAGGTAAAAAGAAGAATCAGGAAGGGAAGGGCAATGCGAACAAGCCCGACAACTTTGTTGGTGAGGGTAGAAAGGAGTCTAAGAAAAAGGTTAAATTTCCATGCAAGTTATGTAGTGGAGATCATTTGACTCATCTCTGCCTAAAAATTCAAGATGCTCAGTGCTTGTTAGTGTAGCAAGGGTCTTCTAGATCCCGTGATGTCTTAACTAACCATTTCCCCCAAGGGCAGTAGTTACTTGCTGGTGCAAACTCAAACCCTCGTACCTCTATAGGGGGCAACTAAGAAGGGGACAATTCCTTAAATGTTTTCATGATGAGTTCTCATGTCAATGTGGCTACACAGTCATGTGATTATGGTGAAGTAGAAACATCTAAGGATAAATCTGTTCCCAGAACTATGGATCCACTTCATATTGAGTGACCCTGTATCAAGTCTATACCTCAGATACCGAAAGGTTCCGCCAAGCACGCAACTATTAACCCTAATGCTAGGGTAGCCCAAAACTACTCGATTGTAGAACATCTCGCTCAAATTCCTTGCACTATGTCTACTTTAGAGCTACTCTAGTCGTGTCCTACTCAGTGAAGTGCTTTGCTTTCAGGGATCAGGGCAGTAGATCCAAAAAATTCTTTAGTGCTCACTTTTGATATGCTTAATGTCAAGAAGAGACTTCCTCATCATATGGCTTTTCAAATAAAGTCTACTTACATGAAGACTAATATTTTTCGAACAGTTATATATGAAGGGGCTTCCACATGTGTAATGTCTATGTCATGTTGGAAGGCCATTGTGTTATGAAACTAGCTCACAAAAAGATAGAAAAGATAGATCAACGCCTTAGAATTCAGCCTCTTCGAGGGGGCAACCTCCTTTACATTACACAAATGAATGATTCTTTTATGATTCAAATGAAAAAACCTCCTTTCTAAATATAGGAGTCTAAGGATTCACAATATAACCCAGTTGACCTAACAATAATAATATAAAGGCACAAAAATAACAATAGAGGGACTCTATGGGGCATAGTAATAACAATATTGGGACAATAGGGGCACAACAATATTAATAAGTGATATAACTACAATAGTAATGGGGTAGCCACTAGTATTATAGGGACCTAACATGCCCCTCTCCTTCAAAAAAGTGTTTTCCTCAACGCTTGAGTAGTTCTAGATTCTTTTGTATAAAATTCTCATCCTCCCATGTGAAATCTTCAACGAATAAGTTCTTCCACTTGATGAGATACTCCAAAATTGATCAATTTCGTAGCTATCGAGTTCCTGTTTCTGTGACTGCTTCCAGTTCCAATATAATTTTTCCTTCCTCATCAAGTTCTGGAAATATTGTTTGAATTGGGAGCTTGTCACCTATAACCTTCGTTAAACATGAAACATGGAAAACTGGGTGCACTCGAGAAGCTGCAGGAAGCTCCAATTTGTATGCCATAGTACCAAACTTTTGCAACACCTTGTACGGATTGTAATACTTTGGTGATAATTTATTATCCTTCTTAGCTTGCTTGAGGGACATTTGTTTATATGGTTGTAGCCGTAGGAATACCCAATCACCTACATCAAAACTTCTTTTGTTGCGATTTTTATATGCCTGTTGTTTCATTCTATTATGCGCCAACACGATTTTATCCTTTAAGAGTTGGAGGACTTGTTGTTGATGCTTGATGTGATGTTCCACTGCTTGATCCTTAGGATTTTCTCTTAAATATGATTTGATGGATGGTGGTTGATATCCATAAAGTGCCATAAACGGGGTCATTTTTGTTGGTTTATGGAAGGAATTGTTATACCACCATTCAGCCAGAGGCAACCATTTGACCCATTGTGTTTGTTTATCAGATACAAAGCGACGAAGATATCCTTCAAAACATTTTTTTACTATCTCAGTTTGCCCATTAGATTGAGGATGATAAGACGAGGTATGAGCTAACTGAGTACCGAGACAAGAAAATAATTTTGTCCAAAAATTTCAAGTGGAAATGGGATCTCTTTCACTTACAATAATCTTTGGGTTTCCATGTAGCTTTTGAATTGTTTCAATAAATGTAGTAGAAACTATACTAGCTTTAGATGGATGTGATAATGCACAAAAGTGTGCATACTTGGTAAGTTTGTCAACTACCACCATGATGACACTCTTTCCCTCGGACTTGGGTGAACTTGTGATAAAATCCATTGAAACCTCCTCCCAACATTGGCTTGGAATGGATAAAGGTTGTAATATACCCAGGGTCTTAATTGTTTCAACTTTATTTTTTTGGCAAATGAAACATTCTACCACAAGCTTTTGAATATCTGATTTAAGTCCATCCCAAAAAAAATCCTTCTTAATCTTGTGGTAAGTTTTTAAAAATCCTGACTGCCCTCCTAAGGGAGAAGTGTGCAATTCCAAAAGAATATTTTGTTTGAGTTGGGAATTCTTACAGAGGTATAAGCTATCTTTGTACCATAACGAATAATTTTGCCAGCTAAATGTATCAGATGTACTGGAATCTTGTTGTAACTTTTGAATAAGTGCACACACTTCTTCATCATTCTTCCATTCCTCCCTTGCTTCATTTATCCAATCTGGTTGGATAATAGAAATGGCACACAACAATGCTTCCACATCCTCATCCTTTCTTGAGAGTGCATATGCCACCACATTTTGCTTCCCTTTTTTGTAGATGATTTCAAAGTCATAACCCAACATCTTTGTGACCTAATTTTGTTGCTCTTCAGAGGATAATCTTTGTTCTAAAAAGTATTTAAGGATATCATGATCTGTTTTTACCTTGAAGTGTCTTACCATTAGGTAGGGTCACTATTTCTTAAGTGCATGTAGTATTGCCAACATCTCCTTCTCATAAATGGCTTTGTGTAAAACTTTCCCTTGATTGGACGACTTTCAAAAGTAATGGGTCTTTCATCTTGCATTAAAATAGCACCAATTCCATTTCTTGAAGCATCACATTCCACAATAAAGGTTTTTGTGAAGTCTGGTGTATCTAAGACCGGTGCTTGGCACATTTCTTCTTTAAGATGTTTGAAGGCCTTTGTTGCTTCTAGAGTCCATGAAAATGCATCTTTCTTCAATAATGTTGTTAGAGGTGCTGCTATTCTCGCATAATTTTTAACAAACTTGTGATAATACCTTGTCAACCCGAGAAATCCTCATAGATGCTTTATGGATGTGGGGATTTTCCATTCCTTAATGGCTTTAATTTTGCTAGGGTCCACCTTAACTCCTTCATGAGATACGATATGACCTAGATATTCCACCCCTTGTACTCCAAAGAAACATTTGGATCTTTTTCCATATAATTGTTTCTCCTCCAATAGTTGTAGCACCCTGTCAACATGTTCAACATGATCCTTCCAAGACTTGTTGTAAATTAGTATATCATCAAAAAATACTAACACAAATTTTCTAAGGAAGGGTTTGAAAATGGAATTCATCAAACCTTGAGATGTAGAAGGTGCATTGGTAAGCCAAAAGGCACGACCAAAAATTCATAATGACCCTCATGAGTTCAAAATGTTGTTTTCGAAATGTCTTCAGTCTTCATTCTGATTTGATGATATCCTGAATGAACCTCCAACTTGGTGAAGTAAACTGACCCATGCAATTCATCTAGTAATTCATCAATGACAGGAATGGGAAACTTATCTTTAATAGTGAGCGTGTTGAGCTCCCTGTAATCTGGACACATGCACCATGATCCATCCTTCTTGTGCACCAATACTAGTGGAGCAGAGAAAGAACTTTGACTAGGTTGAATTATACCATCCTCTAGCATTTCTGCAACCATATGTTCAATTTCACTCTTTTGGGCATAGGGATATCTGTACAGCCTAATGTTTGGAGGAACACTTCTTGGAATCAGATGAATAGCATGATCATGATCACGAATAGGTGGGAGACCTTTGGGAGTCTCAAATACCTTGGAATGATTTTCCAAGACTTTTTGGAGATTTGGAGAAATAGATGATTTTGATGTGGAAACATCTAGTGAACATAATTGTGCAATTATACCTCTTTGTTCCTTTTCTAGAAGCTTTGTCATACCGTTAGAGCTGATTATCTTTCCCGGTTTCCCTACAATACCCCTTAATTCAACTTCCTTTCCTTCTGCAGAAAATTTCATGAAAAGTTCTTGAAAATTAAAAGCTATTGTACCCAAGGATTGTAGCCATTGGAATCCTAGTACAACATCAGCACCTCCCATTGGAATGGAAAGCATTGGGCTAGTCAATAAATATTGTCCCATGGATAGCTTGATATTATGGCACTTTCCAGAGTAATTTATTGTTCCTCCATTTGCAACCATCACTTGACGCTCTAGTGCTGGATATAGGAAGAAATTCAATTCTTTTGCTACCTTACAATGAATAAAATTGTGGGTACTTCCTGAAACAATCAACACTATTACGTTTTTCTTCTTGATTTGTCCTTCTATCTTGATGGTTTGAGGAGTGGTAATTCCCGCCAATGCTTTACAAGACACGATCAAATTCATGTTTTCTTTATCTAGGCTTTGTTCCTGGAGTATATCCTCTTCTTTTGACCTTTCTTGCTCCTTTTCTTCTTCCTCTTTTGACCTTTCTTGCTCCTTTTCTTCTTCCTCTTCACAATCTATGTAGAATAATTTCTTGTCAGCACACTTATTACCTTTAGTGTATTTTCTATCACAACTGTAACAAAGCCCTTTTTCTCTTTTTTCTTCCAATTGTTGTGGTGTCAACCTTATAGGTTGTGGAAGACTAGGGGAAACAACACTTCCATATTTATAGTTGTGAGTGGTATGCTTCCTGGTTGCCATAATTTTGCTTTTCATTTTTCTTGCTAACCTGAATGCCTTCTCTAATGAATCAGGTCCCCAAAGGTTAACATCATGTTGGATATTATTGTTTAAAGTTCCTATGAACACATCAATCCTATGCTCCTCTGGAATACTTTTTACCCTTATGTTCGATTTTTGGAACTTTTCAATGTGCTCTATTATTGAACCCTTTTGTTTGAGACTTATCAATTGGCTAAAAAAATTGTTGTTTTTTGTATCGTCATAATGTGTTGTGAATTCTTCCATAAAAATTGCCCAAGTGATAATTTTTTTACGAGAGAAAAGCCATTGATACCATACAAACTGATTTGGTTCCAAATATAAAGTGGCAATACGTACCTTTTGTGTGTTTTGTACATTACTGAGATCGAAAAATTGCTCCATTTGTAATATCCATGTTGCGGGATCCTTGCCATAAAACTTCCTCATATATCTTTGGAATATGGTGGGTCTTCGATCCAACATTAGAGTCTATGAAATCATGATTAACATTTCTTTTGTTCGCATCATGAGTTTCCTTTACTACCCGTTCACCATTTGTAAGTATTTCTTGTACAAAATTTGTCAAGTCTATTTTCAAATCTGCCATGTCTGTCTTCAAATCTGTCTTCAAATCTACTTTGTCTCTCTTCAAATATGTCTTAAAATCTATCTTCAAATAATCCATCTTAGCTTCCACACCATTTATCTTAGATTCCATGCCATTTATCTTAGCTTCTGTTAGATTTTGTGAGAGTGCCATTTGTTGCACTTGGTCTTGTAATTTTGATATATCATGTAGCATTTCTTCCTCTTCTTCACGAGTCATGCTAGAGCTTTCAGGTTGCTTACTAGGTGTTTGCATTTTCTTTCCTCGGGACATCAGTTACCAATAATAATGCTATACTATGCCCTTTGAATTCCTTCAAAATAATTTTTCAAACCAAGCTTAAGCAAAAATTTAAAAAAATCTACACACCTCTTTTCACTTTGTAGGAGCTCGATATTGCCTCTGATGTATCTCTGTAATTTAGGATCGTCCAGTTCTAAAATTGCAATCTGCATTAGTCCTCTGTGTCCTCTTTCCAATGCCACCAATCTGATCCAAGTTTGATTCTCCAAGGAAGAGTTATGCCAAATCTTCCACAATGACCTGATTATAGACTAGTTCAGTAGAGCAAACTTGTATGACATGCCAGGTGTCCTTGTTTCAACCTTTGGCTCTAAAAAATATATACAAGAAACTAAAGTCCGTCCTCTTTCTATACTTTCTGATAAAACTTCAATCCGATGCTCAGAGAGAAAGTGATTACGATTTTCCCCAGGTCACCTGTTTGGAATGTAATTCAGGAGTCTTCAAAAAGACCAACTTCCTCAGATAATATCTCCACAAATATAGCGCGAAAAGCTCTTAAATTCAGACTCGAGGTTTAGTGAGATTTCCTCTCAAATGGGTTTTTGTTTTCGCTTCAGAGACATCGCAGAAAAAAGTCATAGTGAAAATGCCCCGATGACCTATTTGGTGCATCAAAACACTAGAATCCAAATCTTTGATACCAAATGTTATGAAACTAGCTCACAAAAAGATAGAAAAGATAGATCAACGCCTTAGAATTCAGCCTCTTTGAGTGGGCAACCTCCTTTACATTACACAAATGAATGGTTCTTTTATGATTCAAATGACAAAACCTCCTTTCTATATATAGGAGTCTAAGGAGTCACAATATAACCTAGCCGACATAACAATAATAATATAAAGGCACAAAAATAACAATAGAGGGACTCTATAGGGCACAATAATAACAATATGGGGACAATAGGGCCACAACAATATTAATAAGGGATATAAATACAATAGTAATGGAGTAGTCACTAGTCTTATAGGGACCTAACACATTGGATTGCCTTCAGTTGTTCCTTCACCCACTCTCTTGACAACATTTGACGGACATTCTCATATGCCACATGGGATTATCCCAGCCTTTCCTACATGCGTTGGAGGAAAGGTCATTAATATCGAAGTAGAAATCATTGATGCCAACCTAGATTACAATCTCCTCTTAGCAAGGAATTGGATTTTTGAAATGGATGCCATAGTATCATCTTTATTCTGCATCCTATATTTTCCTCATGATGGGAGATTTGTTAAAATTGATCAATTAGATTATTCTCCTGGTGATTCTCGTGCAACTTCAGATTCTACTATTCCATTTGTGGATAACCCCCATCAGCCTATTGACAATTTAGGAGTTGTGATGTACTCTTCATTGATGGGTATATTTGATCTTCCCACTCCTATAGCTAGAATCAATGCCATTTCATCCTCCAAAGAGTCTTCACCGGAAGAGACCTTTCGAACTCATTATTTTTCAAACTCTTGGACCTTAGCTTCACCTACGATCACATTGGATGAAGGGCAGGTTGGTGGAATGGCATTTCCTATGTCTGCAGCAGAGCTTAGATATCAATCTATCGTTAACTCTGTAGATGGCCATCCTACTCCTTTTTCAGAGGAGGAGTTAGATGGTTATGTGGCTCCAGCTTGGACACTTGACTCTACTTCTGCTATGGATTCCTTAGATATGGTTTTACCATCTGAGGAAGCAATTTTAGAAGCAGTTATGGGTGTAGATCTACTGTGGGAAGATTTACACCATCGTTCATATTTTATTCCTCCATTGCAGGAAGTCGAATCCAGGTTCTCCAATCTGGTTACTAGCGATGTTTGTATAGTTTCAAACCCTTTGGCTCCAGCATGCATATGTGCCAAAGGTAATATGTCTACTATTTCAAAAAATGTACTGATAAACATATCTCTGAACCCTAATGTCATAGAAAATGTCTTCATCAGGGCCGAGTGTTCCCCTGAAGAAATTCAAATCTACATCGACCTCCTTAAAGAGGTTCAGGATATATTCACTTGGTCTTATGAAGAAATGCCTGGTATTGATCCATCCATTGTTTAGCATGAGATCAAGATGTATGAAAACGATAATCTGATTCATCAGAAGCTTTGACCGGTCAATCCTAGGAAAACAACAACTATTAAAGTTGAAGTAGAAAAGTTGCTTAAGGCAGGTTTCATATACCCTGTTCCTCTAAAAGAGTGGGTTTCTAATCGAGTCCCAGTTGATAAAAAACAAGGAATGATCCGAGTGTGCATTGAATTTATTGATTTGAACAAAGCTTGTCTGAAAGACAATTACCCCACACCATTTATCAATCAGATAGTTGATGAATGTGCAGGTAATGATATTTTCTCGTTCATGGACGGATTCTCTGGTTATAATCAAATATCTATTCGTCCAGAAGACCAGCATAAGACAATTTTCATTTGTCCTTCTAGTACCTTTGCATACAAAAAGATGCCTTTTGGTCTTAAAAATGTTGGAGCTACATTTCAGTGGGACACGTCTTACACTTTCCACGACATCAATTATGTCATCAAAGCATACCTGGATGATTTAGCTGCTCATTCTCGAAAGAGAATTGATCATCCCAGTCACCTTCGGTTAGTTTTTGAGAGATGTCATTTTTACAAGATCCAGTTGAATCTGAATAAGTGCGTTTGCATGGTTACATCTTGTCGGTTGTTAGGGTTCATTGTATCAACTAAAGGGATTTGAGTTGATCCCTTCAAGGTTGAGGCAATAATTTAGTTGCCTCCACCATCTTCCATCTGACAACTTCAAAGTCTGCAAGGAAAGGAAATTTATTGAGATGGTTTGTAGCAAACTATGCTGAGATAACTAAAGGGTTTATGCATTTGCTGAAGAAAGGAGTTCCCTTTTTATCGGACAAATTTGTACAACAATCTTTTGATGCCTTGAAGCAGGCGTTAATCTTTGCCCCACTTTTGAGTCCACCGGATTATGGTAAAGATTTCCTTTTATATCTTACAGTGGCGGAATCAACCATAGGTATGGTTTTGGTTCAGGAAGATGATGCTCTCATGGAGCATGTGATTTACTACTTGAGTCAAGGCTTGGTAGGCCCTGAACTACTCTATTCTCTGGTTGAGAAATTGGCCTTGGCAGTTGTCCATGCTGTCCAGCAGCTTCATCATTATATTCTACTACACAAAGCATTCATCTTAGTGGTCGTCAATCCTTTCCAATTTGTCCTCAGTAGGCAAGTGGTTGGGGGAAAATACAATCAATGGATTTTTATTTTACAAGAATTCGATCTCAAGTTCTTGTCAGCCAAGTGTAAGAAGTCATTGGTTTTTGCAGAATTAATTTCCAAGCTGCCTTGTGAAGAACATATTGTTTATGAGGAAAGTTTCCCAAAAAAACATCTATACCTCATCTCTTCACAAGGTCCCTTGTATGGAGATATCATCATCTATCTCCACACTTCGAGGTTCCCCCCAATGTCCTCCAAGGATGAACATCGAAAATTACGTCACCTTGCTAAGAACTATGTCGTCATTGGTGATACATTATATCACCGAGGGGTTGATTCAATCCTTAGGCATTGTTTAAGTTTAAAGGAAGTATAGCCTGTGTTCAACAATTGCCATGGTGGAGCTTGTGGTGGTCATCTATCATGGCTTGCAATAGCCCATAAAATCTTGCGTGCCGATTACTTTTGGCCTTCGATTTTCAAAGGTTGTATTGAAGTGGTCAAACATTGCCACCCTTGTCAACTCTATACTTGGAAGATGTGCACACATCCAGCTCCTCTTTTTCCTGTTGTCACTGTCGATCCTTTTACAAAGTGGGGCATTGAATTTACCACTTGTAATCCACCTTCAGTGACGAATCACAAGTACATTATAGTGATCGTATACTACTTTACGAAGTGGCCTGGGGCCATGCCTACTTATAAAAATGATAGTGAGACAACAACATTTTTCCTCTTCAATCAGATTATTTCACGTTTTGGTATCCGGAGAGAGATTGTCACTGATCATGGCAGTCATTTCCAGAACTAACTAATGACCGAATTGGATCTTAAGTTGGGCTTTCGGCAGGAGCATTCATCTTTGTATTATCCTCATCCCAATGGGCAAGTTAAAGCCATGAATAGGTCCTTCAAGACGATCCTGTAAAGGACAATCGAAAAAAACCTCTCCAATTGGCACATCATGTTGTATCCGGCTCTCTGGGCATACCGAACCTCGGTAAAGACTGCCACCAGTTTTACACCTTTTCAATAAGTTAACGGGTTGAAATCTATTTTTCCTATTGAATGTGAAATTCCATCCCTTAAGCTAGTGGTTGAGATTTTTCTAGAGACCTCTAGTCTTAAATACAACCTCGTTCATTTGGAACATCTCAATGAGCAGTGTTGAGATGCCGCCATAATAAACAAGGCCCATAAGAAAAGGGTTAAAACTCAGTATGATAAAGCTATCTATCCTCGAGTCTTTTTTGAAGGAAACATTGTCTTGGTCTACGACCAAGATAAAGATGCCTTGGGGGCAGGCAAATTCAAGTCTATGTGGTATGGTCCTGTTATAGTAAAACACATTTTAGGAAAATACGCTTATGAATTAGTTAATTTTGAAGGGAACAAGTTGGCGGAGCCCTAAAATGGGCTCTATCTCAAGAATTATTTTACTTAGGTTATGGCGGAGCAATGGCTTCTTTGTATATTTTGTATTTTTGTACATATTTTATCGGGAATTTTTGTGATATCGACACTTTTTTAATCTACTTTTGCAGGTGTTGATGGATGACTTGGTCTATTTCGGATTCACCGATGGTGCTAGTTGGCACACTCGGAATCTTGCTTCCATAGCTTGGGTGATTTATTATCCATCTGGTCAAGTGATGGTGTTAAGGGGAGTATGTATTGGTTTTGCTTCAAATACTATTGGCGAATATACTGTCATTCATAATTTACTATATAAAGCTATTTCTTATGGAATTGATTCGTTAGTAGTGTATCTTGACTAGCAACTAGTAGTGTCACAAGTAAATAACATTTATCAGGTTTGGGATCCTTATTTATATCGCCAATTTTTGAGAGTGAGGGTGTTGCAATGGTCATTTGTTTATATTACTTATTTTCACATTCCACGATCTAAAAATTCATTAGAAGATTCTATCACTAATCAAGCATTAGATTGGCATATCAATCATTCATCAAGATAAAAACAAACATAAAAAATTTGGAACTGTATATATACATGTATATCATAAAACTGCCCCTGTGTACATAAAGTGTCCAAAAATAATATACAAATCATGACTAAATGCCCATAATCATGTCCAGTCTATCTGTCGACCTGGCTCAGGATAAGCGGCTAAGAAGGTGACTACTGCATTGGCCATATGCCGAAGTATGCAGAGCCAGCCTTATGATACTCCTACCACGCGGCGCTGCATCTCCTCAGGTAGGTCCTCTAGGGCCACCATCGATACCTGGTGAGTCAATCTCACCAGGTTTCTTTGGATTGCATATAAGACCCTCTCTGTCTCAGTAGCTGCCTCTTCAACACCTCTTACGTGACACCTGTGCCGTAGGAATCGATCGCGTCTTACCGGGCCCACATCTAGAACATGTTCTTTATGCTAGTGTTTTAATCCCATCAAAAATATTTCTAAGTTCATTTTCATATTTAAAAAACATAAAAAAAAAAATCTTTAAAATTGATAAAAACTTAAAAAATTGTTACCTATCTCTCGCTATGCTACATTTGGTGGCAGCACCCAGTCTAGATCTCCTCGGAAATCCATGCCAACATAGGGATAGTCATCCACAATGATGAATTTTTGTTCCCACCAGGTGAAGAACTCATCATCAGAAGTAGTCCTTGGCACACCCCCGCCTCCAAGGCATTTCATCAAATCGGCCCACCTACCCATCAGAGGATCTTGGGAGCTGTTGATAGAGACTGATACCTTGGGATGTAGCCCAGGCACCTTCTTGAAGAAGAAGGAGCATAAATAGTCCCATATTCGAAATTTTTAGTCTGCCCTTTTTGAATAGAGGAGAACTGGTTCTTCATATTGGTAAGAAGAGGTGTACACCAGTCAAAAACAGTAGTGAGGGACTCCACGACCAAGCTCATGAATACTTGTGAAGCTTGGTGAAATGAGGCTAATCCATTTATCCTGGCTATGGTGAACAGTAGAATCCTCAGGGATAAGCTCTCCACTTGTTTTATTGGAATCTGACTTCCAATTTTTTCTGGATGCCCACAAAAGTATATGTGTACGTAGTCTTCCACTAAAAGACTGCCTCGTGTTTGGCCCATCAAATGCACAAATTCTCCTCTTCGAGAGAGACCGGTGTTAAAGTAAATGTCCTCCACCTCTATCCTCAAAGGCATATGATCAATCATAAATGCATCGTCCTCGACACTCTAGTAGTGGATTATCATTTCAAGTAGAAGAGTGTTGGCTTTCATGTTGGGCATTTTGAAAAATTTCAAGAAGCCACATCCCCTCAATGCATCTAATGCCTATTGATCATTCATAAATTCATTATCAATTGTGGTATGCTCCCTCTCTCTCCATGTGATTGTCATCCTGGAAAAAAAATTGAGTTTCAACTGTTAGATTCTTGTATTTTAATTTCAAACTGCGTATACGCGGGTTCCTTTTACACGTAGTCATGTGTAGGGCCGTTGTATACGTGGGTTGATAACATCCAACCTGTGTGTACGTCGAGTTGAAATTTTTAACATAAATTCCTACGGTCAAACCTTAATAAAAATTTCCAAAAGCAATCACAAAGTAATGCAAGCTTGAATTTAGGGTTACCTGATGATTTTGATCCAATTTTAATGGTCCAATTCTTTGGGGGGCAAGTTTTCTCTTTTTTCTCCACAGCTTTTGCTTTCAACACAAATGACACAAATGGTGAGTCAAAAGTTCACTTTATAGCTTTGAAATTGTCAAATTTTTCAAAACTTGATTTTTTTTTCCTCTTATGAATCTTTTAACTTGTGAGCTTGGATTGTCAAGAATAGGTTGTTTTTCCAGGGTATTTTGGATGTTTCTTTCAGATTTCGTATTGGTTCCATGACCACCGACCTTTCATGGTAGGTGTCATTTACTCACTGGCATATAGGTTAGGTAAACCATTTTTTCCATTGCATCTTCCATACTAGCCTTGATTTGTCAATACACTTGCCATAGGGTCGATCCCATCATGCTATGGTTAGTAAACCATGTTCACTAACCAATTTTTAATTCATGAAACGATGGTAGAGCCATCCTTTATATGGGTATCATAGGTAGCACCTCACTAACATTTGTTGCCCATGTTGTTATATTGAGTAGGATCGGGAGTCCTCTTTAGTCCCACCATGACTTGTGCGTTGAAGACTCATTCCTCTTTGCTTCTTCACTTCATTCCGACCTTATACCCTAGAGGCTCCTTTGTGTTGAGTTATATTGCTGCATTGCATTTTGACTATTTGAACCTTCAGGCATTGAGTCAGCTTCACTTGGACTCGTGCTTTAGCCACTTATTTGACCATGCCTTCTACAAACTCAAACCTACAATCATTTAGCTTCTGCAACTCGATGCACCCTTTGATCCATGGAAGGAAAAACCCTTTGAGTGTCCTTTACCAGTTTCACCTCCCTGCATTGAGCATAGGAGTGTTCGCATCCCAGGAACTAGATCATCTGTTTCACTGACACTCATTCTTTCCACTATACTATAGCATTCTTTTATTCTTTTTCTAGCTTAAAGAAAAAGACAAAAAAATTATATATTCCAAAAAATAATGGGAACAGGACAACATTTCCATATATTGTTGGCACAAGCTGGGGTGAAAATAGGGCCAATGATGCAAATCATCCCATAGTCTTTCTGCACCAATCTTTGCTTCTAGAATTTACTCTTCAGATGGTAAGAAACTATGAAGGAAATCCATAGCTGAAGTGGAATCAATTGTCCAAACCGGTGCCACTTGCCCATCTACATCCTCTACTGGGAGAGGGATGGGATCAAAATTTGTAGAATTAATAATAGATTGATATGCAACTTTGACTGCAGATATTGGATAAGCCATTCCACCCACTTTCCCTTCTTCTAATGTGGAAGTGGGAGGGTGCAAGGGCCAAGGACCTAAAAAATAATGAATTCTAAATGAACATTGCTGAGGAACGATCCTAGAGGATGAAATGGCATTGACACAAGAAATAGAAGATGGAAGATCAAAAGTACCCGTCAAAGAAGAATACATTCCAACTCCTAAATTCTCGACACATTGCTTGGTATTCTTTACTAAGGGGATAGTGGAGTCAACAAATGCGTTAGGGTCATTTGGAGACTAGGGTAACTGATCAATCATAACAATTATCCCTTCATGAGGAAAACATAGGATGTGAAATAAAGATGATACAATGGCATCGATTGCATAAAACTAATTGTGGCCCAATAAAACATTATAATTGAGATTAGCATCAACTATCTCTACTTCCACATTGACAACCTTTCCTCCTAAACAAATAGACAAGGTAGGTAGAATCCTTTGAGGCCTATGAGAATTACCATCAAATGTAGTTAAGAGAGTAGGAGAGGGAACAACTTCAAGTGACCCAATAGATTTCCAACGTGACATAGATATGACACATGTGGAAGCCCCTTCAACAACTATGGTTCGAAATATGGTCTTTTTACGATATGTACATTTAATTTGAAAATCCATATGATTAGGGAGTCTCGTTTTAACATTTTACATATCAAATGAAATTACCATAGAATTCTTTGGGTCTTCCTCTTTGACTGAAATGGGAAAAGAACTCCTCCATGCAAGACATGATTGGAGTAACTCTAATTTTTACATAGCATAGTGGCTCTAAGCTAAATCTTCAACAATAGAATAGTTTTGATCAACCCTCGCATTGGGATTATAAGTCAACCATTATGAGGAGCCTTTCAACATCCCAATTATAGGCTCTACTATGGGCCTCTCTGTATGAAGAGGTTCTCGAATATTAAAAGTAGTTTTAGCCTTTGAAAGTTCTACCTCACCATATCATGAGCTCTAGTTGGAATATCAATAAGAGACTTAACCATATGTACATTCACTGTAGATTCCCCATCGTGGTTGCCCCCTATATGGGTTCGAGTACTAGCATTGATGCTAGCAAGTAATTGCTTCCATTGGGGAAAAGGGTTGGTAAGAAAAGCCTCGGAACTAGAATAACCTTGCTGAGGTAACAAGTGGTGAGCATCCTAAATCTTGGGGCAAATATGGGCAAGGTGATTCCCGCTACATAACTTGGATGGAAACTTAGCCTTATTCTTATATTATTTTTTCCCCTCACCGATGTCATCACTGGGTTTATTAGCATTTCCCTTCCCTCCTTTATCTTTTTCCTTCCCATGTCCCTTCTTCTTCCCATTGGATTGTTGATTTCATTTGGGATACAAGGAGTCGACAACATTAACCGCTAAAGGTTGAGAAGGAGAAGACATATATGATGTAGTTTTTATTGTAGAAGTAGATTTTAATGACAACTGTTGTAACTAATTTAACAAAATATCCATATTACTATCGATCAGTCATATAACTTTGTCTGCATGGGCGCCCAGTTTGACTTAGCGAGACAGATGTTCAATTTAGGAGAATTAGGAAAAACATTATAGAGAACTCTCGACTGGGAATAGATGAGCTCTAATTGTTGGGCTCTAAAGATAACCTATTCTTTAGTGAACACCCCATAAAGTGAAGCATCCTTAGAAATATCCAGTTGCAATGTTTTCAGAAACCATTCCATAAGAAACTCATCAGGGATATGGGCCTTGATCAATATATTACTTTTGTACCACTCTTCGATATTGTCATAAATATGTGTAGCCTTATCCTACTCAAAATTTGGCAGGAGTTCAGTTTCAACATCATAATAGATAGAGAACTGAAAATGGTTTAGAAACATTGTAGCTAAATCACCCAACATAAAAAACATCTACCCCACCCCCTTAACATGATTTACCATTTAGCTTCATTTCTAGTTAAGGTGAATTTGAATAGTATCAAACTAATTGAATCATCAATGAGGGAGTTTTAGGAGTACCAAAAATTCAAAGTGGTTATATGATCAACCAAATCCTCACCATACTTCCCTTCAAATTTCAGAATACCAGATGGAAGTTTAGTATGGTGTTAGGCCCCTATACTTCTAGTGTAACCCCTTATTGTTATTGGTACAACCCCCTTATTATATTGATGTACGCATGTAGTGCCCATATTGTTACCATTGTGCCCCATTGAAGCCCACTATTGTTATTATTGTGCCCTTACATTATTATTGTTATGTCGGATCTAATTATATTATGACCCCTTAGACTCCTATATAATAGAAAGGAGCTCTTTTCATTTGTATCATCAAAGAATTGTCCATTTCTGTAATTTAAAGGAGGTTTCCCCCTCGAAAAGGCTGAATTATAAGGCATTGATCTATCTTTTCTATATTTTGTGAGCTGGTTTCATAACATTTGGTATAGCGAAAATGCCACGATGACCTGTTTGGAGCAGCGAAACCCTAGAATCCAAAGCTCTGATACCAAATGTTATGAAACCAGCTCACAAAAAGATACAAAAGATAGATGAATGCCTTAGAAATAAGCCACTTCGAGGGGGCAAGATCCTTTACATTACAAAAATGAACAATTCTTGGATGACAAAAATGACAAGACCTCCTTTCTATGTATAGGAGTCTAAGGGGTCATAATATAATTAGATCTGACATAACAATAATAATGTAAGGGCACAATAATAACAATAGTGGGCTTCTATGGAGCACAATAATAACAATATGGGGACTACATGGCTACAACAATATAATAAGGGAGTTGTACTAATAACAATAAGGGGTTACTCTGGTAGTATAGGGGCCTAACATGCCCCTCTCCTTCAAAAAGTGTTGTCCTCAATGCTTAAGTAGTTCTTGATGCTTCTGTATAAAATTATTGTCCTCCCATGTGGAATATTCAACGGTTAAGTTCTTCCACTTGATGAGATACTCTGAAATTGATCGATTTCGTAGCTATCGGGTTCTTGTTTCTATCACTGCCCCAGGTTCCAATTTGGTTTTTCCTTCTTCTTCAAGTTCTAGCAATATTGTTTGAATTGGAATATTATGAAACTTTTGAATGAGTGGCCACACTTCTTTGTCCTTCTTCCATTCATCCCTTGCTTCATTTATCCAATTTGGTTGTAATAGAAATAGCACAAAACAATGCTTCCGCATCCTCATTCTTTCTTGAGAGTGCATCTCCAACAAAAATTTTCTTCCCTTTTCTGTAGATGATGTCAAAGTCATAACCCAACATATTTGTGACCCATTTTTTTGTTCTTCTAAAGATAATATTTGTTATAAAAAGTATTTAAGACTATCATGATCCATTTTTATCTTGAAGTGTCTTCCCATTGGGTAAGGTTGCCATTTCTTAAGTGCATTTAGTATTGCCAACATTTCCTTCTCATAAATAGCTTGCTTGAAATGTTGCCATAAAAATACCCAATCACCTACATCAAAAAAATTTTCACTACGATGTTGATCTACCTGTTGTTTCATTAGATTTTGTTCCAAAGTGGCATTATCCTTTAAAAGTTGGAGAAATTTTTGTTGATGCTTGATGTGATCTTTCACTTCATGAACATTTTTCTTCTGCATATGTCTTTCTATATTGATAGCTTGAGGAGTGGTAATTCTAGCCAATGGATTACAAGATATGGTTGGATTAATTTCTTCTTTCTCGATATAATCTTTCACTTCTTGAACCTTATTCTTCTTGATATGTCCTTCTATCTTAAGAGTTTGAGAAGTAGTAATTCTAGCCAATGCATTACAAGATATGGTTGGATTCATTTCTTCTTTCTTGATGTGATCTTTCACTTCTTGAACCTTTTTCTTCTTGATATGTCCTTCTATCTTGAGAGTTTGAGTGGTAATTCTTGCCAATGCTTTACAAGATATGGTTGGATTCATTTCTTCTTTCTCGGGGGTTGGGTCTTGGCTTATATCCTCTTCTTTTGATGTTTCTTGATCCTTTTCTTCCTCTTTTTCATACTCTATGGAAAATAATTTCTTCTTAGCACACTTATGACCTTTAGTGCAATTTCTATCACAATTGTAACAAAGCCCTTTTCTCTTTTTTCTTCTAATTGTTGTGGTCTAAGCCTTGTAGGTTGTGGAAGGCTAGGAGAAGAAACACTTCCATAATTATAGTCATGAGTGGTGGGATTACTTGTTTCCATAATTTCGCTTTCAATTTTTCTTGACAACTCGAATGCCTCCTCCAATGAATTAGGTTCCCAAAAATGAACCTCATGTTGAATGTTATCCTTTAAAGTCCCTATGAAGACATCAATCCTTTGCTTCTCTAGAATATAATTTACCATTCTATTCAATTTTTGAAAGTCCTCAGTGTGCTCTTCCATTGAACCCTTTTGTTTGAGATTTATCAATTGGCTAAAGAAGGAGTTTCTCTTTGTATCCTCATAATGTGCTATCATTTCCTCCATGAAAACTGACCACGTGACAAGTGGTTTATGAGAAAAAAGCCCTTTATACCATAAAAATTGATTCGGTTCTAAATAATTAGATGCAATACATACCTTTTGTAATAGTGGTACACCATGTAGATCAAAATATTTCTCCATCTATAGTATCCAATTTACCAAATCCTTACCATCAAAATTCCTCATCTCGCTTTTTCTTGATTTTAGGAGCTCGATCTTGAAACAACTGTAAATTTGTAATTTCAGATCTCCAAGTTCTAAAATCACAACCTACAGTAGCCCTCTACGTCCTCTTTCCAATGCCACCAGTTTGATCCGAATTGGATTCTCCAAGGAAGAGGTATGCCAAATATCCCACAGTGACCTGATTATAGACTAGTTCAGTAGAGAAAACTTGTGCGACGTTCTATGTGTCACTGTTTCGACCTTTGGATCTAAAAAATGTACAAAAGAAACTATAGTCCATCCACTTCCTGTAACTTCTGACGAAATTTCAATCTGATGCTCAGAGAGAAAGTTATGATGAGTTTCCCCAGGTCACCTGTTTGGAATGTAATTCAGGAGTCTGCAAAACGACCAACTTCCTCTGATCATATATCCACAAATATTGCGTGAAAAGCTCTAAAATTTGGACTCGAGGTTCAACACGATTTCGTCTCAAATGGGTTTTTTTTTCGCTTCTGAAATGTCGCAGAAATAAAGTTATCATGAAAATGCCACGATGACCTGTTTGGCGCAAAACCGTAGAGTCCAAACCTTTGATACCAAATTTTATGAAGCTAGCTCACAAAAAGATACAAAAGATAGATGAATTCCTTAGAAATAAGCCACTTTGAGGGGGAAACCTCCTTTACATTACACAAATGAACAATTCTTGGATGATACAAATGAAAAGTCCTCCTTTCTATATATAGGAGTCTAAGGGATCATAATATAATCAGAACCGACATAACAATAATAATGTAAGGGCACAATAATAACAACAGTGGGCTTCTATGGGGCACAATAGTAACAATATGGGGACTACATGGGTGCAACAATATAATAACGGGGTTGTACTAATAATAATGAGTTACACTAGTAGTATAGGGGCCTCACATATGGATTGGAGGCCAACATGGATTACAACGGATCATATTGTTATTCAATTTTGAAATATATGGAAAATTAAGTGGTTCCAACAATGGTAAGCTGATCCGGATTTTAAACAGGAACGCAATAGATTACAGAGATAACCATAAATACAGAGATGCGACAACGATAAATACAAAGATGCAGCGGAAATAATACTTCATTTCATTAATGGAAAATACCGAAATATGCTTACAACCAGAATTGGGAATAAACCAGCTAGGGCGATGGTAGCTTATCTCTGAGAAGAGATGTGCGGCTACATGCCTCTGAACTGTTCTGAACTGTGTTACAATGAGGCTCGAAGGCCTATTTATTGTTGAGAAACAATGGAAAACCCTTCACATCCCAAAACCTAACCCTAGAAGATGAAACGCCAAATTGTGGGCCTCGTTTGGGTAAATTGGTACATCAATTTCCCAGGGTCGTAAGTTTGGCATACGATCTCCATTTGACGCGTACGATAGCTCGTTAGAAAGATCTATCCGAGTACTACCACTTTGGGAGGCAACATCGGTCCATGGACCCATGTTTCCCCAGATTCCAAAAAAACGTCGTTTAGGGCCTCAAAACGGCTCTGGAAGTTCACGACCTGAAAAACTGCTAAAAATAGTAAACTGTGCTACAATTTAGGAAACTGAAAAAGCTGAAAGAGACAGTTGTGGGGGTCGAAATGGGATAGGTGGGTGGCCACCAACATCCACCTGGATCATTCCTCCCCCCTTAGGAAGAAATGGTCCCCATTGCATTGAGATCCTCCCTGAGATGAGGAAGCTTCTACTGAGCTGGGTCTCTGGTGAGCTGTTCTGTAATCTCTGATGTGACCAAAAATGGTGGGAAGCATGGTCGACAATGGTCCACATTGAACACTCAGTGCAAGCCATGGAATGGAGGAATGTTGTGCTTCAAAGCATTTTTGCCCATAGCCTTGGTAATGCTGTAAGGACCATGTCGGAGTGGTCTGAGCTTCTGATGGGTTTTGGTAAGGCATTCTTTCTATCGATGCAACTAGACTTTGTTGCCCACTTGAAGCTTGTGTGGTACCCCTGTGTGTGAGAAGTTGTTTCTGTGTTCTGTCATGACCGTATTCCTCTGCTGCTGTTGCTGCGTAGAGGAACCCTTTGCAGGGGTCATGGATGTAGCAACAATCTTCCCCTTACTTTGGGAGTGGACCAGATAGATGAATTTCCTGGTCTGTGATATGAGCTTGCTGCCTTTCTTGGTAGTGATCAAAGATGTGGTGGTAGGTGGGGCTACCTCTGGTATCCTGTATAATGAATTATTCAAAGAAATAGTGACAGCACGAGGCCTGGACTCATACACAGCATGTCGCCTCCACAAGTATGGTTGGCCTAATAATACATCACAAACATCTAGAGGTGTAACATCACACAATACCTCATCTGTGAAGGGTTTGATGCTGTAGGGAAGGCGGCACTACTGGCGAACTTTCAGATCTCGTCCTTCGTGCAGCCACCCGATACTGTACGACTGCGGGTGTGGTGTAGTCGGTAGGCCCAACCGCTTCACAACCTCTGCTGAAATGAGGTTCTTTTGGCTACCACTGTCGACAATGAATTGTAGCGGCGAACCCTTCACCCACATCTGTGAGTGGAAAAGACGCTCCCCCTCTTCTGGATCTGCAAGTTCATTCTTTTGGATCTTGGCAGTGGCAATAGTGGTGCTAGGATCCACATCAATGATCTGCTTCCCTTTGCCATTCCCCTTGTCGAGTTCTGGCTCAGGGTCGGAACATGCATCTGAATCGGAAGCCTTCAACTCAGCCACGAGCGACTGCTTGGTCCGACACTCTCTTGTGTTATGAGTGGGACTCTTGTGGAACTCACACCACTTTCCTGTGTCCTTCTTCGGCTTCATGGTGTTGTTCTCTTCTTGCGGCTTCGACGGGTTGTCTTGGGTCACCCCGCCTTGGCTTTGTCCTTTGGGCTTCGGATTTGCAGATCCAAAGTATTGCTTCTTCTGTTTGAACTTTTGCTCGATTTTGACAGCATATCGGTATGTTGTGCCGAGTGAGGAGATGTTCAAGAACACCATCTCTTCCTAGATGTATCTGTGCAAGCAACCACGGTATTTGAGTACCAGATGCATCTCAGAATCTTTGATACCCAACAGTGTGCGAAGGGTATGAAAAATGTTTGTGAACTCCGGCACATCTTGGTCTCGTCCCTGTCGCAGTGTGGTCCATTTGATGTATTTGTCCTCATAGCTTCCGACAGGGTAGTACTGCTCCTTGATGGCATCCCGAAAGTCATTCCAAGTGGGTGCGGCTGAAAATAGTGAGCCTGTACTTTCATCCTTCTGCTCGCAGTAGGTTTCCCACCAGTCCTTGACGTGGGGGGCTACTTTGAGAAGAGCGGAAACAATCTTTTCCCGACTTGAAAATTCATGAACAGAAAAATACCCATCTAACAGATTTAACCATTTATCTACGACATCTGCGTCTATTTGACCCTCAAAGATGGGGATTTCAAAATTAACTTGTACCTTAAACGGTGTGGCATTTCCAAAGTAGCTGTTGGAAGCCGATGCGTCGCCTCTGGGTAGCCGCTGAAGGATCTGCGCAAAGCTATCCATCATCGCGTTCCTTTGCCGCTCGAGTACTTCTTCGAGCAAGATTTTGATAGGATCTCCTGCCCCCTCGTCTTTCTTGTCACCCGCCATGGGAGGCCGTCGGGATTTGCGAGGCTGGTCTTGCAAAGGTTCGACTAGTTCAAGCCCTAACTCCTTATATCCCAACCTCGTTGGGGACATGCAAAGAAAAACAGAGAAAAAGTAGACCGCACTGATACCACTGATCCAGATTTTAAACAGGAACGCAATAGATTACAGAGATAACCATAAATATAGAGATGCGATAACCATAAATACAGAGATGCAGCGGAAATAATACTTCATTTCATTAACGGAAAATACTGAAATATGCTTACAACCAGAATTGGAAATAAACTAGTTAGGGTGATGGTAGCTTATCTCTGAGAAGAGATGTGTGGCTACATGCCTCTGAACTGTTCTGAACTGTGTTACAATGAGGCTCAAAGGCCTATTTATTGTTGAGAAACAATGGAAAACCCTTCACATCCCAAAACCTAACCCTAGAAGATGAAACGCCAAATTGTGGGCCTCGTTTGGGTAAATTGGTACATCAATTTCCCAAGGTCGTAACTTTGGCATACGATCTCCATTTGACGTGTACGATAGCTCATTAGAAAGATCTATCCGAGTACTACCACTTTGGGAGGCAACATCGGTCTATGGACCCATGTTGCCCCAAATTCCCAAAAAAATGTCGTTTAGGGCCTCAAAACGGCTCCGGAAGTTCAGGACCCGAAAAATTGCTAAAAATAGTAAATTGTGCTACAATTTAGGAAACTGAAAAAGCTGAAAGAGACAGTTGTGGGGGTCCAAATGGGATAGGTGGGTGGCCACCAACATCCACCTGGATCATAAGCCCAAAGGAACAAAATAATTCCAAGCTCCAAGAGTGGAATTTCAAATATTTGAAAAATAGTATCCTAGATTTTGAGAGGCACGAGTCTACCAAGGGTTACTCATAGAAGCACTTGAACCATATGGAAAACCTTGTAGTCTAGGGTTATACGGAGGGTATCCATCCCATACTACAGTGTTACTAGTCATAAGAAATATTTCTCCCAACGGAAAATTATATGAAGGGAAAAGCCCTTGGTAAAGATTCCAAGCACTGGCCAAAGAAGGAAAAACCTATGAACTACTGATATTAAGGAAGAGAATAATCCCCTTCTAACCAAATAAATGAGTAATATTCCCTGACCCAAAACCACTTATAGAAGGATGTGCCATGCCCTAGTTCCCTTGAAAAGGATTAATATTTTGAGCATAACCAGAGAAAGGCATTGATCCTAAATTCAACGATGGATTGGAAGGAGGAACATGTCCACTTCCAAATTGAAAACCTTGTAAAGGTACTAAACCAATAGCCATGAAATTTATAGATGTATAAGTAGCATAGGGTAATGTTGAAAAAACTAAGAGAATCCCACTAGATGGCATTTCAAAAGGATAAGCTCCTATGAAACGATATGAAGGTTGGATGCCCCCACTTAGAATCAGGATGGACGTAGAGCCAACATCTACTGTACTAAGCATAATAGTAAATATAGGAATAGTACATCCTCCTACTATTGAAGTAGTATGTACACTAGTTGTATTAGTAGAGCCACTAAGATTAAACATTGAGAAGAAATAAGTAGAGTGAATAGGGCTAGCCGACCTATGAGTTATAGTACCCATGTAAGATACAATGTAAGGAGGATGAGAAGGAAGAGGTTCAATAGGAGTCTTAGGAGGCTCAAAAATGTCTTCAAATTTTACTTCTTCTTCCAATTGCAAGAGTACTCTAGCAAGCTCAAGAGATTTTCTATCCAGGTTATTGACTATATTAGGTTCACCCTGTGGAATAGCATCCCTCAAAGAAAGATCTGTATCCGTTGCATTAGTGTTGGGACCTACTTTTTTAAGCTTTTTCCACATCTTATCCCACTATTTTTACTATCATTTACCTTATTTTACCCCTCTTTTCTACCCTATAACCACTCCGCACTAGTTAAATCACATTTCTGCATAGTGGAGGTAATATCTATTAATAGCTACTATTTTTATATGTCTTTGTTTGGTTTAAGTAGATGTTAAATATATTTATAACTCTTGATTCAATTTGACTGATCTATAAAAGGAATCTTGAATATAGGTAGAAATTTGAAGTATGTGGACAGGTCATCAAATGGTCCAACACATAGTCCAACAATGCATCAAGCAGCCATTTTGGGAATTTCCATTTTGTACTCAGTTTTTCACTTAATTTAGTACTCTACTCAGTAGTGGGAAACTAGTCAACCATCGGAATCCCAAAACAATCCTTATTCCCAAATATGGAATTAGTTTATTTGGTTCAATGATAGTGCCATGATTGGGACAAGTTTGGTTACAATCTAGGAGTATTAAACTTGAATATTTTACTTTCCTTAACTTAGTTGAATCCCAGATATTTTACTCTCCTTAGTCAATCAGTTGTAACTATTTGAGCAACTCCAAACTCTTTAAAAGACCCAATTTTTTCTATGTAAAGTTACACACATATATATTCATGCAGAGATACATACTTAGGATGAGTTGGTGATTGTGGCACCACACTCTTTGATTCTGTTATGTTAAGACTAAAATCTTGAACTGATATTTTATTGAAGTTTTCATATAATTATTGTCTAAGATTTTACTCTTATTTAACCATTCATGTCTTTTTAATCCGCAAGTATTAAATTACCTTAGTCTTGCTCTAGGTTGTGGCAAGGGCCCACCAAAAACCTTGATCGACTCCTGTAACCATTTTAGTGTGTAGGAAGTTTGTTTCAATTTAGTAGATAGAACTACACTTAATTTCTCATTTTCTTTCGTTAGTAACTTACAAAATTCCTACACTTAATTTTGTACTTTAGTTTATTTCAAATGTTTTCGTAGATCCGAGTTAAAGATAACAACTGTAATGTTGTTGAGTCCTTGCAAGTCATGGAACATTGTTATGAACATACTCTGTACATGTTAACTCTTTGATTACTATTCCAAATTTGTGAATGCTAGAAAATGAAGTTTCGATTTGAGATGAATTTTGAAAGAGTAAATTATTATGTTTTAATTTGAATCTCTTGTCTTGAATGGAAGTGTTTCATTTCTTATGAATTTATATATCAGTGACATGAGACTCCTGTAGCTTATTCTTTGCTTGAATATTTAGAATCAGTTAGAGACAGAGTATCATTTTTAGAATAGACTGTGTCTTAATGGTTCGGAAATTGTATGCCATTTGTAGTATAATTTTTTGATTTCTTGTGTGAGATTCACATGAATCATAGTGAAATAAACATTTGAATAGATAGCTAGTTATTTGTTTGATTTTGTAAGAGTATTTAATCAGATTTGTTTATGTTCATCACTAGATAACTTGAAGTTGTGTGCGTTGATTCATAATAGTTCTAAGATTGGGAAATTGTCAGTTATGTCTTTTAAATGTTGAGTTTGATTTTGAATTCAATAGCACATAGGAATTGAGTTGAGTTATCATTGAGTTTAGTCTTGGTTCATAGTACTCGAGGGATTACCTTTGTGAATGGTTTTGACTAGAGTTAACATTGAATTGGTTTCTGTTGGCTTATTGGTGCCTGACCCAGGTTCAAAAATGTTTAGCCAAACAAATCCCGAAACTAACAGCCCTTTCAGCAACAGTCCATGGAGTGTGGACTGATGTCTCACCCGAGGTAGTATGGGAGGGTTTTGGAAGCAGGTTTCCACACCCTAGGGGTGTCTTGATGAGGTCAGGATGTTCGCGAGCCGGTCTTGTGCGCTGCTCAACTTCGACGTAGCCATCTGTTCAGAGTAACTACCTTCACTTAGCTTGCAAAATGAGTGTGAATGCAATTTGCCTTTTTTGTTCTTAATATTATTATAGATCTTGAATTAACTTACAAGGGAACAATACTTTCAGTTACCAATAAACATAAATAGACATGCACATAATCATAAACAGATGCATAAACAAGAATATAGAACATATACGCAATATTCCAAAACCAACTTATCTTTATTAATGCCTTTTTCTAGTTACATTCGACTTGTTGCCTACGCACATAGCTGCAGGGTTCTGTGCACATAGCTGCGGACTCTACCAGGCCTCCGTACACATAGCTGTGCAGCCTCTATCTCCTACTCCAACCTTTGACTTAGACTTACAAACTCAAAGCGAATATTACTGTTAACAACCGATACACTTTAGATCTTCTCTAAAACTTCCAAAAACTACTTTATACACCTAGAGCCTTGATCTATTTATACATTCCCATGGTCCGCAAACCATGGGCAAGCTAACTCGCTCTCTATTATTTTACTTTATTTTCGGGCGGACTACCCTTTGACTTGACTCATTACAACTCACGCTCCACACACTTCGTGGAGCCTTTACAATACCAATATCCCAAAATTGTCGGCTTTAAGCCCCGAAACCATTAGGCAGGAGACCCGCTGCCCAACAGGCCCCCAACACAAACATCATGACTTGTCCCGAGTCACCTAGTTGGTGTAGTAATCTTCACACGAAGTTCATCCAGTAATCTCTGCACTTCGCTTAAGTACGCAACACATTCCTCTGCTGTCTACTATATCCGTTGTACGCGTATCTCCGATGTTTCATTGTCAGGCACAAGTCCTTGCCTAAGTGTATATATAGCCTACATGTGCGCCAGTTTTCCCTCGATCTTGGCAATGACTGTGAATGCTTCCTCAAGCCAAGGCTGGATGCATTCTTTAAGCACTACTTTCTTCTAATGCGTGATGTTCACTTGGGCCTTTAGAGCCTAGGCCTCCTTCATCTTAGCCAATCCCTGAGTAAGGGTGACCATCTGCATGGTCCCCCTGACAATGTCGTAAGCCTGTTGCAACTCTTGCACTTCTGTCTCTAGCTGTTGGAGCATCGAGTCTTCTTGCAGTGTACTAAGGGTGACAAGTGACTTATCTAGCAAGCCAGTGAATTCCTGTATGGCGCGCTCTATTGCTTTCAACCCTACTAGAATGGTTTGGTACCACTGCTCTCTGACTTCCAGCCGCGTAGAGGGTTGTGCCTTCAGCCTCAGGTATATGATCTGTAAGTTGAGGTCCAACTAGATCCTCGTGGCTTCCTCCTTTGCCTCACGAAATCCACTGGCCAATTTGTGGATCTGTATGCCTACTAGTAAGTTTGTTGCAATCTCTATCTCAGGAGCGCGGCAACATGCTTCCTTGACAATTTGTTCCAGCTGTTGAGTCTGTGCTAATGCTTCATTGTGTTGGAGGCTTAGTTGCTCAATGTTGATTCACTGTTCACTGAGCATTTGTAATGCGCATCCTTCCCTAGCGAGGAGCTCTATCGTCGCTCCATCATGTAGCTGGTATAATATTTCTCATGGAAGGGTAGCCAAGTTTAATCCAAGTCCCTTGAGCTGCCCTATTACGGCTCTGTCCTCTGCATTGTCTACTATCATTGCTCCTTCCAGTAGCACGAAAGTGTCAGTCATTTTTGCCGGTAGCAACTACTTGGTTGCTGATGTACCCGTAGCCCCATACGCAATTATCATTCCCTGCTGTGGGGGTCGCACCTAAAGTTCTTGAAGTTGCATTTTGAGCGCCCCCACATAGTTTTCTGCTCTGTCATTGCCTCCTGGAGCACCTCCCAGGTGACTTGTGAACTATATAATTGATATCACATAGGTCACCCTCGATCAATGTGATAGGCTCCCCATCCAACTTGGACACCTTGGTCTTCTTCTGAGGCCCTATTCATTCTATCATGCGTGGTCGTTTTAAGGGTGTATAGGTGGTGCTCAGGTTCACGCTTTCTGTCGTATAATCTGCCCCATGCCCTATGGTCAAGTTTAGGCCTCTTTCTTCCTGTGTCGGAGCGACCTCTACTGCTGTTTTCTTTTCCATAGTGGCCTTTGTTGCCTCCCGAAACGTCCGTACTTCTTTAGATAGTTGTTTGTTCCCCTTTTGTTGTGCTAGAAACTTGGTGGCATTCTTCTGTCTCTGAATCTCCATCTGATTGTGCACCACCGAGTTTGGTGCGTGCCATTCTGGTGGCCATGTGTCAAGCATCGTGAAAAAAACATCATCTATTGCAATGAACGGGAATGTGGTCCACTTCTGTTCTAGATCCTTTCATGCCCTGATATACACATGGTGCATATCCACTTTAAAGTCTGCAAAACTCTTTACACTATTGTATATCGAAGTTGATAGTCATGGTTGTTCGTTGATCCACAGTCATATGCTCAACTCCATCAGTACCCAGAAGATCTTGGTTTCCTGGATTTGCGTGGCATCCTTTGTTCCCCATAGTGATGCATATTTCGCTGCCTCTGGCCAGTCTTGGTCAAGGGGAGGAAACTGACTATCCTCAGGTAATTTGCCTATAACCAATAGTATGGATAAGAGAAACCACACGTAGTGGAAGGTCTTACCTAGTTCTTGGGCCTCCCTGCAGTTTGTTAGGAACTCATTGTAGAGTAACTGTGCCCAGTTGAATTTTATCCCTTTCACTCATTGCTCAACCAGCGCAATGACCATTGCTGGTACCTCATTGCCTCGACATTTTCTCATCACCTTGCCTGCCAACAACTGGGTAGTGATGCGGACCCCTTTGTTTTGAATACTAGTAATAACGTACCCCCTCTACTTTTTCTCCAACTTATATTTATTTTTCATGGCCTCTGCAAGCGTCAAGTCTCCACTTGTGCCAGCTATTTCTGCGGGGTCCCTTCCCGCACAGGGAAGCCGAGAAATCTGATGAATGAGTTCTGTTGTGATGGGAATGGGTTCTTCCAACCACAAGTACCCATTGTGCACCAGGCAAAGTAGTTTCCTGATGACAAATATTGTGATCGGGGCCCGATGGAAGTGTGGAATCGATAGGAGGTGGAGTAGCCCGACCTCTTCCACCCCACGCAGCCATGTCTATGGCTGCAGTGTTGTAATGGCCCCCTCTGTGCTTTGTTCCATCAGCTTGCTAGTTCCCAAATGGGGAAACTTCTCACTGTCCGCAAGGTCCCAGTCTTCAAACTTCATAGAGGGAATGCATCCCACAGTCGTTCCTTTGAATGGAACCCCTTCAGGGATGGATGGGGTGTTAAGTGTTCTTTTAGCAGCATCCAAATCTTTAATTACCTTTACCCTCCCTTTTTGGGGAGGGTATACTTGGGAAGTTTTGCTATGGCACGTTCTAGCTAGATGTCTTCATCCATCTCTTCCTCTGGTTCCATCTCTCTGACAAAGTTCGGAGGATCCTCTTCCTCATCATTGCTCTCAATATTAACCATTTTTTCCTTTTCTTCCATTGACGGTTTGTCATATCGCAGATTTCACGGAGACATGCAGACTGGTCCTGCTGCCTACAGATCCTTTTTGGGCCTTAGTGTCCATGGCGATTTAGGGATTTTTTATGCATCCCCTACCGGTGGTGGAGAACTTTGCGAAGCACCCTTGGTTGTTAACATGATTCTGATTAGGGACTCTTGTGTATCCTTTGGCAAGGCTTCAAACCATAGACTTGCTCTTACAACCTCCTCATTCATTAGGTTTATGCCTGCTTGAGAACACGATACTATATTTGCAAACTGCCAAGGGTTTTTTGAGAGAGGGCCATCCGTGATTTATAGGACCATTCGACCATCCCCCCATTTTCTAGCTCATTAATGCTATACTGGCAGCAGATCATTTCAAATCGAGTTCTAACTTCATGTCTTAAATGCCCACCACCCACTTCTTTTGCCTTAATTCGGACGTCTTGTCATGAACAGTGATACCAATAGTCACTTCCTTGTTGATCAATGCAGTAGCATATCCCATTTTGAGTGACTGTGATGCTTGGGATGTACCAACGATGTGCGCACCCTTGTTGTCATGCAGCTCCCTATCAGACTATTTTATAGTCTTACACTTTATTTTAACTGTCTGGAGCGCTGAGACTATCTCTTCTTCAACAAGTCAGGTGGTCACACCCCCTTGGGGCACTGTTAGATCGTCCTGGCAAACATCCCGCGACACATTTTCTGTTGTCATCGCTATGCACAATGTTTGATGTGGCATGCTCTCCTGATTTCCCTTGAGAGTGAGGCGTGGCCTTAACCATGGTATTCGAACAATTACCCTGCAGTCATATTCCTCCAATTCATCCTTAGGGTTGTGTGTATCCAGCTGCAACTTTCCAGGCTTTTTGTTTAGAAAGTCCTCCTTCAGTTCTTTTTCCAGTTGTTTAATCTCCACATCCAGCATCATATTATGCCTTCTAAGTAGTACCCTGTTTTTTTCCAGTTCGTGAAATTGCGCATTCCCTTGCCAAATGGCTTCCTGAATCCCTTCATACTCCTCTTCCCTCAGTTGTATGAGCCCTTCAATCCAGAATTCACAAGTTGTTCTCTTCACCGATTTTACTACATCTACAACCTTCTGTGGAGGTGCTTTAGAGAACTCAGTTCCTGTACCATTCTGCAGCCTTGACTTTGCAGCCATGTTTTTTCATACCGCCGAATGTGCCCATATAACTCGTGGGATGTGCAAATCCCATTTTTTATATTGTATTCGTCGACCATTATTCATGACTTCGCATACCTTGGTGAATGCTCCCCCCTTCACACTTGGTAGTGTAATCTGTCGTTGCATCTTGTTAGGTCCTGTGCTTGTAATACTGTTGCGCGCTAGAGTAGTCCATTTTGGAATGGTACTTTCGACTTTGTGTAAGGATTTGTCCAATATCGTTATCCCCTCATCTGTTAGCATTTCCCTTGCTTCGGTCATAATGCGCCATAGTGGTCGAATCATCAGGTTTCAATTCAACATCGTTACTTCATGCAACCAGTTCTTCCAACGTTCTATTTCTTCATCTGAATCTGAAGTATAGGAACTGTCGTGATCCCATGATATTCTCCCATCATTAATCAGGTTCACCCGATCTTTGTCTTGCGCCGTTATCTATTAAATGCAATCCAGCTCATCTTCATTGTGATTCTCGTGGATAGGTTTCGTGTATCGTGCTCCTTCGGCTAGATCCAACGAAACTACTATGCGTAGGGAGTTTTTCTCGAAAATCATTTTCCGCTTCTTCAGGTTGATGACTCCATTCATGTCCGTGGCCTAGTCTATCCTTAGCAATGCAGGGTAAGGGTTACTATCATCTATAATCTCTATTACCTTGAAGTCCATCTACGTGCTCGCACCTTCGATATCCACTGTCACCCCTTTCAATCTTCCCATGGTCAAGATCTTTTATTGGTTCGCCATCTGTAATTGAATAGGAGACCATTGTAATGCAGGACCACCCATGAATTCCCATGTCTGTTTCAATAACACATTTGTATCCGAACCCAAGTCTAGGATTACCTGATCCATCTCATATTCGTGAATTCGCACTATCAACTGCATTTCCCTTCCAGTGCACAAAGCATGCTTCCCCATTTTTCGAAATGTGGGTGGTTCACCTGACCCTGTGCACCGAGCGATCAACTCTTGTAGTCCTTTGATTGCCTTATTGTCACGTATCAGCCTCATGCCTGTCTCTAAGAAGGTAGTTAGCATAGAAGGATCCAATCCTATCTCTAGGTGATCCTTACACCTGAAGTAGAGGCCTCCGCGAAGCTCTTATTAGCTTCCATAAATTTTTCTTTGGTGCATTCCAAGTCAAACTTAGGTTCCTTTGTAGGAGCCTTGCATACCCAAGTATCTTCTTCAGGCTGGTTCCCCTTATCTTCCCTTGTGGTCACGCCACTTCTGAGCATCATGTTCATGTTAGGGTCTTCTTCGCACGATTCAGACTGCAACATTTGGATATTTTGTGTCCGAGTAGGCTATAGCACCCCTTTTTCATGCATTTGTGTGATTAGCATCAAACAATCTACCATTTCATTATCAAACTATTCACAGTATGGGCAAGATATTCTTGTTGGGTTAATACAATCACTAGCGTAGTGCCCGGGCCCTCCACAATTGTAACAGATTAGTTGTCCGCAGCCCCTTCCAGCACCATTCCTCATCATCCTCAACCTCACTCTTGAAATCCCCCCCACGCTATTGCCGCGGCTGGATCGAAGCCTCATGTTTCCATCTACATTCGATAAGCTGGGGTCCTATCCTTCATTAGCTCATAGCTCTGACATGTCTGCTCATCGTGACCCACAGATCTATAGAAATTATAGTATAGTTGCTGCGGACTCTAGGTATACTTATGCAGCAGGTGACAATTCTCTGTCATGTGCTTTCCTTCCACCCAACAAATCACGCACCGAAGCGCGATTGTCACACTTGGTCCTGCTTGTGCCTCCGGTCTCAATGACATCGGTCCCCCTCCTGTCAAATAGTTCACAAATACAGGACAATGATCATTATCGTGACCTTGGCCTTTACATTTTATACACCACACTTCTTCGCGCGCCTCGCCAGGGCGCCCTATCCTACTTCAAACTCTGCATCTCCAAGCATAGGTTTTGTAGCTGCATGTGGATTTGTTGGGCTCCCAACCCCAGATCCTGTATCGGTGTTTCGTGCAACCTCATCGCCATTTCCAATGCTTCTACTTGGGTTGAGAGCTTCTGTTGGGACAATTTCGTCCTTAGGTGTGGTGTTAAAGATGCCACAAACCATGCACGGTGTTGTGCATCTGTTAGTGTCATATTAGCCTCATGGATTTTACTTTTTAGCCCCTAATCTAGATCCCAGTGTGTTTCACCTGGAAGCATCGCGATCTCCTTGAATCCAATGATTCACTGCATCTTCGATTTTGGCCGGCTAAATTCTCTGTTCAATGCAATCTATATCTCCACTATTCCAACATTCGGGTGATAATTCGAGTGCTTGATATACCATGTCAATGCGCAATCCTGTAGCACACTTACCAATTTTTCCTTCTTAATGTTATCATCTGTAACCTTGTGTGCTTCCCACACTACTCTTACTACGAACCAAAACTGAACTGGATCTTCATTCGCTACTCCTCTGAATACATGAAACTTGATCGCACTCACCATGATAAACTGTTGGTTTTGTGGAGGTGGTGTGGGTGAAGATGGAGGTGAAGAAGGTGATGGGAGTGGTGGTGTTAGCGGGGATGATAACTGTGGAATGCGCTGCCTGATCAAACTGACCGCACTCCTCGGAGAAACCCAAGTGTGCTCTTCCTCGCTTGCTCACGGAGGTGA
Source organism: Pinus tabuliformis (assembly GCA_031772625.1). Classification (NCBI taxonomy): domain Eukaryota; kingdom Viridiplantae; phylum Streptophyta; class Pinopsida; order Pinales; family Pinaceae; genus Pinus; species Pinus tabuliformis. The sequence goes on from CM062820.1 coordinate 290,817,610, forward strand.
AATTAAAGGACTGTTTCCTAACCCTTTGATCCCTTTGTAGACCTTTTTGCTCCATTTCGTTCCACTCATTAATGTATTCACATCACCCGTTTTTCACATAACAACATCTTAATCCAGGTATTCAAAGACTTGATGTACTTACCTCGCAGTCCCTTGAGAAAACATCTTTCTGCTTTGCTGTAGCTGACAGTCGTATCTATCGCAAATTCAGTGATAAACCCTCCTATTACCTGATCCAGCCAATTGTCTATAGCCTACGCGATCTTATCTTCAGATGCCTCTAGCTTGCACACCAACTATAGAGTCCACAATATCAGTTGATCGAGCTTGCACCTTCCCTGGCTATTTGCTAGCCTTGCGATCCAATCGTATAGTTCCAAAGAGAAGGTTGCGAAGAAGATCTCATGGATTTCTATATATATGAAGCAATTTAACCACCTCTTCTCGGATATCTGTGGGGTTTTTTTTCTGTATTATGAACTCGTGCAGCTTCTAATCCAACCAATCTTCAATTTCTTTCTTCATAGGGTTCCAGTGTTTCAAATTCAGACATCCCTTAGGCAGATCCCGGTCCCGGCAATGGAACCATTTGTTGGCTTATTGGGGCCTGACCCAGGTTCAAAAATGTTTAGCCAAACAAATCTTTAAACTACCAGCCCTTTCAGCAATAGTCCACGGAGCGCGGACTAAGGTCTCACCCGAGGTAGTATGGGAGGGTGTTGGAATTAGGTTTCTGCACCCTAGGGATGTCTTAATGAGGTCTAGAAGTTCATGAGCCAATCATGTGCACTGCACTACTTTCTTGAAGCTGTTTGTTTAGATTAACTACCTTCGCTCGACTCGGAAGACGAGCACGAATGCAATTTACCTTTTCTGTTCTTAATATTATTATAGATATTGAATTAACTTACAAGGGCACAATACTTCCAGTTACCAATAAACATAAACAAACATGCGCGCAATCGTAGACAGATGCATAAACTAGAATATAGAATAGATACGCAATATTCCAAAACCAGCTTATCTTTATTAATGCCTTTTTCCAGTTACATTCCACTTCCTGCCCTGTGCACATAGCTACAGGGGTTCGCACACATAGCTGCGGACTCTACCAGGCCTCCACGCACACAGCTGCAGAGCCTCTATCTCCTACTCCAACCCTCGAATCAGACTTACAGACTCAAAGCGAATATTACTGTTAACAACCCATACACTTTGGATCTTCTCTAAAACTTCCAAAAACTACTTTCTACACCTAGAGCCTTGCTCTATTTATACATTCCCATGGTCCGCTGACCATGGGCCGGCCGACTCACTCTCTATTATTTTACCTTATTTTTGGGTCGACTAACCTTTGACTTGACTCATTACAACTCACGCTCCACGCACTTCGCGAAGCCATTACAATACCAATATCCCAAAATTGTGGGCTTTAAGCCCCAAAACCGTTATGCGGGTTACGCATTACCCAACAGTTTGAGAATATAATTAGTGATAGTTGTCCATTTTATTTCTGAACGAGTATTTTGAGTTAATATATCATAGTTAAGAACATAATAGTGATTTGAGTTTTGAATAGAAAATAGATTTTGTTGACAGTAATTTAAATTACAATGACATAGGCTTCTTCACTTCAACAATTTTGGGTGTGATTATTAGGCATAGAGTTGAGCATTTCGTACTTAATTTTGTACTAGGACTATATAGGGTAAGTTTGAATTTGAAGCCGAATGCATTACAACTTGAAGTTTATGAATTCTAATTGACATTTTAATTTAGGGAATCCAACGACATATAAAATCCCTAACATTTTTGGTGTCATTGTTGGGGAGTTTCCAATGGTCCAGGTAATATTTTTATTTAGAGTTTATGCATTGTAAGGATTTTGCAGGGTGATCAAAGGGTAGAGAGTGTATAGTAAGATGTGAGTGAAGAGCTACGCGTTCACTATGGTGAGGTTGCTCAAAATTCTATTTGTCTTTAGTAAATTTATGTAGTATCTTCTTTTTCTCATGTGCAAAATTAAAGGTAGGCCTAGAGATAGTAAGGATAGATTTATTCAATGTAAAAAATCATTTTTAGAATCATTTGATCCCATAAAGAAACCACCAACTAATCTAGCTGATCATTATGCAGGTATCAGAGAGGAGGGAGAAAGATCCACCAGCAAGGTGGCATCAGCAAAATGAATACCACATCAAAAAGAGACAAAACAGTCTCAAAGTATAGTACAACAAGGAAAAGTTGTCTTCGAAGTGGCTGCAAGTACAAAATTGTGTTGGAAATAATACTGAGAGGGGGGGTGAATCAGTATTATCTAATTCTTTTTCAATATATTTATACTTTGAATTATTGTATGTCAGTACCATAAAATAATGAGCATGAACAAGAAAAATAGATAGTCACACCAAAGAACACCAGATATAAGGTGGAAACCCAATGTGGGTGAAAACCACCTGCTGCAATATGTGTCTATCTTCTTTCAATTAGAAACTCCTTTTACAATGATTTTGTACTGGTGCAGTCCTTTACCAGTACGCAGGCTGCAACCTGCAGAGAGCTACAACTCTCTCTCCTGGAAGGGAGTTACAACCCCCTACTTATTTTCTTTCAAGGACCACTTTTCATAAATTTTCAGACTAGATCCATGAACATCAATCAATCATCAAGTATATATGCATCAAACAATCTCCTTTTCCCAATTAGCACTGAATCAAGTAAACACTTCTCTGACAGCTGTACCCAGAACAAAGTAACAGTAACCACACACCAAATTCTGAACCCAGAATACTGCAACAATAGATAGAGGTAGCTAGATCATAATTTAAAGATATACGCTACTTCAACAACCTGAAACCTGCGTGCAGATCTATAAAGAATAATTCCTTCTTTCAAATATTCAGACACTAATTAACCCAGATTGTCAGATTTATAGATCAAGCATGCGCCTCATATAACAGATCAAAATCATACAAAGATACTATTATTCAAGCATAAAGATTATGACCCATCAATAGAACTTATCCTTCTTTATGCGCTAAGGTTCCTCCTTCATTCAGATCCAGATCTGCACCATAACCCAATCACAAATATTTCAGATCTAGCACTTATTAGATATTCAATTCATTCGATGATGCTTTGCCAAATGATCTTCTTCCTCTTATATAGTCTTAGGCCTTCCACAATACCACGGTCCAAAACCATAGGATCAAAAAACTGTTGGACTAATACCACGAACCAACCATGAAAGTGCGTGAGATCAACACTTTTGGATACAATACCATGAACCAAAACCATAGGATCAAAAACTATCGGACTAATACCATGAACCAACCATGAAAGTGCATGAGATCAACACTTTTGGATGCAATACCACAGACCAAAACCATAGCATCAAAAACTGTCAGACTAATACCATGAGCCAACCATGAAAGTGCATGAACTTTTCTCTTCATGAAAGGAACTTTTCTCTGCATGAAAGTGCGTGAACTTTTCTCTACATGAAATAAACTTTTCTCTGCATAAAAGTGCGTGAACTTTTCTCTAAACTTTTCTCTGCATAAAAGTGCGTGAACTTTTCTCTACATGAAATAAACTTTTCTCTGCATAAAAGTGCGTGAACTTTTCTCTAAACTTTTCTCTGCATAAAAGTGCGTGAACTTTTCTCTACATGAAATAAACTTTTCTCTGCATAAAAGTGCGTGAACTTTTCTCTACATGAAGGAAACTTTGTTGCACTATAATTTATCAAATAAATTTGCTGCACTATAATTTATCATTTGTGTGATTTTCCATCAAGGACAACACTTGTCTCATAATGCCAACAATCTCCCCCTTTGGACTTGATGGCAACAATACCAAATCACTCTCCCCCTTTGACATCAAGGGAAAAGGGCGAACCAAGATATTCTCTTTCCTAGAAAGGTATTCCGTTGTTCATACTCCCCCTTTGTATATGCCAAGGTGTACCAATCTGTTCATGCTACATGCCGAAAGCTCTGCTCTTTCTGAATTGTGTTGTTCATGCTCCCCCTGACTGTAGGAAAGATCTGCAAAAGATGTTCTTCAAGAAGAACCAAGACTTATACATCATGAAAGAGATAGAGACGTATTGCAGCAATATTCATACCAGCATCCATGATCTCCTTCTGTACTTCCTCCATAATGCCAACAATGCATGATATGCTCCCCCTGAACCTGTGCCATTCGATCTTTGACCATTGTACACATATACTTCAGATGAACCTTGCATACAACCAACAATCAGAAGAGATTCAACAATAAGATGATACATCAACAACCCCCAGCTTTTGCCTGAGGTATTCAAAGGTCTCCCTAGGCAATGGTTTGGTGAGTATATCAGCAACCTGTTCCTTAGAAGGAACATACTCCAACTTGACCTTTTGTTCAAGCACTTGTTCTCGGAGAAAGTGATACTTGATTGGTATGTGCTTGGTTTTTGAGTGCATGACTGGGTTCTTTGAAATGCTGATTGCACTTGTATTATCACATAAGATGGAGATAGGTGGTGTACAAGTGATTTGAAAATCCTGCAGGGTCTGCATCATCCAAAGGAGTTGAGTGCAGCAAGATGCATCAGCAACATATTCTGCTTCAGCTGTAGACAAGGCAATCGAACTCTGTTTCTTGCTGAACCAAGATACTAATCTGGAACCCATAAAGAATGCACCACCACTTGTGCTCTTCCTGTCATCCACGCTTCCGGCCCAATCTGCATCAGTATAAGCATGAAGTGTGAGATTTGTATCTCTAGGATACCATAGGCCATAATTTTGAGTCCCTTGAAGATATTTGAAGATTCTCTTTACTACCTGAAGATGAGTTTCCTTTGGATTTCCCTGAAATCTTCCAACTATTCCCACTGCATGCATAATGTCTGGTCGGGTACCTATCAAATAAAGTAGACTTCCAATCATAGATCTATAGGTTGGTTGATGTACTGTTGCTGATTCATCATTTGCACTGAAGCTACATCCTGTGACCATGGGTGTACATACTGGTTTTGCATCTTCCATGCCATATTTCTTCAAAATCTTCTTGAGATACTTGGTTTGAGACAAGAAGATCCCTCCTTCCTTTTGTTGGATTTTCAGGCCAAGAAAATATGTCAATTCTCCAAGCAAGGACATTTCGAATTCTTTCTGCATCACCAAGGCAAAGCTTTGACTCATAGATTCTTCATTGCTGCCAAAGATAATGTCATCTACATACACAACAAGTATTAGCAATTTGTCATTTTCAATTTTTATATAAAGATTGCTATCTGCTGATCCTTTTGAAAAACCTTGTTGATGAAGATATTTGTCCAAACGATAGTACCAAGCCCTTGGAGCTTGTTTAAGACCATAGAGAGCCTTTTTCAATCTGCATACACGATTTGGATCATTTCCAAGAATGAAACGATCTGGCTGCTCAATGTATACTTCTTCTTCTAAGTCTCCATTCAGAAAGGCTGATTTCACATCCATTTGAAATACTTTGAACTTTTGAAAGCTTGAGAGAGCAAGGAACATTCGGATGGCCTCATGTCTTGCAACAGGAGCAAAAGTTTCTTCAAAATCTATTCCTTCTTGCTGTGCATACCCTTTACAAACAAGTCTGGCCTTGTTTCTAATTACTTCCCCATTTTCATTCAACTTATTTTTGAAGACCCATTTTGTCCCTATAACATTCTTATCCTTTGGTCTAGGAACCAACTCCCAAGTGTTGTTCTTTTCGATCTGCTCAAGTTCTTCATCCATTGCTTTGACCCAACATTCATCTTTGCATGCCTCTTTTACATTTTGTGGTTCAGTGGATGAGAGTAATGCCAAATAGCTTGAAGCTTCTGCAATTGTTCTTCTTGTTTGTACACCTGCTTCTTTTTGCCCCAAAATCTGAGATTCTGGATGATTCTTCTGAACGTACCTGGATGGAGTCTTCTCTTCTACCCTTATCTGTTCCTCTGGTGCTTCTTGAGGTTCTTCTTCTTCATCATTCTGTCTTTGAGGGTAGTCTTCATCTTCTTCGATATTTTCATGATTTACTTGCCTAGGAATGTATCCTTTTTCATCAACCACTACATCAATGCTATCAACAATTCTTCCAAGTCTTTTATTGTAGCACTTATATGCTTTGCTGTGTGGAGAATAACCAAGAAGAATGCCTTCATCTACTCTAGGTTCAAGTTTGCCAAGTTGCTCATCAGTATTCTTAATATAGCATTTGCTCCCAAAGATTTTGAAGTGTTTTACCGAAGGAGTCTCACCATACCAGAGTTCATGAGGAGTTTGAGTGTTGTTCACTCGGACATTTGTTTTATTGAGAATAACAACCGCAGCATATGCAGCTTCACCCCAGAAAGTTGCAGGAGTTCCGGACTCATCAAGCATAGCACAGGCCATTTGTTGGACTGTTCTGTTCATCCTTTCCACCACTCCATTTTGCTGAGGAGTTCTAGCTGTAGAGAATTCCCTTCTTATCCCATGTTCTTCACAGAAATCGAAAAATTCATTTGAGGTAAACTCCCCACCTCTGTCGGACCTGAGGCACTTAATTTTATAACCTGATTCATTTTCAACCAAGGCTTTGAAGGATTTGAATTTTTCGAATGCTTCGTCTTTGTGCTTCAAAATTCCTAACCAAACAAACCTGGAGAAATCGTCAATGAATAATATCAAGTATTCTTCTCCTCGAGGTGACCTCGTCCTAAAAGGACCACATACATCTGTATGGACTAGTTCAAGAGGCCTGCTGGCTGATCCTTCCTTCTCCGGGAAGTTGGTTCTGGTTTTCTTACCAAACTGACATGATTTGCATATAGTGTTGTCTGGAATTTTGATATCTGGAAGACCACAAACTGCCTGATATTTGCATGCCTTCCTTATTTGTGAAAAGCTTAGATGCCCCAACCTCTGGTGCCATAACCAATGTTCATCATCCTTGCTCAAATAGCATTATTGTTGTCCTTCTTAAAATATGTATAGATTATTTGGAGTTCTTCTACCTTTGATCACTGTTTTCCCTGTATCAAGATCACGAACGCTACATCCATTTGATCGAAATATTACCTCGGTTCCTTGATCGCACATCTGACTGACACTCATAAGGTTTTGCTCCAAGCCATCAACATACAAAACATTTCCAGCTTTGACCTTTTCTTTTAACTGAGCTGTGCCTTTTCCTTTTATAGCTGCTGGAGTATCATTTCCAAAAGAAACTTTCTTTCCCTTTTCTAAAGCAGAATATGATTCAAGTTTTTCTTTATCACCTTTCATATGCTTCAAACATCCACTGTCGATGTACCATAGATTTTCCTGTCCCTCTGCATAAAATGCTATCCCACATCTTTCTGATTGTGGTTCCTTTATTCTCCATGTTCTGGTGCTTGAGGCTTGTTCCTTTGTCTGCTGAAATATGCTCCTGCATTCAGAATCTTCATGACCGAAGTTATTACAAATAGAACATTCAATTTCATTTTCAAGAGCCGAAAAGTTGTTATAGGTCCTTTTTGTAATCCCAGTCATACTTCTTTGTTTTTGAGCTTCTCTAGTCATGACTGTTTTATATGCAACACATTGAACTTCTTTGTGACCAAACTTATGGCAAGAGAAACATTGGCCATTGAAGAAACTTCTGCAGTTATCAAATCTACCGCCCAAATGATTGTAATTCTTATTGTCATCCATTCTTGAAGCAAATTGAGAAGATTTTACCTGTGGCTGGTTGTAGCGTTTGTTCACCCTTAAGACAGATTGCCCCTGGTTTACCTCATAGTCTTTGTTAGTTCTTGATGTAATTTGTCCCTGCTTTACCTGGTGATCTCCATTGTGCTTTTGCTCATTCCTTCTTGCTGCATCAAGATAACTCTTTGAGGTGGATGCTTGAGATGTTTCTCCATTATACCCCAGACCTGTCTTGTTTAGCGGAGAACGCTGTACATTGATGATCTCATCCAGAGTTTCAGATCCTTTGACAAACTTAAGATTAATAGTCTTTTTTTTCTCAATTTCTTTTCTAAGGCCAACAATTTCACATTCTAACTTTTCAAGAAATTTTTCTTTTTCATCAATTTGAAATTGTAGAGTATCAATGATCACATTCTTTTCTTCTATACATGTCTTGAGTCTAGAAATCTCTTCATAAAAACTATCCACATCTATAGAATCCATGTAATCATCATATTCAAAGGCCATTAAGAGTTTATAGTCATTACCTCGTTCATCTTCATCATTATTTGATAGACCATCACTGTCTTCATGAGTGTAGTAGCTTTTCTTATTTGCATTCTATTTCTTGTTCCATCTAATAGGTTCCTTTCCCTTGTCGATCTTATCCTTATGAGGACATTTGGCAGCATAGTGACCTACTCTTCCACAAGAAAAGCATTTGAAGGGTAACTTACCTCTGAACCGTCCAGCACCCCGTTGAAGATTTCTGACAAAATTTGATTCTTCTTCTTCTTCTGACCCATGTCCTGATTCATAGTACTCTCCTTTACCTGAAGCCTTGAAGGCAGCTTCTTTCTTGTCAAATGAACCTCCTTTTCTCATTTCATAAGCAGTTAGAATTCCATGTAGTTGTGACATTTTAAGATGTTGTAGATTCTCCTTTTCTTCTATAGTAGAAACTTTAGATTCAAACCTAGGTGACAAAGATCTTAGAACTTTTTCAACCACAACAGCCTCTTTTATTTCTTCACCCAAATTTTTCATACAATTAACAATCTCATCCACATGAAGAAAATAGTTAGCCACACTTTCATCATTATACATCTTGAGATTCTCATATTGAATCCCGAGGGTTTGAAGTTTTGCACGTTTTACCTGATCATCTCCTTCATAGCTCAGAACAATCTTGTCCCATATTTCTTTTGTGGATTTATACTGCATAACTTTCACAAATTCTGATTGAGATAGACATCCTAGAAGAGTATTGGCTGCCTTTGCATTTGTTTCATATTTCTTCTTCTCAGCTGGATCTGTAGGAGTAGCTGATGGAAAAGTATACCCTGTTTCTACGATGTCCCAGACTTCTGTACCCAAAGATTGAAGATAGGCAGTAACTCTTACCTTCCAATACACGAAGTTTGTCCCATCAAAAATCGATGGCCTGATTGATGCTTCCCTCTCGTAGTTGCTCATGATGATAGATCTTCCTTCAAGCGATCAAGCTCCTTCAGAAGGACCTGCTCTCATACCAATTGTTGGGAATAATACTGAGAGGGGGGTGAATCAGTATTATCTAATTCTTTTTCAATATATTTATACTTTGAATTATTGTATGTCAGTACCATAAAATAATGAGCATGAACAAGAAAAACAGATAGTCACACCAAAGAACACCAGATATAAGGTGGAAACCCAATGTGGGTGAAAACCACCTGCTGCAATATGTCTCTATCTTCTTTCAATTAGAAACTCCTTTCACAATGATTTTGTACTGGTGCAGTCCTTTACCAGTACGCAGGCTGCAACCTGCAGAGAGCTACAACTCTCTCTCCTGGAAGGGAGTTACAACCCCCTACTTCTTTTCTTTCAAGGACCACTTTTCATAAATTTTCAGACTGGATCCATGAACATCAATCAATCATCAAGTATATCTGCATCAAAAAATCTCCTTTTCCTAATTAGCACTGAATCAAGTAAACACTTCTCTGACAGTTGTACCCAGAACACAGTAACAATAACCACACACCAAATTCTGAACCCAGAATACTGTAGCAATACACAGAGGCAGCTAGATCATAATTTAAAGATATACGTTACTTCAACAACCTGAAACCTGTGTGCAGATCTATAAAGAATAATTCCTTCTTTCAAATATTTAGACACTAATTAACCCAGATTGTCAGATTTATAGATCAAGCATGCGCCACATATAACAGATCAAAATCATACAAAGATACTATTATTCAAGCATAAAGATTATGACCCATCAATAGAACTTATCCTTCTTTATGCGCTAAGGTTCCTCCTTCATTCAGATCCAGATCTGCACCATAACCCAATCACAAATATTTCAGATCTAGCACTTATTAGATATTCAATTCATTCGATGATGCTTTGCCAAATGATCTTCTTCCTCTTATATAGTCTTAGGCCTTCCACAATACCACGGTCCAAAACCATAGGATCAAAAAACTGTTGGACTAATACCATGAACCAACCATGAAAGTGCATGAGATCAACACTTTTGGATGCAATACCACGAACCAAAACCATAGGATCAAAAAATATCGGACTAATACCATGAACCAACCATGAAAGTGCGTGAGATCCAAACTTTTGGATGCAATACCATGGACCAAAACCATAGCATCAAAAACTGTCGGACTAATACCATGAGCCAACCATGAAAGTGCGTGAACTTTTCTCTTCATGAAAGGAACTTTTCTCTGCATGAAAGTGCGTGAACTTTTCTCTACATGAAATAAACTTTTCTCTGCATAAAAGTGCGTGAACTTTTCTCTAAACTTTTCTCTGCATAAAAGTGCGTGAACTTTTCTCTACATGAAAAAAACTTTTCTCTGCATAAAAGTGCGTGAACTTTTCTCTAAACTTTTCTCTACATAAAAGTGCGTGAACTTTTCTCTACATGAAATAAACTTTTCTCTGCATAAAAGTGTGTGAACTTTTCTCTACATGAAGGAAACTTTGTTGCACTATAATTTATCAAATAAATTTGCTGCACTATAATTTATCATTTGTGTGATTTGCCATCAAGGACAACACTTGTCTCATAATGCCAACAAATTGTTGGTAGTTTCACAAGTAAAATCATTAGTAAGAGAACCTAGAAGGGACTTGGGACCTGGTTACATTAGGACCAATTCAGTTGAATATTATTCTAGCTTGAATAATACGGTTGGGCTTACTTTTGAACCTGTAATAACGATGGCTAACAGAGTAAGTGGTGAGGAGAACATAAATGGTGACAGAAACAACAACAGAAATAATGGTAGGGCCAATGCCGGGGATAATGGTAGAATCCACACTTTACTTAACGAGAATAATGACTGGAGATATGGGACAAGAGGGGGATCTGAGGAAAACGAAGAATATTCAGAGACTACCTTTGGATTTGCAATACTAGACATCACCAAAAATATTACTATGAATAACATACCTTTAGCATCTCTTCCACTTTTCCATGGTACATCCTTTGAAGACCTTGAATCTTTCCTTTTTGAATTTTATATTCTTTGCAAAAGTTATAATTATTATGTTGATGCACACACACTTAAAATATTCCCTACCACCTTAAAATATTCAACCCTGAGATGGTTCATGAGCTTGGGAGAGCATCGATCCAAAAATGGATCCTGGATAAACCTCTAAGTCTAAAAGACTAAATGCAAGAGGAGAAAGGTGCTAAACGGCACACATCCTTTGTAAATCAAAGGAAAATGAAAATCGTAGGCTGCTCTGGGAAATAATCTCATTGTAGGGATCCATCCCTTCTGAATCCAATGAAACATAAATGGGAGAAAATGGACATCAGATGGGAAAGCTGTCATAAAATGAAGCTGCCTTTTTCAAAGGAAAAAGAGGCAAAAATCCCTTGAATAATGGGTCTAGAAACCTTCTAAGTCTTCCAAATCTCCCAAAAGGGAGAGACCACCAAGAGAGGAGAAGTCTCCAACTTATCGCATTACAGTATAGAGCATTAAAAACCTGAGGAAAACCTTAGAAATGAGGCAATCAGAGGCTTTAACAATGGTTGCACAAGGGTCGTTGGATCTCGCTGATCAATGGTCTAGATCTGATCAACATGTCACATCGGCGGTAACTGGTGGATCAGTGATCGCAATTGGTGAAGGCAGTCGGGGGATAGTCGGAGGCATAGCGCAATGGATCGGGCCAATGTGATACCATGATCACCGATATAGGCGGACCGCAATTGGAAAATACAATGCAATAGGGCCGATATATATATATATATATATATATATATATATATATATATATATATATATATATATATATATATATATATGCCTGATGTGATGGTCGGACCCGACGGGGCGGTAAACGACAATTGATATATTTTGGAGTCCATTGAAACGGTAATTTTATATGCATTTTCGCATATTCCATTTATTAAATGAAAAGTGAAGGGAAGCGATATGTGATGTAAATCGGACCCGAAAGGGTTCCAGAAGGAAAATGTATAGCATTTGAAATCATCCCAAAGCCATATTTGCATTATTTTCCTTATTTTTATGTATTTGAAAAATACAAAGGGGAACCTATGGACAGGCCAATTTTGATATGCGATAGCAATTCCCAAGCGGACCTGATAGGGATATAAAGCAAGATTAAGGAATTTTGAAGTCTTATACGTTGTGGTTTATGAAGATTTTCACATATTTTCACAACGTTCTTTGTTTAAATAGAGAACGACTGTTACTAAGGGATTTAAAGTGTTGATAGCTCCTTCTATTATGGAATAGGTGGCATTCATCCTTGAGTGCATTATACAATGATTACTGAATGCTAGAGATGGGATTTGAACATATTGTGTCAGGAAGACAGAGAGCCCAAAAGGGAAAACCAACAGGTAGCACAATTTAGCTTTTAAGCCATGAATGTCAAGGAAAGAGGGTTGTTGAGTTTGTTGTTCATAGTGGCTGAGTTGCTGTTGAAGGTTATTTTTTGGGTTTTGTTGTAAAGCAGAAGCTAGAGAGGTAGCGTAGAAGCCAATGAGGTAGCACAGAAGCAAAAGAGACATTGAGGGAGCCTTTAGGGTCACTTGAAGTTCAAGTGAAAAGCCTGAGAGTGTGAAGGTTTCATAAGGGAGAAAGAAGCCAGAGCGAAGAACCAAAGAGCCAAGAGCTAGAGCCGAGAGCCAGAGTTAGAGCCAAGAGCTTGAACCAAAGCCAAAGAGCTAGAGTCAGAGCTAAGAGCCAGAACCAAGAACCAAATAGCCAAAGCCAAGAGCCAAGGGGATTAAATGTTGTCTGAACCCACTGCTTTTGTGTAGAACAACAGGAGTTGGGCCAAGAGCTTATAAAAAAGACTTACACCATAATCCCAAAGAGCCCAGTTGAATTAAATAGAGCTCACAGATACGTAGCCCAAGAGTTGTGGGTGAACTCCTAATTAATTTTCTATCTTATATGTTTTTTTCACTGCTGCATTATTCACTGTTAGATGCATTTATATATCAGTTTAATAACATTCACATATAAGCACAAACAACAAAATTTAAAGCGAATACTCAGCTAAAATAACTACAAGCGTACACCTATATTTTCAAGAATTTCTTAATTCCACATTGGCTAATCATTAAGGACTTGGGAGAATTCAAGCTTTAGAAGTGGGAGAGGTTCTTGTAAGCTAGACAAGAATCCTAAGTGCCCCATTTTCAGATTAGGTGGTATCGGAGCTTAATATTGATTAACCCCACCTTCAAGGAAGGTTATATCAGAATGCTTGATTGATAGAGCAAAGACTATTTGTCTGAAAGGTGTTTGAACAACAAGAGGCTGATTGTATGCTTATTTGCAGACTGACTATTTGTTGGGTTTGCAGAGGTGAAGGGAAAGGTATTGGCTCAGTCCAGGAAGGACAAGAAGGAGAAGGGTTGAAGGAATTATTCTATCCCAAAGGACCTCAAATCAGTCCTTGGATCACAAGAGGTTTGCTGCAAAAGGTTGCTTGAATACACTATTTATTTATCTTGTTGAATTTTTTTTGTTCATTGGAATAATGACAACTTCTACAAGTGTGTCCTCAAATTCTGCTCTCTTCACAAGATTCTTTGATGAAGACATGAAGCAACAATTGTCCACCATGATGGATATGGTGAGAGAAATGTATGAGGATGGAAGGAAGAGCAACATGCTTAGAAAGTAGGTGAATTCCATGAAGGAGGAGAAGCAGTTGCTTGCTGATAAATTGCAAGAAATGGAGAGGCAACATCATTTTGCAAATATGAACCTGAAAAGGATCCATGAGTTGGAAACACATGTCTTTGTTGCCCAAGAAGCCTTAGTCAAGTACTATCTTGAAGAAGAGGTAAGCCATTCCAGGTTTTCTTCAAATTCTTCTGAGAATTCTTGTATTGGTTCCTTTGATAAACATACTAAAGGCATAGGTTCCAAGCTAATTTCCAAGATGGGCTATGAAGGAAAGGGCTTGGGAAAGCATGCACAACATATTGTTGATCCAATAATGGTTGAGGAAAGGCCTAAATATTTGGGTCTTAGCTATGGACAGTCTTATGGAGAGAATTCCAAAGTTGCCATGAAAGCCATTGAAACAGTCCCAAGAAGGAGTTTCATATCATGTCCTCTACCTCAGAAAGGTTGAAACATCAATTGCAGGATGCAGGTGTTTAGAAGCACACACTTGAACCAGAGAGTTGGGGAGACTCTAACAGCCTTGAAGAGTTTGATGGTGTTCCAAAGGGAGGCACTTCTTCATTTGCTTCACCTCCTCATGAAGGCAATAAAGGTGAAAGAGGCAGGTATAAATCTGGTTATAAACACATTCCTTTTGATTTTGAAAAGCATGATAAATTTCCACATTTTCATGGGAAAATAATTGGATGTTCATTTTGTGGTTTGGATAACCATAATGTTTCTAGATGTTGGAAGAGAATGGCCACATACAGGAAGCAGAATAAGGAAAAGAAGCAAGAAGCTAAAGGTCCATTGAACAAGGAAAATCATGCTATAAAGAGGATGCACATGCAGTGCACTTACTGCCATAAGCAAGGAAAACTTACCGCAAAGTGTTGGATACTGAATCCAACAATGCTTCCATCAAAACTGAAGAAAGTGGAAAGAGAAGATGGCAGAAATGGGAGTGAAGATTCCATGAATGATGTGTCTCAAAATGATTCACATGATGATGCTGATGTGCAGGCAAAGGTAGTACCTTTGAAAGGGATTGGTAAGGAACGGTTAGAGTTCTTATCCGATAAAGATTGCATGTCTATTGATGCATCTATATTATATTTCATTACAACTTCAAAAGTATAGTGTCCTTAAGCAAAAGTTGAATGATGAAATGCATGCATGAGCCTAAGATGCATGAGTATAGGAATGTTGATGATTTGCTTGTTTGTTGGACATGTATGTGTCATTAACTTGCAAGGCTGATTGCTTTGACATTCATGTGATGCCATGTTGACTTGAAATAAGTTAACTTGGTCTCCAAATGGAGATGATGATGAAAGTTTCATATTTTGGGAAAAGAGCCCTAATGGTCTTTTTCTACATGCTTGACTTAAGGGTCATCAGTTTAAAGGCATGTTTTGTGGGCTTGTTATCTAGTCCATCATTTGTATGCATATATAAGACATGGAGGTGTTCACAAGATGTGAAAATCTGTTTCTTTTGTTGAGGTATGTGTTTAGTCCACCCAGCTGTTATCTGTATGCTTGTTGTTTTTAACAGTTGTTGTTGGCAGCTTGTCAAACAGGTGCAAATGAAAGTTTTGTGGAGCAGATGTACTTCACATTTGTTGAGCCACCTTGGATTAATGATGAAGGAAAAGAAGCTCAAACTACCTTCTATGACCATTTCAGTAGGAGTTCTGCAGGAAGGCAAGGAGGAAGAAAGTTCTTCTCAAGAAGACCAACCCATCTAGAGAAGGGAAGTGGTCAGAAACTTTGGTTTAAAGGCACTATGCAAAGACAAGTGTAGGGAGGCTGAAAGAAGAGGGTGAGTCACTCTCATTTACTATTCAGATCAATATATTAGTCTTTTGGAGACCAAAATTTCTTTTAGTGGGAAGGCATGATCCAAAAATGGATCTTGGATAAACCTCTAAATCTAAAAGACTTCATGCAAGAGGTGAAAGGAGCCAAATGGCACACATCCTTTGTAAATCAGAGGAAAATGAAAATTGCAAGTTGCTCTGGGAAATAGTGTCATTGTAGGGATCCCTCCATTCTGAATCCAACACAACTTAAATGTGCGGAAACAAACTTCAGATGAGAAAGCTATCATAAAATGAAGCTACTCTTTTTCAAAGGAAAAAGAGGCAAAAATCCCTTGAATAATGGGTCTAAAAACCTTCTAAGTCTTCCAAGTCTCCCAAAAGGGTGAGACCACCGAGAGAGGAGAAGTCTTGGACTTATCTCATCACACTATTGGGCCTTAAAAACATGAAGAAAACCTTAAAAATGATGAAACCAAAGGCTTTAACAATAGTTGCATAGGGGCCGTCAAGGGATAATCGGAAGCATAGCATGATGGATAGGGTCGATGCGATATTGTGATCGTCGTTATCGGTAGATCATGGTCAGTGAGCACAATGCAGCGAGGCCAATAGACATATATATATATATATATATATGCCCAATGTGATGGTCGGACCCGAAGGGGCGGTAAACGACATTTGATATATTTTGAAGTCCATTAAAAGGGTCATTTTATATGCCTTTTCACATATTTCATTTATTAAATGAAAATTGAAGGGAAGCGATATGCAATGTAAACCGGACCCAAAAGGGTTCTGAAATGAAAATGTATAACATTTTAAATCCACCCAAAGCCATATTTGCATTATTTTCCATGTTTTTACGTATTTTAAAAATACAAAGGGAAACCTATGGACAGGGAAATCACGATATGCGATACCGATTCCCAAGTGGATCCGATAGGGATATAAAGTGGGATTAACAACTTTTGAAGTCCGATACATTGTGATTTATGCAGATTTTCCCAAGTTTCATAGCGTTCTCTGTTTAAAAAGAGAACGACTATTACTAACGGATTTAAAGCATCGATAGCTCCTTCCGTTGTGGAATATGTGGCATTCATCCCTGAGTGCATTATACAATGGTTACTGAATGCCAGAGATGGGATTCGAATAGATTGTGGCAGGAAGACAGAGAGCCTGAAAGGGAAAACCAACATGCAGTGTGATTTGGCTTTTAACCCATGAACGTCAAAGAAAGAGGGCTGCTAAGTTTTTTGTTGATAGTGGCTGAGTTGTTGTTGCTATTGAATGTTTTTGTTGTTGTTTTTCTATAAAGAAGAAGCTAGAGAGGCAGCGTAGAAGCGAAGGAGTTGGTGCGGAAGCAAAAGAGCAGCTGAGCGAGCCTTTGGTGTCACTTGAAGTTCAAGTGAAAATCCAGAGAGCATGAAGGATGCAAAAGGAAGAAAGAAGCCAGAGTGGAAAGCCCAAGAGCCAAAATCCAGAGTCAGAGCTAAGAGTCCAAACCAGAACCAAACAGCCTGAGTCAGAGCCCTCGAGCCAGAACCAAGAACCAAAGAGCTAGAGCTAAGAGCCAAGAGCCAAGAGCTAGAACTTCAAATGGTGTTTGGACCCACTGTTTTTGTGTAGAACAACAGGAGTTGGGCTATGAGATTGTAAAAAAAACTTACACCATAATCCCAGAGAGCCTAGTTGAATTAACTAGAGTGCACGGAGACGTAGCCCAAGAGTTGTGGGTGAACTCCTAATTAATTTGTTGTCTTATGTGTTGTTTTTACTGCTACATTATTCACTGTTAGATTCATTTATATATCAGTTTAAGCACATTCACATATCAACACAAACAACGGATTTTAAAGAAAATGCTTATCTGAAATAACTACAAGCATACACCTATATTTTCAAGAATTTCTTAATTCTGCATTGGTTAATCATTAAAGACGTGGGAAAATTCAAGCTTTGGAAGTGGGAGAGATTCTTGTAAGCTAGATAAGAAGCCAAAGTGCCCCATTTTCAGATCAAGCATACCATTTACTCATGGGATGGCATGAGGTCTATCAGCCTTAAGAATTCTCAACCATCTTACCCTTCATGGCCTACACAACCACCTCAAATTTCACCTTCGAAGCAAGGGTGCAGAGGATATCCTTATGCGAATACATTTAAGCCTAAAAACCAAGCACCTCCATACCCTTAGTATCAATGTCCACCTTTCCTACCTTATGCATCAAATTTCCCTCAATTTCATCAAGAATATAATCAATCTTGCTTTAAGAAAACTTCGTGACCACTACCACCTCCAATACAACAACCCTTGCCCTTACCTCAAAGCATTAATTCATCTTCACATTAAGTGCACCAATCATTTAACTCTCCTTGGCCAACTCAACTGTCTACACAACCAATTCCTAATCCTAATAATATACCTCCTCAACATGTACAAAAGATTGAGCTGCAAACTTTTCCCACTTATGTCATTATTGCCTTTGCTTTAAATAATATCTAGTTAATATCTGGGAAAATGGTTAATAAAAATAAATCAATTGCAATCATTCAAGATGAGGATCCTCATGTAGAACTTGAGGATAAAACTAATAAACAAAGAGAAAATGAGAAAAACAATGAAATTAAAGAACCACGAGAGCATTTAGAACCTATGGAGACTACTTATCTAGAGAGGTTTCTGATTAAGAAAAGTGAAACTCCCATGGAATATGACTTGGAATCTAAATTGAGGAATGTTTGCATAAAAATTCCTTCGCTGCAATATATTAGAGACAATATTGTTTATACCAAAATCATTAGGGATCTTTTCCTCAAAAATCTAGGATGAAAGAAAAATAAAAATCATAATATTAAAATAATTAATCAAATGCAAGGTTGCACGAAACGGGGAAATGGGTATGAGTTTCCGAAATGGGAACCGATACAAAATGTGACCTCCCCAAATTTTGGAAATGGGGAAGCACGAATATATATATATTAGGACACTTAATAAATTTGTGAAATTATAAAGCATATATGATACATTCTAAATTCTAATTTACTACATTATGATAAAATTGTCAATTGTCAATGCATAAACTATAAGTCTCTAAATTTACATCACATTTACTCATGAATGATGACATAATGAAAATAGAAATATCCAAAATCAGCCACGAGAAATTTCTAATTTCTTTTCTCGTGCTTGATTGGGAGTCTCCTCCTACATAGTCGAATGACCTTAGTGCTCTTGATTAAATACAAGTTTCATACCCTAGTACCCTACATGCTCTTGATTATTGGGAGTCTTCCTTGCATAGAGGGCTTGGTTCTCTTGATTAAATACAAGTTCCATACCCTAGTACATGATAAAATCCAATGGAAACATTCCAATCCCGCCAATCTTGAAATCCTGAAAAACAGATAATTCTACTAGATTTTGAGTGAGATCTAAAATTCTACTTTCTCCATATGAAATCCAATGAGGGTGAAACCACTCTCAAACATCTTGATTCATTTCATGGTAATTTTAAGAATTTAAGTAAAAGGATGAAAATGAAAACTTCCCGATGAACTATATATCCCCCAAACTTCCCAATGAGTTGCATATCAACACTAGGGAAAATGTTCACTTTTATAACTTTATACAGGCATCTAGAAGCAACTAGAAGTCATTAGGAAAACCTAATAATAAATTAGGAAAAAATTTAAAAAAACACAAGTTACAAGTGGAAAGGTCTGTTGTACGACCGTGAAACGTGTTTCCAACCGTACTGGCCACGTTTCCTCATCAAGAAACATGCTAGTATGGCCAGAAACATGTTTCACGACCGTACCACATGTGTTTCAAGGTTTCATTTCCATTTCTGTATGGAAACGGCCTCCTACCCCGTGTTTCCTACAACTTAGATCAAATGTCAGAAATGATATCCAGATTACCACCAAAGTGTGATGATCCAGGGAACCCTATGGTAACTATCAAAATTAATGTAATTTTTCTACCTAGTACTCTAGTGGATTTGGGGAAAGTCATCAATGCAATGATTGTGGAAACTATGACATTATTAACATTAAAAGAAGTAAGGACTACACCCATTGTGTTGGAGTTGACAGATAAGTCCATTGTTTAAACTGTGGGGGTCCTAGAAGACATAGTGGTAACAATATCTTCTTGGCAATACCCAATTTATTTCATCATAATTTCTCCAAAAACTACTAAACCTAGACATCCAATTGTTTTGGGATGCCCTTATCTGGCCACTGTTGATGTTGTTATTGGGTGAAAAAACGGGGAAATGACTATTTCCAATGGGTCACAAATTCAAACACTAATTATTTTTCCACCTACCCAATTAGCTATTGAAGTAACTCTCTGGTTGGAAAATCCCTATGGAGAAGAAGAATATATGCTTCCCTTACTAACTATAGAACAATTAAGAGGACTTCAAGAACAGTCTGAAGAACACATTTTGCAACAATTTATATTCAATATCAATTGCATAGATTATCTTGTTTCTTTTTAGTGGTTCTTATCTTTTTTTAGTGGTGAATTTTAGGAAACTTATCACACTATTGTGTTTGCATAATTTACTATCGAAACATTGGCGGAAAATAGTGAAGAAAGTGCTTAACCTGTTGAAATCAACGTTGGAGAAATGTTGTACAATGGTACAAAATTATGTACATAATAGAAACAATAGGTAATAGACATGATTCAAAAGTAGTCTATAGCATTTTCTTGGGATTATTTAGATATGAAAGAGATCCATCGTGACACTTGTACACATCACATTTACACAAATGAATAAATTAGGCCTGTTACGCAACCACGAAGACGAATGAATCTAGCTCTTAATAAATTGTCAAAGAGGAGTTGCAAAAACTATTGAGTTTGAATTTTATGTATCCCATCTCTGATAGTAAATGGATATCTCCCTTGGTTGTAGTTCCCAAGAAAAATGGGAAATGACAATTTTTTTTATCTAGAGAGAGCTGAACAAAGCTACCTTGCAGGATTACTTTCCTTTACCTTTTATTGATCATGTGCCTGATACATTGTTAGGGAAAAGGTACTTCTCCTTCTTCAATGGGTACAACCGCTATAATTGGATTCAAATAGCCCTAGAAGACCAATAGAAGGCTATGTTTGTGTGTCCCTGAGTAACCTATGCATACTGATTTATTCCTTTTGGCCTGTTCAATGCTCCAACTACCTTTCATATGGTTGTCTTAGCTATTTTTGCTGATCTTATACATGACTGTGTGGAAGTCTATATGGATGACTTCACAATGTATGATGATGATTTACAATAGGCAATGAAGATCTTGGAAGAAGTATTGGTTCATTTCCAAGAAGCTCATTTGGACCTTATATCAAATGTAAAATGATGCCAACTAAGGGAATTGTTTTGGGACACCATGTGTCACAAGAAGGGATAAAAGTTGACCCTGCAAAAATTGAGGTAATATCACATATTTAAGTCCCAACGTCGCAAAAGGAGGTAAGAAGTGTTTTGGCACATGCAGGGTACTATAGGATATTTATTGAAAATTTCACTAAAATTGTAGCACCTCTATTTAAATTGCTTACTAAAGATGTTTATTTTCTATGGGATATTGGTAATTGGGATGGGGTCCCCTGGCTTATTTTTGGGGTTTAACCCAAGTTTTGATGTAGAATTTGGTGAAAATATCTAAAGTCTCACAATTTGTGGATGCAAAGCACGTAGATAGTTAGAAGTGAAAATGGGTTTTAGCCCCTTCTCTATGTAAAGTTGAGTCGGTTTTGAAGATCCACCCATGGTTTGCGGACCATGGGATTGTATAAATAGTTGTGTCTTGGAGATTCTAAGGAAGATAGATGGTAACGAATGGTGGATATAATGGGTCAATAAAGGATAGTGCAAAGAATTGAGTTTTAGAGGAGAAAAAGGCTTTGCAGCTGAGTACACAAAGGCCTAGGGTAGTGTCTGCAGCTGAGTGCACGGACCCTTGTAGCTGAGTGCATAGGGAAATTTTAAGTTTCTAATCTCATATTGAAGATTAATAAAGAATACTTTTGAAGAAATTCATGCATTTATCCATTTACCTCTATTATCTATGTTCGCAATATACCCTGTGAAGAATTAATGTGTTTATGAAATAATGATGTATTAATGCACGAATCTATTGGATAAGTCTTATTAACTATACACAATGCATGCTAAGTATTTATGCGAGTATTATAATACATTTTGTTAAATTTATTGAATGCTTAAGTAGATCTACGGATACTCAGATCTAGGGTTAATTTATGGTGCACATAAGTAACTGATTCATCTGTTAAGATTCCACCAATACCTATCCTAGAGCTTCGTTGAGGTGTACAAGCCATTTAAAGTAAGATGTTGTATCGAGCCCTAGGGGCTTATAGATCTGCGTGAAGTCAGATCTATGGGATTAAAAGAAATCACACAGATCTCTAGATGCCGAAACTTGGTTCCACCATCCCCCCATACTGCTTTGGGTGAGACTTCAGCCTACGCTACATGAGATAATGTCGAAAGGGCCAATAGTGTAGGATTTTGTTTGGTGCAACTAACTCTGAACCTAGGTCAGGACCCAGTAAGCCAACAAATGGTTTCATTGTCAGGATCAAGATCTACATAAAGAGATGTGTGATGTAACATCAGTAGAATCCGACCAAGAAGGAAATTGAGAAGTGGTTGGATATGAAGATCCACAAATTCTTGGCACAAGAAAACAGAAATCCATACCTATCAAAAGAACAGTGGTTGGACAGATACCTGTACATATAAATACATAAAATTTTCTTTTGCATGTTCCTAATCAAACTATACAAGTCAATAGCTAAGTTTGTAGATGACCAAGGAAGGTGCAGGCTTGACAGTCCAATAGTGTGGACCTCGGAGCTCATGCGAAGGTTGGAAGCTTTTGAAGACAATATCACGCACATTGTTGACCATTGGCTGGATTGAATTATAGAAGGATTCATTACAGAGTTCGCGGTTCATATCTTAGTTAGCTACAACAAAGCAGTGCGATGCTTTTTCAAGGGACTGCGAGGTAGGTATCTGAGATCTCCGAATACTTGGATTAAGATGCTCTTGTGTGAGAAACAGGTTATCGCATTGCCTCGATGTCTGGATCTACCCGAAGTGGATGAATATTTAGAAATCAAGAGAAAGAAGGTACTGAATATAACCCATTGATTGGACCTCCTTCAAGTGACAATGAGGGAGTAGTATAGGCCTCACCAAAGAGTATTGTTCAGTTGATAATGCAGGTTTTTCTACGAATGAATCATCTATCCACTCCACTGCCACCTTCACCTCCACAACATGACCTTCACCCACACTGGCTCCACCACCACCACTGTCGTTCAACATGTCGAACTCGATAAAGTTGTTGATTATCAAGGGTGTAGGGAGCAAAGATACTGATCAATTTTGTTTGTTGTGAATGCTTTGTGGGCCGCACAATAGATCACTGATGATAACATAAAGAAGGGGCACTTGATTACTACTCTACAAGATTGCACGCTGACATGGTATATTAAGTACTATGCTAATCATCCTTTAGAAATGCTAGAAGACACTAAGGATGCTCTAAATAAAGAGTTTAGTAAACCTAAGTCTGACTCACAGTTAGTCATTATATTTAAGGAAATCACAAGGAAGGCTGGTGAGATGCCTTGGGATTTGGATCAAAGGTTGAAATGTTTGATCCACAAAGCGAATATGTAGGTCACATATGGTCAACACCGTGAGTGGTTTATAGCCTCGCTTCTACCCCACCTAAGGATTTCTTTGTCACAACAGAAAATAGGAACTTAGGTAGAAGCCCTAGAAATCATGATGAGATTGCACGAGACACATATTCGAGATGCGACTTTAGGAATCGAGAAGATTCACTCACAGTTATAGAACCTCTGCTTGGAATTGCAGAGCTTGAAAAAAGAGGAGGCTAGGCCAGAGGTGCACGAGGAAGTTTGGCACCTCAAGTTTAAGCGTCAGGAGCATGATAAATACCACTTCACTGTCTTCGCAAATTATATTACAGGGTTGGGGCAATTCCCCTGAGGTAGGAAGCTCCAGTAGGATTGAGTGTAGGGCCCATGCTCTATCGCGCTATTTGTTAGGTGGCTGGAAAACTTGTAAAGGATAATTTTCATTTGATGCAAAAGTTTGTTCAGACACCAAAACAATTGTTCTGCAATTTCTACAAATCGATGGGCCACGGTGAGTGCCACTATCATAGCTATGATTTAATGATGGGAAGAATGTTTACCTACCAAATGCATGGAGAAACGCGACCTCCAGATCAGGGTGCTAGACGAGCGCATGGAGGATATTAGGGAAGAGGATGAGGCCATGGAGGAGGAGGAACTTGTAGAGGTCATCGACAGGTTTTTTTTTACAAGTATGGGATGCCAGGGCACTATATGCAGGAGTGTCAGAATCAAACATGTTTGTCATGTCAATACTGCAGTCAGTTTGACCACAGTATAGAGGAATGCCCTGTGTTAATAGCTAAGATGTAGGAGAAGAAGGTGCAACGTCAAACACCTACATAAAACTTAAATATGATGAGGGATGAGCCCCACAAAGAGGATCTGAATGTAAATATAGTGCTGAGAAGCAAAGTAATTGTCGGGGATGATAAGGGAAAACAACCTGAAAAGGATGGATGGGTCTGAAAGGCCCCAGAAAAGGAGGTTGGATTTGATCTCGAGCGCACGAAGGAAACATTTATGGAAGCCAAGAGAATCTTCACTGAGGCGTCTACCTCAAGAAGCCAAAACAGAGTCCAAGAGACTAGCAGGCCCACAGAGGACGATCCCTCTCTCTTTACCATGTTCTTAGAGACTTGTATGAAACTCCTACATGATAGCAAGGCTGTGAAGTGGATACAAGAGTTAATAAACAAGTGCGCTAGCAAAGAAAATTCCCTTGATGGACACCACGTCGTAACAAAAATTGGAAAACATAAGGCGAGAGTATGGCACGAGATGAGGCTTACCGCACAGATAGGAGATTGTAAGAGGGACCAGGTCATTCTAGATCTAACGTCTAATGCAAACGTTTTGCCTAAAAAAACATGGGAGATAATTGGGAGACCTATGATGCAGTGGTCTCCAATCCAACTGATAATGGAAAACCAACAAAAGATCATCCTTATGGGATGACTACATGGGGTAACAGTGGATATAGAAGGTGCGAGTGCACTGGCTGATTTTGAAGTAACTGAGATTGTTGACGACATCAACCCATACCTCGCGCTCCTTGGAATTGACTAGGCCATTGATATGAATGGAGTCATCAACCTAAAGAAGAGGATGATGTCATTTGAGAGGAAATCACTTCGGGTTGTAGTACCATTAGACCCTGCAGAAGGAGCACACTATACTGAACCAGTCCATGACTATGAAGAAAGTGATGATGACTTGGATCATATTTATAAATTAACTGCGTGAGATCAAGACTGCATTAATCTGATAGCTAATCGATGGATTGCATGGGACCAAGAAAGTTCCTGTACCTTGGATTCAGATGAAGAATTAGAGCATTCGCAAAATAGGCTACATGAGGTATCTTCGATGCGCTGCAACATGATGACTAAATCGTTGTGATGTGTGTCATTGGAGGTAAGCAATTTACCCTATTATGATGATTTAACTGATGTAGAAAAATTTCTGGATGCCTTTGAACAAGAAGTACCTGAGGATCATTGCTTCCAAGCACTGGATTTGGTGTTGCGCATTATGCCCACCTGATGGTGGGGTACGCGCAAGGACAACTTCAATGAATAGAGAGATTACAGAAAGATGATAAGGTTGTGATTGGCATGTCCTGAACTTCGAATGACTGAGAAGTATGATGGGAGAAATGATCCACGTGATCATTTAGCGAAGTGGACTAAAGTTTAGGGAACGAAGCTTGATCTAGAGTGGGTGCACTTATTCTATCATACTTTGGATACAATTCCCATGAATCGGTATCTGGGAAAGGAGCTTTGCCATTGAACCACAGAGTGGGATGTGTTAATGGAAGGATTATTAATGACATTCAATTTTGAAGATGGATTCAAATGCATTGATGAAGCTCTGTAGGAGGTTATGGTAGCAATCTTCAGAATACCATTGGATCCTTTGGATTTGGCTAAGCTAGATTAAAGCACCCAGCTGTGCCATGCATTGGAATGCTATAATGTGACTGATGAGGTGGAGGATGAAGATCCAAGAAATACCAATATTCCTGAGGCAAAAGGACATCACAAGGTTGAAGGTTCTTAAATAGAGAACCCAGACATCACTGCGCCATTAAAAACCAAACAAGTAAACATTGGTACTAAAGAAAAACCTAAATTTGTGAATATGATAGATTACTGGGATGATGCCACAATGGATAATGTTGTTGAGCTACTCTGTGAGTATCAGGATATTTTTCCTACCAAGTTTTCGAACCTCAAAGGAATCATAGGTGACTTCGGTGTGATGAAAATCTCTTTGAAACTAAACGCGAAGCCCAATAAGCAGTGTTACACTAGAAAATGTCACCATGACTATTTACAGTTAGTATGGCTCTATCAATAGTCATGCTATCCTCCTGGGCAAGTCTTATGCCTCTGCTCTCCATGTCAAACTCCAAAAAGAGAGAAATTCTTTGTAAATGTGTTTATCTCTGGGTACGCAGATTCTCTCGGCCTTACCTGCGTATACGCACCTAATGTTCACAAAAGCTGCATACTTGTACGCTCTGTATGTAAAGGGACAGGTGCGTACCCCTGTAAAGGTCAAAAGGCGCGAGTTTCATCTTTAAAAAGTTACTTGTGGTCATTTCTAGAGCATTCTAGAAGGTTGTTCGACATGTATTGAGCGCCTCCAGATGGTTCATGTACCCCTATGAAAGAAGAACTTATCCCATCAAGAGAGGAGCTATCCCATCCAAAGAGGGGATTATCCCATTGATGGTGGACCTGATTAACTTCCTCTTGAGCACTATAAATACAGGCATTGGGCCAGAAGGAGGGGAGGTTGAAAGCTAAACATTTCTAAGGGTAGATGCTGCAGGAATTAGGACTCCCATTTAGAAGCTTGTGAGGAGAGATTCCCATCCTTTCTTGTTTCATTTGGAAGTGGGTGAGCTTTGTCAAAGTAAAGGAGAACTCTTGATGGACCCTGGGAGGGACTTGCACAACACCAAGGCTCAGGTTGTAATTGTTCCTTTTGTTTCCTATTAATGCAAATGAGTCCATTCTTCTCAATAACTTGTTATTTATGAGTTGTTTCATGTAATCCTTGGTCTATGTGTTAAATATGTTTTATTTTATGAGATTATCAAGTGCTATTTAATCGTTTGATTGTTAGTGAACGCAGGTTTCAAAGTGAAGGAGGAGCTCATCTGGATCAGCGAGGCTGGACTGCTACAACAGCGTTGGACTACAGGTAGGATCTAAACACTTGATTTCTTATATAGTAAATGCATGTTTAGAGAAGGATTGCTCTTATTTGTCTTGTTTGTCACTAGAGAGTCTTAGGCTCCTAGGGAGGTTGGTTGTGTCCGCACTATCGACTCTTTCCGCCTAACAAAATGGTGACTCCGCTGGGGAATCCATTGATGTGAATGATTTTTCCTTTGTCTGAAACTTTGATCTGAGAAAAGTCTTTTTCTTTCTGGTTTTGGTTGTTTGACTGTGTGTTTGGGTGGCTTAGCTTAGGGTTAAATTAGATTTTACTTTTTCTTAGTTTTGCTAGAAGTACGCAGCCTCTGAGTTCAGCACAGTGCGTACCTGTACGCACTGCGGCTTTGCGCACAGAGCGTACCCGCACCTGTGCAAACAGGTTGCCTGCGTACCCTGTCAAAATTGAGAAAATTTCAATTTTCTCCTTTTTTCCTTTTAGATTTTGTTTTTAATTTGTTTTTGCTGCCCATATCCACTGGTTATCTGCCATAAATCTTCACCTAAGCTTGTTTCATTGGCATTCTTGCTCTCAGCTTTTATCAATTGGGTGTTTTGAGTTTCTTTTTGAGAAATTATTAATTTGATTTCCTTTGGTCATTACTTGGAGGTTTCTCTCAGTCCTTTCACAATTTTCCATCTTTTTGCTTTCCAGTCTTGGAGGTTTCTCTAAATTGTGTATGAGTGTTAATCGCCTTTGAGTGTTTTTATTTTTTGATCTTTGGAACTCTCACCCAATTTTCTCGACCTGCACTTGATTGGTTCTTAGATTACATTAGAATCATCTTGTGTTTGAGAATTCTCTTGCATAGATCACATTTGCATAATTAGAATTCTCATTTTCAGAATATTAATGAAAAATGTGCATAGATTACATTTGCATACTTTTCAAGTGAATTGTGCATAGATTACAATTGCATAGTTTACATTCTGAAAAATCACTCGTAGATTTAGATCAGTTTTCTTTGATTTGAATTTACACAAATATAAAAAATAAAAAAACGGTTTGGAATTGATTTGCATTAGTTTTTCTTGATAAAATTAGTGCATTAGAGAATTTGTTATATTTTCTCTTAGTGATCAATTTTTTGCATTGTTGGAAGTGAATGGAAACTCTCTCCTTACTTTAGTTAGGATTCATCGAATTGCAAGGATTACATTATCATATTCGATTGCATTCAGTTGAGTCGGGTCATAACACCATTGGTTTCATATCCATTTACCCATTTGAGTAAAAATAGCCTTAATAACACAGCGCTTAATTAAAATTCATCTAGTAATTTTTACATTTCTAGGGCTCTGAAACACCAAC
The DNA here is from genome assembly GCA_031772625.1 of Pinus tabuliformis. Lineage (NCBI taxonomy): Eukaryota > Viridiplantae > Streptophyta > Pinopsida > Pinales > Pinaceae > Pinus > Pinus tabuliformis. The sequence goes on from CM062820.1 coordinate 290,846,041, forward strand.
ATAGCTTAGGCTAGTGTCTTGGAGTAGGAGAGTAATTAACTCTCCAAGACAGTAAAACCAAACAAGTAGCTCATCTTGTGGTAGGATAAATCCAACTGTTTCATTTGTACTCTGGGAAAGCTCCTCTTAAAGGAGAAGCACGAGACCGTGTCCGAACCAGTGAGGGGATCAATCCTCCTTCATTGGGAAAGACGCCAGATACGCACGTACTACAAACGGTAAACCTCGGATTATTGTCGAGGAGCCTGGGGTCACTTGTCGGTAAACCTTGGATTATTGTCAAGGAGCCGGCAAGGGGATTGAGCTTGTTACTCTGCCCTTGCGTGCTATCGGGTCGTAGACTGTTCCCCCAGGTATATTTGTTGCTGTTGGTAACCTTAGTGACCATTATCTTTAGGATTCTACCCGAGGTGACGGTGGAGGGAAGATCCCACTGTACCTGGAGCAGACGTCGGCTAGACTCACTTGGATTTTCTGGGGGGTTCACTTCACTCGAGACGGTTAAAGTGGAGGAACTTGTGCCGGTCTATTCATTAAGCAGGTTGCCGGGGTAACTGTTCCACCCACCACTTCTGTACTGAATTCGGCGATGTTGGGTTTCATCACCAACTAGTGTTTTCGGTCCGGAAGGCTACTGTTTGTGTATGGTTGGCTCCTAGATTTGATAGTGTGTGTTAATTTGTTTGTTTTAACTTTTAGAGACCATAGGTGTGAATTGTGAATTTTAATTGTTAAGTGTGAATTGTGAATTGTTAATTTTAGTTTTAAAAAATTGTTAATAAAATTCACTGAAGTTGAATATAATGGCAAATGTTCCGGAATTTACCAACCTAGGAACCCCTCCTAACGAGAATCCTAGTACTTTTCCTTACTTTGGAAATGTTGGTCCTCCTTATATGGCTACTTTGTCATTACCTGGATTTACGATAGGTTTACCGATATGGTTATTTTCAACTTCGTTGGCCCAAAATACTCCAATTGTTCCATCTCAACCGGATGCTTCACCTCAACAGAGTTTACCATCTCAACATCACCAACCTTCTATTGACCCTTTACCTTCTTCGCCTAATTTTTCTTCCTCCATTTCTTCCTCTTCACCTGTTAAAAGCCTTGGTGCTAGTAACCAAGAGGCTAAGAAGAAGAAGAAAGGGAAAAAGAAGAAGAAGAAGAAGAAGCAAGATAAGAAAGAAGTCAACCAACCAACCACGACTGTCAGTGTTAGTTGTGTAGAGGAAAACTCCGACATGCATCGTAAACCGAAATACCCTTGCAGGCTTTGTAAGGGTGACCACTTCCTTGTCAATTGTCCTGGTATTCCAAAGGTCTTGGAAGTATGGTCAGAAAAATCTCATCAACTTTCCATTGATCCATCAACCAGTGATAGTCAGGTTCCTGGGAAAAAGGGTAAAGTTAGGTTTCCTTGTAAGTTATGCAAAGGGAGTCATCAAACTCACGTTTGCCCTCACATGGATGAAGCCTCAACATTGTTGGAAAACCTTACTGTTCCACAACAAGAATTTCCAACTGGTTACCGTAAACTTTCTCCCAACCTACCGTCAACTAACAGAGTGAGTGATCTAATTTCAAGTACAGTCGATCACACTCCTCCATTAGAGAGTGAAACTCATGTCACTCAGGTTGATGATCCATTAGTTGATCAAGTGGTCGATTCAATTTCACATTCGGTCAATCCCAGTTTCCCTTTGGAGAGTGAACTTCATACCGCTGAGGTCCTTTTTGTTACATCAGATTCTTCTACGTCGGGGGGCATTTCACCTGTTCATACAGAACCCCCTCCAAGTACTGAGGTCTTTTCCTTTGATTGGAATAGACTGACAGAACCTCGTCTTCCTTCCTCCATCCCTTTCCAAATCATTGTCAAGGCTGGTGGTAGGGACATACATCATACTCAGGTAGATGAAGGTGCTTCTGTTAGTATTTTATCCTCAACTGTTTGGAAAGCTTTGGGTTCCCCTCAGCTTGCGCCTATTACGCAGAATCTGAAAGCTTTTAACAGAACCATTAGTGAACCTTTAGGGATCCTTCCTAATTTTTCCATTTCCTTGGAAGGTAAAACTGTCTATATTGATCTTATGGTAGTTCGAGGTCCCTTGGATTTCAATTTACTCCTTGGGCGAGACTATGTTTATGCAATGAAAGCTGTCGTATCGACACTCTTTCACGTGATGTCTTTCCCTCACAATGGCAGTATTGTGACTGTAGACCAGCTTTTGTTCCCTAGTCTTGTTTCAACTATCAATAATATGACACCCCTAAATGTTCCTGATTCTAAAGTGGTATCTACCCTGCCACGGGTTAATTATGTGGCAACTGGTCCCATGTTTTCAGTTACCGATGTAAGTGAACCTCTCACTGTTTGCTCATCTTCCTTTGATTTAGATCCGGTAATTGACATGGAAAACTCTATGGGATTACTTGAACGCGATGTTCTTATCCCTTTTGAGTCTCTTGACATGTGTTCCTTCCAGAGAACTATTCTTCCTTCTGATGAAGATCTCTTGGAAGCCATGATCAAGGTGTGTCCATTGACATGTCTTTCTTCCAGTTAGAAGCCATGATCAGTGAGAAGCGAGGATAGTTTTGTTCCTGTGTCAACCTCGTTAAAAAATGAAACAGGGTGTCCGAGGAAAGTTCCTTTTACTGTGTCAACCTCGTTAAAAAATGAATCAGTGTGGACGAGGAAAGTTCCTTTTACTATGTCGACCTCATTAAAAAATGAATCAGTGTGTGGGAGGATAGTTTTGTTCCTGTGTCAACCTCGTTAAAAAATGAAACAGGGTGTCCGAGGAAAGTTCCTTTTACTGTGTCAACCTCGTTAAAAAATGAATCAGTGTGGATGAGGGAATTTCCTTTTACTGTGTCGACCTTGTTAAAAAATGAATCAGTGTGTGCGAGGATAGTTTTGTTCCTGTGTCAACCTCGTTAAAAAATGAAACAAGGTGTCCGAGGAAAGTTCCTTTTACTGTGTCAACCTCGTTAAAAAATGAATCAGTGTGGACGAGGAAAGTTCCTTTTACTGTGTCGACCTCGTTAAAAAATGAATCAGTGTGTGCGAGGATAGTTTTGTTCCTGTGTCAACCTCGTTAAAAAATGAAACAGGGTGTCCAAGGAAAGTTCCTTTTACTGTGTCAACCTCGTTAAAAAATGAATCAGTGTGGACGAGGAAAGTTCCTTTTACTGTGTCGACCTCGTTAAAAAATGAATCAGTGTGTGCGAGGATAGTTTTTTCCTGTATCAACCTCGTTAAAAAATGAAACAGGCTGCCACGAGGAAAGTTCCTTTTACTGTGTCGACCTCGTTAAAAAATGAATCAGTGAGTACGAGGAAAGTTCCTTTTACTGTGTCGACCTCGTTAAAAAATGAATCAGTGAGTACGAGGAAAGTTCCTTTTACTGTGTCGACCTCGTTAAAAAATGAATCAGTGAGTATGAGGAAAGTTCCTTTTACTGTGTCAACCTCGTTAAAAAATGAATCAGTGTGTACGAGGATAGTTTTTTCCTGTATCAACCTCGTTAAAAAATGAAACAGGCTAGCATGAGGATAGTTCTTTTACTGAGTCAACCTCATTAAAAAATGAATCAGGTAGATTTTAGGATATGTAGGTAGATTGTAGAAAGTAGTGTTTTGAGGATAGTTCCTGTTACTGAGTCAACCTCATTAAAAAATGAATCAGGTATGAGGATAGTTCTTTTCTTGTGTCAACCTCCTTAAAAAATGAAACAACTCCCTTTTCGAGTAAAGTCTTGAAAGTAAACCTTCATTCCATCCATCTGGTTGAATGCAATGAAGCTTGGGGGGCATGTACCTCGCTTTGCATCATTATCCTGGGGGCATGCGAACTTCTTGAGCATAGTTCCTTGTCTTGTGTCAAGCTCGTTAAAAAATGAAACAAGGAGTCTGGAGCATAGTTCCTTGTCTTGTGTCAAGCTCGTTTAAAAATGAAACAAGGGTAGGTTAAGTAGGTAGATTATAGAGAGTAGTCATGAGCATAGTTCCTTGTCTTGTGTCAAGCTCATTAAAAAATGAATCAAGGTTTTTAGAGCATAGTTCCCTGTCTTGTGTCAAGCTTGTTAAAAAATGAATCAAGGTTTTTAGAGTAGAGTTTTTTGTTAGGTAGATTGTAGAGAGTAGTTATGAGCATAGTTCCTTATCTTGTGTCAAGCTCGTTTAAAAAATGAAACAAGGGTTTTTGAGGATAGTTTTTTTCCTGTGTCAAACTCACTAAAAAATGAAACAACTCCCACAAGTCTTTCCAAGATCTTGAAAGTAAAGCTTCATTCCATCCACCTCATTGAATGCAATGAAGCTTGGGGGGCATGTACCTCGTTTTGCGTCATTATGCTGGGGTCATGTGAACTTATAACAAGCATAGTTTTTCGTTTCAAGCTTGTGTAAACATGAAACCGAATCCGAGCATAGTTCTTTTCCTGTGTCAAGCTCGTTAAAAAATGAAACAAATCCTCCTCTACGTGAATTGAGAGTTTGACTAGATCTCATAAATGTTAGTTGTATATTTAGGTTAGTTATTTCAGTTTTTGCATCTTTTCTTACAGTTTTAGGTCGAGTCTTTCAATGATGTCGTAACTCAACCTTCATTTCATCCAACTGGTTGAATGAAATGAAGCTGGGGGGGCATGCGCTCTAGCAGTCGTGCTTAGGGGGCATCAAGCACAGTTTTATCTCTGTTTCAAGCTTGTGTAAAAATGAAACTACTTTGAAGCATAGTTTTTCTCTGTTTCAAGCTTTTGTAAAAATGAAACCTATCTCGAGTCAATTTCAGTTATTTTCAAGACTCGTTAAACTCATGAAAATACCGAGATTATTTTGCTATCTTTCATTCTCGTAAAACAAATGAAAATGCCGAGTTCTTTCCGTCTTTTCCTACTCGTAAATTAAATTGAAAGTCGGCCATATGAGTACATTTTTATCATTTTTTCAAACTCGTTAAAACTTACGAAAAAGTGAAACCTTGGAGTTCTCTTTTAAGCCCTTTTCTGACTCCTAAACCATGAAAAGATTGCCAAGCGTTTCTTTTACACTCGTTAAAACGGAATTAAAATACGGTCCTCTTATAGCCCTTTTCCGACCGTAAAAACACAAAAAGATTGCCGGGTTTTTGTCGTTTCAAACTCGATATTGGAAATAAAATGACGTGTCTTTGATCGCTTTTTACTTTTCAGGTCAAAGACACTAACTATGAAAGTACTCCTTGGTCATAAAAAACCAAGCGATTCTCTCAAGTATTATTTTATACTTTTTCGGGCTTGGGAGACACAAATTTACGAAAAAGTTCAACCCTGGAGTCTTCTTAAGTTTTTCAGACTCTCTAAAATTGAAAAACGTCGAGTTTCTCCTATACTGGGCTCGTTAAAATTTCACAGTAAAGGACCTGTTCAATTACAAACAGGAACGAACCACTCCTTCCTAGGGTTCGAATCAAAACTAGGTTGGACTCATCCGAAGGATGAGCTTATAATCAAGCATATGTTATCCTCCTCAAGCTTGTTAAAAATAAATAGGTACTTGCCAGAAATGGTGGGGGAAAAGAGAGAAGAATGAGCCTATTTGTTATCCTTTGTCTCAGAAGAAACCTTATTACCACTCTTGAACACGACACTTTTCATTCACCTGGGTTGGGAAATCCTTTACCTCACAGTTAATCAAACCACATTGAAAGTCTTCAGCCGGGTTCCGGGGATTAACTTTGAGTCGTTTATCACCAAGCCATCTCTTGTGTCGTTATGTGTTCAAGAGGTCTGCAAGCAAAACTTTCATCTGCAAAATACTTGTCATCCATTTGACCATCCCTGAGTCAGTCCTTACAGCAACATTTCGTCAACTTGAACAATGATTTCGTGTTGTGGGCTTGCCTGCAACGGGTCGCTTTCTATCGACATCAACACATTATCTAGAGAGATGACTTAGAAATCATCAGTACCTTGAAGTCTGCATGCATCAATGGCGGGTTTCTCGCCTTTGACGTCAGTTTACATCATTGGCTTTCGATCGAAGGATTCCGTGAAATGTTCGACATCAACTCATTCATTCACATCTCATGGATTGTACTGGGTACTTTGAGAACCATTGACATTACTGGTGGCCTCTCTCACACTTGTTAACAGTTTACATCATCGACTGGTAATCAAGTGGTTTCTACCATGTTCGACATCAACTCATTTATTCGCATGGCTAGAATCGTACCAATTCGGGAAGTAGAAATGAAGACCCTGGATCTAGTTTCCACCATCCAGGCTGCGAGGAGTTTTGTATTCATTATCTAAGTAGACTAATCATAAACAGATGGCTGCGCCCATACTGTGTCTACAAAAGTCTATGATTATGATGTACTGCAAGATCATTCCTGTATCAGAGTAGTTAGTCTGTTAGTTAAAGTTTTGATCTGAGTATGGGAATGCCTACCTCAGCGACGATATAATCTTATACATGTATTTTGTGTTGAAAATTGCAGGTTCTGACCAGGCTCTCCACGAGATAAAGCTTGAAATGATAAAGTGCTTCACCCTTCCTAGATAATACAAAACCCTAATCTACTACAGGCTTCGCACTTTAGGGGGAAATCTGTTACACTAGAAAATGTCACCATGACTATTTACAGTTAGTATGGCTCTATCAACAATCATGCTATCCTCCTGGGCAAGTCTTATGCCTCTGCTCTCCATGTCAAACTCCAAAAAGAGAGAAAGTCTTTGTAAATGTGTTTATCTCTAGGTACGCAGATTCTCTCGGCCTTACCTGCGTATACGCACCTAATGTTCACAAAAGCTGCGTACTTGTACACTCTGTATGTAAAGGGACAGGTGCGTACCCCTGTAAAGGTCAAAAGGCGCGAGTTTCATCTTTAAAAAGTTACTTGTGGTCATTTCTAGAGCATTCTAGAAGGTTGTTCGACATGTATTGAGCGCCTCCAGATGGTTCATGTACCCCTATGAAAGAGGAACTTATCCCATCAAGAGAGGAGCTATCCCATCCAAAGAGGGGATTATCCCATTGATGGTGGACCTGATTAACTTCCTCTTGAGCACTATAAATACAGGCATTGGGCCAGAAGGAGGGGAGGTTGAAAGCTAAACATTTCTAAGGGTAGATGCTGCAGGAATTAGGACTCCCATTTAGAAGCTTGTGAGGAGAGATTCCCATCCTTTCTTGTTTCATTTGGAAGTGGGTGAGCTTTGTCAAAGTAAAGGAGAACTCTTGATGGACCCTGGGAGGGACTTGCACAACACCAAGGCTCAGGTTGTAATTGTTCCTTTTGTTTCCTATTAATGAAAATGAGTCCATTCTTCTCAATAACTTGTTATTTATGAGTTGTTTCATGTACTCCTTGGTCTATGTGTTAAATATGTTTTATTTTATGAGATTATCAAGTGCTATTTAATCGTTTGATTGTTAGTGAACGCAGGTTTCAAAGTGAAGGAGGAGCTCATCCGGATCAGCGAGGCTGGACTGCTACAACAGCGTTGGACTACAGGTAGGATCTAAACACTTGATTTCTTATATAGTAAATGCATGTTTAGAGAAGGATTGCTCTTATTTGTCTTGTTTGTCACTAGAGAGTCTTAGGCTCCTAGGGAGGTTGGTTGTGTCCGCACTATCGACTCTTTCCGCCTGACAAGCAGAGGTCGTATCGTCTTAATCCTAAATACAAGGAAAAGGTTCATTTTGAGTTAGATAAGATGCTAGAAGTCAACATCATCGAACCTATCGAAGAGTTTGATTAGGTGTGCCCGATTGTAGTTCAAGAAAAGAAATAGAAGGTAGAAATATAGATTTGCATCGATATAAGGAATCTTAACGATGCTTTCATCTGCGATCCTTTTCCAACGTTGTTTACTCATGATGTATTGGAAAATGTTGAAGGGCAGGACGCCTACTCATTCACTGATGGGTTTTCAAGGTACCATCAAATCGAGATCGTGCCAGGGGATAGGAGCAAAACTACTTTCATGACTGAATGGGATTGTTTTTAGTATACTGTCATGCAGTTTGGAATCAATAACGCACCTATGATATTCTCTCACGTAGTTATGGAAGTGTTTAAGTAGTTCATCCACAAGTTATTCGAGGTGTATTTTGATGACTGGATGGTGTTCATCTCAGTGAAGCACCATGTAGCAAGTCTGCACTTGATGCTAGATATGTGCCGTAGATACCAGATTGTGATCAACCTGAACAAGTGTCTATTATGTGTCCCCTTTGGGATTTTGTTAGGTCACGTGATGTGCAAGAAAGGGCTAATGGTGGACCCTACCAATATCGTGGTGATAGCAAATTTATAAGCCCTGGGGAGTGTCAAAGAACTACACACAACGCTTGGGCATACAGGATATTACAGGAAGTTCATCAAGGCCTATGCTCAGATTATCACACCCATTGAGAAACTACTGAAGAAGGATGCTACATTCTGTTGGGATGAAGAATGTCAGCATAGTTTGGATGTATTGAAGTAGAAGATGGTCACTGCACCGATTTTGGTCTTCCCAGACTGGAGAAAGGAATTCCATGTACATGTCGATGCCTCTTGCATTACGTTGGGAGGAGTGCTAACACATGTGGGGGAAGGAGAAGTGAACCACCTTATAGCCTCTATGAGCAAGAAATTATCGAAGGCTAAGAATAATTACTCAATGACAGAGCACGAAAGATTGGCTATGGTGTATGCACTTCAAAAGTTCAGGCACTATCTATTGGGCAGACATTTCAAGATGTACACAGATCATTTTGATTTGAAATACCTGGTCAATAAGCCTGTGTTTTGGGGGGAGATATGTAGATGGTTGTTGCTATTTCAATAATATGACTTTAAGGTCATTGTGAAGCCAAGAAGGTTGAATGCAAGACTTGACCATCTGTCACGGATTGAAGTAGGGGATGAGCCTACTAATTTGGAGGAAGGGTTGTCCGACGCATAGCTCTTGGTGATGAACATAGAAAATAATAATTTTGCAGATATTATCCATTTTTTACTACGGGAATAGCTCTAGAAGGATATACCAGTCAGCAAAAAAAGGAGTTAGTAGTGTGCGTGATGGATTTATCAGTAATCGCTGGACATTTGTATAAAGTAGATGCTAACGAGATCTTGTAAAGGTATGTGCTTGATTTTGAGAGAAATAGCATCCTCACAGAAGCTCATGGAGGGGTTGCAGGAGGATATTATGTAGGAAAGGCAATGGCACAAAAGATTTTGTGTGCAGGTTTGTAGTGGCCTACGTTGCATAAATATTCTAAAGCGTATTGTAGGGCATGTGATGCATGTCAGAGAACTAGAATACCATCACGAAGGGACAAGCTTCCACTAAATCCTCAAGTATCATTGTAGCCATTTGAGAAATGGGCAATTGACTTTATAGGACCAATTTAGCCCCCAGGAGAGAAGACATGTGTGCGCTATATCATCACTGTGATGGAGTATTTGACTAGATGGGCGGAAGCACAGTCGGTGATGGATTGTATGTGGGCTACAATGTCAAAGTTCTTGTTTTAGTATGTTTTAACCCAATTTTGGCTACTGGAAAGTGTTAATGAGTGATCGAGGTATGCACTTCCTCAATGAAATGATTAGTGCACTAATCGAAGATTTCTGGGTGTATCATCAGGAGAGCATACTGTATCATCCTCAGGCTAATGGAATAGTTGAGGCCTTTAATAAGATCTTGGAGAATGCACTGATGAAGATTTGCAATGCACAATGAAATCACTGGGATCTACGCATACCTGCAATGCTATGGGCATAGAGGACTACTTGCAAAAAATTGACAGGACAAAAACCTTTTTGATTGGTCTATGGCGTAGAAGTTGTAATGCCTATGGAATATATCCTACCTAGTCTACCCATAGTAGCTTTCACGGGTATGGAAGACCGTGAAGCCTTTGAAGATAGGCTCATGCAGCTGATGGAGCTTGAAGAAGACAGGTTCTTGGCTGAATTCTATCAGCAAGTACATAAGGAGCATGAAAAGGCAAGGAACGATCAACACATCAAGTTGTGCATGTTCAAGGTGAATGATTTGGTATTATTATATTACACCAAGTTCCCTAAGTTTTCGAGGAAATTTCAGATGCACTAGCTTGGACCATATGTTACAAAGCGCTAACAGATGGAGGCGTAGTTCAGCTTGCGAAGATGAATGTTGAACCTTTTTCGGGAAGGGTGAATGGAAGCCAATTGAAGCCATATACAGGAGATCCGACATAATGACTATATGGCAACAAGACAGTCTTAGTGCTCTAGGTAGTTGTAAGGGAGTGCAGGACTATAAACTACACTGTTCGGGTTGGAAGACTCCACAGAAGATGGTTCATACAAAAAATGGTGAAGTTACAGTATAAGAAACTGCACAAAGGGAGATGCTCTACAAAGGAAGATGATGCGCAACACAATAGGAAAGTGACCATTGGAGTCATTATTCATGATTTGATAGCTAGAATACGGTTAAGAGGAGCGGGCTAGAGAAATTTAAGGCCAAAATCTATGAAGATCTGCAACCAAAACAACATTAATGATTGAATTTTTGGGGGAACAATTGGATTTGAATTCAAAAACCCATATAAATTACATGTGCCAGTCCAACAAAGAACACTTTCCAAACTTAGAGTTTTTTCACTGGGATGTTCGTTGCTTATGAACTGCTCATTCTTTGAGGATTTGGTCGTGAGCACAACTTTTGCCAATTTTCCAGAGTTAAACTAGAATTTTATCCTTGACACCATGTTAAGTCTAAGCCCTACTGAGACTGTGAGCACTAGGGGAGATATCCCATCGGAAGAAGCTGCTCTAGATGTGGTAAGCATGGAAGCTCTGGATCTTGTGCTTATAGCATTGAGGTCACCTAGGCTGAAGCCTACCCATGCTAGAGAAACCTAGAAGGAGAAGAAGGATAAGTAGAAGAAGTCAGTGTGAGTCTGTGAATACCCTAGAAAACATTTTGCAACTCAAAAGCAGAAGAAAGATAAGCTACCTAAGAAAGATGTGGATTTGGAGGTTGAACAAGGCACAAAGGACATAGATGCTAAGGGTGTGGAGCCCCTCACCAAGTTGCATGAATATATTCCTCCACAGAAAGGGAAGACAAAGGTCACTAAGGACATGGATTCTACCAAATTCGTCATCTCTACAGCCTTGCTGCCAGAGTTGGTTGGCTTTGAATGTCTACGCCTCGGGTGGATCTCCCTACTAAATATGGAAAATTTGGACCTGGCAGACCATGAACGATTCCCTCACCTAGAAACTGCGAGTTACATGATGCATTTTTACTTCCCAGATTCAGGTGTCACCAAGTTGGAGATAGTGGAATGGATCCATGAAGTGAAGAATTCTAAGCTGTTGAAGCTGTTATGGGTGCCCTAGTATCACCACACTATTATTAATACCACTTGTGTGTGGCAATTACTTACTCTACTTCATGTTGGGTGCTTATGGCTAGGAGAACCTATACCCATCATAGACATGCTCATCCATAGGATCACACACTTGCCACATGAAGTCCTGAATCCAGCCAAGGAGTTTGGTGGAAAGGTAGGAGAAAAATATTTGGCGGATAGAATGAGAAAGGAGTTTGAGCTTGTGAAAAATCCGTGTGGCTATTCCATCACATCTATCAATTATCCCCCAATGCAGATTGCTACGCAAATCCTGGTAGGAAAAGTAATAATAATGTGCCGTGTGGACGACATTTCGGCACCTATGGTATCGTTATCTGCACAACACATGAAGTCCATGTAGTTTAACTGGTTAAGGTGCCTATGCAGCGAATTCCTCACGAATTTCCATGAGGTCCAGGATGGGAGAAAACCCTACCACTATGCGTGGCTACTGCTCTCCATCGTGCTGGTCGCATGGGAGCTATCGGAGGACAACTAGTTTGCTCTGTTGATGGAAGGATTTCTGGAGGACACATAGTTCACCTCCCTCTGGGCCATGAAGCACCCTGCATAGGTCACAAAAACAAATATCTTTTGGGTCTTGATGGAAATGAGTTTCTGCATGGCCATCAATCAGTGGCCAAGGTTGTCCCCAACATTGTATGAGTAGTTGTTAGCATATGCTACGTTTAAAGCTGATTTCCACTGTGTCTACATTCAGGTTCATAAAGACCCACATGAGAAATGGTACGATTTACCATACTTGGTCACAGACCTTGACATTTAGGAGGTGATAGAGCACTGGCCGACATAATTGCATGTCCGTTCAAACTTGGATGTAGGAACTAGTAAGATCGCGAGCAGCTCGACTAAGAAAAAGAGAAAGGATGCAACAACATAGGCCACAAAAAATTTGTTGTGCAGTGGAAAAAGGAAGCTGCTGAGAAGGCCCAGATGGAACAAGAGCGCACTTCCAAGGAGAAAACTGAGTAGGAACATCGCGAATCACAGAGAAGTGATAAGTCCCCTTTGCTTGTGATAGACGAGGAAGAACAATCTGAATAGGGTTGTAGATGCGATGAGGGGCAGAGAACCCAATTTAGGCTAAGGAAGAAGAAAGAACAATAGCAGGAGGATTCCCACAAGAAGCAGAATTTGGATAAAAGGTAGGTGGAACCCATGACCTTGATAAAGGGTGATGTTGATGAGATTGGCGACAAAGTCTAGGATACTACAATCGAGCTACTGCAATAGTTCAATTAGCAGTACATGTAGATGGTGGAGAGCATCCAGAAGGATCTTTGCAAACTACAGATCGAAACTAGCGGAATATAGGTGGGAATTGGTCAAGTGAGCACAACATAAACGAGCCTAGCACTGGGGACAAGTTAGGTTGAAGAACTGGTAGGGATAATGGGCCTTCGAATAGTTGCTCTACTAGAAGGGTCCCTACGTTTAGATTCGTTTGATGATTGAGTCATACTGAGCACCCTTAAGGATGTCGCACTAAACATTGCAGCACTTCCCAGTGAATTTCTTCATGCGATGCAGGCAGTAGTAATAGAGGAATTGAGAGATTGGGAGCAACACACTCTCAGTTTAATTAGTGAGTGTCAGGTGAACAATGAATAAATGTTTTCCGAGAAGACATGGGCCCTGAAGTAGAGAGATACTATCTAGGCACAGAGTTCCAAGCTAGCAACTAGGGTAGAAGAGGCATTTAGAGAAATTCCGGAGTTGCACATACCTGAGGATGCACAACCAGAGGCCAATATTCGAAAATTAGTTGCAAACATCCACGAGGCAAAGGAAGAAGTTCGGAGAGTTCATTTTGAACTCAAAATGAAAATCACAAAGCTGCATCTCAAATCACAGACTTCGACACTGCTAGAGGTCAGGGAATAGTGCAGAGCCACTATGAAAAAGGGAATGACCACTTTGGATGCCTCAGTCACTATCTACTTGACCTTATTTGAACAGGTAATGGAATTAGTGACTACTCTGTAGGAAGACCCAACACTATAGATACTGAACACAAAAGTTCTCGGGTTGTAGAGGTAGTATGATGAGGTCTAGGCGATGGTGCACTTGATTGCTCCAGCACAACACCTCACCAAGTTGCACGAGGGGAAGTAGCTCCACGCACAGGTAGAAGCAACCCAACAGAAGGAGGTTCTGCTAAAGGCTAGGTTGGGACCTTGGTTAGACAAATCTTACCAATTAACAACCAACGTTCAGGAGAAGCTAATGAGCTTGCAGCAAACACAACAAAATATCAAGCTGGCCGCGGAAGGTCAAGCTACAAAGTAGATCGTCAAAGAGTTTAAGTAGGTAATCACGTAGAGCGAAGCCAAAGTTGCAGTTGTACAGGTAGAGCTAGGTAAGATCACCATGCCAGCCGAGTGACTTGAGGGTGAGTCATGACCTTTGTGTTGGGGGCTTGTTTGGATTGGGTCCCCTGGGTTAGTTTTGGGGTTAAAAACCCAAGCTTTGACGTAGGATTTGGTAAAAAGATGTAAAGTCTCTACAATTTATCGATGCAGAGCATGTAGATAGTTAGAATTCAAAAGGGGTTTTAGCCCCTTATCTATGTGAAGTTGAGTCAATTTTCAAGATCTACCCATGGCCCACTGATCCAGGTGGATAATGATGCCCACCTACCATGTCCACTTGGACCCCCACCATTGTTTCTTTCAGATTTTCAATTTCCTTAATTTTTGCATAGTTTACTATTTTTAGTAGTTTTTTGGGTCCTCCAATTTAGGAGCCGTTTTGAGGCCCTAAACAACGTATTTTTGGAAACCTTGGAGCAACATGGGTTCATGGACCGATGTTGCTCTTCCCAAAGTTGTAGTTCTTAGATAGATCTTTCTAGCGAGATATTGGGTGCGTCAAGTAGAGATCATATGCCAAAATTACAACCCCGGGAAGTTGATGTACCAATTTACCGAAAAAAGGCCCACAGTTTCGCGTTTCATCTTCTAGGGTTAGGTTTTTGGATGTTTAGGGTTTTCCATTGTTTCTCAACAATAAATAGGCCTTCAAGCCTCATTGTAACACAGTTCAGAGGCATGTAGCTACCACATCTCTTCTCAGAGATAAGATACCATCGCCCTATCAAGTTTATTTCCATTTCTGTTCATAAGAATATTTCAGTATTTCACAGTAATGAAATGAAGTATTATTTCTCTTGAATCTCTACATATATGGTTATATCTGTAATTTGTTGCGGTCTTGTTTAAATCCAGATCAGTGGTATCAGAGCGGTCTGCTCTTTCTCTGTCTTTCTTTGCATGTCCCTAATGAGGTCGGGATATAAGGAGTTAGGGCTTGAGATGGTCGAACCTTTGCAAGACCAGCCTCGCAAATCCTGACGGCCTCCCATGGTAGATGAAAAGAAAGATAAGGGGGTAGGAGATCCTATCAAAATCTTGCTAAAAGAGGTTGTTGAGTGACAAAGGAACACGATGATGGAAAACTTTTCCTAGATCCTTCAGTGGCCAACCAGGGGCGAAACATCTACTTCCAACAGCTACTATGGAAGTGCCATAGAATTTAAGGTACAAGTTAGCTTTGACATTCCCATGTTTGAGGGTTAGATAGATGCAGACACCATACATAAATGGTTAAATCTGCTAGAAGGGTATTTTTCTATTCATGATTTTTTTGGCTTGGAAAAGATTACTTTCGCTCTTCTCAAAGCCACCTCCCACATCAAGGATTGGTGGGAAACCTACGATGAGAAAAAGGATGAAAGTACGACCTCACTGTTTTTAGCTGCACCCACTTGGAATTCATTCAGACTGCCATCAGTGAGTAGTACTAACCTGTCAGAAGCTATGAGGATCAATACATAAAGTGGACCACACTACTGCAGGGAAGGGACCAAGGCGTGTTAGAGTTTACCAATATTTCCCATACCCTTCGCACAAAGTTGGGTATCAAGGATTCAGAGTAGCATTTGGTACTCAAACTCCACAACTGCCTACACAAGTACATCTAGGAATAAATAGAATTCCTCAACATCTCCTCACTCAACAAGGCATACCAATATGTCGTCAAGATCGAGCAAAAGTTTAAATAGAAGAAGTGCGACTTTGGATCTAAGAATCCAAAGCAAGGGAAAGGTTCCCAAAAACCATAGAAGAATGGACAAAGCCAAGGTGGGGCAGCCGAATATAACCCGTCAACGATGCAAGCAAAGAACAACGTTGCAAAGCAGAAAAAGGACACGGGAAGGTGGTGTGAGTTTGATAAGAGCTCCACTCACAACACGAGTGAGTGTCGGGCAAAGCAGTCACTGGTGGTTGAGCTAAAGGTTTCAGAATTAGATGCATGTTCCAACTCTGAGTCAGAACCCGATAAGGGGAATGAAAAAGGGAAGCAAATTATCTATTCGGAGCCCAACGCCACTGTTGGCACCACGAAGATCCAGAGGAGGAGGAGGGTCTCTTCCACTCCCAGATGTGGGTAAAGGGCTCCCTGCTACAGTTCATTATCGACAGTAGGAGCCAAAAGAACCTCATTTCTTCATATGTCATGAAGCGATTGGGCTTACAGACGACATCACATCAACAACCGTACACTATTAGGTGGCTTTAGCAAGGACAAGATCTTAACGTAACCTAATAGTGTCACCTTACATACAACTTCAAGCCCTTCACGGATGAGGTATTGTGTGAAATTGCTCCCCTTGATGTTTGTGATGTATTATTAGGACAACCATACTTGTGTAAGTGACATGCTATGTATGAATTAAGGCCCTATGTTGTTATTATTACTTTGGGAAATAAATTGTACAGGATATCAGAGGTAGCACTGCCTACCACCATCTCATTAGTTACTGGAAAACAATGCAATAAACTCATTTCCAAAATTGGGAAATTTGTTTTCCTGATGATACACCCTCAAGGAAAGAAGAAGATGGTGGCCACAACCTAAAGACAGGGCCCCTCCACACGACAACTACAGATGGAAAAGGTCGTGGAGGAGAATAAGGACATCTTCACCTCCCCCGTAGGGGTTCCTCTACATTGTTAGGTCAAGCAGTCCATTGATCTAACCCCAAGTGCATCGTTGCCCAATAGACCAATCTATCAACGCTCCGTTATGGAGAACGATGAAATCAAGAGGTAGATTCAAGTGCTATTATAGAACAGTCACATCCGTTCGAGTTAATTGCTCTGTGTGAGCCTGATCATCTTAGTACAGAAGAAGGATGGGACTTGGAGACTTTGTATTGACTATCGGTCAGTCAACAAGATCATTTTCCATAATAGGTACTCAATCCCATGGATTGATGACCTCTTGGACCAACTAAAGGGGGAAAAATATTTCAGCAAGATTGACTTGAAGTTAGGTTATCACCAGGTACCAATTGAACCCTCCGATGTGTGGAAGACTACCCTCAAAGCCAAGGAGGGCCTTTTCGAATGGTGTGTTATGCCTTTTAGATTGACAAATGCTCCTGAAACCTTCATGAGGCTAATGGATGACATCTTGTGGCCATTCACCAACTCATTTGTAGTGGTATACTTGGATGACTTCTTGATCTTTAGCTAGAGTTGTGAAGAGCACCTCCAACACATCCGACAGGTTCTCCAAACACTGCGGCAACACAAGTTATGTGCCAATTTGGAGAAATACACTTTTGGCATGACACAGGTTTAGTATCTGGGATACATTACTGATGAATGGGGGGTGCATGTGGATCCAGCCAAGATCCAAGTCATTCGGGATTGGCCATCTCCAACCACTTAGATAGAGCTACACAGCTTTCTAGGTCTTGCCAACTTCTACCACAGGTTCATGTTGGGATTTTCTCATATCACTTGGCGCTTAAGTCAAGTCACCAAGGGAGGAGTGAAAGAAAAAATATTTTGATCTGAATCTCAATAGAAGACATTCACAGAGTTGAAATATCGCCTCTACTCGACACCAGTGCTCACATTACTAGACTTGCAACAACCATTTAAGGTCGAGATAGATGCCTCTGACTATGCTATTGGGGCAGTCCTTACTCAACATGGGCATCCAATGGCATATCACAGTGAGACACTTTTAGACACAGTCTGGAGTTATAAAGAGATGTATTCCATTATGTAGGCCTGCGTACAATGGAAGAATTACATTTTGGGGAAGGAAACGGTCATCCACACAGACCATTGACCCTTGCAGTTCATATAGACCTAAGGGAAATTGTAGAATTATCACCCTTAGAAGTGGTCCACATACCTGCAATAGTTCCATTTTAATATCAAGTATAAGAAGGGAAACAACAATAATGTTACAGACTGCCTCAGTCAACCACTAATTATGGTGTTAACCACCGTGCTCAACTCTTGTGGGCATGAGACTTCTGACTGGCCACTTCTCTACAAAAGCAATCCAGAATTCGGCCACACATACCAGACACTCTTGGATGGTCAACATGTTCCAGATTTTCACCTCCAGGATGCCCTGTTATGCCACCTGGGTCACCTTTATGTTCCTTCAAGCAAGCATGCCAAGATGATTTGGGAAGCACACTACAGTCAGGCTGCTGGGCATTTTGGAGTCGAGAAAATGGTGGCAAGACCGAAAAAGTATTTCTATTGGCTGAATATTCGATAAGATGTCAGGAAGTACATCAGATCATGCATTGCCTGTGTCATTGCCAAACCAACCATTAAGAAGCAAGGCCTCTATATGCCACTGCCTACCCCTAGTTGACCTTAGGAATCTATCTCCATGGATTACATGTCATCCCTTCCTTCTACTAAGCATGGAAACGACTGTGTTTTTGTGGTCATCGACATGTTCTCGAAGATGGCCATTATGGAAGCCTGCAAGAGGAATATCACAGCAAAAGCCACTGCTAAAATATTCTTTGAACGAGTGTGGGTACACTTTGGGATCCCACAGTTTATCATATTAAATCGGGACAATACGTTCCTCAGTACATTTTGGTCCAGTCTCTGGTCGATGCTAGACACCAAACTCACTAAGTCCACAACCTTCCATCCTCAAGCCGATGGCTAGACAGAGGTTGTGAACAGGATGATCGTACACATTTTGTGCTTGTACAACTCAAAGCGTCGAGGCACATGGGATGAGAGCCTCCCCTATGTTCAACGCAGCTACAACAGAGCTTTCCACATCTCAACTAGCCATAGCCCTTTTCAGGTGGGCTTGGGATTCTAGCCACTATGTCCCATTGATGTGGCCATGCCAATTGTAGCTACTCATGCAGATTCGACTCATGTCTAGTCCAAAACAGATAAGGAAAACAAATTCATTGAGAACATCCAACATATTTGCGAGTAGGTCCACGAAATTTTGGAGAAAATCAAATGCCAAGTACAAGCAGTGACATGATCAACATCGGGTGCCACACAAGTTTCAGGTGGGCGACAAAGTTTGGTTTCATTTGCAAAAGGAACACCTTACCGGGGCCTATCAGAAACTCAGACCACTCCAATATGGTCCTTACACCACTACCAAGGCTGTGGGAGACAATGAATTTGAGCTCAGCATTCCCCATTCCTTGGCATGCACCCAGTTTTCAATGTGGACTACCTTTGGCCATACTTTCCACTATTACTAGACACATCCGACATTGCAAAACAACTCACACCCACAGAGTTAAATCCAAATTGCATGGAACAAGTTGCAACTGATTGGATCATGGACACACAGATCAAGGACACTCATTAGCATAATATCCAGCTGTATCGAATTGTCAAAGTAGGCCAACTCCTTCACGAGGGCAAGTGGCTCACCAAGGACAAAGTTTAGCAGAAGTTTCCTCATCTCATGGAGGAACTCAAAGCAATGGGGACCATTTCTTCCTAAGGGGGGAGGAATGATCCAAGTGGATATTGGTGGCCACCCTCCAAGTCCACTTGGACCCCCACCATTGTTTCTTTTAGCTTTTTAGTTTCCTTAATTGTAGCATAGTTTACTATTTTTAGCATTTTTTCAGGTCCTGAACTTTTGGAGCCATTTTAAGGCCCTAAACGAATTTTTTTGGGAAACCTGGGAGCAACTTGGGGCCATGGATCGATGTTTCTCTTCCCAAAGTTGTAGTTCTCAAATAGATTTTTCTAATGAGATATTGGGCACATCAAACAAAGATCATATGCCAAAGTTACGAGCCCGGGAAGTTGATGTACCAATTTACCGAAACGGAGCCCATAGTTTGGTGTTTCATCTTCTAGGGTTAGGTTTTTTGATGTTTAGGATTTTCCATTGTTTCTAAACAATAAATAGGCCTTTGAACCTCATTGAAACATAGTTCAGAGGCATGTAGTCACCACATCTCTTCTCAGAGATAAGCTACCATCACCCTAGCTAGTTTATTTCCATTTCTATTTGTAAGCATATTTCAGTATTTCACATTAATGAAATGAAGTATTATTTTTGTTGTATCTCTATATGTATGGTTATATTTGTAATTTTTTGCATTCCTGTTTAAATCTAGATCATCCGTGGACCATGGGATTGTATAAATAGGTGTGTCTTAGAGATTCTAAGGAAGAGAGATGGTAATGAATGATGGATGTAATGGGTCAATAAAATATATCACAAAGAAGTGGGTCTTAGAGGAGGAAAAGGCTCTACAGCTGAGTGCATAGAGGCCTATAGTCCATAGTTGAGTTCGTGGACCCCTGTGTTATAGACATTTTTGTGCCTTACATCTCTAAGCATGAAATGTCCATAAACCAAGGGCTCCTAAGTCCCTAAAAGTGTTGTACTAACTCCTAAAGGAACAAGGTCAACAAATTACAGCTTCTCCCAGAAGTTCTCCACCAGAAACTGCTCAGAATAAGTCAAATCTGGATCATTTCAGCTGCTCCACTAGCCAAGTGCGTTGCATAGCACCTGAGTCCACTAGCTAGGTGCGTTGCAACGCACCTAAATGCACTACCAGGGTTCATTGAGCAGGAAATGACAAGTGGCAGAGTCATTCCACGAGGTGGAGAGACAATGGAAGCTTCCAGAATCTTCTCCAATGACACTTGCCTCACTGAATTCGACCAAGGATGAGTAAGAGGCTCTCAGTCTCCAAGTGGAAGCAAGAACTGACAGAGAGAAGCCACTAATCAATTCATGAGCTGACTCATCCTACTTGCATACATCTATATATGGATCCCTCATCCCAGAGATCCAGAGGCTGGAATTTTGCACATTGTAAGGAATTGCTGTTGGTTTTGAGATACATATCAGAGAATTGGGTGATCTATGATTTGTTGGGGTTGAAGAAGGGACTTCTTTGCTAGGAGGTTGATGCTGGGTCAGGAATCATCGGTTGTAACTCCTCCTGGATCTTCTTGTATATCAATAAAACTATTTGAGTTTCTTCTCCATGCTTGTGTTTCACTGATGCTTGTTACGTTTGTATGGTTAACTTAAATATGATCCTAAGTTATTTGTGAATATAAATCCATGTCTTTGTATAGTTTCCTTCTTCTGTGATCTTACAGGTACTTGGTGAAGCTGGGCAAGTGAGAGAGCAGGTAGCTGGAAGCTGTCAAAGAGGAGAGAGATCGGATCAAAGGACTAGCGCAAGACACAGGTTGGTTCATCCTATTCCTCTTTGTTTATTGTTCATAAATAAGAATACAAAAGTAGTTTTCTCTATTTGTTTCTAAGGTAGCTATCACACCTTAGTGGGATAGAGTAGATCTAAATAGACACTTTTCCTGATAACAAAATGGCAACTCCATTGGGGATCGAACCCAGAATCTCTGGAAATATGTTGGTATTGAATAAGATCAAATTGTCTTTCCAAAATCTTAACCCTTAGGAACATGCGATAAATAGCTAGGTTTCGGATGGAATATATACCATTGAGTTGTAGTATTACGAGCTGTGAGTCTAGCCTGATAATTAGTCGGCGTATACCATGAGTGATGGCATCAGAGAGAAGTATTATCAACGTGCTATACTCAGCGATGTTATTCGTTGATTGACCAATACATACACCTCTGAAACTTACTAACTCGTCGCTTGAATAAAGAATGGCCCAGGCTGCGGAGGACAGGTTCCGCGAATTACGACCCGCTCTGTCGGCATATCCAACACATGGCTCCAATGGGTTTGACATCTGCAATAAATGTAAAAAGGTGGATTACTCGACAAAAACAAACACTTTAGTGAAAACAAAAAATATAACAAAAGCATACTAGTTACTACTACGCGTAGTAACGCTTGAGGTACAACCCATTGCGAGGTTGTGCCAGTGGAATTTCGTCATAATCCATTAACTCGTAGGCTCCCTTTGCTAACACCTGCTTAACAATATAGGGGCCCATCCATAAGGACTTAAATTTACCTACTCCCAATTTATCGGATTCTTGGTCGTAAAGCAAGACCAAGTCACCTTCTGAGAAGACACGGGGTTTGACATTTTTGTCGAACTGCGCCTTGACTCGTTTCTTATGGGCTTCATTAGCCAAAGCGGTGTCACGACGGGTTTCATCCAATTGGATTAATTCCAAGAAATGATCTTCTTCTTCTGAAGTTCTGAGGAGGAGATCAATTGCGAGTTTGAGAGACGAGATTTCACACTGGACTGGTAAGACTGCTTCCAGGCCATATACCAGTTGGAAGGGTGTGAACCCGGTTGCATTCCTTACCGATGTTCGGTAAGCCCACAAAGCCGAATACAGGATTAGGTGCCATCTTCTTTTGTGAACTCCAATCATCCTTTGCAGCATGCGTTTCAGGACCTTGTTGATCGCTTCAACTTGTCCGTTGGCATGCGGATAATATGGAGTAGAGTTGTCCTGTTGATTGCTATTTAGATCTACTCTATCCCACTAAGGTGTGACAGCTACCTTAGAAACAAACAGAGAAAACTACTTTTGTATTCTTCTTTATGAACAATAAACAAAGAGGAATAGGATGAACCAACCTGTGTCTTGCGCTAGTCCTTTGATCCGATCTCTCTCCTCTTTGACAGCTTCCAGCTACCTGCTCTCTCACTTGCCCAGCTTCACCAAGTACCTGTAAGATCACAGAAGAAGGAAACTATACAAAGACATGGGTTTATATTCACAAATAACTTAGGATAAGATTTAAGTTAACCATACAAACATAACAAGCATCAGTGAAACACAAGCATGGAGAAGAAACTCAAATAGTTTTATTGATATACAAGAAGATCCAGGAGGAGTAACAACCGATGATTCCTAACCCAGCATCAACCTTCCAGCAAAGAAATCCCTTCTTCAACCCCAACAAAGCATAGATCGCCCAATTCTCTTATATGTATCTCAAAACCAATAGCAATTCCTTACAATGTGCAAAATTCCAGCCTTAGTTGTACAAAAGAAACTGTAGATCTTTTTATGTGTTTGTTGCATCGTTTACAGTTTTCCATTGTGAAAGTAGAATAGTCGTACTGTCGTCCTTTGATTTAGATCTGTCGCAAGTGTCGATTTTGATCATAGGAGAAAGTTTATTTGTTGTTGATAGTCGATTATGCTTTTACTTTTGCCTTTGGTTTGAATTTGTGACTTTCTAGTGTCGAAACGAGTATTTATTTCAAAATCATAAAGTGTCGTAATCATCTCTACCTTTTGATTTCGAAAAGAAGCTTGTTTGTGTTTGTCACTTGAAAGCAAATTCAGATTTGTACATCAACTTTCTTTTTAGTTATCAATATTAAGAAAGTGAAAAACAAAACACATGCATTTGCATTTGCATATTGGCAGTCTATTTGGCTTGATTTAGGAAAAGTGCATTTACAGTGTGCTCTTTGCTCTTTGCGAAAAGATTGTGTCTTTCTTTTCCCCTAGTAGCTAGGATTTTCATTGCTGAAAAGAGATAAAAGTTTGTTTATCATCTTTAGATTGCATTTTAGGAATTACATCTACATCTCGTGGTGATCCCAAAAGGAAAACTTCATAAGAAAGATCAACTTAAAATAAATTCAATGAACTTAACAATGCTTTGGAACTTAACGCACAACATTTAGAGGTCTAGGCTAGAGACGTATTCCGGTGTCGTAAAGCCTGGTAACTATTGTCCTCATTGATGGTTCGGTGATTCCTCCACTTTGAGATGATAAGTGCCAGTACGGACTTGAGCTCCCACGTACCCTCGAGTATATATTTGGAGACCCCTATAGGCTTAAAACCTTTATCCATAGGAAGCCGTGTCAGCCGCCCTACTGATCACAATGCACCGAACACAGCATTCGGGAAGATTGACTGCCGTACCGTAAAACGTATTCTGCAGTTTTGCGATTGGTTTGGTACTCCCTCTACCTAGACCTCCAGAGCAGTCCCTTTCGTTCCTTTTCAGACTCCTTAATGGAAAAGGTCCATCTGAGCACTTGTCACTTCAGGCTCATTAAAAATCGAAGGAGACTAGAGTCATCTTTTGTTTTTTCTCGACTCTTAAAAACTGAAAAACAAGTTGTGTCAAAAGCATCTAAAATTCATTTAATTTGGAAACATACCTTCCCTTTTATTTTAGTTGATCGAGTAATCCGTAATCGTGGAAGAATGTTAATTGAAACCCCATCATTCGCGTAGGCTTACGAGTCAACCGTCTTTGTCTCCGGAGCCGAAACCAGTACGGACAAAGTGAACTCGTTTAACCGGTTCCAAGTCTCCTATCAAAGTTAGAACAAGTGTTCCAACGACATCAGAGACTCCAGTTACTCCAAACATTTCTGTAATCCCTACCTCAACAGAAGAAGTTCAACAGCCACAGAAGGATAGTAATACTGATCCTAGTTTGAGAATAAACACTTGTGTTACTGAACCAGTTCCCTTTATAACCGGTTCGGAGAGTCTTACTCTTCAAACATCTGTCGCTGCTTCTTCAACACCAGAAATATTTTACAGACCTGACGGTCTTCCCCTTCCACCTAGTCTGATTGCGATAGAAGAAATTGTAGAAGATCCTCAAACAAGTACTCCGACGCACTTTGGAGTCGGGATCACTCTATATCCTTCGTCGTCAGAAGTTAGTCTACCACCAACGAAAGTTCCTGTAGAATCACTAGGTAATCTTTTGGATAGACTACAAATGTTTGAACAACCGTCAACATCTAGGACTGTGTCTTCTGACACAGCGACGGCAGAGCTCCCTGCTGTCACTCCGACAATGTTCGCCGGCATACCATCTGTCCCGACTAGCTCTCAACCGCTAGAAGGAGCCCACTCAGGGGCTATTTCAACAGTTTGGTCCGTTCCCGTTTGTTCATCTGGAATAATATCCAGAAACTCTTATGTTGGGTCTCAACAAATTGATCCATTTGGAGGTCAATTTGGGCAGTCCAGCCCCCAAGGGAAAACAATCCCCTTGAGTTCTGGATTACCACCGTATGGGGGGAAGTATGCCCTTTCATTATCCCCTCTGGGAGGATATTCATACGGGAGTTCACAACAGCATTTAGGTTATACTGGAATTACCTCAAGTGGTTGGTTACCTATACTACCTCAATAACCAAGAGTTGTGTATTCGATGCAACAATGCGTACCTATGTCGAACATCCCGACTACGCCAGCTATTGTGACGGTGTCGCAAGTTCAAGCGCTGCCTGTTGTATGCCAACCTCAGGTTTCTCAGGTTGTAATGCAACAGCCCCTTGATCCTATGACTCAACCACAATCGCCGACTAGTGGGGCGACACAGGTCCAGATGGGTACAATTACCCCTCACCTTGGTCAAATGGTTAGTATCGGGCAACAGCACATGGCTTCACAACCATGGCTAGTGCAATACCAACAACCACAATTCCAACAAGTATACCAAGGTGCTGAGCAACAGATCTTTGCGAACAGTGGACAGCCGTACATTCAAAATGGTCAAAATCAACCATTTTATAATGGTCAAGTCCACCAACCTTACCAAACATACCAGCATCAAATGCATTATGCCGGTATGCAAAGACCAACTGCTCAGGCGATTCCATTGTATCCTGGGTATGCTTCACCTAACCTGAATCAACAGTTACCATTCGTGGCAACTTTAGAGTTACCTGATTTAAACCGGTTAACAAACGATCCAATTGCTTACGCCCCTTGGTGGTCAGCGATTCCGCATAAACTTCCATCATATATTCCTAAATTTAATGGAAATCCGGGTGAAGATCCATCGAATCACGTGATGACCTTTCATCTATGGTGTTCATCAAACACCCTAAATGATGATTCGATAAGACTTCACCTCTTTCATAGGACGTTAACGGGTCCAGTGGCAAAATGGTACATTGAATTGCCTAGAGCTTCGTTCAACAACTTCAGTACCTTAGCCACAACCTTTTTAACCCATTTTCAATTACCAATAAGGTATGAAACGGGAACAGAACTGCTTACCAACTTCAAACAGACAACAGCCACTCACATATCTGATCATATACATGAATGGAGATGTCATCGTAGGATGGTAAAAATGTACGTTCCTGATCAGCTATTAGCTGAATGGTTTATCAAGTCATTACTGCCTTCCATCACGGAAGATGTGGCAAAGGGGGGAGTCGTAACGGAAGAGCAAGTGATCGCTCGTGCACAATATCTGGACTTGATTTACACTCAGTCCGGCACGCTCTACGACAAAATTCCTGACGCCCCTAGACCGGAATTCTCAATTCCTCCTCCTCCTAAATCGAACAATGACTCTCATGCCGGTGATGGCGTGATTGGCACGACAGACACGAAATCGACAAAGGCTACATCCAAAAAGGCCCATAAGATTTCAGGTCAAAATGCAAAAGACGAACTTCTTGCTTCGGAAGCAAATGCCGTATCAACAGATAAGGGCAAAGAAACCAAGAAACCAGGGAGCAAGAAGAAAGGAAAAGGGAAGAAGAAGAAACAGGATGAATCATCACTTGAAAAATCTTCTTCAAACCCTTCTGGAAATAGGAAACCAAGAACTCCATGCCATATATGCGATGAGGATCACTGGACCTCAGAATGTCCGTACAAAGCTGAGCTTAAAAAATTCTTTAAGAGTTCGAAAACCTCAGCAGTGTTAACTGATCCGTTTCCAAATCCAGGAACAAATCTGGTTGAAAGTGGAAATGCTTCCCCATCTCAAGTGCTAATGTTGTCAATTTCAAAACAGCAGAATGATGCTTTGATTTCGACAAGGAACAAAGATTATGGGAATCCGCAGCTATCGAACAACAAGGATAAAGATCAACCAAGTAGTTCGACAACAACTTCGACAGAAGTTTTACCACCCACCATCCCTGAATTGATGATAAAACTGCCGAAGGGAGTAGTACACAAGTCGACATTTAATCCCCGCGCTAGAGCGGCGCAACATTATAACATAGTGGAAGATTTGGCCCAATCGCCATCCACTATGTCGACTCTTGAAGTACTACAAAATTGCCCATCCCAAAGGCAAGCTTTATTATCGGCCATTGGTGGGATTGATCCAAAGGATTCCAATCTTGTATCCTTCGACCACAAAGGGTACGATCCTCAGTTACCGGCTCAACTAGCTTTCCTTGTTCAAGTGAAAGCCCTCAACAAAATTGTTCACAGAACGATTATTGATGAGGGGGCATCTACATGTATTATGTCGATGAGTTGCTGGAAAACTTTAGGATCTCCAACCTTGTCGCGGTCTGCGACAACATTAAAAGCATTCGACGGAAGGACATATACCCCATACGGTATCCTAAATAACTTGAAAGTTGAACTAGGAGGGAAAACAGTAGAAATAGATGTTGAAGTCATCGATGGGAATCTTGATTACAACATCCTATTGGGACGACCATGGATATATGCCATGGCAGCTATTGTGTCGACCTATTTTAGAAAGATTACATTTCCCTTTCAAGGAGGGATCACAATCGTCGATCAGCAAAACTTCCTCCCCAATGGTTCTCAAGTTACAGGAAGCATTCCCATGATCCATGGAAGCCCCCATTCACTTCAGAATATCAGAGTAGGTCTACTAAAAGATCCTATACTAATGGGAACTTTCGCTCTTCCACCTCCAATCGATCTGGCGTAAGTAGCGTCGATAGGAACCTTCAACATGATATCTTCTACAAAGATCTCAGAAAACGATATCAACATGGATCATGCAATGGTTTTGCCCCCAAGCCCAATGGAAGTATTATAGCAATCAATGTTCCTAGCATGGGAGGCAAACCCAAATCAACGCTCATCAAGCGTTTGGATAGATAGGTCTAGAGAATATGGTACTCCTTCAGATCCTTGGTCGCAAGTGCATGTCTCCGACGAAGGAATTCTCCAAGCTATGGTAATTGGAGGAGCACCATGGAATGATTCCCACCATCGTTCTCTTCTTTCGGATTGTGAAGAAGATACTCAAAATGACCTTTACCATCCTTCAGTAGTTGATTTTTTGTCAAATACTGTAAATACGGTGGATTCAGAGCGAAACTTGTCCAACATTGAAGAGACTATAGCCATAAATATCTCGACCAAAACAGATGTTGTAGAGAATATTTATGTCGGCAAATGTTTTTCTCCTTCAGAACTGGAAATATATAACGCTCTTTTTCGCGAATTTAGAGATTCTTTGCTTGGTCATACAGTGAAATGCTAGGCATCGACTCGAGTATCGTTGAACACGAAATTAAGATGTATCCAGATGTCAAACCAGTACGACAACGGCTAAGGCAGGTGCACCCCAAGAAAGCCTTTGCCATTAAGGCAGAAGTTGAAAAACTTCTCCATGCTGGTTTCATCTACCCGGTTCCTCTAACCGATTGGGTATCAAATATTGTCCCTGTTATGAAAAAACAGGGGACAATTAGAGTGTGCGTCGATTATAGGGATGTAAATCAAGCTTGTCCAAAAGACAACTACCCTACACCCTTCATTGACCAGATAATTGATGAATGTGCCGGATGCAAGATCTTTTCATTCGTGGATGGATTCTTCGGGTATAATCAAATAAATATCCACCCACATGACCAGTCAAAGACTGCATTCATTTGTCCATGGGGCACATTCGCATATCGAAACTTACCCTTTGGTTTAAAGAATGCAGGGGCGACGTTTCAGAGGGAAATGAATTATGCCTTCCATGACATCAAAAACATCGTTCAACCATACCTCGACGACCTTTCGGCTCATTCGCGAAAGCGGACTGATCATCCGCAGCATTTAAGAGCGATATTTCTACGTTGCCGACACTATAAGATACGACTCAATCCGCACAAATGTGTATTTTGCATCAGTTCTGGTCGTTTACTTGGCTTTGTAGTCTCCAAGGATGGGATTCGTCTCGACCCGTGTAAGGTCCAGGAAATCATAAATTTGCCTCCACCTTCGAATTTGCTTCAGATTCAGAAGCTCCAAGGGAAAGAAAACTTTCTGAGGAGGTTCATTCCAAATTACGTTGAACTTGCTAAAGGTTATACTCGTCTCTTGAAAAAGGAGGTACCCTTTGTCTGGGATCAGGTCGCGCAAGCTTCCTTTGATGCTTTAAAATATTCCCTAATGAAAGCATCATTAATGTACGCCCCTGATTATCAAAGATATTTTAACCTGTATCTGGCTGCAGCAGATACGACCATCGCAATGGTTTTAGTCCAAGAAGTCGATGGAATTGAACATCCTATATATTATTTAAGTAAGAACTTAAATGATACAGAAAGCAAATATTCTTATGTTGAAAAACTAGTGCTTGCAGCTGTTCAAGCGATACAAAGATTTCGACACTATGTCCTCTTTCGGAAGACTACCATTCTGTCAGATTGCAACCCCATGACTTATATATTGTCGCGACAGTTGCTGGGGGGGAATATTCAAAATGGATAGAAATCCTTCCAGAGTTTGATCTGGAATTTGTAAAATCCAAATCAAAGAAAGCTCTAGTTTTCGCAGAATTATTATGCGATCTCCCATCGTCGTCCAACGATGAAACATCCGAAGAAACAATCATGGATGAAAGTTTGTTTCTGATATCTACAAGCAATGAGTGGTATGGAGATATAATCATTTATCTCCAAACCCAAAAATTTAGGCCAAACACCTCCCACTCTGAAGAAAAACGTATACGATACCAAGCAAAAGACTACATGATCGTCGGTGATACACTTTACCGTCGTGGTATTGATACAGTTCTGAGAAGGTGCCTCACCCATGAGGAGGCCGAAAAAGTCCTGAATGAGTGTCATTCAGGCGCGTGTGGGGGGCATCAATCTGGATATGCTACAGCACAAAAAAAAATCTTACGAGCAGGATACTTCTGGCCAACAATGTTCAAAGATTGCATAACCGCAGTCAGAAGTTGCCATGCTTATCAAATTTTTGATAGCAAAACCAGAAGACCACCCGCACCTCTACAACCAATAGTTGTTGTTGGGCCATTTTCGAAATGGGGCATCGATTTCATGACATGTAACCCCACCTCGACCGGGGGGCATGGGTATATCATAGTCGCAGTTGAATATTTTACCAAATGGGACGAGGCGATGCCTACATTAGATAATACTGGTGAAACAGCTGCCCTCTTCTTTTTCAATCATGTAGTCGCTAGATTTGGCGTACCACAGGCTATAGCCACAGATCGTGGATCGCATTTCTGCAATCACATGATGGTTGAATTAGCTGCCAAACTAGGGTTGTCTCACGACATCTCTACTCCATATTATCCGCAGGCCAACGGACAAGTTGAAGCGATCAACAAGGTCCTGAAACGCATGCTGCAAAGGATGATCAGAGTTCACAAAAGAAGATGGCACCTAATCCTGTACTCAGCTTTGTGGGTTTACCGAACATCGGTAAGGAATGCAACCAGGTTCACACCCTTCCAACTGGTATATGGCCTGGAAGCAGTCTTACCAGTCCAGTGTGAAATCTCGTCTCTCAAACTCGCAATTGATCTCCTCCCCGGAACTTCAGAAGAAGAAGCTCGTTTCTTGGAATTAATCCAATTGGATGAAACCCGTCATGACGCCGCTTTGGCTAATGAAGCCCATAAGAAACGAGTCAAGGTGCAGTTTGACAAAAATGTCAAACCCCGTGTCTTCTTAGAAGGTGACTTGGTCTTGCTTTACGACCAAGAATCCGATAAATTGGGAGCAGGTAAATTTAAGTCCTTATGGATGGGCCCCTATATTGTTAAGCGGGTGTTAGCAAAGGGAGCCTATGAGTTAATGGATTATGACGGAATTCCACTGGCGCAACCTCACAATGGGTTGTACCTCAAGCGTTACTATGCGTAGTAGTAACCAGTATGCTTTTGTTATATTTTTTGTTTTCGCTGAAGTGTTTGTTTTGGTCGAGTAATCCACCTTTTTACATTTATTGCAGATGACAAACCCATTGGAGCCATGTGTTGGATATGCCGACGGAGCGAGTCGTAGTTCGCAGAACCTGTCCTCCGTAGCCTGGGCCATTTTTGATCCAAGCGGCGAGTTAGTAAGTTTTAGAGGTGTATGTATTGGTCAATCAACGAATAACATCGCTGAGTATAGCACGTTGATAGAACTTCTCTCTGATGCCATCACTCATGGTATACACCGACTAATTGTCAGGCTAGACTCACATCTCGTAATACTACAACTCAATGGTATATATTCCGTCCGAAACCCAGGTATTTATCGCATGTTCCTAAGGGTTAAGATTTTGGAAAGACAATTTGATCTTATTCAATACCAACATATTTCCAGAAACTTAAACACATTAACTGATTCATTAGCAAACTATGTGTTAGATAGACATTTGCAACATTTATAAAAAGAAACACATCATCAATGTTTTACATGTGGATCATATAACTCAACCAGAATAAAACTCCGAAAATCAAAAATATATATAGCTGTTTATGGTTTACATATAATGTTCTGTAACCAAGACAAAATCGGTCACGCGACCCAAAAACTCAAAATTCTAGGGGGCACCCTAGTCTAATGATGCTCGTGATAGCAAGTCACAGCCTGTGCAATCATGCGTAGGAGACGAGTCCATCGTCTGGGCACACCAGTAGTATGCCGCTGTAACCGCAAAGGTAGCTCGTCAGTCGTCACATCTGGTATACCAAGAGTGAGGCCCTCAACCTGCTCCCGCAACGCTGTGAGAGTCTCGGCCACATCGAGGTCGCGAAGAATAGCCCTTCCGGTGGCCTCTCCTGCTAGGGCAACAGTTGGTACTCTCAGGCGAACTACTGGACGAACAGGACCAACATCTGCATGTACACATGAGTTTGATTAGAGTCTTGATAGAACAAAGCACAAGGACATTATAAACAAAAATAGTAAACAACAATATGGTCAGAGATTTTACCAATAGCACCCCACTGCTCGCCATCCGGCAGTACTAAATCTGGATCACCCTGGAAGTCCATGCCCGCATATGGATACTCGGCATAAACCATCTCCTGACTATCAAACCACCTGAAGAAGGTATCAGAAAATGAAATCTGAGATTGGCCAGCATGCCTAGACATATGGTCAACCCATCTCTGCATACGTGGTTCAGTAGGAGAAGGTAAATCGAGTGCAATGTACTGCGGTTGCATCAGTGGTATCTTCTCCAAGGCAAAGGCAGTCAAAATAGAACCATACCCAAAGTTCTTCAACCTCCCGTTCTCTATCTTGGTCAACTGTTCTTTCATCACAAGAAGTACTGCGTCACACCAGTTGAACACCTTCGGTTGGAGGCATTCTAAGGCATGCTGCATATAGGATCTGCTGGCTACATGAAGAGACGCACTACTGGCCATCCTACCAAAAGTAAACAGGATAGTCCTAAGGGACCTGTCAGTGACATCACGGATGATGATCTTGCCGTCTTTACTCGGCTGAGATCCTTCTCTGCAATACCGGCGGACATAATCTCTCACAGAATCGCCTCCTCGAGCCGAACCTGACAAAGAGATGGGGGCACCCAGCCTCGATAAGCCAGTCAAGAAATAGATGTCTACTGTAGTCAAGGGGATAGATTTGCCCCTAATCTAGAAAACCTGATTGATAGGATCCCAAGCATCGAGCAAATACTGCAGTAAGTTGATCTGTTGTCTCATGCTAGAAATGCAGAAGAACTTCAGCAAGCCACAATTCCGCAGCGCGTTCACTGTAACTGGATCATGTAGGGAAATCATGTCCTCTTCTTCATGCTGACGTTCTCGCCATGTAAGGGTCATATTTCTCCAAGATCTCTAAAAAACCAACAAGAGAGGAGTTAGATCCTGATTTTGCTGAGAAACAGGCAAAAAATTCCATAAAAAATTGTGCAACAAATTCCCTTTCTGCGCCCAACGCACCTGCAGCAGTGTTCTAGGTGCATTGAATGTCAAACTGCCTTCATACAAGCCAGCATTCAACGCAGGTTTCGATACACTGGGGGTGCGTTGATGGCAGAACGAATCCCTCAAACCCCAGGGGCTCAGAAAAGCAGGGAATAAGGCTCAAAATGCAAAATGGAAACCATGAAATGAAAGAGCTCAGGTTTAGCTCCTACCTAGTCCAGACGGCGCCGAGAATCGTCCACAGAATCTCCCGAAATCAACTGATGAAAATCGAGGGGGAAAGCACCTCCAAAGCTCCAACAAACCAAGTTCAAATGAAATGGTAAAATGAGAGGTAAAAAACACTTTTTATTTACTTTTACGTAGTTCAAAGTAAAATATTAGCGTTTTAATCTCGTTTTCAAGCAAATATTGTTCATTTCTAACTAGTTTGATGAAGCAGTTGAAAATACAGTACGATCTTTGGAAGGACAAAGCTATTTATGGTAAAAAATCAAAACAAGACCATCTAATCGAGCAGTGTTACCGCAAGGTTCAAGCTCATTAAAAAATAAACCCGCACCGAGCAAATGTTTCTACCCACGTTTAAGCTCGTTAAAAAATGAACTATCCCCTGGTAAATAACCACCGTGAATGTAGCATTTCAGCCATTAAAGCCTTGGTTGTGTTTGCACCATCACCTCCACTTTTCCATTGGTCGATCATTCACCTCCATTTGATTGTTTACCCATTTTGAGGAACAGCTGTGAAGAGTGATTTCACTAGCCATCCTTGTGACACTACCGTGATTGGAAAATTCCAAACCTTACCTGGAATCAGCTGCTACCCATTTTATCACTCGTTCCTCAAAAGATGAGTCTTCTTTAAGCTCTTTTCTGACTCGTAAAATATGAAAATATTGCCGAGTTCCGGCCTTCCAGCTCGTTAAAGCGATGGGAAGTGCTATCCCTCCTGTAGATTTTAATCTTTTTGGACCTGAGGGATTATTGCACAAAAAGATCGAGCGCTTGTTTTGTTCGGCTCGTTAAAGCTAATTGAAAATTCATCCCTTCTGTATTGTTTTATACCTTTTCGGACTTAAGGGATTAGATGACGAAAAAGGAATTTTGGAGTTACCTTTACGTACCTTTTCAGACTCTCTAAAAATGAAAAGGACCGAGTTGTCTTTGTCGTTAGACTCGTTAAAAAGATTAATAGCGACAAACTTGTCTTTAGACGAGAACGAGTTTCACTATCGCTAGGCTCATTAAAACATAGCGATGGGTTTGCCCGAAGGGCAAATTATAGAACAAGAATATGTTATCCTCCTCAAGCTTGAAAAAAATAAAGAGGTACTGGTCAGCAATGACTGGGGAAAAATTGGGAAGAAAACTCAAAGAATCTTTATTGGTAGCAAGTCGCTCTTGAACATGACACTTCCACTCCGTGCCCGAGTCGGGTTGGGTTGTTTCATTCACCGGTCACATCGCCATGGTCTCGCCATACCATCCACATTTGGGGTTAATGCTACCAATCCATCACATAAGTGTCGCCGACATGTTCAAGAGAAGTCATCCAGAAAGGCCACCTGTGTCCCGCCCACTACCATACATTATACTCCATTCTTTCATGACCGCCACCCTGAACCATATATCATCAGATCGTTTTCACCTCCATCAAAATCATTTGCTCCGTTCTGTGTCATTGATGTGGGATTCATTAAGGCCCTCCTATGACGGATCACTTCTTGTCGACATC
This sequence comes from Pinus tabuliformis, assembly GCA_031772625.1. Lineage (NCBI taxonomy): Eukaryota > Viridiplantae > Streptophyta > Pinopsida > Pinales > Pinaceae > Pinus > Pinus tabuliformis. The sequence goes on from CM062820.1 coordinate 290,880,364, forward strand.
AGCTCATTATCCAAGAAGTTGATCTAGGAACACCCCATTTAGTACTTTGAAGCTTGCATGCCTCAATGGCAAGTTTCTCACTTCCGGCGATAGGTATACATCAATGACCTTTGACCGAAAGATTTTGCGTGGTGTTCGATGCCAAGTCATTTATTCACACCACGTTAATTGTACTGCAGTACCTTGAGGGTCATTATCATTATCGGTGATTCCTCTCGCGCTTGTTAACAGTTTACATCATTGACTGGTAATCAAGCGATGTCTTTCCATGTTCGACTTCAAAACATTTCTCACATGGATCGACTTGTGCTTCGAGTGAAGATCGGACGTGATTGAAGACCCCGGATCTAGTTTCATCCATCCGGGCTGCGATATATATTCAGGAAAATAAAGACATTGAAATGTACAGCATTGCAGCACAGATAATCATCCTACCAAAAGGATGATGGCTCTATCAGAATCATCAGTCTACCATTAGACGATTGTCTGTCCTATGTACATGAAAATGAATTTATAAAGATGAGCATGGGAATGCCCGCCTCAGCTAGATCATGAAAACAGTATGAAGATAATGTATTGTATTGTATCTTATTACAGGTCTCCTCCCAGCATTGAAAGAACTTCAGATCCTCCTAATAAAGCATTTCACCCGATAAACGGCCTCATACTTTAGGGGGCAACTGTTATAGACATTTTTGTGCCTTACAGCTCTAAGCATGAAATGTCCATAAACAAAGGGCTCCTAAGTCCCTAAAAGTGTTTTTCTAACTCCTAAAGGAACAAGGTCAACAAATTACAGCTTCTCCCAGAAGTTCTCCACCAGAAACTGCTCAGAATAAGTCAAATTAGGATCATTTCAGCTGCTCCACTAGCCAAGTGCGTTGCATAGCACCTGAGTCCACTAGCTAGGTGCGTTGCAACACACCTAAATGCACTACTAGGGTGCGTTGAGTGGGAAATGACAAGTGGCAGAGTCATTCCACGAGGTGGAGAGACAATGGAAGCTTCCAGAATCTTCTCCAATGACACTTGCCTCACTGAATTCGACCAAGGATGAGTAAGAGGCTCTCAGTCTCCAAGTGGAAGCAAGAACTGACAGAGAGAAGCCACTAATCAATTCATGAGCTGACTCATCCTCCTTGCATACATCTATATATGGATCCCTCATCCCAGAGATCCAGAGGCTGGAATTTTTCACATTGTAAGGAATTGTTGTTGGTTTTGAGATACATATCAGAGAATTGGGTGATCTATGCTTTGTTGGGGTTGGAGAAGGGACTTCTTTGCTGGGAGGTTGATGCTGGGTCAGGAATCATCGGTTGTAACTCCTCCTGGATCTTCTTGTATATCAATAAAACTATTTGAGTTTCTTCTCCATGCTTCTGTTTCACTGATGCTTGTTACGTTTGTATGGTTAACTTAAATCTGATCCTAAGTTATTTGTGAATATAAATCCATGTCTTTGTATAGTTTCCTTCTTCTGTGATCTTACAGGTACTTGGTGAAGCTGGGCAAGTGAGAGAGTAGGTAGCTGGAAGCTGTCAAAGAGGAGAGAGATTGGATCAAAGGACTAGCGCAAGACACAGGTTGGTTCATCCTATTCCTCTTTGTTTATTGTTCATAAAGAAGAATACAAAAGTAGTTTTCTCTGTTTGTTTCTAAGGTAGCTGTCACACCTTAGTGGGATAGAGTAGATCTAAATAGACACTTTTCCCGATAACACCCTGTAATTGAGTTTGCAGGGCAGTTTTGAGTCTGTAACCTTGTACTGAAGATCAATAAAGAAGGATGTTGAATAAACTCATGTGATTATCCATTTCCTTCTGTTAATTATGTTTGACATATATGTTGTGAAGAATTAATGTCTTTATGAAATAATGATGTATTGATGCGTGACTCTGTTGGTTAAGTCTTATTAACTATAGATAATGCATATAAGTATTTACATGAAGATTATAATAAATTATGTTATGTTTATTGAATAATTAAGTAGATCTGTGTAAACTCAGATCTAGGGTTAATTTAAGCTGCACGTAAATAGTTGATTCATCTATTAAGAGTTTGCTAAGACCTATCGTAGACCTTCACAGAGGTGTAGAAGCCGTTTAAAGGAAGTTTTAGTATCGAGCCATAGGGGCTTATAGATCTACGAAAGTTAGGTCTAGGGAATTAAAAGGCATCACACTGATATCTGGATGCAGAAGCTTGGTTCCAGCATCCCCCCATACTACTTCAGGTGAGACTTCAGCCAGTGCTACGTGGGTTGATATCGAAAGGGCTAGTAGTGTAGGATTTTGTTTGGCGCAACTAACTCTGAACCTGGGTTAGGACCCACTAAGCCAATACTGGCTATCAAAATGTTTTTCAAGAACTGAAGAATATATCGTCTACGTCCCCAGTGTTGAAAGGACCTAATTGGTCTCTTGATTTTCACATATTTACTGATGCATTAGATACAACCCATGGAACTGTCTTAGGAAAAAGGGAGAATCACATTTTTTATGCTATTTATTTTGTTAGAAAAAATGGCTCACCTTCATAACTAAATTACACAATTACTGAAAATTAATTACTAGCAATAGTCCATGCTATCAACAAATTTAGGCACTTTATTACTGGTTATGATTTCTTTTCCATAATGATCACTCTACTATTAGATTCCTTATGAATAAGCCAATTACTAATGGAATAATTACTATATGGTTATTCTTACTTCATGAATTTAATAGCATTGGATAGGCCTGGACAAGATAATTCAGCTATAGACATCTTGTCCAAAATGAATATTGCATGAGACATAGCTCCAGTACCAGTTCCGGATGAATTTTCGAATGAAAACTTATTTGTTGTTTCAAAACATACTCCTTGGTTTGTTGATGTGGCTAACTATATACTATCAAGTATGTTGCCACAAAATCTATCCATTAATGGGAAGCATAATATTGTGCAGCAAAGTGCCGATTGTTCTTGGATAGAGGGGCACTTATACTACACAGGGCCTAATTTAATCATGAGAAGATATGTTTAGGAAGATGAAATGTATGATGTCTTGAGAGCTTGCCATAGTGAACCTTGTGGTGGCCATTTTGCAGAAAGGAGAACAAATTGGATTTAAGACCTCTGTGATTAATATCTTGTAACTTAGAAATTGGAGAATCCACAGTAAAAACCATTTTTAGTCAACGCTTCAAATCCCGATAGGGATCTATCATCAGGACTATTTTGAATGTTGATAGTAGAAGAGCTCAATTCTGAGATTTAAATAGTTATGAGGTGAGCTTGTTTTGTTTTAAGGAATTTTAAGAAATTGAAGGTCTACAACTCTTCTTGCTATCTTCACCCTAAATTTTTTGATTAAAATGATTTCACTCCATGTATCCCCTATGCAAAGGGAAATGATTCTGGTTTTAAGACCCCTGTGGTTAATATATTATAACTTAGAAATAAGATAACCCATAATAAAAGCATTTTTATTCAATGTTTTAAATCCCAACAGGGATCCATCATCAGGAATATTTTGAATGTTGATAGTAGAAGAGCTCAATTGCGATATTTAAATAGTTATGAGGTGAGCTTGTTTTGTTTTAAGGATTTTTAAGAAATTGAAGTTCTGTAGCTCTTCTTTCTATCTTCACCCTAAATTTTTCGAGTAAAATGATTTCACTCCATGTATCCCCTCCGCATAGGGAAATGACTCTAGATTTAAGACCTATGTGGTTAATATCTTGTAACTTACAAGATATTAACCACAGAGATCTTAAATCCAGAATCATTTCCCTTTGCGGAGGGGATACATGGAGTGAAATCATTTTACTCGAAAAATTTAGGGTGAAGATAGAAAGAAGAGTTGCAGACCTTCAATTTCTTAAAAATCCTTAAAACAAAGCAAGCTCACCTCATAACTATTTAAATCTCGCAATTGATCTATTCTACTATCAACATTCAAAATAGTCCTGATGATGGATCCATGTTGGGATTTGAAACGTTGACTAAAAATGGTTTTTACTGTGGGTTTTTCGATTTCTAAGTTACAGGATATTAACCATAGAGGTCTTAAATCTAGAATCATTTCCCTATGCTGAGGGGATACATCGAGTGAAATCATTTTACTCAAAAAATTTAGGGTGAGGATAGCAAGAAGAGTTGCAGACCTTCAATTTCTTAAAAATCCTTAAAACAAAACAAGCTCACCTCATAACTATTTAAATCTCGCAATTGATCTCTTCTACTATCAACATTCAAAATAGTCCTGATGATGGATCCCTATTTGGATTTGAAACGTTAACTAAAAATGGTTTTTACTGTGGGTTTTTTTATTTTTAAGTTACAAGATATTAACCACAGAGGTCTTAAATCCAGAATCGTTTCCCTATGTGGAGGGGATACATTGAGTGAAATCATTTTACTCGAAAAATTTAGGGTGAAGATATCAAGAAGAGCTGTAGCCCTTCAATTTCTTAAAAATCCTTAAAACAAAACAAGCTCACCTCATAACTATTTAAATATCGCAATTGAGCTCTGCTACTATCAACATTCAAAATAGTCCTGATGATGGATCCCTGTTGGGATTTGAAACGTTGACTAAAAATGGTTTTTACTATGGGTTCTCCAATTTCTAAGTTACAAGGAGAACAACTTATAAGGTCCTACATGTAGGTTATTATTAGCCCACTCTTTTCAAATATGCCAAAAAGTTCATTTCTAGTTGTGATGCCTAGCAAAGAATGGGGAGGCTCATTCCAACTAATGAAATGCCTCTTCAAACTTAGATATAAATAGAACCTTTTGAAAAGTGGCCATTGGAGTTTATGGGGCCCATTTCTACCATGTCCAAGAAGAAGCGATACATATTAGTTTGTACTGATTACGTGACAAAGTGGGTGGAAGCCAAGGCTTTATATTCTGCCACTGAGAAGTGTATTGTAGATTTCCTCTTTGAAGAAATATTCACTCAGTTTTGGGTACCTAGAGAGATTGTCACCGATCAGGGGACACAATTTACTTCCAGAATAGTGAAGGCTATTACTGAATAGTATCAGATTAAGCACCAAAAATCTACTCCATACCACCCTCAGGAAAATAGACAAGTCAAATCTACCAATAAAGTCTTAGAGTCCATCCTCACCAAGACAATTCAAGTTCACCATGGTGACTACGCTAACAAATTGCCTGAAGAATTATGGGCTTATCATATAAAATGGAGGAATGTGACATGGCATAATCCTTATGATTTGGTATATGGGAATCAGGTGTTACTTCCCATTGATTTTCAGGTAAAAACATTATGAACTTCCACTCAATTAGGAATGGATCTAAATGAAACCCAAAAGCAAATAACACTTCAGCTGAATGAACTTGAGGAAATCCGACATGGTACCTTTCAATGAACCATGTTAGTGCAAGATCAAAGATCTTAGTGGCATGATAAGTACATCAAGAAAAATGTATTTCAACCCAGAGGTTGGGCATTGCTATAGAATAGAAAATTTCAACCAGATAGTGGGGACCCTACGAAGTGGAGGAATTTTTTAATAATGTTTCAATCAGGATAAAAACCATCGATGACGATCAAACCTCATTTCTACTAAATGGCCACAGATTTAAATTCTATCACTGTCTACTCTCTTGCCAAGAATTTTTGCAAGATGTGATGAACGATTGAGAAATGGAGTTGGTTCAAAATGGGGACCTAACTCCTGCTAGTTATTCAAATTAATTATCTTTTTGTTATCTATATCTATATATATATAGTAGAAATAATAGTTAGCTGATCTTTTGTTTTCCTCCACATCTCACATAGAATAAAGAGGAAATTTTTCAAGGGAAAGTTTATTCCTTTATCCAAACTTGATAGATTATTTAAGGAAAAGGACAATTTGGAGTTTACTTTGAACATTTTAGACTCCATAAAATTGAATTTTCCAAGAATTGACTGACCGATTCTCCCAAATATTAATGGGGCAGTAGTAGTTAGGGTTCTGCTGAGTACACAATTATTCTTTTTTGGGCTCAACAGAATAAGTACGGAAAAGAAACTCCTTAGAATCTACTTTGCTTTTTTCAAACTCTCTAAAAATGAATACCCCAAGCGTTGGAATACTCAAGCTCATTAAATTTATGAGGCAACTATAGCTAGCAATATGGTGAGTACAAAATTATTGTTTTCCAAACTCAGTAGAATAAGTACGAAAAATAAACCCCCCTTGGAGTCATCTTATGTGCATTTCAGACTCCCAAAAAAATGAAATTCCCCAAGAAGTGATCATTCCAGACCTGGTCAAAATCCATGGAATGATGGCACCACGTTATTCTACAACAATTAGAAGTTGAACTTTAACCACAAAATTTCAAGGAAGCTTTCTCTTTATTTTTCAGTTTAGTCACATTTTTTCACTGTTTCCATGTTCGATGAGAAATTTCAGAGGTTCTATACTTAATTCAGTACTACTCTTGGACCAAATTGAGTACTGAATGGTTTCTTATAAAACTACGTGTCAAGCTTAGGAAAGGTATATCAGACCTGGTTCAACTTAGCAGCATTAAAATCAATGAAGGTGGTAAATTGTAGGTGCCCTCGATTGTTTATAATTATGCTAACAAGTATATCATCTTGGATTTGGTAAATGGATAAGATACTTAGCCAATGAACAACTTGCCATTATCATTATCATTCTTGAGTTCCTAAAAATTAATGTCGAGACAAATCAAGGTATGGGTAAATTTAGATTTTCTTAGACTAATTCAAAGTATATGAATGATAGAACCTAGTGATAATCTACCTCTTCTCATTGTAATGATCTACATATCTTTTCCATATTCGCTTGATCCTAAACCATCCTATCCCACTACATTTCCCATTTATTTCTACTTTTTGGTACAAATTTCATGTACATACTCATCATTAAAACAACCAATCCACACCATAATTGAAAATAGTATAGCTATCATGTCAAACAAATTTTAATTTATGTGAACCCTGAGATGGAAGTTTCCAGTCTCAGCGTTAAGTTTCAATCGAGAACCGACGTATGAGCCCCTATGTTTTCCATCTAACTCTCAACATTTCTCCACCTTTAGCATGGAGGTCTTCCACCATGAACCCACGTTCAATCAATTTTCCAACAAAGAAGAATATGCTAAGTGTAAGGCCTTGTTCAAAGAGAAGGAATGAATGGGTTTTCTTCAGACATTCCAGGGTTATAAGAAAGAGTAGCAATGGCCTTCACGTAGAGATTTGATGGGAAAGTTTCAAGTTTTGGGATCCTAAAAACCAAAGTGACCGAGAAGTAAATAAGTAGGGATACCAGATCACCATTAATTGGTGAGAAATATTTTAAGGGAGGGCCGCTCGAGCCAAATTATTGTGCTAAGTTCCTGAAGCCCGCATACAAGTCCATTAACTGGTCGAAAGGGGTCCTACATATCTACATGGAGGAGGAATAACACCCACTCATCACTGAATTAGAAATATTTTTTACTTCTGAGGGAAAGTATGACGTTGTTTTCCTTTATCATATTAGGCTACTCTTTCACTTTTCAGATGGTTGAGAAGTCAATTTTCCATTTTTTCTGCATAGATGGTTGTATAAGGTCGTTACGGGTGTTTAGTCCACTGTCAAAAACCTTGAGAATAGTGTGTGTCATAAAAGTCTTATCAAGATGTTGATTGTTCATGACTTGAGTGGACGAAAGAAGTCTTGGGAAGAGTTTTTGGTGGAAAGTTTTACAGGGGAAGAAACCCAAGTAAAAGTCTAACAAAGGCTCATTTGTCCCCAATCAAATAAATTGAGTAAAGAAGTCAAGGCTCCTCCTGATTCTAGTTCTAAAAAAAGGCCAAAGCCCTGTGATACCCTCTATGTCTACAAGGGAGAAAATACATTTGGCAAAACCCCTGAAGAAGTCTATAAAACCTAATTTATCTACATAGAAATTGACCCTATCATCGAAAGGAAAGAAATTCAAGAGAAGTAAGGAGAAAAATAGTGAACCTGTTAATAATGGAGTAGCAGCTTAAGAATCTGAGTCGAGAAAATGTAAAAACCCTCAGGTGGAGGTTGTAGAACCTATTATCTCACCAACAGAAAAGAAGTCTAAGGGAGCTAATGTCACCCTAAGAAGAGAAAGAGAAAACTATTCAATGAAGAGTAGGATGTGACATCAATGTCCATGACACCAGTGCAGAAGAAGAAAGTATAAGAGATTCTGACCTCCTTAGTAGGTCAGTGGCATACAAGAAGCATGTCCAAAAAAAACCATCCATTTTCGTTACTCAAGACCAAGAACTTGTTACCATTTTGTCCTCTGGAACAAGAAATGAAGAGCCCTTATCGGGTATTCAAAGAAGTAAGGGATATTACGCCTGACAAAGAGGGACTGATAGATAATTTCAAATATCTTCAGAGTAGTTTGCCACAACTGGCTCCATATGACAAGGGTCTAGGAAAGAAGAAGCGAGCATCTAAGTCTAAGCAGATCTAGAAACCTAATGGGCTGACTCACATAGGGAGTAGTTCATGGAACTGGACAATACTTGCTAAAAAAATATTAGTTTGTGGTGACAATGATTTACAACTACTGGTGGCTAAGTTATAGAAAAATAATGCAAATATTAAGGAAAAGGCTCTTAATATAAGATTTTGTTTCAGTATGTGCAGATGGTCAACAAGCAATATCGAAACAGGAATATATCCCTAGTCTCCAAGAATGATGCGCTCATCCTGACGAACAAGCGCCTTCTTAGTTGGAAGCTAAAACAAGAGAGGTCTCTCAAGAGGCTTAGTGCCCAAGAGTGAAACCTAAGATTTTTACGACCATTAATGAAGGAAAAACATGGTTTGGAAGTCCTTCTAAGCATGATGGGAATTTGAAGGAAAGTGTGATCTAATTTTTTACGAATGGTTGAAGTTTGAAAATGAAAGCTACATGAGGGACATACATTCCCTCTATCATGGGGGGATTTTGGGCCCTACATTTGCACCCTTTTTCCACATGTTATCCCACTACTTTTTCTATCATTTACGTTATTTTACCCCTTTTTGGTACCCTAAAAGTAGTCCACACTAGTTAAATTGTATTACTGCACAATGGATGTAAGATTTCTTAATAGATCTCTTTCTGTATGTATTTGTTTGATTTAGGTAGATGTTAAACATATTTATAACTCCTGATTCAATTTAGCTTATATATAAAAGGAATCTTGAATATATGCATACATTTGAAGTACATGGACCGGTCATCAAATGGTCCAGCACACAGTCCAACAATGCATCAAGTAGCCATTTTTGGAATCACCATTTTGTACTCAGATTTGCACTTAATTCAGTACTCTACTCAACATAGGGAAACTATTCAACCATCAACATCCCATAATACTCCTTCTTCTTCTTGAATATCGAACTAGTTTCTCTGGTTCAAGGATAGTGCCATGATTATTTAAGTTTAGTTATAATCAAGGAGAAATAATCTTGAAGATCTTACTTGGCTTAGCTGAGTTGAATCCCAGATATTTTACTCTCCTTACTCAATCGATTTTAACTATTTGAATAGTTTGAACTCTTTAAAAGGCCCAATGTTTTGTATGTAAAGTTAAACACACATATGCATGAAAAGATAAATGTTTAAGATGAGTTGGTGATTATGGCACGACACTCTTTGATTTTGTTATGTTAAGACTAAACTCTTGAACTGATGTTTTATTCAAGTTTTAATATAATTATTGTCTCAACTTTTACACTTATTTAAGCCTTAATGTCTCTTTAATCTACAAGTATTGAATTAGCTTAGGCTTTCTCTAGGTTGTTCTAAGGGCTTAACATGGACCATGATCGAGTCCTATAACCATTTTAGTGTGTAAGAAATTTGTTTCGATTCAGTAGATACAAATTCACTTAATTTTTCATTTGCATTCGTTAGTAACTTTCAAAAATTTTACACTTAATTTGGTACTTAATTTTATTTCAAACAATTTCCCAAATTTGAGTTAAAGATAACAAGCATAATGTTGTGAAGTATTTGCAAGTGTTGGAACATTTTTATGAACAAACTTTGTACATGTTAACTTTGTGATTACACTTCCAAATTCGTGAATGCTGGAAAAGGAAGTTTCGATTTGAAATGAATTTATAAAGGATTAAATTCTTATGTTCTAAGTTGAATATCTTGCCTTGAATGGAAGTGTTTCATTTATTACGAATTTATTGATCATTGGAATGAGACTCTTGTAGCTTATGCTTTGCTCGAATATTTAGAATCGATTAGAGACAGAGTATCATTTGTAGAATAGATCACGTCTTAATGCTTCAGATATTATATGTGATTTGTATTAAGGTTGTTTGATTTTCTGTGTGAGATTTACTTGAATCATAGTCAAATAAACATTTGAATAGATAGCTGGTTATTTTTTTAATTTCGCATGAAGATTTAATTATATCTATTTCTATTCATCATTAGATAACTTGAAGTTTTGTGTGTTGATTCATAATAGTTCTAAGATTCAGAAATTGTCATCTATGCCTTTTAAATGTTGAGTTTTCTTTTGAATTAAGTAGCACATAAGGATTGATTTGAGTTATCATTGAGTTACTCTTCATTCATAGTACTCCGGGGATTACCTTTGTGAATGGTTTTGAATAGAGTTAATGTTAAATTCGTTTAAGAACATAACTAGTGATAGTTGTCCATTTTATTTCCTAATGAGCCTTTTCAGTTAATATATCATAGTTAAGAAAAAATAGTGATTCTAATTTTTAGTAGAAAATAGATTTCATTGACAGTTATTTAGATTAAAATGAAATAGGCTTCCTCACTTCAAAAGTTCTGAGTGTGATTATTAGACATAGATTTGAGCATTTCGTACTTAATTTTATACTAGACCTGTATAGGGTAAGTTTAAATCTGAACCGGAATGCATTCCAACTAAAAGTTTATGAAACCCAGTTGATAATTTAATTTATGGAATCCAACGACATATAAAATCCCTAACATTTAGCTAACACTAGTTCAAAAGCACCAACAAAATTAGTTCTACGCCTTCTAGGTGAAGGCTCGACACTCACAAGTGAAAGCCCACATAGCCTTCTAGACCAACGAACAAGTCATTCAACCAATTTTATATATAAAGAGAATTTAATGAATCAAATCACCTATGGAATGATAGTGTTATCACCCCAAGAAACTCTCCCAGGTTGTATCTCAAAGATGCTCGGGAACATTACAAACTTAACAAAAACGTTGGAAAATGGTGGATGAATGGAAGGAATGATGCATATTCAAGCCAGATAACCACTTCTACTATGCTCAACCCCCGACATGGGTGAACACCCCCAGACTACAAGGCTTTAGACCACCAATTACTCATAGTTTGAGGAACAGGTGAAGATGGAGAATACTGACCGATGGTCGGCTGCAACCAGTTAAAAGGTCTGTAAATCTATTTCCTAATGCACAAACAGGATGACAGCTCTCTGGCATTAAAGTAACATAAACCTGCTTACACACTCAATGATACATACTAGATTTTAACACAGAGGTGGGATGACAGCCCCTCTAATGCTAAACATCAAGATCACATGAAAAATGCATGACAGGCATAGGCTGGAACAAAGAAGAAGTGGAAAGTGAGCAATTAACAGCATAAGAAGCTTGTATTAGCTGGAAATGAAGACCAGACACTGCAGGTACCACAGTAGTTACAGTCTCCAGAAGTTGAACTTTACATCAAAACAGTATCGATCAACCTCGTTACATTTGTTTTCTAGGTATATATAGAGTTTGTTTACAAAGATATGCTGCTACGCTATGCATGGAGGGGTCATAATGGACCACCAACCACCTTAACTCTCTGATGGAGTCTCTGCTAAGATTTTCTGGATTTAATGGACAAATCTAATCTTTTCTAATACTCTGTTATCCTTCTTGAGTAGCTGGAGTGTTAACTGAAAGAAGCTCCATAACTGATAAACACTGAGATCTGCTCGAGGCTGTACTTTCCTTCCTTGGCCAAGCTGTTCATTGAATGTGGTGGTTGAAGATTAACTGTGCAAGGTACAGGTGGGTGATCACCTTCGTTCTTCGACAATAGAGAATAATCAGGGGTGGTACAGATAGTATGGCGGAGGCGTGCATAGGATGAGAACAATTATTGGTCGTCGGATCTAATAGACAAAAGACAGAGATCAAATTGGAAGGAGCTATCGAGAGGAAATGTGGATGGAGAAATGAGGGCCGTTAGATCTAGACGTGGGGGATCTGACAGTTATCGGGCACGGAAGATACGTGTGCAATAATGAGTGGGGGGAAGCTACGATGGCGGTAAGCGGTTTCCCTGCACCACTTTAGGAGGGTAGGTGGTATTTGTATGCGGGGGCGCTACGCAATAGAACTACGACACATGTCGGATGTGAGAGTGGGGAAACCACTTTCCCCGTGGGTTAAATCATGGGCAGCTCGTGTGATTGGGAGGAGCGACTATAGTTGATCACACGACGGATGGTCGGATGGTAGGGAACATGCACGAGGTTTAACGTGCAGGGGGGAAACATGGAGACCGTTAGATTGGGATGCAATGATCAAATGGCGCGGGGTTAATTGCACGCGTTTTTGACTGTTATGACAGGGAAATGGTGAATTCGAGGATTAAGTGAAGGCACGGGGTTACATGGGTTACGGTGATATGAGGGTTCGAGCTAAAGAGCGAAGGGCCCTCTACTTATGGGTTTTGCGTGTATTAAAGCATGGGAAAAGGGCTTGGACCATGGTTTAGAATGAAAACATGGGAAGTAAGGACATAGCAGGGTAGGAGAGGCAATAGGGGAAGGTGAGGGTGACCACCACGAGCCACTTTTGAGCATGACCAAGGGCCAAGCTGGCATCCAGCTTTAAGGAATGTAGCAGAGCTAACACTGGCTCCTTCTGGGGATGAGATCCTTCCTATGAGGTCTCAAGAACTGCAGACCAATACCTTCATACAAAACAAGCTTAAAAATAGTGCGTAGTATCCATTGGGCATGGAGTCAAACTAAGTCTACACTAAAACCTGTAAAAGAAAATGCTTACAATCGTTAAGGCTTGAGGACCTAAATCTTCAAAAATTGGCTAGTTGTTGGGCCATCAAAATTGTTTCTCCTTCTCTCAGCCCTTCACCATAGAGCTGCAAAAATGGATTGATTTGACCCTCTACCTCAAAAAATTTGGGGCATTTGACCTTAATAGGCAGGTATGGATCAAATTTCATCCCCTCTTTATGTGTTCTCATCCTTGGATGTTCTTCATGGGGGCCTTTGTACACCTGTTGAATAATCATGGTTGTTGTGTACTTGTCTGTGTCATCAGTGGCCTACATAATTAATATGAATGGCAAACCAATGTATTCTTGTGTGGAGGACTCACAGACATCACCTGCTCCTGCATCTTTTTTAGAACAATCCACATCCAAGGAGGAGTCCCAAAACTGAGCACCCTCTTCCTCTGTCATCTGAAAAGCTACCCTTTCAAGCTGTGGAGGCCAACTGAGCAGGTATCAGAATATCAATATTGAGATGATAAATATTAGCCTCGGGCTTTGAATCATGGCCTGCGTCAGTGTTCAAGGGGCAACTTTAATGGACTGTCTTTTGAGTAGGCAGAGGGACGAAAGATGATGAGGAGTTTTCCTCTCCCCTTTTGATCATTGTGCTAGGGATAATAGCAGGCTAGATAATTTGCAGATCTGTATAGCCATGAGAAGATGAGCTAGCTTCGAGCACAGATTTTTGGAGGATGAAGGGATCTGCTGCTACTTGCTTCTGCTGATGAGCTTGTTGTTCTGCAGGTACAAAAAACTGATGAGAAGTACCTTTGGATAATGCTTCTTCATATGCAGCTCTTGTTAAGAAAGGGGCACTGCCCTTATCTTCTAAACCATGGACCTCCTCCTCTTCTTCAGGCTGCTCTTCTTCCATGACTATATTCTAAAAAAGGGTCTTCACCCTTTGATCTTTGTTTGCACCTTGATTTCTCTACAAAATCTACAACTGCTCCTGTGCTCTTCTATATGGGTTTGGCTTTGGAAGAGTAAAGGAACAAGGAGCTCCTGCTTCCTTAGAATACTACTTAGCTTTTAATTTGGAAACTTTAGAGGTTAATAACTCTATCATCCTGGATAATTCATCGATCTTAGGATCATAGGATGATGAGGATTCACCTCCTTGTCTTCTCCTTTCAGCATCACCTTCGAGTCTTTCTGCAGCAATGATGTTTGCTTCTACTTCAAAGGCTGCAGTTATCATATCATCCAAAGAAGCACATATTCCTTCTCTTAACAATAGGCAGAACTGAGAATTGAAAGCATTGGCATAAGTGATCATAGCAGAAGTAGGGGAAGGCTTTATTTCACATGTTATTCTGTTGTACATATGGTTGAATCTCTTGTTGAAATCAGACAACAGCTCACCATCTTCTCTCTGCAAGTTCCCAAATTCAGTATGATAATAGAGCAGATCTTTATTATCCCCCCAGTGCTTTAAAAACACATCATCTAAGGCCTCAATGTCTGCAATAGACCTAGGGGGTAATTCTCTAAACCATTTTCTAGCTTCCCCATCTAGGCTTTGGACAAAAACCCTCATCCAGACATCCTCTTCATTGATATCTAGGTTATCAGCATAGCTATAAAAGGCCTCTAAATTCTCCTCAGTTGTTACTCCTTCTGCACCAGTAAACTTAGGCATATATTCTTGATAATCTCCTGCAAGCATGGCATTCAAAGGGATAGGCAAGACCAAAGGTCCATACCGGGTGGCTACGATTCTTTCTATCTTTGTAAGGGCTTGCTGACCTACCATGACTAGGGTATATGAAAGGATACTGGTGGACTGGGTGGTATGAATCAATGAAAAGAATGATAGAAAGAGAGGAATATGATGGAAAACATGGATGCTTCTTTGAACTGAGGTCCGAAAGGGAAATGAATGGCTAAGGAGCTTTATGAATCTCTGAAGGTGACTTTCACTAGCAAAGATACATGGAATTTCTATGGCTTACTTGGTCCTGATGCTTCTTTCTATGATACTTTCTTCTGCTTAACGATCTTCTCAGGATCAGGCACTGGTTCAGCTGGTGATTTCTGTAGATATCTCTGAGCATGCTTCACAAACTGAGCTAGGACTTCAATGTGGAGTCGCAAAATGTTGGTCTTCCTCCAGTGGAGTTTCCAAATAGATGATTACCACCAGAAATGTGTCCAGACCTTGTCTATCATCAAAATCTGGAACTGTGTCACTCTCCCAGGGAAGTTGAGCCTCAATCTCCTTTCCCTGGCAATGGCACCAATTAATGTTATCACCCCAAGAAACTCTCCTAGGTTGTATCTCAAAGATGCTCGAGAACATTACAAAATCAACAAAAATGTTGGAAAATGGTGGATGAATGGAAGGAATGATGAATATTCAAGCCAGATAACCACTTCTACTATGTTCAACCCTAGACAAGGGTGAACACCCCCAGACTACAAGGCTTTAGACCACCAATTACTCACAGTTTGAGGAACAGGTGAAGATGGAGAATATTGACCACACCAGCAGATGCACAGGACCCTGTGATGGCCGGCTGCAACCAGTTAAAAGGTCTGTAAATCTATTTCCTAATGCACAGATAGGATGATAGCTCTCTAGCAATAAAATAATAGAAACCTACATACACACTCAATGATACATACTAGATTTTAACACAGAGGTGGGATGACAACCCCTCTAATGCTAAAAATTAGGAGCACATGAAAAATGCGTAACAGGCACAGCCTGGAACAAAGAAGAAGTGGAAAGTGAGTAACTAACAGCAAAAGAAGCTTTTATTAGCTGGAAATGAAGACCAGATGCTGCAAGTATCACAGTAGTTACAGTCTCCAGAAGTTGAACTTTACATCAAAAAAATATCCATCAACCTCATTACATATGTTTTCTGGGTATATATAGAGTTTGTTTACAAAGATATGTTGCTATGCTATGCGTGGAGGGGTCATAACGGACCACCAACGACCTTAACTCTTAGATGGAGTCTCTGCTATGATCTGCTGGCTTTAATGGACAAATCTGATCTTTTCTGATACTCTGTTGTCCTTCTTGAGCAGCTAGAGTGTTGACTGAAAGAAGCTCCATAACTGATAAATGCTGAGATCTGCTCAAGGCTATAATTTCCTTCCTTGGCCAAGCTGTTCGTTGAATGTGGTGGTTGAAGATTAACTGCGAAGGGTATAGGTGGGTGATCACCTTCGTTCTTCGACAGCAGAGAACAGTCGGGGGTGGTACAGACAGTATGGTGGAGGCGAGCACATGACGATGGCGTGCACAGGACAAGAACAATTATTGGCTGTCAGATCCAATAGATGAATGGCAGAGATCAATTCGGAAGGAGCAATCGAGAGGAAATGTGGATGGAGAAATGAGGGTCATTAAATCTAGACGTGACGGATCTGATGGTTATCGAGAGTGGAAGATATGCGAGTGATAATGAACGGGGGGAAGGTACGATGGCGGTAAGTGGTTTCCCCACATCGCTTCAAGAGGGTAGGTGGTATCTGTATGCGGGGGTGCGACGCAATAGAACTGCGACGTGTGTCGGATGTGACAACGGGGAAACCACTTTCCCTGTGGGTTAAATCGCAGGCAGCTTGCACGATCGGGAGGAGCGACTACCGTTGATCATGCGACGGATGGTCAGATGGCGGGGAATGTGCACGAGGTTTAATATGCAGGGGGAAATCGTGGAGACCATTAGATTGGGATGCAATGATCGAACAACGCGGGGTTAATTACATGGGTTTCCTACTGTTATGACAGGGAAACGGTGAATTCAAGGATTAGGCGAAGGCACAGGGTTACATGGGTTATAGTGATATAAGGGTTTGGGCTAAAGAGCGAAGGGCCCTATACTTATGGGTTTTGTGTGTATTAAAGCCCAGGACAAGGGCTTGGACCATGGTTTAGAATGAAAACACGGGAAGTAAGGACACAAGAGGGTAGGAGAGGTAAAAGGGGAAGTGAGGGCGACCACCACGAGCCACTTTTGAGCATGACCAAGGGCCAAGCTGGCATCCAGCTTTAAGGAATGTAGCAGAGCTAACAGATAGGATCACAAAGAACTCACTAAAATGATCCTAAAGATACAAGCAAGCAAACAAATTCCAGTTATTTCTGCTCTGGGTGATTAGGACTGGACACCAAAATTCAAGCAAGTGAAGATAAATATCTCCCAAAGGTAGTTTGGGATGATGAGGGTCCAAGCCTACCAAAAAAAAAAATCAAAAGCAATTACACTGACCTCTAGACAATAGCCTTTGCCAGTGCAAGTACCCAAGCTTTGCAAGGGAACCCTCAAGAAGTACTATGAAAGTGATGCAACATCTGCCTCAAGTACCACAAAAATTCCTCCCCACAGTCACCTGTGTTGTCCTTAGGAAATGAAGCTATGGTCACCAACTTGTGATCAGAAACCGGGTAGAATAGTCATGTGCATGTCATCTAACAAGTAGGAGAGGGGGTATCTCTCTTTCCTTATCTTCACACGTCATCATACTTAACTCCTCTATTAGAGGATCTTTTTTGGGCAACTTAACGATACTGGATTTACACTCTTCAATAAACTTCTATGCTTTAATTTTAAGAGGCCTTGGAGATTTTAATCTCCGCACACCTATTCCAAGGCCCTAAATGTCCTAGACTAGTTGATGTTGTTATGAAAAAAATAAAAAGTCTAGTTCATTTTAATTTTAAGTGCTTATTTTTGTTGGTTTTTATTTAGGACAAGGGAAGCAGAAGTGAAATTTATGATGTTATGGCGCAAAAGAAGTCAATAGAAAACCTAGGCTACATGCAAATGAAACACTTCTTTTTCTTCAATGAAATTAATTTCTACACATTTTCTATGAGAAAGCTAAGAAAGAAAAACTATTTTTGTTTTTATTTTTAAGCACTCACACATTCAACACCTAACAAAGAATACTAAATGGTGCCTAAAATGCAACTACGCTAATGTACACTAGAATGAAATGCAAGATTCGAGTAAATCTCCAAAACAAACAAAGGTGAACTCAAAAGAAAAAGCCGATTTATCAAGCAAAATAAGAAAACCTCAAAGAAGAAACACTCCTCAAGGAAAAAATTCTCTTAGCCTTAAAAAAGGAATACACAACTTTTCCATAAACCAAAAAGCCAAAAACAAGAGAAAATAAACACAAAACAACTCTTTTATTTTTCTTCAAAATATTTTAGAAGATCAAGAAATTAAGAAAGGAAAATCAAGTATCTATTTGAATACCAACAACATGAAAAATAGCCAAATCCCTCTAGTCATCAATGATCTCAAGGATAAAAAACTAAAGTGGAATAAGAGACTTAATCATCCCAAATAATTTGATCAACAAGATACTAAAGATTCTGGAAATCAGAAAGATTTCAGAGGAATAGAATCTCTCATTCATCCAAGCATTACAACCACCTTTCACAAATAACCAAAGAGAAGAAAAAAATAAACCAACTTCAAGGTTTCACGAGAAGCAATCCAAAGATTGGGTTATAAAAAAGTTCTAGAAGAACCAAACCTATTCCAAAAGAAAAGGACAATAAGAGACTTCGTAAAGAAGATATGGAACCAAAATTCAAACACCAAAATCTTCAGAAACTAAAAACCCTAGGTTAAGATAAGATTTTCACAAATAAGATGAAGAACACCAACAACAACTCATAAAAAGATACAACTGATAAAATTGCATATGCACACAACTGTGTCTGAATAAACTGATGTATACATAGGTTTCTTTGGAAGAAAACATGTATATATGCTATTGTCTATAATAAAAATTGCATATAAATAGAAAACTAGTGAAAAAATAAAAAGACAACCGTGATCGAAGTGATCAAGTTGAATGACCAGATTTTTAGGAGTCAAGAAGGTTGGAAAATTCAAGAAACAACAAACCAAAACCCATATCAAAGAACAACAACCCTTCTAAGAAACACTTAATGGTATTCCCCAGCGGAGTCACCAATTCTCTTGGCGCGAAAAATTCCCAAAGGTAAGGGTTGAAAAACTCAACAGAGTAGAAGAATATAATCAACAAAGAGAAGTCATGAAAGAATGCCAAACATATGAATTACTAAATATGGATTTGTAAATGTACCCAGAGGTCCTACATTTGGTCATGTTCGTGTAGGGTCCAAACCCTCTCCCTCCTCTAGAAGTAGCATACCTACAAGTCAATTTAGAAAAGCATATACATGATAGGTAATTCAACGTGAATACATAAAATATATGTTAGATAATCATATATAAGCATATAAATTACTATTCATGGGAGAATAACATATTAGGGACAAGACTTGAGCTTCTTTATTGATTAATAGTAATAGGTACAAGAAAGGTACAACCTAATCCAAGCCAAAGAACTGACGAAGCCTTCCTACAGATCCATCCATTCTGAGCCATCAAGACAATCTCTCTAACAAGCACAAGGATATGTTATAAAAATGATGGACATCTCTGCGAAGGAAACCAGGGTTTCCTAGAGACTTGGAGTGTAGGAGGCACATGAAAAATAAACTTGATTTGAGAGAAAAATGGGTATTATGTCGATATCCCTTCTCTTACGTTTTTAAGGCTTACCCAAAGCGTGTATATATACCACCTAAAATTAGTTAATTTAGTTTTGTCATGTGATGTTTTGGGTGGAATCTTGGTAAAACCCGTGAACCCCACCTGAAAAATAGCATTTACTTTATTTTTTCATATTTTCAGAGGTATACTTCGGCGCAATGTTATAGGACCGATGTGTGTACACGATTTATTGTGGGAAAAGTCATGTATGGAATTTGAAATATTATTTTTTAATATAAGATCAAATCTGCATGGGAAAAGGGATGCCCAAGGTCATAAATGAACATCAAGTCTACAAGAGTGCTAAATGATGCTATAACAGACATCATTGCATAATACAAAGCTTCACATCACTATGTGATTAAATATATATATTAGAGAAATTTTTAGGTCTAAAGTGGGCCTCCTAAGGAATATTATAAAATTATAGTGGAAATAATAAAATAAGATTGGATTACCTCATTAAATTTGGGAGGTAAAAAAGAAAAACTAAATTTTCAACTCATATTTCCAACTTATCCCCCATAGTTTTACTCAAATTTTTAGTGGGAGCACTTGTTGGATGCATAATTTAATTCCTAATCCAATTATTACCAATGTTGCATACTTTTGGTGGTCCCTGCTAGATCAAAAGAGAAATACGTGAAAAAAGTGATTGCAATCACATTTTTCATGTATCTCTATTTTTTCATGTATCAGGATCCATTGAAAGTATGAAACATGGGCTCTCCCTGTATAAGGAATAAAAATTTGCATCCAACGATTGCGCCTACTCAAAATATGAGTAAACTTATGGAGATAAGTTAAAAATATGTCTTGAAAAATTATTTTTTTATTTTATTATTATTATATCTTTGTACCTATTTTCTCAAAAAATGGTGAATCATCCCCCATTGTTGACATCATCATCTTGAATCGTATTGGTTCTTATAAAGTTTATTTTGGTCGTACATTTTTGTTTTGGCGCCCATTTTTGTCCTCAAAATTTTTCTAAGTTGAGGCTACTGAGCTAGAGCTTCCTCAAACTCAATCTTGATAGGTTTATTTTGTCTTATTAGGCACTACCCATTTTTGACTCATATGGTTTTTTTTAATAATGTGTTTGAAATAAATATGTAAGTGGAAATCTAAGTGTGAATTGTGGAATATGAAAGGTCATTAGTTAGAAAACTACAAAAAAATTCGTAGAGTCATGAGGCAAGTCCAATGGTCATAGAGGGAGGCGAAGGGTCATCTCATGTGTTATAAATACACCCTCATAATGCATGCAAATGGATTGAAACTGAAGGTTTGGAAGATTTGTTTTGCATCCTTAGCTCTCTAGTTTAACATAGGAGGAATTTTAGTCTTTTGAGAATCCATTATTGGATTCATGTTATACTATTGGGGCTAGTGTCTTGTTAATTCTAAATGTATGTCTGTAACTTTCACTTTTAATAAAGCTTAGAGCCGACACATCTTCATGCATATGTCATGCATGTAGTAAGACTATTATTTTTATGTTTACTATATGTGTTTCTTCATTTATGTTAATACTTATTAACTAATTCATCTTCCTTAGAGTGAATATCTTTGGATCCATGATTTTATGTTATTATGATTGTTGTTATCCTATGAACTATTTCGTAGGTTAACTAACAATTCTCTTGTATGGCTCGTGTGCCTCTTTTAAGCGAAGCATTATTATATCCTTCTAAGGGACTGACTCATTTAACCACCAGTGTGATGGAAACTTTCATACATTACACTTGATTCTACACAAAGATCATACACTTACTTCCACCCAATCCATGCATATCTCATTCTATGTGTTTATCGCAGCCAAGGCACACCTTTGAAACGACCACTTTGGAAACTCACCATTTTCCAGTTGAGGCTCATACTCCAATTATTGTGGGATCTAATTGGGACTTCACATCAAGGAGACCCCCTCCTTTGTTGGTAGATTCTAGCACCGTCAATGGGTTTTGGACACTAGGAGGGCTAGATGACAAGTTGAGCCCGTGAAGTTTGTTTGAACCTTTCTTATATTAAAATAACTTCTTCCCAAATCTTAGCCCCAACATGTTTTTCCAATGTTGCAAATCTGAAAGTGCCCTTGGGGATTATTCAAGACCTGTTGAATCTAAAATTTGATGGTGAGGGTGGAAAAACCATTATTGAGCACACCTCATGCTTAATCTTCAATTTTTCACTTATCATGAAATTAATTGTGATGATACTTCTTGCAAGTTGTTCATCCTTACATTTGAAGCACGTGTTAAACAATGGTGTTATACATTGTCGACTTCCTCTATTCATCCTTTCAAACATATTTCCAAGGATCCTCATTGCACCTTTCACATGTATAGTTATGAAAGTGTTTATAAGAAAATAATTCATCTTAGCAAAGTACCTAATGTATATTTTGAATATTTTTTTATGATTTCATTTGCTTATGTTATGATTTTTTTGAGGATGAAATACAAAGGAATTTTATGAAATAGAAATTTGAGTATCTTGTTCAAATTTCTTTGAATTGATTTGAATTCGAATATTTCAAAAGTCTCCCAAAATTTCTTGGTTATGGAGCCCTCAAATATGCAAAAGGAGAAATTGTTTTTGCTTGTGATTGTTCGTCTTCTTCTCATTCTATGATAAATAAAACAAATCCATGCACACAAGTTGAGGTTGGAGAAAATAAAATTCAATCCATTGATCAATCACCACCTTCTCCCACCCCTCCTATTCAGGATTTGAACTCAAGTTCCAATTTTGAAATTGATCTAATCAGTCATATTCTCTCCTCTCATTCACCACTGAATATTTCCTTTGATCCTATTGATCTTGAGTTTTCACATAAACTTGCTATAACAATTTTCTTCTAATTCGTAAGAGGATCAAGTTCAAGATGGAGTCAATGAAGGCCAAGAAACTCGCGATGTATTTCCTAATTATTATCTATGGGATTTTAACTTTGAACAAGATTCTGTGATGGAAGATGTTGTTTCATTTTATCTTCCAAATTCTTCCTCACCTCTCACCCATTATCCTAACATAGTCCATGAGCATATCACAACTTTCCAATCTTTTAGTGAGTCACTTTTTGAGAATTTTAATTCTGATTATAGTCAGGAGTGGTGGAATGTTGATTTTCAATGAAGCAAGGTTAGGGAGCATTATCTCTTCATGATCTATCTCATCCCTCATCCTATCAATCTGAACAAACAAATAATAGAATCTTTTATCTTCAACCAACCCCTCTCTATGATTCATGAGATCATGAGGATCCATTTCTCTTTGAGAAATCAAATTATGATCATGGTTACCTTCACGTATTCATTTATTCATCTAGTAATGACATTGTTTTTTTAACTATTGATTATTCCAAGCCACGAGTCTTTGATGATCTACCTTTGGATATCTTGGAAGAGTCCACATGAGGTGACCACAAAAGTTGAAAATGAACTTATCTATTAGTCTCAAGATCCTTCACCTATTTACCGTGATCTTATTTCTCAATGGCTAGAAAAATCATAGTTGGAAATTCCTTCTGCAAAAAACAAGTTCTTGTCTTTCTTCATGTTTTCTAAGATTATAATTTTGAATGGATTCTTTGATGTGAGAGTCTATCCTGATTTGTGCAAACATCAATATGCATTAGCATAATGTTTAGGACATGTTTTCTTATTGTACTTTTCTACTTGCATTTTCTATATTTGAATTTTGGAACATGTCATGTCTTATATTTCTTGTCATATGTTGTTCTTGATGATCTTTGTTGTCATCGGTTACCTTGATGATATAGGTCAGGTGATGCTCCGTTGGTTGCATTGGAAATTTCGTTTTATGTAAGCTTGTCCTATCCATTTTTTAGTCTTGGAGTAGGTTTAGTTTAGTTATGTTTTTTTTTTCTTTTTACCTTTTCTTTCCATTTTGTTCCATCATAATAAGCCTTCTATGAGATCATGTTCTTCTTCTAAAATGAGCATGGCAAAGTTCTAGAGGACATTGTATAACTGCCAATGCTTGGTTTTCTGTCTAATCCTTCTCTTTGCATGGGCCTTGTATATTTTAGTCAATGATGTCCAAATGGAAAATAAATTACTCCTTGGAGAAAACCTTAGTGGAATTGTGATGCTTGAACATAAGACCAATACTATCTTCTTTAATCAGTCTTTTGTTTCATCAGTTCTATCTTGTCAACTTAGTCAAGTAGAGTAAGGAGGAGAGGAAACTTAAACAAGTGGACTACATTTCAGAGGTGAATAAATATACTTCTTTTATGGGACAACCTGTTCTTCTCTCAAAAAGTCAAGATCCGTATTCTGCCCCATGAAATAATTAAGTATCTAAGCACAACTCTATATATAAAAAAATAAAAATAAAGGGTGAAAGCAGAAATGCTTCCTGTGCAGGGAGGTCAGAAGCAAGCAACTTCATTGGGGTATTTTCTAGGCTCACTGATAATGAAGAAATGTCTGTGTCCCTCAAGTGACTCCATCCAGGTACTTATTGATTTCTTTTAGGGCTATATTGTTCTTTGCATTGATACTTAAATTTCATTATTTCCATATTAAATTCATCCCACAACATCATAACATTGTTCAAATTTACATCATTATTCAACAACATATGCAACTATATAGAAAGAAAAAATATGATCATAAATGTAACGGATCATAACAAAACAATAGAAGGAAACAATTCACACATAGAGGCATTAGGATTGGTCATAGACTAAGGAAAAGCCCACTGTGGGAAAACCCTTTCAAATTCTTCTTCTTATTAGATTTTCATTAAACAATTCAGTAACATAGAGTGCGATGATCAATATGTTAAATCATAAATCTATCCACCAAAATCAATTAAAAAATTCCATGAGATGAACCCAATAATGCTAATAATCCAAAACCCTAATTCAGAAGCCTGTGGTTAACTGTTAATGTTTTCAGTCAACTGTCAAACTCTGTGATCAACTAGAAAAATATTAGATCAACTAAAAATAGAAAACCTAGGTCTCAACTGTATGGAGTGAGTGTCACATGTGTCGTTGAAACCCCTTAATTGCATGCATAAGCCTACATGCCTTTGATTATAGTTAAAATCTTCCAGTGACAACTCTGCATTTGTCACCCAAAACCCTATACACATGTGAGAGCTTCAGATCCTACAATTTCAGACCTATGTGTGTCATTCTCCATGAACTTCCTCAGAACTATGCGAGCCAAAAACAAAGAAGAGAATAAAAGAATTCTTCATGATCATCTCCAAATGAGGTTGAGGTCACTTTTATTTATAGACTTCCAAGGGTGTCCAATTTCCTTTAGGGCCAACCTAATCAAATGCACAAATGTGAGCTTGTTGTAGTGGATACAACCATCCTCCAAAAATTTTTCTTGGCTTCATTTTAGAGCCGCCCTACCAACCATCCTAAGTAGCGTGTCTTGCACTGCCCAAGTACTTATGCTTTCACTTGAGTTTCTTTAGCTTATCATCTCGTGTTCGATAACTTGTTCGCCTTTCACCCGTAAGCTAACATCTTGTGACTTGATTCTTAGCCATGGTTACATAGCCCAATTTATCATGGATTTTAATAACCATATCATTATATGGGCCAATGCCATGGCCCATTAATACCACATGCCCAAAAATCACCTCTCATTTAACAATCAAAATATTTTATAAATATTTTTTAATTTAATTTAATTTTATTATATTTTTAGGTGGAGAGTCGCTCTCCATCCCAATATGGAAGAGATATTGTAATGTCATGTTATATTATGCTATCTAAGCATTTTGACCTAGTCGATGTATATATAATAAAAAAAACAAAAATAAAAATTATTAATTAAAACATTTTGATGTAGTGAAATTACATAAAAATAAAAGTTAAACTAAAAAATAAAATTAATTATTAAACGATCCTAGATCCATGTTAACTGTAGATCTATCAAGCTATGAGAGGGAATAAATCTCTAAAGGTGCAAACCTAGATGGATCTAGATGGATCCATTTATGTATTAAAAAATGATTGAGAGGGACTAAATCTCTAGAGGTGCAAACATAGATGGATCTAGATGGATCCATTTATGTATTAAAAAATGAATTTAACTCCTGATTGTTAGGATATTCCGACACATAGGAAATAGTTAAGTACAACTTGGTCTAGTATAGAGTTAGGTATAGAGTTAGGTAAAGTGTGTTTCTTTACCTTGTACATTTTGTAACTTACAATCTGACGGTCACGATATGTAGTGATCCGACGGTTCATTCTCTCCTCGGTATTACCGACACTTGATCCGTGGCTTGACACCCGATTGGTCCATGATTTCTATTTAAAGCGCATGGAGGGTCATTTGTAGGGTAATCCCTGCATGGGAGAAGCATATGTAAATTTTCTTTATTAATAAATTGCCTGAAGTGGCCGCGTTGGCTCAGGCCGTGGACTGTTTCCCTCTTTGAGGGTTTTAACCACGTCAAAAATACTAGTGTATTGATCTGCGATCTGGTTGTGAGCGGTGTCCTTTGGTGTTCTTTGTGAGGAAATTACCCTGTAAATTCCTACATGGTATCAGAGCTATTTGAGGGCCGCGTCCGTTGGTGATCCAAATATGAAGCCGGTAGAACTGCATCCGACTGCCGTTTCCTAGATCTGTTGTTTTTGACTGCTTTCGGGCCGAGAGGACTGCTCTGTTGTGTTGGGAGAATCTGTTCCAGTGAGGAACCCCTTTCGTTTCACGCGAAAAGGTTTCTGGTAGCCCTAGCTGCGTCATTTTTAAGATCTGGAGGTATACAGTGTTTATTTGCAGTTTACAGTTATTTCCTCTCTGTTTATTTTGGTTTCGGTTTATTTAGCTTTTTTTTATTACCGGATCTATACCTTTCATTTCTGCGTATGCTCTTTGCCCTGCGACTCTGTGCGATCTAGGCAAATCAGAAATAGAAAGGAAGGATTTTTATCATGCGTATGCTCTTTTCCCTGCGCCTTAGTGTGATCTCGGAAAATCAAAAACATTGAGAAAAATATTTAGTTTCCGGCTAAAGCTAACTTTGAGCCGCAAGGTTCATTTTTGAAAATATTTAGTTTTTCGGCTAAAGCTAACTTCGAGCTGTAACGTTCGTTTTCTTTGCATGTCCGTGTTGGGTTTTGTGTTTTTTGTTTTGTAGGGAAAAAGAGCTTTCTCAAAGCAAGCACGCAACCCAAAGCTCCCCACCCCTCTCTCTCTCTCTCTCTCAAATTTTTTGTATAGCTCAATTGGTTCAAAGCTATTTTAAGAGAGTAGAGGTCTTGGGTTCAAGTCTCCATTTTGTGGGGGCGGACATTTTTCATTTCCGCACATTCCCACACTTTGTCGGCAATTTCATCAACTTTTTTTCAAAAAGTCATAACTTCTTTATCTGGAAGCCGTTTTCAGAGCCGTTTTTTTAAACCAGCCTAATTTTTCGAGATCTATCCATTGGAACACTTATTTTCAGCATCTTTAGCTTCAGTTTCCATTGAAATGGAAAGTCAATACCAAGTTACCCTTGACAGCACCAACTACTTCCAATGGTTGTCCTACATTGAGGATTTACTTAGAAGTAAAGGTCTCTACAGAATAGCCTCAGGCCAAGAAAAGAAACCAAAGGATGAAGATAAGGCTGCTAAATGGGAAAATAGGCAAGATCAAGCACGTGGATTGATAGGTATGTCTATTTCTCCAGATCTTAGATTCCATATTCCAGAACTTGATACTCCTGATGAAGCAATGAAACAAATCAATAAAGTTTTTGGGATTAAAAATGAACTTAGAGCCCATCAACTTGAAAATGAGTTGCTCACATTGGACCCTAATAATTTTTCTTGCATTGAAGATTTCTTGTCCAAGTTCAAGACCCTTAGATATCTCTTGGAAGGTGTTAAAGTTAAGAAAGAAGATAGTAACCTTATCTATTCCATTCTTACTAAGTTGGGACCAGCCTACTCTGTGTTTGTTTCCACCTTCCATTCTACACGAGAAGCCTTCATTTCTCAAGGAACAAACTACAAGTCCCCTTCCTTTGACTCTTTTTGTGATTCTTTAATAAGAGAACAAGAAAAACTTACACCTTGGTCTTCTTAATCTTGGAAACTCTTCCAAGAAAGCATTAGCCACCCAGCAGTAACCAAATTCAAAAAATCCTAAGAAGTCATATGCTAAAAAGAATGGTCCTAAACCAAACAAGGGTCGTAAGCAATCTCAGCTTCAAAATGAAAAATCATTTCAACAAAATGATAAGACAAATAAAAGCAAATGGAAGAAGACTGATAGACATTGCAACTTTTGTAATCGAGATGGTCACTTAGAATCCAAATGCTTTAAGAAGATGGAAGCCTTGGAAGCAGCGATGAAGAAACATAACATCCATGTGGAGCATTCTTCAACTTCAACTTCATCTTCAGGAATGGCACTTTCTGCATGTGGTTGTCAATCATCTCGGTCTGGTTATGCATTAAATGTATCTTCTTCTTCTCATTCTCATGAGTGGCCCATTGATTCTAGAGCTTCTTATCACATGGCCAAAAACAAAGCCATGTTTTCTTCTTTAAATGATTGTAACACCAAAAATATATATGTTCGTGATGATAGATCTCTTAGTGTTGTAGGTACTGGAACTGTTCATCTAGACAATGGTCAGTTTAGTGATGTAGTATGTGTTCCAACCTTATCCTACAACCTTCTATCTGTATATCAGATAACTCATTCACGTGAAGGTAAAATCGTTGAATTTTCACCTCATGATGTTGTAATCAAGGACTTAAGAGATCCTAAAAAGATTTTGGCTACTGGCATTGCTGATGATTCTACAAGGTTGTATAAGTTTCACAACTTTGGGTCATCAAATCTTCCCTCAGTATTTGTTGCTCATAACGATGAAGTGAGAAAACTTTGGCATGAGTGATTTGGTCACTTAAACTATCGCTCCCTTCAGCATCTATGTAAAGAAAATATGGTGACAGGTCTTCCTATGGTATCTTGTAGAGATGGTGTTTGTTCTGGATGTGTACTCGGAAAACATCATCGGGACAATTTTGAAAAACGTGCCTCTTGGCACGCCTCAGCCCCTTTACAGCTTGTGCATAGTGATTTATGTGGTCCACTTCCTATTGTTTCATTCTCTGGCTGCAAGTATTTCTTAACTTTCATTGATGATTTCTCCAGATGCACTTGGGTATACTTCTTAAAACTCAAGAGTGAAGTATTTAACACATTTTTGGCCTTCAAAGCCTTTGTTGAAAAACAATTTGGACATCAAATTCTTAAGCTAAGATCTGATAATGGCGGAGAATATGTTAAAAACACATTCATCAACTTTTGCCCTGAGAATGGAATTCAAAGGCAACATATTGTCCCATATACTCCACAACAAAATGGTGTAGTTGAAAGGAAGAATCGCACCTTAAAGGAAATGGCTAATTGTATGCTACAATCTAAAGGACTTGGTCTTAGTTTTTGGGCAGAAGCAATTAACTGTGCAAATTACATAATAAATCACACTCCTACTAAGGATTTAAAGAATATCACTCCAGAAGAAGCATGGAGCTCAATCAAACCAGATGTAAGTTACTTTCGTATTTTTGGAAGTGAAGCGTGGGCCCATATTCCAGATGAAAAGCATAAAGCTTTAGAACCTAAGAGTGAAAAATGTACTTTTGTTGGATATTCTGAAGATGTCAAAGGCTATAGACTTATTCCATTTAAGTCCAAAAATGTTATCATTAGAAGAGATGTAAAATTTGATGAAAATATATCGGCCTGCGAGCCTAGTCTGGCGGATGTGCCACCTCTCCCTATCTCTTCTACTTTTGAAAACATTTCTTCTTCAGATGATGAAAGTGAGAATGACAATCCTCCCCCACCATCTTAGGATCCTCCTTCAGCTCCTCAGCTTCCAAAATGGGTTCGTGCTACTCGAGATGCAGCAGGTGGTCTTGCCGGTGATCCTACAGATCAACGACGCACACATTCTCAGTTTGACAGAGCCTCTTCTTTACTGGCTCAAGCTCCAGTAAATTATGATCCTGACACCTTTGCAGAAGCTTTAGGCCATCCAGATTGGGAAGCAACTATGAATGACGAATATAATTCATTATTGGCAAATGATACATGGGATCTTGTTTCTCTACCAAAGGGACGAAAACTTGTTAGATGCAAATGGGTTTACAGAACCAAGTATGGACCATATGGGAAAGTTGATAAACATAAAGCTCGTCTTGTTGCTAAAGGTTTTGCATAGGTTGAAGGCATTGAATACACTGAAACCTTCTCCCGTGTTGCCAAAATGAACTCTATCCGCCTTGTTCTTTCCCTTGCTGCCTCGTTCAAATGGGAAGTCCATCAGATGGATGTTAAATATGCCTTCTTGCATGGGGACTTGCATGAAGAAATCTACATGGAACAACCCATTGGCTTCATAAAAACAGACTCCAGCCTTGTATGTCGGCTTAAGAAATCCCTTTATGGTCTCAAGCAAGCTCCTCGAGCTTGGTATGCCAAAATGGATAGCTTTCTTTTAGAATCTGGCTTTTCTAGGTGTCATTCTGACAATATTGTCTACACCAAGAAAGTGGGCAAGTCTCTTATCATTATTGTTCTTTATGTTGATGATCTTATCCTTACTGGTAGTGATCCCAACCTTATAAACCATGTGAAGTCCAGCCTTAAAAAGAAATTTGAAATGACAGACTTAGGACACTTACATTATTTTCTCGGTCTTCAAGTCTTGCAATCCAAGGAGGGTATTTCCCTTTCCCAGTCCAACTATGCCTGTGATATTCTACGCCATTTTCACATGGAAGACTGTAAGCCAGCCCCCTCTCCCTTCCAGTCTGGAGTCAAACTTTTAGTCACTTGTACTTCTCCTGAAGTTGATGCTACCTTATACCGTCAACTTGTAGGAAAACTTTTGTATCTAACCCATACTCGTCCTGACCTTTCCTTTGTTGTTGGCCCTGTTGCTCGGTTTATGCAAAAACCACGTGAAAGTCATTGGAAAGCAGCTAAAAGAATACTTCATTATGTTTGAGGTACAGTTCAGTTTGGGATTCATTGCAGTGCCGAAGAAGCTCCTCTATTGGTTGGTTTCACTGATTCTGATTGGGCTGGTGACCCTGATGATCAGAAGTCTACTACCGGTTATGTGTTCACTCTTGGTCCAGGACCTATTATATGGGCTTGCAAGAAACAAGGTGCCATTTCTCTTTCATCAGCAGAAGCAGAGTATCGTGGTGCCATAGAAGCTAGTAAGGAAGCCTTGTGGCTTCGTCAGATCCTGTTAGAGTTTGGCCTTCAGCAGCAGCATCCCACTACACTTTGGTGTGATAATCAAAGTGCCATTCAACTATGCAAAGATCCAATCCAACATCAGCGCAGCAAACACATTGAACTGCACATGCACTTCGTCAGAAAGCGCATCCATGACCATGTTCTTGAAGTGCAATATTGTTCAATAGATGATCAAGTTGCAGACATCTTCACAAAGGCTCTCACAGAGGCGAAGTTCACTAAACTTCGATATATGGTTGGAGTTCATGAAGTTGTCACTAAGGGGGGATAGGCTCTAGTGCCTCCTTCCTTCTCCTATTGTGTCATATTTGTAAATCCTTCAATCCTATCCCAAGTTGTTCTTAAGGGGGGATGTTAGGATATTCCAACACTTAGGAAATAGTTAAGTACAACTTGGTCTAGTATGGAGTTGGGTATAGAGTTAGGTAAAGTGTGTTTCTTTACCTTGTACATTTTGTAACTTACAATCCGACAGTCACGATATGTAGTGATCCGACGGTTCATTCTCTCCTCGGTATTACCGACACTTGATTCGTGGCTTGACACCCGATTGGTCCATGATTTCTATTTAAAGCGCATGGAGGGTCATTTGTAGGATAATCCGTGCATGAGAGAAGCATATGTAAATTTTCTTTTATTAATAAATTGCCTGAAGTGGCCGCGTTGGTTCAGGCCGTGGACTGTTTCCCTCTTTGAGGGTTTTAACCACGTCAAAAATACTGGTGTATTGATCTGCGATCTGGTTGTGAGCGATGTCCTTTGGAGTTCTGTCTGAGGAACTTACCCTGTAAATTCCTACACTAATCTGAAGACTTACAGCTCTCAAGATTTGATCCCTCTTGGAGCTTGATAGATCCACACTTAAGATGGATATAGGGTGGTTTAATTCAATTGATTTGTACCTTTAGATATTTGATCCCTCTTGGAGCTTAATAGATCCAGAGTTAAGATGGATGTAGGCTAGTTTAATTTAATTTATTTTTTTAAATTTAACTTCTATTTTTATGTAATTTCAATGAGTCAAAATGTTTTAATATATATATATATATATATATATATATATATATATATATATATATATTTTATGAAGTTCTACATAGTAAAAATATTTAGAGAACATAGCATAACATGAAATTATGACATCTCCTCCATACTGGGCTTGATAGAGTTCAACCCAAAGTTTAATAAAATTAAATTAAAAAAATATATAAAATATTTTGATTGTGAGAGGAGATATGGTTTTTGGGCATGTGGTATTAATAAGGCATAGTATTGGCCCACGGTATTTTAACAATGCCTATTCACAAGTTAATAATATCCATCCCAAAATGTAATAAAAAAATAAAAAAAAAAATTATAAAATATTTTGATTGTGAAATGTGAGATGGTTTTTTGCGAAGTGGTATTAACAAGGCATAGTATTGTCCCATGATATTGCAACAAAGCCTATTCACAATTTAATAATATCCATCTTAAAGTGAGGGTGAATATCCATGGTTAAAAATTTTGTTATATTGTAACTATTAAGTTTTAATGTGCTTATTAATACAATTTAAATATAGTTACAAAATTATTATTTTAACTTATATGGTAAAATGGATAATAATTTATAGTACTATTTATATGTTATATACTTTAATGTGATAGGGTTTAGATATATGCTAAAAGTAATTATAATTTTTTTTGTTTTAGATTTAATTAAAAAATGTTATAAATTAAAGTGAAGTGAAATATTTATAAAATATTTTGATTGTGAAATAAGAGATGGTTTTGGGCATGTGGTATTGATGAGCCATGGTATTGGCCCATGATATTGTAGCAAAGTTCATTTACAAGTTAATAATATCTATGGTAAAGTGAGTGTGAATATCCATGGTAAAAAATATTGTTATATTGTAAGCTTATTGTAAGTATTGAAGTTTTTAATGTGATTATTAATTAAATTTAAATATGGTTACATAATCATTATTCTAATTTATAAGGAAAAATCAATCTTAACTTCTAACAAATTGAATTTTATCATTTTTATTACTTTGAACATTTTAGGGACGCTACAACATCTCTAACGTTTACTTTCTTACATTACACCTACACTCTCCCTACTATAGTTGACAATGATGACTATGGTAGACCATGTTTGAGGATGTTGTATATGGTTGACCATGTTTGATGATAAAAATTATGTATATCTACTTTTGGCCATGGTTGTTTATGGTTACTATTGAAAGACTATAGTTAGCCATGATTAATCATGGTCAACAAGGTTTCCCATGTTAACGATATTTAATTATGGTAGAGCAAGGTTGGCTATAATTACCTGTGGTTTTAATTATGGTAGAGCATGGTTGGCTCTAATTACCTGTGGTTTTAATTATGGTAGAGCAAGGTTGGCTATAATTACTTATGGTTTTAATTATGGTAGAGCAAGGTTGGCTATAATTACCTATGGTTTTGCAAAGCTGACTATGATTGAGTATAGTGGACTAAGCTAGACCATAAGTTAGACCATGATAGACATTGGAAGACCATGTTCATCATTGGTTAATATGATTGACTTCTATCTTCATATGGTTCAACATGAATAGCCATAATTTACTATTTTGGAAATAGTTATCTATAATTTATTATGTTTACATTTCATCACAATATAATATTGGTAAAAAAATTTAATAAATATTTATAATTTATATTTTAAAAATTATATAAATTATAATTTTAAATAAATATATTTTTAACCATTTTTCAATAAATTTATTTTTCAATATTACTTCAATTACTTAATAAACTTATAACGTAACAAAAATCCATACATCTGATCACCTAACAATAAATATATAGAAATATAATAGAAAGGAGAAAAAAATTAACATGCAATAAATAATAACTACTATAGATTTCTAAGATGGGCAAAAGCAAGTTAACATAAATTCACTTTAATTTTTTTAAATAAAATAAAATAAATTCTTTTTTTGCTTAAGCAAGAGTCGTACCTTCTATTCATTATAAACAAAGAAACAAATTACATATAATACAACTACCGAAAGATACATGATGGACATAGAATCCACAATCCACATAAGGTTTGGGTACCAAGCCGAAAGCTTGACAAACGGATCCAGGGCCCACAACCTAAACTGCGAGACTATCCCTAAACATACCAATTCCTAAACCACTCGAAAGTTTGGAGACATCTATCAGAAGCAAATTAGAACCAAAAAAGGAATATTCTTTAATTCCAAAAACGGACCCGATGCCAATATAGAAACCATACTAAACATATTTCAGGTCCGAATGGTGGAATAAACATCGCGCATGTGATCTGCCTGAAATCCACCAATTCCGACCTCAAGGCTCATCATACAAAAAAGATAACAGTGAATTCTAACCCAAAATCCAGATAACCCAAAATTCCGACCTGCCCCCAGAAGCTTGCAAGATATTCTGCCAATCAAACTACGAAAGAGTCCTTTTGATTTGAGTCGTCCATTTCGGCTCCTAAACCAATGGCCAAGGATGGCATCGCACAACAAGGACGACCGAAGATTGACGGGCCGTCCCTCCAAGTTGCACGAGCCATCATGACCATTGTTCCACACAGAGAGATCCAATGGTAGAGAATCATATCACACCGATCCAGTTGAATAGACGTTAGTGAGTGATGGACGACAGTTTTCCAAATCCTTACTCTGCCATGTGTAAGAATTTGGATGGGATGGCTACAAAATCGCTAAAACTGTGTCCCAAATCAGAGCGGTACGATCATCCAAATACCACCAAGGAAGCGGTTTTCCTCTCCGTGGCCCAAAAATGCAAGGATTCTGGTAGCCGATAAAACAATGATTCCTTCCATGCCTGATCAGGTTTCTAGCCTAAACCTAGATCCCAGAAAAGAAGGGAGGCTCTCCATTGATTAAGGAACTATGATATCCCCTACGCTCCCCTCGATGAACAGTGATGACCATCTCACTGACTCTAGGGAAATTAGTGACCATCCATGATCGTCCCCCCCGCAAAGACCAATTAGCTATAAACTAATGACACATATGAAGGCCAAAAGGTTAGGAGCTTGCCTCCTTGGCTTGGTGTCTGAAAACTCTCCTGTCCTCTTCCTCTTGCTCAAAACAAAGAGTTCTCAGTCCTCTTTGTCGCAACTCTTGCCACTCCATCGAAAGCTTGACCTCTATACTACTAACCCCCTGATTGGCAAGAAGATTTGCCAGCTTGTTGGCCTTTATTCAAACATGATGGAAACTAACAATGTGCAGGTTTTGTAGGTGATCCTGAATTCTCTGAAAAGCCCTGATTAATTTCCAGTGTTTGGAGACTTTCTCTGGTGCTGACGCACAATTTATTCTTTTCACTAAGTTAATTATTAGTTCGAAGTCCGCTTCTAATATCACATTGCAACAATTATCCTGACTTAGAAAATCTAGGCATTGTTCCAAAGACATTCGTTCAGCCATGTTATTAGTAGCTATTCCTAGGTGACAATGAAAAATGAAGATAATACTTCCCTTGGCATCCTTAAGGACTCTTCCATACCTAGCAGTTCCCAAGTTTCCTTTTGACTCTCCATCAATGTTGTGTTTCAGATACCCTTATGGGAGAGGATGCCAGAAATCCTTCTATGTGTCCCTTTCTGTAACCTTCCTGTTAAGACCTTAAGGAGTGAGTCCCTGCAGCCCCAGCTACCTGAGAATTTTCCCATCCATAATTGAGGGAGGATTTTTCGGGTGGTTGTGAATAGTGGAACCCACAGTCTCCTTAAGTTGTGTCAGGATAGTCTCAAATAGGTGATATGGGGGATTTTTTTCCTCCTTGAATATTATTTTGTTCCTCTCCTTCCAAACATTCCATATAATGAAGGTTGGTGTAAGGGCCCAAGCTGAGTTGAGAATTTCATAGTCTGAAAAATGTCCTCTCCAACTATTGAGAGTATTAATGATGCTTCCTCTGTCCCTGTCAGATTGCTAAAAGATTTTGGCAAATATGTCTGATAGCCAAGAGGTGAAAATGTAGTTTTTGTGTAGATGCTCCGCTGTTTCTTCTTGCTCCCCAAAGAGTAGGCATCTAGAAGGCCCCAGAAGGTGAAAATGTAGTTTTTGACTAGATGCTCCATTGTTTCTTCTTTCTCCCCAAAGAGTAGGCATCTAGAAGGCCCCAGAACACCCCTCTTCCTGATGTTGTCCCAAGTCAATATTTTCCTGTGGTAAAACAACCACATGAAGAGTTTGATTTTCATCCACCCTTGGTGCCTCCAAATTTTCTGCCAGATTTTGTCTGGAACCTAGGGATCCAGCTCAAGGAGAATGCCTTTTTCTTCTTTAAGATTAAAGGTGCCCTCTTTATTATTCCCCCATATTAGTTGGTCTTGCCCCTTTGAAACTAAGATCATCCTTTGTTCCACCTTCTTCATTAGCTCCTCTGCTTCTATTTTCAAGGGGTTGTTATTTTTGCAATCAATGTTTCTCTAGATTCTCCATTTCTCCATCTACTGAGTGTTATCCCAGAAGTCCTTTACTTTAATGAATCCTTGGGAATCTGTCTCATTTTTATGGTCGAGGAAGTCTTATTTTAACAATGTTGGTTCTTGTTGCCACTTATCTTCCCAAAAAAGAGCAAGATCCCCTTCTCTGATTTCCCAGAAACTATTTTCTTGAACTAATCTTTTGTTTTCCCAGGCTTTGTTCCAGATGTATGAGCCCTTAATATTACCTGACATTCTTATGAGATCACTAGTTTTGCCAGGATCTTGCATATTTTTCTTTCCAGATATTTTCCCATTGAGTCTCTAGATTCTGAACCCAGCGCCACCATAGTTTGGCACCTAAAACCTTACTAAGAATTTCCTAATCTTCCAAGCCAAGCCTTCCATGGTTTTTGTGTCTGCAATTTTTTCCCAAGACGCTAAGGCCCATTTCTTCCTCATCTCATCCTTGCCCTAAAGGAAGTTTCTTTGAATATTTTGAATTACTGAAGGACTCCTTTTGGAGTTGGGAGACCAGATAACATAAAAATAGGGATGGCTTGCTGAACAGCTTTTGTAAGAACCAACCTACTTGCAAGATTTAA
The DNA here is from genome assembly GCA_031772625.1 of Pinus tabuliformis. NCBI lineage: Eukaryota > Viridiplantae > Streptophyta > Pinopsida > Pinales > Pinaceae > Pinus > Pinus tabuliformis. The sequence continues at coordinate 290,917,347 of CM062820.1, forward strand.
ATATCTGAAGGTCCATTTACTAACTTTGTCCTACAACTTATTGATCAAGGGTTTTGAAATCATTTTGAGCACTCGTTTAGCAGTTAGGGGAACTCCCAAATATTTTGAGGGTAGGGAATCCCTTTGAAAGCCAAGAATTCTAGAAATATTTCTTTGAATCGCAATATTGGTATTGAAGAAAAATAATTTTGATTTCGAGAGATTAACTTCCATACCTGTGGCCATGGAAAAGATATTCAGGATTTGTTTATAAGTTGTAGCTTCTTTGACTGTGGGGACACCCTGTATCATTGTGTCATCTACAAATTGTTGTTGTGTTAGAGCCTGACCATTCTCAGTTAGTTGAAGTCCAGTAATCTTACCTGTTTCTTTAGCATGCTTGATGGACCTACCAACTCCTTCCATCATGAGAATGACAAGAAATGGAGAGAGTGGGTCTCCCTCTCTGAGACCTCTGGAAGGACTAAAAATCTCAGAGGGAGATCCATTCACCAAAATCCAGAAGCTAGAGGAAGTAACTAAGGCCATCACCCATCTGACCCAATTATGATCAAAGCCAAAAGCAATAAGTACCCTCTTCAGATAGGTATAGTTTATCTTATCATAAGCTTTGGCTATATCTAATTGCATGATCATCCCTGCCTGCCTTTGTTGCTTAATGAGTGAACCACCTCTTGGGATTGAATGATGTTGTCTAAAATTTGTCTGCCTTCCGCATAACCAGATTGTTCCCTTGAAACTAGGGTAGGAAGCAGAGGTTTAAGTCTATTAGCCACTACTTTGGATATAATCTTGTAAACCACATCACATAGAGCTATGGGTCTAAACTTATCTAGTGTTTGAGCCATGTCTTGCTTAGGGATAAAGGAGATAAAGGAGGTATTGAGCACTTTCAAAATGGTTCTGTTCATCCTGGAATCCTCCACTACATTCAAAATATCCCGTCTAACAATTTTCCGGCATGGTTTAAAGAAATCCACATTAAAACCATCCGGGCCTAGTGCTTTTCCATTCTGCATTTATTTGAGGACATCATCCACTTCCTTTTCAAAAAATGGCCTATTTAGATTGAAGTTGTCCTCTCTAGATAGCAGCTTTGGTATATTTCTGGTAACATCACTGATGGACTATTCTCTATCTGAATTATTTTCCTGAGTAATTCTTCGGAAATGCTGAACTAACACCGCTTCAATATTCTCATGGGATGTGAGAAGATTACCGTCTTCGTTCTTAATTGAAGATATTATGTTGTGTGTTCTATTTGCCATGATGGACCTATGAAAAGATTTCGTGTTACACTCCCCTTCTTTAAGCCATTGCACCCTAGACTTTTGTCTCCAAAAAATTTCCTCTTGTTTACATAAATTATCCCATTCTTGATTATATTTGTCCACTTCGTTACTTTTGACTTTATCAAATCCATCCTTGATCAGAGCTTGGTTGAGAGCCTTCATTTTGTTTACAACAACTATTTTTTCCACAAAATTGTAGCCAAAATCCTTTCTATTCCAGTCCTTTAGTCTGAGTTTGATATGCTTTAATCTCTTGTGTAGGAGAAACATTCTTGTTCCCTGAATCTGTGAATCCTCTCACCACCATTTTTTAATATTGTTGAATAAATTTGGCTAGGAGAGCCAGATATTTTCAAATCTGAAAGGTCTGTCTTTGAGAGTATGAAAACCTTTGATCTCCAGTTGAACCAACCAGTGATCTGAGCCTCCAAAGGGGAACACTTCCGCTATTACTTCCTTATTTGTTAGCATCAGATCCTCTGAGATAATGAATCTGTCTGACTTTGAGGCTACATGGCACTCTCCTCCTCCTTCATTGTTCCAACTAAAGAGGCCAGTATTTTTTTCAATATCAACAAGGTTCATATTGTCTATAAAGGTTTGAAACTCTAAAGAGTCTTTACTTAGAGTCATGGTTCTTCCTTTTTTCTCCGAAAGAGATTTGATCATGTTGAAATCCCCTCCCATGATCCACAGTATTTCTGCATGTCTGTCCCTAAGATCCCCCAGTGAGTCTAGAAACTTGAGTTTGTCTTCTATTCTTTTTGGGCCATATACATTTATGACCAGATAGGTGTACCTGTCTCCTATAGGTTGAATAACAACTGAAAGATAGTTCCTGGTTGCCTCGGCCTCTATTATGCTCATTTTTTGAGGGTTCCAAAGATTGAGAATTCCCCCCGCTGTATTCTCTGCTTTAACTTCTAGAAACTCATATGTACTAAGCCATTTACTATGGATTTGTATTAATTTTTGAATGGAACATTTCATTTCTTGCATAAAGATTATATCTCGCATTTCTTGTTTCATCCTATTACTAAGTAATCTCTACTTTCTCTTACTCCCTAGACCTCTGATATTCCAAGATGTAATCTTCATAATTAAATATTTGTAAATGAGTAACAGGCTAGATCTTTCATCTTACCTAAATCTATCATTAGTTTGCCACATTCCATTAAGAGTTCATTCTGCTTTTCGTGCCCCTTCTCTTACCTGGGTTTCTTGTTCCTAGTCCCAAAGTTGTTTTCATTGTTTTCACCCCTCTGTTATCCTACTTATCTATATTTTTTCCTTTCTCCAATGCATTCGTTTTTGTTTTCCATAAGAACAACTGCTTTATTCTATTGAGCTCTTCTTGAGGTACCGAATCCACTCCTCCCATAGTTCCCTGAATCAAGAATCCTTGCAGATCTAGGTTTTCTTTATCAAGAATCTCCTATAGTTCATGGTCCTCTAGGTCTATTTCACTCTAGGTCATTTCTTGATCCATATCAAGTTCTGTTTCATCCATCATGGTTTCTTTCTGATAATCAGTTGCCTGAGTTTGTTCATGTTCTTCTTCTTTCTTCTTTTCCCCAGGATTTCCTTCCATGGCTTAATATTCCGTTGTGATCTCTTCATCTTCCTCAAGAACTTGGAACTTATTTTGACTGACCTTTAGCCCTTCATCTTGATGTTGCCTTGGTCCTCTTTTACCGCCTTTTCCTCGATTCCCCACTTTCTGGAAGTTATTTGTTTCCTTCGCTGTGTTAGCCTTGCTGTTATTTACCACATTTCCCAGTGGACAGTCTCTAAATAGATGCCCATGTTTATGATATCTATGGCATCAGAATGGAATGTGCTCATAGTCTACTATTTGCACCCATTCTTCATCAAAAACTTCCAAGATAACTTCATCTGGTAGAGCTCCTAATAGATCCATTTCGACGCATATCCTAGCAAAAGAAGTGTATTTCCCTCCTCTTGTGGCTTTAGAAGCTTTGACAAAACGACCTAATTTATTGCCTATGGCTATTAACAATTCATTTTGCTAGTAATTGAGAGGTAAAGAATAGAGTCTTACCCAGATTGGTACCGAAGAAAAAGTCTCATGTTCTGGTACAAAATTCATCATCGATGGCCTCATGTAGAGTCTAGCTTTTGCATAGGGTCCTCCTTCAAAAATTTTGTCCTTGTCCTCAATGTTCGTGAACACTACAATGAAGAATCCCTTTGACCCAAGATGAAGGTCAATGCTCCCTTTAGGTTTCTAGTGATATTCTATCCATGTGTGTAAAGATTTTTCAGTGGGCCATAGCCCCATGAACTTACAGATAATAACACATGTCTACATGTGATCCCTGTGCGCCTGCTCTTAAAATAACTCTAGGTGTGTGATCAGCTTTAGGTTTGCAGGGTCCCCTTTGTTTCTTGTCTTTAGTTCCCTGATTTTTGTGTTCTACCTCCTTGTCCTTTGTGCCCTTTTTTCCTTAGTATTGACTCCTGCTATCTCCTCTTCCATATTTCTTTTCCCTTCCTCCTGAGTACGTCTAGCATTTTCTATGGGTTTCTTTCCTCTGCTAGCAACTGCCTCTTTGTAGGAGGGAGTGGCACTCCCTCCTTTGCGACCCTCCATGAGGAACACTATCTGCAACTTGCTGAAACCCTTGTTGTTCGCCTTCACTGTCCCAACTTATTCCTTAGAATTCACTCTCATACTTGTTCCACATTATGTCCAAGAGAACTCCATAAAATAAAATAAATTCATCTTCATTTTAATTTATTAATTAATTTATGTTTTTATTTTATATATATATATATAAGTAGATTAGGTTTTGGAGCATTTGAATAATAATGATTCTAAAAATGAAATGTTATGTATAAAGAGGTTCAAAGTTCAAATCCCACAATTGACATACATTTGCAAATTATAATAAGAATAGTTGAAATTGACCTAGCTCAATTACTAATTCCTCTAAATTTAGAAAAAATAAAAAAAATTCTGACCGATATGACCTGAATATGAAACCAGCCCAGTCATTGATATTCTTGAATACTGAAAAAAGATTGTTATCAATAATATTTCTTTCCTGATCAATTGTTTTTAAATTTTGTTTTTTCAATCCTTTCATAAATTTAAAATTCAAATAAGTGTCTTTATATCTAATTAGACGATAAATATATGAAAAATATGACAGAACTAAATTTAGTGAATCAAAAACATAAATGAACTGAGTCAAAACTTCTTAATTCTCGTGTCTATTTACAGTAAAGCCATGACTACAGATTAGGAATCTTATTGTCTTATAAGAATGTCACAAACTCTCACAAAATCTCAGAACATAATCTAATAAAAGAATGGTGCAAGGGTGTATTTTGTAACCAATACAGGATAAGTTGGTTCGTGCTACTTTTGAAAACGTTAATGATGACAAGTACCAGCTATCACTGTCATATCATTTCACAGCAGTCTTCGTCACATATATCCATATCTATTAATTTTATTTTCTTATTTTCTTCTCAACATTATAAATAAGTGAAGAAACACTTTGAATTTTCAATAAATATTAGGTTATCATTTCGTTCGAAACAAATCACTGAAAATGGTGCCAAACTATCGATCCAAAAAACGATGGAACGGAGCCATAATCACAAGCAAGAATATCCATAGGCATCTACTTGGTGCCACAGATCACATCCAACCTTTGATATTTGGAGAAAATTATTGGGTTAGTGGAAATTATTCTGCCTTTGATATTTAAAAATGGAGATATTTTCCATACCAATTATAAAGTGGCCCTGTGAGAAATGGTAAGCCACTATAATAAAAAAGATAGGCAACTGACTCTATATCGAATAATTTAAAACAAAATGATAAGGCGTTATATAATGATAATGACGTAATTATGATATTAGTGGTTGAATTATGAAGAGTTTATAGTATCAGCTGACCATTGTTCACGGCAGTAGATCACAGACTTTAAAGATTAATTTCCATAAATTATTTTAAATATTAATTTCTATAAATATTAGTTGTTTCGAAATGTTGATCTAATTTTTAAGATAGGATTAATTCAAAAAACTATTTTCTAAATTTATAAACAATTTTCATTTATAAGATTCTTCTGACTTCAGTTTATGTGACTGATAATGTTTGTTTTCTTAGATTCATTGTGTTTTTTTTGTTTATACATTAGATTTCTCTATACTTTCCTGTACTTGTTAACTGTCGTATTTATTTGAATAATACTTGTCACAATTTAGGTGTTTGAAAAATAGCAAGTAATATTTATAAGTTTATAAGATATTTAATGCTTTTTGGTTATATATACTTACTTTTAAATTTAAACAAATATAAATATAAAAATAAGTATACAACCCAATAGCATTAAATATACTGTAGACTGATAAATAAGTTTTGCTCAGAAAAACCTATTTTATATATATATATATATAAAAGTAGGAAACGTGCCTCAATCTCTCCCACTATTAGGCATAGGTCTTTATTAACACATATGTAGTCGTTATTATTATTCTAAATTGTATGGTTCGTTTTAGTTTAACCACTAGCTGCAAAGTTATAGAATGATATATTTGTTTTGATGTTGGAATCTGCAGGGTTTAGTTTTCCGTGTCATAATATATGTTTTTATGCCATACTTATCTTAGTCATTATTATTTTGAATGATATAATCCATTTTAGATATAAAGCAGAATAATATAAATATTATGATGTAAGAATGTGTAAGGTTTACATATTTATGTCAATAATATTTATTGATCTTTGTTAAACAACGTTAATTTTTTCGGTTGGTAGTTATTTTATTTTATTTTATTATTATTTTAAATGATATAAATTATTTTAGTTTAACTATTGGTTGTAAAATAGAATGATAGAAATGTTTTGATGTGGGAATGTGGTATGCATGTTTATATGATTATATATGTTTGTATAAAGTTTATTAGTCATTAGTAAAATGAGAATGGTAGAAAATTTTTGACATGTGAATGTGCGATGGTTACATGTTTATGTGATTATATATGTCTTTATAATGTCTATTCGTAATTATTAAATAGAGCTGCACTTGCAAAGTAGAATGATAGAAATGTTTTGATGTGGGAATATGTCATGCTTACATGTCTATGTAATTATATATGTCTTTACAAAGTTTATATCCATTATTAAATATAGAATGGTAGAAATATTTCGACATGGGAATGCGTCTATTTGATTATATATGTCTTTATAATGTATATTGGTAATTATTAAATAGAGTTGCAGTTGTAAAGTAGAATGATAGATTTTTTTTGATGTGGGAATGTGTCATGCTTACATGTCTATGTGATTTTATATGTCTTTATAATGTCTATTGGTCATTATTAAATAGAGTTGCAGTTGTAAAGTAGAATGATAGAAATGTTTTGATGTGGGAATGTGTCATGCTTACATGTCTATGTGATTATATGTCTTTACAAAGTTTACAAGTCATCATTAAATAGAGAATGGTAGAAATATTTTGACATCGAAATTTGTAATGCTTACATTTCTATGTGATTATATATGTCTTTATAATGTCTATTGGTCATTATTAAATAGAGTTGGTTTCTTAGGAATTTTTTTCATCTATGTGAATAAACCTTTACTCTACATCATTTGTTTAAATATGGTATAGTAGTCTTTCTCTAAGAGCCCATAAACATGCTGATAGCATATAATTCTTGTGAGCCAAGTTTTAACTATTTGTACTTGAGTTTTCCATGGTAGTGTGAGTAGATTTTCCATAGATAATCATTAAAATGTTGTGGTATTAGAACTTAATTCCTTTTGGAAGGAAAAAAACAAGCACCATCCATAAATGCAAACAAGATTTATTCTAGAAAACTTGTATGGAAGAAAACCCATCTAGATAGTGAATCAAATTTATTCTCTTTTATCCAATAAATGCATATGTAAATACAAGGAAAGTGGCATTGCTTATGAATTTGCATGAAACATGTGGTCTCTAAGAACCCAATATAATCTTATCCTCCTTTGTTCTCCTCCCTGACTTATAGATGTTTGGCTTGTAAGGATGCTATAGAATCTTATCCCATTTGTTTTTTCGCTAACTTTAGACTCCTAGATGCTGGAATCAACTATGAAAGAAATACAATAACATAGAATGAAATCCCTTCTCCTCCTAGTGGCTAAGTATTTAACATCCCCCAATAGTTGTCAAGGGATAAATTTTTCACCCCTTTAATCGTCAATTAAAGTTATGCTTTTGGTCCTAGAATCTTCTTGAACTCCCACACATGGCTAGCTCCATATGCATGATTAACATGCACTGTCATGACATCCTCTTATATCATGTCCACACATGGCTATTTCATTAAAGTGGGTTGGCATGACATCCTAGTGTACCATGGTAGTCAACAAGATAGGTCAATTTGGGAGATATAAAGAGTTGAACTTAACTCAGTTTCCCATTTTAAAAATATTCTTTAATTTAAGCCAAGTCAAAATAAAGATATATGTCATAAGTTTTGTGTTAGATCACATATTGACTAGATTCTTGGACCATAAAAAAGTGTCTATGTAGAATTGTAGCATAAGCAAGTTTTGACTCCTAAAAATATTGTTCATGCCCTCAAAATGTATTTTGAAATTTTAAAATTCTAATTTTTCAACTTGGGATTTAATATTAAATTGTTGTAAATAACAAATAATGTAATCATTCAACCTAAATTAATGATTTCTTTTGGTTATAGGAGCGATGATAAAAGTGGAGGAGAGAGTAGATCTATTATATTCAATCGTTGTTGCAATAATGTTGGGTTTTGAGAGAGCGATATCTATGGCTGTGGGTGCTACTCCATTGATTACTTTGATTGGCCATTGCAAGAGTCCCTGAATTAAACCAATGATTTTTGGTGCACTAAGATGTCTTATTACAAGCAATCTTAATACCTACATTAATCATCAACCAAGGGCGAGTCTTTTTATTTCAAGTTTTTCAGCACTGTATATGCATTGAGTTCAGAGGTCAATTCACAATGAAAGGTTGGAATCGTTGCAATTGCTAATGTCTACTTCTCTAAATTCAATACAAACAATTCTGAAAGAATCCTTAACACATTGTCAAGTCTACTTAATCTATTTTGCAAGAAATTGAATCAGAATTCAAATAGAAAGAACCACTCTCAACAATGAAACTGGTATTGAAACTGATTCATTTAACAGGAAGGAAAGCTATAACAATTGAACAAAAAATAAAAATATAAACATCTCATGGAAAGTAATCAACTCTAGCTTTGAAATCTGTGATAGAGTTACTTTAGAATGAATATTCAATCTAATGTTGAAATTAACCTAACCAATTCAATAAAGAGTATGACACATATGTAACACACAATTAAATCTAGAAACTTGACTGAAAAACAAATGCAAACCAGAATCATCAATCCTCATAGTAATTGGAATGGTGGTAAATTTACAAAGTAACAATAATAAATAGTTAAGAATAAAGATAAATAATTATAACACAATTGAAGCAATAGATCTCATTTTGACTAGGCCCAAAGTCTCTAGAAGTCCCCGCTCTTAGATATTCAGAATATGATTATAAATTAAATGCAATCTTCTTCATTAAAATCAATAACATAGTTACAAGATCATCATGATGGAAGTATTATATGTCCAAAAAGAATAGTTACAATCTGCGAATTCCTAACTAGTTGTTCAGTTTGCCTCACGGATTTATATAACTTTTTGGAAAATTAAATGGATACAATCAAATCCTCAAGATCAGGGATCCTGAGGATTTCACAATGCTCAATCTGATTTCATCATATAATAGCATTGGTCCTCCTGGGCTTCCGCTATCCTCCATACTCAAGATGCTTTCTTTTTTCCTTTCCTCGTTGTTGCTATTCTGTCGACTGAACATCAATTGTCCAATCTGCGTCCCTTCATATAAAAATGGTGAAAGTCAGTTTTCCATGCCCGAATTTATCTAATTTGTTAATAATTTATTTTACCGATCTTCTGTTGTTGTTTCCTCTATTTTTATTCTTAAAAAGAAGATAAACATGTGAAGACAAATGCTTAATTAAGCTATTTACGAGGAGAAAAAATATCTTTTCCTCGGCCCAACATACTCCCCTGCATAGCTTTTTTCATGTCATCATGTAATAAGATGGTTAAGGTGTAGTTGAGGTAAGGAATAAGTAGGATATACTTCCTCCTTATATAGTCTGAAACCATTTTTCTATTTGAGCACTGCAAAAGCTTGGTTCACTTGATGTTCTAGAAATTTATAATCATTGTGGTACCCATCTAGAGGATACTAGATAATTGGACTTCTATATAGGCACCCTATGCAATCAAGGCCCACGCTTAGGACCATATTGCTATATTTGTGTTAGCGAGTGGAGGCAGCTTTCAAAATTCTGAATCCAAATGGCTCTCTATTCTTGCCATTATTGATGGAGGCTTCACATATTTCTGTAGCTACAGACATAGATTCTTCTTTGATTTCCTAAAAGTATCCATTCCTTACCTATATGATGTCTGTGTGGAGCAGTCCTAATTGACCCACAACACCCATTCATTTCATGAAATGTTTGTGCTGGACATAGAGGTGTAGGGGTTTTTAGGGTTCTCCCCTAACCCATAAGTCTATGCCATATTCTCTCTTTTGAAAAGTATTATGGGCTTTAGCCCATTTGATCTGATTAGTGGAAAAGGAAAGAAAAGCTTGAAATTGGATATCCCCTATGAAGGGGCCAAGATTATTGTTTAAGTCATCCTCTAAGAAAAAATTATGCATGTACAATTCACACAAGAGGCGTTGTACCTGTTCATTCTGTTCTCTGAAACACTTGACAAAGTCTGGGGTGGTCTTAATTTCCACTGACTTACCAACCTTAATGGATTTAATCTTCAATAAGAGGTATATTTTTAGCAGGAACAATGCATAGTTGGTGGTAGGAGCTCAACATGACAAGGCATCTGAGTAAAGAGAGCAACCACTATCCATTTGCTCCTTAGCCTTCTGCAACTTGACCAGTGCTTTTTTGACTTTCTTCTGTTCATCCTTGTAATTAGTGAAAGTCTCTTCCTTTTTGATAGTGGGTGCCTCAAATTTATTTTGTAATTCCTGGTGTACTAGTAGGGGCACCACTTCCTCTTTATGCCAAGTCAATTCCTGCTAAGTTTTAGCTAATTCATTCTGTAATTTCATAATGACCGCTTCCCTTACTAGGGGAATGTAGTCTAGCATCTCCTCTGTGTGGACCTCATCATCCTGTGTTACCGTTGGGTAAGTTTGAACAACATCCTTAGTTGTTCCTTGGGTCATATGGTAGCCTTCATGAATATTCTCTGCAAAATTTGTTTGGACAACAGCATTAGTAGTGGGGAAGTCTGTTGGGTTTCTCATTGGCAAACATAAGGATCTTTTGTCTGCATTTCAATATTTTCTAAAATACATTGATTTGTTTGGGTTTCTTTTGAATAAACCAAAAGGGTCTCAATCTGGGTTTCAATTTCTTCCCCAGAGTAGTGTTCTGTTTGGGTCCCTATGGTCTCCAATTCTGTTTTCAATTTTCTGACCCTAACTTCTTCCTTCAACCACCCTCTTAGCTGCTTAACTGTTTTATTTTCCTTCTTGTTGTTTTTAAGCAACTTCTTGAGTCTGTCCTTGTATGTTTTCTTTGTTGTGAGGTCTTTGACTAGTGGTGGTACAACTGTATTTACTTCAGGTTCAGGTTTAGGTGGAATTATGTCAATATCCGGATAAGGTTCTAATGGAACCGTGTCTCCCAATGGATTTTCACCTTCTAGGTCTCTTTCTTCATGAGATTCCCTCTCAGGAGACTCCAATGAAATGGTGTCTCCTTAGCCATTATCGTTTTCAGGGTCTTCTTGTAGATGAGCCTCATCCTCTTGGGACTTCATAAAAATATTACCCCCTCTAGGGTTTCTTCTATAGGGTATTCCTTAGCTGGGGATTCCAATGGATCAGTAGCTTCTGCTTGATTTCCCTCCCAAATGGTTTCCTCTGCATGCACTTCTTCTTGAAGGGGCTTCTCCATAGAAGGAACTGGTTCCCTCTGTCCTTCCAAATTATCAGTCAATGGAAGGGTTTCATCATGACCAGGACTGCTAGTAAGGGCAGGATGGTTGGGGGCATAGTTTTTCCCTTCAGAATTCTTAGATAGCTCCCTTACTTCACTGAATGTCCCCATACTCTCCAGTACTCGAGCAACATCTTTCTCATAGTCTTGCAAAGAGTCATCTTATCGACTTGGAGGGGGCATGTGAGATGGCTCTACCTCATCTATTTGAATTGGGGTGTGTCACTACGACTTTATCCTCGCAGAGTGTCTTTGCTTTATCGGGCCTGAGGTCAAAGAGGGATGCTTCCTTTTCTGTGTCCTTTTCAGACCTATCACTCCTGGCCCCTCCTGTTCAGTCGCTGGGTTTTCTATAGGTGGGATCAAAGTAGTATTTAAAAGGTTATCCCAGGTTAGCTGCTATTGGGCCAGTCCATGAATGATGATTAATTTGATCATCCAATGATGGTTGATAACTATATGTGGGTCCTTTGCCTATGTGACCCAGCAAACAACTTCATGCAATACAAAATTTAAATAAAATGCCAAGTTAACTGCAATTTTCTATTTCAAAATACCAAACAGTTTAAGTTGACGAGATTTTACCACATCCTGTCATTTGTCGCATGTGATATACCTTTGCAAAATGGCTGCCAATTCTTTCCATGGTTGTCTTAAAGCTGTAGGGTGAACCCCTTTTCCTTTTCGAAACAATTTCTAATCTAGGTCCTGAAATACTGTGACTGCATCCTGCAAAAGAACATGTTTGTCCATCCATCTCGTTCCTTCTACTGGAAGTCCAGAGACTTTGGTTATGACTTCTTTGGAGACCGTTATGTTCTTGCCTTTCACCATGGTGCAGCCATTATGTAAATTTTATATAAGTTCAAGTGTCATTTCCTCATGAAATCCCTGTAATTTGGTCAAGTATTGTAGCCAGCCGAAGTGCTCAAGAATTGCATGAGCCTGGTCTGATACCCTGAGCATTGTGGGTTCACTTGAAGTGGCTTTCCCTCCCATGGCTTCTGTTTGTTTGTCTCCGGATGTGTGATTTATCAAACTCTACATGTGGCTTCATCATCTTGTGTAAGTGAAGCAGGGCATCCTTGTACCTCATTGTCCATGTTTGTACATGTTCAAATGTGTCATTTATATCTGTGAGTGTTTGTACTGTGTTGGTACAGTGCTGCTAATGACCATGTAGATGGAAAATTGCCTTGTGTACGGTGAGGAACCTGTCATACAGTCTTTGCATGACTATTTCAAGAGATGATACGTCAGCAAGTATCAACATCTTCATCTTTGCTCTGGCAAACCTTGTTGATTGTTCCTCTCTCTTCTTGGTTCCTTGCAACTCCTTAGCCATGTGCTCATTTTCTTCTATCAATAACATAACACTCAAGCTCATGGATTTAGCATAGGCCTTTGAGGCATTGGACAAGGTGGCTAGATTTCCTCATACATCTAACACAATCAACTGTTCTTCAAATTGCGCAGGTGATGCATGCTCATATGGGGTGCACACTCTACGTTCTTATACAACTCTGTATTGTGACTCATCAAAGGCTATGTTGTACCCATCTGTTCTCGGATGGAACTCAAGTAGAATGGTATACACTTTTTCACTCGGGACTTGCTCTGTTGTTCAAGCTAGTGAAGCCTATGGAGTGACCTCAGTTTCTTTTGGCATGAGGTTAGTATCCTGGTCCTATTCTGACTGCTCCATCTCCATGTCCATCTATTCTACTATCAGTTCATCTTGAGGAGAAAGTTGTTGTTCCTGTGGCTACTCACCCTATTCCTAATTTGTTGTTGGTTCATATTCTTCAGCCTTTATCAATGCATTTTATGTTATTTGTGTGCCTTACACTTCCTCTTGTTCTTTTTTCTATTCCTATTCATTATGATGTTGCAATTCCTTCTCTCTTCTCCGTAGCTCTTGTTCTCCTTTGAGCTTTTTCTTGACTTCTTGCAACATCCTCTCTACATTTTCAAGTCTTTAATTCTCCCTCTTTCATTGCGCTATTGGCCTATTGCAGTGTTGCCTCTTTGCATATATCTCCAAAGCTACCTTTTCCACAAGTGGATCTTCCTTAAACTTGTAGCTTTGCTTTGTCTCTGTGCTTTCTGCAATATTCCTTTTACCTTTGTTAGGTTTTCTACTTGCTACCATTGTTGTTGTTGCTCCCCATGCTATTTCCACCTTGAGTGTTGCTAGCCACTCCACTGCAATGTTGACCGATTCATTAAGCCTAGAGGAGTTATAACAACATCTCTATGGGTCTTCCTCTAGCCAATGACATGCCTCATGGATCCAATAATAGTATACTCTCACATAGTGTTACCTGCATAATCCACATGGGTCATACAGATTGAAGCTATTAGTGTCGAAATTGAACTTCTTGAAGTCTACAACCTCGACATCCACTTCTTCCAAACTCCCAATCATGTACAACCAAATTCACACGAGAAGCGTAGGCGATGGTGCCTTCTTCTTCTTGTACAATCCACTTGATAACCCTATCGAGATGTGGTTTGCAACCTCCTACATGACCAACTTTTCCATGGAAAACCTTGGCAACACATGTAGAACTTTCTCCACATTGTACATCCTAATGAAGGTGCCCTCGAGTGAGGCATACCAAACTACAATGTTCAACAATGCCTCCATCGTTGCCTGGGACATGCAGGGTGGATCTTGTTAAAATATCATCATGTAGAGAGGGGCCATGAAATTGTCAGATATTTTAGCCATGACTCCTCAATAGCTGAAATTTGAGAGAAACTTGCAATATACATTCACAACACTCTTTGAAGGTGCCCATGCCCAACCCATGCCAAGAAACTATTGACAGGCATAGATTGCATCGAGAATGTAGGTAGACATGAAGAATCTTGCATGCTAATCCTTGGGTAGACTCCAAAAATTGGATGCATGCACTTTCAACTGGAAAGCCAACATGTCAGACTAATTGAACGATTTTCCTTCACTTGCTAGTTGATCCAACATAGCAACCCAAATTTGTGGGAAGGCCTTTGTACTCCCTTGGTTAGGCGACGTCCTGAAACTTGTCATTTCCTTTACCCAATTCTTGAAGATGTCTTTTGTATTCATGCTGCTATTGGGAGTCTAGAACAGTTCATCCATCCTTCTCACTAGAAATAGAAAATGATATATCTCCTGATAATCCTTCGTGACCCTAAAGGAAGCAAGCCTTTCTCCACTGACACTCCTTAGTATCATTATCACAACATCAGTGCGTGAGATAATCTAGTGGATCACATATGCAGATGGAAGCACAAGAAACATGGATGCAACCTTGTACAATCCTGACTTATGGATGTTCACGTAGACCTGTTGATCCTCTAGATTCTCCTCAAAGCTCCATGGGAAAGTAGTATTGATGTCTTTCCATGTAATATTGATGTCCTTCTCAATATACAGATGTGTGTTTGTGTAAATGGGCAAGCTCATATACTGCTGTTCAACCACGTCTCCAGTACTGATTTAAACTATGTCTTTTCATCCAGATCTCTTAAAGGCCATGATACCTATACTACTGAGAAGTTTATCAAAAAACTGTGGTACCTGGAGACAGAGAAGACACTCATGGCAAGACAACGTTAGCTAAAAAATTCAAATAACTTGAGCAACATTCAAGAAACAAACTGGTGACTACTGGGCAAGATTGCAGAGTACTGAATTTGAGAAGCTGAGAGACTGTCAGCTAGAACTATGCATTGTGTAGTCTCAGTTACTAGTGGGGCTTACTATTGGCTTGACCTGTGTAATCTGCAGTCTAGTGAAGTTGACTGTTGATTGAAACTGCTCAGTCCATAGAACAACATGGTTGGGTTGCTGACTAGAACTGCGCATTGCGGAATTGCAGTGGACAATACTGGGCACTTCCTAGTAGGATTTCATAGAGCACAACTGGGAGATAGTGTGGGAATACTCTGTACAATTCCTGGAGGCAAGCCAGAGCCTTGATTTCCAAGGATGCACAGAGCATGCTGGGAGAGACAAGATTTTGGGCCAAGTGAACCCAAATCTACCCAATGGCAACGTGAAAACATTATGGAAAAAATGTGTGTGTGAAGCTGGTGTAGATCTAAGTGAAATAGACATGTATGCAATCAAGCAAGTGCAAAAATCATTCGGACCACAAAACCAAGAAGCTCATGATGTGAGTCAATGAAATGACAACTGTGAGTGCAAAAACAGTGTTATGAGTGGGACACTAAGGAAAGTTAATTCAAAACTTGAAACTAAACTTCTACAAGCTAAAATACATGGAAATACTAGCGATCATTCAATAAAACCAAGGAAGTCATACTCATACAAGCTGAAAACTAAAAAGTGACAGAAAAAGCAACAAAAGGCATGAAAAGCCAAAACTTACCCAGAAAAGTTGTACCACTGTGCCAAAGGTTCCTAGATGCCTTGGGAATGTGAGAACTCCAAGATCGAATGTTAAGAATGAGCTATGAGGTGTTGTTTAAGTATATTTGGTGAAATTAGGGCTTATGGCGCGCATGCTCCAAATCTATGAAAAAGCAACACTTGGCGGGGAGTTTCTAAGAATAGTTTTGCATGTAACTCCTGTTGCTAAAAGTAGATTCCTAAAATATAAGGACGTTTTTTCACATTTTGATTGTTTATTTTACCATAAAACCTTCCTGGCACGCAAAGAAGGATTGCACAATTGTGGAGGGAATCAAACAACCTGTCAACACATGTAACAGACAACTAGTGGGGGAAAACGTTTGTGTTGTTTCTGGCCTGAGTGGCCCTAGCTAGATGGCCAAGTCTGCACAATTTTCTAGAGTGGTGATGTTGGGCTGCTCTACGCATTTCCAAGGATCAGTGCAGTTGGATGGTTCTGCACAATTCCGAGAATAGTATAGCTGGCCTTAGCTTCTCTAAACATTTCTTGAAAGTAGCAGAACTGGGCTAGTTCTACACTTTTTGGATGGCACTGTAGCTAGTGTTGGTTGACCTTCTTTACACAATTTCCATAATAAGGATGGCTGGCTTGCTCTGTGCAATTTCTAAGCGCAGGGTAGCTATAGCGCTTCTCTGTGAAATTCCAAAGAGGAAGATAAGTTGTCCTCCAGGTTTGTGCAGTTTTGCTGGACAGCTGATTGATCGGATGTGAACCAAGCACTGGGTGTGCTTGTGGTTGACCAATAGGACAAGTGAGTTGAACACAAGTTGTGACTCAACAAATGAAATCAAATAGAAACAAGTATCTGATCAGTGCGGGATGGTTGCGATGAGTTAGAGGAGGGATGCTCAAAAACGAAGCGAAGGAAAAATTTTGAAGGGTGATTGTAGCCACTACAACCGAAGTATTCAATGTGCTCCACCATTGAAACCTTTTGTTTGAGATTTATTAATTTACTAAAGAAGGTGTTTCTATTTGTATCTTTATAATGTGTGATCATTTAATCCATAAAAATTGACTAGGAGATACGTGGTTTATGAGAACAAAACCATCTATACCAAACAAACTGATTGGGTTCTAAATATAAATATGTAATATGCACTTTTTGTGAGGGTTGCACATCCTGTATATCAAACTATTACTCCATTTGTAGTATCCATGTTACTGGATTCTTTCCATCAAACTTCCTCATATCTATCTTTGGAATGTGGTGGTTCTTAAACCCCACATTGGAGCCTCTAAAATCACAATTCATATTCCTTTGTCCTCATCATGATTTTCGTGGATTACCTTGTCACCACCAGTGTTATAGCTCCAAATCTCACTATTGATGTTTTTGATGTTGCATTTATGGCCTAGGGAAACCCCTCCTTCCACACCTGGTCCAAATACTTAAAAAATAGTGTTTTACTCCCTTTGTGACATTGCCCTGAGCTAAACGTGTGGGTACGCAGGTCTGAGTATACCCAATCCACGTATATGTCTTAAAACAATTAAAAAAATTAAATCTCCTTAATTTCGGGTGGAGATCATGAGTTTTACCTGTTGATTACCTATTAGCGCCTATGGCCCAACTGTTACCAACGAATTCCCAACTAAAAATCTACTTTGGGAGAAGTATAAAAAGGCTTTAATGGGAAGGCCTAAAGGAGAAGAGAAGAGAGAGAAAAGTCACTCTACCGAGATTATCCTTGATCAGGTTTGAAGATCCTTGTGCTTCCACCACTTCCCCCATTACATGAAACCCCTATTTCCTTGAGTTATGATGTCTTTTCACTAGTTGAAATATCCTTGTGTGAGTCGTGGAAGGAGCCTTTTCAAGACTTGGGATTGGATGAATCCGGAGGACGGTTCCGCTTGGAGCCTATAAGAGGAAGGTTCAGGTGATATCATTCCTTACTTTATTTTAGTTATCTTAATAAAGAAACATTCTTCTTGTTCCGGAAATCAATCTTCTTCATGCTTATGAGGTTGTTGTTATGGTTTGCATATGAATAGTTGTTTCAATTGTATAACTAACTGTCTTTCCATATATTATGAAGTTGATTTCTATATGATAATTGGTCCATATACTGCTATGCTTCTTTGAATTGATTGTTTTTCAGGTTTAAGGATCGAAAAGAACTCGAAGACGGTTTGGACCCTGGCTAGATCTACCCAAACGAAGGACCCCCAAGTGCACCTCTCTTCGTGTAGTTTTCTTATTTTAGTTTCATGGTTGTGTGGAATGCTTGTTTTTTATTATAGAAAACCCCCGCTCTACTAGGGTATTGACCCAAAACCCTAGGCGACTTTGTCCCTCAACAAAATTGGCAACTCCACTGGGGACAATAGTATTGTTATTCCTAGTTTGGGTTAATTTAAGCCAATCATGGCTTAGCCTTTGATTTTCTTCTATAATTGAGTTGTCTATTCCTATAGGAACTCAGACTTTAAGTCTGAATAGTTTCTTCAGACCCCTTTTTTGCTTTTACTTGTGAACTATTATATATGCAGTTTTTTAAGGTTACAGAAGCATATTTATGCAAGTTTCCCCATATGAGCCCACATATACGTAGGTTTCTTTGGGCTGAATTTCTTATACACGCAGCTATGCATTGACACAGTCGCGTATACCCTAATTTTCCAAGATTTTTGCAAATCTTTCTTGTTCAATAAATCTATTTACTGGCTTGAGTGTTTCTTGCGCAGTGAAGTTTGGTTGTCAGTCTCTGTTTTTACGGCAAGTTTCTGGTTTCGAATTCTCTCCTGTTGTAGAAAGTTTTGGTCTTGTTTTGTTTTGTTGCAAGTTTCATCATTTGTGTTTGAGCACACGATATTTATGTCTAAGAATCTTGGCTGTTCTAGTTTTCCAGGGTAGAAAGATTGGTTTCAATTTTTATGACAAACTTTATCTTTGTGATCTTCTCGCTTTGTGTCAAAACTGCGTCTTATGGTCATTTGATTTTCTTGCTTTTTGAAAGTTGTTGAGTGAGGATTTCGAGAGTTGTATTTCTTGATCTTTTGATGATTGTCATGAAGCTCTTTTTGCTGCTTTTTGGTCGTTGAGAGCATCTTGAAACACTTATTTTGTTGAGTTTTTGCCCATTTTGAGTTGATAACTTGCAAAGTGTTTTTGTTGCCTATTCTTTGATCTCAAAGTTTTCAATAGCATTTGGAGCACTTTTGAAAAGTAATTTTATTTTTTGCTTTTGAAGAAAACTTCTTGAAAAAATGATTTTTTCTTTCTTTGGCCTTGTTTTGATTTGGTTTCTTTTTGCGAGAGTGAAAGTGCATTTTTGTTTGTCTTGTGATTTGCTTTTAGTGTTTGGACGAAAATGAGCATTAGCAACTTATATTCTATCTAAACGTCTTAAGTGGCTAATTAGAAGCAATAAACAAGTCACTTTCATTCTTTGCTTTAGAATAGTCTTAAGTTTTTGCATCAGCATATACTCATTGCATTAGGATAGTTTGTGCATATTTTAGGGCATCCATAGTTTTGTTAGTTTTTGTGAGTGTGAAGCTTGTTAAAAGAAAAGAAAAGAAAAATTTATTTCTTTCTTAGAAGTTCCTTAGAACCTAGTAGAAATTTCTTTCATAGAAGAACGAAACGAGTGCATTTGCATATATTTTGGTTTTTATTAGTTTCTTTTGCATCGAAAAACACCACAAGTTTCATTTCCGCTTATCCCTTGACTTAAGAACAACCCATTTAAAAACAAGTGCTAACTAAAATATACTAGAACTTTTTAATATTGTCAATTTAGACACACAAACAAGTTTTAGGATATTTTAGGGCCTTGGATTAGGTGTGTGGAGAGAAAACTCTCCAAGGCCACATTAAACTGTCAAACATAGAAGTCTAAATAACCAATGCAAATCCAATAGCGTTAGGGAGACTGGGAAAGCTCTGGATCTGGGTGTTAAGCACGAGGGTTTTTGAAGATAAGGAAGAGAGATACCCCCTCTCCTACTTGTCAGATCTTACCTCAAGACTGTTCCATCTAGCTTTTGACATGAGTTGGTAACTTTAGTTGCTTCTCCTAGGGATCTACACAGGTCGATGTGGAGGGGAATCTCATGTGACGTGAGGTTGACATTGTATCACTCTCAACAGTACTTTTGGAGGGCACCATTGTGAAGCTTAGGGCCTTGCACCGACATAGGATGTTGTTAAGAGGTCAGTGTAGCTTCGTCTTTTACCTTTTTTGCTAGGCCTGTGTCATCATTATCCTACACTATCTTCAAAAGGACCCTACTTCGCTTTGTTTTATTTTGGTGTCCGGTCCTCATCACTCGGAGCGGAAATACTTGAAAGTTTTTTGACTGGATGATATCTTTTAGGGACTTTTTTAGTGTGTGCTCTGTGCTCTTAGTTGGCCTAGCTTTCATTTTTCTTCAGTCTTTAGTTACATCTTAATAAAAAATTAAAAGTGGTTGACCGATCGCCTAGACGATCTTGAAGACTTCGTGGTCTTTCACCACCAAGTTCAGAGCCTTCTCCTAGAAGGCGCAAAGGCAATACTGCCAATGGTTCTCACCCCATGGCAGCTGACGCTTCGGAGATTGATCCTCCACTTGAGGGCATTAGTGTTAAGGATAGGCATGGTACTTCCGTAAAACTAAAGAGGAGCACTCCAGTTCTTTCTCGAGTTCTCTTCCAGTCGGAAGATAAGATTGACGTAGAAGAACTGTCAGAGTCGTTAGCAGATCCAAATTCTCCTCTATTTTTTGATCACCCAGAAGTATTATTATATGTTGGGACTCTGACGCATAGACTGTCAGGTCCAAGTTATTACACACACATCTCTTCGATGACCATTGCTGCGAGCATGGCATCTACCACAAGTGTTACAACCATGCAAACTCAAACATCAGTACAAGGGGGAGGAACTATTTCCATCCCCTCTGCATCTTTATTTGGGTTATTTGCTAGCACATCCTTAGTTGGGTCTACCTCCATTCCTTCTACGAGTGAAATTTCCCAAGCCAATGCATCTAGTTCTTGATTTTTCCCGTCTGGCACCCATTCACAGGGTATTCTGTCAATTCCATTTAGTGCCTCCACATCCATGACAGGTGGGTTAGCTTCATTTCAGGGTTTTCCTTTTGGAAGTGGTCATATACCACATTCCAAACCGACGATAGGATCTATGCATTTTTCTTCTACAGGTCAAGGCAGCAATACCTTTCAAGGTTGGACTAACCCCGTGGTTAGTGGCATAGGAACTGGGAATCTATTTTCGGCCAACAAGGGAATAGGCCGTACTCCATAGTTAGTTGGTCAAGCTCCGAGTTTTGCTGGATCACAAGGTTCTCCTTTTGGTTTAGCTGGTTCTACTGGTTACTTCAGACAGTCTGGTGCCTTACAAAATCCATGCTAAAATTTTCAAAACTTTGGGAACTGCGCCCAATCTGGGGTCCTCCTAGACTTCCTTTTCTAGCAACACTGGATTTGCCATATCTCATGAAATTAACAAATTATCCAGTCAAATACAATTTGGCCTGGCCTCCGGTCCCAACCAAACTTCCAATAGACATTTCAAAGTTTGAGGGGAAGGGTGGTGAAGACCCAGGTGACCATGTAACCACATTTCATTTGTGGTGCACAACAAACTCCCTCATCAGTGACTTGGTTAGCTTTATACTTTTTCAACGCACCTTAACTGGCAATGCGTCCAGGTGGTATATAGAATTTCCAGGGGGTAGCTTTACATCTGTCACTAATTTGGCTAAAATTTTTTTAAACCATTTCCAGTTGTCTGTCGGCTATGATGCCGGAACTGAACTTCTAGCCAATTTCTGTCATGATATGGAAACTCACATTTCTGATCATATTCAGGAATGGAGATGGAGAAAGAAGCTCATTAAAGATGAAATTCCTCCTGAATACCATGTCAAATGGTTTTTGAAATCCTTACAACCTGAGATCTCTGAGGATGTCTCTCTGTCTGGAGTCTATTATGAAGAGCAAGCTATTTTTAAGGCCCAACAGTTAGAATTGATTTACTCTCAGTCAGGGATTCTACAAAAATCTTGCCTGATTCTCTTGGGACTAAGGTTGATATAGCCAAGTCCAAGCCAGGTCCTCATGTGGATGGTATCATTGGATCGATAGAAACCAATACAGTGAACCTGTTGAGTCAATTGCAGTAGTTGTCTTTACAAACTGCTCCTACCAATCAGGTCACATTGTCTAACCCTTCATCTTCTCAACCCTCTTCCGTTAATGTCGTCTAATCTTCCAACCCTAAAGGAAATCAAAATTAAAATGCGAAAAAGAAAGGACGAGGTAAGAAAAAGAGTCAATATGAGAAGACTAACGTAAACAAACCTGGCAATAATGCTGGTGGTGGTGGAAATGAGTCTAGAAAGAAAGTCAAGTTTCCATGCAAGTTGTGCAGTGGAGACCATTTAACTCATCTCTTCCCAAAAATTCAAGACGATCAGTGCTTTTTAGAGTAACAAGGGACTTCTAGCTCTCAAGCTGTGTTAACCAACCCTTTTCCCCAAGGGCCGCAGATGCTTGCTAGCGCGAATTCAAATATTGGTACCTCTACAGGGGGCAACCAGGAAGAGGAAAAATCATCAAATGTTTTCATGATGGGTTGTAATGTCCATGTGGCTACTCGGTCACCTGATTACGGTGAAACTGAAACATCCAAGGAGAAATCTTCTCCCAAAACTACCAACCTTCATATTGAGCGACCCTCTAAACCTAGATAGATATCATTCTATCGTCAACTCTGCAGATAACCATTATACTCCTTTCTGTGAAGAGGAGTTAGATGGTGATGTGGCCCCAGCATGGGCCCTTTATTCTACCTTCGCTATGGACTGCTTAGATATGGTTTTACCATCCGAGGGAGCAATCCTAGAAGTAATGATGGGTGTAGATCGACCTTGGGAAGACTTACACCATCGTTAATATTTTCTTCCTCCATTAAAAGAAGCAGAATCCAAGTTCTCCGAGTTGTTTACTAGTGATGTTTGTACGGTATCAAATCCTTTGGCTCCAACACACTTCCGTGCCGAAGGTAATATGTCAGCGATTTCAAAAACAATATCTATAAACATCTCTGGGAACCCTAATGTGATCGAGAACCTCTTCATCGGAGCCGAATGTTCCCCTGAAGAAGTTCAAATTTACATGGACCTCTTTATGGAGTTTCGAGATGTATCTGCTTGGTCATATGAAGAAATTCCTGGCATTGATCCATCCATAGTTCAACATGAGATCAAGACGTATGAAAACACTAAGGCGATTCATTAGAAGCTTTGGCCGGTTAATCCTAAGAAAGCAGCAACTATGAAAGCTAAAGTAGAGAAGCTACTCAAGGCGGGTTTTATATACCCTGTTCCTCTTATGGATTGGGTTTCTAATCCAGTCCTTGTAGACAAAAGGCAAGGAACAATACGAGTATGCATTGACTTTAGAGACCTAAACAAAGCTTTTCCTAAAGATAATTACCCCACGCAATTCATTGATCGGATTATTGATGAATGTGTAGGTAATGAGATTTTTTTCCTTCATGGACGGTTTTTCTGGTTATAATTAGATCTCTATCTATCCTAAAGATAAGCATAACATAGCTTTTATATGTCCTTGGGGTACCTTTTCATACAGAAAGATGCTTTTTGGTCTTAAAAATGCTCGAGCTACCTTCCAGCGGGCCATGTAAAATTCTTTACATGACATCAAACATATCATCAAAGCATACTTGGATGATTTAGCTGCTCGTTCTCGAAAGAGAATTAATCATCCTAGTCACCTTCGATTGGTTTTTCACCGATGTCGATTTTACAAGATCTAGTTGAATCCAATAAGTGCATTTTCATGGTTACATCTAGTCGGCTATTAGGGCTCATTGTGTCAACTAAAGGGATTCAAGTTGATCCCTTCAAGGTAGAGGCAATAATTCAGTTGCCTCCCCTATCCTCAATTCGACAACTTCAAAGTCTTCAAGGGAAGGCTAATTTCTTAAGAAGGTTTATAGCGAATTATGCCGAGATCACTAGAGGGTTTATGCAGTTGCTATGGAAAGGAGTTCCATTCATATGGGACGACTTTGTGCAGTGGTCATTTGATGCCTTGAAAAAGGCATTAGTCTCTGCCCCGCTTTTGAGTCCACCAAATTATGGTAGGGATTTCCTTTTATATCTCGCCACTACAAAATCAACCATAGGTATGGTTCTCATTTAGGAAGACGATGCTCTCATGGAGCATGTGTTTTATTACTTGAGCTGAGGCTTGGTAGGTCCCGAACTTCGCTATTCTCCTATTGAGAAGTTGGCTTTGGCAGTTGTCCATGCTATCCAGTGGCTTCGTCATTATATCTTGCTACACAAAACTTTTGTCTTAGTAGCATTCAATCCGTTCCAGTCTATCCTTAGTAGGTGAGTGATTGGGGGCAAATATAATCGATGGATTGTCATATTACAAGAATTCTATCTTGAGTTCTTGTCCACCAAGTCTAAGAAATCTATGGTTTTTGTGGAGTTAATTTCCGAGCTGCCTTGTGGAGAGGATACTGTTTATGAGGAAAGTTTTCTCGATGAACATCTATTCCTCATCTCTTCACTTAACCCCTAGTATGGAGATATTATTGTCTATCTCCAGAATTTAAAGTTTCCCTCTACTTTCTCTAAGCATGAACGCTAAAAATTACATCACCTGGCTAAGAACTACATCATCATTGGTGAGATGCTATATCATCGAGGCATTGATTTGATCCTTAGCCGTCATTTAACCTTAGATGAAGCAGAGTCAGTGCTCAATGATTGCCACAGTGGAGCTTGTGGTGGTCATCTTTTAGGGCTTGCCACAACCCACCGTATCTTGTGTGTCGGCTACTTTTGTCCTTCTCTATTCAAAGATTGTGTTGAAGTGATCAAATGTTGTCACCCCTGTCAATTTTTTACTCGAAATATGCACGCACATCTAGCTCCTCTTTTCCCAATTGTCACTATTGGTCCTTTTACTAAGTGGGGTATTGATTTTACAACTTATAATCCGCCTTCAGCAGCGAATCACATGTACATTATCATGGCCGTAGACTACTTCACGAAGTGGGCTGAGGCCATGCCCACTTATAAAATCAATACTGAAACAATGGCATTGTTCCTTTTTAATCAGATTATCTCAAGGTTCAATATCTTGAGAGAGATTGTCACCGACCATGGCAGTCATTTCTAGAACCAACTAATGTCTGAATTGGCTCCTAAATTGGGTTTCCAGCAGGAGCATTCGTCTCCATATTATCCTTAGGCCAATGGATAGGTCAAGGCTATGAACACAACCCTTAAGACGATCCTACATAGGACAATCAACAAAAATCGGTCCAATTGGCATCTTATCTTGTATCCGGTTCTTTGGGCATATCGAACCTCTATAAAGACTGCTACAAGTTTTACACCTTTTCAGTTAGTTTATGGGATGGAATCTATCTTCCCTATTGCATGCAAAATTCCATCTCTTAAGTTATCTATTGAGCTCCTTCTAGAGACCTGTAGTCTCGAAGAGTGCCTCCTTCATTTGGAACATATCAATGAGCAGCATCGAGATACCACCACAATCAATGAGGCTCATAAGAAAAGGGTTAAAACTCAGAACGATAAAGTCGTCCACCATCGAGTATTTTCTGAAGGTGACCTTGTCTTGGTCTATGATCAAGATAAAGACACCTTGGGGGTAGGCAAGTTCAAGCCTATGTGGTATGGTCCCTTTATAATTAAACAAGTTTTAGGAAAAGGGGTGTATGAGTTACTCGATTTTGAAGGAAACAAGTTGGCAGAGCCCCGAAACAGGCTCTACCTTAAGAAGTATTTTGCTTAAGTAGTAGGTAGGCAATGGCTTCTTTGTACATTTTGTATTTTTGTACATATCTCATCGGGAGTTTTTTGATATCAACACCTTTTGGTATACTGTGACAGGTATTGATGGATGACCTAGTCTATTTTGGATTCGCTGATGGTGCTAGCCAGCACACTCGGAACCTCGCTTCCGTAGCTTGGGTAATCTACTATCCAACTGGCTATTTGATGGTGTCAAGGGGAGTATGCATTGGTCCTGCATCAAATAATATGGATAAGTATACTGCCGTTATTAATATACTATCCGAAGCAATTTCTTATGGAATCGATTCGTTGGTAGTCTATCTTGATTCACAACTGATAGTGTCACAATTGAATAAAATTTATCGGGTAAGGGATCCATGTTTATATCGCCAGTATTTAAGGGTGAGGTTGTTACAAAGATAATTTACTTACATTAATTATTTGCACATTCCAAGATATCATAATTGGTTAGAAGATTCTATTGCTAATCAAGCTTTAGACTAGCACATCATTCATTCATCACAATAAAATCAAGAATCAAAAAGTCGAAACTATATATATATATCATGAAACATCTCGAGTGTTCATAAGTGTGTCGAAAATAATATACAAAAATTGGGACTCAAATGCCCATAATCATGTCCAGTACATCAAATGACCCATAATCATATCTAGTACATCTAATGCCCCGGCTCAGGATGAGCGGCTAAGTATGTGACTACTACTTTGGCCACAAGCATAAGAGTCTGAACCCAGTCCCGCGGCATACCAACTAGGTGACGCTGCATATCTTTAGGGAGATCCTTTACAGCCTCCATCAGTACTCGGTGAGTTAATCTCACCAAGTGCCACTAAACTGTGTGTAGGAGTCGCTCTGTATCGGTAGCCACCTCTTTGGCACCTTGGCTACGACGTCCATGCCATGCAAATCCATCTGGTCGTACTAGCCCAATATCTGGAACATGATCATCATATTAGTAATTTGAATCCTATCAAAAATATTTTTCAAAGTTCATTTTAATATTTGAAAAACCATAAAAATCATAAAATCATAAAATCAAAAACATTTGTTACTTATATTGCCTCATGCCACAGCTGGTGGTAAAGCTAGATCAGAATCTCCTCGGAAGTCCAACTGGCATAGGGGTAATCATCCACTGTGATTATCTACTGCTCCCACCAGGAGAAGAAGTCATTGTCAAAAGCAATCCATGGTACGTCCCCACCTCCTAGTCATTTCATCAGGTCATCCCACTTACCCATCCATGGATCTTGCGGGTTGCTGAATGAAATTGATACTCTAGGGTGGAGTGCTAGGACCCTCTCAAAGAGGAAAGAGGACAAAATTATTCCATACCCAAAGCTTTTGGTCTAGCCCTTTTTGATAAGTGTTAGCTAGCTCTTCAGGTTAGCAAGAAGAGGAGTACACCAATCAAATACTATGGTGAGATAGTCTACCGCCAAGCTCATGGAAAGCTGTGAAGCCTGGTTTAAGGAAGCTGATCAGTTCACGTTGGCTATAGTGAACAAGATGATCCACAATGATAAACTTTCCATGTGCTTGATTGGAATTTGACTTACAATATTTTCTGGATGACCTGGGCAATATATATGCTCATAGTCCTCAATAGAGAGGCTACCTCATGATCTGCCCATAGAATATACTATCGCTCCCCTTTGGGAAAGTCCTACGATGAAATAAATATCCTCAATCTCTATCTTTAATGGCATTTGATTGATCATGAATGAGTCATCCTCAATGCTCCAGTAGTGAATAAGCATTTCGAGTAAGCGAGTGTTTTCTTTCATGTTTGTATTTTTGAAAAACTTTAGCGAATCGCATCCTCCTAAGGCATCCAAGGCCTAAGGATCATTCATAACCTCATCATCCACTGTGGCATGCTCTCCTTCCCCACAAGTGACTAGCATCTAGAGGAAAAAACAAGTTTGGATCGTTAGTGTTTTGTTTTGAAGCTTTCATGGAGTATATGCGGGTCTGTTTCATACACAGTCACATCTATGGCCTCTGTAGACGTAGGTTGCCTATAGCCAACCCGCGTATATGCCACGACAAATTTCTTGACATAAATTCAACGGTGAAACTTGAATTAAAATTTTTAAAACCAATCACAAATGAATGCAAGAAGAGTTTAAGGGTTACTTGGTGATTTTGGGAAGATTTGAATGGTCGAATTTGGCAAATCTCAAAGCTTACTTCTTTTTATCCACCCCTTGTGCTCTCAACTGAAATGGTGATAATGGTGAGTCAAAAAACTATTTTATAAGCTTTGAAAATGTCAATTTTTTTCAAAACTTGATTTTGTTTTGTCTCATGTAACTTTTAACTTTGGAGCTTGGAATGTCGAGAATGGTTTGATTTCCAGGACATTTTGGATGCCTTTTCGACAGTTTTGAGTTGGTTCCATGACTGTTGACCCGTCATGGCAGGTATCATTTTCTTACTGGCATACAGGTTAGAGAAGCCATTTTTCCATTGCATTATGCATACTAGCCTCCATTTGTCAATACACTTTCCGTAGGGTCGATCCCATCGTGTCATGGTTCGTAAACCATCTTCACTCTCCAATTTTTAAATCATGGCATGATGGTACAACCATCCTTTTCATGGGCATCGTAGTTAGCACCTCACTGACATTTATTGGCCATGCTGCTTCAATTTGAGTAGGCGCAGGAGTCCTCTATAGTCCTGCCATAACTTATGCGATGAAGACTCATTCCTCTTTTCTTCTTCGCTTCGTTCTAGCCTTATACCCTAAAGGCTCCTTCGTGTTGAGTTGTAATACTACTTTGAATTTTGACCATTTGCACCTTTTGGCCTTGAGCCAGCTTCACTTGGACTCATGTTTAAGCCAAATTTTGACCATGATGTCTCCAAAATCAAACTTGCATCCCCTTGACTTCTGCAACATGACACACCCTAACCTGTGGAAGGAACATACCTTTGAGTGTCTTTGACTAGTTTTCGCCTCCCTGCATTGAGCATAGGATTGTTCCAATCCCAGGAACTAGATCATTTGTTTCACTGACACTCGTTCTTTCCACTGTACTATAGAATTATTTTATTCTTTTTCCAGCTTAAAGAAAAAGACAAAAAAATTATATATTCCAGAAAAGAGTGGGAACGGGACAATATTTCCACTTATTGTTGGTAGCTAGAGTCAGTCGTGTTTCCCTTGAACAAAGCACTCAAAACAAAGTCTCCTCCATTTGGGTAGGATTTAGTTTGACTTAGGTACACCTTAACCTTGTTATTGAGTCAGTTCTCCCCTGATTGGTTATCTCTTCCAATCATATGGAGAGTTCGTTTGTGCCTCCTGCATGACGAACTTATACAGAGTCATCATATGCTACCACATAGTCACAATGAGTAGTGCTTTTGTTCAAGGGAAGTTAGCCTGAGTCGACCTCTCTGTGGTGTATATTAACTCATTTTTCAGTCAGCCATCCCTGGGTTTCAGTGTCTTGTCTATCATCACATCAGTTATATTGGTCCTTTACTCGTGCCGGTTTGAGAAGATCTCCATTGACTTCTTGCTGGTGGGTCTTGTCCTTATCAATGACGACATCTTGCTCCGAGGACAGGCCTAGAGCCGCACCATGGTCCTATTTTCATTATTGATAGGTCACCTTGTGCTCAGCATCGATTAGTATCATGGTTCCTTGACTGAGTGGTTTCCCTTGTGTTCGACATCAGCTTACACTATCACACATTGGGATTCATGTAGTACCTTGGTTTCCATTTGACCCTATTGGTGCATACCTCACCTCTATGTCAACTTTCATTATTGGTTGGTTCAAAAGGGTTTCTATCGTGTGCCAACCACATCTTGTGTACACCGGAAACATGCTTTAGTTAGGTTACTCATCATTTTTATTTGATTCCTTCCACATTATTGGCCTACAGGTTACACTCTTGCTAGATTGATGAGTGATGCCTTAATGCCTTCCTTCTAGCAGATCTTTCCCTATCAACTATGACTCATTTCTCTGGGGCAAAGATATAGAGTCCATTTGGCAATACCTTGGGGTTTGCAGTCATTAGTGGCAGATCCTTCACTATCGACAGTGGGAAACCATCATTGTCTCCTGATTGATAGATTCTTATAGGTGTTTGACTCCAGCTCATCTATTCACACTTGTTAGATTGTACTGGGTAGCTTGACACTCATTATCATTATCAGTGAGTAGTCTCGCATTTGTTAATGGTATACATCAATGACCGGTAATCAAAATATTTCTCATGTGGTCTACTTCAGATAATTTATTCCCATGGTGTAGAAATGTACCAAGGAGATCAGTGAATACCTTGGGTTACATCAACATTCATTGGTTCACTTGACAGTTGCTCCTGTTGCTGCTAGCTGATACCATTCCACCTTATATGTTGCAGTCATTCATGGCAACATTCTATATGATGGCACCCGAGTTTGCAATGTAGTAACATCTTATTCCATCATGTTCATTGGTACTTTTCGGATTAGTCTTTGATATCAGTGATCAGCTTCATCCTTCAACATCATTGACATTCTTATATGTGATATTCAGACATGTACTTGTTCGTTCATGATCAGATGATCCATTATGTATTTTCCAATTCTCTATACTTGTATACTTAGTGGATCCACTTGTACTTGATATGCAGACATGCTTTACTTTCTCTAATCATGGGTATGCCTACCTCAGACAATGTTTCTTTCTAATCTCCTTTTGTGGCTTGGTAGGCTGAATTCTAGTGAAGTCCTTCTTAGTTTTTGACAAGTTTCCTTTCCACGTAGCTACTTCATACATTTCGGCCATCATGTACCACTCCTAACCTCCTATATTAGGGGGCATCTGTTATAGCTCCAAATCTCACTCTTGATGTTTGTGACACTGCATTTATGGCCTAGGGAAACCCCTCCTTCTAGACCTAGTCCAAATACTTAAAAAGCAGTGTTTTACTCCCTATATGCGACACTGCCCTGAGCTAAACGCGTTTGTACGTGGGTCTGAGTATACCCAACCTGCCTATATGTCTTAAAACACTTAAAAAATCTAAATCTCCTTAATTTCTGGCAGAGATCATGGGTTTTACCTGTTGATTACCTATTAGTGCTCATGGCCCAACTATTCCCAATGAATTCCCAACTAAAAAACTAGTTTGGGAGAAGTATTAAAGGGCTTCAATGGGAAGGCCTAAAGGAGGAGAGAAGAGAGAGAAAAACCACTCTATTGAGATTATCCCTGATCACGTCTGAAGATCCTTGTGCTTCTAGCACTTCCCCCATTATAGGAAACCCTTGTTTCCTTGAGTTATGATGTCTTTTCACTAGTTGAGATATCCTTGTGTGAGTCATGGAAGGAGCCTTTTGAAGACTTGGGATTGGACAAATCTGAAGGACGGTTCCACTTCGAGCCTGCAAGACGAAGATTCAAGTGATATCATTCCTTACTTTATTTTAGTTATCTGTAATAAAGAAACATTTGTCTTGTTCCCAAAATCAATCTTCTTCATGCTTATGAGGTTGTTGTTATGGTTTGCATATGAATAGTTGTTTCAATTGTATAACTAACTACCTTTCAATATATTATGAAGTTGATTTCTATATGATACTTGGTCCATATACTGCTATGCTTCTTTGAATTGATTGTTTTGCAGGTTTAGGGATCAAAAATAACTCCAAGAGGGTTTGGACCCTGGCTGGATCTACCCAAATGAAGGA
Source organism: Pinus tabuliformis (assembly GCA_031772625.1). Taxonomy (NCBI): domain Eukaryota; kingdom Viridiplantae; phylum Streptophyta; class Pinopsida; order Pinales; family Pinaceae; genus Pinus; species Pinus tabuliformis. Next base: position 290,948,706 of record CM062820.1, read on the forward strand.
CTCCCAAGTGCACCTCTCTTTGTGTAGTTTTCTTATTTAAGTATCATGGCTGTGTGGAATGCTTGTTTTTTATTACAGAAAACCCCCACTATGCTAGGGTATTGACCCAAAACCCTAGGGGACTTTTTCCCTAAACAACCAAGAAGCCTTTCTTGCAACAAATATGAAAAACCTTCCATTTCTACATTTAAACCTTCCATGTCACCTTTTAAACCATCAATGTCACCTTTTAGTTCATATTTTGTTTCTCTTTGTGGGAGTGAAATGTGTTTCACTTTCTCCGGTAATTTCAATATATCATGCTACAATTCTTCCTCTTCATGCATCATAGTAGAGATTTATGAGGGCTTAATGCGTGTAGAATTATTTTTCTTAGGTGGAATTTTAGAATCCAATATTCATATCTATGCTTCAATATTCCCTTGAAATCACTTCAACATGATTTTTCAAATAAAAGTTATGTAAAAAATACATACCTTTTTCTTGCCTTTAGGAGCTCAATCTTGAAACGGTTGTAACTTGGGAATTTCAGATTTCCAAGTTCTGGAATTTCTTCCTGTGGTAGATCTTAGAGTCTTATTTCCAACCCCATAGGTGTGTTGGATTCTTCAAGAAAATGTTATGCAAAATCTCCCACTATCCTAATTATGGACGGGTTTAGTAGAGCGAAGTTATATAAGATGACTAAGATTTCTGCTGTGCGTGGTAAGAATTTCGACATCTCAAGCCTCGTAGATAAAAATTTATAGTGAAAATTCCAACATGACCTATTTCAAGAAGCAAAACCCTAGAATCCAAAGCTCTGAAACCAAATTTTATGCAACCAGCTCGTAAAAATATAGATCAACAACTTAAAAATTAGCCTCTTCAAGGGGGAAACCCATTTACTTTACATAAATGAGCAATTCTTTGATGATACAAATGACAATACCTCCTTTTTATGTATAGGATTCTAAAGGGTAATGATATAATCAGAGGCTACATAACAATAATAATGTAAGGGCACAACAATAACAATAGTGGGCTTCTATGGGGCACAACAATAATAATTTGGGGGCTACATGGGCACAACAATAATAATAAAGGGGATACACTATTATTATAGGGACCTAACAAATACCTACCTAGGTCAAAGAAAAAAATTATTAGCCATGAAAGCAACACCTCTACAGTGATTAATGAACAATTACATTAATTCAGAACTAATGAGGTACTTCAACAATGTGTGTTAGAGCATGAAAGATAATTATAGTCTAAGAATCTTGCAAAGGGCTAGTAGGAAGACACTTTTAAAGAAACATGATGAAAATAAAATTCTTTAGGCAAGATTATCATTGCCTACATTGTTTCAATATTGTCGAGAAGAATTCCAAAAATGTGACATATGCTAGAATTGATTCAACACACTAATAGAATGAAATTCCACCGTATCCATTCACTCCAACTCTCCGATTTCAGATTTTCCCTATCATCTTTGTCATACCATTTCCTCAAATATCCAAGAGGATTGTAGCCAAATACATAATTATTTCAGTCGAATACTTAAAAGAATGAGTGGAAGCTAAACCCGTTTAGTCATTTACTAAAGAAAAAGTAGCTAATTTTATTTATCAAAATATTGTGACAAGATTTGGATGCTCCTTAACATTGTTGTAGAAATTCATGACTGAACACAAAAAAATGATAAATTATCACCCACAAATAAATGGCGTGGCTGATTTGTTTTAATAAACGTTGCATAAAGGACTCACAAAAATATGTGGAGTCAATAGAGATGACTAGGATGATAAAATGGTATGTGTTTTATAGGAATTTAGGATTTATTATAAATAATTAAGGCACATGGTCCTTTTAAGCTAGTATTTTATTAAGAAGCTGAAATTACATTACATTTCTCAACACTTGCATCAAATCTGTTAGCCATTTTAAAGTTTGACATCGACAAATTCCAGAAACAACACAACTAACAACTACATAAGCTAGAAGAAGACTATCTGCACACACTCCATTATCAAAAAGTGTATAAACAACCACAAAAAGTATGGCATGAATAAAATATTAAACAAAGAACTTAAACAATGATACCTCACATTACTATATGACAGTTGAAATAAAGGATAGCCTAGAAAACTTGAAATTGCATGGATGGGTACCTTTATAGTCAATGATATCTTACCATTAAGTGTACTTCAATTGAGAATTCTTCAAGGATGGTTATTCAACTTAATGGTAAATAACACTTGTTAAAAGAAATATAAAGAATAACAAAATCAACATCTCCACGGGTGAAAACCTCATCAAGGCACCAAAGGGCATGGGTTTTTTTTGAAAACCACTCTTTGGAAGTCGAATTGTATGATTCTTTTACAATAACTTAAAGCTAGTATTTTTAAAACAAGTTTAAGATTGAATTCAGTAATGAAAGTTTTAGTTCTCAAAGTAGGTATAATAAAAAAGTCGGTCAACAAATAACTACAAGGGAAAGAATTATCACAAGCATAATAAATTATCATGGATCAAGTTGAGGATCTATGAATTCTAGTAGATAAAAGAAATCCCAAAAAAATTAAATAAAACGATAGAGAGATTATGACCAAGAAGGTAAAACAAAGGAGTGACCAATATACCACAAGTATTATAAAAAAATATAATATTTCCAACTCGATTAAAAAAGCTGAACAAGATTCTCAAGTTTCCATGTCAAGTACAAGACTACCTGACGCAACTTGTGCCTCAAATCTATCGAGAATTTGAAAATGAACAAAATTTTCAAAGTGTGTAACTTTTTTAGTAAAATATAGCACCCAAAACCCAAAAGTGCCATGACGATAGACTATTGAGCTCAACACATGCAAAAATTATTTTTTGCACTGCAATTAAGATGTTGGGACAACCATAGATGGACCCATATGATCAAAATAATGTCACACAATGTCAAAAATACATGTTTAAACCATAGACTCTACCAATGCAACAAATTTTCACACCTACGCATAAAATCACTAAAATTACAAAAAATATCTAGCTCTCTAATTTTTCCAACCTTGAAGTATATGATTCTAACCTACTATACTATTTGAAACAGAGATAACTCAAATAGGATTTCAAGATGCCACCCCACAGAACATAGACATATACTAAACAAACATTGGTTGAACCTTAAATGAAGATCATATTTAACATGTTTACAACTATATAATTTGAGTTTTATATCCATAATATTAGGCAAGCCAAGATAGAAGAGACATCTTGGTATAAACACTAGGCATCATTAAAAAAGGGATACCTTATCGACAAGAAATGGTGGGCTAAAACAAAGAAATTATATACTGTAGGTATTTGAGACTACTTTGGTTCTCCATAAATTGAAAAATTTCAAGCCATGGAAGAGAAGGCTACAAAATTCATTGTTAATCGATTCCATGAAGGAGTCCTTTGTCAAGAAAGGCCCATAGAAATTATTACGGCTACAAATCAAAAAATCATTAGTCTTCCACAGAAGGGTGATAAAATACCTAGAATAGTCAAATATATTACTTGGTTATGGTGGTTTGTAGGAGGAGCAAACACAAGGAGTTATAAAGGATTGATCATCAGCCAAGTTACAAACCCAAAGATCAAGTGGGATTATACATTTTTTTCTTTGTCCCTTACTTTAGTGGTTCAGGTTTTGATTTTTAAACTAAGCATGCTGGAAGCAATTGTCTAGATTGTGAGGATAAGAAAGAGGTATAAATCAGAAATCCATGTTATCAACATCATTAACACAAGCTACAAGTAATGCCAGAACTCTGATAAGGAAATCCACTTTCCCTCCTTACTAATGTGGATTTCTCTCTTGTAGGTTACATTCGTCAGGGAGACTGTGTTTACAAAGAAATCGATAACCATAATGAAGAATTTTAGATGTTTTTCTAGAAATTGGTAGGGTAATACAAGGTCTTTGAAACTAGATGAAATGTTCCATAATTGGCTAGTGAACTTCAATAATGTGACTCACACATGGAGAGTATCCTAACAAATCCGTTAGGCTCTACCTAGAAAATCCACATTCAAGTGGGATTATACATGTCAATTTTGATAACCTGTAGCCTAAGGACCTTTCATGGTAGCCATCAACCTTATAAATGTTTAATGAGCTCAATTGACAAACAAACACATTATCTCCAATTATAGATGTAGTCTTGAAGCCTTAAAAAGCTAACACCTTGCCATTGGATGACAGAAAACATGAGGAAGAAAGAGAGGTTGAAATTTACATGATCTTGTTCAAGGTTGACCTCTCATCCCTAATTGAGTTGACTACAAAGAATCAATCAATAGGGGTCATAGAACCTGTACTTGACTAACCTTAATCTCTGGGCATCACAATCTCTCGGGATGAACTAGCAATAAGTATTACAAGGAATTACACTAGATGACCCCAAGCTATAGCACAAAATAAACTCCATATGCAAACAAGTATTGAAGGAAACAATGTAAAAGGGAAAGTTGACTCACTAACAAACACAAGCCAATGACTTCATGGGTTCGTTTATAAGTCCACCAATATTGGAATTGCTCAACTAGGACAAATAGGATTTTATTGAGATAGTAAAGCACAAAATGATGGCCAAGTAGGAATTGGAAAGGAAATACACTTGAAGCCAAAAAAATAGAACCTATAGAAGTAGTCCCTATCACTAGTACAATGGGACAAAAAAGGATAGTTAAAAAGTTGAGTATGAAATAGAATAAGGTCCTAGATGACCTAATCGTTGATTCTCCACATGTCGAGTTGATCTCAAGAGACGAAGAGGTTGTTCTACTCCAATGTAAACGTAAAGAAGTTGAAGTGCAAGCCCAATGGATGTCATGAAAACATATTGAATCACAACATATGGACATCATTGTTGAGATCAAGGTGGGCCATCTTGAATTTAGTGTACTTAATGGGCTACCCCAAAAATAACAATAGTCACAATAAATGGTGTATTTGACCCAAATAGTGAGACAAAACCCTATTTCAACATCAACAAAAAGGAACCATCAACAAACTAAGAAGGAAAAATCAAAGAAACCTAATTGTTCTCACCCTAAACTGACAAAAATAATGTAGGATATAGCAAAGGCGTTGTAAAACTAGGTTTTCATGATGCTCTGGTAAGCTATAAAGGAAGAAAATTTTCGATGAAATAAATCGAGGAAGGTAGTCATCTAACTACAACTAAGAAAGAAAAATGGACAAGCAGTCTAGTTATGTGCATTACATTATCCATGTAGAAATAACAGTTTAGTTGTCCAAGCCCACCAAATGACCAGCTGGATGCGATGAAATAGTTGGTTCATCACCTTATTGTTGAAAATTTATAGTCAAGATCACAAGTCGAAGAACCCTAAAAGTAGACCCAAAAACAGAAGATAAAAGAGTTATCTTCCATAGTCAAGTAGGATTCCAGTTCATTGAAACAAATAAAGGGTAAACTGGAGAAAATTATGGATAGGGAATCTACTATTAATGTTGTCCTTAATAATTGACCAAATTAATTTTCGTCCACATATAGCTGATAGAGAATCCAACAAGTACTTATCAAGGACTTTTTAGATTGAAAACAATGTGTATTTGAACCAAGAGTAATATCAAATTTGGAAAATCGATTTATATATTAAAATAAGATAAAAACATAGATGATACAAGAAGAATTTCAACAGTGGAGGGAAGGAAAGAAGCCTTGAAATGATATTGATTATCTACATAACATCCATATCAAAATATAAAGGTTAGAAAAATAGGATACCCCATCTTTGTTGGCATTCAAAAACATTTCACTATACAACAAGATGAGTTACTTAGCCAAAATGAAGGCTCTTAAAGTGCAAGCACAATATTTAGCTAGGGACTGGTTAAAATTTGATGAATATCTTCAAGAGCTTGTATCAATCATATATCAGACAACACTTGGTGATAATCCACCACTTGCACTGTCATGTCAGCCACCTCCTCCATGATAAAAGTACTAGTTTACTTCATTGATGATGTCAAAATGTGGTCCTTCTTTGCAACCAAAACAATTAACTACCATAGAAATAGAATTCAAAGGATTGAAGTGGTCACCTCGAGAGAGAAGAAGATGGTGGACTTGAATTTTGTACATATTCATATCATTGAATGGAATGAATGAGGTTAAATAGATATAATTGGTTGAGTAGCTAGCACGAGTCGCTTCACCAACTCATGCCAATCTCGTATCAACACAGTCACACTAAATTTTTTTTAGCACCCAATTAATTATTCTTATTCTTTTATTAATCTCTAGCCCCTTTTAAAAATTACTTTTGTAAATGTAACGTCTCCACATCTGCCTTTATTCGGGATGAAGAAGGAATAAAGGGTGGAGGGGATGTTGGAGGGGATAGTCAATGTAGTCTACTAACCTTGTCAACTCAAGATACTCAATTGAGATTTGGTATATATTTTAAGTGAGTGGAATCATTGTCTAGTCAGTTGGACGAGTCGATTAGTTACTATAACCATTGTAATTTCCTAATGGAAATATAAATATGTGTGTACTTAACATGAAGAGTTTGTTCGTTTCTATCGTATAATATAATATAAGGGTGATTTTTTTTATTATCCACGACTTCTATTATATCTTTTCTTACTTGCTCGTTATGTCTATTGTATAGATTACTTGGTACAGATTGTTAGTAAATGATGCATATTTTTTGCTAGACTACAGTAGTCACCCCCTGCAGTTAGTAAGACATTTTTCGAATGTTCTAATGAAACTTATGAGTAAAATAGTTCTCATAAACATGTAAGTCCTTATTTCTAGTTTGGATTACAAAATTTTGTTTCATTGAATTTACAAGTATGCAATGAAGCTTGTAGCATCCTTAGTATTTAATTCCATGATATTTATTAATAATGGAAAAATCATAACCATATAACAATTAATAGACTATGAGTCACGAGCCTCACCCTCTCCTAACAATGTGTTACCTATTGTTTGATCAAAACAATAAATAGTCTTGTCCTTCACTGAAGTCGGGCTTGGAATCATCAAAGGTTCCACTCTCCTAGGTACATACCTTGGAGATCCCCCTATCATGAATTCTTTTTCTTTATCTTCTTTAAGAGTAGTAACCATCTCCTCTAGAAAATCATCTTAGTGACATCAAATAACATAAAATGAATTAGAAATGGATTTCACAAATGATACAACCATTTTACCATATGCTACCACTCAAGCTCCCTTCCTATACCTCCTCCTCATTTCATCTCACATAAAGTGATGGAAACACTTACATTTCAAAACATGGCTCTATAAATGCATGTATGTTATATTTCACCTTGTACTATGTTCGCTATGTTAGTTTTCATTCTTGCTATGTAGATTACATCCTCCTCATCTTCAAAGAAACATACTCCTTATGAAACACCAACCAACATAAGGACACTAGAGGGAAAAAAATAATTAGAAGGGAGAAAGAGAAAGAGGAAATACCTTACAACCACAATTATTCCTAAGGTAAGGCCCCCATGTTCTCTTTTTGACACACTAATCCCTCCCAACCACTAATGCCACACGATGTATGATTTGAAGGTTCTTCTTCCCTCAAGAACCCCCATTACTCCCCACTCCATTAGGTAATAGAGCTACTTCGTAAAGTAATAAGGGTTTAAGAACCAACCATCCATGTGCCATTTCTTTGAAGCATGGACATTATATGCATCATTTCCTCGACCTCCAATATCATGATGCATACATTTCCCTTTGTTTTTCCTTAATAATTGCACCACCACTTCCACCAGCCTTGTATGATGATTATGCCCCATCTACCATATATTACATAACTACCTTTGTCAATCAATGGACGTCACACCTTTATTTTATTTTTATTGAGGACACTCATCTCACCTATATGTGTCTTGTACTCATCACATACCATCAGCATCGCAGGACCTCAGTGACTTCTCTCCTCCGCCCCTCAAGTGTCCATTCTTCCTTAGAGTGTGATTGCACTTAAGACACAAAGTAACTTTATCATTTCAAAGAAAGAACCCACCCCTAGTATGCTTCCCAAAATAGACTTCAACCATCAGAAGTTTGAACTACCCCACCACCTCGACCTAACAAAAATATTCTTCCACCACCCAATATTGATGACATGTAGAATCAAGAGAATATTTACTATATTTCCCCATCTATAAGGGAAATGATACTAGTTTTTTTCTCATCATTATATGGTTTTAAGATTAACCCACCTCATCTACGTTGTGTGGCCCTATAGAACCTAGTACGATATCACAACTTTTCATGTCCACTAGTACTTCTTTACACCCACCATTTGCTCCTGACCCATTAATGACACCATAACTCTTGTCGAGTGTTTTCCACTTAGATGAGGAGATCATTTGGGCCATGAGAACACTAAATTTTTCTCAGGATTCCATGAACCATCACTCCTTCTTACCTCAAGGTGCACTTACACTTTTCATTCTCACTAATCATGTTAACTAGTTTAAAATCTTGGTTATTTCTCTTTATGCATTTGAAGATGTAATATGGCTAACATATATCTAATCATAAAAGTTTACTTTTGAATGAAGCCCAACATGATTAAAGAAATAAATTTTTGGGAAACTTACTTACATGAAGAAGTTTCCACCTATAATGTGTTATTCAAACAGTGTCATGATATTTTAAGTTGGTTATATGAAAAACTTCATGGCCTATGATGAGCCCCAAATTTGGTAACATTTTGGGCTCATTTGGCCTAACTACCTTTGCTCAATCCTTCATTTTTCATAACTTATGCATCATTTTTTAGTATGTTTATGTCATTTGTACGAATAAGGGCAGTCACTATTCCTAGGTGGCTAGCACGTGCTCATTTCAGGTTTTTTGACACATGATTGGAACAAAACTGAGCAGATAAGGACCAGGAGACAGCCAAGACGGGGTTGAGGATTCGTAGGAGGGTTGTCCACAGCATTAAATGGCCTTCCTCGGGATCTTCACCCCCAACTCCGAGCTCCAGCAGCCACCACAACCGGATTTAAAGACAACCAAACGGATTTTGAGGAAGCAGCAGCTCACTTCTAGTTTGGTCAGCCAATCCCCACTGATTTAGGAGACCAGCTTGGGGCCTCGAGATGTATAAATGATAGGGCTTTAGCCTTCGAAAAGGACTTTTGAAACATTGTTGCACATCCTACATTATGAGCTGCTAGCTTAGTTTTGCTCTTTTGTAGCCATTATTGGCATGCTATTTGACTTATGATTATTATTTTTTAATGGAAAGCAGTCAGATTTGATCTCAGTTCTGAGCTTTTAAAGGAGCCATAGCTCTCGGGGTTGGGCCCAACCTGAGAGCCTAAGGCCTCCTTCCTTTGTATTGTTATCTTTTCTTTCAGCATTATGGTTTTTATTTACATGCATTCGAAACACAGTTTGTTGAATCAGATTTCTTGGTGTGGTTAAGTAGGTCATTGGTGGAAGATAGAGTTTCTTTAGTTGTTTAGAATAAATTGAAGAGATTGGAGTTGATAAAAGTTCCAGAAAAGGGTTGCTTGCACACTCATTTTCACCTCTTTCTAGGGGCTGGAATTGCAGACAGTGCTACCCACCAAAAACATTGGTTTACGAGTACATGCAATTTGTGGTGCAATATTTTTGTTTGTAGAAGTTGTACATGCGTTCAGACCTCTTGGAATATTTCCTTGCTTCAGTACTATACATGGTTTTCCTTAAGAATAACGTTGTTGTTCATTGGTTCCATTAAACAGTTAGGAATGTTTTGATTATATGCAAGACGTGGAAGAATTTGAATCAGTTTGCACTTTGCAGTGCTACTCCCTCACTCTCCCATCCTTCTAAGCCGTGCCCAGGCCAACTACTCATCTTCCAATTAAACCCCTTGTCTCTCAGCCACTCTACCACCCACGTTATCCCACCTTTTTGGCCTTCCATTCCCTCTACCCTCCTTTAGACAAACCAGCTTAGCACACCCCCTCATCATCTCATCTCTCTGCCACTAAGGCATTACAAATCCCTCTACTACCTCCCTATCCACCCATGCAGCCTCTTCCACTCACCCATCACCCAAAAATTTGATTGTAGAACATCCTGTAGGAATTACTGAACATCCTGTAGAAGTTCTGAAACATCCTGTAGAACCCCTGCAGACTTCCTGTAGAAGCTCATAAATGCGGCCTCTTGGTAGCCAAACTTTGTGAAACTCTCTGGAAGGGTGTTAGGGACCCCTTAGACCCTCTTTGAACTTTCCCAGCCTTTTTCAAGCCTTCCTCCTCCTTGAGCCACCTCTGCACAGTAAAAAAAACTAGTTAAAAGCTCATGCATGATAATTCTAATAATTGAGACAAAAATAAAAAAAGTTTTTTCTTCAGATAGAGGTAGTCTAAACACCTGCATTTCACCTTCATAGAAGTAATGGCATCGCTTTCAGTAGTTTTCACCCCCATCTCTGCATCAGTAAGACTAGCTGGTAGAATTAGGGTTTGCTAGGGTTTGCGTTTCTTGTTGGCTTTCAGTTCCTTTTTGCAAATAGATTAGCTTCTTTTGATATTAGCTTTCGCCCATCAGTTCAAAAGCTTCTTCTAAGAGCTCATAGAAGTTGGCTTGAGCCCTAGCAGACTTGTGCCAGCTGACCAAGTGACAGCTGCGACAAGAGCTAGTACTTGTGCATACAGCACCGTCGCTTCCAAGTTTGTTACGAACTACCGGGTTGATAAAACTAAGAAGGAAGCTCCAGGAGTTGTAGCATTATTGCTACAATACTGGAGCCCACCATCTTTTTGGCGCCGCTACCGGGGAAGCGTCAGAGTATTAGTGATTGTTGCTTTTCTTCTACTTTCCTACTCTCGCCTTCTGCTAAGTAGTATTTCATTTCCATTCTGCAATTTCCTTTCTGCAAAAGTAGTATAGACATTTCCTGCTTTCATAGATTAACATTTCAATTCCGCAATTTCATTTCTGCAAGCGTAGATTAGCATTTCAATTCCGCAAGCGTAGCTTAGCATTTCATTTATGCAATTTCATTTGAGAAAAATAGATTAGTTCTTTCATGCTTTCATTTCAATTACGCATTTCCATTTCAGCAAGATAGTTAGTTGCAGTTCAATCTGTTTTAGTTTTGCAGGTACCAAAAAAAACAAAAGCAATCAGAAGTCTTTTCATTTCATGCCTCGTAGAAATCAAGATAAAACAGGAAAATTCTTACCCAACACCCCCACCACATCACTGAGTCACCCTTCTCTCTTCTTTGGTGATAGTGATCCAGAAGAACCTATAGGTGAACCTCCTGAGATATACGAAGATCCTATAGCAGAAGAAGAGTTAGAGACCATTCCATCTGAAGCTATGGCTGACAATAGGGGAGAAGATGAGAGAATTGAAGGTGCCTTCCCCATCTGAGAGACCAATGGAGACATGAAAATGAAGAACATCAGCCCCTCCGCTTTACCTCACTTCCATGGCCTGACTACTGAAGACCCTGATACCTTCATGTTTGAGTTTGTCGTCCTTTGTCGAACCTATGATTATACCGAGGATGAGCAAAAACTGAAACTCTTCCCCTCTACCCTTAAGGATGCAGCACTACGCTGGTTCATGGGCTTACCTGGGAACAATATCACCACTTGGGCGCAGATGCAGCAAGCTTTCAATACCAAATACCGGGACTACTGTAGGTCCAAGGAAACCAAGGGAGAAATCTTTCGGATGACCATGGGGAATGATGAGTCTTTAGAAGATTACGAGGAAAGGTTCCAACTCAGCTATAAAAGGGCCAGGTGCACACTTAACCCTGAATCCCTCAAGTTGGTCCTGCTCCGAGGAGTCCCTGAAGACCTCTTGGATACCCTTCACATGCTAGCTGGAGGGGATATTTACCAACTACCTTATGAGGACATAAAGACTGTGTTTAGAAACCACTCTAGGGCAGCCCGGAAAAGAGGTAGAGGAAACCTCCTCTCAGCTGGTATTCCTTTCTCCAAACATGAGTTTGCAAATCAATTAGAGGACCTCAAGAGTGAGGTGAGACAGACCATCGCCATGCAACTTGATACATTCCGAATCCAGCAGAAGAAGGAGGAAGCTGAGAGGGCTTTGGCTATCTTCTGCCCTAGGTGTACAAGGAAACACCCTAAGAACGAGTGCCCATTACATTCAGTAGAGGTATGTTTTGTCTGTGAGGAGGACCACCCCACAAACCAATGTCCAACTTTACCTGGGCTTAAAGCCATGTATCAAGGGACAGAAGTGCCCACTGAACCTCTCTATTTCCTCAACCAAAGAAGGCCACATGGACCTAGACCTTACCAACAGGGGATGCAAGGGACACCCCAAACCTATTACAGCCCCAACCAATCTGCTCCAATGCCTTCCTGGAGACCCCCTGTTCATCCTTCTTGGTCTATACCTCCTCCATGGTCTTACCCACCTCAGTACCATACTCAACCCACTACTCCTTCGTTTCACTCACATGCTTAGCCACAGCCTCAGTGGAATGCACCTCAACCAGGGTGGAGGCCCCAGTACAATACTCCTCCTGCCATTTTGCCTCCACCACCGGCTCAACCACAACCATTACCTCCTGCTCCTCCAAGGCAACCCCAAATTCCTGCTCAACCGAACCCAAACCCCAACAACAGATAGGCCCAACAGGTATATATTGGGGAAACATCATGCCCTACCTATGCTGTGGAGATCTGGGAGATCAATCTGTGATCTGGAAAGACTCTTTCGGATCGCCAACCTCCTCCCCCAGAGGACGAGGAAGATAAACAGGAAAGTGAACCAAAGGCTATTCCACCCTTTCCTGAGAGACTAACGGCCACCACACAACCCAACCCAGAGGAGGATGAGCTTCTGGGGGAACCCAAACAGTTATGTGTGAGAATACCACTTCTCCAAGCCATCAAAGATGTACCGATATACAACAAACGGGTTAAGGAAAATTGTTTCAGACACCCAGGCAGGTGAAAAAGAGATGCTTCAACCATCAATGTCATGGGACAACTGTCTGATATTATGTTGGGGCAGGCCATCTGCCCAAAGTATCTGGATCCTGGGAGTCCTGTAGTGGATGTCCACATCATTGGCACCATCATACCTCACACATTGATTGATTGGGGGGCTGCCATTAATGTGATGACCATAGATACAATGCTCAAACTCAACCTTCAGGGTTCCCTAAGAAAGACCTCGACAGTCCTACAACTAGCAGATCGCTCCACTGTGATTCCCGAAGGGATTGTAGAGGATGTCTTGGTCTCTGTTGACTCTTGGGAGTACCCTGCAGACTTTTTGGTTCTGCAACCAAAGGCAAAGCTTACTGGATACCCTCTCATTTTGGGAAGGCCTTGGTTAGCCACTGCAGATGCTTACATAAGCTGCCGTGCAGGAAACATGACCATCAAAAATGGTCCTATGTCCAAGCAGCTAGTCCTGTACCCTCCTGCCCAACCCTTATTAGAGCATGACTTACCACTTTGGTTGGAGGAAGGAGAAGAGGATGAGGTGTACTCAGCACCTTTGTGCACCCTAGACACCACTAGGGGAGGCCTCCCAACAGAGGATGATTTGATTGAGACCTTGATCCAGACTCCACCTCCCAGTGCATTGTCCTTAGAGGAATTGGTGGAGGATGCCCAAGCCAGCACCTTAGTGGACCTTTTTGTGACCGACCCTGTCACTCCCAGAGTCAAAAATGTGGAGTTTGGTCCTAAGAGAACATTAAAGATCAGCTCCTCCCTATCTCCTTCCCAGGAAAAGGAGCTGTGTAGTCTGTTGGCCAGTCATCTAGATGCTTTTGCTTGGAACTATAAGGAGATGAAAGGAGTTCATCCTTCGGTCTGTACCCATCACATCTACATCAAAGAAGACCGTAAACTGGTTAGGCAACCCCAAAGGAGAATGAATCCAGCCCTTAAGGACATCGTCAAGGAGGAATTACAAAAACTGTTGGATGCCAGATTCATTTACCCCATCTTAGATAGCGAATGGGTGTCCCCTTTGGTGTTGGTTCCCAAGAAAAACGGGAAGTGGAGAATCTGTGTGGACTACCAAGAACTGAACAAGGCCACCAAGAAAGACCATTTTCCTCTACCCTTCATAGACCAAGTGTTGGATGGATTGGCAGGAAAGAAGTTTTTCTCTTTCCTGGATGGGTTTAGCGGGTATAACCAGATCCAAATCAGCCTGGAAGACCAAGATAACACCACCTTCACTTGTCCTTGGGGTACCTTTGCTTACCGAGTTCTTCCCTTTGGACTATGCAATGCTCCTGCCACCTTCCAGAGAGCCGTCTTGAGCATCTTTTCTGAGCTGGTCCATGATTCGGTGGAAATCTATATGGATGACTTCACTCCTTATGGGTCCAACTTCCAGGAAGCATTGTCCAATCTGGGAAAAGTCCTAACCAAGTGCATTGAGATGAACCTGTCCCTTAGTCCTGAAAAGTGTGAATTCTTGATGACTGAAGGGACTGTGCTAGGCCATGCCATTTCTTGTCAAGGATTACAGGTGGATCCTAACAAAATTGCTCTCATTAAGAATGTTCCACCTCCTCAAAAGGTAAGAGATGTTCGAAGTTTCTTAGGATTAGCAGGATATTATAGGAGATTCATTAAAGACTTCAGCAAGCTAGCCTCGCCATTGTTTGGCCTCTTGGCAAAAGATGTTGAGTTTAAATGGACTGACGATTGTTAGAAGGCTCTGAATGAATTAAAGGACAAGTTGGTGTCTGCCCCAATCTTAAGAGGTCCAAACTGGGCCCTACCTTTCCACATCCACACTGATGCCTCGAACAAAGCCATAGGGGCATCCTTAGGACAAGTTGAACAAAAACTTCCATATGCCATCTACTTTGTCAGCAAAAACTTATCCAAGGCAGAACTGAATTACACTGTAACTGAGAAAGAATTCTTGGCTGTGGTCCATGCACTGAACAAACTCCGACATTATATCACTGGATATCAAACATTTGTACATACTGATCATGCTACAATTAGATATTTAATGAATAAACCGGATGTGAATGCTCGTATTATTAGATGGTTACTTTTGTTGCAGTAGTTTGATTTGACTATTATTGACAAGCTAGGTAAGGAAAATGTTGTTGCTGACTTTTTGTCTAGATTGGATTTACCTGCAGGAGAGGATGGGACAGTGGATGACCAGATGCTAGATGAACATCTGTTTGCTATCTCAATACTCTCTCCATGGTTTGTTGATATAGCAAACTACCTTGTCTCAGCACAGTTTCCTCCGCACCTATCCTCAAGAGAGAAGAGGAGGATCATACGGAAGAGTGCCTCATTTACTTGGATCGGGGGCAACCTATTCAAGCTTGGCCCTGATCAGATCTTAAGGTGTTGTGTAAGGGTGGAGGAAGTCTTTGATATCCTCCTAACCTGTCATGACGGGCCTTGTGGAGGACATTTTGCAGCCAAAAGGACTGCCTTCAAAATCCTGCAAGCAGGCTACTATTGGCCCACGCTTCATCAAGATGTCAGAAGGTATATCAGCCAATGTGACCGATGCCAAAGGATGGGGAAACCGGCTCCAAGGGACGAAATGCCTCTCCAACCTCAAGTGACTCTTGAGCCATTTGAGAAGTGGGGTATGGATTTTGTGGGACCGATCAATCCTCCTTCGACGCAAAAGTCTTACATCATTGTGTGCACAAACTACCTGACAAAGTGGGCAGAAACCAAGGAAATCAAAGCAGCAATAGAAGAAAAGGTGGCCGAGTTCTTAAGAGAAAACATCTTCTACAAATTTGGCTACCCAAGGGAGTTAGTCACCGATCAAGGAAGCCAGTTCACCTCCAACTTAATTGAAGACCTACTCGCTCATCACAAAATCAAACATAGGACTTCCACCCCCTATCATCCTCAAGCAAATGGGCAAGTGGAAGTCACCAATAGAGCATTAGAAGGGATCTTGACTAAGGTGGTGAGCAGCAGCAGGAAATATTGGGCAGATCGTCTGGTTGAGGCCACATGGGCTTACAACACCACTTGGAAGACCACAACTGGCTTCACACCTTATGAGCTGGTCTATGGGAAGAAAGCTTTGCTGTCAATTGAGTTTGAATACAACACCTTGAGGATGGCAGCTCAGCTGGACCTGGATCTCAGCCATGCCCAACAAGAAAGACTATTGCAGCTGAATGGATTGGACGAGCACCGAATGCAGGCCCTTCTCCACTCAGAAGTGGTTCAACTTCAGAGGAAGGTGTGGCATGACCAACACCTCAATGACAAGCAATTTCAGCCGGGAGATTGGGCGCTGTTGTATGATTCCAGGCATAAGGATTTCAAGGGGAAGCTGAGAACCAGATGGTTGGGACCATATGCAGTGGAAAAATGTAATGACAATGGATCTGTTCTTATTCGGACCATTGATGAGGAGGCCATCCCTATGCTTGTCAATGGGCATCGCCTAAATATCTACAGAAAACCTCTGTCAAGGCAAGAATTCATCAAAACTGTGGAAAAATTAGTGCTGGTCATAGAGAAGGGTTCTGCCTCTGTTTTGGGCATACCTTGAAGATCTTTAAAAAAAAAAAAAAACAAAGAAAAAAAGAAAAATAAAGATGCTTGGGTGAAAACCTTTCTGAGGCTCCCAAGGCAGGTGGTAGGGGTGAAAACCTCATTGAGGTGTCCCTACTATCTTTCTGAGAATGTTTGAAAAAGACCCTTGAGTGAAAACCTCTTTGAGGCGCTCGAGGCAGATGGCAAGGGTGAAAACCTCATGGAGGCGCCCCTGCTGTCTTTCAAAAAAAAAAAAAAAAAAAAAAGAGAAAAAAGAAACACAAACAAAAAAAAACAGCGAAAGCAAGTTCACAATGTGGCAGTGCATGCAGGTTGCAGGTATTCTATGAAGGAAAAGAGGCCCCTCAACTCAAAGACAAGGGTCCCTACTATGCTACCAGGTGACCTCACCAGCACCTCCTCCGGAAACACTCATCTTCTCCAAGGTCTGGGCACGATTTGATCACAGTTTAGCCTTCTACAGGAAGCTACAGGACTTTCTACAGGAAGTTCTGTATTTCTACAGGAAACTTCTTGTAGAAGTTTTGGACGGCCCAGAACTAACTGTGTGGGGAGATCTAATGCCCGAGGTCCAACACAGAGGCATGCAAGCTAATATTTTCTCCATCACGCACTGCTGTCACCTCCTTCTACCACCCCAGTTGCCATGCAATGAAAATACCTGCACAGTCAAAACAGAACATTGAATTATCAGAGGAAGCAATTCTCAAATGAAAAAAGTTGCAGAGACACCATGCACTACTTATCAAAGCCATCCGAGGGCCCTGTGATTGTGATCGTGATGCCACCGTCTCCACTGTCTCAGTGTGCACCCGAGGAGGAAAAACTGCTACAGGACATCCTACAAGAATCCTGTAGCAGTTCATCCAGCTAGAGTGTACACCATCAAAGCACCTGCAACACATAGAGTGGGCACATGCACCACCCGCAGCCGAGTCACAAGCTTCGTCATCAGCAGCAGTCTGCAAGGAAGGATCCCCGGGCCTGTGCAAATAGCAGCAACAAGCAAATCCAATCACCTTCTTCCCAAAACCTGGAAACAACGTCGCGGCCGCACAGGTAAGTGCCTCGCCCTTTCTTTCGTCAAATTACATGAATAATACTCTAGAATGTTTGCAAGTGTGGAAATGAATGGGTTGAGCAGTCGGGTAGCCATTCAACTGGCCACCACGACCAGTCAGATGGTCTAGTCAGATTTGGAAAGTGGTGGTCGTGGCAAGCAAAACGGGTAAGGGACACGTGAGAAGCGTCCAGTCGGGGAGAAGCAGTGATTTAACGGAAATGGCGGCGGTAGATCTGTGGGGAATGATGCGGCAGTTAGGGAGATTTGCAGTGAAATGAGTAGGTGACATCGTCCAACGATCCGGCAGGGACAACTCACCCCCGCGCCACGAGTTCGGCCGGGATTCAAATCCACCGCCTAGATCGTCACTCCACTCATTTATCACCAGCCGTTTTGCAGTCGAGTAGCGTCTAAATTTCTCTGAAGCTCGTTACTCCAAGTCCTCGGCTCGTTCAGACGTCTAGTGGTGACACAGAAGGAGCAGAACCACTGACGTGCTCTTCGGAACCTGTGCGCAATTTCTACAGGAAGCTCGCCGCTACGAAGGAAAGTTGGTCTATTCACGTCAAAGGTGGCGAATTGGAAAAGGTAAGCCTGAACCTATTCCTCCCATGCAATTGGTTTAAAGGGTGGCGAAACCGACGTCCTCAAAAATGTAAAACTATAGTCTTCCTTTTGCATGAAAGTTGTCGTCGAAGCATATGCTGGGTTTTCTACAGGATGTGGTGTATAATCGAGCCCCTGTCAAGGCTCATCTGTAGCTAGCCAGAATTCACGAATTGTGTGCGTGACAGAGGCGTAGTTCTACGCTCTGTCCCAAAGAAATCCGAAAGACCATCTTTTGATACGCACCTGCCACCTCCGGTTGACATAGCAGGCTTTCACCATGCCGGGCGGATTCATCAGAAAAGAACCGACAGACTCCAAGAAACTACGGGAGAACCCGGAGGTGGTAGAATTTTTCACTCGGGCGCGATGGATGTCGTTCTGTGACAAAATTCAAGGCTATGATGATGAGGTGGCAGAGGAGTTCCTGCGAGCGTTGAAACCAAAATCAAAAACGCTGGCCATTGTTAATTTCAGGGGTTTGAATCTCAGACTCACCCCACAATTCATCAGCAAGGTCACTGACCTCCCAATGGGGGTACCATGGGACAAGGAGGAAAGGAAATTAGGCCAGAAGGCTAAAAAGGAGTTCTTCCCTCTGGAGGAGTAATTCTCAGAGGATAAGAACGGGGTTCACAGAGCTAGCTTACAGCCACTTTGGAGTGAGGTCAGCCTCCAAATTATGAAATACATCACATGCGAAGGACGGTTCAGCATTGTATATGGGTACCATTTCCGGCTACTCACTGAATTGAGACACCAAATGGACCTGCCTTCAGAAAACAAACTAAGTATTCCTTACTTCCTCCTGCAGTCTATGACTGAATGTGCCACCAAGTTAAAAGAGGGCATGCCAGACCAGGTAGCCCATCATGGGCTCATTAAGCTCCTCATGGAGGATGCACTCCACACCTACACAGTCCCGCTCTCATGGGCAGCCTTCCGAAATCTGACTAAGAATGGCGATATCAAGATGTTGACCGAGGAGCTCACCACCTCCAGCAGCGAGGAAAAGGAGCCAGTACACATAGAGAAGAAAGGGAAAGGCCAAGAACCTGCGGCCAAAGCACCAAAGAAAGAACAAAAGGGGAGGCAAGAGAAACCCCAAGTTGTCGAAAGGAGGGTGACAAATCCACATTGACACCCAGAGAGAAAAGGCTACAGAGTAGGATGGAAAGAACTGAACCCATCCACGTCAGTAAAGGCACCTCGAAAGCAGCTTCAACCAAGTCAAAAGGCAAAGCACCCTCAGTCAAACAAGCTAAAACGGTGCCACCTGTTTCTACAGGAAAACCAAAAACGGCTTCTACAGGAAGCCAGAAATTAGCTGATACGAGGCCTTCTACAGGAAGCCCTGAGAAAGGAAAACCAAAGGAAAAGAGAGCCGAAATTCTTGCAAGGGAGGCAGCAGCCGTGCTAGCCACCCTCAGTACACCTCCTAAGCCGAAGGAAAAGTGAAAGAGGGAGGCCCCTCTATATTTCAAAGCCAGGAGAAGTGTGAGAATCAAAACGGGCAAGCCCCAACCTCCATCCAGCAGCCCAATTACTATAGAAGATACCCCTACCTCACCAAGGGAGAGGTCCCCCTCAAAAATATCAGTCACTTATGAGTGGGGGAGCCCAAAGACAACTACTTGGAAGGAGAAGATAGACCGGTTGGCTTCAAAAGCCCGGCTACAGGATGCTGGGGCCGCTCTACAGGAAACACTAGCCTGGCTTAAGGAGACAGAGAGGATGGAGGGAGAGGCACCCTCATCACCACTTAGGAAAGATGAAGTAGAGCCACCAAGGGAAGAAGAGAAAGAGCATATTCCAGAACCAAGCCCCCAGCCAAGCTTGAGCTCGTATTATAACTTTTTGGAGGCTGGGAAAATTATTCCATAAAAATTCACCGTGCCGCTTTTCTTTGCATTGGAGGAAGCAATTGTGAGAACCCACACGTGGATGAAAATAGCTAAATCAAAAGGTGTGGTAGATATAGGCCCCTTGGAGGAACAACTGAAGGAGGCAAGAAAGGAATTAGCTATGGCTAAACACGTGGCAAACTGCCAGCGGGTGTTCCTACAAGAAGAGAATGAGAAACTTAGACTGCAGCTACAGGAGCTGAAGAAGGAAAGGGCACATCCTCACGGGACACTACAGCAGAACATCAAGGCAGAGAAGGACTGCAAGTTGGTCTTGGGGAGCCAACCTCGCATCTACAGGAAGGGGAACTGCAAGCACAAATCGAGATACAAGCTCTCAAACAACAGTTGCAGCAAAAAGAGGCACAACTGGCTTGCATGGCCAGTTGGGCCATGGATGCTCTACAATGCAGACAGCCGGCCAAATCCTATGGCCTGTACCTACGAGACCAGTGGCTGCAATTTCAGATAAATGCATTGGCACAGAGGGGTATCTCCCAACTCCAAGACCCCCAGCAGTTCATAGCATTATGTAATAGTAGTTCATCAGAGGATAAGGCCAAACTCTCGGAGTTCTATCTCCATAATTTGGCCCTTGCTAACGTGACTACATGGGAGCCCAACACAGTTGTAGGGGATATGCAATTGATGGCATTTGCCTCATGGTTGAACCATGAAGAAAAGAGGGTAGCAGAAGTCAAGGAGGTCATGGACCGAGAATTACATGAGCCACTGCTGATCAGAGCAGAGCCAGGGGATCCCACTGTGTTGATATCCGCCCACCAACACTTAGCCACCAACCCTCAAATTTTATTGAAATGCATGGATCAGTAGGCACAGGCCATAGCACATTTCGAGGATATGAAGCGACTATTAGGGGACAACTGTGTTCATGCTTGCACCCGCCGATGGAACACATTGTCCCACAGCCTTAAAATCAGAGAATACCATACTCCAACTCGAATGAGGGAAGCTCTAGCACGGGTGCCCCTCTCCAAAAAGTCCATACAGAACCTTCAAGCCAGCTGGATTGGCCTCAAGCTAAGCCCACCTCTTCTGTTAGGATTGATGGAAGGCAGCACAAAAAAAGAAGAGCATAAGCAGTGGGAGGAGGTGGAAAGGAAGGTTGGGTTCCATGCCAGTGAGGAAGAGACCACTTCAGAAGCCTGGGATGTGAGGGTGGCGGTGAAAGCAATGAAGGACGAGGAGCTGGATTAGTTGCTCAGGGATGAGCAATCATTTTAGCTGGGGGGTGATGATGAGCCCCAAATTTGGTAACATTTTGGGCTCATTTGGCCTAACTACCTTTTCTCAATCCTTCATTTTTCATAACTTATGCATCATTTTTTAGTATGTTTATGTCATTTGTACGAATAAGGGCAGTCACTATTCCTAGGTGGCTAACATGTGCTCATTTCAGGTTTTTTGACACATGATTGGAACAAAACTGAGCAGATAAGGACCAGGAGACAGCCAAGATGGGGTTGAGGATTCGTAGGAGGGTTGTCCACAGCATTAAATGGCCTTCCTCGGGATCTTCACCCCCAACTCCGAGCTCCAGCAGCCACCACAACTGGATTTAAAGACTGCCAAACGGATTTTGAGGAAGCAACAGTTCACTTCTAGTTTGGTCAGCCAAGCCCCACTGATTTAGGAGGCCAGCTTGGGGCCTCAAGATGTATAAATGATAGGGCTTTAGCCTTCGAAAAGGACTTTTGAAACATTGTTGCACATCCTGCATTACGAGCTGCTAGCTTAGTTTTGCTCTTTTGTAGCCATTATTAGCATGCTATTTGACTTATGATTATTATTTTTTAATGGAAAGCAGTCGGATTTGATCTCAGTTCTGAGCTTTTAAAGGAGCCATAGCTCTCGGGGTTGGGCCCAACCTGAGAGCCTAAGACCTCCTTCCTTTCTATTGTTATCTTTTCTTTCAGCATTATGGTTTTTATTTACATGCATTCGAAACACAGTTTGTTGAATCAGATTTCTTGGTGTGGTTAAGTAGGTAATTGGTGGAAGATAGAGTTGCTTTAGCTGTTTAGAATAAATTGAAGAGATTGGAGTTGATAAAAGTTCCAGAAAAGGGTTGCTTGCACACTCATTTTCACCTCTTTCTAGGGGCTGGAATTGCAGACAGTGCTACCCACCAAAAACATTGGTTTATGAGTACATGCAATTTGTGGTGCAATATTTTTGTTTGTAGAAGTTGTCCATGCGTTCAGACCTCTTGGAATAACCTTGCTTCAGTACTATACATGGTTTTCCTTAAGAATAACGTTGCTGTTCATTGGTTCCATTAAACAGTTAGGAATGTTTTGATTATATGCAGGACGTGGAAGAATTTGATTCAGTTTGCACTTTGCAGTGCTACTCCCTCACTCTCTCATCCTTCTATGTCGTGCCCAGGCCAAGTACTCATCTTCCAATTAAACCCCTTGTCTCTCAGCCACTCTACCACCCACGTTATCCCACCTTTTCGGCCTTCCATTCCCTCTACCCTCCTTTAGACAAACCAGCTTAGCACACCCCCTCATCATCTCATCTCTCTGTCACTAAGGCATTACAAATCCCTCTCCTACCTCCCTATCCACCCATGCAGCCTCTTCCACTCACCCATCACCCAAAAATCCGATTGTAGAACATCTTGTAGGAATTACTGAACATCCTGTAGAAGTTCTGAAACATCCTGTAGAACCCCTGCAGACTTCCTGTAGAAGCTCATAAGCGCGGCCTCTTGGTAGCCAAACTTTGTGAAACTCTCTGGAAGGGTGTTAGGGACCCCTTAGACCCTCTCTGAACTTTCCCAGCCTTTTTCAAGCCTTCCTTCTCCTTGATCCACCTCTGCACAGTAAAAAAACTAGTTAAAAGCTCATGCATGATAATTCTAATAATTGAGACAAAAATACAAAAAGTGTTTTCTTGAGATAGAGGTAGTCTAAACACCTGCATTTCACCTTCATAGAAGTAATGGCATGGCTTTCAGTAGTTTGCACCCCCATCTCTGCATCAGTAAGACTAGCTGGTAGAATTAGGGTTTGCTAGGGTTTGCGTTTCTTGTTGGCTTTCAGTTCCTTTTTGCAAATAGATTAGCTTCTTTTGATATTAGCTTTCGCCCATCAGTTCAAAAGCTTCTTCTAAGAGCTCATAGAAGTTAGCTTGAGCCCTAGCGGACTTGTGCCAGCTGACCAAGTGACAGCTGCGACAAGAGCTAGTACTTGTGCATACAGCACCGTCGCTTCCAAGTTTGTTACGAACTACCGGGTTGATAAAACTAAAGAAGGAAGCTCCAGGAGTTGTAGCATGATTTCTACAATACTAGAGCCCACCAGCCTAAGACCTACCATTGTAGAACACCATGTTAACAAATGCCTTGACACATTTTCAGTTAGGTAGAAGAAATTTCCAATGTAGCCATCAAAAGTTGCAACTATCAAGTCCAAAATTGATAATTTTCATAAGGAATGGTTCATATATCTCATGACTTACAGGTCATGGGTTTCCAAACTAGTTCCCTTCATGAAGATATAAGGGAATATACATATTTATACTAACTTCTAGGATTTAAGAAAATAATTCCTAAAGGATAACCTTCCCACACCCTTAATTTGTTAATTCATTGATGCATGTATGGTGCATGAAGCCCTATTTTTCATGGATAGTTTCGTGCAATACAATATGATTAATATCCTCCATGCAAATAAATATAAAACTACTTTCATTATGCCCTAGGGAATGTTCATGTATTTTGTAATTCCTTCAGGCCTTAACAATTCCAACGCCACTTTCTAGAGATACATGAATTACATTTTTCATGATATAACCCATATTTCTCTCACTTATTTGGATTATATCATCATGCACCTTAAACCTTTCTAGTCACACAAGTCATTGTGACTATACTTATTCCATTCATATAGGTGACTAAACTAGACAATTTCAGTTATCACCACAATTTTGTGTCTATCCATGATGAAGTCACCATGAATTTAATTGTGTAACTTATATGGTTGTGGGCCCCAAGAGATAAAATGGTTGTATGGTGCCCATATTGTATGACCATCGTAAACTAATGCAATAATAATGAAGGTTTTAGGCTAGGGACTTACTTTTCTTTGAGTACAACTTTTATGGGGTCTCTAGAGGCTTCCAAATAACACTAGTATCACTTAGGAGCTCTCAAATAACAAGCTTACCAAATCCCAAATGATTTTCAATAGAATTCCCTACCACCCTTTTATACACCCTAGCTTGGAAATTCTAGTGGACTGCTTGGGAGATGACGAACTCTTCTTTTGAAACTATTTGTACCTTCGAAATCAATGCACTACACACTTATTAGTGGCACACCCTTTCCACATGCTTAATTTTCACTGCTGAATTCCCCATGACTCTCATGCTCATCCACAAATGTGCCATATTCTCATCTTATCTTTTCTAAATATGAACTATATTCTTTTATATCGATGATAATTTAATTTGGGTGTTTAGCTTTTGAATGTCACATACATTTTTTTTCCTACTAGCTTTTGACACGATGGAATGTATTTCCAATAACTAGGGGGTGTCTCTTATGTGAAGTAAAAATTAGACCTCACCCCATATGGGATGGTATACCCATCTAGTATGTGGGCTTGGTTGCCACCACCAATGTTTTGCTCTTGGCTATGAAATGAAAAAATGTCAAAATGAGGACAAGAATGAAATGCCAAAAAAATGAAACAAAGTCAACCCAAGATTAAAGAATGTTAGGGAGAGGTATAGGCAAGTCACAACAACACTAAGAATAGGTATGACATGATAATTATTAGTGATCCAAAGCACAATCAAACATACATGAACAAGAACATGCTAGAGGTTAGTTGCAAATTAGTTCACAATAAATCACTGGTATGGCATGGAATAAGTAAGCATTTGAAAGCAAACATACATGCAACAACTACAATCTAGTCCATAACATATTTCGTATATGGAAGCACACATAAAAATGTTGTGAGAATGTTGGACAACCAATACAAACACTATGAATAAGCATGGGAATTAGTGCTTAAAATGGAGAACATCTTATTAATGTTGTTGCAAATACAAGTACATATCCTGCAATTAATCAAACACCAATAGTAGGACATGGACTTCTCATGCCATTATCCAATGCAAAACCCTAACCTCACTTCAATTCACCCTCTTATCTTGCAAGAGCAGAGTGCCTCTAGCTCTCAAGCAGAAATCAACTATCTACTATTGGTCCCAGCTCAAGTGCTAAAAATCCCTTACAGATTAGGCATGAGGGTATATTTATAGAAATGAGGTGGGTGACCTTTCACCTTATCATGTAACCTATCATCTACCCTCATGACTCTTGGCCTTCTATATTCCTTTTGTTTGCAATCACACTTCGTAGTCATAGTTACCCTTCTAGTCATAATTGCAATTTCTAGTGACAGACACAGTTTCAAACTACGACTTCGGATGGAAGCATGCGATGAGAATAATGCTAGTTGAAACTCACATTTGTAAATCCTAGTCGTAAGTTGAATTTATAGAATCTAGTCACAAGTCACACTAATAGATGGTAGTCACATCAGTATATGTTAGTCACATTAGTAGATGATAGTTGCATCTTCAAACTATAGTGTTGATTGCAAGTCCTCTTCATAGTGCTAGTCACATTTGCCTCTTCACAGTGTTGGTCACATTTCCTCTTTTCAGTGTCAGTCTCATTTCCTCTTCATAGTGTTGGTTACATATTCAAGTTATAGTGTTGTTCATATATTCAAGGCACAGTTTTGGTCACATATTCAAGTCACAGTGTTGGTGACTAAAAGTGTGACTTGCGAACTAAGGTAGCAAGATGGTCAAGTGTAGTCACACATTGCAACGTTAGAGGGAAGGAAATTGCTACTAGTGTTGGAAATTATTATTAAGGTCCAAAGAGTAATTTTCATGCTCAAAGTGTAAGTTGTTATATCAGCTGGTAGTGGCAAAGGGTGAAGGCTCAAGTTTGAGAAGAAATTACAGGTTGCATTAGAGGTGTAGGGATTACAAGGAAATGAAACTTTATAAAGTGAAGGTAAAGGATGAAGAAGGATAGAGTCTAGGTGTAAAAATACAGATGGGAAATGTTCATATAAGGCTGAGGTTCATGGAATATGAAGGGTTGTGGAAGATGTTGTAGCATTTTTTTGGTTTTGATAAGTTAGAATAAATTAGTCTAAAAAATGAAAATGTTTTTCAAAAGATGTTAAGCTAGGATATTGAGAAAAAGAATACTAAATAAAAATGTTAGGAAATATTTTGATAAATATGTTCATATCAAACAAAATGTTAAATATATGCCCTAAAAAATGAAGGCAAAAATAAAATGTTTGGTTAGAGAGAAAAGAAAAAAGCGAGAAACAGATCATGAAAGTGTGCAAGTCCAAGTGCCACTACTTTTTACATTATTATGCAAAATAATGGTTGTGTGCAGCTTGTCATAAATGCCACAACCCATTATAGTCAAATAGTTTAATCTTGACTAGTTCATGCTTTAAATTTCATGTTTATAGTTAGAGAATAAAGATCTAGCCAAACTGTTTAATCTTGGAAGATCAATAGTTAGGTAGAGAATAATAAGGAGCTCATCAGTTTAATCTGAGCCCTTGGATGTTGTAAGGTTAGAATTAGATTGTTTTCTTTTAAAAAGAGAAAGGAAAGAAGAGGGTTTGCTAGCCTAAATGCACCCAATTAAGTGAAGAAAAATGTTAGGACAAGTAAAGGGTAGGTAGAAGAAAGGTTGCAGAAGTACAAAGTTGATTGAAGCATAAGCACATTTATCATGCTTGATCATGTGTTTCAATGTGCAGGAGCAGTTATGAAAGTGAACAGATGTTCACTAGCTGATTTGATTAACTTCCCCTCATTTCATTTCACCCCCCACTACATCCTTACTAGTTTCCTCATTATCCCATCATTTCCTAAGGAAATACCCTTTTCCCTTCATTTTCACCCTTTCCCCTTGGTTTCACACATTTTCCTAGCAATTTACCCTCCAAAGGTCATTTCCCTACTCAGAACCCCTTTTTCCTAGTGTGAAAACCATTTCCCTTTGAAAAAATCACTTTCCCCTTGTAATTTCTCTAAAAACCCATAAAACCCCCCTTGTCCTAAGTTTTAATTCCCCCCTCCACTGTATTTAACTTTAGCTCTGCCATACGCCTAAAAACCCCTTTTAACCTATAAATACCCCTATAGCCTAAGTTTTGTTTCACCCCGCATTACTTAACAAAACTCCGCAAATTCACATTTTCCCAACAAAAACTTTTAACCCACCCTTGGTAGGGTTAAAAAAACCCTGCCGCAGTTAACTTTGGTCCCACTCCTAAACCCATCGCGATATGTTTAATCATCGCTTTATTCAATAAATTAATTACAAATCCCTTGTGATTATTCCCCGAGCCTAGTTAATCTCTGTTGATTGCCCTCCATGCATATTTATCTTGGATAGCCATTAGAAATTTCACCCCCAGATCTAACGGCATGCATCCATATCGCACGCTCCTGATCTCCGACCTTTACCTGCCTGAGCGCACGTGAGATTCATGGTTTTTCTCGGACCCCTTGTGGTTACGTAGTAGCTCTACATTAACTCACGTGCCCTAGGAGAAAAACCACTCCACGGCCAAAAGCGGTGCGATGAGTAACGAAACCATCTCCCTGCATAGGCCGAAACCACACACTGTTCACAATTATGAATTTCCCTACCAAAGTTAATCGCTAACCGTTTAAACACGAAAACCCTCGTTTTAACTGTTTTCACTCACTTTTTTTAGTGAAACCTATTTAACCCTGCCCGTGCCACCCTAAGCCTCTCCAACCAAATTGGGCCTTCGATTACCTTCCAAACATTGACAAGTCTTCGTCCATACACTATCCTATTCCCTAAAGCCATTGAGGCCCTCCTTGTCAACCTGTGTTTTTCTTCACAATTGTTGTATTTTGTAGGTGATTAGAAGAAGGACAGAAGTTCAGATAAACAGTTTGATACTGATTTAAAAACATGTTTGCTTCATATTCTCAAGAAATGAATTCAAATGATTTTCTTGTACAAGCAGAAGTTTTGTTTGAACCAAAGACAGAGCAAAAAGAAATATTTTACACAGTAAATGTTAAAACAAACAATTTACACAGTAAATGTTAAGACAAAGGAGGATCAGATAAAAGTGTACCATATGAAAGGTCATAAGTGAATATGACATCCAGCGTAAAGACCAAACAACCAAGCAGCTTAAAGGGAAAAAGATCATTGTCTAAAAGACAACAGAACCTAAATAACACGAACAATCAACCAGCTTCAACAATTTTCAACTTTTTCAGTGATAGTCACCAACAGAGCGGCATAAAAATAGCGCCAAATCAACTCGCAGTCTTTATTTTGATTTTATAATAATCTATTTTGGTAAAAACAGTTTAGGATATTTTCTTAGTTCTATTGTTGTATAAATAACTTTCTTCACGAGTTATTATAGTTGATCATTGAAGAACGGTTGCACCCTTAATGAAGCATTTGTAAACATTTGATGTACTTAGCTTTTCTGGACCCTTAATACAAAGAAAAGGATTCTGAATTCAGTTTTACACAATTTTTGTTTCCTTTAAGTTTTTCCAGTATTACTCATTATGTTTTTCTTCATATTCTTATGACTTTACAAAGATAACTAGGTAGGAATAATTCTGTTTCAGTCTATTCCTATAAGCTTCTGAAGTGATAATTTATAAAGAGAATGGATTAATGGATTGCCTGTTTAATTAATTCCCTCTGAATCATTAAATCATCACCATGTTGTTGTAAGCATAATCATATTCTCTTGAACCTTCTGAACATCGGTCAAAGGTTTCCATACTTATGATTACACAATTTCATGTCTGAAAATTGTGATAATCATATTATTTCTTTGTTACTTCTCACCACTATTCAAGCTATATCACTGTGTGAAATTTTATAGCAGCCCTCTACTTTGGAATTAATATTATTCAAAAGGTTAGGCATTACCATGTTACATCTATTTCATTCATTGGTCCAACAATTTAAAACAAAATCCCAAAACAATTATCTTAGATGCTTTGGCTCGATAGCTGACCACTATCAACTCAGAGGTACAACATCAATTTGGCGCCATTACAGGGGATTCGAATTCCATTAATTTTTCCTAGGGAAATAATAGTCATTCTATTCCTTTAAGGTGATTTAAGGCCTAGAAAGGTTAAAATCCTTCACCTGGCGACTCCGCTAGCCCAAACTGGCACATTTTAAGCACACCGGATCTCATTCGGAATCTGAATTAGTTAATCCTTTGTTAGATCCTAAAAAAATTCCAAGAAAAGCTAGTTCTAAAAGGAGACATCAACCATCTTCTTCTTCCTCTTCAGCCTTGCATTCTGAATAGTTAGTATCATTTGATCCTTTTTGTAATATTCCATCTGATCTTAATTTGACACAAATACCCGATTCTGAACTATTGGATAGGGGAGTTGAATTAGATTCAACTTTCCTCATTCATTCTTTTGAAACACGTCTAGAATCCCCGCTACCACTAGGATCACCTAAAACCGATTCTAACTTTGGTGTTCATTTACCTTAATACAAACCCACAAATTTCATATCCCCTACCACTTATTCATTTCCTTCCACTTCTGAATGACCTGAAGCTTCTACTTCTGAATAGCCTGAAGGGACCATCCTTGTATAATCAAATCCACTCTTTGAAACAAAATATGGTATTCATTCATAGGTCCCAAAGTTAGCTCTTAAGATCCCTTTAAATTTATTCAAAAGATCCCCTCATTCCTCACCTCCACATAGTCACACACCCCCTCAATCACCTTCTTCTACCTCTTCTTCATCTTCTTCTTCTTCATCTTCTTCTTATTCATCGACACAAGCACCTCATACACCACCTTGTACTATGGCATTCCAACCTATTGTACAGGTTATATATGAAGCTTTAGTCTTATCTGCTAACCTCGATGCATTCCTAGCTGGATACTTGAAATACCTTCCCAGGTATAATAGAAAAACACGTCCCACAACTGAGGACCATCTTCAAGATTTTATAGACATTGTAGACAACATGAATATTGAACAAGAAAATGTTTACATGAGATTGTTTGTAGAGTCACTTGAAGGAAATGCAAGAATCTTGTTTAGGCAGTTACCTTTAAATTCCATTAGAAATTGGGAAGAGCTTACAAACATATTTAAAAATCAATGGGGTGTAAAGAAAGATCCTCTTTACTTTCTGACTGAGTTTTAAGAACTTAAAAGAAACTTTGGTGAACCTGTATTAGATTTTATCAAAAGGTTCAATAAGCTTTATCATAAGATGCCCCCTGATTGTAAACCCCCTATAGCAACAACCAGGTCTAGGTTTTATAAAGCCTTTGACGATGAATTTGTTGAAATGCTAAGAGAGAGAACTTTAAGAAATCTTGAAGATATGCAAACAAATGCTATAGAGGTGGAAGAAAATAGGGCTTCTTTGACTTCCTTGAAAGCTAAAGAGGAAAAGGCCCAAAGAAAACTAAAATCTATTCAAGAAGCCTCTAGTTCCTCTAGTTTTCTAAGACTAAAACTAAAGATTCTAAAATATATGAAATAACTTCTCTTCTTAGAAATCTATCTAATAGAAGTTTGAAGATTGAGACTCAACCTAGGACACTTCAACAAACAGTTACTAGACCCCAAAATCAAAATCAAGGTCAGTATAGAAGGAGTCCACAATTACAAATTATTCAAATACCTAGTAATGATCAGTAGGTTCATACTCCTTTACTGATAGATGACCAGCAACCTGATGAAAATACTATGACTATTTCTGAAGATACCAATAACATGGATACTTCTTCTAATCAAATAGTTATTATTCCTCTCTCACAACAAATTCAGGTTCAAGAAGATCAAGAATTCTAACAGGTTTCTAAATAGCATGCCTTCTGTGAATTTTTAATTGCAGAGTTGAACAAGAGATATGATCTTAGGCCTAGACTTGGCCCTAGAAGACCTCCTAAGGACACTCCAATAATTGAACCTCATACCAAAGTTACTAAAACTTAAATAATTGTTATTCGACCATTAAATCAGTTAACTGATATTGATAAAATGATCAAAATGCTTTGACTACATTTAATGTTGAAAAAGAGTTAGAAAGAGTTAAACTCCCAATTCCACTTTCAGAACTTTCCAAAAACCCTGCGTATAAAAATCAAGTCTCCAAATGGATACAAAACACCTCGATTGATGCTAAAGGTGATGTCATTAGTCTCCTACATGAAAAACCAGCAGTTGTCCTTGGTACTAGCTCAGATATGATACATGAAATAGTGCCTTCCTTCTATGTAACTCTTAAGAGAAATGATTTTGTGTTATATAATTGTATGGTTGATTATGGAGCATCGCATAACGTCATGCCAGGAACTATCATGGACCATCTGAAACTTGACATAACTAGATCCTATCATGAATTGTAAACCTTTGATTCTAAAAGGGTGCCCTGCTTAGGATTGATTAAGGATTTAGTAGTCACCCTTGCCCAAATTCCAGTGAAAGGTGTAGCGCTAGATATTGTTGTCATATATATTCCTCCAAAATTTGGAATGCTCCTTTCTAGGTCTTGTTGTGCCAAATTAGGGGGAACTCTTCAGATGGATATGTCTTATGCCACTATTCCAGTTTATGGTGGAGAACAACTAAGGTTATATAGAGAGGTAAGATTTGTGCACACTGTTTTCAAAATAGACCAGCGAAGGAACCATCCCATTTATGCAATTCATCGGGATTTTGGTTGCTTTCTTCAAACCAAATACATGAAACTAAAGTTAAAATAGAAGTTGCAATTGAAAGTCCTGTACCAAATCAAACTGATGTATGGAAACTATTTTTTTATGTTTCTTGTACGAAAGATGGAGCAGGAGCTGGGGTAGTTTTAACCTCACCAAAAAAAGAAAATATCACCCAATCATGCAAAATCAACTTTGAAGTTACAAATAATGTGCTTGAATATGAAGCTTTCCTTTTGGGACTGCAATTAGCCAAAATCTTAAAGGTTCAAAACTTAAGTGTTTTTAATAATTCAGACCTTATTATCAAACAAGTGAGAAATATTTCCCAAACTAAGCATCTCAGACTTAGGTCTTATAGAAATGAAGTTTGGGATTCAATTGAAATCTTCTTTGATGCTTTTAATTTGAATTATATTCCAAGAAATCAGAATATTCATGTAGATGCCTTAGCTGTTTCTACTAGTTCATTTAAAATTCCTAATCAGACCAATGTACTCTATCAAATACAAGTAAAGTAAAAACCATCCATCCCAGACAATCTAAAACAATGGCAGATATTTGAAGATGATGAACACTTGAAATCTTTTCTGCTGGTTATAGATGAATTTTCAGTTCTACAAATTGATGAAGATAGAACATAAATAAATGAAAATACAAATGGAAATGATACTTCAAATTTCAGTTCAGAAATTGTTGATCATGACATGTCAATTGTCTAATAATTTTATTCCCAAAGGCCTCATTCCTTTAGAAAAATTGATTGATCAAAATTATGTCCTCCAAAACCCTCAGTGCATTTCTTCACAAGATGACATGAAGAAATTAATATTGGAACAAATGATGATATTAAAAACATCCAAAATCTGTGCATCTCTAGATCCTGAGATTAAATCTCAATATATTAAGTTACTTCAAAATTATAGTGATGTTTTTGCATGGAGCTATGCCGATCTAAAAACCTATGATACTTCATTAATACAGTATAAGATTCCTTTAAAGCCAGAAGTAGTTCCTTTTCAACATAAACTTAGGAGGATAAATCCAGCTCTTATACCAACTGTAGAAAAGTAAATTAAGAAAATTCTAGATGCCCAGATCATTCTCCCTCTTAGATATTCTAATTGGGTTGCAAATTTAGTTCCTGTTAGAAAGAAGAATGGAGAAGTTAGACTCTATGTGGACTTTAGGAATTTGAACAAAGCATCATTAAAAGATAACTATCCATTGCCAAAAATGGATCTGTTACTTCAAATGGTTTCAGGAGCACAAAGACTTTCTATTCTTGATGGTTTTTCAGGCTATAATCAGGTAAATGTCAATTCAACAAATAGAGAGAAGACAACCTTTACTACACGCTGGGGTACATTTATGTATGCTAGAATGTAATTTGGCTTATCCAATGCTGGAACAACATTTCAAAGAGCTATGGACGTAGCTTTCATGGGTCAAGTAAATAAATTTGTGGTCATTTATCTCGATGAGATAACTGTTTTTTCTAAATCTGATCAGAAACATCTGAAGCACTTGATGAAGGTTTTTGACAGGTGTAGAAAATTCAGAATATCATTGAATCCTAAAACATCTTTGTTTGCTATCAAAGAAGGAAAATTGTTGGGCCATATAATTTCAAAAGGAGTGGTGATTGATCCCAAGCATGTGTCTTCCATTGAAACATTGAACTTACCTAGAAACAAGAAGGAGATTAAAGCTTTTCAAAGCAAGATTAATTTTACACAGTGAATATTAAAACAAATACTTTACATAGTAAATGTTAAAACAAACAATTTACACAGTAAATCTTAAAACAGAGGGAGGATCAGATAAATGTGTATCAGATGAAAGGTCATAAGTGAATATGATATCCAGCGTGAAGACCAAACAACCAAGAAGCTTAAAGGGAAAAAGATCAAAGTCTAAAAGACAGCAGAACCTAAATAACAGGAACAGTCATCCAGCTTCAATAATTTTCAGCTTTTTCAGTGATAGTCACCAATAGAGCAGCATCAAAAATAGTGGCAGATCAGCTAGCAGTCTTTATTTTGATTTTATAATAATCTATTTTTGTAAAAACATTTTAGGATATTTTCTTAGTTCTACTGTTTTATAAATAACTCTCTTCGTGAGTTATTATAGTTTACCATTGAAGAAGGGTTGCACCCTTGATGAAGCATTTGTAAACATTTAATGTACTTAGCTTTTTTGGACCCTTAATACAAAGCAAAGGATTCTGAATTCAATTGTACATAGTTTGTGTTTCCTGTAAGTTTTTCCAATATTACTCATTATGTTTTTCTTGATATTCTTATGACTTTACAAAGATAACTAGGTACAAATAATTTTGTTTCAATCTATTCCTATAAGCTTCTGAAGTGATAATCTATAAAGAGAATGGATTAATGGACTGTCTGTTTAATTAATTCCCTTGAATCAATAAATCATCAGCATCTTCTTGTAATCATAAGCATATTCTCTTGAACCTTCTCAACATCAGTCAGAGGTTTTCATACTTATGATTACACAATTTTCTGTTTGAAAATTGTGATAATCATATAGTTTCTTTGTTTCTCTTCACAACTATTTAAGCTATATCACTGTGTGAAATTTTATAATAGCACTCTTCTTTGGAATTAATATTATTCAAAAGGTTAGACAATATAGTGTTACATCTATTTCATTCATTGGTCCTCCAATTTAAAACAAAACCACAAAACAATTATCTTAGATGCTCTGGCTTGATAACTAACCACTATCAACTCAGAGGTAAAACAAAAGACAAAAAGGTAGGGATATGAAGAAACAAAGGAAAAAGTCACAATCACAAAGCAAAAGGATAGGGAGGTCGCGAATCGCAAAACCCATGTCTAGTTGTAGGTCTCAGATCTAGTGACTATTTGCACATTTTGTTTGCACAACAAAGTCGTAGGTAGTAATTATGAATTGAGGGGAATCACAGGGTGAGAGTGGGTTGTAGGTTACATAGAAAGAGAAGGTTGCAAGAGAGGAAAAAGTGCGAGGTCACAAATAAAAATAGGTCACAAGGTCACAAGGGAGAGGTTGCAAGAAAGGATAGGTCCCAAGGTCATAGAAGAGACTAGGTCGCATAGATTGTTTAACTTATCGGATGTAATATTGTGACTATGAGATTAAGGAATGGTTAGTCAAAAATTAGAATAGGAGGTAGATCGCATGTCACATAAATAGATAGGTCGTAAGGTTGCAGAAGAAACCAAGTCTCGTGAGCTATTGGTTTCACCAACTACGATTTGTGACTTAGTGAATAGGGTTTTGATAGTTAGGTCATGAGGAGAGTGAAGGTTTTAATTTGCAAAATCAGGAGAGGTATTAAATGGAGAGGTTTCAAGGTTGGACTAGATACCATGTTGCATAGGTTACTATCTTTTCCAGTTGTTGATTTTGCGAATTTTTTGTGACTATGCAACTAGGGGAACTAAAAAAATTGCAAATCACACATTTAGTTGTTAGTCACATGTCACAAGTCAAATTTCCAGTGAGGAGGTCACATTTATGACTTGCACACTGAATCTATTACATGAAATAGGCTTAATAAGGGTTGCAAGTTACATCTTTAGGGGTCAATCCCAAATCATGGTGAATTCAAAATGTGATTTGTGTCTAATGGATGTGTGGAGCTTCAGGTAGGTTAAAAATCATAATTATAATATCTAAGGAAACCAACATTATAATTCAAAATTGTGACTTGTGACTTGTGACTAAGGTAGTGGAACACAAGTATTTAACTTTAAGGCTAATCTTATCAAAATGCAATGAAAATCCTATCTTGGTTGAAGGAGGATTTGAAGCCTAAGAAATCATAGGAAAAGGAGCTTGGGAATATTTTAAGTGGAGGGGAGTCAAAACTCATTGTTTCCTATGAACTCAAGCTTGGTTGAAGCCAAGTTGACCCCTACGAAAGTATGCCAACATTGAACCACAAATGTATTTATGATGCATCTTATAAAACTTGACATAATGATATCTACTTCTCTTTAAGAGTTGATCCTGACAATGATGATCCTTCCTAGTCTAGTTGCAACCTTATCCAAACCCTAGGGAATAAACAAGCACACATAAGTATGAAACAATATAGTTTTCACACAAATAAGTAGACATGAAGGAATAATACTAGAATATACTTACAAAAATTAATGAATGCAAATGTTGTAACCTCTATGTTGAGAATGAAATAGAACAATCCAACTTAGACTGTGTGCCTCATGAACATACACGGATTTCAACCTCAATGATAACTAAGTTATTAAAGGGTTATGAGTGGTTCAAGCCATGAAGATACTTGTTAATACCTTGAAAAGCACAGGGACCCAAAATTTGGATATACAAGTTAAAATATTTGGGTGTTGTTGTAGCATCTACAACACTACCCAAATACAAGGTAGTAGAATCACACTCATGGTATCATTTACTAACTGGCATGATAAGGTTTTCCATTAGAGATATTTTCATAACTAGTTTAGTGTCCCTAATCTCACCATAGGGGCCCATATCTATATCATTTTCACCCACATCTTCCTCTTCTAATGAGTGATAATCCGTGCATGGTTGGAAGTTCTCCCACCTCATGGGTTTCCCCACATAGTAGTAACCTTTGCATTACTAGAATCCACGTCATCATACCTTTCCTAGGAATAATTTGTTTGCATCACTCAAACCATGGGCACATTCCTCTTTCTTGGTTCATTACTAACGAATCCTCCATACTCCTATAAATACATACTTCTGATCATGATTAATGCATCACGAGATTTACATTTTTCCACTCACACCTCCACAATGTAGTAGACCATTTACATGGTCATTCTCCATTCATTTTCCACAAATCAAGGTTAACCAATGGGGACCCCACACCCTATAGTCATTATCCCACACCATCGTGGATTACCATATAGTGAGGTACCTACCTCTGTGGTTTTACATCCCAAACCATTGTTTATAATCTTTTGGAAAGTGTACAAAGATTATGTTTGGAAGAAAGTAACTCGCTCATTTTCATACCTATTAATTGAAAGTCGTACCAAGTCACCATTAGTTGGAGAACATATTTTTACACCCTGTCCAGTCAATTTTAGTGTCATGTCATGACCCTCTAACACTTCTAGAAAATACAACATATTGTTGCAAACCCCAACCAGCTATTAAAATAAACCATTTGTCACTCCCCTAGATGTCATCTTAACTCCAATTGATTTCTTACCTTAGTTTATTTTAACTGCCAACACTCACATCATGGTCCACCCTGGGGAAGTTTATAGTCTTTATATCATTATGTGAACCTCACTAATTATTCCTTTTTCACCATTCCATGGTTACATATTTTTATTAGCCACAAGTGGATCTCCTAGAAAACCTCTTTTATGGATAGTCATGTTTTACTTCTTGTTGACATCAACTCCCATTTTTGAGGAAAGTAATATCTTGGTTTTCATTCCAAGATGAACCTTATATGAAATAGCAATGGTCATCATTACCCATTTTTCATTAACATCCCAGTTCAATGTTGACATTATTTCATCAGTCAACAAGTGTCATACTTTGTCACATTTTCAGTTTCTCATTTTGGTCGAAGATCCAACTACTACACCAAAACCTCCCACAACACTAACATTATCACTCATTGCGTCTAGTACATCGTGTCAGGTGCATCATTCATACTACCTTCTATTAGATAGTCCCTTAAGGAAAAATCATTCATCTATTTCAGCAATAACATTTATGTTCTCATCACTCTCGATAAGCTTCTTCTTGTGTACCAATGTAACCACATTTCTCAAAGTTATGATCAGAAGTCAGTGATACTCCTTTTCAAGTAGAAAATCATTATCCATTTCAGTTATACACTTGCTTGTAGCCTCACACATTAGGGGAAAACTGTTATGAATGAAAATCATGCACTAAAATGCATCGTGTATGGAAATCAACAATGAAGAATGAAAACAAAACAATGGTTCCTAAGGTTGCCATTTAAAAACAAAATAATGGTTCCTAAGGTTACCATTTAAAAAATCAAAATATGCAAAGTTGCCTAGGAAATTTAGCATGTATCACCACATGTATTTCTTCGATTTTCGTGTTAATCCATAGAAGTGACATGTCAGTAGTCTATAAGCCAAATCCAATTAAATGTACAACCACCAAGTGGAAGGAATAAGTCAAAGAGATGAGGCTTGATCAAATACACCACTGAAGTGGAGTTAAGGAGCCTCCAAAGGACTCCCTTTGTCTCCAACTATCTCACTCAAAGATAAACTCACATCAATGACCCAAGGGGAGGCAAGACATGATCTTAGTCCTATGTATATCACTACATTTGGTATCACTAAAAAGAAGATAGTTCAAATTAATGTTATGGTTCTAGATTATCTCACAATTGGCAGATCTTTGTGTTGACAAAGTTCACCAATTGAGCTCCAAAAGAAGATCTTGAGGAGTAATCATTCTTGCAAATAGAGGGAGAAAATGGACCTTCCTTTAGGGGAATTATAGGGTGCATTTCCCTATAATTTATGTTTAGTGTTTCTTGTTGAATTTTGTAGCTATGCTTGGTTTTCATAATTTTTCTATCCCTCTAAAATATGAAAGAAACAATAAATATAAATATGAACACCAAGTCAGCTTCAAAAGAGGTAATTTCAATTTTTAAAAATTAAAATGATTTTTATGTCCAAAATTTCAAGTTCATCCTCCAAGAAGTATAGTTCATCTCAGTGTACAGACACAAATTTTTGGGCTCCTAAATTCACTATTTATACGCTACTCATTCTCCACTTCAATACACCAATTGGATGACCATTTGAGGCATAATAAGAAGGATGAATATGAGGAAGAATAAGAGGATGAATCTAAGGCATGAAGAGGGATGATTTCTGAGGTGGTAGACCAAAATTTAATGAAGCTGAATTTGCCTTTGTTTAATGATGTTTGACCTAGGTTTTGTTACTGGTCAATTTAAATTTTTTTTTGGCTAGTAAATCAAATTGTATCTCTTGTTGAATTAGACAATTTTTCTAAGAAAAAGTTTCTCACTTTTTTCCCTTGTTAGGGTTTTCCCAGGATAAATTTTATGTCTCTTGTTTGATGTCTCTTTATGATGCTACTGGATTTATTGTTTTAAAATTGAATATTTTGTATGTATAAATGCTTAATGATGGATGTGACACAAGGTAAACCAATGAATAAATCATTAGAAGTAATTATCAGTTTAGAAAATCCTAAGAAATTAGCATGGTATTAGATAAAGATGAAAGAAAATCCTTCGAAAAAGAAGCCCTAGACAAAATTTTGCAGCCCTAATTCAAACCTCAGATTAGCAAAGGAGAAGTTAAAGGTGTTTTATCTAAGATCAAGCTAAAGGTTGAGGAAAAGATACGGATAGAAGACCAAAGTCATGCTTACCTTGTCTTTATGGAAATACCACACACCTATTTAACATCGAGGATAGGATTTGTTGACATTGATGATGTAGATGTTGGTTGCAATGATTGATGGTTGTCATTGATGTCAACCTGGTCATGTATTGAAAATTATTATGTTTCTTTTGGTTATGTTGCTTGGCTTCTTAGCTGCAGGGTGTGTACCTTGATATTGGAATTACAGGTATTGGTATTACTATGGTATCATTACCTTGGTATTGGTTTGTGTGTGGTCTAGGTCAGAACTTGGTATTGGAATGATAGGGATTAGTGTTACCATGGTATCTCCCTATGGTATTGGCTTCGATATTACCATGGTACAGGGGTCCATGGTATTAGCCTAACCAAGGTATTAACCCATGGTATTGACCTAGAGTTTACTATGTTACAGGTGTCCATGGTATTGATTGGAGATTGTTGAGGATATTTTGATATATATTATTGTGAGTATTTTGAGTGAAAGTGGGGATTATTAGTGGGCATGACAGTTAGTGTGTGCTACAATATTTTGTCTTGCATAATGCTTACCTGTAGCTATTTTGGGTGATGTAATTATTAGATTTTATTTTCATATCATATCAAAGCTAGGTTGTTGGGTTTCTCATGTTCAGCAATTTTGTGAGCCCAATGTGAAATACTCTGAGATGTGGTTCGCATGGAGGTTTTGAGGGCATTTAGGGTCATAATAGACAATGTTTAAATAAGGTGGTGGCCTTCTAGCCAAAAAATTAGAATGAGAAGTAAATTTCTCGAGAGTCCTGTAGTATTGGGTGAGGCTCATTAGTCATGGTAGATTCGAGTGAATAGGTGTAGAGTCCTAAGAGACAAGTCTCTTTATTTCGTATTGCTAGCATAACTATCTTAGTATTCAAATCTTCCATCTATTGGGTGGTATTTCCTCTATGTAAAACATTGTTTAGGATAATAGAGATTTGAGTAGCAACAACAACGGGTGGCTTTTTTCCCTCAAGATGGTTTTCCACAGGAATCATTTGTGTCCTCTTATGTGCATGTTTTCCCTTTTTGTTCTTTATTTTTTTTTTATATGGTGGTTTCACATGCTTTGATGCATTGATTTCATGATGATTTGAAGAGTGTAGTTGATAAATGACTAAATTTGGTGTTTTGGGTAAAAGAATTAAAAACGAAATAAATCCTAGTATTATTGATTCACCCCCCCCCCTCCAGCAGTGATATCATTTCAAACAATCAATATCAGATCGAGGTTCCCTCAGTGAAGCTTGATCACTTAAGAGACGATCATGGGCCATGGAAAGAAATAAGAAGAAGCAATCTGG
Source organism: Pinus tabuliformis (assembly GCA_031772625.1). Classification (NCBI taxonomy): domain Eukaryota; kingdom Viridiplantae; phylum Streptophyta; class Pinopsida; order Pinales; family Pinaceae; genus Pinus; species Pinus tabuliformis. The sequence continues at coordinate 290,989,406 of CM062820.1, forward strand.
AAAAAAGTAAGAGCAGTAAAAAAATGAGGAAAATTACAAACTGAGAAGAATCCCTTTCCTCCTGAGAAAAAATAGTGAAGGTAAATGTTGTGATCATCTTATATCTGGTAGTACATTTCCTTTTAGTGATGATGATTTTCTTGAGATTGATGATTTAGAATATGGAATCAAATCAATACAGTCTGACCTTTTGGAGAGAAGTAGAGGAAATGTTTTTTGCAGAAAAATGAGAAGCTCAAAATGAAGAGCCATGCAAGATATACATTTTGGAAGCTACGATTAGAGAAGGATCATAGTAGAAAAGAATTCCAGAAGAAGTTATTTCAAATACTTGATGAGAAGGAGTGTATCTGCAAAGAATAAATTATCTAATTAAAAACTCAACTGGATGAAACAAGAAAAGTTGAAGGAGGAATGATAAAGCAATATGAGGAGAAAGAGGTTCAATGTGGAATATTGGAAGCATAAATGGTTGCATTGAGAAGTAATTTTAAAGATAAAGCCACTCAACTAAAGATTAGCCAAAAATATCTAGATTCTATTGATATGATAATGCGATCTAAGACAATTATGAAGGTATTACAGACTCATGTGCATGGATATGCCTATGTTACTTTATGCAATGGATTGATAAGATTACAAAATACATAGACAATGAAGTAGTAAGAGAAACATTATAGACAACACACACAAACACAACAAATTTAATAAGGATTTCACCCAATACTCCTGGGCTACATCTCTTCGTCCAGCCTTCAGTGGTGACCTCTCTATTATCTCTTCAGAATAGAGTTTTACAAAAGTGTGAGATCAACTTGAGTCTCAATACACAATAGATGCAACAAAAAGAGTTTTACTTAAACCTCTCGAGCCTCTCTGAGTACACAAACTCACTCTATCACTCTCTGTCTCTATCTTTTCTCTGTCTCTTGACATTGCCTGCCTCTGTCTTCTGTTCTCTATGGATTTTAAAGCCAATCTATGCTATCTATTCATTTCCTCTTCTCGGCTTTCTGTCTCCTGGCCTTTGTCCACTTGAATCCCTCTTCTAAGCATTTGCAATCATGGCATAATGCCTTTAGGGAAGGTGGCCACCTATTCTGCAATGGATGACTGCATCAAGACTTTGAAATCCTTGAAATGGCCATTCTTTGTTTACACAGAGAAATGCATTCAAACACAGGAAAAACTACCAAAACACTATTCATCTGGACTTCAAATATTCATAAATGCATCCTATTCTCCTATCGGGTCCACCTTGAGGCCGCTTATCACATCTCCACCGTTGATCTGGGAGATCCAGATCCAATGATTGTGGTTCATTTCAGGCTGCTCTTTCATACAGAGGCTAACCATCCAATGAGGGCAGTTTTCTCTCTCTTTAAGTTGGACACGTGGTAGTGGGATCGGGCGGAGCCTGGCCCAAACCAATTACCACCTTTGACTCTCTCGAAATCCTGCCTATTTTGTGATTTCCCTTTACATTGAAAATACATTAAAAACATTGAAAATGCCACTTATCAGACTTGAAATCATATGTAACAGTATTAATAAACCCTTTTTGGTCTGTAATATCACATCAGCGCATTTTCTTTAGCTTTTTGTTTATTCAATGAAAATGCGATTTAAAAAGGAAAACTCTATTTTCAGGATCTCAAATCATATCAAACATTGTTTATAATTATTATCGGGTCTGCCAATCGCATCGTATACATGTATATGTATATAGCCCCGCTCCATTATGTTTACCGATTTCGATTCTGTGATGCAACGTGGGCCATCGATCAGCGCGCTTGATCGGCGGTCCTCGTGGACTCCGTCGATCGCCATCGCAAGTTCCATATGGTCTCCGCTGATAACCTCTGATAGCCTTTACCAATTGTCATTTTCCGATTAGATATGGACCGTTGATCGGACAGATCTGACGGCTACTATGTATTCAATGTTCAAGCCTCCGATACTCTGTTTTTCACTGTTTTCTTGTGTTTTTCGCCTCCTGATAGTGTTTTCTGTTGTTTTATGAAGGTTTGCACATGCGATAATTTTGATCTTTTGAATGATTTTGAAGACTTAGAGAGTATTCTAGGATCCATTTGGATCATCTATGCTCCACAAGGAATAAATGGTATCGAAAGAAAATTTGAAACAACCAATGGAAAAATATGGTACCAACATTGAGAATAACAAGGGTAGAAGATCAATTAAATGCTTTAGCTATCAAAATTTTGGGCATATAATTATGGAACAAAAAAAGGCGTAAAACAAAAGGGAGCATCATGCAAGTTCATCCTTGGCTAGGTATAAAAGTACATTTTATGGTTAGTGTTATTTGTGTAATGATTTTGGGCATAAAATTGTTGATTGTAGGCTTCATGGAATAAGTAGAAAAAGATAGACGAGGAAAATACTTCAGCCGTTTCTGCCATTTCTTTGACACGTAAGGTGTTTTACTTGAAATAGTCTTTTCCGATAAGGCTAAAAACTACAAGCTTCTCTTGTCTCTCATGGAGTCTAGAAGAAAGAAAAGGCACCCCGGCACAAGTACATCAAACATGCAAGTAAAATTCAAAAATATCTAGAAGAAAGAAGGGAAAAATAAGATTGTTAATTTGAAGCTGCAACAAGAAGTTGAAAAAAGAAACTTAGGCCTACATGGCCTCAGGCTGGCATATGGTTGCATCATGATATTTTCATGCAACCATAACAATTGTAGAACAAAAGGTTTGTTTATTTCTTGGTATATACCAAGTGCATGTGAATTTTGAGTTATTTTTTTGCAATGATGTAATTTCAAACCCAAGCTTCGAGATTTTGAAGAAACACCTACACCAAACAAATAAATCGATGATTAGCATTAAAAAAAAGTGTGAATTCGATGAAGAAAACAAAATAAATGCACATCATTGTTGGAGAGAAAATTTATGCACAATACACATAAATGAGATAAAACATTTAAAGAGGGAAAAGGTGAGTGTTATTCTTCTGCATGGTATGTTATGGAAACCTTGATTAAGTATACAATCTCTTCTAAGCTCGATACAGTTTTTATGTGAGAGTCTAGCAAGCATAATCTAATGAGTGATTCAGAAAAGGTCGTTTTGATTCCTAGAAGTGACCGAACAAAATGCATTGGTATCATGTCAATATGTATATGAAAATAAATCTGGGTTAGAAATCAACATGCAATGGCATTGAATAAATCACATTAATAATGTTGATTTGGTGTTAATATTTGTGAATGCACTAGATTTGGTCAAATAAGTCTGTGCATGCATAGAAAAATTCATAGGCCATAAACCAAGGTGGATTTGTTTATCATTTTGTTAATTCATAAACCAGAATTTGTTGTTTCATTTGGTCATTAAGATGGCTCATTGCATAACAATGTAACCTGGTCCAATATATACACAACGATTGATCTAGTTGATGTGTCTCTTAGGTATGAATTTTATCATTCATCCAGGAAAGAAAAATAGTGCTACCAATTCAATGCCTTAAACCATGTGATAATGTGTCTATGGTAAATCATTGTTTTTCATTTCAAATATGGGTGTCACCCCAGTCAAGTTGTTTGGAAATGATAGAATTCAATTGAAATAGTCGATGCAACTTCAAGCTAAAGTTGAACCTTACAACAAATCTACTGAAATAATGAGGAAATTTTCTGAAAAATATGCATGTCGGTTGGACACATATTTTTGTGATTCAGGAAAATCGGGAAAATAGAAAATGTCACTGAACACACATGTGGATCACACAGACTCTACCTCGGCTAACGCCTCCCACTCCACCCATGGTGCACTCTATTCCCTATAGGAAGACAAGTGGCAATGAGAACCGAGATTTCATCACCAGAAGTGTCGATGGCTCCTTCAAAACATGTGGGAGTTGACTTCGACTCTCAATTTTTTTTTCACATCTTTTGACCAAGTTTGGACATAAAAATGATTTTTTTCTATCGAGGAGTTTGAAGATACACTAGTCACCCCAATTGGCATTCTGGGTGATTTACATATACCACTAGTAAAGGTGATTCCTCCTTGTAATTAGAGGTGCTCTAGGGCATGAGACGTGGGTGTCTTTATTATGTAATAAACTTAAGGATCACTCATACCATGTAGCTAAAAGGATGCATGAAGGAGATAAGAATTGTTCACGTCAATTGTTATCGACCTAAATTTTTAAAGATGTCTAAGGTATGCTCATATATTTTTGAATTTGTTGCATTTGGTTCAACAGAAAAACTACACTCGATATTATAATGTCAATAAATCATACCGTACGACTTTCAACAACTAAGGTTGCAACAATTTAGCCCAAATTTCTATAATGCATGGAAGACAATTTTCCATGGTACTTGAAAATATGGGTTCTAGGTTTAGCCCCTTTCTGCAGGTAAATGTTTCTTCTTCTGATTATACACAGAAGCATTTTCTACAAATAGTGGGGTTGAAATGGATGAAGACTAGGGGTTTCGATCATATAATGAATAAAGAGATTGATATAAGAGTTGTATTCATTCTTAAAAATATTATTTAGAAGCATCCCGGACAGTCCTTGCTGGTGCCTAACATCTAAATGTCATAGCATCATTCAACACTCCTATAGACCTGATTCTCTTTATGGCCCTAGGCAGTCCCTCTCCCTATGCAGACTTGAATTTATATTTTAAAAAATATCTCAAATTCCATATGTTAATAATCCCATAATAAATTGCATACATAGTTGTGTACTGTAACACTATACTCGCATACACCTTTTAAATTATGAAAAATAAAATAAAATGTTATTTTCGGGCATGGTTTATGAGTTTTACCGAGAGCCCACCTACACGATCTCGTAGCCTAACTGAAATAACCAATTTGAGGTGGTATATATATACCACTTGGGTAGGCCTAATATATACAAGAAGAAGGATATCGACATTATACTCAATTTCTCCCATATCTACTCTGACTTTCCCGTGCCTCCTACACTCCGAGTCTCTAGGAAACCCTAGTTTTCTTCGCACAAATGCTCAAATTTATTATCTAGCATCTACTTGCACATATTACAGAGGTTTTCTTTGTGGCTTAGGTTAGACAAATCTATAGGAAGGTTTCATCAGTGGCGTTGGCCTGGATTAGCTTGTATGTTTCCCGTAGTCACTTTTGTTAATAAACAACGAATAATAGTCATTCTTGTTCCTGATATATGCTTTCATCTTATGAATGATGGTTTATATGTTTATATATGAGGACGTAACATATTAATATGTATTCCCATTGAATTATCTATTATGTATATGCTTATGTGTTTGATTTGCAGGTCTACGCATCTTGGAGGAAGCAAAGGGTTTGGACCCTACAGGAACATCTTCAAACATAGGACCTCCAGGTATGTTTCCAAATCCATGTTTGGTAATTCAAATGTTTGGTATGCTTTTCTGAGTTCTATTTTTTTATTATCTTATCCTGCTCTATTGAGGCTTTCAACCCTTATCTTAGGAAATTTTTCCCACCAACACTCAAAGAGGTAGAAGGAATTGTGACTGACCATTCCTGTTTTAGGTTTATGAGAAGATTTCCAATAGTTTTTAAGGAATTTTTTGGACATAAATATAACATCCCCAGGTTGTGACAATCATTAAAGTGGCTCTGCTAGTCAAATGAGTTTCAGGAGCATATCACATTGGTATGAAAGAACGACTAGGGCTGGAAGCACAAAGTTGAATTCGTTATGCACATAGGGAAAGATATCTAGAGTTTGTTGTGGTTGTGGTGCCAAAACGAAAGCTTGTAGTGGTCTTTTCTTCAAAGATCTAGAGGTGAAGTTGTGTTTTGGTGGTAGTGGTGATTGTGAGATCATCATAACAGTATGTATACATGGTGAAGCTGGATAAGAAGGCAGAGGCATGAAACCATATATTACAATGTGCATTAATAATAAGATAGTATAAGTGCAATGATGGAGCTTGTCTATAACAAGCATGAAAACTAGATTTCCATATGAATATCCTCAAGAGAAAAAAATTATGGATTTTTTATACTAAATATTATATGCCAGGGTCAACGAATTTTTTACAAGTTGTTTTTAAATGTTAAAACCATTATTTATATGCTTTACTATTCTTCTCATAACAACTTAAATCACAATGATGTGCATTGTGTTCTTCTAGTTTCTCTGTGAAAAATCAGATGCCAAGAGTTCCGACAAATGTACATAAAAATATCTTCAATGTGTAGATTGAAAATGTGTTGGGATCTAGAAATGGAACTTTTAATATGTGCTACAATTTGAAGTCACTTTTTGTGGGGTTATTATCAATGTCATAATATTGCATTTCATTGTATTTCTTAATGAAACCCTATAAAATGTGAATTGTATTAGTCATTTTCATTTACAATATGTGTGCACATGATGGTTCAAATCAGTCTTGGTTGCGATAGAGAGTCTCTATTGTCCATCATTCAGCTAATAGAGTCATAGTGATAGTCCTTGATGTGAGTTGATTAATTGATCAATGTAAAGTATTTATGAATCTGTATAACAATTGTTTAAAATTTCCTGGTCATGTCATGTGAAGTCATTGGTTGCAATAAAGAGAGTCATGATTGAAATTTTGGGTTCATAGAGTCATTAATGTCAATTGATTGTTATAGCCATATATGAGTGTAACATCCCTTCATTAAAATTTCATGTAATAAATGTTAATAAAGGAAAAAATTAGACCACGGTTAAGGGACACATATTCCAAGTTGAATGTTAGCCAAGACATCTTAGTGTGGGTGATCATTCGGTTTATTATGGCTAAGGAAATTTGCAAAGGCAATAGCAAAGGCTTTGGAAAGGCAAACAAACATTTTTGACACATTTAATTATGGAAATAATGGAAATTAGGAGAAAGGGAAGGTCAAAGGTCAAAGGTTGCATGTTAGGAGGAAAATGAATAAATTAGAGACCTAATTGATAAAATGGCTTCTGAGGATCTGTTGGTACCCTTTTGTCAGTTCAATTTTAGAGCTCTCTCATTATTCTCTCTCTCTCTCTCTCTCTCTCTCTCTCTCTCTCTCTCTCTCTCACTCTTGGACACTTAGAGTTTTCTTGGAGCACTCTAGCCTTCGAACGAGGAAGGAAAACTAAGAAAAAGGAAAGGAAGGAAGGCAAGGATCAAGCAAGGAAGAGAAAGATCAGGCAGCTTCAATAAGAATACTTGCACGTAACATATCGCATGTGAAATTTCGTAGATGGTTTTGACATGGATGGCTTTCCATGTTGGTGTATGGTTCTCTTGATATTAGTGGCATGGTTTCATCGGGTTATGACAATGTTTTTCAACCTAGCCTTTCCTTTTTCCAGACAGCCATGGCATGATGGGATTGGAAAGGATCAAGCAGGGAAGAGAAAGTCGAAGCAACTTTAATAAGAATACTTGCACAGAACATATTGCATGTGCAATTTCCTAGATGGCTTTGACATGGATGGCTTTCCATGTTGGTGTATGGTTCTCTTGCTATTAGTGGCATGGTTTCTCTAAGTTATGACAATGTTTTTCAGCCTAGCCTTTCCTTTTTCCAGATAGCGATGGTGTGATGGGATTTTTTTCTTGGTTTTGAGCTTTGGACTTTCCTGATGGTTTCATAATCTGCGGGGGAGGTAGTTTGAGGAAAATTGCAAAGGCCTAGGAATCCCTTGAATGGCTTTGGTGGGATACATGGTAAATCCTAAGGGTGGAGTCTCGATTTAGGGTCTAGTGATCCAATGTGGGTTGCGGTAAAGCCTAAGGGATTGATGTATCAGTTTATGGGCTAGTGATCTGGTGTGGATTGCGGTAAAGCCTAAGAGATAAGGAAATAAAAAATTCCTCAAGGATACTGATGGAGTCCAAAGGCATTCCTAGCTCGGTTTCGTTTTGTGATCTCGGTGTTAGCTTTGGTGAGATCATGGTTTAGTGAGGGTGGAGGTAGTTTAACCTTTGGATTCCCTTGTTTTTTTTATTGGTTTATCTATGAGATCCCACATTTATGCTTGGAATATGGCATGGGGGTGACTAGATGAAAGAAAGGTCTCTTTTAGCCATGTCTATGGTCGGGTGGTAGGCAGAAGTCCCGAACCTGGTTAGATTTTCCTATGTTTAATAAAATCTAAGTTCTCTTGCTTCTTTACTTGTTAATATGTTTCTTTAATGGATGTTAGCTCAGATTTACTTTTATGGTTTAATGCTAGATATACGACTAGTTATTTTGATGCAAATTTCATGTATTTACTTCTAATTGAGAGGATAATCGATGCAAGACCTAATTGTTGTCAAAAGAGTTAAGGGAAGAGGGTGATGATCATTATTGTCAAGTCTCATATGAGTTATCGATCTTTTATGCTCTATCTTGTATTCATTTCCTATAGATTGCATTGATGCCAAGTGTTTGAAAAAATGTCAGCCCCAGTTGGGGATTGTTAGGCTTAGTCCTGGAGTCATTTTATGATTTGTAAGACTTTTTATTATGGAAATCATGGATTCTAGAAGTGTCATTGAAGTCTGGGCAGTGACCTAGGCTCTGGGCCTGAAAAAGTGGCCCAAATCAAGGGGATTTTGGCAAAGCACTGAGCATAAAAGTCGTTGGGCACTGGCATGCCATGCTGTGTGAGAATCCAAAGCCCTCTACACATTGGCATGTCCATAGCATGGGAGATTTCGAGGGTTAATTGGTCAAAAAGCACAGTGGGACTCAGGGGTTGGTTATCTGAGAGGTTGGGATGGTTCTTGAGGATGTTGTTGCTAATGTGGAAGGTATGTATGGTGTGTTTCCATAAGTTTGAATTCCTTAAGGTGACTTAGGAGGTCAAATAATATCATAGTAACTTATCGTTGCATGTTTGCCTTGGTTGGACGGTTAGTTTAGTAGATGTCGGGGGTGGTGTTACAGAGTGGTATTAGAGCATGTTTTACCCCTTGGAATCGATAGCCTATTTGTTGGTCATGCATTCATGTAGGTTTCACATGTGTTCCTTATGCTTCTAGTCCACATGATTGTTGAATTTGCATGGTGTTGATCATGGTGGTAGTGATGTAACCATGTGAAGGTTGATAGTGTTTTTGTGGTATGTGTCCTCATGAATCTATGGTTGTATATTCATTTTTTATGCATGTCGATGTCTATATGTTGTTATGCATGCATTGTCAAGGTTATAGTTATGCATGTATAGTAGGTCAAACATGTATTGTGAGGTCATTGTATTCATTTTAGGTCATCATGATGCTATTGGTATGTTATGATGTTAATATGTTGAATGAGGTAAAGAAGAAAATCCAGACTATTAGGATGAGGTTATTGCATTCAACTTTAGTATAAGATAAGATCATCATACAAGTATTGTATGTTCAACATGCAGGTATATAGGTTAAGGATTTTTATATGCATTACAATTATTTGTATTCCTTTCATTCTATTGGTGTTATTCTTACATACATGATAAATGCTAGTTGATTAGTGTATTGATATCCACATGTGTCAGATAGTCATGAATGATAGTAACATGTGGTTTTATGAATTTCTGTTGTTGTTTTATGATAGTTGACTTGATGATTATGTTATATTTTGTTCATGAGCATGTTGTATGTTAACTTATTGTTCTTATATGCTAGTTAACTTGATGATAAAGGTTATATATCTAATATCTTGATGATTATATGTATGAAGCTAAATTGGATTGGCCTATGAAAATTGTAACGGTTATTACATTCAGGTATGAGTTAATGTGTTGTGATATTATATCATACTCATCTAGGTCGCCTATGCAAATGTGATTATTATGTATGAATAATAATTGTTTATGGTTTTATGATGTGAACATGTTAGCTTGTGACTATTATGGATATCATGACCTTATTTAGGTTTGAGTTGATGTGTTGTGAAGTTATATCATGCTAACTAGATTGATTGTGCAAACAAGATAGCCTCCCCTGAGATACATTAAGGTATGATTTTGCTTATGTCGCCTACCTTATGCTTGAATGTTTGACTATGTCATCTATTGGTGTTTGATTGGTGGTGTCTATTATTTCATCTATTTGTTCTTGAATGTCTGATTAATCACATGATATGAATATGTATCTATAAGATTTCATAAAGAAATGATCTTGTTTTAAGATGGTTTTAGTCACACATGTGTTGAGATAGTTCATATGTACTTGAGTGTAAGCAGGTGACAATTGTAGCATTATATCTAATGGCTATGAGTTGACTATGGATTATGACATGATTTTTACTCTTAGTAAAGGTTGATTTTAAATTAGTGGTTGACATGTGTGAGAAGCTGCAAGGAAACATGCTTAGTGAAACAAGGTAAGGTAACTAGTGTAATGTTATGTTCACTTATGCACTGATAGTTATGTTTTTATGGAAGTATGATGCATGGGATTGCATGGAAGAAGAGATTTCCATGAAATCTTAAAGAAGGCTCAGGTTGAGTTTTCACTTGGAAGCATTGGAAACCCATGGCGATGGAGTCATGGTGTCTATTGCTAGGTTTTTTTATATCTGGTGCAAGGCCTTGCCACTTTGTTTGAAGTGTCGTATTGTTATTGGTTTCCATGGTTTTCTTCTTGTTTGTATTTTTTCTTTCCTTTTATTACTTGAGAGTCTTGGGGATTGGTTGGGAAAAGAGGAAATTTAGTGGGGATCGAGGAGAGCTAAATGAAATCTAGCAGGTGATGTAAGGTTCGAATGAATCTTGGTTTATGTATAAGGGCAGTTGAAGGAAAGAGTATGACAACCAATTGGATTGGTTTGGTCCATTTGGATAATGGATAGTGGAAGGACAATCATGAGAAAGGTAATCAAGAAAGGTAACATGAATGGATCTAGGGCATCATATGCCTTGGCTATTTTGGGAACTTTTGTTCTCAATATTGCGCATGTGTTGCATGCATAAAGGGAGTTCTCTTAACCTTTACCTTATGATATCTGGTTTATGTTGATGTCTATATATGTATACATGTATGTGTGTATGCATGTCATGTATGATAGGGTCATCATGGATCATGATTGTTTTATGCTAATTTTTATATGTACATATGTATGTATGCATGTCATTTTCTGACTAGATAAGTATTGTTTTATGTCAATATTTATATGTATATATGTGTATGTATGCATATCATTGTCTGATAGGATCATGATTTTTTATGCTAATGTTTATATATATGTATGTATCTATGTATCTATGTCACTGTCCGATAGGGTCATCAAGGATCATTCTTGTGGAAGAATGAATGCTTATGTAGGTGAATGACATGAAGAGGTCCTTGGTCTTACGAGAAATCAATTGGGAAGAGTAGCCTGACAAATCTTTGACGTCAGTATCATGTGGTTATGAGTTGATATTATGTGATTATATTATTTCTATGTTATGGGAAGGATACACCAAGGGATACATCAACAAAATGAAATAAGTGTGGTGTGCTACATGTTGGGATAAGCATGGATAAGACACTAGAAGCAAGGTTTCTTGGTAGAGACAATGTGGTTTTGGATGTGTGGTACTAGTGTTGTGCATACGTGATATATGTTGTACATGTTGCATCTGTGATGTTATGCACATGCAATGTTGTGTATATATAGTGTGTGTGCATGTTGTTTATTCAATGTTATGTACATAGTGGTATCAGATACCAAATTATAGTGTTGTGTGAATATCGCATATGCAGTGTTGGGTATAGAATGTGCTATGTACATGTTGGATATGTGGTTACATGTATGTATTGTATTATATGTATGATGAATATGCAGCGTTGTGTGCATATGATGTTGTGCACATGTTATATATGAAGTGATGTGTACACATGATGCTATGTACATGTTGTATATGCAATGCTATTTACATGTGGTGTTTCCTACATGTTGTACATGTGGTGTCATGTACATATGGTGTTGTATGCATGATTGTACAAGTGGTATTGTGTGCAAGATTGTACAGGTGGTGTTGTGCGCATGTGGTATTGTGTACATGTTGTACAAGTGGTGTTGTCTGCAGGTGGTGTTGTGTACATGTTGTGCCTATGGCATTGTGTACAAGTGGTGTTGAGTACGCATCCTGCATGTGGTACTATGTACAGGTGGTATTGTGTACACGTTGTATAGGTGGTGCAATGTACATGTGGCATTGTGTACACATTATGCAAGAGGTGTTGTGTATATGTGATGTTGTGCACACATCATGCAAGTGGTGTTATGTACATGTGATATTGTGTAAATGTTGTACATATGGTACTAGTGTACATGTGGTATTGTGTGCATGTCACATATGTTGTGTTGTAGGCATGTGATACTATGTATGTCCATTGTGTAGTCATGGTATCATGACATGTGTATCCATTGTGTTGTACTCTGTGTACGTATATTTCTTGAATGCTAAATTTAGGTGTATGTATTGTGTTGTGGTGTAAACTAGATGTAGGAGTATGTATTGTGTTGTGTTGTAGACTATGTGTAAGTGTATGTGTGGTATGTCAGGTGTAGTTGCATGTATTGTATGGTGTACTATGTTGTGTGTGGTTGTATGTGTGTGCTGCACACTATGTGTATGTTCACATGGTTGAGGAGAAGGAATTGGGTGTCTTTTGGGTATGAAAATTGATCTAGTGTGCATATGGAATAAAGAAAAAGGTAGAAGATAAGAATTGATTAAAGGATAAGTATCAGTATTTTATTTCAGTTTTATTATGCATGTGATCTATGATTCTAGTCTTTGATGGTTACATGTGATTTATGATTTTGATATATGATGGTTTTGTTTTGAGATAACCATATGTGATATGTTTATACATGATTATTTGGTCAAAGATGCTAGTTTGACTTGTTGTGATAGGAAGCAAACAGAATTACAAGTGTACCTTGTTTACGAGTTACCAAGGAGGTATGATGTGAATTTATTTAAATTTATTTTAAATCTAATGGAAGTTATGTTCTTGTTATAGGAAGCGAGGAACTAGCTGATTAAGTGGTTGAAACAAGAAGAAGTATGCTATTAAAGCACTTCAGGAGTAGGACCATTATGGGACACTGGTACCCAATAGTGTCCATTGATTGCCATGCATTAGGGTAATTTTTAGGTCTAAAATGGGCCTCCTATGAAAAATGTACAACCAAAATAAACTTTATAAGAATTGATAGGATTGAAGGTGATGATATCAACCATGGGTGATGATTCACCATTTTTGGAGTAAAACATTCAAAATATTAAAAAATAATAAAATAATAAAACTACTTTTTCAACTCATATTCTCAACTTATCTCCCTAAGGTTTTTCTCAAATTTGGAGAAGGAGTACTCATTGCGTGCAAAATTTAATTCCTAGTCAAAGGAGTACCCACGTTCCATACTTTTAATGGACCCTGCTACACTAAAAATGAGAAATACATGAAAAACATGATTGGAATTATGTTTTTCCATGTATTTCTGATTTTTTTTGTAGCAGGATACATCGAAAGTATGCAACAGTGATACTCCTTGGATGAGGAATCAAATTCTTCATCCAATGAGTGTTTCCGCTCGAAATTTGAGTAAACCCATAGGGAGATAAGTTGAATATATGAGTTGTTTTTTTTTTCTTTTTTCCCTCTAAAATTTGATGATGTAATCTAATATTATTTTATTATTTTCACTATTATTCTATAATTTCTTTTGGAGGCCCATTTTAGAACTCAAAACGCCCCTAATGAGAATGCTATGACCGATATGATGGTTTCGAGGTAGGTATATGACTTGGTTGTTTTAACTTCTGATGCGAGGAAGCCTTGCCAACGGATGGATCGCCTGGGATAGGGGATGTCAGGGAAATTGATAGGTGAGTGACTGCATGGAAGGGGTGAGTAGATTTCCCAAGGGACTATGTACCAAAGAAAGGAAGGCCAAGGATGGATTTTTTTTTCCAGTAACATTTCTAGATGGAATCAAATGCACATTGGGAGTGTGCCCTTGAACAATGAGTTAGTAAATGTTTAGTAAGGGGACAATATAAAGCGAGATTGTAGCATTGGACATTGATGTAGACTTTGGCTCTCGAAATGGATTCTAAACTTCCGGGGAAGGAGGTCAAGCCTCTTATTACTTTAAGGGTGGAGGTGTGAGCCTCTAGATTCCCTTGTTGAATGATACAGGCGTTGTCTCCTTTTATTTGTTGGTTTATAAATATGTGCATATGTGTATATATGGTTATTTTATATACTATAATGAGTTATGATATAAAGATCCAATATGCAGTATGTTTGTAATATTTTCATGAGGTTTTTCTTTGAGCTGGTCATTCATTATAAATACTACAATGAGTTGGATTATAAAGCTCCATAGGAAATATTTTTGTTTCTAGCAGTTTGCAGAGGTATTGGTGTGGTTTAACATCGAGGATGATGTTCCCCAATGGGGGAGGCTTTTGTAACAACCCATGATTAAAATTTCATGTAATAAAATCTAATAAAGGAAAAAATAAGACCACGATTAAGGGACATGCATTCCAAGTTTAATGTTGGGCAAGACATCCTAGTGCGGGTGTTCATTCAATTTATTATGGTGAAGGATATTAGAAAAGGCAATGGAAAAGGATTTGGAAAGGAAAAAAGTCATTTTTGACACATTTATTTATGAAATAATGGAAATTAGGAGAAAAGGAAAGTGAAAGGTCATAGGTTGCATGTGAGGAGGAAAATGAAGGAAAATAATGGGAAATGAAAAAATTAGAGGCCTAATTGATAAAAAGGCTTCTGAGGATGAGTTTGTAACATTTTTTCAGTTTAATTTTGGAGTTCTCTCATTATTATTTATCTCTCTCTCTCTCTCTTGGACACTTGGAGTTTTTGTGGACCACTTTAGCCTTGGAGCAAGGAAGGAAAAACAAGCAAAAGGAAAGGAAGGAAAGCAAGGATCAAGCAAGGAAGAGCGAGATCAAGCAACTTCAATAGCAATACTTGCAGGTAATATATTGCATGTGTGATTTCGTAGCGGGTTTTGACATGCATGGCTTTACATGTTGGTGAATGGTTGTGTTGCTGTCGATGGAATGGTTTTGTTGGGTTATGCTAGTGATTTTAAACCTAGCCTTGCCCTTTCCAAATAGCCATCGTGCGATGGGATTGTTTTCTTGGTTTGAGCTTTGGAATTTCCAGAGGTTTTGGAATCTAGGGCAAAGATGGTCTTAGGAAAATCCCAAAGGCATACGAATCCCTTGACCGATTTTGGCAAAACACATGGTAAATCCTAATGGTGGAGTCTCAGTTTAGGATCTAATGATATGGTGTGGATTGCAGTGAGACTGGTGTTTCAATTCAGGGCCTAGTGATTTGGTGTGGATTGTGGTAAAGCCTAAGAGACAAGGAGACAAAAAATTCATCAAGGATAGTGATGGAGTCCGGAGGCATTCATCGCTTGGTTTAGTTTTCTGATATTCGTGTTGATTTTGGTGAGATCATGATTTGGTGAGGGTGGAGGTGGTTTAGCCTCTGGATTCCCTTGGTTGTGGATTAGCTTATCCATGATATTCCACATTCATGTTTGGAATATGGCATGGTGGTGACTGGTTGAAAGAAAGATTTGGTTCAACCATTTGTATGGTTGGGTGGTACGTGGAAGTCCTGAACGTGGTCAAATTAGCCTATGTTTAAAAAAACATAAGTTCTCTTTCTTTTGTAATTATTAATATGTGTATTTAATGGATGCTATCATATTGTTGTTTTCATGGTTTAATGCTGGTTATAATAATGACTGGTTATTGTCATGGATATTCCATGTATTTATTTGTAACTGAAAGGATAATGGATGCAAGACCTAATTGATGTCAAAATAGTTAAGGGAAGAGGGTGATTATCATTATTGTCAAGTATCATATGAGTTATCGGTCTTTTATGCTCTATCTTGTATTCATTTCCTGTAGATTGCACTAATGCCAAGTGTTTGAAAAATTGTGAGTCCTGGTTGGAGATGGTTAGACTTAGTCTTGGAATCAATTTATAATTTTTAAGACTTGTTATTTTGTAAATCATGGATTCTAGAAGTGTCATTGAATTACGGGTAGTCACCTGTGCTTTGGACCTGAAAAGGTGGCTCAAATCCTAGGGGTGATGGCACAACACTGAGCATGAAAGACCCTAGACACTAGCATGCCATTTTGTGGGAGCATCTAGATCCCTATGACTGCTAGCATGCCCATACCATGGGAGATTCTAGGGGTTAATTGGTCAAAAAACTTAGTGGGACTTGGGGGATGCTTACCTGAGAGGCTGGGATGATTCCTAAGGGGCTTGTTGCTGATGTGGAAGGTCTATATGGTGTGTTTCCATGAGTTCCAATTCCTTAATGTCACTTAATAGGTCGAATCATATCATAGTAACCTCTCATCACATTTTACCCTGGTTGGCCAATTACTTCGGTAAATGTGGGAGTAGGGTGTTACAATGAGTTGATGTATGCCCTATGTATTGATCATGTTATACAAATTCATTATTTTGGTTCATACAGTATAGCCTTTAGCAAGAATTCATTCTTTGCACGATGATGGTGATTCTCAAAGGGATCATGTCTATGATGTACTTGCTAATTAGGGGGATACCATGCTGCTTCTTGAGGAGATACGCTTGATGCATATGATTGTTGATATGGTTGTGTTGGGGGTTTTAGTTGTTTCCCACACCATGTTATTGTGGATGGTTATATGTATGTTGTTGTTGCCTTGGTTAAGAGGGAGGTTGATGATATTGGAGTTGTTAATTGAGGGTGTTGGTACATCTATGTTTTGCTACTACATTGAGTGTTGTTTCTCTTGGTAGTGGTTATCATGATTTTGTTGTAGACATCTGATTAATGAGTGTTACTCTCATGTTGATGGTGAGATCTTTATTTACGATCTTATTTCTTTATTGGTGATTCTCATGCTGCTACTGAGTTTCGTGCTGCTAATATTTTTCTTGCATTTGATGTGCTATCATTGAGAATTGTTGAGGATGGTACTACTGTTGATGGTTATAGACATGGAGATATGTTGTTTCTTCAAGCGAGAGAGAAAAATTTATAGATTTATTTCTACTACTCAATGATTTTGTGGCTTCAAGATAGAATGATTTATGGTTGTTGTTGCTTGGCCCAACCATTATGCTACTATGTTATATATGTTTGCTATTACCATAGGTTGGTCATAAACTTTGATTGGTTTTTATTGCTTCACTTTTTGTGATGCACTCATAGAGGCGATGTGTTGAAATAAGGAATTGCTGATAGGGGGGATTGAATCAGTTATTATGAAACTCTTTTCGTTTTACTATTATGCTTATAGTTCCTTATTATATTCTTTAACTTGTGAGAGAAATCACTCACTAAATAAGTGAATCAAAAATTCCAAACATACATGTTCATACAACAATTAGATGAGAAGAACACACACATTTAACATAGTTTTTTTTCACGTGGAAACCAAGAGGGAAGAAACCACCAAATTTGTTGTTTGTTTACAATGTAAATTAAGCACCCACTTAATTACATATGTTTGTTTCTAAACACCCAGTCACATGGGGCACCAACCCCCTTTGTTTAGAAAGCACAAAATTTCTGAGAGGCACCAACCTCCTCAGTGTGTAGGAACCAACATACTCTTGCCACTGTTCTACTATTTCATACAATTTTCAAAGTAAAAACAGAGGCATACAATATTACAAGTAAAATACCAAAATGGTTAATTGTAGATTCAATTTATGCACTCTTCCTTTTGTGCTCTCATGCAACAAGTCTTTTCTTGTTGCTCACATCAACACTTCCTCTACGCTTTTCCTCCTCTATACAGGGCTCTCTGCTGAATGCTCTTCAACACTACCTTTACAATTATCCACACAACACTCTCATTGCACTTGTTTATATTTCACACAATGTATCCTTGGAGCTTCGACCTCTTTTTATCAATACACACCTCTCACAACACAACACACTAGAAATTAGCTCAAATACCCCATCTTATCCATTACAGGTGATGGTTTTGTTCCACTGAGGCACTCTGCAGAAGGAAATCTTTGTTGTCTATCCTTTACCTGCCCAGTTGTACTTAGGCATGCCTTACCTTACCATCACTACATCTCTTGCTAGTTTCTTCTCACAATACTAAAACAATGATGGACCTTGCAATTATTTATAGTCTAACTGCATAAAGCTCCATTTCGAGAAATTAATTCCTAGGTGACATGCACAATCCTCCAAGACTCCCATTCTCATTTACTACTCCACATTTATTGACAGTTCAAGAGGTGAGCGCTCTGTTCTCATTTATCACAACCATTCATGTAGACGAAGTAGGTGATTTCTTCCTTCATTCTCCCGAACTCTTCTCTACTAGAAATCTTGTCCTTGATTTCTTGTTACACAGTATTCTGTATGTTTAGTCCCTTTTAATGATCAACTCCTCTAAGCCTACATTCATTTCCACTTTTTTCAACCCATACATCCTTTAACTCATTTTACTCATGCATCACAGAAACACCACAACGTAACTTCTCAAAAGTGGAACGTTATGATATTTCTCATCCCTGATATCCTCGTCTCATTTGACACTTAGATCCTTCGGCATTTCTCCTCCATGGGACTGAGAGATGTAACCTATGGCTTATATTTTAGGTGATAAGGCATTTTGTTCCTACTATAGTAATCTTCCTTTAATAACTACTATGCGCCCTTAATTCTTTGGATTTTCATGACCAAGAGCCAACCTAATATCAGAAGCCCCTTCCATCATAACTTTTCCAAAATCATCTATACTGAAGTTATAGTTTATTCATCCTCTGATATTCCAACCTTTGATATGATTTCATTATTCCATCTGATGACTTCATTGTGATGACATGTGTCACCCGGATCTAGCACGTTAGGCCACCGAATAATGTTGAATCAACCTACTATGTGTCTTGTCGTACTACAACATGATGCTGACATCAAATGAAACTGAACCTTCTTAGAGCCAATCTTATGCCACCACTTGTCATACCATATGAGAGAATAGAGGGCCCAAAAAACCTTGGTTTTTCAACAGGATTCTTCATTAATCTTCTTTGCCATTCCTTGGTGCTTTATAGCACTATCAGAAATATTAGTCATCGTAACTTATTCGAATACCTCAGTTAAGAAGTTCTAATATTCCGATTTTCTAGACCTCTAATATTCCAATATTCCAATGCCTCAGTCCTTCAAATATCCCAAGGGTCCAACCTCCGATGTGCCACCTGCTCCAATTCTCTAAGGCTCTTATATCCAATGTGTCGATGTGTTGATCTTTGATGTCTAGAAATCCGATATGCCTGATATCTGATATGTTATCTAATTCGATATTCCTTCCTTCCTAAGTCTTGAAATCCCTAGACTTTAGTCGACCATATCTTTTGATCTAGGAATCAATTTTTGAACTTTCGCATATCGTTGGAAAACTTTTTCTGAGAACCTTGCATTGGGTAGGGTCTGATCAAGGTTTTGAGTCCATTTGATACTTGTGATATGGCTACAATATCTTTGTCCTAATTTTATCCTTGACTATTCTTATTCATGGAAGGTCACACTCTCAACCACCATAGTGATCATTTTATGGCTTCTTTAGTAAGTCTGCTACTGTGATGCTTCTCTAATCAAGCCTACAAATTTTATGGAATTCCATCACTGTATTCATCATTTTATGGCTTTTCCAATAAGCCTTATACTATGAATATTTTCTACAAAACATTTCAAAAACCATGGGATTCCTCCTAAACACTAAATCATCATGTTGACCCCTATTTGATATCAATTGCAACACTTACACAACCATGTGTATACCGCCAATTTTCCAACAATATCCCCCTTTAGCATTGATTGGAACACCATAATCTCCCCCTCAGGCTATGCATGTTCTGCTCCGATGCCAATATTATCCCCCTTTGACATCAATGTCAAATAGTACTTCTCGAATACTCCCCTTGAACCATTGCAGCTTACTCTTCAATGAGTTCCGCATGCTGAGTACCTTCCACCACCTACCAAAATGAAGTCATTTGGAGGGAGGAGTCACAACTCCTATCTGTTTCGTGAGATATTCAAATGGTTCTCTTTGAGTTGCATGGTAAATATATCTTCCATTTGTTCTTTAGTGGCCAGATACTCACGTCTGATAGTGTTGGTTGCTACCTGTTCCCTCAAGAAATGGAACTTGATAGGAATATTCTTAGTCTTTGAATGCATGACTAGATTTTTTGAGATACTGATGGGACTATTATTGTCACACATTATTGGAATGGGATGAGTCATATCTACCTATATATCTTTCAAGGTTTGGTTCATCCATATAATCTGCATAAAATAGGTAGCATCAACAATATACTCTGCATTAGTAGTCAACAGCGAAATGGAGGCTTGTTTCTTGCTACCCCACGACACCAAAAATTTTCCCAAAATGAAATCTGCACTAGAGGTACTCATCCTGTCATCAAGGCTTCCAGCCCAATTTTCAGCTATGTAGGCCTTAAACATGAGTTCTTCGCTCTTCACATACCATAATCCATGCTTTGTTGTTCCTTGAAGATATTTTAAAATCCTTTTGATAGCAACAACATGAATCTCACACGGGAAAGCTTGAAATATTTCCACAAGCCCCAATACTTATATGATGTCAGACCTTGAAGCTGTTAGATAAAATAAGATTCCTATCATTGACCTGTATTCAGTCTGATTTAACATAGGTGTTCCATCTTCCTTGCACAACTTGGAACCTATAGTCATGGGTGTGCTAACGGGTTTGCAATCTCCCAACCAAAATTTCTTCAGAGTTTTGTTGAGATATTTGGATTGGGATAAACACTCCTTGTGGATACGTAATAATTCATAGACCCTGTTAGAGCCTAGATCTACCTCAGTCTGAAAATGAAAGGTTCTAGGTCCACATCAAACCACACTCAGCCTCATAGCTATCCCTATGAGGACAGGAGAGGGCTCTCTCCGGGTCGATCTTGGCAAAATACAAGCGATGGGGCTCGAGATGACTGATTTAGAAACTGATTCTAGGCTAGGTATTAAGTGCAAAGGATTCGATTTGAGTTTTTGAGGGTTTTGTGTTGGAAACACGGAAAGGAAAATTGGGCTCGGGAATGAGGCACAGTTTCTGCAGAGTTCTGATTGGGGCAAGGAAGGAAATCATTTTGATGCTTTAAATTGAGTGAAATGAATAGATCATACTGGTGAGGAGCTAAGGAGAGCAAGAGAGTCTCAAGAATTCCCCTTAAAAAGATGAAAACATGGAAATTTAAACAAATTCAAAGGTATAGCATAATAGTTAATGAATTCCACCTTAATCACTCATTTGTTCAAATTCAAAAGAAGAGACAGGAAAATGATACACATAACACTAATTAACTTACAATTACTTAGAGAAGCACACCACTAAAACAGAAAGCCACATGGATCCCAAACAATGTTGTAAAACCCTGGTCTTTCCTTAGCCAAAAATGCAGAGATAGAATGTACAATGATATGCCAAAGAAATCCCAAGTGTCCAACCCTGAAAATGACTTAGAAATTACATGATATAGACTAGCCCAACCCATTTCCTTGCCTCTAGGGGTCGAGCGCATCATTCTAGGAGTTATTTTCAACCAATTCTAAACAAAGAACTAAAATCTAGGCAATCAAAACAACTTGCCTCTATAAGGTAGGAAACTGATTCATTCATTAAATTTTCACTTTTTAGTGAATGAATCCTCAAGAACAAGTAAATAAGTGCCCAAATTACATCATGTTTACCCAATTACATCAAGTTAGATCAAAAATTACATCACAAAGCAAAACTAGTCAAACTGGCTGAATTTCTAAGCTAGAAGGTGAAAAATTAAGCAAAAATCCTCTGTGCGCTGCTCCAATTTCACTGTGTGTCACGCCAAATTGAGGCTGGTTTTGAGGCACTTCCTGAAGTCCAAATTGATCCCAAGTGTGCATGTTGGAAATCCCTACCTGTCTACTTTCCAACCCAAGTGAAATTTCTAAATTTGGTGCCTATTTGCCCCTCCAAAGCTTCAATCTCCCAAGATTGCTTCCTGTGTGTCAAAATAGGGGCAGAGAGGTCATTTTTTGAGTGTTTTTGACCTCCTGAGAACTCAAAACTTGCCCAAACCTCTTCGCCATGCACCAGTAGTCATGATTTTTCATGAAAAATGCAAAAATATAAACTTTTTTCCATTTTGAGCTTCCTATCAAAAGCGCGCACCACTTGGCGCGGCGTAGAGGGAGAAAAACCCTATTTTTTCTACAAAAATTTTCCAAAATGCCAAAAATGCCCCAAATTTCTTGAAATTTGGGCTGGAGCTTCTTCATTAAGTGTTATGCTGGGCTAAAAAGGCTTCAGCCAATATCTGAAGATGATCAAGCTCCCTTTGCCTCTTTTTCTTCCTTATTGCCTTCCTCAATTTTGCCTTTAAATTCCTGATTCGTGCCTTGCATACCTTGTTCCGTGCCATGTAGTGAAAAGCCATGTATCTCAGCAATGCAAGGTCCTCATCAGCCTTGTCCAGAAGTCCCTCCAAGTGCATGTTGACCCTCTCGAGCCAAGCCTCCTGATCATCATTAATCTCTTGCTCCAATGACGTGAGCTCAATTCTTCTCCTTTGTGTAGCTTGGCGATCCTCGCGAATGTTTTGTAACTCCGTGATTGTTTGTTGATCCTCAAGCTGTTTGTTTCTCTACTCCAAGTATTTCATATTCCACTTAGCTCTCTCTAAGTCAAGGGATAAGGCTTGGATCTCTGTTTGCTGCTCCTGGATGATCTCCCTAAGTTTGGCACTTTGTCGGCCCGTATTTGTATCATCATCATGAATGAGAATGAAGTCAGTCTCTCTTTCACCTGAAGGCCCCTCATCTTGCATTGGCCTCTTTCCTTTGTCCTGTACCTGTGATGCTGATGGAGGAAGCGAGTCCCCTTCCACCCTGGGTGGAGATAACACTCGCTTTGCCGCTGCAAACAAATGTCTAGTGCCTCTTTGATATGTGATGAATACCGGCACACTAGCAGTCTCATGGTGCTCATACTGATGAGAAGGTTGACCTTCATGCTTAACCTCTGATAATCCCTGTGAAGCTTTCAAGAATTCATGGGAGATGAAATCATTCCAAGTGATGCCCTGTAATCCAAGTTGATGAACCACCAAAATCTTAATAAGAGCTCAACATGATAAACATTATTAAGTTGCTGCTAGGGTGTTTTGTGTTGCACAAGGGTGGTCATCCTCTCTATGTTCCGGCAAAAGAAATATGGAATGTTCATCATCCGTACCCTGGTGAAATGCATGAGCAACATGATGTGATAAGCATAGAGATGAGAGAACCGTCCCTCACAGCTGAAATATTTCATGATCAATTTCATTAGTGGAGCATATTCATCTTTTAGATATAGGAATGGGAACACTCTCTTGAGTTGCCTGAAGAAACCAGTTTTAATGTATGGCTCATAATGTTGTCGGGCAATCTTTTGTTTCTTGTGCCGTGGTTCTCCAATGTTCGGTATGCCGGTTGCTAATGAGACAGATTCTGGTGTAAGTCTGAAGATGACACCGACTAAGATAGCTTGATCTCCATGTAAGTACAACACAAATAGACGAGCCAGCTCATGATGAAATAGAACACTAGCCACCTTTTGACAAAACTCATAGCATGATTGATGTTGGAAACAAAACATAGCAAGAGGGCAGGCCTGTAATTCTATAAGGGTGATTGGTTCTTCTCTTACATGTCTGCCACTTTTATGAGGCCTCCGGGGTTCCTGTCTTCCAATGGTGAGTCACTTTGGGTTTCCACTTCATAGTATGATGAATGCTCAGATGCCATGACTGCTATTTTTCAAACTACCTTGAAGATGAAGATGCTGGTGTGTGAAAACTGTCTAAACCGCTCTTATGTGTGCAAAGTCTGCCACCAAAGGGAAAAACAAATGAAACAGGGATTGTTAGGAAGGGGAAATAATAGTAAGGGATGGGAATTATTGGGAGAAATTTGTTAGGGAAATATGGGAGAGGGTTTAGTAATTTAGGTATGGGAATAGGGTTTAGGGTCTTCACATTTAAAGGTTTTGGGAAAGGGAATTTAGGATAGGGGTTTAGTAACTTTAGGGGATGGGAACAATGGGAACAAAGGGAATTAAGGACAAAGGAAATAATGGAAAAGAGTAACTTTGGTGGAAAACATGTTTTGAAACCCTAGGTAGCAGTTTAGATGTGAGGAATTGAAAATGATAGGGTTTGAACTTTTATTTCAATCATTAGCATCCATAAACCACCATCCCTTATCACAAAAATGGATGAAAGATCAATATGTTGACCATACCCAGTGAATCCCAGCAAATAAAAGGCAATTTGAGTAAATTTGAAACGTTTTCGAGCTTTCAGGTGTGTGCGCTGTGTTGCATACCCAACGCGTCGTGCTCTGCCAGTGCGCCACGCCCGTTCAGATTTACACTGGAAATTTTCTCCCAATGCGCCGTGCCTCCCCAGGGCGCCGCGCAGCAAAATTTCCTACAACTTCACCCAAATCGCTCACGAACTCAACCAATTTTTCTTTGGGTGGCTTTCTCCTTAATCTTGGCATGCAAATAACATTGATCTTCATGATAATGTCTTTATAAAGACATGGATTTAATTTTTGACTCTTCAAAACCCAACTTTGTAATGTTTTGGCATTGGCACTTTTTTCATTTTAATACACTCTGTTTTTGAATTTCCCTTTTGATTTTTTGACTGAAACAATGAAATTCTTGGCAAATGTTTGCAGGGATAGCTGACATGGAATTTGGCAAAGGAGACCAGGGCTGCGCCTGAAGATTTCAAAAACTGAAAACTTTTGAAAATTATTACAAAGGACAAAATGTTGACTTTTCTTCAAAACAGAGTTTTGAAGAACAGTCATAATCCATCCATATGACGATGAAATTCACGAAATAAAAAACATATGTAGAACCTCCCTCTGGCCTACTGGCATTTGGACACTTCAACAACTCAATTTGTGAAACCCTAGACCTATGATTGACATGAATCTTTGCCCATGTAAATATCAAACATTGACTGTCATGGACTTTTAATAAACATTAATGAAAAGACCTAAGCCAGCAGGTACAAGACATGAGGGGAATGAATGATAAAGCCCTTCCGACAGAGTTTATGGCATTCTCCTAACGGAATGCAACTGAGTGAATCGAGTGAGACACCTAAAAATGAAATGCAAAAAGAGTGTTGATCTCTGACGAAGGGATGACCATACCAACTCTAACATTAGCTCCAATGGGGATGCTAGCTCCTTGGAGGTGCCAAGAACTGCAGATCTCTGGGAGAGCTAGATAGTGCCTTCGTCCATTGGGCTATGGAGTCATTATTTCAACAAACAATACAAGACTCTAACTCAATTTATTTGATTGAAACTTGACTCTAAACAACTTGATGATGAAACTGAAATGACTAAAAAACTGACTCGACAAATTGAACTCAAAACTAAAATCTTTCTTCAGAATTATAGCCTTCACTTTGGGCCCCAGACTGAAGAAAAGATCACAACACACACTCTCAGTGAAATTGAAATAAATGGTATTTACAATGACAATGATAACAATAGAAATAACTCAGAAATGGTACCGCTTGAGCAGTCGACCATTGACCGGCCCTCCTGGACAATCTTCCCCATTCATCTCCTTCAAAAGAAAGGCATTCCGACCTCGATATGCTGCGATCTTAAAAGGACATTTCTAGAGATTGTCAAACTTACCGTGCTTGCCCTTTTCCTCATTCCTTGCATCCCACTTTAACACCACATCATCCAACTGAAATGTGTCTGCCTTGGCTTTTCTGTCATAAATCTTTTTAATTCTCTCCTACAACTTGAATGTGTTTTCAAAAACATTTTCCCATGTCTGCTGCAAGTGGATCATTTGATTTAGTCTTCTCTGCATTGGGTCCTCTTCACTACCAGCCTCTTGAAGAAGTTTGACTACCGGAGCTACAAGAGAGGTAGGGAACACTGTATCAACTCCATAAACTAACTCAAAGGGGGACATACCAATGGATTTCTTCTGACTCACACAGTCTACCCAAAGTGCATGGACCAACTTCTTATGCCAACTCTTCTTGCTGATTTCCAGCATCTTCTTAATGGTATTAACCAAAGATTTGTTGGAAGACTCCGCTAATCCGTTGCCTTGTGGATGATAGGTGGTTGAGTGCCCCAAAGTAATGTGATACTTATTACAATACTCAACCATCCTTTTTGACTTGAAAGCTTCTACGTTATCAGTGATTAGCTTATTCGGGGAACCAAAATGAGACAAAATATTATTTTCAAGGAATGAAATTATTACCGCATCCATACCTTGCCTAGTGGGAATTGCTTCGATCCACTTCATGAAGTAATCTGTTGCTGTGAGGATCCATCGATGCTGACCTGAAGGAGCGGGATGAATTTCACCAATGAAATCCAACCCCCACTACTAAAAAGGGGCACTCACCTCAATGGGCTTAAGCGGAAAAGGTTGTAATTTCTATTTTCCTTCAAAAATCTGGCAGTTATGACAGCTCTTGACAGTTTTGAACACATCGGCAAACAATGTTGGCCAATAGTATCCAACTCTCAGAATTTTATTTGCCATTGTTTTCCAAAAAAGGTGACCGCCACAATCTCCTTTATGGAAATCCTCCATGACCTGCTTCGCTTCTTCTTCCACCAAACAATTTAACAAAACGCCACCGGGATCTTTCCAATAAAGTGCAGAATTCAAAATACAAAACTTAGCAGCCTTTAACTTAAGAGCTCTAGCATTGTTTCTAGCCATACCAGGCGGCGCGGAAAAATTCTGTAGTACATATATGATATCTAAATACCATGGAGAAAGAACAAAGATTTCAGTTACCTAAATTGACAAACTTTCCTCATTTTCATCGAACATAGCAGCAATCAGATTTATGTCTAAGACATGCAGATTTGATTCAACCATTAACTTTGCCAATCCCTGTCCTTTAACATGTTTCGTGGGCCTTATCTCTACATCATAATCCATCAAAGCTACAATCCACTTGCCACGTCTTCCTTCAGGATCTGTTTGGACCAAAACATCCGTGACAGCAGCATTAGGAACATAAGCTAAAATATGGGAATGCAGAATATAAACGTGGAAATCTTTCAGTTCTTTAACAAGTGCAAGGGCTTGCTTCTCAATAATATTGTATTTCAAAGCAGCATCTCTTATAGTCCGGCTGAAGAAAGAAATGGGTCTTTCATGCTCATCTTTTTTCTGCATTAATATAGCTGCCGTAGTATGCTCCGAAGCAAATGAAAACAATATAAAATCATGAGTATAATCCGGGCTGATTACAACCGGGGCTGAAGAAAGAGCCAATTTTACTAAATTGAAATATTTTATAGCCTCTTCCATCCACGTCACTTGGCTATCCTTCTTAAGCATGTTTGTAATCTCCCTTAGATGTTCAGCAAGATTAGGAACAAAGCGGCGCAGAAAATTCATCTTACCATTAAACGATTGAATCTCCTTCTTATTCCGGGGCAGGTCAATTTGCTGAATTGTTTCCACAAGTGCTGGATCAATACGAATGCCATCCTTTGAGATAATGTTCCCAATAAGTTTACCTTCATCCATGGCAAACAAGCTCTTCTTAGGATTCAGTGACACGGCATATTTTCTGCACTTTTGAAAGACAATTTTCAAATGATACAAGTGTTCTTCATTTGATTTGGAAAACACGGTCAAATCATCAAGGTACACAACCAAGAAGACATCCTCCTCATTTGCAAAAGTCAAGTCCATTGCCCACTGAAAAGTGGTACCCACGTTCTTCAGACCGAAAGGCATTTTGGCGTAATGAAAGGTTCCCCACGGAGTGGTGAACGCTGTTTTGTCTCGGTCATCTTCATGGACTAAAATTTGGTTATATCCAGAATAACCATCGAGTAGTGACATCCGAGATGCTCCAACTACTCACTGAAGTATGTGATCCATTTTTGGCAGTGGATAATTATCCTTCAATGAAACTTTGTTGAGATTCCTAAAATCAATACACAAACGGATCTCACCTATCGTCTTTCGCATGAGCACCAAATTAGAGATCCAATTAGAAAAATGGATGGGAACAATGATTCCTGATTTGTACAACCTATTTATCTCTTTCTCAATTGACGGCAGAAATTTTGGATTAAGCCTTCTTAGTTTCTGTCTGAAAGGTTTTTGATTAGGCTTAATAGGAATTGTCTACTGAATTATATTGGTGTCATATGTTTTCAACTCGCAATAGTCCAAAGCAAACACATCAGCAAAGGATGACAAAAAAATGATATATTTGGCCTTCACCTTTGGTGGCAAGGTTTTGGACAGCTTTACCATCTTTGGATGTTCAGCTATTCCAATATTCACCTCTTCGACTCCCTTCTCTGTTGGCTGCAATGTTTTTTTGCAGGCTACATCATCATGATCAAAGAGTTCTTTCAAAGGTATCAAGCCTTTAGGAATCACATTATCCTTGAGCTACAACACTTCCATTTGATTGATCTGCACATCATCTTGACCATCATCATGTTCTACATCAATTGAGGTATCTTTGAACTTACCTTTGTTTTGCAGAAAATCATCAATCTCTCCATCATCCTTAAAACCTTGCCAATATCTCTGATTGTCCAGGACAATCAGACGATGTTTCAGATGGATTTCAAATTTATTACTTGAATTCATAGGAATCTTCAAATTACTCGTTGCCTTAGCAAGTGCATCAACAATACTATTTTGAATACGAGGCACACACGTCAAGGTGTAATCAGAAAACAAATTCAAAATGTTTAGAACAACAATTTGGTATGCCCGCATCCGAGGATGCTTTGCTTGATATTCGCCTTTAACTTGCTTAATCACTAATTCTGAGTCGCCATATACAACAATCCTCTTAGCATT
This sequence comes from Pinus tabuliformis, assembly GCA_031772625.1. Lineage (NCBI taxonomy): Eukaryota > Viridiplantae > Streptophyta > Pinopsida > Pinales > Pinaceae > Pinus > Pinus tabuliformis. Next base: position 291,018,350 of record CM062820.1, read on the forward strand.
CAGCTTTCTTAGGATTTTTAGGCCAGCGATCAAAGCCTCATACTCAGCTTCATTGTTTGAGCAATCAAAAGCAAGTTTGTAAGAACATACCCGCACATTACTCGGCACTTTATTTGGAGCAGAAAAATGACTGTGAACCCAAATTCCAATTCCAGCACCATCATTTCCCACTGCTCCATCAGAATCCATAGTCTAGAGGCCATCTTCCTCTTCTTCTAAGTGCTGAAACTCTATTTGCTGTATTTTGTCTGCTTGCTGTCCATTATCCTTTTCTGATCGTTGAACGGTATTGCCTTGTTCTTGACTTTCTTTCTTCAAAACTTCTCTGAAATTATTTGCTATTTCTAGAATATCATCTACTGCAACCAACTGACTATCAATCTAATTGAAACTATCTGAATACAAAACAAAAGACTCTAAATCTATATGTACATAATTAATCGGATGATTAATTGGTTTCTCCTTACTTGTAATCATGTATTTCATTTTCTTCTCCTGATAATGTTTTCTCATTTGACCAAACACAGGAATCATTGCATAGGAGAAATCAAGCTGCATAGTTCCTTTGATCTTTGCTCCCCAAGATCTGGAAAGAAGCATTCCAAATCTAGGAGGTATATCTGCCACCACCACATCCATCAAAACGTTTTTGGCCAGAATCTGATCCAAGCTGACCACCAAGTCTTTACTAAGCCCAATACATCTCACCCTGTTGGAATCAAACAAAGAGAGATCATGGTATTTCTTGGTAATGTCCAAACCCAACTTTTCCATGATGGCCTTCGGCATAAGATTGTGGGAGGCACCAGAATCGAACATAGCATTATGCAACACAAACTCATGCACTCTCAAACTGATATAAAAAGGAGGCACATCACTATCTGGAGACTCACCATTCAATGCTGGTCCAAAAATCAGTTCAGGCTTATCATCTTCTACACTCACCATATCAGACATTGGATCAAAGTTCAAAATTCTGGAAACCTGACCTCTATAACTGTTGTTCCTCATCAGTTCAGTCAAGGGAATGGATACCTTTAATTTGGAAATTTCATTTTCTAAACTAAAAGTAGAAGTCTTCTCTAAACTAAAAGTAGAAGTCTTCTCTACCTCTTTGGCTTGAACCTCTTTCTTCTCAGCTTTATCTTTTGGTACAATGGGCTGATTGACTCTTTCATTTGCTGGTGGAGATTTGTTAGGCATAGGATCAACAACTTCTTTTCCTTTATTTGGTGCAACAGGCAGCTCATTCTTAGATGTTGGACCTTCCTTTCTCTTCTGGATTTGATTGATGGGGACATTTCTATTTCTTAATGAATACTGACACTGCTGGGCAGACAAGGCATGCATATACCCTCTCTAATACTCATCTGAATCCTCTTCAAGATCTGTATCATTCACCAAGATAAAATCTGCATCCTGCTATACAGCTGAAATTTCTGCATACTCATCATCTTCAGTGATAAAAGTGGGCATATAATCAGGGGTAAAGAAGTGATTTTCTTCCCCTATTACATGGTCTTCATCATTAGATTCGGGACCAAAAAGTTTTTGCTGATGAGGTGTCTTTACTTGCTGCTGTTGTGATGTCAGTTCTTGTGCTCGCTTCTCATGCTGTTTGATCCTGAATTGAGGTTGCTGCTGTCCACGGAAATTAGGATTTCGGATCTTTGGTTCAAGCTTATCAAGTGTTAACCTTTCAATCATCTTTTCTACCTTGTGGAGCACCTGATTTGAAGTAGAAGCTTCTTCCTTTATTGAAATTCTCTTCTCGGTTTTCAATCTAGCTCTCTTGTCATTCAAATTTGCCTCAACACTAATGGCGATTTTCTGCATTTCTTCTAAGGTAGCTGGATCTCTCTCTCTTAATTGATAAGCCATGTCCAGATCAAAACCATCTAGAAACTTTAGCAAAGTTGACTTTCTAGTTGGCCTTAAATCATCAGGAATTGCATTATAAACCACATTGAATATAGTACAATAGTCTTGCACGGACTCACCAGCATTTTGCTTGATCTTGGTATATTTAGATGTGATCTGAAGAGGATCTTTCTTGACTTCCCAATGATCTAAGAACTGTCTTTGAAGCTCTTCTAATGTGGGAATACTTCTAGCTATCAAAGCTCTGAACCATTTCCTCACCTCACCTGCGAAAGTCTGCACGAATGATCTCATGGTCATGTTTTCTGCATCAATCTCATGAAGCTCAAAGACATTCATCATCTTATCCACATGTTGCTGAGCCATGGTACTTTGAGGAGTGTCGTAAAATAAAGGAATTTTACTCTGATAATCTGCTGGCATGTCACCCAAAACTTGAGGCAGCACGAGAGGTGCAAACCAAGAAGCCATTACTCTTGGTGGATTGGCAATCGGCCTTGGAGATGTTGGGGGAGAAGGTGCAGCTGATGTGTGAGGTGTATGAGGAGGTGTATGTGAAGGTGAAGCAATTTTGGACGTAGAAGGAGTAGATGGAGGTGAATTTACAACAGACTTTTGATCAACAATAGTAGGCTGCGGGGGAAGGGTGGGAATGAAAGGTGGCTCCGTGGGAACTCTTGAGCTAGATGGAGTTGCGGTAGCTCCAAGAGTTGCAAATGCAGCTTCTAGGAAATCAATGCCATTTGCAGCCTCAATGTCGGTTTGGAGCTGTCTTAGAATGAAATTCTCAATGGAATTATCGGATTTTTCAATTTCTAAAGCAGCAAGAAAATCCAGATTTGGGACGATAGACTCAAGAGCATTCTCGGATTTGGTTTTAAACAATGACAATTCAAACTTTTCATCAAAATCAAGCTCTTCAACATACTTGAAAATTCTAGGGCAAGACCAGGATTTGAGCACGGGAGTCACAGAGCTCTCTTGATGAATAATTTCTGAAATCAGATTGGGATTTTCATAAAAAGGGGGAGGATTTGCATCTGGATTAGCTCTGGTATATCTCTTTGAAGCCAGCGTGTTATTTTCAAGAAATCGAAGGAAAAAAAACAACTTGTTCAGCCTTTCAAATTCTAAACTTATCATCCAAAAACATAGAATTCTCAAAGGTACTGGGGCGATTTACAAGTCAAGTGTCATGATTACAAGCTAGACCAGAGATTGACTGAAGCAGTGTTTACCTACTTGCGCTAATGCAAAGCAAAAGCGTTTCGAAGGCTACCTAGCATAACTTCAGGCTCCGTCTATAGCTTAGAAAACCAATGACATCAACAAGCAAACCATTTTCTTCCCCAGTGGAGTCGCCACTATGTTAGAGGTCCACATCAAACCATGCTTAGCCTCGTAGCTAGCCCTACGAGGACAGGAGAGTGCTCTCTCCAGGTCGATCTTGGAAAAAGAAAAGCGATGGGGCTCGAGATGAATGATTTAGCAACTGATTTTAGGCTAGGTATTAAGTGCAAAGGATTTGATTTGCGTTTTTGAGGGTTTTGTGTTGGAAACAGGGAAAGGAAAATTAGACTCGGGGATGAGGCACAGTTTCTGCAGAGTTCTGATTGGGGCAAGGAAGGCAATCATTTTGATGCTTCAAATTGAGTGAAATGAATAGATCAGACTGGTGAGGAGCTAAGGAGAGCAAGAGAGTCTCAAGAATTCTCCTTAAACAGATGAAAACATGGAAATTTAAACAAATTCAAAGGCAGAGCATAACAGTTAATGGATTCCACCTTAATCACTCATTTGTTCAAATTTAGAAGAAGAGACAAGAAAATGATATAGATGACACTAATGAACTTACAATTAATTAGAGAAGCACACCATCAAAACATAAAGCCACATGGATCCCAAACAGTGCTACAAAACCCTGGTCTTTCCTTAGCCAAAAATACAGAGATAGAATGTACAATGATATGCCAAAGAAATCCCAAGTGTCCAACCCTGAAAATGACTTAGAAATTACATGATATAGACTAGCCCAACCCATTCCCTTGCCTCTAGGGGTCAAGCTCATCATTCTAGGAGCTGTTTCAACCAATTCTAAACAAAGCACTAAAATCTAGGCAATCAAAACAACTTGCCTCTATAACGTAGGAAACTGATTCATTCATTAAATTTTCACTTTTTAGTGAATGAATCCTCTAGAAAAAGTAAATAAGTGCCAAAATTACATCATTTTTATCCAATTACATCAAGTTAAATCAAAAATTACATCAAAAAGCAAAACTAGTCAAACTGGCTGAATTTCTGAGCTGGAAGGTGAAAAATTGAGCAAAAATCCTCTATGCGTTGTGCCAATTTCTCTGTCCATCGCGCCACTTTGAGGCTGAGTTTGAGGAAATTCCTGAAGTCAAAATTGAGCCGAAGTGTGCTTGTTGGAAATCCCTTCCTTTCTACTTTCCAACCCAAGTGGAATTTCTAAATTTGGTGCCCATTTGCCCCTCCAAAACATCAATCTCCCAAGACTGCTTCCTGTGTGTCAAAATTGGGGCAGAGAGGTCATTTTTTTAGTGCTTTTGACCTCCTGAGGACTCAAAACTTGCCCAAACTTCTTGGCCATGCACCAGAAGTCATGATTTTTCATGAAAAATCCAAAAATATAAACTTTTTTCCATTTGGAGATTCCTATCAAAAGCGCGCGCCACGTGGCACGGCGCACAGGGAGAAAAACCCTGTTTTTTTTACAAAAATTTGCCAAAATGTTAAAAATGCCCCAAATTTCTTGAAATTTGGGCTGGAGCTTCTTCATTAAGTGTTATGCTGAGCTGAAGAGGCTTCGGCCAATATCTGAAGACGATCAAGCTCCCTTTGCCACTTTTGCTTCCTTATTGCCTTCCTCAATTTTGTCTTTAAATTCCTGATTCGTGCCTTGCATACCTTGTTCTGTGCCATGTAGTGAAAATCCATGTGTCTCAGCAATGCAAGGTCCTTATTGGCCTTGTCCAGTAGTCCCTCCAATTGCATGTTGACCCTCTCGGGCCAAGCCTCCCAATCATCATTAATCTCTTGCTCCAATGACGTGAGCTCAATTCTTCTCCTTTGTGCAGCTTGGCGATGCTCGCAAATGTTTTGTAACTCCATGATTGCTTGCTGATCCTCAAGCTGTTTGTTCCTCTGCTCCAAGTATTTCATATTGCACTTAGCTCTCTCCAAGTCAAGGGATAAGGCTTGGATCTCTATTTGCTGCTCCTGGATGATCTCCCTAAGTTTGGCACTTTGTGGGCCAGTATCTGTATCATCATCATGAATGAGAATGAAGTCGGTCTCTCTTTCACCTGAAGGCCCCTCATCCTACATTGGCCTCTTTCCTTTGTCCTGTACCTGTGATGCTGATGGAGGAAGCGAGTCCCCTTCCACCCCGGGTGAAGATAACACTCACTTTGCCGCTGCAAACAAATGTCTAGCGCCTCTCTAATATGTGATGAATACCAGCACACTAGCGTTCTCATGGTGCTCATACTGATGAGAAGGTTGACCTTCATTCTTAACCTCCGATAATCCCTGTGAAGCTCTGAAGAATTCACGTGAGATGAAATCATCCCAAGTGATGCCCTATAATCCAAGCTGATGAACCACCAAAATCTTAATAAGTGAAAAATTATCAACACTGTTAAGTTGCTGCTGAGGTGTTTTGTGCTGCACAAGGGTGGTCATCCTCACTCTGTTCCGGCAAAAGAAATACGAAATGTTCATCATCCATACCCTGGAGAAATGCATGAGCAACCTGATGTGATAAGCATAGAGACGAGAGAACCGTCCCTCACAGCTGAAATATTTCATGATCAATTTCATTAGTGGAGCATATTCATCTTTCAGATATTGGAATGGGAACACTCTCTTGAGTTGCCTCAAGAAACCGGTTTTAATGTATGGCTCATAATGTTGCTGGTCAATCTTTTGTTTCTTGTGCCATGGTTCTCCAATGTTCGGTATGCCGGTTGCTAATGAGACAGATTCTGGTGTAAGTGTGAAGGTGACACCAGCTAAGATAGCTTGATCTCCATGTAAGTGCAGCACGAATAGATGAGCCAGCTCATGATGAAATTGAACACTAGCCACCTTTTGACAAAACTCATAGCATGATTGATGTTGGAAACAAAACATAGCAAGAGGGCGGGCCTACAATTCTATAAGGGTGATTGGTTCTTATCTTACATGTCTGCCACTTTTATGAGCCCTCCGAGGTGCCTGTTCTTCCAAGGGTGAGTCACTTTGGGTATCCACTTCATAGTCCGATGAATGCTTAGATGCCATGACTGTTGTTTTTCAAACTGCATTGAAGATGAAGATGTTGGTGTAAGAAAATTGTCTAAACTACTCTTTTGTGTGCAAAGTCTGCCGCTGGTGTATGAAAACTATCTAAACTGCTCTTTTGTGTGCAAAGTCTACCAGCAAAGTTTGCCACCAAAGGGAAAAAACAAATGAAATAGGGACCGTTAGGAAGGGGAAATAATAGTAAGGGATGGGAATTATTGGGAGAAATTTGTTAGGGAAATATGGGAGAGGGTTTAGTAATTTAGGTATGGGAATAGGGTTAAGGGTCTTCACATTTAAAGGTTTTCGGAAAGGGAATTTAGGATAGGGGTTTAGTAACTTTAGGGGATGGCAACAATGGGAACAAAGGGAATTAAGGACAAAGGAAATAATGGAAAAGAGTAACTTTGGTGGCAAACATGCTTTGAAACCCTAGGTAGCAGTTTAGATGTGAGGAATTCAAAATGATAGGGTTTGAATTTTTATTTCAATCATTAGCATCCAAAAACCACCATCCCTTATCACAAAAATGGATGAAAGATCAATATGTTTACCATACCTGGCGAATCCCAGCAAAGAAAAGGCAATTTGAAGAAATTTGAAATGTTTTTGGGCTTTTAGGTGTGTGCACCGTGTTCCATACCCAATGCGCTGTGCTCTTCCAGTGCGCCATGCCCGTTCAGATTTACACTGGAAATTTTCTCCCAGTGCGCCGTGCCTCCCCAGTGCACCGCGCCACTTGCTCTGTGTGCCGCACGGCCAAATTTCCTCCAACTTCACCCAAATCGCTCACGAACTCAACCAATTTTTCTTTGGGTGGCTTTCTCCTTAATCTTGGCATGCAAATAACATTGATCTTCATGATAATGTCTTTATAAAGACATGGATTTAATTTTTGAAACTTCAAAACCCAACTTTGTAATGTTTTGGCATTGGCACTTTTTTCATTTTAATACACTCTGTTTTTGAATTTCCCTTTTGATTTTTTGACTGAAACAATGAAATTCTTGGCAAATGTTTGCAGGGATAGCTGACATGGAATTTGGCAAAGGAGACCAGGGCTGTGCCTGAAGATTTCAAAAATTGAAAACTTTTGAAAATTGTTACAAAGGACAAAATGTCGACTTTTCTTCGAAACAGAGTTTTGAAGAGCAGTCATAATCCATTCATATGAGGATGAAATTCATGAAATAAAAAACATGTGTAGAACCTCCCTCTGGCCTGCTGGCATTTGGACACTTTAACGACTCAATTTGTGAAACCCTAGACCTATGATTGACATGACTCTTTGCCCATGTAAAGATCAAACATTGACTGTCATGGAATTTTAATAAACATTGATGAAAAGACCTAAGCCAGTAGGTACAAGACATGAGGGGAATGAATGAAAAATCCCTTCCGACAGAGTTTATGGCATGCTCCTAACAGAATGCAACTGAGTGAATCAAGTGAGACACCTAAAAATGAAATGCAAAAAGAGTTTTGATATCTGATGGAGGGATGAACAGACCGACTCTAACAAACCCAACAGGAAGGATATTTCTCTGATCATGGACATTTCAAATTCTGTTTGTATACATTTTTCAAATTGATGTCCCAATTGTTCCATATCGCTACCAAATATTATATCATCCACATACACAACTATTATCAATAGATGGTCACCTTCAGAATTTACATAAAGCTTACTATCAATTGTGACTTTCTTAAACCCTCGTTGTTGAAGGTACCTATCCATCCTTTCGTACCAAGCTCTGGGGGCCTATCTTAATCCATACAAGGCCTTCTTTAGTTTTCATACGAACCCTTCACCGAAGGTGAGAAGAAATCCTTCTGGCTGCTCAATGTAAACTTATTCTTCTAAATGTTTGTTGAGAAATGCATAATTCAGATCCATCTAATATACCTTCATATTCTTATCGATGGCAAGAGAAAGAAAGATCTTGATATCTTCCAGTCGAGCTATTGGTGCAAAGGTTTCTTCAAAATCTACCCCTTCTATTCAGGCACACGCTTTTCAGACTATCAAGCTTTGCTCCTGATTACTTGACGATCTTCATTCAATTTTTTCTTGAAAACGCATTTGGTTCCATTAACATTTTTCTCTCTTGAACTTGGAACAAGCTCCTAATTGCCATTCCTTTCAATCTGATCAAGTTCTTCATTCATATCTTTCACCTAGAACATTTCTTCACTTGCTTGATAGAGGTTCTCGGGTTATATCTGTGATAACACAAACAAATCTACATAACTTGTACTACCAACAAGTTTCCTCCTAGTTTGGAAACCATGTATTTGATCTCCAAGAATATGAATCTTAGGATTTTCGATTTTTACATACCTAAAGGATGTCTTTGGCCTTGGATTTGTGCCTCCTTCCTCACCTTCACTGTCTGAATTTTTTTCCTCCATATTTGCAGACCTCAAATTTTAGATTTCTTCATCATCTGAGTTCATATTTGTTTTAGAAGCCTTAGGTTGTGAACCTACTTCATTTAATATTACATTGATCCAATACTCAATCTTATTTGTCTGCCTTTTGTAACACTTATATCCTTTGCTCTGAGTAGAGTACCTGAGAAATATCCCTTCACCAGTGCCTGAATCAAACTTTATAGAATTCTTTTCATTCCTTTTAATGAATCACTTGCTTCCAAACACCTTGAGGTGCTCAAATAATGTATGTCTTTCCTTCCATAACTCATAGGGAGTTTTATCACTATTAGGCCGAAGTTGAATTTTGTTTGACAGATATATTGTTGCATGAGCCGCTTCTCCCCATAAGTTTTGAGACACTCCTTCATCCAACATTTCTCTAGCCATTTCCCGAATTTTTTTGTTCTTCCTCTCCACTACTCCATTTTACTAAGGATATCTAGCCATTGAGTACCACCTCCTAATGTCATGTTCTTCACAAAATTCCTCAAATTCTCTTGGAGTTTACTCTCCCCCTCTTTTTGACCTTAAGAATTTTATCTTTAAGTCTTTCTCATTTTCTACTTGATATTTAAACTTCTTGAAATGCTTGAACGATTCTGATTTTTATTTTAAGAGGACAATCCATGTGGCCCTGATGAAACCATCAATGAGCAACATGAAATGCCTTTCTCATTTTGAGGTTTTTTCTCTAGTTGGGCCACAAATGTGGGTGTGAATAAGCTCCAAAACTTTGGACGAGGAAAACTCTTTTGACTTGAAATGAATCCTAGTCTATTTTTCAAACTTTCATGACTTGCAGATTGAGTTATCGGGACATGAAAACCTTGGTAATCCTCTCACATCTCCCATCTTTCTCACTTTTATCAAACTGGAAAAATTCATATGCGCAAGCCTCTCGTGGAACAACTCTATTTCACTTGTTTTACTTAAATAGAAGTTAACCTTGGAATCATCTAACACATAAACATTATTGTTGGTTATTATTGTTGTTCCCACAAGTTTTCCATTCTTCATGTTGTGAATCTCACAGTATTTATATCGAAAGTTCACATTGTAGCCATTATCACAGATTTGGATAACACTAAGCAGATTGTGCTTGATACCTTCTACTTACAACACATTCTGTGGTTCTATCTTTTTATCAAGATTGACTACGCCTTTATCCTTGATTCTTGCTAGAACATTGTTTCCAAAGCTGACATTATTTCCTCTATCCTTTTATTTTAGTGACAAAAAAATTATTTGTCCCTAGTCATATGTTTGGAACAACCATTATCTACATACCATTTTTTTCTTGGCTATGAGTTGATAAGGCGAGTCCACACTACATGCTCCTTTTAGTGTTTCATTTCCATATCCCCTTATATTTTTGGATAGATGACTATCTAATATTTTGGGACTTAGAAATGTATTCAAACCTGCATTTGAAGTCACTAGATGTGTGCCCAAAATTATTACATTTGAAGAATTCTACTTCACTTAGAAAGGGAGAGAAGAGTTTTTAGATTTAGAAATCTGATGCGTATTATATATGGGATTTTCATATCTTTCAAATTTGATCTTTCTACAATCAATAGCTTTATGTCCAAAGGTATGAAACTTATAACAATGACCATAAAACAAATAGGCTTGCCTATTGTTGGAAGCATTATGAGATTTTACAGGAAAATACCTTAGTCGTTTGGCTGATTGATCCATTCTCCATTCACGATCTGCCCTTTTACCTGCTCCTCTTTTGTCAATATTTATTCTTTCATGATGATTCTTCCCATGTCTCTCTTCTTCTTTGAAACCCGCAGACCTAAATTTTATCATTCCCATAGAAGATTCCTGCGCCTTAGAGTATCCAAGACTAGTTTTGATTCATGAGGGCCTTTGACTACTCAGGATCTAATCTAGTCTCCTTGCCCCTTCTACAAATGTTTCATTTAAACCCTTTTGGTCTTTGTTCTCAAAAGATCATTTTTCAGAGAGACAACCTCTACTTCAAGACACTAAGATTTCTCTTCCCATTCTTAAGTCAGATCTTGAACAACCTCTTCCTTTAGTTCAATCTCCTCTAGTTTAACTCTTAGGGACATAATATCATATTTTCATGTGTGTGAGATTATTTCCCTTTTTCACTTGACAAACTCTTGTTTCAACTGTCTGTTCCCCTCTTCTAGTCTCTCATGCGGTCCTTTTTTCTCTTCCAGTAGAAGGACTATATTATCTTTTCTCTTGATATCTTCCTCAAACTTTTCTTTTTGATAGGCAAGATCGTCATTGTTAGTGTTATACATACCTTCCTCTCAATGTTGTAACTATTCCTTCAGCTACTTTATTCTTCTTCCTTGCCTTCTTTAACTCATCAAGGGCACTGATGAGTTCCCCCTTAAAGGTCTAGAAGATACTTATCTAACTCATTGTCTCATGAGTTTTCACTTTTAACTATGGTGCTGAGTTATCCTCTTTGAAGTAGAAGCCCTTTTTCTTATACAACTTTTTCTTTTGATGTGTTTGAGAATTGTTTCCAAATTTTAGATCATATTCCCTTTCAACCTTTTATTTATAAGGGTATTTGGACAAGAAATGTCTAACTCTTTCGTAGTCAAAACACTTAAAGGGAAACTTCGCTTTATATTTTCCTGAGCCATGCTTCATCTCTCTAGCTAGTTGAGCCAACTCCTAATAAGATTCACAACTAGAACAATCTTGATGATATTTATGCTCCTTGGTCTTTCTGGATACTTTGAATGTGGCTTCCTTTGGTCCAGAGTTTTCTATTCCTACTCTCGTATCATAGGCTGTGAGAGTACCATGTAGTTGGTCCATCTTCAGATCATTTAAATTAGCCATCTCTTCAATAGCTAAGACTTTCGAATTAAATATCATGGGTAGAGATCTTAATATTTTTTCAATAATCATCTCTTCCTTGACTTCTTCAGCAAGTCCTCTAATCATATTAGTCACTTCATCAACTCTAAGGAAGTATTCTTGCATGTTTTCACTTTCACTCATTATCAAGCTCTCAAACCTCATTCTGAAGGTCTGAAGTTTTTCCTGCTTGGCTTTTTCATCTCCATCGTGACTTTGATTAAGCTTTACCTACACTTCCTTAGCATACTTACAGTGCATAAGTTTTACAAGTTATGATTGACTAAGGCAAAAGAGAATGTCATTATTGGCTTTAGAATATTCACATATAATTTTTTACCATCTGCATCAGTGATAGGAATATCTAGGACATTGTAGTCTGCTAGTACTGAATTCCAAACATCTACTCCAAGGGACATAAGATATGCTTCCCTTCTTACTTTCCAAAAGGCATAGTTTGTCCCATCAAAGACTAGTATTCTACTTGTGTAACCCTCTTGAATATCTTTCCTAGACATAATTCTTTATAAATCTACCCTCTGGTGATTAGACTGTTGTTGAAGGAACTCGACTCTAATACTAATTGTTGAATAAGGAATTGCTCAGGTGGGGTGGATCAGTAATTATGAAAACCATTTTGTTTTGTTTCTATGCTTACAATTCCTTATTATATTCTTTAGCTTTTGAGAGAAGTCACACACTAAAGAAATGAATCAACAATTCCAAATATACATGTTCATACATGAATCACATGAGCAGTACACACACATTTGATAGAGTGTTTTTTCACATGGAAACCTAGAGGGAAAAAATCACCAAATTTATTTTTTGTTTATGATGTAAATTAATCACCCACTTAATGGCATCTATTTTTTTGTAAGCACTGACTCGCAGGAGGCACCGACCCCCTTTCGTTAGAAATCACCAACATTCCAAGAGGAACCATGTTATGAAACTAGCTCAAGAAAAGATAGAAAAGATAGATCAACGCCTTAGAATTTAGCCTCTTCGAGGGGGCAACCTCCTTTACATTACATAAATGAACAATTCTTGGATGATTCAAATGACAAAACCTCCTTTCTATATATAGGAGTCTAAGGAGTCACAATATAATCTAGCCGACCTAACAATAATAATATAAAGCCACCAAAATAACAATAGAGGGATTCTATGGGACACAGTAATAACAATATGGGGGCAATAGGGGCACAACAATATTAATAAGGGGTATAACTACAATAGTAATGGGGTAATCACTAGTATTATAGGGACCCAACATGCCCCTCTCCTTCAAAAAAGTGTTGTCCTCAACGCTTGAGTAGTTCTGGATACTTCTGCATAAAATTCTCATCCTCCCATGTGGAATCTTCAGAGGATAAGTTATTCCACTTGATAAGATACTCTGAAATTGAACGATTTTGTAGCTGTCGAGTTCTTGTTTCTATGACTGCTTCCGGTTCCAATATAATTTTTCCTTCCTCGTCAAGTTCTGGCAATATTGTTTGAACTGGGAGCTTGTCGCTTATAACTTTCTTTAAACATGAAACATGGAAAACTGGGTGCAATCGAGAAGCTGCAGGAAGCTCCAATTTGTATGCCATAGTACCAATCTTTTGCAACACCTTGTACAGACCATAATACTTTGGTGATAATTTATTATCCTTCTTAGCTTGCTTGAGGGACATTTGCTTATATGGTTGTAGCCATAGGAATACCCAATCACCTACATCAAAACTTCTTTCACTGCGATGTTGATTTGCCTGTTGTTTCATTCTATTTTGTGCCAACATGAGGTTATCCTTTAAGAGTTGGAGGACTTGTTGTTGATGTTCGATGTGATGTTCCACTGCCTGAACCTTAGAATTTTCTCTTAAATATGATGTGATGGATGGTGGTTGATACCCATAAAGTGCCATAAATGGGGTCATTTTTGTTGCTGTATGGAAGGAAGTGTTATACCACCATTCAACCAGAGGCAACCATTTGACCCATTGTGTCTATTTATTAGATACAAAGCAACGAAGATATCCTTCCAAACATTTGTTTACTATCTCAGTTTGCCCATCAGATTGAGGATGATAAGATGAGCTATGAGCTAACTGAGTACCAAGACAAGAAAATAATTATGTCCAAAAATTTCGAGTGAAAATGGGATCTCTGTCACTTACAATAATCTTTGGGTTTCCATGTAGCTTTTGAATTGTTTCCATAAATGCAGTAGAAACTGTACTGGCTTTAAATGGATGTGATAATGCACAAAAGTGTGCATACTTTGTAAGTTTGTCAACTACCACCATGATGACACTCTTTCCCTCAGACTTGGGTAAACCTGTGATAAAATCCATTGAAACCTCCTCCCAACGTTGGCTTGGAATGGATAAAGGTTGTAATAGACTCGGTGTCTTAATTGTTTCAACTTTATTTTGTTGGAAAACCAAACATTCAGCCACAAACTTTTGAATATCTGATTTAAGGCCATCACAAAAAAATTCCTTCTTAACCCTGTGGTAAGTTTTTAAAAATCCTGAGTGCCCTCCTAAGGGAGAAGTGTGCAATTCCATAAGAATCTTTTGTTTTAGCTGGGAATTCTTACAGAGGTATAAGCGATCTTTGTACCATAATGAATCATTTTGCCAGCTAAATGTATCAGACATACTGGAATCTTGTTGTAACTTTCGAATAAGTGCCCACACTTCTTCATCATTCTTCCATTCCTCCCTTGCTTTGTTTATCCAATCTGGTTGGATAATAGAAATGGCGCACAACAATGCTTCCACATCCTCATCCTTTCTTGAGAGTGCATCTGCCACCACATTTTGCTTCCCTTTTTTGTAGATGATTTCAAAGTCATAACCCAACATCTTTGTGACCCACTTTTGTTGCTCTTCAGAGGATAATCTTTGTTCTAAAAAGTATTTAAGGCTATCATGATCCATTTTTACCTTGAAGTGTCTTCCCATTAGGTAGGGTCGCCATTTCTTAAGTGCATGGAGTATTGCCAACATTTCCTTCTCATAAATAGCTTTGCTTAAAAACTTTCCCTTGATTGGACGACTTTCAAAAGCAATGGGTCTTTCATCTTGCATTAGAACAGCACCAATTCCATTTCCTGAAGCATCACATTCCACAATAAAGGTTTTTGTGAAGTCCGGTGTAGCTAAGACCGGTGCTTGGCACATTGCCTCTTTAAGATGTTCAAAGGCCTTTGTTGCTTCTGGAGTCCATGAAAATGCATCTTTCTTCAATAATGTTGTTAGAGGTGCTGCTATTCTCCCATAATTCTTAACAAACTTGCGATAATACCCTGTCAACCCGAGAAATCCTCGCAGATGCTTTATGGATGTGGGGATTTTCCATTCCTTAATGGCTTTAATTTTGCTAGGGTCTACCTTAACTCCTTCATGAGATACAATATGACCCAAATATTCCACCTCCTGGACTCCAAAGAAACATTTGGATCTTTTTGCATATAATTGTTTCTCCTTCAATAGTTGTAGCACCTTGTCAACATGTTCAACATGATCCTTCCAAGACTTGTTGTAGATTAGTATATCATCAAAAAATACTAACACAAATTTTCTAAGGAATGGTTTGAAAATTGAATTCATCAAACCTTGAAATGTTGAAGGTGCATTGGTAAGGCCAAAAGGCATGACCAAAAATTCATAATGACCCTCATGAGTTCTAAATGTTGTTTTCAGAATGTCTTCAGTCTTCATTCTGATTTGATGATATCCTGAACGAAGATCCAACTTGGTGAAGTAAATTGATCCATGCAATTCATCCAGTAATTCATCAATGACAGGAATGGGGAACTTATCTTTAATAGTGAGCTTGTTGAGCTCCCTATAATCCGGACACATGCGCCATGATCCATCCTTCTTGTGCACCAATACTACTGGAGCAGAGAAAGAACTTTGACTTGGTTGAATTATACCAGCCTCTAGCATTTCTGCAACCATACGTTCAATTTCACTCTTTTGGACATAGGGATATCTGTACGGCCTGATGTTTGGAGGAACACTTCCTGGAATCAGATGAATAGCATGATCATGATCACACATAGGTGGGAGACCTTTGGGAGTCTCAAATACCTTGGAATGATTGTCCAGGACTTTTTGGAGATCTGGAGAAATAGATGATTCCGATGTGGAAACATCTAGCGAACATAATTGTGCAATTACACCTCTTTGCTCCTTTTTTAGAAGCTTTGTCATACCATTAGAGCTGATTATCTTTCCTGGTTTCCCTGCAATACCCCTTAATTCAACTTCTTTCCTTCCGTAGAAAATTTGATGAAAAGTTCTTGAAAATTAAAAGCTATTGTACCCAAGGATTGTAGCCATTGGACTCCTAGTACAACATCAGCACCTCCCATTGGAATGGAAAGCATTGGGCTAGTCAATACATATTCTCCCATGGATAGCTTGATATTATGGCACTTTCCAGAGCAATTTATTTTTCCTCCATTTGCAATCATCACTTGACACTCTGGTGCTGGATATAGGAAGCAATTCAATTCTTTTGCTACCTTACAATGAATAAAATTGTGGGTGCTTCCTGAATCAATCAACACTATTACCTTTTTCTTCTTGATTTGTCCTTCTATCTTGATGGTTTGAGGAGTGGTAATTCCCGCCAATGCATTACAAGATATGGTTGGATTTATTTGTTCTTCATCTAGGCTTTGTTCCTGGAGTATATCCTCTTCTTTTGACCTTTCTTGCTCCTTTTCTTCTTCCTCTTCACAATCTATGTAGAATAATTTCTTCTCAGCACACTTATGACCTTTAGTGTATTTGCTATCACAACTGTAACAAAGCCCTTTTGCTCTTTTTTCTTCCAATTGTTGTGGTGTCAACCTTATAGGTTGTGGAAGACTAGGGGCAACAACACTTCCATCTTTATAGTTGTGAGTGGTATGCTTCCTCGTTGCCATAATTTTGCTTTCCATTTTTCTTGCTAACCTGAATGCCTTCTCTAATGAATCAGGTTCCCAAAGGCGAACATCATGTTGGATATTATCCTTTAAAGACCCTATGAACACATCAATCCTATGCTCCTCTGGAATATCTTTTACCCTTATGTTCAATTTTTGGAACTCCTCAATGTGCTCCATTATTGAACCCTTTTGTTTGAGACTTATCAATTGGCTAAAAAAAGTGTTGCTTTTTGTATCCTCATAATGTGCTATCAATTCTTCCGTAAAAATTGCCCAAGTGATAAATGGTTTACGAGAGCAAAGCCATTGATACCATACAAACTGATTTGGTTCCAAATATAAAGTTTCCATACGTACCTTTTGTGTGTTTTGCACATTATTGAGATCGAAGAATTGCTCCATCTGTAATATCCATGTGGCAAGATCCTTGCCATCAAACTTCCTCATATCGATTTTTGGAATATGGTGAGTCTTCGATCCAACATTAGTGTCTATGGAATCATGATTAACATTTCTTTTTTTCTCATCATGAGTTTCCTTTAGTAGCCTTTCACCCTTAGGGACCATTTCTTGTAGCAACTTATTCATATTTATCTTCAATTCGTCCATGTTTGTCTTCAAATCTATCTTCAAATCATCCATCTTAGCTTCCACGTCAATCATCTTAGCTTCTACACCTTTCTTTAAACAATCCATCTTAGCTTCTAAACCTTTCTTAAAACCATCCATCTTAGCTTCTACATCTTTCTTTAAACCATCCATCTTAGATTTTGTTTCTTTTTATGCAAGGGACAGTTGTTGCACTTGGTCTTGTAAATTTGATATATCATGTTGCATTTCTTCCTCTTCTTCATGAGTCATGCTAAAGCTTTCAGGTTCCTTACTAGGTGTTTGAATTTTCTTTCCTCGAGGTATCAGTTACCGATAATAATGCTCTACTATTCCCTTTGAATTATTTCAAAATAAATTTTCAAACCAAGCTTAAGCAAAAATTTAAGAAAATCTACACATCTTTTTTCACTTTGTAGGAGCTCGATATTGCCTCTGATGTATCTCTGTACTTTCCAATCATCTAGTTCTGAATTTGTGAACTGTAGTAGCCCTCTGTGTCCTCTTTCCAATGCCACAAGTCTGACCCAAATTGGATTCTCCAAGGAAGAGTTATGTGAAATCTCCCACAGTGAGTTTTTTATAGCCTAGTTCAGTAGAGCGAACTTGTACAACGTGCCACGAGTCACTATTTCAACCTTTGGATCTGAAAGATGCATACAGGAAACTACAGTCTGTACTCTTTCTGTACCTTGTTATGAAATTTCAATCCGATCCCCAGAGAGAAAGTTATGACGATTTTCCCCAAGTCACCTGTTTTGAATGTAATTCAGGAGTCTGCAAAAAGACCAACTTCCTCAGATCATATCTCTGCAAATATCGCGCAAGAAGCTCTGAAATTCGGACCCAAGGTTCAGCGCAATTTCTTCTCAAATGGGTTTTTCTGTGACTTTTGAAACATCATAAAAAAAAAAAGTTATAGCGAAAATTCCATGATGACCTATTTGGAGCAGCGAAACCCTAGAATCCCAAGCTTTGATACCAAATGTTATGAAACCAGCTCAAGAAAAGATAGAAAAGATAGATCAACGCCTTAGAATTCAGCCTCTTCGAGGGGGAAACCTCCTTTACATTACATAAATGAACAATTCTTGGATGATTCAAATGACAGAACCTCCTTTCTATATATAGGAGTCTAAGGAGTCACAATATAATCCAGCCGACCTAACAATAATAATATAAAGCCACAAAAATAACAATAGAGGGATTCTATGGGGCACAGTAATAACAATATGGGGGCAATAGGGGCACAACAATATTAATACGGGGTATAACTACAATAGTAATGGTGTAATCACTAGTATTATAGGGACCCAACAAACCAACATCCTCAGTGTGCATGCACCAACCTTCTCTTGCCACTTTTCTACTATTTCATAGAATTTTCAAACTGAAAACAGAGGCATACAATATTAGAAGTAAAATAAAAAAATGGTTGATTGCAGATTCAACTTCTACACTCTATGTTTCATGTTGTCATGCAACAGGTCTTTCCTTGTTTCTCACAACAACACTTCCTCTGCCCTCTACCTCCTCTATCAAGGGCTGTCTACTGACTTCTCTTCAACACTACCCTTAGGTGATAAGGAATTTCTTTCCTTATCAATAACCAATCTTCCTTTACTAACTACTCTACACCATTGGTTCTTTGCATTTTCATGAAAAAGAGCCAACCCAATATTGGAAGCCCCTTCCATCATAACTTTTCTAAAATCATCTATAATGAAGTTACAGGGCCTTCATCCTTCGATATGCCAACCTCCGATATGATGTCATTACTCCACGTCGTGACTTGATAGTGATGATATGTGTCACCTAGATCTAGCACATTAGGCCATCCAATCATGTTGAATCAGCCTTCCACGTGCCCTATCGTACTGCCACATCATACTGAAGTCAGATGACACTACAACTTCTTAGAGCCAATCTTATGCCATCATGTTTCACACCAGATGAGAGAGAAAATGACCCATCAAATATTGGTTTTGTAACATGATTCTTCGTTAGTCTTCTTCGGCATTCTTGAGTGCTTTATAGTACTATCAGAACTATTGGACATCATAACTTCTTAGAATACCTCAGCTAACAAGTTATGATATTCCAATGTACCGGACCTCTGATATTCTAATATTCTGATGTGTTAGTCCTTCTGATATCCCAAGGATCCAACCTCCAATGTGCCACTTGCTCCAATTCTCTGAGGTTCAGATATCCAAAAATCTAATATGCCCGATGTCCGATATGTTGTTTTCTCTGATATTCCTTCCTTTCTAAGGCTTCAACTCCTTGGACTTCGGCAGGCCATATATTTTGATCCAGAAATCCATTTTTGAACTTCCACATATCATTGGAAAAGTATTCAAGATCACCTTGCATTGGATATGGTTTGATGAAGGTTTTTGAGTCTACTTTCTCCTTATCAGATGGCTACAAACTCTTTGCCACACTTTTCTCCTTGACTCTTCTTGTGCCTGAAAGGCTGATCTCTTAACCACCATAGTGATCATTTTATGGCTTCTTCAATAAGCCTCCTACTGCGATGAGTCTCTACAAGAATCCTACAACTTCCATGGAATTACATCACTATAGTCACCATTTGATGGATTTTCCAGTAATCCTGCTACTATCATGATTTCTTACAAAACCTTCCAACAACCATGGGATTCCTCCCGAGTACCTAATCATCATGCTGACCTGTATTTGACATCAATTCAAACACTTACACAGTCAGACATATACCACCAATATTCCTAAAATCTCCCTCGTTGGCATTGATGCAAGCACCATAAGTTTCCCCTTAGGCTAGGCATGGTCTACTTGGATGCCAATCTTCTCCCCCTTTGACATCAAAGACAAAGAATAATTCTTGAATAATCCCCTTGGACCATTATAACCTACTCCCTCATGGGTTACACATGGTAAGTAGCTGCCACCACCTACCAAAATGAAGTCACAAATCTTATATGCTAACTAAGATATTCAAATGGTTATCTTCCCAGTGGCTTGGTAAATATATCTACTAGTTGCTCTTTAATTTCCACATACTCAGTTATGAAAGTGTTGGATGCAACTTGTTCCCTCAAGAAATGGAACTTGATAGGAATATGCTTAGTCTTTGAATGCATGACTGGATTTATGGAGATGTTGATGGCACTTGTGTTGTCACAAATTATTGGAATGGGACCAGTCATCTCTACCTACATATCTTTCAAGGTTTTCTTCATCCATAAAATCTTCCTACAATAGGTAGAAACAACAATATACTCTGCTTCAACAATCAACAGAGAAATGGAGGCCTATTTCTTGCTGACCCACAACACTAAGAATTTTCCAAGGAGGAAAGTTGCACCATAAGTGCTCTTCCTATTAGAAAGGCTTCCATCCTAGTCTACATCCATGTAGGCCTTCAAATTTAATTCCTCGCTCTTCACATACCACAATCGATACTGTGTTATTCCTTGAATATATTTGAAAATTATTTTGACAGCAACAACAGGACTCTCACATGGGAAAGCCTGAAATCTAGCCACAAGCCCCACTTCTTGCATGATGTCTGCCCTTGAAGCTATTAGATATAATAAGCTTCCTATCATTGACCTGTATTTAGTTTGATTTACCAACAGTGTTCCATCTTGATTCCACAACTTGCATCCTATAGTCATGGGTGTGTTGACTAGTTTGCAATCTTCTAGCCCAAATTTCTTTAGAGTTTCCTTGAGATATTTTGATTCAGATATAAGAACTCCTTGTGGAGACTAGGTAATTTGCAGACCTAGGAAGAAGGACAGATCCTCGATCATGGACATTTCACATTCTGTTTTCCTACATTTTGTAAATTTATGTCCCAATTGTTCCATATCACTGCTAATTATTATATCATACACATACACAACTACTATCAGTAGATGGTCGCCTTTAGACTTTACATAAAGGTTCCTATCACATGTGCCTTTCTTAAACCCTTGTTGTTTAAGGTACTTATCCAGCCTTTTGTACCAAGCTCTTGGGTCCTATTTTAATCCATATAGGGCCTTCTTCAGTTTGCATACAAACCCTTCATCGGAGGTGAGAAGAAATGATTCTAGATGCTCAGTGTAAACTTATTCTTCTAAATATCCACTGAGAAATGAATAATTCACATCCATTTGATATACCTTTATATTCTTATGGATTGCAAGAGAAAGAAAGATCATGATAGCCTCCCATTGAGCTACTGTGCAAAGGTTTCATCGAAATCTACCCCTTCT
Organism: Pinus tabuliformis; assembly: GCA_031772625.1. Taxonomy (NCBI): domain Eukaryota; kingdom Viridiplantae; phylum Streptophyta; class Pinopsida; order Pinales; family Pinaceae; genus Pinus; species Pinus tabuliformis. The sequence continues at coordinate 291,039,632 of CM062820.1, forward strand.
ATTTGGGTATACCCTTTTCATACCAATCGATCTTTGTTCCTAATTACTTGACCCTGTTCATTCAGTTTTTTCTTTAAAAGCCATTTGGTTCCAATAACATTTTTCTTTCTCTGCCTTGGAACAAGATCCCAAGTGTCATTCTTTCCAATCTGATCAAGTTCTTCATTCATAGATTTCACCCATAACTTGTCTTCACTTGATTGACAAAGGTTCTTCGATTCTATTTGTGATAATAGATCTAGATTCCCATAACTTGTACTTCCAACAATTTTCTTCTTGGTTTGGACAACATGTCTTTGCTCTCCAAGAATTTGAATCTTAGGATGTTCCTTATATACATATCTCGAGGGTGTCTTCGACCTTGAAGTCATGCCTACTTCCTCACCTTCACTATTTGAATCTCTTTCCTCTAGATCTACAGACCTCAAATCTAAGATTTCTTCATCATCTGAGTTCATATTTCTTTTAGAGGAATCAAGTTGTGAACCTACTTCATCTACTATTACGACAATGTAATCCTCAATATTATTTTTCCTCTTGTTGTAACACTTATATCCTTTTCTCCAAGTAGAGTACTCAAGAAATATCCCTTCGTCGGTGCCTCAATAAAACTTTCCAAGATTCTTTTCATTGATTTTAATGAAGAAATTTCTTCCAAACACATTGATGTGTTTAAATGATGTAGATCTTCCCTTCCATAACTCATAGGGAGTTTTATCACTATTAGGCATGAGTTGAGTTCTGTTTGATAGATATATTGTTGCCTAGGCCGCTTCTCCCCATAATTTTTGAGACACTCCTGCTTCATCCAAAATTCCTCTGGCCATTTTCTGGATTGTTCTATTCTTCTTCTCTACTACTCCATTTTGCTAAGGAGTTCTAGCCACTAAGTATTTTTTACTGATTCTGTTCTCTTCACAGAATTCCTCAAATTCTATTGAGGTGTACTCTACCCCCTGTTTTATCTTAAGCATTTTATCTTTAAGACTTTCTCATTTTCTACCTGAGCTTTAAACTTGTTGAAATGCTTGAATGCTTCTGATTTTATTTTAAGAGGAAAATTTAAGTGGCCTTGGTGAAATCATCGATGAGAAACATGAAATTCCTCTCTCCTTTTGAGGTGTTTTCTCTAGATGGTCCACAAATGTCTATGTGAATGAGCTACAAAGTTCTATATGAGGAGCACTCTTTTGACTTGAAATGAGTCCTATTATGTTTGCTAAACTGACATTACTTGTAGATTGAGTTATCGCGCCTTGACAACCTTGGTAATCCTCTCACGACTCCCATCTTGATCACTTTTATCAAACTGTCGAAATTCATATGCCTAAGCCTCTTGTGCCAAAACTGTGTTTCACTTATTTTTCTTAAATAATAGTTAACCCTCTAATCGTGAAACACATACACATTATTGTGGGTTCTGATTGCTTTTCCCACTAGTTTTCCATTCTTTATGTTGCATATCTCACAATCTTTAGATAGAAAGGTCACATCGTAGCCATTATCACACATTTGGCTAACAATAAGGGGATTGTGCCTTAGGCCTTCTACATACAACACATTCTATGCTTCTATTTTTTTATCAATACTGACTACACCTTTACACTTGATTCTTGCTAGACAATTATTTCCAAAGGTGACATTTCTTCCTCTATCATTTTCTTTTAGCGACATAAATTTTCTTGTTTCTGCATTCATATGTTTGGAACAACCACTATCCACATACTAATTTTTTTTCTTGATTATAACCTAATATGGAGAGTCCACACTGCATGCTCTTTTTAGTATTTCGTTTCCATCTCCCCTTATCCTTTTGGATAGTTGACTGTCAAATATTTTGGGACATAGACGAGTATTCAAAACTACATCTGTACTCAGTGGATTTGTGCCACAAACTATTAGATTTGAAGCATTCTACTACACTTAGGAAGGGAGAGACAACATTTTGATATATGAGAGAAGAGTTTTTAGATTTAGAAATATGATGCATATTATATCTGAGATTTTCATCTCTTTCAATTTTTATCCTTCTACAGTCATTAGATTTATGTACAAAGGTATGACCATTATAAAAGTGACCATAAAAATATAGGCATGCCTATTATTGGAAACATTACGAGATTATGCAGGAAAATACCTTGGTCATCTAACTGATTGGTTCATTCTCCATCAACGATCTGCCCTTTTCCCTACTACTATTTTTTCTACATTAATTCTTTCATGATGCTTCTTCACATGGATTTGTGGTTCTTCAAAACCTATGTACTTGGAGTTAATATTCCCTATAGAATATTCTTGTGTCTTAGTGTATTCGAAACCAGTTTTGATTCTTGTGGGCCTTTGACTACACAGGATCTAATCTAGTCTACCTGTCCCTTCCACAATTTTTTCATTTAAACCCTTTTTGGTCTTTGTTCTCACAAGATCATTTCTTAGAGAGACAACCTCTGCTTCAAGACTCTGAGTTTTCTCTTCCCATTCTTGAATAAGATCTTGAAGAAACCCTTCTTTTAGTTCAAACTTCTCTGGTTTAACTTTCAATGACAAAATATCATCTTTGCATGTATGTGAGATTGCTTCCCTTTTTAAATTGAGCAACTCCTATTTCAGATGACTATTCTCCTATTCTAGTCTCTCAGAGGTTCCTTGTATTTCTTCTAGTAGAAGGACTAGACTATCTTATCTCCTGATAGCTTCCTCAAGCTTTTCTCTTTGATAGAAAAACTGCTCATTGTCAGAGTTATACATACCTTCCTCTCCATGCTATAACTTTTCCTTAAAATGCTTATTCTTCTTCCTTGCCTTCTTTAACTCGTTTAGGGCTCTCATGAGTTCTACTTCAAGGTCCACTACTCCTTCTTCTTCTTCCTCCTTAGAATCAATGATACCTTGTTTCTTAGAGTTTGTTTTGAAGGACATAAGAAGATACTTGTCTAAGTCATTCTCTGATGAGTTTTCACTGTCTGACTCTCCTGCTGAGCTATCCTCTTTGGAGTAGAACACCTTTTTCTTATAGATATTTTTATTCTGATGTTTATGAGACTTATTTCCAAATTTCAGATCCTCTTCCCTTTCAACCTTTTCTTTATAAGGGAATTTGGATGAGAAATTTCAAACTCTTCCACAATCAAAACACTTAAAGTGCAACTTTCCTTTATATTTCCTTGAGCCACACTTGCATTTTCTAGCTAGTTGAGCAAGTTTCTGATCAAATTCATAGGTGGAGCAGTCTTGATGACCTTTATGCTCCTTGGCCTTTCTGGATACTTTGAATGTTGCTTCCTTCAGTTCAAAATTTTCTATTCATACTCTCACCTCATAAGCTATGAGAGTACCATGCAGCTAGTCCATCTTGAGATCCTTTAAATTAGCCATCTCTTTAATAACTGAGACTTTGACATTAAATCTCATGGGTGGAGATTTTAATATTTTCTGAGCAATCATCTATTCCTTCACCTCTTCATGAAGTGCTCTAATCATATTAGTCACTTCATTAACTCTGAGGAAGTATTCTTCTATGCATTCATTTTCACTCATTCTCAAGCTCTCAAGCCTCATTCTAAAGGTCTAAAGTTTCACCTGCTTAATTTTCTCATCTCCTTCATGACATTGATTAATCTTTACCCACATTTCCTTAACAAACTTACAGTTCATCACTTTTACGAGTTTTCATTTACTAAGGCCAACGAGGATGGAATTCTTGGCTTTAGTATTGTTCCCATATCATTTTTTACCATTTGCATTAGTGGGAGGAATATCAAGGACATTGTAGTTTACTAGTACTGAATTCCAAACATCTACTCCCAGGGACATAAGATAGACTTCCATTCTTACTTTCCAAAAGGAATAGTTTATCCCATCAAAGACTAGTATTATACTTGAGTAAGCCTCTTGGATCTTTTTCCTAGGCATAATTCCTTATAGATCTACCTTCGAGTGATTAGACTGTTGCTAAAGGAACTTGTCTCTAATACCAATTGTTGAAATAAGGAATTGTTGAGGGGGGGGGGGATGAATCAATGATTATGAAACTCTTTTGATTTTGTTCTTGTGCTTATAGTTCCTTCTTATATTCTTTAACTTGTGAGATAAATCATTCACTAGAACAGTGAATAAACAATTCCAAACATACATGTTCATTCAACAATCACATGAGAAACTCACACACATTTGACCAAATGTTTTTTCACGTGGAAACCCAGAGGGAAGAAACCACCAAACATTTTGTTTGTTTATGATGTAAATTAAGCATCCACTTAATTACATCTATTTGTTTGTAAGCACCAACTTAAACGGGGCACTGACCTCTTTGGTTAGCAAGCACCAACATGCTAATAGGCACCAACCTACTCTTGCCATCATTCTACTATTTCATACAATTTTCAAACTAAAAACAAATGCACACAATATTACAAGTAAAATACCAAAATATATTATTAGAGATTCAACTTCTTCACTCTATCTTCTATGTTCTCATGCAATAGGTCTTTTCTTGTTGCTCACAACAACACTTCCTCTACTCTTTGCCTCCTCTTTCGAGGGCTCTCTACTGACTGCTCTTTAGAACTACCATTACAATTCTAACCAAAACATTCTTGCTGCACTTGCTCTTGTTTCACACAATGTTCTCCTTCATGCTTTGACCTCTCTATCTCTATACACATGTCTCACAACACAACACATTATCAATTAGCCCAACTCCCACATCTTCTCCATTGCAGGCGATGATTTTGTTCCACTAAGGCACTTTGTGCAATGCGTATTTGATTTCTATCATTTAACTCCCCAACTATGCTTAGGCATGGCTTCCCTTGCCACTATTGCATCTCTTGCCAGTTTCTTGTCACAGTATCGAAACAAAGATGGACCTTGCAGTTCTTTATCATCTTACTGTATAGAGCTCCATGTAGAGAAATTCATTCTCAAGTGACTTGCACACTCCTCCGAGAGTCCCATTCTCATTTATCATTCCAAAGATATTGACAGTTCATAGAGGTGACTGCTCTATTCTCATTTATCACAACCATCTGTGCATGCGAAGCAACTGATTTCTTCCTTCATTCTCCTGAGTTCTTCTCTGCCAAAAATATTGTCCTCAATTTCTTGTTACAGAGTCTTCTGTAGGTTTAGTCCCTTTCAACGATCAACTTGTCTGAGCTTACGTTCAATTCCATAGCTTTCGACCCTTAGATCCTTGAATTCAATGTATTACTTCATTGAAGAAACACCACATCGTAGCTTCACACAGGTGGAATGTTATGATATCTCTCAGCGTTGATATCCTCAGCTCCTTTGACGCTTAGCTCCTTAAGCATTTCTCCCCCACGGGATCGAGAGTTGTAACTTGCAGCTTAGTTTTTAGGTGTTAAGGCATTTTGTTCTTTCTAGGAGCCAATCTTCCTTTATTAACTACTTTGCGCCCTTGGTTTTTTGGATTTTCATAACCAAGAGCTAACCCAATATCGGAAGCCCCTTCCATTGTAATTTTTCCAAAATCATTTATATTGAAGTTACGGGGCCTTCATCCTCCAAGATGATATCATTACTCAACGTGACGACTTCACAGGGATGACACGTGTCACCCAAATCTGGCAAAATAGGCCACCCAATAATGCTGAATCAACCTGCAACATGTCTTGTCATAATGCCACGTCATGATGACGTAAGATGACACTGCAGCTTCTCAAAGCCAATATTATTCCACCATATGTCATACTAGAGGACAGAGAAGAGAGCCCATCACACCTTGGTTTTTCAACAAGATTCTTTGTTAATCTTCATGAACATTCATTGGTGCTTTATAGTTTTATCGAAACTGATGAACATTTTAACTTCTTAGAATACCTCAGTTAAGAAGTTTTGTTATTCTGATGTCTCAGAGCTCCAATATTCTGATGCCTCAGTCCTTCCAATATCCCAAGGATCCAACCTCTGATGTGCCACCTGCTCCAATTCTCTAAGGTTCCTATATCCAATGTGTTGATATGCTTTTCCTCGATATCCCAAAATATGATATTCCTGATATCTGATATGCTTTTTGCTTCGATATTCTTTCCTTCCTGAGGCTTAAAATCCCTAGAATTTGAAAGACCATATATTTTAATCCAAGAATTCATTCTTGAACTTCCGCATATTGTTGGAAAAATCTTCTAGAGAAGCTTGCATTTTATTCGGTTCGTTGAAGGCTTTGAGTCCATTTTCTACTTGTGAGATGGATGCAAACTCTTTGCCACACTTTTCTCCTTGAGTCTTCTTATGCTTGGAAGGTCTAACTCTCAACCACCATAGTGATCATTTTATGGCTTCTTTAGTAAGCTTGCTACTGTGATTATTCTCTACATGAAGCCTAGAGCTTCTATGGAATTCCGTCACTGTAGTCATCATTTTATGGATTTTCGAGTAAGCTTTCTACTATGACGATTTTCTACAAAACATTCCAACAACCATGGGTTTCCTCTAGAACACCCAATCATCATGCTAACCCCTATTTGACATCAATGCCAACAATTACACAACCACCCATATACCACCAATTATTCAACAAGAGGGAGAGTGTGTTTTGCTTGGAGATGTATAACGGTTAGATTCAGCCACTGTCGAGGGGGAACTATTGATTTTTTAATTATCACTAACATTGATGAGATTTTTATCCCTTTTCCATTGATTTCAAAGGGGGTGTTCTTGAGGATATAATTTTTTCAGAGGACAGTATTAGTTGGATGACTCAACACAGGTTGTCATCAATGCCAAAGCGGGATATTGTTAGCATTGATGATGTAGCTGTTGGTGCAATTGCTGGTTACAATGATTAATTATTAGCATTTATGTCAACCTGGGCATATAGTGTAGATGATTATGTTGCTTGTGGTTATGTTGCTTGACTTCCAAGCTACAGGGTGTTTACCTTGGTATTGGTATTAGTATGGCATCATTACCTTATTATTGGTTTGTGTGTGGTCGAGGTCAGAAATTGGTATTGGCTGACAGGTATTAGTATTACCATGATATCTACCTATGGTTATTTCCTTGAAGATTATCATGGTACAAGGGTCCATTGTCTTAGCATAACCATGCTACTAAGCCATGGTATTGACCTAGAGTTTACTATAGTACAAGTGTCCATGGTATTGATTAGAGATTGTTGAGGATATATATATATATATATATATATATATATATATATATATATATATATATATATATATATATATATATATATATATATATATATATATATATATATATATATATATATATATATATATATATTATTGTGATTATTTTGAGTGAGAGTAAGGATTTATTGTGGGTGTGAGAGTGAGTATGAGCTACAATATTTTGTTTTGAATAACTCTTACCTATATGTGTTTTTGGGTGATGGAATTATCAGATTTTATTTTTATATCATATCATAGATAGGTTGTTTGGTTGCTCATGTTGAGAAATTTTGTGAGTCAAGTGTGAAATATTTTGAAATGAGGTTCAGATAGAGCCATTAAGGGCATTGACGCTCATAGTACACAATGTGTAAAGAAGGTGGAGGCCTTCTAGCCACTATAATGAGAAGAATATTTCTCTAGAGTCTAGTAGTAATGGGTAAGCCTCGTTAGTTGTGGTGGCTTCCAATGAACATGTGTACATAGAATTGTTAGAGGAGAGTCTCTCTCTCTCTCTCATATTGCTAACAAAATTGTCTTAGTAGTCACATCTTCCATCTACTGGGTGGTATCTCCTCTATGTAAAACTTTGTTCAACATAATAGAGATTTGAGCAGCAGTAAGAACGGGAATTTTTTTTTGCTTGGAGAGGTTTTTACACAAAAAATAATTTGTTCCCTCTTATATGCATGTTTTCCTTTTCTATTCTTTATGGTGTTTTTATCTACTATTTTTACATGCTTTGATACATTCATTTCATGTTGATTTCATGAGTGTAACTGATAAATTACTAAATCTTTTGTTTTGGTCAAAAGAACTAAAAAATAAATAAATCCTAACACTACTAATTCACCCTCCCCCCGAGTAGTGAGCTCATTTCCAACAGGATAAAATATATTTACGTCACCCCTCATATCTAGGCATTAGCCAATGAGTCTTGTTGTAGAAGTAAATGAATATAAAAGGCCTTGGATGTTTTTCATTAATGCCCAAATAATATTTTCATCCATAGAGGGGAGTTAAGAACTTGCCAATATTTGAAATGTTGGTCAATGTGATTGACATAAATATGATAAGGCTCTCATGCCCTGAAGTAAACATGTAGAATAAAAACTAAATATATTTATGGGTAATTGTAATATAGTAGAAACCACTACTAAAACAAAGATGGAATTATCAACACCTAAAACCTTAAATCCATAAGATGCGATATTGCATAAGTAGTTGATAAGGAGTCTATGATTTATCTACTTCTAAGTTAGATTGAAACTATGTTGTTGGAACTATTTCATTGATCATGACTTGTCAAATTTCTTCTCATTGTATCAAGAATAAAAGAAATCCTTAGGAAATTGTTGATGGTGTTGGACCCAACAACATGTTAGGGGTTCTCCCCGATAAGAAGTCCCAACTAGACTCAGACCGTTTGGAGTAGAAGACCCAGTAGTGGGTAGTAAAGTAATGCCTTGACTTCAGTAGTGTGCATAGGTAAGTGTGATAACTTTTTCAGAAGAAAGTGTGTGGCTTTGCAGTGAGTCAAGTGAAAGGAACACATGAGCAGAATGACATCACAAGATGGAAAGAAGAATATTCCACAAACCAAAGTGATGGGTTAAACCAACAACACGTCTGCAACAAGATTCATACAATTGCATAAAAAATAGTTCATACAGAAATGCATAAGTTAAATAAATACATTGCTAAAGAAAACAAAATAGTCCAACTACAGTAACACCATATGCATGAAAACGTGTTTGCTCTATTATATATTATGAAGTGAAAGTTCCATCCATACATACACCATTGAAAACCACTAGCCTCAATAGTGGAACATTACAGTCAACACCACTTGCTCCTCCAATGAGATGTACTTTCTCTATGTTGTGGAGAAGCCAAGGCTCATCACAATACTATCCAAACCTTCTCTAAGCAATGCCTAGCCAAAATATTGGCTCCCAAAAGCCTGTAATATGAGTTATGAGGTTCTATATATAGCAAAGGGTGGAGTGACCCTTAACATTCCACTTTGACTTTTGGACTATGCTCATGACTCTTCACATTACATAGTGATTGTTCACATTTAACTAGTGACACTTGGAATTTCACTTACAACATATTTATAATAATACAATTTCCACATATACCCATGTGGGACAAAATAGGCTTGAGTCAGCCTAACAAAGTAAACAACAACACTCAAGGTCTTGGGGAAAGACCAACATGGTAACCTCCTCATGGTGGTCTTCGGTGATGAGCTAATACCACATTTGGTACTACGGTATTGTGTCCCCATACTATTTGGTGATGCATTTATCGAAGCATAATCTTGCTTCCATAGCTTCTAGTTATATGGTTATGAACCCCTATCCAGTTCATCCTGAATCATAAAAAACAATGTCTGGAGTGTGGCTGGACCACTGATGTACTTCTATATTTTTTCAGCACTGAGTTGTAAGTCGTCACTAGTGGACTATTGCATCAACTTCTCTATGTATTTATCAACCTCTAGAATGACTTGGTTCTTCCTGATGGCTTGAGTGAGTGTTTCGATTGAAGGGATCTTGTGTGTCCTCACGATGACATCCAGACTCCTGAAAAAACATGCATAGGAAGCCTCAATGCTGGTGATAATCATAGGGAGCTACTCATAGTTCTAGATCAACATCTAAAATTATGCTTTGTCTAGCTCTGTCTGTAGCTTCATCATCTTATGCTAGTAAAGCAGGGCTCTCTTTTACCTTATTTTCCATTCTTGTACATGCACAATAACAACATGGATGTCTTTAAGAGTTTGGGTTTTCTTTGTGCATTGCAACTGAAAACCATATAGATGGACAATCGTTCTATTCATAGTGACAAATATTTTATATAGTGTCCACATGGTGGTCTCTAGAGTTGATACTTCAACAAGTATTGCTTTCTTCATTTTTGCCATAGCAGGTCCCGCGGACTAATGTGTTCTTTGCCTGGCCTCTTACAAGTGCTTTGTCATCCAATCATTCTATGCTATCAAGAACTTGACTGTTAAGCTCGTGGCTTCTACATAAGCCTTAGAATCATCTCCCATTGTAACTCTATGTCTTCTAACAGCTAATACAATCACCCTTTCTTCTATGTGCGCAGCTAATTTGTGACCATACGAAAGATGCTTTCATAATTCTTGTACAATCCTTTGTTGTGACTCATGAAATCATAGATTGTACACATCCATCACTCGATCATCATCAAGGAGGACAAACTCTCCTTGCTCGCTCAGGACTGGTTTTGATTATGGAGGTGGAGACTGCGGTGCGACCTCAGATGCTCTCAGCATGATATTGATGTCTTCGTCCTATGGCTCCTCTTCTGTCTCAATGTCTGTTGATTCAACCATATGCTCAACCTGCTGAGAAAATTCTAAACCTGCACCTACTCACCCTCTTCTTCATCTACTAGCTACTCTGATTCTTCAACCTCTATAGGTGTAGTTTTCTCTACCAGTGCACCTTGCCTTTCCTCCTATTCCTTTTTCTACTTCTCTTCCCTTTCCCTCCTCCTAAGCTATTTGTCTACTTTCATATTCTTTTCTGTTTCCTGCAAATTCCTCTATGTATCCTCCAGCCTTTGATTCTCTCTCTTCCTACGGTCTACTATCCTTTCATGTTGTTTCCTTTTTCACTCTATCTCCAAAGCTAATTTCTCAACCAGAGGATCTTCTCTAAAATTGTAACTTTTCTCAGCCTCTGCATTCTCAAATATATTCCCCTTGCCTTTGTCTTTTGCTAATTTTCTACTCACTTTTGTTGTTGTATTCGCTTCTTGTGGTGTTGTTTCATGCAATACTGCTTTCCATTCTATAGTTGTGTTGAATAGTTCATTGAGCCTAGAGGATTTGTAGCAATGCCTCCAAGGATCTTCCTCTATCCAATGACATGCCCCTTGGATCCATGGGTAATACACCTTCACACAATGGTTCTTTCATCTACAGTGGGGGTCGTATGCATTAAAACTCATGCTTTCGAACCCAATCATCTTCAAGTCCTCAGCCTTGGCATTCACATCGTTCAAAGTATGGATCTGGTACAACCTAATCTGCAAAGGAAGAGTAGGCCATGGTGCCTTCTTCCTCCTATGCAGTCCTACTGATATCCATTTGGAGATGTGGTATCTAATGTGGAGACTTGGTAGCTCTTATGGAGACTTCTCTCTACCAAACATCCTGATTAAGGTGCCAGTGGGTGAGGCATACCAATCTGCAATGTTAAGCAATGGTTGCATCGCTTCTTTGGACATGTAAGGTGGATCAAGTTTGAATATCATCTTGTAAATTGGTGTGATGAAGTGGTTAGACAAACTCACCATGACTTGTTAGTAGCTGCACTTAGAGACAAACTTGCAATAGATGTTCAAAGCATTATCTGATGGTGTTCATGTCCAACCCATGGTAGGAAACTGTTGTTAGCCACAAATTGCATCATGTAGGTATGCAAACATAAAGAATATTTATTTCTCATCCTTAGGTGGACTCTGGGCATTAAACACATGCACTTTCAGATGAAGAGCCAACATGTCAGACCAATTGAATGGCCTTCCTTCATTTGCCAATGGATCCAACATAACCACCCAATTCTGAGGAAATGTTTTTGTTCTCACTTCACCATACGAGCGATATGCAAAGATGACCAAGAGTTGCTAGGCCATCATGAGTGACATCATCTTATAGACCTGGTTGTGTGTCGCTTGGAACTTCGATGGCTCTTTTACCCAATGATCCATGATTTGTTTAGTGTTCACATTATTGTTGGGAGTGTAGAATAGTGTGTCCAAGTGGTTCACAGGCTGCAACAAGTGATACATTTGACGTTATTTTTCCTCCCTGCAGGCGGGAAGATGTGTTCCACTAGTACTGCTCAGTGCCATTGTCTGAAGATCAGTATGTGAGACAATCGAGTGAATGATATCCATGCACAGGAAGGCGGGGTACCTATTAGAGTCGGTCTAGTAGCCCTCCATCAGCGATCAAAGCTCTTTGCATTTGCATAAGTAGGTGTCTCATCAGTATCATCTTATTGCATTCCATTAGGCATGCCATAAACCTGATGGAGGAGCTTGTGTCATTTATTCCCCTCTTGGCATTGCTGGATCAAGTTTGTTTCAGTCAATAAATTCCTTACAGGGTCATTGGTCTTGTCTTGAAATCAAGGTCCTAGGTCTAGGGTTTAGTCCAATTTTGTCTTTTGAGGTCATGTCTTTTGAGGTCAATAAATGCCCAGCAGGCCGGAGGGATGTTCATCAAAGCATCATTTCAAAGGATTTCGTATTGTATAGCTAATTTCTACCTTGAGTTCAAAAACCCTGTTTTTGAAGGCAAGGTCATTTTCTCATTTTTGTAAAAATTTGTAAAAAATTCAAATTCTCCAGAAGTTGGCATGCAGCCTTGGTCTCCTTTTCCAAGACTCCTCATAAGCTATCCCTGCAAAAATTTTCAAGAAAAAGCATCATTTCAACCAATTTCATAACAAAAGGAAACCATAAGTCAGCAGCAATTAGTTTTAAAAAGTGTCATTGCATAAACATTATAAAGTGGGTTTGAGGGCAAATAAATTTAAATCAAGCTTATAAAAGCCCCTCTCTCCTCATTTTGTAATTCTTTTGTCTCCAAGACTCCAAGAGCAAGTGTGAAAGGCGATTTAGTGTGAAACTAGGCGAATTTGGTGACTGCACCTACACGCTACACATCAGGGCCTACGCGCTACGCGTTAGGGCAGTCTTTGCAGTGCAAAAATTGGTCGGGCGCTACGCGTTGGGTGCGCGCTATTCTCTAGAGCCCGCGCGCTACGTGTTGGGTTTCCACCTTCAGAAATTTGCCAGTGAGCCACAAATCGACTTCTTCCTCCTCAATTTCTTCAGGTAGGCCTCAAATCATTTGAAGTTCTTGCTTTGTAAAGATAACATGAGCGTGAAAATGTGTCAAATGCCATCAAGTTGAAATAGAAAATTCATATGTATTATGTTTAAAAAATTCAAATGCATGTGAGCTAGGGTTTTACATTTGCTACCCAAGGTCATCCTTTTTCACTCCCTCATTTCCCCACATTACCATTATCCCCTCCCTTGTCATTTTCACCTAATCTCCCTAACAAAAAAAAAATAAATCAAAAGCCCTAAAACCCTACCTATCCCTAAAATTCAATAAAATCTCCCTAAACCCTACCTCCTATCAAACCCCTGCAAATTATGATTATGTGATGATGTATATGTCATAATTCTTTCCCTAAATTCCCTTTTATATATATATATATTCCCTAAATCCCCTCAAAAGTCCCCCTCCCTAACATCTCCCTTGTGTTTTTTTGTCCCCTTGGAGCAGCATTCAAACAGTCAAAACAGCAGGTCATTTGAGCAGAAGCAGCAGTACATTTAAGCCATTTTGCTCTTGAAACCATGTCAGAAACCGAAACAGATTATGAGCAAAGTGATGACTGTGAGTTAACACCGGAGGTTGAGGTGCCAAGGAGGCCTCACAGGGGTGGTAAGGGTGGTCAGCATGTGAGAGAGGAGCCCACCTCTTTGGCCTATTTGCAAGCTTGTCCACTTGCAGTCACATGTTTCCGTCATCAATCATGCTATGAATATTGCGAGACAATTTCCCAAATTCAGCACCACAGGGAATTGGTCCGCTTGTTTGTTTTGCATTTGCACAATGGGCATGTGAATCTTGCAGGGGTAGATTTTACATTGTCACCTGAGGTTGTTGCTCAAGCAACAGGGATACCCAATGTTGGAGAAGAGTGGAACAAGCGCCAGCTGCTGGACAGATTCCAGTATGAGCCCTACATTAAACCTGTATATATGAGGCACCTAATTGGTGTATTTCCTTTCAGATTCTTGAGGGATGAGTATGCACCCTTGATGAGGCTCATCATTCGCTATTTCACCTGTGAGGGCGGATTTTCACGTTTGTATTCGTACCATATCCGCTTGTTGATCCATTTCACATGGGTACGGATGATGAACATACCATTTTTCATGTGCCAGAATATTGAGAGGATGATGCCCTTGGTGCAGAGAAAGAGCCCAGCACAGCAACACAGGAGCATCTACCATTATGCTTTGATCAAGATTGTGGTCATGCATCAGTTGGCCCAGCAGTGTATTCCATGGGAGGATTTCATCTCTCGAGATTTCTTCACAGCACCACCACCCCCTGAGGTTGTTCATGAGGAGGGAGGACCTTCACAGCAGTATAACATCCCTGAGCCCAGACATGTCAGCTCCCCTCCATTGGTCACATATCAGAGAGGCCACAGGGCCTTATTTGCATCAGTTCGGCGAGTATTTTCTCCACATCAGGTGGAAGGAGTCTCGCTTTCTTCATCAGCACCGCGAGTGTTATCTCCACACCAAGTGGAAGGGGCCTCGTTTTCGACAGCAGCACAGGTATCAGAGAGGGGCAAGCAGCCCATGATTGAGGAGGGATTGTCAGGTGATCCAGATATTGACATCATTGATCTTGACACCCGTTTTCCTAGCTTGGAGCTTAAGGAGATCATTCAGCAACGGGAGGATGAAATTCGCTTGTTGCAAGAAAAATTAGAGATGGCACAATGGACAATCACATATTTAGAGCAGCGCAACAAGCAATTAGAGGATGAGCACACTCTCAATGAGTTGTGGAGGATCCATGAAGACCGCAACATGGCTCGTAAGAGACCTGGTGATTTGGTACCCATTGAGTGAGAGGCTATGCTTCTCCAGGTCAATGCTCATTTGGAGAGGTTGCTGGCAAAGGCTAACAAAGATAAGGACATGCTCCGGAACATGAAAAACCATTATTGGGCTTGAATGCACGTATGTAAGGCAAAAAATGAAGGTGCTCAAAGGACGGTTGGCCAAGGCACTAAAACGAAGAAAAAAGGCCTGATCCCCTCCACATCTTGGCTGAGGCTTCCTTGAAGGAGAATGGTGCTAAATGACTTACCTTCTACACAAATTTCAAAAAAAAATGAGCATTTTTGGTCATTTGTGAATTTTTTGGGCAAAAAACAGGCTTTCTTCCCCAACGCGTAGCGTGCCACGCGCTACCCTGAAGATGGGCAACTCCTTTTCATGAAAACTCAACATTTTTGGATTTTTCATGCAAAAATACACTTTCTCAGCAATTGCCAAGAGATTCCATCAAGCTTTGAGCCTCCAGAAGGTCAAACAACAAGCAAAAAATGACTTTCTGCCACTTTTTTGACACACAGGAAGCAGTCTTGGGAGGTTGCAATTTTGGAGGGGCAAATGGTCACCAAATTCAGAAATGCCACTTGGGTTGGAAAGTAGACATCCAGGCCTTTCCAACAAGCCCACTTTTGCCTCATTTGGACTCCGCAAAGTGCCTCAAAAGCAGGCCCAAAGGCACACTACGCGTTGAGAATCAGGGCGCTACGCATCAGGCTATTTTTCCAGAAATGCACCTACAGCTCAGCAAAACGCAGTTTTGACTAGGTTTGACTTTTTGGAGTGGGTTTTGATCCTCCTTGATGTAAATGATGTAATTTTATGATACTTTGACACTTATTTATCTCTTCTAGAAGATTCATTCATGAAACAGGCAAACATTTAATGAATGAATTGGTTTCCTAGCTTATAGAGGCAAGTTGTTTTGATTGCCTAGATTTTAGTGCTCAGTTTGGAATTGGTTGAAACAGCTCCTAGGATAGTGAGCTCGACCCCTAGAGGCAAGGAAAGATGTTATATTTCCTATATTATGTACTTTCTTGGTCATTTTCATGGTTGGACTCTTGAGGGAGAAAGCTTCTATTATATTACTCATTGTATCTCTGCAATTTTTGGCAAAGGAAGACCAGGGTTTTGCAGTCCTTTTTGGGATTCCTGTGGTTACATGTATTGATGGTGTGTTTCTCTTTGTACTTGTAAGTTTGTTATGTGAATCATCTTCTTACTTTTTCTTCTGCAAATTAGGCAAATGAAGTGTTAAGGTAGAATTCATGGTTGCTATGCTCTGCCTTTAAGTTTGCTTAATATCAATGTTTTTAGCTGTTTAAGGAGAATTGAAGGTGATTGCTTGCTCTCCTTAGCTCCTCACCGGTCATTCTCATCCATCCAAATCTTTCAAAGGCATCAATACAGTCTCCTACCTTGCCCCAAAGAACCCCCTGCGAAAACTGTGTCCAATCCCCGCACCCAAAATTGCCTTTCCCCAATTTTCCACCAAAACCCTAAAAATCCCAAATCAAACCTTTTTATCAGTTTACTAGCCTAAAATCAGTGTTCTTTATTGGTTATCTCTGCCCGTTGAAGATCTTTGCCGAGATAGACTGGAGAGAGCCCTCTCCTGCCCCGTAGGGCTAGCTACGAGGCTAAGTGGTTTGATGTTGCCTTGGAGTTTACCTTTTTCAGCCTGAGGTGAAATTTCAAGCGCTAACATATTGGCGACCATACTGGGGAGAACAAATTGTTTGCTGATTGATGTGTTTATTTCATAAGGCTTAGACGGAGTCTGAAGATATGCCAGGTAGCCTTCGAAACGCTTTTGCTTTGCATAAGCGCAAGTAGATAAACGCTGCTTCAATCGACCTCCGTGAGCTTGTGAATGTAACACTTCATTTGCATTTCACCCCAGTATATTTGCAAACTCTGAACTTTTGGATGATTAGTTAAGAGTTTTCACAGGCTGATTGGTTATTTGTTCCTTGATATCCAAACTGGCTTCCGATTCTGGTCATATATTCAAATCTCATTCATGTCCAGCTATTTTTGAGTATCTTGAAGACATTGATTTTGACGAGAGTTTTGAGTTGTCCTTGTTCAAAACCAAATCTGAAAGTGCACTTGATTCTCTAGTTCCCAACCCTGATTTTGCTGCTGCCCTTGAAATTGAGAGACACAATAAATTGGTTGACAATTTCATCCTAAGAACTCTTCAGTCAGATATTCACGCTACCAATCTTGCTGAGTTCGTTGAAACTATATCTGTTCATATTGGATCCACTATCACGGCGCATGAGCAGACCAATCCTCCTTTTATTTATGTTTCTCCTATAATCACTTATCCAGAATCTACAGTTGGTTCGCCCTCTACATCCCATACCACTTCTCCTCCTCATACTCCTCATACTACAGCTACACCTACTCCACCTGCTACTCCTAGACCCAATTTACCCAAAGCAATGGCTGCCCGATTTGCTCCCCTTGCTCTTCCCCAAAATCTGCATGATATGCCAGCCGACTACCAGAGTAAAATCCCTATGTTTGATGGCACTCCTCAAAGTGTCTCTGCTCAACAACATATAGACAAAATGACGACTTTCTTTGATCTATATGAGATAGATGAAGAGGATGTGACTATGCGTTTGTTTGTACAAACATTTGATGGAGAAGTAAGAAAATGGTTCAGAGGTTTGACAGCTAGAAGCATACCCACCTTGGAAGCACTTCAGAGGCAGTTTCTAGATCGATGGGAAATCAGAAAGGATCCACTTCAGATCAATGTTGAGTACAACAATCTCAAGCGCAATCATGGTGAGTCCGTTCAAGATTACATTATCAGATTTAACACAGTTTACAATGCTATTCCAGATGATTTAAGGCCATCTAGAAAATTAGCACTTCTCAAATTCCCGGATGGCTTTGATCCGGAGATGGCTTATTCATTGAGAGATAGAGATCCTCCTACCTTGGAGGATATGCAGAAAATTGCTGTCAGTGTTGAGGCAAACTTGAATGATAAGAGATCAAGGATGAAGGCGGAAAAACGAGTCACAATCAAAGAGGAAGCTTCTACATCAGATCAGCTCCTCCGTAAGGTTGAAAAGATTGAAAGAGCACTTGAACATGTTCATCTTGACAAGCCGGAGCCTCAGATTTGCAATCCAAATTTTCGAGGTCCGCAGCAGCCGCAATATAGAATCAAACAGCATGAAACAAGAGCACAAGAGGCAGCAGTTCAGCAGCAAATTAAACCTCCACTTCAGCAAAATTTTGTGAGCCAAGAATCCGAGGATGAAGGTGATACGGTGGGAGAGGAAAATCACTTCTTCACTCCTGATGATCTGCCCACTTATATTACAGAAGAAGAAGAGTTGGTGTGAAACTCCATCATCCCTCAGGATGATCATTATATCTTGTCAAATGATGCAGCGCTTGAAGAAGAATCGGAAGAGTATCAAAGAGGGTACTTGAATGCTTTATCCACTCAACAGAGACAATTAAGAAACCGAGTTGTTCCCATAAATCCCATCCAAAAGAGGACAGATACTTCAGCAAAGAATGGTTCAGCTACCCCACAGAAAAAAGGGAAAGACATAATTGATCCCTCAGCAGGTCAATCATCATCAGCAAGCCAGATAGATCAGCCATCAAGTACACAGAGAGATAAAGTTGAAAAAAGAGAAGTTCTAGCCAAAGAAGGTGAGAAGGTTTCAGTTTTCAGTTTGGAGAATGAAATTTCAAAGTTGAAAGTGTCCATTCCTTTGACGAAAATCATGAAGAACAGCACTTACCGAGGCCAAATCTCCAAGATGCTGAATTTTGATCCAATGCTAGACACGGTGAATGTAGAAGATGATCAGCCGGAATTGATTTTTTGGCCCGCTTTAAATGGTGAGTCTCCCGAAAGTGATGTTCCTCCATTCTATATCAGTTTGCGATTGCATGAGTATGTTTTACATAATGCCATGTTTGACTCGGGAGCTTCGCATAATTTGATGCCGAAAGCAATCATGGAAAAGCTGGGACTAGACATCACGAGGAAATATCATGATTTGTATTCGTTTGATTCCAGCCGGGTAAAATGTATTTGTTTGATCAAGGACTTGGTAGTGAGCCTAGATCAAATCCCAGCAAAGAATGTTTTGATGGATGTGGTGGTGGCAGATATTCCTCCGCGATTCGGAATGTTGCTTTCGAGATCTTGGGGAGCTAAGCTCAAAGGTACACTTCAGCTCGATTTTTCTTATGCTACAATCCCGGTCTTCGGTCAGATGAGGAAATTATATCGGGAACAAAAGATGAAATACATGATCACTAGTAAGGAAAAGCCAGTTAATCATCCTGTAAATTATGTACATACAGATTTAGAGTCATTTGTTTTGTTTGCGGATAATTTTAATGAGATCGATAGTCAGTTAGTTCAAGCAGAAGATATACCAGACATTACAGAAAATTTTAGAGAAATTTTGAGAAAGGAAAGTGAAGAAAGGTCCGCTGTCATGGAGCCAATAGCTGAAATCAATGGGCAGCAAACAGAAAATGCAGAGACATCACATTTTCAGCACTTAGAGGACGATGAGGATGGTCTTTGGACCATGGATTTTGATGGCGCTGTGGGCAGCGATGGTGCTGGTATAGGTGTGTGGATTCGAAGTCCATTTTCTGTCCGAAACAAAGTCCCAAGCAAGGTACGAGTATGTTCTTACAAATTGGCATTCGATTGTTCAAACAATGAGGCGGAATATGAGGCTCTCATTGCTGGCCTAAAAATCCTTCGGAAGCTGAAGGCAAAGAAGATAGCAGTATATGGCGACTCCGAGTTGGTTATAAAGCAAGTGAAAGGTGAGTTCCAGGCTAAGCATTCTCGTATGTGAGCATATCGAAATGCTATCCTAGATATCTTGAAGCTGTTTTCTGAACATACTTTGACATGTGTGCCCCGTATCCAAAATGGTGTTGCAGATGCATTGGCTAAGGCAGCAAGCAATCTAAAAATTCCCATGAATTCCAGCAATAAGTTTGAGATTTATGTGAAGCACCGTCCTATAGTTCCAGACAATCAAAGATGTTGGAAAGTTTTCCAAGATGACGAAGAAATCAAGGATTTTCTGCAAGTTGAAGGTGAGTTCAAAGAAATCTCCATAGATACAGAACCTGAGGAAGTAAATCAGATGGATGTATTGCAACTTAAAGATAATTTTATTCCTAAAGGATTAATTCCTTTGGAGGAGCTGTTTGATCAAGATGACATGGCCCGCAAACCAACTTTGAGGCCAACGGAAGAAGGTGTTGAAGAAGTGAATGTCGGAACAGCTGAAAATCCAAAGATGGTGAAACTATCGAAAGCATTGTCACTAAAGGTAAAGAAAGAATATATCAGATTGTTGTCTTCGTTTTCTAATGTTTTTGCATGGGATTATTCAGATTTGAAAACTTATGACACAAGTATCATTCAACATACCATTCCCATAAAGCCAAATCAAAAGCCTTTCCGACAAAATTTGAGAAGAATTAATCCTAAGTTGTTGCCTTTGATTGAGAAAGAAGTTAACAGGTTGTACAAGTCTGGAATTATAGTGCCAATCAAATTTTCTGACTGGATTTCCAACTTGGTGCCCGTGAGAAAGAAGACAGGTGAGATCCGCTTGTGTATAGACTTCAGAAATCTAAATAAGGTGTCGCTAAAGGACAATTATCCGCTGCCCAAGATGGATCATATATTGCAGCGGGTAGTTGGGGCATCAAGGATGTCGCTACTTGATGGTTATTCCGGGTATAATCAGATTTTGGTGCATGAGGATGACCGCGATAAGACTGCATTCACTACTCCATGGGGGACATTTCATTATGCCAAGATGCCGTTTGGATTGAAAAATGCAGGTGCTACCTTTCAGCGGGTGATGGACATGGCCTTTGCTAATGAGAAGGATGTCTTTTTGGTCGTTTATCTTGATGATTTAACTGTGTTTTCTAAATCTGATGAAGAACATTTGTATCATTTAACAATGGTGTTTCAAAAGTGCAGAAAATATGGTATCTCATTGAATCCAAAGAAGAGCCTTTTCGCCATGAGTGAAGGCAAGCTGTTGGGCCACATCATTTCCAAAGATGGCATTCGTATAGATCCTGCACGTGTGGAAGCTATTCAACAATTAGAGCAGCCCCGAAACAAGAAGGAGATTCAGTCCTTTAATGGCAAGTTGAATTTTCTGCGTCTCTTTATTCCGAATCTTGCCGAACACCTCAGAGAAATCACTAGCATGCTAAAAAAGGACAACCAGCTCAAATGGACCGAAGAGGCGGTAAAGTCTTTCAATTTGGTAAAGTTAATTTTATCTTCAGCCCCAACTCTAATCAGCCCGGATTATACACAAGATTTTATTCTATTTTCATTTGCTTCTGAGCATACATTGGCAGCTGTGATGATGCAAAAGAGAGATGGAGTTGAGAAGCCCATTGCTTTTTTCAGTCGTATTATAAGGGACGGAGTGCTGAAGTATAATATCATTGAGAAACAAGCATTGGCGCTGGTAAAAGCCTTGAAAGATTTCCATGTGTACATATTGAATTCTCACATTTTGGCATATGTTCCTAACACAGCTGTTAAAGATGTTTTGGTACAAGCGGAACCGGAAGGAAGGCGGGGTAAGTGGATTGCTGCACTATTAGAATGTGATGTGGAAATTAATCCTACCAAGTTGATCAAGGGTCAAGGTCTCGCTAAATTGATGGCTGAAACAAATCTCCATGTCCTAGACATTAATTTGATAGTTTCCCTATCCGATGAAGACGAGGAGAATTCAGCACTACAGGTATCTGACATCTTTATTTCTTCTCCTTGGTATGCTGATATTGTATATGTGCTTCAAAATTTGTCTTCACCTCCCGGGATGTCTCGAAACAAAGCTAGGACATTGAAATTAAAGGCTGCCAAATTTTTCATCATAAAATCTGCACTATATTGGAAAGACCCCAGTGGAATATTGCTGAATTGTTTGGTCGAGGAGGAAGCTAAGAGAGCTGTAGAGGATTTCCACAAAGGTGACTGTGGGGGCCACTTGTTTTGGAAGACCACGGCAAACAAGATCTTAAGGGCAGGTTTTTATTGGCCTTCATTGTTTTCAGATGTATATAAAGCAGTCAAGAGTTGTCATGAATGTCAAATTTTTCAAGGAAAGCAGAAATTACAACTATTGCCTCTCAAGCCCATTGAAGTCAGCACACCATTTCAGTAGTGGGGCTTGGATTTCATCGGCGAAATTCATCCAGCATCTTCCGGACAGCATCGATGGATATTGACAGCCACTGATTACTTCACGAAATGGATTGAAGCCATTCCCACCCAGCAGGCCACGGACTTGGTAATTATTTCTTTCCTTGAAAATAACATATTGTCACGTTTCGGCTGTCCACATAAGCTGATTACAGATAATGTAGTAGCGTTTAAATCAAAGAAGATGGTTGATTTTTGCTACAAATATAATATCAGCTTGGGGCATTCGACCGCCTATCATCCGCAAGGAAATGGGCTGGCTGAATCTTCGAATAAATCCTTGGTAAACATCATAAAGAAATTGCTGGAAATCAATAAGAAGAGCTGGCACAAAAAGTTAGTAAATGCATTATGGGCTGATCGTGTAAGTCAGAAAAAGTCAATTGGTATGTCACCTTTTGAACTGGTTTACGGGACAGATGCAGTGTTTCCTACTTCACTTAGTATTCCGGTAGCAAAGTTGCTTCAAGAAGCTGGTGGTGAGGAGGATTCCATGCAAAGGCGGATTGGTCAAATGATTCATTTACAGCAGACACGGGAGGAGGTTCTTCACAATACTCTCAAGTTGCAAGAGCGCATAAAGAAAATCTATGACAGGAAAGCAAAACCGGATGATTTCCAAATAGATGATGTTGTTTTGATATGGGATGCCAGAAATGAAGACAAAGGGAAACATGGAAAGTTTGACAACTTATGGAAAGGTCCCTACAAAATTGCAGCATACCATGGTCCAAATGCCTTTCTTCTCAAAGAAATGAACGGTGATGATTGTCTCGGAGGGTCGGTCAATGGTCGACTACTTAAAAGGTACCATGTTTGAGCATTTTCTGCTCTAGTCATTATCATTGTAATTACCATTTTACTTTGATTCCACTGCAAGTTTGAACTGATCTTTCATCTTTAGTCTGGGGCCCGCGGTGAAGGCTATAATTCTGAAGATGAAGATTAGTTGGTGTGAGTTTGTCATGTTATTTGTATCAGTTCATTTTCTATTTAAAGTTGAAGTCAGTTTGAGTCAAAATTGGTCCAATTTTCAGTCACTTGTCAAGTCAATAACGCTGTCCCAGTTTGGGTCAAATATGTAAATAATGACTCCATTTCCCAATGATTAAAAGGCACTGGTCTGCTCTCCCAGAGGTCTAAGGTTCTTGGCACCTCCAAGGAGCTACCATCCCCATTGGAGCCAATGTTAGAGTCAGTCTAGTAGCCCTCCATCAGTGATCAAAGCTCTTTGCATTTGCATAAGTAGGTGTCTCATCAGTATCATCTTATTGCATTCCATTAGGCATGCCATAACCCTGATGGAGGAGCTTGTGTCATTTATTCCCCTCTTGTCATTGCTGGATCAAGTTTATTTCAGTCAATAAATTCCTTACAGGGTCATTGGTCTTGTCTTGAAATCAAGGTCCTAGGTCTAGGGTTTAGTCCAATTTTGTCTTTTGAGGTCATGTCTTTTGAGGTCAATAAATGCCCAGCAGGCCAGAGGGATGTTCATCAAAGCATCATTTCCAAGGATTTCATATTGTATAGCTAATTTCTACCTTGAGTTCAAAAACCCTATTTTTGAAGGCAAGGTCATTTTCTCATTTTTGTAAAAAATTGTAAAAAATTCAAATTCTCCAGAAGTTGGCATGCAGCCTTGGTCTCCCTTGCAAAGACTCCTCAGAAGCTATCCCTGCAAAAATTTTCAAGAAAAAGCATCATTTCAACCAATTTCATAACAAAAGGAAACCACAAGTCAGCAGCAATTAGTTTTAAAAAGTGTCATTGCATAAACATTATAAAGTGGGTTTGAGGGGAAATAAATTTAAATCAAGCTTATAAAAGCCCCTCTCTCCTCATTTTGTAATTCTTTTGTCTCCAAGACTCCAAGAGCAAGTGTGAAAGGTGATTTAGTGTGAAACTGGGCGAATTTGGTGACTGCACCTGCGCGCTACGCATCAGGGCCTATGCGCTACGAGTTGGGCGCGCTCTACGCGTCAGGGCAGTCTCTGTAGTGCAAAAATTGGTCGGGTGCTACGCAGTGGGTGCGCGCTACGCTCCAGAGCCCACGCGCTACGCGTTGGGTTTCCACCTTCAGAAATTTGCCAGTGAGCCACAAATCGACTTCTTCCTCCTCAATTTCTTCAGGTAGGCCTCAAATCATTTGAAGTTCTTTCTTTGTAAAGATAACATGACCGTGAAAATGTGTCAAATGCCATCAAGTTGAAACAGAAAATTCATATGTATTATTTTTAAAAAATTCAAATGCATGTGAGCTAGGGTTTTACATTTGCTACCAAAGGTCATCCTTTTTCACTCCCTCATTTCCCCACATTCCCATTATCCCCTCCCTTGTCATTTTCACCTAATCTCCCTAACAAAAAAAAAAAATCAAAAGCCCTAAAACCCGACCTATCCCTAAAATTCAATAAAATCTCCCTAAACCCTACCTCCTATCAAACCCCTGCAAATTATGATTATGTGATGATGTATATGTCACAATTCTTTCTCTAAATTCCCTTATATATATATATATATATATATATATATATATATATATATATATATATTCCCTAAATCCCCTCAAAAGTCCCCCTCCCTAACATCTCCCTTGTGTTTTTTTGTCCCCTTGGAGCAGCATTCAAACAGTCAAAACAGCAGGTCATTTGAGCAGAAGCAGCAGTACATTTAAGCCATTTTGCTCTTGAAACCATGTCAGAAACCGAAACAGATTATGAGCAAAGTGATGACTGTGAGTTAACACCGGAGGTTGAGGTGCCAAGGAGGCCTCACAGGGGTGGTAAGGGTGGTCAGCATGTGAGAGAGGAGCCCACCTCTTTGGCCTATTTGCAAGCTTGTCCACTTGCAGTCACATGTTTCCGTCATCAATCATGCTATGAATATTGCGAGAGAATTTCCCAAATTCAGCACCACAGGGAATTGGTCCGCTTGTTTGTTTTGCATTTGCACAACGGGCATGTGAATCTTGCAGGGGTGGATTTTACATTGTCACCTGAGGTTGTTGCTCAAGCAACAGGGATACCCAATGTTGGAGAAGAGTGGAACAAGCGCCAGCTGATGGGCAGATTCCAGTATGAGCCCTACATTAAACCTGTATATATGAGGCACCTAACTGGTGTATTTCCTTTTAGATTCTTGAGGGATGCGTATGCACCCTTGATGAGGCTCATCATTCGCTATTTCACCTATGAGGGCAGATTTTCATGTTTGTATTCGTACCATATCCGCTTGTTGATGCATTTCACACGGGTACGGATGATGAACATACCATTTTTCATGTGCCGGAATATTGAGAGGGTGGTGCCTTTGGTGTAGAGAAAGAGCCCAGCATAGCAACACAGGAGCATCTACCATTATGCTTTGATCAAGATTGTGGTCATGCATCAGTTGGCCCAGCAGTGTATTCCATGGGAGGATTTCATCTCTCGAGATTTCTTCACAGTGCCACCACCCCCTGAGGTTGTTCATGAGGAGGGAGGACCTTCACAGCAGTATAACATCCCTGAGCCCAGACATGTCAGCTCCCCTCCATTGGTCACATATCAGAGAGGCCATAGGCCTTATTTGCATCAGCTCGGCGAGTATTTTCTCCACATCAGGTGGAAGGGGTCTCGCTTTCTTCATCAGCACCGCAAGTGTTATCTCCACACCTGGTGGAAGGGGCCTCGTTTCCGACAGTAGCACAGGTATCAGAGAGGGGAAATCAGCCCATGATTGAGGAGGGATTGTCAGGTGATCCAGATATTGACATCATTGATCTTGACACCCGTTTTCCTAGCTTGGAGCTTAAGGAGATCATTCAACAATGGGAGGATGAAAATCGCTTGTTGCAAGAAAAATTAGAGATGGCACAATGGACAGTCACATATTTAGAGTAGCGCAACAAGCAATTAGAGGATGAGCACACTCTCGATGAGTTGCAGAGGATCCATGAAGACCGCACATGGCTCGTAAGAGACCCGGTGATTTGGTACCCATTGAGCGAGAGGCTATGATTCTCCGGTTCAATGCTCATTTGGAGAGGTTCCTGGCCAAGGCTAACAAAGATAAGGACATGCTCTAGAACATGAAAAACCATTATTGGGCTCGAATGCACGTATGTAAGGCAAAAAATGAAGGTGCTCAAAGGATGGTTGGCCAAGGCACTAAAACGAAGAAAAAAGGCCCGATCCCCTCCACATCTTGGCTGAGGCTTCCTTGAAGGAGCATGGTGCTAAATGACTTACCTTCTGCACAAATTTCAAAAAAGTTTGAGCATTTTTTGTCATTTGTGAATTTTTTGGGCAAAAAACAGGCTTTCTTCCCCAACGCGTAGCGCGCCGCGCGCTACCCTGAAGATGGGCAACTCCTTTTTATGAAAACTTAGCATTTTTGGATTTTTCATGCAAAAATACACTTGCTTAGCAATTGCCAAGAGATTCCATCAAGTTTTGAGCCTCCAGAAGGTCAAAAAACAAGCAAAAAATGACTTTCTGCCACTTTTTTGACACACAGGAAGCAGTCTTGGGAGGTTGCAAGTTTGGAGGGGCAAATGGTCACCACATTCAGAAATTCCACTTGGGTTGGAAAGTAGACATCCAGTCCTTTCCAACAAGCCCACTTTGGCCTCATTTGGGCTCCGAGAAGTGCCTCAAAAGCAAGCCCAACGGCGCGATACGCGTTGAGAATCAGGGCGCTACGCATCAGGCTATTTTTCCAGAAATGCACCTATAGCTCAGCAAAACGGAGTTTTGACTAGGTTTGACTTTTTGGAGTGGGTTTTGATCCTCCTTGATGTAAATGATGTAATTTTATGATACTTTGACAATTATTTATCTCTTCTAGAAGATTCATTCATGAAATAGGCAAAAATTTAATGAATGAATTGGTTTCCTAGCTTATAGAGGCAAGTTGTTTTGACTGCCTAGATTTTAGTGCTCAGTTTGGAATTGGTTGAAACAGCTCCTAGGATAGTGAGCTCGACCCCTAGAGGAAAGGAAAGATGTTATATTGCCTATATTATGTACTTTCTTGGTCATTTTCATGGTTGGACTCTTGAGGGAGAAAGCTTCTATTATATTACTCATTGTATCTCTGCAATTTTTGGCAAAGGAAGACCAGGGTTTTGCAGTCCTTTTTGGGATTCCTGTGGTTACATGTATTGATGGTGTGTTTCTCTTTGTACTTGTAAGTTTTTTATGTGAATCATCTTCTTACTTTTTCTTCTGCAAATTAGGCAAATGAAGTGTTAAGGTAGAATTCATGGTTGCTATGCTCTGCCTTTAAGTTTGCTTAATATCAATGTTTTCAGCTGTTTAATGAGAATTCAAGGTGATTGCTTGCTCTCCTTAGCTCCTCACCAGTCATTCTCATCCATCCAAATCTTTCAAAGGCATCAATACAGTCTCCTACCTTGCCCCAAAGAACCCCCTGCAAAAACTGTGTCCAATCCCTGCACCCAAAATTGCCTTTCCCCAATTTTCCACCAAAACCCTAAAAATCCCAAATCAAACCTTTTTATCAGTTTACTAGCCCAAAATCAGTATTCTTTATTGGTTATCTCTTCCCGTTGAAGATCTTTGCCGAGATAGACCGAAGAGAGCCCTCTCCTGCCCCGTAGGGCTAGCTACGAGGCTAAGTGGTTTGATGTTGCCTTGGAGTTTACCTTTTTCAGCCTGAGGTGAAATTTCAAGCGCTAACAGTACCTACATCCAACCCTATATAAGCCTAGCTTGTGAATGTTGACATAGACCAGTTGATATTCCACTCTTCCTTGAAGCTACCTACAAATATGTCCTTTATTTCTTGAAATGTAATATTCATTTACTTCTCTACGAATAGTTGTGTGTCTCATAGATGGGAAAGTTATTTGCACCTATTCAACCACATCTACAGTGCTACTCTCTATACTATTCTTTGATCCATCTCTCTTGGAAACCATGTTTCCTATAATATTGAGAAGCTGCTCAATAATTGATGTACCTGGAGACATAGCAAACACTGTTGGAAAGCAAATTTGAGCTTAAAAACAAAATCACTTCAAGGACCGATCATGCAACAAACTATGTAACTGTTGAGCAAGATTATGTAGTTTTGACTCTCAGAGGTGGGGGACTGTTAGTTGGATCTACACATTGCGCAGTCCCAACTGTTAGTGAGAGGTACTGATTATTGGAACTATGTTGATCTCACTTGAGTGTGGCTTTCTATGGAGAGGAACTACACAATGAGTAGTTGAGTTTGCCTTGATGCTAGTTGGGACTGCACATTGCACATTCCTAGTGGAAAAGACTCAGGGACTGGCTCCTAGAATTGTGTAGAGCGCACATGGAGCTAGTGACTTGCAGCCTCTACACAGTTTTTAGAGCTAAGGCAGAGCCTTGAGATCTAGAAATGTGTAGTGCATTCCGGGAAGAGCTAGATCTAGGTCAAGGCAACCCAGATATTCCGAAGGGAAACTCGAAAATGAGTAGATCTGAATGCATGAGTGAAGGATGGTGCAGATATGAGTGAATGGTAATGCATGTAATAAAAAAAATATAGGAATTAGTCAAACAAATGAATAATGAAGCTTGTGGGGAGGATCGCAGCAATGACGAGCGTTAGTGCAAAAATTGGGTTATGCATGCAAAGCTTAGAAAATGCAATGAAAAACTTAGAACAACACTTCTACAAGCTAAAACAAATGAAAACATGAGGAGTCATTCAATCAAACATGCTAGACATCACTCAGAGAAGCCAAGGAAACAAAAGTGATAGAAAAAGCGGCAAAAGACTTGAAAAGACCCAGAAACGTTGTGTCAATTGTGTCTAAGGTTCCTAGATGCCTTGAGAATGCCATAGCTCCAAGATAAAATGTGAAAATGAGCTCTGGAAACCTCCATTAAAAAAAATTGATCGATTTATGCTTTATGTCATGCATGCCAAAAATATAGGAAAAAAAACAGGTGGTGTAGTTTCTAATATTGACTCAAGTGTAACTCCCAGTGCTAAAAATAGATGCATTTTTTTTAGGGATTCTTTTCTATTTTTTTCTTTTCAGGGAAGGCTACCATGCATGCATGGATAAATTGCATAGTTTTCTAGGGATCCGGGTAACCTACTATCACATGCATCAGGAAACAACTGAGAAGAATGATTTTGCGCAATTCCTGGGTTGAGTGGCTCATGCTGCCTCTCATGCTCTACAAAGTTTCCCAGCTCAAGACAAGTTTTTAGTTGGGTCTGTGCAATTCTAGAGATGAAGCTCATTGATGGGATTGTTAGAGCCTAGATTGACCTCTGGCTAAAGGGAGGCAATCCTAGGATAACCACAAACCAAGCTTAACCTGGTAGCTAGCCCTACTAGGTCAGAAGAGGGCTCTCTCCTTGTGAATCTTAGTCAAGATGACTGGATCAGATATGTATTTTAGGCTAGGTATAGTATCTCTAGGGTTTTTTGATTGATTTTTTTGGTTTTGTTGCTGGATCAAATGGAGCACGCAGCTTTGGGTCCAGGAAATTAAGTCAGGATGCAGGGTGTTCTATGGGGCGAGGTAGGTAGGTGTTTTGGCACTTGGAATTGAGTGAGATGAGAGATCTAAGACTGGTGAGGAGCAAAGGAGGGCATGCAAAGATCATGTATCCTTCTCAAACAGTAGAAAACATCAAAAACTAAATGTGTTCACAAGGTAGAGCACTATAAACAATGTATTCTACCTATCTATCTTAATATCATTCAGTTAGAAGAAATGAATTAGATTGTGGCACACATAACACATGAGAAAAACTAATAACAGAAGGAGAAACTATGCAAAAACAATTTACCATAAGTATCCCATCAAAATAGCTGCAAATCTTGGTTTACTTCCTTGCCAAACTACTGATAAGAATGTACAATGTAGCTCATAGCATCCAATAGAGTCCAACCTCTGCTAATGATAGAAAAAATACATAATATAGACATCAAGCCACCTATGCTAGCCATTAGAGGTCGAATCAAACAGATAAGGAACTGTTACAACCATTTCCAAACAAGGAACAGGAATATAAGTAGTGGAACAACTTGCCTCTGTAAGCATGGAAACTAATTCATTGACCCCCAATCGAGCTCAAACTGATGAATCTACCCTCTAAGATCATTTCACCATTAAATTTACATACCATGACATTAATTAAAATCATAAATTCATCCATGAAGAGAGAAAAAGTCAACTTGCAGTGAAAGTAGGCGAAAACTGGATTTTTTTAGCAAATTGGCTCTATGCTCAGCGCCACTGGCCAGATGCGCAGCGCCGCTTCAGACCCACTTTTGGAGGTCTTCCTTAACTCCAAATTAAGCTCATGATAGCTGATTGGAAATATCTTTGTCTCTACGTATCATTTTACTCCTCCAGCAAGTCATTTGGTCATTCTAGCTAGGAGAAAAATTGATTTTACCAAGGTCACTCCAGAGGTGCATTAATCCTCCTGAGGCAAATGATGCTTCTAACATTTCTCCCAAACCATGAAAACTGTGTAAAAAATGAAAGAGGTGTGTCCTCTTGGGTTAATTTTGGACAAAAACCTCTCTCCGTTTTTTCAAATTCATCCTTTCTTTCTCAAAAACATCATTTGAATAAAACCTATCCTGATGTGTGGAACAGGGGATTTGTAGAAATGAAGGGAAATGAAGGGGATGAGGGGGTTCTAATTTCTTGAGAAAATTTTGGGAAGGATGGAGGGATGTTAGGAAGTGGGGGAAAGTGGAATTTTAAAGATTGAGTGAGGGGAAGGGGTCCAAAAGGGCAAAACACAGGCCTAGCCTAGAAAATTGTCAAATTGTAGCAATAAGCTAGGTTTTGTGGGAAAATGATGAATTTGAGGGATATCAGGGTTTGTGGTAAGATCCTAAAGCTGTTGCAAATTTTCCTGAGCATCTTGACAAGTATCCTCTAATCTCTCTTTATGCTATTGAAATGGATTTTCATACAGGGCTTCCATGATCTCATCGTCCATGAAGTCATCATCTTCATAAATTTTCTCAAGATTTTCAATAAAACTATCAACATGTTTGCAACAGTTCTAAACTAATATTTACTATGGACAAGATTCTTTATAACTTTCAAAGAAAATGGTATGAAAATATTTTAAATAGTAAATACAAGCAGGCGGCAAACGTTCATACCAAGATCGGGCTTCATCTTCAATTAAACAATTCAGCAAAACTCCTCCTAGATCCTTCCAATAAAAGGAATTATTAAAAATGCAGAATTTTGTAGCTTTAAGTTTGAGAGATATAACTTTTTTCTTTGTCATCCCCAGAGGTGGTGAGAATATCAGTGATGGGAAATTCTTAAGAAGGTATATTAAGGATAGCACTTAGAATGAACCTCAAGGCTAAGAAGAGGCAATTCCAAGGTAACCACAGACCAAACTTTCGATCTAGCATCTAGCCCTTCTAAACCAGAGAGGGCTCTCCCTTTTCCAACATAATTTGGATATGATAACTGAATCTTAGGCTAGCTATTAATTTTGGGGATTTGTTTGAAAGGTTTTGGGTCGAAACAACAAGAGAAAAGGGTGATTGGGCTATGGAGTCGATGCCAGTTTCTGCCAGCAAACTTGGGGCAAAGTAAGTGTCATGTTTAGCCAGATAAAGATTGTGAATATGAGAAGAATAGAGGGGAGAAAGCCCATTTCCATGCAGGCATAAAACAGGGATGAATCTCCACAATCAACTTTAGACAAACAAGAAACACAGGGTTGCTGAACAGAGCATCTAACCAAGGATGAATTCTTAAAAGACAACCACTAAATCTAACTGCAAAATCATCATGAAAGGAGCATCATAGGGGATGTATTCCTAACATATCACTTAGATAATGTTGTAACGAAGCAGAAAAACAAAATATGTAAATGAATTACATGAAAAAACCATACTGAACAATAACATTATGATGTATCCCAAGTCCATAGGGCAAAAAACTGCTTTATTAAAATGATATTCAGGAAATTTTACACAGTGCCAAGCAGCCTCTCTCCTACCAAAATCAAACCTCTAAACTATGAAATTCATAAAATATATACATTTTTTCATCCTTATACTAAGGGAATTGAGCTCAACCGTCTTCTTCAAAATAGAGTAAGTTATATTAAACTTGGACAAAATTTCGGAAAATAGGTGTTGAAGATGAACTCGTATATCCTAAACCATAACACCTATTACAAAAAGAAAAGAGGTTTTGGTAGATAAGGTAATTTGGAGAAAAACCTCTCTCAAATTTTGGAAATTCATTTCTAGTTGCTCGAAATCTATGCCACAAAATCATCTCTAAAATAGAAAATCG
This sequence comes from Pinus tabuliformis, assembly GCA_031772625.1. Lineage (NCBI taxonomy): Eukaryota > Viridiplantae > Streptophyta > Pinopsida > Pinales > Pinaceae > Pinus > Pinus tabuliformis. The sequence goes on from CM062820.1 coordinate 291,072,049, forward strand.
TTAAAAATCTAAATTTGTGAAAATGAGTTGTAAAGATCTAGTCACATATCCAAATTCATGACACCTGTGAATAAAATGAAATATGGTTCTATTATATGCCTCATGGTTAACAAAAAACTCTTTGGGTTTCTCAAAATTATTTTCCATCTGTTGTAAAATGGCACCGTACTAAAATGACTAAAACAGTAAAATAATTGCAAAATTTGTTTTGTTTTAATGTAGGCTTCAAATATCAATGCGTATCTCACACATAGTAATACCTATGCATAAACTAAAGGAGGTTTTTTTATTTGGTATGTGATGGACAAAAGCCTCTTTCACTTTTGTAAAATTCTTGTCCAAACCAATTTTGTTGTAAACTTGTCCCTATGTGCAACAACTGACCTCAAAACATGCATAACCAAGAATCAATCATTCATTTCGATCATATCTTTTGATCCGGGAGCCAGTTATGGGAGTGTGATATACCATTGGAAATATTTTTCCGAGATCCTTTTGATGAACATACTTAGGATATGATTTGCATTGAAACTCATGTGCAAAACATCTCTAAAAACCAGACATAGTAAGAGCCCATTTTGATCCCTGGTGATAGGCTGCGAAGACTGGAACTAACAGGGATGATCTACCCTAGGTTGCACTACGCAATTCTTGAGAGCAAGGTTGGTCGTCCTCTAGGACTATGCAGTTTTCCAAGGAAGTGCAAGAACTAGATGCAACCAAGCCACAGAGGGTCATCTTGTGGTTAGGCAATAAAGAAAGTAAGCGAACACAATTTTTAAAGTGAAAGATAAGTTCAAATGAAAACACTAGTACCTAGGTAGTGAAAGACAAGCTATTGAGATTTAGGGAGAGAGGTTCCAAAATGAGGTGACGGAAAAGTTTTGGAGGGTGGTTGCAGCTACTACAACATTAGTTACACACTAGTAGAAGTCCAACACTTTGTATGGACTTTATCTCGTGTAAAGTGATTCTAACTCCTCTAGAAGTATTATTCGATTCTTTGATTGTCATGGCTTCCTCTCTAGCTTGAGTGAAAGATATAGCCCCTACCATTATTTTTATCAGTCAACACGCATACCAAGCCAAGTCAATTGAGTTGTTTTAATTAGGGATGAGGGATATATTAATCCACAACTTATATATACTACCAGAGTTTTAGTTTCATCTTTCATGTTGCTCCATTGCCAGAAGGCCTGAATAGTACCCGAGTGGTGTCACTTCAAGAACACAAGCATCACTCCACTCCCAGCGAGCATGAATAGTACCCCAACAGATTTACTTGTTTCACCTCTCTGCATAGGACACCTTTCTCCTCTTTTGCCTTTTATTCTTTTTTCTTTTCAGAGAACTGTGCATAGGAACTTATTTATTCTATGAGGCAAAACAGGGATCCCGACTTATTGAGAGAAGAAGAGGTTGTCCCTTCAGAGAAGTATGTTATATATACCTATAAAATAACTGTTAATGTTTTCCTCCTCACCTTACTCTACTTGACTGAGCTAACAAGGGTTAACCGAATATAAAAAAAATGATTAGAGTATACAATACTAGTTAAAAGTGCAAGAGTTGTGTTCTCACCAAGACTCACTCTGAACAAAACATATTTTCCATCAGGGTATCATCAACTGAAGCATGAAATCTCTTCATAAAGAGAGGGGATAAAAAATAACCAAATGTTGATAGCTGTACAAGTCCTCTTGCACTTCACACTGATTATCTCATAAGCCAAACACATTTTCATGTGAAGCTAATCCTATGGGTGTGTAAGAACCAAACAAAAAAGAAACAAAAATACAAAATTAAAGAAAGAAAAGCGAGTAAGAAAAGCCAAACATGAAAGAAAAGAAAACAAGAATGCAAACACTACTCCTACTCCTAAGATAAATGGTGCATGGGCCTACTCATGTAAAGTAATACTTTCAATGCAACCACCGACGCATTGGTTGGACCATGTTGGTGAAGGCATGGTTGACAAGAAAGATATTCAGGTGAACCAGCATGGATGAAAGATAAAATAATGAAGACCAACACGCTTTAAGTTTAAATGCATCCACATAAAAGAAAATATAAAAACTACAAGACAAACACTCTGTAGACGTACCATGGCAAAGCCTCGTATTATGCACAGATGATGAATATGCACAGTCTTTTGATATTGAAAAATGAGAAAACATGAATAAAGAATAATACTTTCACTTAGCAACATGACTTGCTACATATGACTCCTCCAATGCATGAGCGATAGGATCGTGTGATTTTGGTGGAGGAAGTGAATTCTGTGGATCAGATTGGTTTTCAATGCAAATGGGAGAGTGATGAGGAGCCTAGGGTGTTTCAATAGAATTCTAATCAGGAGTGGAAATAATATCAATACTATTGGAACATTACATAACCATCTGCTCAGGCTGAAGTGCCTCGATAGCTTGAGGGGTTTCCACTTCATCAGTAGGTAGATCATCAAGGACCAGTGACTTAGAAATATCAACAACAAGTGAATCAACATTGTGATCGAATGAGTGCGTGAAGAGATAACGAAAACCACAATCAGAAAATTGGAGATGTACATCGACATCCTCATGATCTGAAAAATTGTACAGAGGGGTTAATGAGAAACAAATTTGTCACCCTCTGAATTTCTTGAAAGAAAAGACGACATATTAGGTGGATTTAGAAATAAATATGTGTCCTCTCCACAATCAAATAACAGATTGACATCTTGTGTGTTATATGAATGATCAGAAGTAGAAACATCCACGATTGAATTTTCACAAGAAAAACTAGAAATGGAAGAATAACAAAAGATGTCAAGAAAAAGAGAATGAGGTGTAGATGGAAGGAGGTCATCCTTCACCGCATTTTCTTCTTCAAATTCCCACACATAATCATAAAAAATGGTAGCATAGGTTGGCTTGTCAAGACCAACTCTATCGACAATTTGATCCTCGTGAACAACAATGGTATAGTTCAGAAAAAGTGATTACAACACAATACAATTTGAAGGATCAAAGGAGGCAGATGACAAAGGTTGAGAAGACAAAACCTCGTGATGACCAAATCTGCACATATGTTCTAAGTAGGTTGGGTGGGAGGATGTGACAGTTCAACATATGGGTTCGTATCTTCTCCCACCTCGTCCTTTGGAGCTAGAGTTGTTTTATGACAAAAGGACGGAGGGTCACTTGTGACATCAACCTTGTTCATCTTATATTTGGAATCTCTAACATTGAGGTATGGTCGGAGGGGCTCAAATGATTCCTATTGATGTGGATTTTCATATATGTGAAGAAGATACAAAAATATTTATTTGAGAAATTCCAGACAATTTCATCTTTAGGGATTTGAAAAGGAAGATTACAGAAGCAATCTCAAAATTGTGCAATGGGTTCATCAGGTGCTTTCCGATATTCTAGAATTTTTTTATTGATTTCTTTCTGGTCATTGTGATAGAAAGCACAAATTAAATCTCTCATCATGTGATCATACGAGTGAATAGAGGCTGCGGGAAATGTGCGACAGCATTGGTCAACATGCTCATTGGATGTGTAAGCAAACAACTCACAGGCAATGTCATCCGAAGAGACTTCATTCCTTTCATAGAAGCCTAAGAAGGAAACTCTTTATTTTAAGAAGGCTACTCCACCTCCACCATCGTACCTAATTCATGAAAAATCATTTACGACATCATCTAACACTTCGAACTCATGTACATGAGAAAAACATGCTGAAGTTGAGATTGTAATGTAAGTCATGGATGGTGTACAGTGATTCCAAACAGACTTAGAGGGCTCAACTTGTCGTCTATTCATCCTTCTAGTGCCAGAAATGTTGATGGTGCTGGACCTACCAACATGTCAAGGGATCTCCCTGGTAAGAAGTCCCAATTAGACCTCAAACCATTTGAAGTAAAAATCCTAGCAGTGGGGAGTAAAGTAATGCCTTGACTGCCATAACACGCAAAGGTAAGTGTGATAGCTTCGTTAGAATCAAGTGTGTGACCTTGCAACGAGTCATGTGAGATGCATGGGGGTTATAACACATAGAGGGGAAAATGAAGTGTGTCCCTTAGAAGACTATAATAGTACACAGCCTAAAAGGAACACACGAGCAGAATGACATCACAAGCTGGAAAGTGGAATAGTCCACAAACCAAAGTGATGGGTTAAACCAACAACACGTATGTAGCAAGATTCATACAATTTCATACACAAATGCGTAAGTTAAATAACATACATTTCTAAAGAAAACATAATATTCCAACTATAATAACAACATATGCATGAAAATGTGTTGGCTCTGTTATATATTATTAAGTGAAATTTCCATCCATACATACACCATTGACATCCACTAGCCCCAATAGTGGAAAATTACTGTCAACACCACTTGCTCCTTCAAAGAGATGTACTCCCTCTATGTTGTGGAGAAGCCAAGGCTCGTAACAATACTCTTCAAGCCTTCTCTAAATACTACCTATCCAAAAGCTTGGCTCCCAAAAGGCTATGCTATGAGTTATTAGGTTCTATATATAGAAAAGGGTGGAGTGACCCTTGACATTCCCCTTTGACTCTTGGACTATTCTCATGACTCTTCACCTTACATAGTGATTGTTCACATTCGACTAGTGAGACATGGAGTTTCACTTACAACATATTTATGATAATACAATTTCCGCATATACCCATGTGGGACAAAATAGGCTTGTGTCAGCCTAACAAGACAAACAACATCACTCAAGGTCTTGGGGAAATACCAGCTCGGTAACCTCCTCATGGTGGTCTTCGGTGACGAACTGATACCAAGCTTGGTACTGCACTATTGTGTCATCGTACTATTTGGTGACGTATCTATTAAGGTGGACTCTTGCCTCCAAAGCTTCAGGGTATATGGTTTTGATACCTCTCTCCAGCTCATCCTGAAGCATGTGCAACACTGTCCTGATAGTGGCTGGACCACTAATGTACTTCTGCATGTTTTCTACATTCAGTTGCAAGTCATGAGTGGTGGCCTCATGCATCAACTGCTCTATGTTCCTGTCGACCTCCAGCATGACTTGGTTATTCCTCATGGCTTGAGTGAGGGTTTCAATTGAAGTGATCTTGTGTGCCATCACTATGACATCCAGACTCGTGAATAACCATGCATAGGAAGCCGTAATGCTGGCAATAAGTGGAGAGATATGTTCATAGTTTCAGATAAACATCTTAATTTGTGTTTTGTCTAGCTCTAACTGTAGCTTCATGATCTTGTGTAAGTAAAGGGGGGTTCCCTTGTACATCATTGTCCATTCCTTTACACGCGTAATAAAAGCATGGAAGTCTTTAAGATTTTGGGTTGTCTTCACATACTATTGCTTAAAACCATATAAATGGACAACCGCTTTGTGGAAGGTGAAAAATCCACTATACAGTGTCTACATGGTGTCTCCATAGTTGATACTTCAGTAAGTATCTCTTTATTCATTATTACCATAGTAGATCCTGCAGATTGCTGTGTTCTCTACCTAGCCTCTTGCAAGTCCATTCCCATCAGATCATTCTCTACTATCAAGAACTTGATTGTTGAGCTTGTGGCTTCTACATAAGCCTTAGAAGCCTCATCCATGGTATTTGGATGCATTGTAACATTTTATACAATCGCCCTTTCCTCTATGTGCACAAGTGATGTGTGATCATTCAAGAACTAATTTCTTCATGCCTATATAATCCTTTTCTGTAACTCATGAAATGAAAAATTGTACAAATCCATCGTTGGATCATCATCAAGGAGAAAACCCTCTCCTTTCTCACTTGGGACTGGTCATTATTCTGGAAGTGGCAGAGACGCTGGTGTGACCTTGAATGATCTTGACATGAGATCGATGTCTTGGTATTGTCACTTTTATTCTATCTCCATGTATGTTGCTTCAACCATTTTCTCAACCTACTCAGTGAATTCTTGAACCTCCACCTGCTCACCCCCTCCTTCATCTGCTTGCTAGTCTGATTCTTTAACTTGTATGTCCACATTTTTCTTTGTCAGTGCACCTTTCCTTTCCTCCTATTCATGTTTCTGCTTCCCTCCCCTCTCTCTCCTCCTGAGTTCTTACTCTGATTTTAGCTTCTTTTCTGTTTCTTGCAACTTCCTCTCTATATCTTGCAATATTTGTGTCTCTCTCTTCCTCTGTTCTACTATCCTTTCACGTTGTTGCCTTGTTGCCTCTATCTCTAAAGCTACTTTCTCAACAAGAGGATCTTCTCTGAACTTTTAGCTTTGCTCAGCCTTTGCGCTCTCAGAAATCTTCCTCTTGCCTTTGTCTTGCACGAGTTTGCTTCTCATTACTACTATTTTTATTGCTTTTTGTGGTGTTGTTGCTTGCAATGCTGCTTTCCATTCTACCTCTATGTTGACCAAGTCATTGAGCCTAGAGGATTTGTAGCAATACCTCCAAGGATCTTCCTCTGGCCAATGACATGCCCCATTGATCCATGGGTAATACACCTGTTAGAGTCGGTCTGGTCAGCCCTCCATCAGAGATCAAAACTCTTTGTGCATTTCAATTTTAGGTGTCCTTCTCCATTCACTCATCTGCATTTCACTGGGGACATGCCATGATCTAACGAAGAAAGTCATGCTAGTCATTTTCCCTCATGTCTAACCCCTACTGGCTCAGGTCTTGGTCCATAATCACCGAAGCTCATGACAGTCCAGGTCTGGTCCTTTACAAGACAAAGTCATTTTTTATGATTGGGTCTAGGAATTCATCAATTTGTTCTTTGAAAACATGTCTAGAACAAGCCATGCAGGCTAGAGGGAGGCCTTACACAGCTATGGTTCAGAAAGCTTCATCATCACCTGCAGAGACATTGACTCTTCTTCAAAACTCTATTTTGAAGAAAAGTCAAACAAGGTCAATTATGACAAAATTTTTCAAAAATCACCGGTTCACTTTTCAGATGCAGTTATGATTTACATAGCCCAATGCTCTGTCGTATAGTCCTTGAAAAGAGGTTCCGAAAATTTCATCATTTGAGCCAAAATGTCAAAGGGAAAGTGAAAATCAGTGTGTCTAAAGGTCAATGAAAAAGTGCAAAACTCAACATTAGAAAATGGGTTTTTCAAAGAGACAAAAATCAAACCCATCTCCTCCAAGGCTATAAATACATGTTTTGAACCAAATCAAAAGCATTGTGCTCTTGCAAGACTTGGAGAAAGCATTTCAAAGGCGTGAGGGTGAGATTGGAGAGTTTGAGTGATTGGAGGCAGGTTTTGGGAGTGTGCGGTGCATATAACCAGGGGATCGGCGCACTCACTGGGTGTGACGCACACGCAGCCAGCCCACCATTGAAAGAATACACGGGCACGACGCATACAAGGCACGCGGCGCACTGGGAATTGCGCGCGGTGCACACAGTCCAGTGGCCAGGAAACGGTGCCAAACCACTTCAAACTTCGGGGAAGGTTATCAAATTGAGAGGTAAGCCTTATGACATCGCCTGCTCATCAAGTTTTGTGAAGGATATGGTGTTTGTGAAGAGGTTTGAATGTCACCCAAAATACATAATGTCAACCATGTGAAGATCACTAAGAAAACAACGGATGGGTTTGCAAATCTGTGTTGATATTGCCAAGGTTTCACTCCACCCTCTTATTCCCCTTACCTATCATTTTTTCCCCATCCTCCCTTGTCATTTTTCCTAAACCCCTGCCCTAAGTCACTACCATACCCTCCCCCTATTCCTCCACTATTTGGTTAATGCAAAATCACCATAGGACTAGCTTATTGGACAAGCTAAGCCGTGGGAGAGGGATGTGTGGCCGAAGAATAAGAAAGTCAAACTATAAGGAGTGTCTTAAGGTGTTTTCATAGCGCGTGGTGCACACACCAAAGAGAACGGCGCACTCATGGCATGTGGCGCACACAGGGTCTACACACTGTGTAAACATAACACTGGTGCGGCGCATACCCGACGCGTGGCGCACTGGGCATAGCACGGCGCATAGAAATTCAAGGCCCAGAGGCTATCCAATCTGCCGAAAAACTTCTGAATGTTCACCAAATTGGAAAGGTAGGCCACCAACCTTAATCCTTGCACCAAAATTGAAAGGGATAGCATGATTGTAGGGGTAGAAATCAAACACAATTTTTTTTTGTAAAGCAAACAAAAGGGGAACAAAGAAATCATTGATCCTAGGGTTTATGCTACAGTGACAAAGCTGCCAATATATTTCAAACCCTACCCCATCAACCCTATACCTAAACTACTCCCAAATCCATGTTAAATCTCTCCCTTTAAACCCCTATCCCTATTTCATCATTCCCCTCCTAATACTCCCTGTTTTATTGTCCCCTTGGTGGCAGATTTTCAGGGAAACTACCAGCTTCATTGGAATTCAAGGGCAACATAAAATTTAGGGTACAAACAGTAGTAGTGGCACCAGAAGTTTCATCAGAGTATGAGGAGGAGACCCACAGTGACACAGCTTTGGGAGAAAGTGCCCAAAGGAGACATCACCGGAGAGGCAGACATCTTAGAGACGAGCCAAACACACTCACCGAGTTGCAGGCATGCCCTCTTGCTATGTCTTGCTTCCAACACTTAGCATGTTTCAAATTTTATCAGAGGGTGGAAAATGTCAGAGTTCATCATGAGTTGGCCCGACTTTTTGCACTTCACCTACATGGAGGACAGTCCATCTTGGCTAGGGTCACTTTCACATTGACACCCGAGACCATATCAGTGGCAACAGGTATACCAAACATTGGAGAGTAGTGGCATAAGAAAAAGAAGGTAGAGAGGCATCATTATGAGCCTTACATCAAAGACATCTATTTGAGCCAACTCAGGAGAGATTTTTTGTTCAGATTTCTGAAGATGAGTATGCCCCGCTCATGAAATTGATCATGAAGTACTTCAGTTGCAAGGGGATGTTTTCTCGCCTCTATGCCTATCACATCAAGTTGCTCATGCACTTTACCAGGGTGTGGATGATGAACCTCCCATTTTTCATCTGCGGGAACATGGAGAGTATGAGGAACTTCATGTAGCATAAGACCCCTCGACAACAGCTCAACAGTGTTTATCACTTTTCCCTTATCCGGATTTTGGTAGACCATCAGTTGGGATTGCAGGGTATTGCTTGGGAGGACTTCATCTCCCGTGAATTTTTTAGCGCTCCATTGGTAGTTTTAGAGGCAGAGCATGAGGTAGGGGTCCCATCTCATCAGTATGAGCGACAAGAGACTGCCACTATGCCAGTATACATCACCTATCAGAAAGGCAGTAGACCCTTATTTGTAGCAGCAAAGCGAGTGTTATCTCCACCAGGGGTGGAAGGGGCCTCGCTTCCGACATCAGCACCACATGAGCAGGGTAAGGGTAAGGAGCCAGTGCAGGAGGAAGGACCATTAGGTGAGCGAGAGATCCAGTTTGTTCTCCTCCAGGATGATGAGACAGATGCTGAACCAACAAAGGAGGAGCTCACAAAGATCATCCTGAAGCAGCGGTCTATGATTGACTCCTTGTCCCTTGACTTGGAGAGGACCAAATGGAACATGAACTACCTGGAGCAGAGAAGCAAGCAGCTGGAGGACTAGTAGATGATTATGGAGGTTCAAAACATTCGTGAGCATCGCCAAGCTGCCCAAAGGATAAGAGTTCAGCCCACATCACTAGAGCAGGCGATCAATGAAGATCGGGAGGCCTATCTCGAGATCAGGAACATGCAATTAGAGATGTTGCTGGAAAAGGCCAACTAGGACCTTTCTCTATTGAGACATATGGCTTTCCGTTACAGGGTGCGAAACATAAGTGCACAGGCCCAGATAAGGAGTTTAAAAGCAAAATTAAGGAAAGCAACAAGAAGGGAAAAACGGGCAAAAGAGAAATATAGGGTTAGAATCTTGGCTGAGGCTTCCTTGGCTCAGTATGGCACCCCATAGAGAACTTCCAGCCCAAATTTGAAAAAATTTGGGAAAATTTTGGTCACAGGGAAATTTTTTATGCAAAAAACAGGGATTTTCTCCCTGTGCGCCGTGCCACTGGCGCAACGCTAAAATTGTAGGGCTCCAATGGAGAAATGGCTTGCATATTTTGATTCAACATCGAAAATTATGACTACTGGTGTCTGAGCAAGAGATTTGGGTAAGGTCTGGGTCTCCTAAAGGTCAAAAAACACCCAAAAATGGCCTCTCTGCCACTTTTTTGACACACAGACAACAGTCTTGGGCGAATGAAGACTTGGAGGGTTAAATGAGCACCAACTTTGAAAATTATAGTGGGGTTAGAAAGTAGACAGGACAAGCTTTCCAACAAGCCCACTTGGGCACATTTTGGACACCTGCAAGTGCCCCAAAACAGGCCCCAAAGTAGCGTGACACACAGAGAAAATGGCGCGGCGCACAGAGGAAAAATTGCCAATTTTCTTCCGTTTCGCGAAATTTCAGTTCGCAACTTCTCCAAGTGGTCCCAGTCATCTACACTTTGGTTTTTTGGCACCAAAGGTGGCATTTAAAGAGTTTTTTTCTCCAGATTGGCTTCTATCCAAGTGGCGAAGGAAGGAAAATGGTCACCCAATGCCAAATGTCATGTTTGCAGCGCTGCACCTATAGCTGATGGTTGGCTCTCCATCTCCATTTTGTAATGATTCGAGTAACTTCCCAACCCCTGGGCATTCTATCTCTTCCTCACACATTATATATATTGTATGCAAGTTATTTGCAAAGGGTTGGTTGGCTTGTAACTTCTGGGAGACTGTGGGAAAGAAACTTTGTTTCTTCTCTGTGTATTTTTGACAGAGAATTAATGAAATGCAGCAACTCTGTTTCATGAGATTCTTGTGGTTGTGAGTGTAGAAAATGTGTCTCTTATGTTTTCATATGTATTTCGTTATGTTTCATAATTCAATTCATGTTCATTTCCAGTGAAATTTTCTGAGTGAGATTAGGTAGAATTCAATTTTATTGCTCTGCCTGTGGGAAAATTTCATGTTCAGTGTTATTCTTCTGTTGAAAAGGATTCATGTCACTATGCCCTTTTCACTTTCTTCAGCAATCTATTCATGCTGCGATACCTCAAACTAAATTGGTACATTTTCCACCTACCTTTCCTCACGGAATAATCTATGCCTTTGTATTAAATTCTCTGTTCTTTGCTGACCGTTGGTCCCATACCATCCCAGAAGCTCGGTGATTCATGAAAATTGTTTCCAGAATCCCTATTCACTTACTAGCCTAAGGTAAATATTGCATTGTAAGTCATCTCAGACCTATTTCGATTATCTATTCACTGAGCGTGACTCGGAGAGAGCCCTCTCCTGCTCTGGTAGGGCTAGCTACCAGACTGAGCGTGGTTTGTGGTTACCCTAATTTTTGCCTTCCTTCAGCCTAAGGCAGATTTAGGTGCTAACATAGTGGCGACTCCACTAGGGACTAAGTTGAAATCAAATCCCCTTGTTTCATAATAATTCTAGGCTTCCGGATGATGAGCTTAGGATTGGAAAGGCTGAGTAAGTTGGTTGTGTCCTATAATTTTTCTCAATATCACGCTGGCTTTGAGGCGCTATACCAGAGCCAATCCAGACCCGGATCCTCTTCATATTTACGAAAACCCCAATTTGATACCAAGACTCCTTCTTCAAGAAAGCACCATAACTCCCGTGTTCAAATCCCATTCATGTCCCGACATTTTTGAGTATCTTGAAGTGCTTGAGTTTGATGAATGATTTGAGATATCGCTGTTTGAGTCTAAATCCGAAAGGGTTGTTGATTATACCATCCCCAATCCGCAATTTCTTGTAGACATTGAAACAAAAAGAGCTAATAGATGAATTGATAATTACATTGCAACACAACCCCAAACTCCAATTGCAAGCCCCTTGCAAACTGTGCACACTCCTCCAACACCTCCAAGACCAAATCCACCAAGAATGATGGCTGCCTATTTTGCTCCCCTTGTTCTACCCCAAGTTCTAGATGACATGCCAACAGATTATCAAAGAAAAATCCCATTTTTTGATGGCACTCCTAACAGCATTACTACTTAGCAACATGTAGACAAAATGGCAGACTTCTATCAACTTCATGAGATCGATGCGGAGAATGTGGCAATGAGGCTCTTTGTACAAACATTTGCAGGTGATGTGAGGAAGTGGTTCAGAGGTTTGACGACTGTAAGTATCACTACCTTGGCTGAACTACAAAGACAATTTTTGAACTGGTGGGAAGTGAAAAAGAATCCCCTTCAAATTCTGGCCGAATATGAACAAATCAAACAGAATGCTGGTGAGTCAGTCCAAGATTATTATGTTAGATTTAATGCAGTCTACCACAAAATTCCAGAGCATATAAAGCCACCTGTGGGACTAGCAATGACGAAGTTTCTAGATGGTTTTGATGCTGACATGGCGTACCAATTAAGAGAGAGAGAACCGGCTACAATGGAAGATATGCAGAAAATCGCGGTCAGCGTTGAGGCAAATATACTGTCCAAAAGGGCTAGAGCGAAAGCAGAGAAGAAAACCACTGTGAAAGAAGAATCTTCTTCAATGGATCAGCTGCTCAAAAAGGTAGAGAAGATGCTTGAAAGGGTAAAACTTGACAAGCTAGAGCCACAAGTTAGGAATCCTAACTTTCGTGGTCAGTAGCAGCCACAATATAGGATAAGACAGAGAGATCAGTGAACTCAAGAGCAGACAACACAACAGCCGGTACAAACACCTTTGCAGCAGAATTTTGTACATGGACCGGAGTTAGATGAGGATGGGAATGTAATAGGCGAAGAAAACCACCTCTTTACTCCAGATGAGCTACCTACTTGCATTACCAAAGAGGAAGAATGTGCAGTGAATTCAGTTGCACACCAAGGCACTGATTTTATTCTAGCTAGTGACACTGTGTTGGAAGAAGAATCAGAAGATTATCAAAGGGGGTATATGAATGCTCTGTCTGCACAACAGCAGGGATATTCTCTTAGAAACAGAGATGTGCCGGCCAAACCAATTCAGAAAAAGAAGGAGGGTGAAACAACAAAAAATGATTCATCAACTACACAAAGAAAAGGAAAGGAGGTGGTTGGTTTGGAGAGCAGCAAATCAAAATTAGCAGAAAAATCACAGCAACCAGCCACATCAAAAGAAAAGGAAAGGAAAGAGACCCCAGTCAAAGAGGTAGAAAAAATTCCCACTTTTAGCCTAGAGAACGAGATTTCTAAGTTAAAGGTATCCATCCCCTTGACTGAAATAATGAAGAACAATAGTTATAGAGGATAAATTTCTAAAATGTTGAATTTGGACGCAATGTCTGACATAGTAAATGTAGAAGATGATCAGCATGAAATGATTTTTGGACCAGCAACGAATGGTGAGTCTCCTGATAGCGATGTACCACCCTTCTATATCAGTTTTTGATTGCATGATTTTGTGTTACACAATGCCATGTTCGACTCCGGAGATTCTCACAATCTCATGCCCAAGGCTATCATGGATAAGCTTGGTCTGGACATCACCTGGCAATATCATGATCTCTATTCATTTGATTCCAACAGAGTAAGGTGTATAGGACTCATCAAAGACTTAGTTGTGAGTTTGGATCAGCTTCCTATGAAAAATGTTCTGATGGATGTGGTGGTAGCAGATATTCCTCCAAGGTTTGGCATGCTTCTTTCCAGGTCTTGGGTAGTGAAATTGAAAGGGACACTACAGCTGGATTTCTCCTATGAAACAATCCCAGTGTTTGGACAAATGAGGAAGTTATATCGGGAACAAAAAATGAAATATATGATCACAAGCAAGGAGAAACCTATAAATCATCCTATTAATTATGTACATACAACTTTAGAGTCTTTTGTTTTGTTTTCAGATAGTTTAAATGAGATAGGTAGTCAGATAGTAGAAGCAGATGACATTCCGGAAATAACAGAAAATTTTAGAGAAATTTTGAAGAAAGAAAGACAAGAAAAGCAGGAAAACATTGGGTAATTAGCTGAAAGTGATGGACAACAAGTAGACAAGGCACGGAAAATAGATTTCCAGCACTTACAAGAGAAGGAAGAAGGTTTGTGGACCATGGATTTCGATGGAACAGTGGGGAATGATGGCGCTAGAATTGGAATTTGGGTACGCAGTCCTTTCTCCATCCTAAACAAAATGCCTAGCAGCGTGAGAGTTTGCTCTTATAAGCTAGCCTTTAAATGTTCAAATAATGAAGCTGAGTATGAAGCTCTGATTGCTAGCCTGAAGATTCTTAGAAAGCTGAATACAAAGAGGATTTCGGTATATGGTGACTTCGAGTTGGTAATAAAACAGGTCAGAGGTGAGTATCAAGCAAAACATCCTAGGATGCAGGCCTATCGTAATGCAGTTTTAGACATCTTGAAGTTATTTTAAAAATACACCTTGACATGTGTGCCTCGTATACAAAATAGTATTGCTGATTCTCTTACCAAGGCAGCGAGCATCTTGAAGATCCCCATGAACTCCAACAATAAATTTGAAATCCATGTCAAGCATCATCCAACCATTCCAGACAATCAGCGATATTGGAAAGTGTTTCAAGATGATGAGGAGATTAAGGATTTTCTACTCAACAAAGGAAAGTTCAAAGAAACCTCAATTGATGTAGAAAATGATGAAGGCAAAGGGAATGGTACAGATGAAGTGCAGATCAATCAAATGGACATATTGCAGCTGAAGAATAACATCTTTCCTAAAGACTTGATACCTCTAGAGGAACTTTTTGATCAAGATGATGTAGCCCGCAAGCCAACATTGCAGCCAATAGAGAAGAGTGTAGAAGAAGTCAACATCGGTACAGCTGCCAATCCAATGTTGGTTAAATTGTCCAAAGCATTACTGCCAAAGATCAAGGACAAATACATCAGTTTGATGGCTTCATTTGTAGATGTATTTGCTTGGGATTATTCTGATTTAAAGACCTATGATACAAATGTTATTCAGCACACAATACCTATCAAGCCCAATCAAAAACCATTTAGACAAAAGCTGAGAAGGATAAATCGAAAGTTGCTGCCATCTATCGAAAAGGAGGTAAATAGGTTGTAGAAGTCAGGTATCATTGTGCCCATCAGATTTTCAGATTGGATATCTAACTTAGTGCCTGTACGCAAGAAGACCAGTGAGATCCGCCTATGCATTGATTTCAGAAATCTAAACAAGGTCTCATTGAAGGACAACTATCCACTGCCCAAGATGGACCATATACTTTAGCGAGTAGTGGGGGCATCTCGTATGTCACTGCTTGATGGTTATTCCAGATATAACCAAATTTCTGTCCATGAAAATGATAGATACAAGACAAAATTCACCACTCCATGGGGAACCTTTCACTATGCCAAAATGCCCTTCGGTTTAAAGAATGCAGGTGCCACATTTCAGCGGGCAATGGACTTGGCATTTTCAAATGAGAAGGATGTGTTTTTGGTGGTGTACTTGGATGATTTGACGGTATTTTCCAAATCTGATGAAGAGCACATGCATCACCTAAAAATTGTCTTTCAAAAATGCAGGAAATATGGTCTATCGCTAAATCCTAAGAAGAGCTTGTTCACCATGGAGGAAGGAAAATTACTTGGGCGCATCATTTCAAAGGATGGTATTCGTATAGACCTAGCACGTGTGCAAGCAATTCAGCAAATCGATCTACCCAGGAACAAAAAGGAAATACAATCATTCAATGGTAAAATGAATTTTCTGCATCATTTTGTGCCTAATCTTGCAGAACACTTAAGAGAAATGACCAACATGCTTAAGAAGGACAACCAGGTGAAATGGACAGAGGAGGCTGTAAAATCTTTCAACTTGGTCAAATTGGCCCTTTCTTCAGCTCCAGTTCTAGTCAGCCCGGACTACACTCAGGATTTCATATTGTTTTCATTTGCTTCTGAGCACACTATGGCAGCGGTATTATTGCAGAAGAGAGATGATCATGAAAGACCCATTGCATTCTTCAGTAGGGCTATAAGGGATGCAGCTTTAAAGTACAACATCATTGAGAAGCAAGCCCTGGCATTGGTGAAGGAATTGAAGGATTTCCAAGTATATATCCTACATTCTCACATTCTGGCCTATGTTCCTAATACTGTTGTAAAAGATGTTTTAGTGCAGACCGATCCAGAAGGAAGAAGGGGCAAATGGATTGCAGCCCTGCTAGAATATGATGTGGAGATAAAGCCTACAAAGTTGGTCAAAGGACAGGGGTTGGTGAAGCTAATGGCCGAATCAAACTTGCATGCCTTGGACATAAATCTGATCGCTACCATGTCCAATGAGAATGAGGAAGGAACGTCAATTCAGGTATCCGAAATGTTTGCTTTGTCCCCATCGTATTCAGATATAATACATGTGCTGAAAAATCTATCACCACCGCCTGACATGACTAGAAACAAAGCGAGAACACTCAAATTGAAGGCTGCCAAGTTTTGTATTTTGAATTCTGCACTGTATTGGAAAGATCTCAGTGGCATTTTGTTAATTTGTCTGGTGGAAGAGGAGGCAAAGAAAGCCATGGAGGATTTCCACGAAGATGAGTGTGGTGGTCATGTTTTTTGGAACTCAACAGCGAACAAAATTTTGAGAGCAGGGTACTACTGGCCTACTTTGTTTGCTGATGTGCATAAGATGGTCAAGCGTTGTCATAAATGTTAGATTTTCAAAGGAAAGCAGAAATTACAACCTTTGCCACTTAAGCCTATTGAAGTGAGCGCTCCCTTCCAGCAGTGGGGGTTGGATTTCATTAGGGAAATTCATCCTGCCTCTTCCGGACAGCATAGATGGATTCTTATAGTGACAGACTATTTCTCAAAATGGATTGAGGCAACCCCTACTAGACAAGCCACAGACATAGTAATCATTTCATTTCTCGAAAATAACATCTTGTCTTACTTTGGTTGTCCAAACAAATTAATCACCGATAATGCAACAACTTCCAAATCAAAAAGGATGGTAGAATTTTGTCATAAGTATCACATAATTTGGGGTCATTCAACTACCTATCATCCGCAAGGCAATGGATTGGTGGAATCTTCGAATAAATATTTGGTCAACATCATCAAGAAGCTACTGGAAATAAATAAGAAGAGCTGGAACAAGAGGTTGGTCCATGCGCTTTGGGCAGATCGGATCAGTCAAAAAAAGTCTATTGGTATGTCACCGTTTGAGCTTGTTTATGGAGTTGACATAGTATTCCCTACCTCTCTTGCTGCCCCGGTGGTCAGACTTCTTTAGGAGGCCGGCAGTGAAGAAGATCCCATGCAGAGAAGGCTGAATCAAATGATCCACTTGCAACAAACAAGAGAAGAAGTTTTCAAGAACACATCCAAGTTGCAGGAGAAGATAAAGAAAATCTATGACAGAAAAGCAAAAGTAGAGAAATTTCAGTTGGATGATGTGGTGCTGAAGTGGGATGCAAGGAATGAAGAGAAAGGCAAGCACGGAAAGTTCAAAAATCTGTAGAAAGGTTCGTTCAAGATTGCAGCATATAGGGGTTAGAATGCCTTTCTTCTTAAGGAAATGAACGGGGAAGATTGTCTTGGAGGGCAGATCAATGGTCAGCTCCTCAAGTAGTATCACTACTGATCTATTAACGCTACGTCCACTGTCATTGTAAATACCATTTTTATTTTAGTTTGGTTGTAGTCTGTAAAGTTATTTTTTGAGTTATTTCAATGTCAAGTAGAGCCAATTTCTTGGTCATTTCAGTTTTATAAATAAGTCAGAGTCTTGTGATGTTTATCGAAATGATGACTCCATAGCCCAGTGAAAAAAAGGCACTATCTAGCTCCTCTAGAGATCTGCTGTTCTTGGCACCTCCAAGGACCTACCATCCCCCATTGGAGCCAATGTTAGAGTCAGTCTGGTCAGCCCTCCGTTAGAGATCAAAAATCTTTGTGCATTTCAATTTTAGGTGTCCCGCTCCATTCACATTGTTGAATTTCGCTAGGGACATGCCATGATCTGATGGAGAAATTCATGCTAGTCATTTTCCCTCATGTCTGGCCCCTACTGGCTCAAGTCTTGGTCCATAATCACCAAAGCACATGACAGTCCAGGTCTGGTCCTTTACAGGACAAAGTCATTTTTTATGATTGGGTCTAGGAATTCATCAATTTGGTCTTTGAAAACATGTCCAGAACAAGCCATGTAGGCCAAAGGGAGGCCTTACACAGCTATGGTTCAGAAAGCTTCATCATCACCTGGAGAGACATTGACTCTTCTTCAAAACTCTGTTTTGAAGAAAAGTCAAACAAGGTCAATTATGACAAAATTTTCCAAAAATCACCGGTTGACTTTTCAGATGCAGTTATGATTTACATGGCCCAACACTTTGTCGTACAGTCCCTGCAAAGAGGTGCCGAAAATTTCATCATTTGAGCCAAAATGTCAAAGGGAAAGTGAAAATCAGTGTGTCTAAAGGTCAATGAAAAAGTGCAAAACTCAACATTAGAAAATGGGTTTTTCAAAGAGACAAAAATCAAACCCATCTCCTCCAAGGCTATAAATACATGTTTTGACCCAAATCAAAAGCATTGTGCTCTTACAAGACTTGGAGAAAGCATTTCAAAGGCGTGAGGGTGAGATTGGAGAGTTTGAGTGATTGGAGGCATGTTTTGGGAGCACGCAGCGCATATAACCAGGGGCACGGCGCACTCAGTGGGCGTGACGCACACGCAGCTAGCCCATCGTTGAAAGAATACACGAGCACACTGGGAATTGTGCGCAGCGCACATAGTCCAGCGGCCAAGAAACGGTGCCAAACCACTTCAAACTTCGGGGGAGGCTATCAAATTGAGAGGTAAGCCTTATGACATCGCCTGCTCATCAAGTTTTGTGAAGGATATGGTGTTTTTGAAGAGGTTTAAATGTCACCCAAAATACATAATGTCAACCATGTGAAGATCACCAAGAAAATGATGGATGGGTTTGCAAATTTGTGTTGATATTGCCAAGGTTTCACTCCACCCACTTATTCCCCTTACCTATCATTTTTTCCCCATCCTCCCTTGTCATTTTTCCTAAACCCCTGCCCTAAGTCACTACCATACCCTCCCCCTATTCCTCCACTATTTGGTTAATGCAAAATCACCATAGGACCAGCTTATTGGGCAAGCAAAGCCGTGGGAGAGGGGTGTGTGGCCGAAGAATCAGAAAGTCAAACTATAAGGAGTGTCTTAAGGTGTTTTCATAGCGCGCAGCGCACACACCAAAGAGCGGAGTGCGCTCATGGTGCATGGTGCACACAGGGCCCGCCCACTGTGTAAACATAACACTAGCGCAGCGCATACTCGGCGCGCGATGCACTGGGCATAGCGCGCGGCACACAGAAATTCAAGGCCCAGAAACTATCCAAGCTGCCGAAAAAATTTTGAATGCTCACCAAATTGGAAAGGTAGGCCACCTACCTTAATCCTTGCACCAAAATTGAAAGCGATAGCATGACTGTAGAGGTAGAAATCAAATGCAAATTTTTTTTGTAAAGCAAACAAAAGGGGAATAAAGAAATCATTGATCCTAGGGTTTATGCTAAAGTGACAAAGCTGCCAATATATTTCAAACCCTACCCCACCAACCCTATACCTAAACTACTCCCAAATCCATGCTAAATCTCTCCCTTTAAACCCCTATCCCTATTTCATCATTCCCCTCCTAATACTCCCTGCTTTATTGTCCCCTTGGTGGCATATTTTCAGGGCAACTACCAACTTCATTGGAATTTAAGGGCAACATAAAATTCAGGGTACAAACAGCAGTAATGGCATAAGAAGTTTCATCAGAGTATGAGGAGGAGACCCACAGCGACACAACTTTGGGAGAAAGGGCCCAAAGGAGACATCACCGGAGTGGAAGACATCTTAGAGACGAGCCAAACACACTCACCGAGTTGCAGGCATGCCCTCTTGCTATGTCTTGCTTCCAACACTTAGCATGTTTCGAATTTTGTCAGAGGGCGGAAAATGTCAGAGTTCATCATGAGTTGGACCGACTTTTTGCACTTCACCTACATGGAGGACAGTCCATCTTGGCTGGGGTCACTTTCACATTGACACACGAGACCATATCAGTGACAACAGGTATACCAAACATTGGAGAGCAGTGGCATAAGAAAGAGAAGGTAGAGAGGAATCATTATGAGCCTTACATCAAAGATAGTGGTTTGAGCCAACTCACGAGAGCTTTTCCGTTCAGATTTCTGAAAGATGAGTATGCCCCGCTCATGAAATTGATCATGAACTACTTCAGTTGCGAGGGGAGGTTTTCTCACCTCTATGCCTATCACATCAGGTTGCTCATGCACTTTACGAGGGTGCAGATGATGAACCTCCCATTTTTCATCTATGGGAACATAGAGAGGATGAGGAACTTCATGCAGCACAAGACCCCTCGTCAACAGCTCAACAATGTGTATCACTTTTCCCTTATCCGAATTTTGGTAGACCATCAGTTGGGATTGCAGGGTATTTCTTGGGAGGAATTCATCTCCCGTGACTTTTTCAGTGCTCCACAGGTAGTTTCAGAGGCAGAGCATGAGGTAGGGGGCCCAGCTCATCAGTATGAGTGACATGAGACTGCCACTATGCCAGTATACCTCACCTATCAGAAAGGCAGTAGACCCTTATTTGCAGCAGCAAAGCGAGTGTTATCTCCACCCGGGGTGGAAGGGGCCTCGCTTCCGACATCAGCACCACAGGAGCAGGGTAAGGGTAAGGAGCTAGTGCAGGAGGAACGACCATCAGGTGAGTGAGAGACCAAGTTTGTCCTCCTCCAGGATGATGAGACAAATGCTAAACCAACAAAGGAGGATCTCAGAGAGATCATCTAGGAGCAGCAGTCAGTGATTGACTCCTTGTCCCTTGACTTGGAGAGGACCAAATGGAACATGAACTACCTGGAGCAGAGAAACAAGCAGCTGGAGGACCAGCAGATGATTATGGAGCTTCAAAACATTCGTGAGCATTGCCAAGCTGCCTAAAGGAGAAGAGTTCAACCCACTTCACTGGAGCAGGGGATCAATGAAGATCGGGAGGCCTATCTCGAGATCAGGAACATGCAATTGGAGAGGTTTCTTGATAAAGATTACCAGGACCTTGCTCTATTGAGACATATGGGTTTCTGTTACAGGGTGCGAAACATGAGTGCACGGCCCGGATAAGGAGTTTAAAAGCAAAATTAAGGAAAGCAACAAGAAGGGAAAAATGGGAAAAGGAGAAAGATAGGCTTAGAATCTTGGCTGAGGCTTCCTTGTCTTAGGATGGCACCCCATAGAAAACTTCTAGCCCAAATTTGAAAAAATTTGGGCAAATTTTGGTCACAGGGAAATTTTTTGGGCAAAAAACAAGGATTTCCCCCTGTGCACCGCGCCACTAGAGCGACTCTAAAATTCTAGGGCTCCAATGGAGAAACGGTTTGCATATTTGGATTCAACATCGAAAATTACGACTATTGGTGTCCAGGAAAGAGATTTGGGTAAGGTCTGGGTCTCCTAAAGGTAAAAAAAAACCCAAAAATGGCCTCTCTGCCACTTTTTTGATACACAGAAAGCAGTTTTGGGAGAATGAAGATTTAGAGGGGCAAATGAGCACCAAAGTTTAAAATTCTAGTGGTGTTATAAAGTAGATAGGACAGGCTTTCCAACAAGCCCACTTGGGCACATTTTAGACAAATGCAAGTGCCCCAAAACAGGCCCCAAAGTAGCACGATGCACAGAGAAAATGGCGCGATGCACAGAGGAAAAACTGCCAATTTTCTTCCGTTTCGCGAAATTTCGGTTCACGACTTCTCCAAGTGGTCTCGGTCATCTACACTTAGGTTTTTTGGCACCAAAGGCGGCATTTAAAGAGTTTTTTTCTCCAGATTGGCTTCTATCCAAGTGGCGAAGGAAGTCAAACGGTCACCCAATGCGAAATGTCATGTTTGCAGCGCTGCACTTGTAGCTGATGGTTGGCTCTCCATCTCCATTTTGTAATGATTCGAGTAACTTCCCAACCCCTGGGTGTTCTATCTCTTCCTCACACGTTCTATATATTGTATGCAAGTTATTTGCAAAGGGTTGGTTGGCTTGTAACTTCTGGGAGACTGTGGGAAAGAAACTTTGTTTTTTCACTGTGTATTTTTTACAGAGAATTAATAAAGGCAGTGGCTCTGTTTCATGAGATTCTTGTGGTTGTGAGTGTAGAAAATGTGTCTCTTATGTTTTCATATGTATTTCGTTATGTTTCATAATTCAATTCATGTTAATTTCCAGTGAAATTTTTTGAGTGAGATTAGGTAGAATTCAATTTTATTGCTCTGCCTATGGGAAAATTTCATGTTCAGTGTTATTCTTCTATTGAAAAGGATTCATGTCACTATGCCCTTTTCACTTTCTTTAGCAATCTATTCATGTCGCGGTACCTCAAACTAAATTGTTACATTTTCCACCTACCTTTCCTCATGGACTAATCTGTGCCTTTGTATTAAATTCTCTGTTCTTTGCTGACCGTTGGTCCCATACCATCCCATAAGCTCGGTCATTCATGAAAATTGTTTCCAGAATCCCTATTCACTTACTAGCCTAAGGTAAATATTGCATTGTAAGTCATCTCAGACCTTTTTCGATTATCTATTCACTGAGCGTGACTCGGAGAGAGCCCTCTCCTGCTCTGGTAGGGCTAGCTACCAGACTAAGCGTGGTTTGTGGTTACCCTAATTTTTGCCTTCCTTCAGCCTAAGGCAGATTTAGGTGCTAACAACACCTTCTCACAATGGTTCTCGCATATATAGTGGGGGTTGTATGGATTGAAACTCTTGGTTCCAAACCCAAAATTCTTCAAGTCCTCGGCATCAGCATTGCATCCTTTGAGGTAGGAATCTCATACAACCCAATCCGCAAAGGAAGAGTAGGGCATCGCGCCTTCTTCCTCCTATGCAGTCTTTCTAATAACCCTATGGAGATGTGGTATGAAACCTCTTTCATGACCATCTTGTCCGTGGAAAACCTCAGTAGCTCATCTGAGGGCTTCTCTCCACCAAACATCCTGATGAAGGTGCCACCAGGTGAGGCATACCAATTTGCAATGTTAAACAATGCCTACATCACTTCTTGGGACATGCAAGGTGGATCCTATTTGAATATTATCTTGTAAACCAGGGTGATGAAGAGGTAAGATAGCCTCACCATGACTCCTCAGTAGCTACACTTAGAGAGAAACTTGCAGTATATGTTCAAAGCATAATTTGATGGTGTCCGTGTCCAACCCATGCCAGGGAACTGCTGCTGGGCACATATTTCATCAAGCAAGTATGTGTACATAAATAATCTTGCCTTATCATCCTTCGGCGAACTCTAGGAATTAGATACATGCACTTTAAGCTGAAGATCCAACATGTTATACCAGTTGAATGACATTCCCTCATTTTCCAATTGATCCAACATAACCAACTAACTATGTGGAAAGGTCGATGTTCTCTCTTGACCATATAAGGAACATGAAAATATGACCAAGATTTGGTAGGCCTTCCTCACTAACTTCGTCTTATAGACCTGGTCAGGTGTCGCTCTGAAATTCGAAGGCTCATTTACCCAAAACTTCATGATGTATCTAATGTTCACATTATTATTAGGGGTGTAGAACATTTCATCCATGTGGTTCACCGATTGAGGAAATTTATACATCTAATGGTATTTTTCCATCTCGAAGTTGGAAATCAGTGTTCCATTGGTAATACTCAGTTTCATCATCTCGGGATCATTCTGTGAGACAATCTAGTGAATGATATCTGTGCACGGGAAGGTGGCGTACCTACATGCAACCCTATACAAGCCTGACATGTGAATGTTGACATAGACCTGTAAATCTTCCTCATATTCATTGAAGCTACTTGCAAATATGTCATTTATTTCCTACCATGTTATCTTCATGTCCTTCTCTATGAACATGTGAGTGTCTGCATAGATGGGAAAGTTCATTAGCACCTTTTCAACCACATCTTCATTGTTTCTCTCTATAGTATCATTTGATCCAACTCTCTTGGAAACCATGTTTCCTGTACTACTGAGAAGCTACTCAACAATTGATGTACCTAGTGACATAACAGACACTCATAACAAGAAAATGTCATCTTAAAAGAAAATCACTTCAAGGACCGATCATGCAAAAAACTAGGTAACTACTAGGCAAGATTGCATAGCTGTGACTCTGAGAGGTGAGGGACTGTTAGTTGGATACACACAATATGCAATCCCAATTGTCAGTGAGAGGTACTGATTATTTGAACTGTGCATAACACAATCCAGTGTGGCTTGCTCTGGACTAGGACTGTGCAATGTGTAGTTCAGGCTCACTTGATGTTGGCTAGAACTGTGCATTGTGAAATCCTAGAGGAAAGACTTGGGGATTGGCTCTTGGAACTGTGCAGAGTGCATCTAGAGCTAGTGACTAGTAGTCTCTGCACAACTCCTAAAGCCAAGGCAAAGACTTAAGTTCCATAAATGCACAGTGCATGTGGGGAAGAGCTAGATATGTACCAAGGCAACCTAAATCTGCCCAAAGGAAACTTGAAAAAGAGTAGATATGAATGCGTTAGTGAAGGATGGTCCAAATATGAGTGAGTGGTAATGCATGCAATCAAAAAAAATGCAGGAATTAGTCAAATAGACGAACATCGAATCCTATGGGGAGAGTCACCACAAAGATGACCGTTAGTGCAGAAACTTGGTTATGCTTGCAATGCTTAGGAAAGGTAATGCAAAAATTAAAACATCACTTCCACAAGATAAAACAAATAGAAACACCATAATTCATTCAATCAAAGAAAAAAACACCCACACAAGCCAAGGAAACAAAAGCAACAAAAAAAATGGTAAAAGACTTGAAAAGCAAAAGTTACCCGGAAAAGTTGTGTCAATCATGCAGTAGGTTCCTAGATGCCTTAGGAATGATAGAGCTCCAAGATCAAATGTGCAAAGGATCTCTGGCTACGTTAATTAAATATATTTGATTGATTTAGGTTTTATGACACACATGCAAAAAATATAGGAAAAAGCGACCAATGGAGATAGTTTCTAAGATTGACTCTATTGTAACTACAAGTGCTAAAAACAAATTCCTATTTTAGGGATGTTTTTCTCTTTTTTTCCTTTTTGAGAAAGGCTGCTATGAATGCATGTAGAAATTGTGCAATTCTGGAGGGAAGCTAGCAACCTTCTAGCACATGCATCCGACAACCGCTGAGGTGAATACTTATGTGCAATTCCTGGGTTGAGTGGCTTTGGTTGCCGCTCGTGTTCTACACAGTTTCACAACTAAAGACAAGCTATCAGTTGGGTTTGTTGGATTATAGAGCCAAATCTCACTTCTAGGGTGATCTACGCAATTCTTGAGAGAAACACTCACTGTTGGGATGCACTGCATCATTTGTGAGAGCAAGATTGGCTTCCCTCTAGGACTACATAATTACGAAGCTACTGAAAGAACCAAATGCAACCAAGTCATTGGGGGTTAGCTTGTCATTAGACAAAAAATCAAGTAAGCGAACACAAGCTGTAAAGCGAAAGATAAATTCAAATGAAAACACAAGTACCTAGGTAGTGCAAGACAAACTGTTAAGATTTCAGGAGGGACGCTCCAAAATGAGGCGAAGTAAAAATTTTGGATGATAGTTGTAGCTGCTACAACATAACCTAAAGGAAAAATTGTGATATGGTCTAAAAATTTCTTATAATGACAACTTCATATTGGTTGGGCACATGGATTTAGATTGGACGAGATGTATATATGAATTTTTTTTATCAAAGGTTACTTATTCATGTTGGTATCAAGAGTAATTTAATTTTCAATTAGAAGCAACTAATCATTGTATAAAAGAAAAATAAAAGTTAGTAATTAATGCTACTTGCATAGAGATAGGGATAAAAGGGGTACTCTGTGTTTGAGCCACAAAATTCCAATATTTCATGCTTGAACTATGTGTATCAAAATCTATCCCCATTAGATGTAAAGAGAAAGTACAAAACAAGCAAAACGTTATATTACAGGACTTCAGACAAGTTAATAGATTTTATCATGAAGGAATTAATCAAGAAGATTTTGAAAGGTTTAGGGAAATGCTTGGTGTAAATAAAAAAAATATTCATTACAGAAGCTGTAATCAACATCTTGTTCTTATTGTCATGGAAGTTGGTAAGGAAGTAGAATACAAACTATATTTTATCAGACTAATATTGACAGTTTGATCAAGATGAAACATCCTTAGTTGACTGATAATATGATGAAATAAGGAAATCAAAATTTCATCACATATGTAGAGTCATGAGGACTCTATAACACATTATTTTCACTTGTGATTTTGGAGAATTTGGTTATTTTCTACATTTACTTCAGTGGGAAAATTTGTGCACATGAGCTTTAGTAAATTTTTGGGATTAGGCTTTGTAAACCCTAGAAGATTTGAAGGTTATGACTTGAACAAGGGTTCTTAAAACCCTAATAGTGTCTAAGTACTATAAAGGACAGAGTATAGTTGTTGAGCATTGAGATATGGGTTGAGGATTTATATAGCTAAGATTTGAATATGCCATTGCTAGTGTTGTATCGTTAGAATTATTGGTTGAGTTATGTTGTTGGTACTTAAATTCCATTCCTTGATTCTATTTGTTGCTACGAAAGATTATTTTATGGTAGGGTTTTTCCTTCAAGTATTTGAGTTATGATCAAAGTGGCTTATAAATCATAGGGAGCTAAGAAAATAAGTCATAATAATTTTTCTATGAGCCCTTCTTTAATGGTTTGGTAGTCCTAGGGTTGTAAACCCTAAATGAATCATGAAGGATATAATTAAGAAATCCGTAGGGTTTGTGGAAAAAATCATAGAGCTAGACAATGATTCTGCTAAATAACGAAACCCTAGCTCATGCAAGGAAGGAAATGTAGCAACATTCATTAATGACTGATGATGAGGATGAAGGTGATGTGTTTTCAGAAAAAATAAAAAATAAAATAAAAAATAAAAAAAAATATCTATAATTTCTACAAAGAAATCATGGATCAAGGGGGAGTTGATAGATGTCCTTCAATCCTCAAAGATAAGTACATTAAACTTCTCTTCCTTGATTATTACTTTTTTATTTTTGGTCAACCTCTTCCCTTTATATCCCTTTCTTGGTTATAATTGTTTCTTCCATGACCTCCTAGTGAGGGTCGTAGGTACATCGTAAAAGTTCTCAAGGATTTCATATTAGATGGAAATATTGGGAAGAACAAAGAAAAAAATTATGAAGAGAGGATTCTCCTAGGAAGAAGCAAAAACTCAACTTCAAAGTTTTACACTCAAGAGGGAGAAATTACACTAATATTTATCATTGTAATTTACGGATACAAGAGCTCCTACTTCAAAGGGTCTAGTTAGGACAACAAGTTAGAAGGATGTCATTGTGTCAAAGTGAAGTTAAAAATTACTTCCAAGTGGATCTACAATATCTAGCATGCAATAGGTGAAAACATATGTTAAAGATTACATGACACTTCGGATAATGTCAATTTCTATTATTGGGAAATCGTCAAGTACAAAAAAATGATTCTCCAAAGAAGTGGGAGAGGATTATGAGGAATAATTTTCTCTAGCTGTTAGACTCAAGAAAGCTTTGTAGGAATGTTAGGAATGGTATTCTTGGATAGAGGGATATATAATGAGCCCGAGTTGATCCTATTATCATATGAATTGTTTCTTATGGGAGTACAAGGACTCACTTAACAGAGGGAGCAGTCATGGCAGGAGGATTTCCCCTTGTGATAGAGGGAGCTTTCAAGCCCTGCTTCAGTGTCAGAGAGAGTTGACCTCTGAGGTCTAAATGAAGGATCATGGTTGCATACTTAATTCTTATAAATCGAAGTATGGGAGAATCCATAGGGAGTAGGCAAGATTTCAACAATAGGATCTATTTCATTGTTAGAGGAACCACCTAGTAAAGGTGATCAGAAAGTACCTATGGCACAACATGTGTTGAGGGACCTACATGGTACATGTAGATGTGAATGGAGAAATACAATTGTACGGATATAAAAATTAGGAGCAGGAAGAGAGTGTTGATGACTAGAAGAGAATATTAGGATGATGGTTCAATTTGGATTTTGCTTGGGTAGGAAGTATACATCTGTCACACTCATGATTGTAAAAGCTAAGTATATTGCAACTAGTTTAATGAGTTGTGAAGAAGTATGGCTTCAGAAGCTAATTGTAGGAGTTTCTGATAAGGTGTGTTAGATGACCATGATGATAGGTTAAAGAAAACCAAGATCGTGATACCACCACATCGCGGACATGGTAAAGAATGAAGTCATGAGGCTCTAGTGCATTTCTACAGATGAGAAGGATGCTAACATTCTCAGAAAGCCTTTTTCATAGGGTGAAGTTTCTATACTTCAAGGACAAGATTACATTGATTGATAATGCTTCCCTCAGTAAAAGGTAATGTTGATGTTGTAGCATCAATGAGCAGGCCTTCTTTCTAGGTTAGGATATTGACAAGTCAAAGGTATTGACCAAGGGCCATGTAATGTGGCTAGGGATTATAGCCTAAAAAGCATTGATGAGCACCAATATTGCAGCAAGAATGCTACAACTCCAAGGCTAGCAGCTTTACTTATAAACCCGGGGTTCATACAAACTTGGAGGTGATAGTGCTATATGCATAAGTAGAAGTGAAGGTCCTGCCTATTGTCACTTGTTCATCTGGCAAGAGACCCCAGGGATTCCAAGCTAGACTTCTATAGAGTCAGAAGAAGCTTGATTCTTTGATGGAAGAAGAGAAAATATATTCTAAGAGAGCTACTCTATTACAGTAATGAAGAAAACAAACTGTAATGCTAATATCACACCATATCCTAATTAACCATTTAAACAGCTATGCTAAGTAGAATTGCTAAATCAACACTAACCTAATGCTACTATCTAAGTTACAGAAGTAAAGAGCATCAAACCAAACCAATGCGTAAGAAAGGAAACTAAATAAAATCTTGTTTCACATTTTTGGTTTTTATGATGATCAAACAATGTTAGAGTGTGATTGAATAACCAAATTGAAACTCAGGAGTGGCAGCATTTAAATGATATGTAGAACAACGTTCGGGAAGGAATCACGCGGAAGAGCAAGCAAAGATCGAAATCAGTGAAAGGAAGATGTAATAAAGCAACAGTTCGTAGGAACCATTGGATCGATCAGTGAACAGTAAAAATGGGAGATAAGGAGCGAAGATCTTATCGCAAGAGATTACATGAATAGATGAGCGAACAGGATTAACGGGAGATAAGTGGCAGAGATCTCATTGCAGGGGATTAAGTGAATATATGGATGAACAAGAGTAATGGGAGATGAATGGAGGAGATCTTATCATGGGAGATGAAGTCAATAGATGGATGGATCACGTCAAGTCATGTGGCGAGAGAAGGAAAAAATGTGCAGAATGATGGAACGATCTCTATAGGTGGTAAGCAGTTTCTCACACGCCCTCAAAGATATAAGTGGAATTCCTAAATTTTGCGCGATTAGCCTAAGTGAGTGACACGTACAATGAGAAAACCACTTTTCTCACGTTCTCTTGGGTGGATATCGGTCATGCAATAATTCACACGATATTGTGCGATAGTCATTAGATCATGTGGGATTGATCAATGGTGGAGATCAGCAAAGCTAGTTGGTGATAAAGTGATACGATAGCCATTGGATCAAGCGAGACAGATCGACTGTGGATATCGGCCAACCCTAAAGTCAAACGTTGAAATGAATATGGGCGGTAAGTGGTATGTCATGCACCCTAAGAGTAGTAAGAAGTATTTTTAAATTTTATACAATTAGCCTAAGCGAATGACACATAGCACGGGAAAACCACTTTTCTCACACACTCTCGGTCGGGTATCGGTCATGCAATAATTCGTGCAAGATTGCATGATAGCCATTGGATCATGTGGGATTGATTAACGGTGCAGATTGGCCAAGCTAGTTGTTGATCGAGGTGATGCTTTAGCCATCAGATCAAGAAAAATAGATCGACGGTGGAGATTTGAAGCGTATAAAGTAGGTGGAAGAATTCACAATAGTCATTGGATCAAGCTAGATAGATCGACGATGGAGATCTAGAGCGCATAAAATCAAGCGTTGAAATGAATCAGATGGTGATTGGTCAGGTTTGTTGTGGATCGAACGATACGGAAATCTACTGGTATAATCTCGTTAAGACATGTTTTATTAGCTTCCGCTTAAGCATTTCATGCTGAAGGAAATGAGAAAATGAGCAAAAAGTGATGGAAAAAGATGACAATGAAATGAACCTCGTACTAAATCAAGACAA
Source organism: Pinus tabuliformis (assembly GCA_031772625.1). Classification (NCBI taxonomy): domain Eukaryota; kingdom Viridiplantae; phylum Streptophyta; class Pinopsida; order Pinales; family Pinaceae; genus Pinus; species Pinus tabuliformis. The sequence continues at coordinate 291,102,363 of CM062820.1, forward strand.
CAAACTTCATGCAGGAACTATAAATCTATGTTTTTGGGGTTGCTGAAGGGTCTCCTCCTCAAGTCATGGTCCTAGAGGGAGGAGGTGAGGCCAAGACACCTAGTGACAACCTTATGGTGATATTTTTCTCCTTGCTAAATTGTTAATTGAAAGAAGGCACAAATGGAAGAAAACTAAAACATAACCAATCTACGCTACACTGTTGTAATGGAAATGCAACTACTTAAGCAAATGGACAATTAAACCATGAATCTATGTGCTAAACTATGGTAATGGAAATGCAGCTATTTAAGAAAATGAATGATTAAACCATGAATCTATGCTAGCCTACATGTACAATAAAGAGGAGTCTTATCTACTAGGGTTGGGCACTAACCCAAGAGTTTCATCCCTCTAAGTTAACTCAGTGCTGGCTCAAAGAAAAACTCATTCTTATTATCAGAAAAATGGATTACATCAAAACTATCAAAAGTCTTGCAACTCGAAAATAGAGTAAAGTTTTACAATCAAAATTTTGAATCCTACTAAGGTCCTAGGCCTCTCTACTTATACGATTGAAGTCTCCAATGACTTCCTTAAAGTTAGGGAGGCTTGGCTCCCAAACTGGAGATAAACTGGTGCTTTGACTTTCACTTTCTCAGCTGCCTTCTAGTCCTCATGATTTGGTTGTTTGCACTCTGAGCTGATGAAGGAATATTCAAATGGAGGGGTATTAAATGAGGAGGATCTACCTCCTATAATTCCTCTCCCTTGTCCCATTTGAGTTTTGACCAAGGCCTTTGCCTAAATTCATTGCTTTTATCCTTTAATCCTGCGTTAAATGTGCATTACACCACAAGGCAAAATATCCAACTCTAACTCATCTCATAAACAAAATATAATCACAAGTATGCAGTAAGTTGTGAGAATAGTTGGTTTGACTAAGCTAGGAGGTGAATTAAGGCCCATATAATTACCCAATGATGAGGCTTATCAAGCATCAATGTTCAAAGTGCTCCCTAGGTGTGTGAGTGAGCTACTTTAGCATTGGGTGGGATAATTTAGCATGGAATTAGTATCCAGGAATGGTAATAGCTTAGGTTGTTACCAAAGGTCACACATGTTGACAAGGTTCTATGTGAGTACTTGCATAATTGGTGACTTTGCTCCAAATGATGACTTGTTGAGCATGATGCTAATGTTGGATGATTTCCACATGGTCTTGTAATAGAACATGAGGTGGATGGTTTCATAAACATAACAAGCTCTTTCAACCTTTTTTTGGGATAGAGAAAATTTTCAACAAAGAGATACATTTGAAGAAGTATTATGAATACCTCCCAAGCTAAGAGGAAATGTTGAGTTTTGTAGGTATGGCTAGTCTTCATAATTTTTCTATCCCTCCAAAATATGAAAGAAATAATAAATATAAAAATGTACTTCAAGTCAGCTTCAAAAAATGGAGTTTCATTTTATGAAAATTAAAATTAGTTTTTCCTTTAAAATGTCAAGTCAACCCTCCATGAAGTAATAGTCAACTTAATGTACGTACATAACTTTTTGGGGTCATAAATTCACTATTTATAGGATACTCATTCTCCACTTTAATACACCAATTTAGATCACCATCTGAGGAACAATAAGAAGGAATAATCTATGGTAGAATAAGAGGATGAATCTAAGGCATTAAGAAGGATGATTTTTGAGGCAGTAGACCGAAATTATAGGAGACAAAAATTTCAAGAGGCCAAATTCTCATGAGGCCGAAATTTGAGGAAGATGAATTTGTCTCTGTTTGAGAAGGTATGACCTAGGTTTGGTTAGTGGTCAATTTGAATTTGTTTTTTACTAGGAAATTAGATTGTATCTCTTTTTGAATTAGATAATTTCTCAAAGAAAAAGTTGTTGGATTTTTCCCTTGTTAGGGTCTTCCTAGGAGAAAATTCGTGTATATTGTTTGGTTGTGCATTTATGATCTGATTAGCCTTATCATTCTATAATTGAAGATTTTACATGTATAATTTTTTAATGATGAATGTGACACAAGTTAAAATAATGAAGAATCATTGGATGTAATAATTAGTCTAGAAAAACTTGAAAAATCAACATTTATGGGATAACAAGATAACTCTTTTCATCAAGAAATAAAGGAATTCCTTCCTTTTTTACCTCCATTTTTGTTTTATTTGTTTTAACTTTGGAACTCATGACATTGCTTTGATATAGTTTTATTGTTTATTTGTTTGTGTATTTTTCTTTCTAACAATTTTCTTGTTGGTTCCATGTAGGGAACACTAACCTTGCAATATAGTGAATTTTGGTACACCCTTTCTCCAAAATCCACACAACACCAAAAAATTGTAGGAATCATATACTTGTAAGGTACATGCATTGTAGCCCTCTACCTTGTAGGTATAACTCAATTATCGATGCATCTCTCTTCTTCTTCTGCTTTAGTTGACCCGACATGGAAAGATGATCCCTCCTTGTGTTAAGCATTATGGGTCTATTAGTGGTAATTTATGCTAGTGACAAATGTAAACGCCTTTTTGGCATTTACGCAAATTCACAAGCTCGATAGGGTGAACATGATATGAACGTCACTATGACATGATCCAAATTCCAAGTTCTAGTTATGGAAGTGGGCCTGCCACAATGACACTTACAGACATCCTACAGGGACTATATATCACCCAAGAGATAAAGAAACACCCCAGGTGTTCAATCCCTGATTTGGAACCTTTTTTCTCAAAACTAACACCCCAATCACACACATTCCAATGCTATGGTGAAGTTATAGGCCTCAAACAACACACATAGGCCTACTTCCATGCAGTTGTGCCCTCAATTTTTTAGTTCTTAGCATTTGGTCCAATATCAATGCCACCTTTTCAGGACAACATGTAAAGCATTGTACAAATTTTTATGTAACCTTCTAGAATCATGATTTACATGATGATAAAGCTAAGCATTCAAACTCAAATCACAAATTTGGTCTAGACTGCATTATCGTTAATAGAAATTTTTTCACACATATGGAAAACATGTAAGCTACAAGTCATGAATGCATATTTAATCATAAAATGATAGCCTTCATTTGAGAATCACTAAGAAGGCTCTAATCCCTCTCTATCTAGATGAAGTAGAACTTGTGAGCCCATGTCAAGAGACATAAATAATATAAATCATACAAGCAACAAATAAAAAACATGGAAATAATGGAAAATCAAACATAATATCACCAACATAATGACTACAAGTATTCATGAATCACAGTAGGAAAATAACTCTTATTAATATATAAAAATACCAATCAAATCAATGACTTCCACATACCACCTGACCATAGATTTAGATGAACCAAATATATCTTTTAGTGAATCACCCACACACCATATTCCAAATATAAATGTGGGATATCATGGAATAAGCCAAAACCAAACCATCCAGGGCTTCCAGAGCCAAAACAACCTCAACACTTAACCATGGTGATTCCACCTCCACAATCTAGAAATCACTAACATCAACTAGACTGGACTCTGCCCAAGTTGTCCATGGCTTCAAGAACTAGTGACTCAACCCACAACCTTTTAGGGCTGCAGAGATTTTTTTCCAACCATGACACCAGGGACTAGTAACTAAAGCCACCAAGGGCTCCAGGAACTAGTAACTGAACCTAAGTTGTTGTAGGTTTTAACTCTATACAAACATTTCTTGCATACAAATTCTAAAAATAGAAAATAAACAATGGAGAGAGAATAAAACATAAAATAGATATACATAGAGATTTTCCCCTGGATCCCAAAATTAGGACTACTAAATTGATTTTTCATTATATTCCTTTCAATGTTACAATACATATATATACATGTTGAAGCATACTTGAATCCCAATTCATTAGACTTGGATTAGAACATAACTGTAGTTCCCTTGAATGGATCTACAAAATACCATGGACAAAAAACCATCATGCCCAAAACCATGTGCGAAATCCATGCACAAAATCAGAGGTAGGTTTTCCCACCTAATATAGGGCCCAACTTTTTTCCCTGAGGTGTTGCCTCAGAGCCTATATAGGGCAGCTACTTCACCCCTGCATTCCCCCTAATAGGGGGTGCAACCACCCCCCCTGTAAACCCGCGTGCAACTATAGAGGGGTCTTACGCCACCCCTGTGACCCTCCCATGCGTGGGATATTCATGGAAAGAATATAACACAACCCAATAGTTTTTATATTGCCTCCATAGTGTTTCTTTGAACCCACAACCATAAGGAACATGTGCACCAACTAGCAAAAATAAGTGGAAAACCTTACAACACCATGGATATCTAGGAAACGGAAAGGAAAGTCTAAAACTAATATCAATATAGTAAAATCTCCATGCAATGACAATACATAACCAAAAAATCACATGCATATATGATGCATTTATAAATCAACAAGGAAATCACACATGAAACCTCTTACCTGCAAATAAATCTAGTTGGAGCCATTGTTCCAACTATTTCCTTGCACTTTTCGGCTTTCCTTTTCCTTCTTTCTCCAAATCCAAGTGAATACTAGAGTGCTCCAAGCATGTTCCAAGCATGCTCTAAGTTTGCAAGAGTATGAGAGAATGAGAGAATCAAATGAGAGCATCAAAACTAAACTAACAAAAGCAGTGAAATGATCCTCAAAAGCATTTTTATTATTGAGGCCTCTAATTTCTTCATGTTCCTTTGTTTTTCCTTGAATTTCCTTAGCATGAAAATTTTTGTCGCTTCACCTTTCTTTTATCCTATTTTCCTTTATTTTCATAAATAAATGGAAATTAATGCCTCTTTTCCTTTGAAACTGCCTTAGCCAATTTCCATATCCATTAATTAATCATAAGTGATGTCCATCACTATGTTTTTCCCAACATTCAACTTGGAATACCTATCCAATGACCTTGGTCTTATTTAATTTACATGGAAAATCAACCAAGGGATGTTACAAAACCCATCCCCTTAGGGGAACACCATCCTTGGTGTTCTATGACACTTATGAACATAAAAATTCTAAAAACAAAGCATATTTTGTATGAAGCTTTATAGCATAGCTTGATGTAACATTTACAATGACTTTCTACTGAAAAAAAAAAAAAGAAGAAAAATAAACATACCAGTTATTGGAACTTTATAATGCATCTCATTGTGATATTTACAACTACATCCATATACATATACCAAAAACTTATTTTCTTGAACCAACAAATAGGGAAGGATATAAACCCCATATATGATGAACCATATCCCATGTAGCTTCATCAGGCCCAAAGTGCTTCCTCTACACTTTAACATGCTTGATTGCTTTGTTCCAGAGCATGAGTTGCTTCCACTGCAATATGCATTATGGTTCTTGATGAAATTCTCTCTTTAGCTCTACCTGTAATACAAACCAGTTAATCTCATGATCAACATCCTGGACATAATTCTTAAGCAATGAAATGTGGAAAACATCATGGACTTTCACTGTCAGAGGCAGTACAAGTTAATAGCCCACTCATCCAATCCTCTCAAGGATCTTAAAAGGCACACAATGTAAAGGTGCCAACTTGACACATGATCCAATCCTCAAGGAGCTCCTCTTGGTCATGACGTACAAATACACATGCTCCCCAACATAAATCTCCTTGAATGCACTATGTTGATCTACATAACTCTTCTTCCTCTTTTGTGTTACCTTTAAATTCCTTTTAATAACCTTCATCTCAGCCAACATATCTAATCTAATCAACACCCTATTCACTGGATCACTCCAACTTATAGGAGTATTAGAACTCCACTTATAAAGTACCTCAAACGATCTCATCTTCAAGGACTCCTAATACCCATTATTATATGCAAACTCTATGAGTGGAAGATACTCCTCTCAATTCACCTGCTAATGCATGACATACATCCTCAACATGTCCTCAATAATCCTGCTAACCATCTCTGTATGTCCAACTTTTCGTGGATGATAAGTTGTAATGAAAGCCAACTTTGTCCCCAAACCTACAAACAACTCCTTCTAAAACTTGGAAGTAAAATTGGCATCTCTATCCAATATGATCTTCTTGGGAACACCAATCAATCTCACTATCTTCCTAATGAAAATTTGAGCTACATCACTAACTAAATTCATAGACCTAAGTGCAATGAAGTGAGCTACCTTACTTAACCTATGATCCATAACCATGTTGGAATCATGTTGTCTTTATGTCCTCAACAAACCTGTAATATAATCCATGGAAATGACTTCCCATTTCCACTCTAGAGTTAGAATATGTTGCAATAAACCACATGGATGTGCATAGTTTTCTTTTACCTACTGACAATCTGAGCACTTCAAAACAAACTTAGCCACCTCTTTCTTTAGGTTTAGAAAATGATAGAATTTCTAAATTTCTAATAATTTCTTCTGATATCCCGAGTGACATGAATATGGCTTAACATGAAACTCCATCATGATAGGCTTCTTGAACTCATTGTCATCTGGTACATAAATCTTGTTCCTGACTCTGACAAAAACATATGCTATGAGATGATACTCGTCATACTTATCACCTTCACCCTATTGTCGTAACCTATGCTTCGACTACTGATACATGTCATCATCTTGTCCTACCTGCAAGATCTGATCCTATAAATCTTTCCCATAAGAACTCATTTTTGCAATATGATTAACCTATAGTCTTCTACTAAGAGCATCTGCAACCCTGTTCTCCTTGCCCTTAATGTACTTGATCTCAAAGTCAAAATCCCTAAGGGTAGCGAACGATATACCTTTCTTAGATTCATATTAGGCTGGTAAAACAAGTACCTTAGCCTAATATGATAACTCATCATTACAAACTTTCTTCTAATAATATAATTTCTCCATGTCCTCAATGCATGAATGATAGAAGCTAACTCAAGATCATGAGTCACATAATTCCTCTCATGCTCATTCATCTACCTTGAATCCTAGCATATCACCTGCCATTCTTACATCAAGACTCAAGAAACTCCCTTACAAGCATCTATACATACCACAAAATCTTTACCAAGATCTGCAATCTTCATGACGAGAGAATTTGCAAGAAAATGCTTCAACTGCTTAAACTAGTTGCACACTCCTTAGTCCATTCAAATGTATTTCCTTTTCTCTACAAAGGTGTAATGGGATAAAGCCATGAGATGTTCCTAATGAGCCTCTTGTAACAACTTGTCAGTACCATAAATGATCTGACATCTTCCACATTACTAGGAGTTGGCCATTTCATGATAACTCTAATCGTTTCTAGGTTCAATGCTATACCTTCCTTGGAAACAACATGCCTCAAGAAATGAACTTATGTCTGAAAGAAACTGCACTTATTCAGCTTGGAATACAACTAATTCTAGGTTCTTTTCATGCTCTCCCTCATTCTTAGAATATACCAATATATCATCAATGAAAACTATCACAAACATGTCCAAATAAGGACACAAAACACTATTCATCAAACAAATTAAGGTCACTAGAGCATTAGTAACGCCCAAAGGAACTACCACAAACTCATAATTCCTATGCTTGGTTTGGAATGGGATCTTGTATATGTCCTCTTCTTTGATGTGTATCTGATGATATCCTGATCTCAAGTCAATCTTTGAGAACACTGTTTCTCCCTTCAATTGATCAAATAAATCATCAACCCATGGAAAATGATACATGTTCTTGAGTATCACCTTGTTAATGTACTTGTAATAAATGCGAAACCTGAGAGTACCATCCTTCTTCTTCATAAACAACATTGGTGCACCCCAAGGTGATACACTTGACCTAATGTATCCTTTATCAAGAATTTCCTTAAGCTGTAACTTCAATTCCACAAACTCTGGATTGCTCATCCTTTAATGTGCCCTTAATGTTGGTGTTGCTCATGGTACAACCTCATTAGAGAAATCCACTTCCCTATGATGAGGGAAAATTGAATATCTCTTGGAAACTCATCCTGACACTGCTGCAAAATAAGATAACTCTTAAGGACTTCATCATCCTCAACATCCTTCCCTTTATCACTAGAAAATATTCACTACAAATAATAAGCATCATTTCTTGCAGCTATGCTTTTCTTGCATAGCTATAACCATTCTCACTAATGTAAGCCTCTTATTTTCCTACAAAACTACCCTTTCCCCATCATCATCCAAGAACTCAATAGCATTATCATAGAAATCTACCCTATTCTTGTTAATGTAAAACCAGTCCATGCCCAAAAACATATTGTATGAATCCAAAGGAATCACATTTAGATGTGAGGATGTAGGAATACCATTCAACGCAAATTCACAAGCTCTTGCCCAATGATGAACTATTTTCTTAGTCCCTATAGCAAACTACACCAACAAAGATTTTGCACGCACTTTGTTATTCAGGTAGCACTTATCCACCAGGTCAGGACTAATATAACTATAGTTAGATACAGGATCAATCGAAATAGAAACAAATTGATAACAAAACTTATCTTCCATCTTGATAATATATGTCTGATGATCAACATGCTTAACACCTAATGCTACATAAATATGTGGAATACTCTACCCAATATCTCCAACTATCTATGCGTCCTAAGCACTATAAATCTAAATTCTTCCACCCTGATGTTATGGAAAATCTCTCCTGTGATTCTCTCTTCCACATGTCCAATACTGCAAATCATTTCTACCATTAGCAATGTTTTGCTCCTTAGGTTGTGACCCATGTCCTCTATCAATTGCATTGAAATTCTTGTACGGTGCTACATTCTCCTTATTACCTGCATCTTAAGGTCTTCCTTGCTTCTTATCCCACTTTTCTTAAGTCTTTTCATTCCCTCTCCAAACACACTTAGGCTTAGACTTAAACATAGACTGCTCATAACAATGCTTCAACTTCCCAATAAATTCCTCCAATGACTAAGGTTCGTCATACCCAATCTGATCCTTAAATGATAAAGGAAACCCACCAATGAAACTTTGAACCTTTGTCTTCTCATCCTTATACTACAACAAAACAAGCAATTTGCGGCAGATTTGGCACCATATTTAGTGCATTTTTTTCTCAATTGGGATGAGTAGCCTGGCACTAAATCTGGCTCTATTGTACAATTTTTAAAGCATCCTTTTTGCACCAAATTTTGCATCTTTTTTTATGCCAAGATTTCCATCATTTTTTGCATCATATTTTGCACCGAGATTTGCATTTGGCTTTACAACAGGTTTTGCTTATAGTTTTGTGCCATTTTTTGCATCATTTTTTGCTTCCTCTTTTGCGGCATTCTTTGCTTCTAGTTTTATGTCATAATTTTCATTAAGTTTTACACCATCTTTGGCATCTTATTTAGTGATTTTTTTACATCCAGTTTGTGCCAATTTTCGCATCTAGTCGTATGCCATTTTTTTCTTCTAATTTTTTACTTATTTTTACATCTATTTTTGTGTCAGTTTTTCTACCTCTCTTTACACCATTTTTTCCATCAAATTTTGGATGATATGTTGAATATGATTCAGTGCCAAATTTTGCATGCATTTTTGCACCATTTTTTGCATCCACTTTTGCATTTTAGTTATCTCCCTTTTTTTCATCCTATTTTGCACCATATTTTTCATCTAATTTTGCATCATTTGTTGCATCCAATTTTGCATCCTTTTTAGCATCTAAATTTGCATCCTATGTTGAACCATGTGTTGCTTCTACCTTTGCATCCCATTTTTGGTCTATTGTTACGTTCAATTTCGAGCCATTTTTTTCGTCTACTTTTGCATTTGTTTATGCACCAAGTTTTGAATGATTTGTTGCACCTCATTTTACATCCAATGTTGCATCTCAATTTGCATCCAAATTTGAGCCATTTTTATGCCCATTTTTGCACCATTTTTTATGTCTGAATTTGCATCCTTTTTGGTATGTAATTTTGCATACTTTTTGGCATCCAAATATGCATCTTTTTTTCTGCCACATTTTGCACCTAGATTTTAGTTTTAATTTTCATCTAGTTATGCATCATTTTTAACATCCTTGGTTTCACCCTTTTTTAGTCCCATTTTGCATCTTGTTTTGTGTCTTTTCTTGCATCCTTTTTGCATCCTAATTTTACACCATTCTTTGCATCCTCATTTTGGTGTCCATTTTTGCATCCTTGTTTGCGCCCAATTTGGTATCCTTTCATATGCCCTATTTTGTTCCGTTCTTTGAGTCTAGTGTTGCAACCTTTTTTTAATTTTACTTTAAAACCCTTTTTGTGTCATTTTTTGCACCTTGTTTTGATCACTAGTTTAACATCCAATTATACTCCCAATTTCGCATCCATGGTTACATCCACTTTTGGCTTCTTGTTTAGAGTTTTACTTTTATTTCCGTTTATGACCCCCTCTATGGGTTCATTTTACTAATTTCATTTACATAGTGAAATAGATTACAATTTCTAAATATCTTTTTGTTGTAGGATTTAATGCACAGTTAGATCAATATAAAACCCTCTGATTTTATCCCAGAAACCTAGGAAATGCCATTTAAGAGAAAGGTTGTTCTAAGGCTCAGGATTCTTAGTAGATCAAGATGTAGAGTATAGATTAAGAAAAAGAGAAGGAATTCTTGTGAGTCCTCGCATGCAGGTCTTCTTGGAGTTTTTAGTGTAGCTAGGAGGCGCTCCTAGCTAGATCCAAAGCTTGGTCCTACACATAAGATAGAGAATAAAACAACCTTCACAACATAATATATTGATAATCGAATCTATCATAAACATATAAATATTATTGAATAAATAAATATAAACGAAAATCCCATACATTCATTAGTTAAACAAAATAAGTATAGAATGCATAGAAACATATGGAAGGAAGAACAATTGATCTATATTAATAAAGGAGTTGGAGGAAAGTTACAACAATCAGATGTAGTTGCAGAAACACCTCCCCCAACTCCTAGCTCCAAAACTCTCCCTCTCAAGATAAATCTCAGCGTCGTGACAATACAAGAATTCCCATCATTTTTTCAATGGCCAAGCCTCCAATATATAGGAAAGTGAAGGCTATGAAGATTTCCCAAATTCCTCATTAGTTCAATTTGGGCAAAATCTTTTGGGTGAATAATGTTTCCTCATATACAAATGGCCTTTTCCACTTTTTAGATGAGCTTAGGGAAAATCCTCCCTGTGCTTTATGGCTCTTTCCCGCTTTTGTATGCTTTTATTTTTTAGGAAAACACTAAATATGAGAATAAAGATATCACATTCCACCATATGAGTTTCCAAATGTGAACAAGAGTGTCAAATTCAAATTCTAGTTTACTTATGTTTTAGTTTTTTATTTTTAATATATATTTAGTTTTAGTATTTTTTATTTTCTAAAAAAATATATTTAGTTTTTGGTATTTTTTTCTATAAGAAAAATTATTTTTTCTTTTTATAAAAATGGATTTTAAACATTCCATTCATGCTAAATTTGTGATTTTATCATATGAGTTTAGATTATATATAAAAAGCAACTTAATTCCATGTGTTGTGCCGATGAGATGGGTATTATACATCTCTTCCTTGCTAAGTTATAGAATGTCCGTGGGTTTTCTTAATGCGATAAAACTAATTATGTTATTCATTATATCTTGAAATGTTAATCTTGAACCTAATGAAACAATAAAGTTAAAATAGGTTTTCCTCTATCCTTTGTAGATCTTTGTCACCATTAATCTTGTTCTTAATAGATTAGTGGTCTTATGGTGGCCTTGAGTGGTCACTTCCGTTAGTTGCATGCTTTATAGTTTTCTATTAGTGACATTTTTTAGGCTTGATAACATGTTATTTAATTTATCAAAATGTTTTATTGTCCATATTATTGTTAAATATTAATATTAAATATGTTGCTTTTTTAGCATGGTTTAGCAAAACGTTCCCAAAAGGTTTATAGATTGTATTTTATAATGCAATGATTCATTTCTTAATGAAATTGTTTTGGATATATTTTTTTAATGATTCATTGATTGATGAAATTGTTATGGATATTTTTTTAGTATATTAAATTGTATGTGATAAAGTCAAATGTCACCTCTTTTTTAGATTTTCATTGCTCAATTTCTCTTAAATCCATCAAGTTCACCATTCGGTCCTAGGTTAAGGAAATATAGGAGTCATGAAGTGGAATTGTCCAAGCACTTAAATATTGAGTCATGTTTTTTTTCGTCACATTATACTTCCTTTTTGTGTAAATTCTCGATGAAAATAGTCTCATGGAACATGAGGCTCCTCAATAGTAAAGGAAAACAAGGACTCCTAAAAGAAAAATGGTATGGAAAGAACCTATCAATAATGTTTATATAAGAATAAAAAATATTAAGTGGGTTCTACCTCATATAATTAGAAAATGGGGGAGGAATTTCCAAGTAGTCGTGATTGATGCTTAGAGATACTTGGGTGGAATGGTTATTATTTGAAATGATCAGGACATCAAGGTTACCAATATGTTTACCTCTTTTCACATTATGACAATACAATTTTAGTTAATTGACATCGAGGACTACTACCATGTATCCAATGTCTATGACTCCAATATCACAAATGGAAAACCTGTATTTCTCAATTCTATTTCCAACACAAGTAATTTATACTCCCCATCTCCATGGATTATTGGGACTTCAATATTATCAAGTGTCTCCAAGAAAAGAAAGGATGAATCACAACGTTTAACAAGATATTTTGTAAGTTATACCATTAAATCCATAAAGTACTCTCCATTAAAGTTGTCAAGCAATGAGTCTCCAAACCACACATGTGGATCAATGAATGTAATACATGTGTGTGTGGTGATTAACTTAATATATGGTTCTAACAAATCCACAAACTTGCGTATTTCACTCCGTCACATAAATTGACAATAGTAAACCAGGAGTAGACAGGAAACCCTTAGGCAACAAACATTCCCTAGATCCTCAATTAGGTGCTTAAATGATGAAGTGAAAATGCAAGGGGAAAAGAGGACTTCATTATTTAACCATCACAAACATGTGATCAAGTGTGACTAGGAGTGTATATATTCATATGTTTTCCAAAGAGGGAGTGAATACATGAGCTACCATTCATTAAGCCTTATTTTTCGTTCTTTTTCTTATATATAAGACATAGAAGTGTATATATTCATATGTTTTCCAAAGAGGGAGTGAATACATGAGTTACCATTCATTAAGCCTTAAGTTTCTTTCTTTTTCTTTTTCTTATATATAGGACTTAGGGAATAAGGTTTTCATAAGTTTGGCACAACTCATAGATATAACATTTACATGAATTTTCACTTCAACCTTAGAATTTAGACTTAGATAAATCATTATAGTGTATCTCTAATGACTTTGGCTTTCACATTTTGGTTTTATTTCATCAAAAATGACTAAAGGGGAAATATTTTGCCACAAATATATGAATTCTTAATCATAAAGGTGTCAAGCGATGAAAAAAAATTAATGATGTTATTCTCTATGAAAATGATGGATATTCTTGAGAAAATCTTATGCTAGTGGATGTCTCCTCTCTGGTTGATAGGGAGTGAGGGTAGACACCATATTATCCATGTGTCATCTACTATGGTCAGTACTAACAATCGTAAGCCTAGTAAAGACACCCGTAGGGAGAATGGTGGATTGGATAAACATCTCTAACCAATATTATTTGAGAATTTGTAATTTGACTAGGACTCACTGCCATAAGACAAGTACATTAGTCCAATATAAGAAGAGTCATGAGGATTGACATTTCATAGTGTCAAATATTATGATAGTGGATTAGAAATGATCATGTGAGGGCATACCTGGTGAAAATCCTAGTGGGGTAAGTGCCTAAAGAGGCAGTGGTGTCCAAATTTATGCCTCCCAACATTGTGCTCTGATCTAATGGAGAGATAAACTTTTTATTTAAGACCTTGCTATTTTGACATTGTTGGCTATGATGATGTGAATCATCATTGATGCTTATCAATCCAGATCCCTTCTTATATGAATATTTCAACTTGAGAGTACTTTTTTGTCTCATTATGAGTACCTCCCTAGTTTAAAGGGAGGGTCATCATCTTCGTTATTGCCATCATCTCCGCCATCATCGTCATCATTATTGTCATCATTTCATTGTTTCCATAATCACCATTCCCGCCTTCATCATCATCAACACCGTCATCATCATCATCATCATCATCATCATGATTATCGACATTGTCATCAATTATTGATAATTATAGGTATCATAAGAAATATCATCAACCCAAAAATGTTACGAGTGCTCGAAAATGGTTGTTAGGACACATGATATATGCAAGATAAATAACAACTTTATTTTTTAGAGATGATCGATTGACGATGGCCATCATCATCACTACCATTATCATCGTCATTATAATTGCCATCATCCCCATCATCATAACTAATATAATTTCTATCATAATTGTTGTCATCTTCATCATGAACATCATAATCATCATTCATGTCATTATTGTTGTTGATGATGACCAAGATGAAAATAATGATAATGATGATCAGATGATGATGACTTCGAAGACGATGCTAAAGATAATGATTATGATTATGACCATGACAAAATTTATTAATTGGGAACAATGGCCAAGGTCATTAGCATTGTCATCATCATTGTCATGGTAACCCCCCATTGTCTTTATCATCATTGTCATTATCATAACAATCACAATTCATGTCATCGTCATAATTATTGACATTTTCATCAGTTGTTCATAATTTTCAATGTCATAAGAAATATCATCAATGCAAAAAATATGATGTGTGTTGGAAAATGGATGCAAAAGTGAACAAAAAAATGGGGGTAAAAATAGACGTAAAATTTGATGAGGAGTGGACACAACATAAGTAGATGCAAAACAAGACAGAAAAGGTGACACAAAAGTTGATGAAAAAGTTGATGTAATAGTTGATGCAAACTTGAACAAAAAATAGGATGCAAACATGGATGAAAAGGTGGAAGAAAACATGGAAGAAATGTAGGCATAAAACTTAGCATGAATTGTGGTGAAACAAATGTGGATACAACAACAAATGTAAAAAAAACGACACAAAATTGAATGCAAAAAGGATGAAACTTGGATGCAAAAATGGATGTAAACATGGGCCAAGCATGGGTGCAATAGTGGACACAAAATTAGTTGCAAAATTGGATGAATGAAAAGTGGATATAAAAGTAGATTCAAAATGGGATGAAAAAAACATAAATAATATTTGGTGCAAACTTGAACACAAAAGAGGATGCAAATGTGGATGAAATAGTGGAAGAAAATGTGGGTTGCAATGATAGGCATAAGATATGGCACAAATCATAGCACAAAAAAAGTGGATGAGAAAGTGGATGTAATAATAGACACAAAAAAAGATGCAAGACAAGATGTTATAAGGGATGTGAAAGTGGATGCAAACACGGGTGCAACAGGAGAAACAAAATTGGATACAAAATATGGATGCAATGGAAGTACATGCAAAAGAATATACAAAATAAGATGCAAAACCCAACACAAAAGTGGATGAAAAAATAGATGCAATATTTTATCCAAAAGAGGATGAGAAGGTGGATCCAAAAATCGAAGCAAACATGGGTACAATATTAAGTACAAAACATGGCACAAATTGTCTCACAACAAACGTGGATGTAATGATAGATGCAAAATAAGAAGAAAATGAAGATGCAAAATAAGATGCAAAAAGGGCTGTAAAAGTGGGAGTAAACATGGGTGCAACAATGGATGTAAAATAGGATGCAAAAGTTGATGCAACAAAATTCGATGCAAAAGTAGATACAATATGAGACAAAAAACCTGATGGAAATCTTGATGCAAAAGTGGATTTAAAAAGGGATGCAGAAAGAGATGTAAAAGTTGATGAAAACATAGATGTGTATGAGGATGCAATCGTGGATGAAAATTTAAAACCAAAAAATGGTGCAAAGGGAGGTGTCAAACTAGGTGCAAATTATGGTACAAGAAAAATGGATGGAAAAGTGGACACAATAATAGATGAAAAATAGGATGTAAATATGGATGAAAAACTAGACACAAACCTGGATGAAAAACTTGGCACAAAGGTGATGCAAAAAATATGCAAAAATGGATCCAAAAAATGATTTAAAAAATGATGCAAAAGAGGATGCAAGAGATGATGCAAAAATTGATGCAAGTGTAGCCGCAAAAAGTGGATGCAATAGAGGATGCAAAAGTTGGTGAAACAAAATTATGTTCCAAACTTGATCCAAAACATGGTGCAAAGGATGGCACAAAACTTGGCATAAAACTTGGTGTAAAATCTGGTGCAAAACCTATTACAATACCTGGTAATAAACTTGATGTAAGACTTGGTGCAGAACTCGGTGTAAAATTTGCATCAGGTTTTGCACCATATTTTATAAATGGACACAAATAGCACGAAAAATGGGTTCTAGACGCAAAAAAGGAAGAAAAAAGGGATGCTAATCACAAGGTTTTACTGTACTGTTAAGATATGGCACATACTTCAAAAACTCCAGAAACTTGCTCATATACTCTTTGTCTATCATGGATCCCTTCCTAAGCTCATATAACTCTTTAGCATTTCCATCATAATATCTCTCTTTTAAGTACTTATTTTTTAAATGTCCCTTACACTCATGCCAACTCAATTCCTCTCTCTTGATACCTCTAACACACTTCATGTCTTCCCACTAGATGTATGCATTTCCCTTGAGACTAAAATAATAGTCATGGCTTTCATATTCTCTGTATGATCATGCAATTCAAAGAACCTCTTCATCCCAATTAGCCATGCTTCTTTATCTTCAGGTTTCTTCAACTCTCCAATATCAATGGTAGGCAGCTTGGATTTCTTGAGCTCATCTATAAACTATTACTTCTCACTCCTCTTATATGGATGATAGAAATGATGACCATGATGTCTCTCTAATCCAAAACTAGACTAGAACCCATAACCACTACCTCTCATGTCAGGTGTATCCAACCATCTACCACCTCTAACTATGTCATCCCTATCTTAACTTCTTCCCTTTGATGAGACCTATTGCAATATGCCCCATTTGTCCATTCCTCATGTCCATAAGTGATCCATTTCTGTCATTGTCTCAATAAATATAATAATCTCTGAAGGATCACTGCATTGGCCTTTGCCTTTTTTTCCTTAGCTATGGCAAGTATTTCCTATGACTGAATGATCCTGTCATTATCTGCCTTACAACTTTGGATTTCTTCCTTTAAACTTCTCAATGTATATGATATGTTAGGAGAGTTCTCTTCCCCATGCTGCTCAGCTGATCTGTAATGAGAGTCGTGTGAAATATTATCCACCATCTTGATTTTCATGTTTGACCTTCTTCATATAAATATGCCATGTTAAATAAATTAAATATAGACATAACAAAACATACCTTAGTTTGTTTCAGGGGAGGCTATCTCATCTGCACAAATCAGTCTAGATTAGCATGATATACATGTATATATACATAATGAAACTAATAAATCAACATCATCAACTGCAAAATGATGATGCAAGTTGCAAGAATGACCATCATAAGAAATAACCAACATGCATGCATGATGAACACAAAGGGGCGGAGGCATGGACATGGGTTACACTTTTTGATGAAAGAAGGTGCATTTGGGTTAAAAATAAAATGGCTTAATCAAGACATTTAAGCTCTTGATTGAACATTTTTGAGTGCTAGATCAAGCTCCTTGGATGCTAAAACAAAGGCTCGATCGAGGGTTAAAAATTATCCTTGATCGAGATATAATGCTTAATCGATCCATAACACTCAATCAAGCCATAAGGCTCGATCGATCTTTTCTTTTATATATATTCCAGTCCCATGGTCTACAGGCCATTTTCACGTACCACATGAGCTTGACCAAGATTTTAGGAGTACCTTGATCAAGCAATGGATCATTCAAATCAATCTCACCAACCACCCCGCCAACATCACAAAGGCTCAAACGAAGGTAGGTACTCTTTTCTTTGTCCTTTTTGTTTGCAAAATGTAATAAATTAATTAAAAAAACCATGTACGAAAACCATGAAACCATACAAAAACTATGAAAACCACATAAAAACCTTCAAAAAGACTTAGAAAATCACTAAACAAACCAAGAAAACCATAAAAAAACAAAAAAAACAAAAACAAAAGAAAAAAATCTTCAAAACATTTTAGAAAACCATAAAAAAAAACTTCAAAACAACCCAAAAAAACCTTCTTTTTTTGTAAACTTGGTAGTTCTTTTGCAATTTCTATTATCTATCCAAAATAAAAAATTTCCATTTGTTCCAGGTGGCCTCACTTGCCCGAAGGAAACTAGGTAGCCACCTGTCAGCATTAAAAGCTGTCCAAAATTTAAATAAGTCTTTCTCTATCAGCTTAACAACATTATCTACTATCTATACTGCAATTCAATTTTAACAAGTAAAATCTATTCGTCATGGAACTTCAACAAAATGTAGCTAGAACTATGATTCACTCATTGTTCAAGGATATTGTTGGGGCTGGTGCTTTGGCACTAGAACCCAACATCTCACTCCTCTTCATATCCTGCAGTGTTTGTTCAATTCTCCCCAGTGCTAAGTTGTTTCGATAAGTTTGGATCTGGACTGCCACTATCTCTATGATGACGTCTGCTCTGATGGAATCCTTCTCCTTGGTGTCCTCCTTTATCTCTGAACCTCTGCTTGCTGCATGTTCTCTATTAAGGGTCATAGCCCGGGCCACCACATTATCTATGACCCAGTTTTCTTGGATCGTTTGTCTAAAGAGTGTGTGCCCTCCACGGGAGTTCCCTGGGTCATGAACCATGTCCTCCCATTCTTCCATGGGAAAGTCTTGGTTCCTTAAGTTGTCATTTAGTTCTCCATTTCAGCTTGCTATTTGGCTCTGACCTCCAGTGGGTTCCCTGCCATGTATGTATCAATGAGGGTTTTCATGTGTTCTCGTCCTATCTTTCTCCTTCTCCTGCTTTGCTCTTTGTTGGGGCTTCTCACCCCCTCAACAATACTTTTGCTTGTGTCTCTCTTGCCTTTCTTGGTCGCATCTTTTCCATCTCTTGCCATGTTGTCTTCATCGTTGTTACTATTTGCTTCTTTCCTCTTTCTAGCCTCCACTCTGTACTGGATGTAGCTTGTGGTGAGGCCTATCACATAACCATAAAAAGTATTAGTTTCCTGTTGGACTAACACCCAAATAATTTTCCACTTAACTGAGCCATGTTTGGTATCCCACTCAAGGCAAGACGACCTGAGATTTTTTGAGGTTCCTTTTAGCTTTCCTCACATTGTCTCATGGTTTTGGGTTCTGATGACCGTCTCTTATTTTACCCTCGAGTTAGTCTCACTCCATCATCGTCGCTCAAACAACTCGACAGAGGCATCCACACAGAACTGCCAGCAGGGTAATCTGAATTACTATTCTATACTTCACAGGGAAGCTTGGCCAAGGAGAGCCTATCCGGGGTTCTAAAAAATAGGACCCTGGCCCTGTTCTTCACTGTACTAGGTAAATTCCTTCTTTTTCCTCTTTTCTCTATCCTCTTTATTCTATGTACCTCTCTATTTTTTCTCTCTGTTTTAGCAGAGGAGTTCCCAGCAGGAATCGCAAGGGTCGCAATTTCTTGAATTTCAATTCTTGAGGTTGCCATGGTGGAATTCTCTCAACTCCTTGTACCTGCACCATCCTCTCCTAGCCTCAGGCACCACCTAGACAGAGCAAGCTTCCCCAACCTAGCATTCTTACTATGTTTGCACATCTTTCTTCTACTTGCTCCTTTCTCTCTTGGAACCTTCTTTGGTGCCAGGGTTTTGAATTCTATCATACCTCCTTCAAAAATCTATATTCCTCACCTAGCTAGGGTTTTAGGATTTCTTAGAATCATCTCTAACAGAATCCCTACCTATCTTGGGCACTTTCCTTGGTCTTATAAAGAAAGGCACGCTAATTCTTATGAGGTTCAGGGATAATAGAGAAACATGCTGACTATCAGAGTTGGCTCTACTGCTATCCCTGGGCTATGTTGTCGTTGCTCGGCCACCTTTATTTTCTCATGCTCTCGTTCTCACCCTCTACATGCAACTACCTATTGTCTCTTATCCTTGTTGTTTTATTCCCCTTCCCATCTTGTCCTTCCACTTCTCTACCACCTATCTATCATATTTACTCACTACTCTGTTCCCTACGCCGTCAACTTGGGATGATGACCCTTTGCCCTTTCTCATGCTAGCTCTCATTAACTCTCGCTTGCTCCTGACTGCTCTTGCTATGCGTCCTCTTACATCATCCTGCCACTTACTAGCATCCTTCTACTCCCACTCCCATTGGCCCCCCTACCATCCTCGTTGTCTTCCTTTCCCAGCTCCATCGACCTACTATTAGGGTATGCTCCTTCCTTGCCCTGTCTATCCACTTGCCCTTCCCCCTGTCCTCTCCCTCCACTTGCAAACTTATTCTGTCCTTGCACTCATGTGGGAAATGCTTGCCACTTCCCGATCCCATCTCCACTAACCCACATCCTCCATGTTGCTACACCCTGATCAGGGATTCTCCTCTTCTTCCTTGTCTTTATCTAGGATCTTTACTAAGTTCTCCATTTCCTCCATCTATGATAGCTCTTCTGCTTTTATCTCTAAAGTTCTGCCTACCTAGCCACATCCGCAATTTTCCATATTATCTGCTGCCACATTGCCCATCCTTTAGACATGTGTAGGGATGATGTAATCTATCTGTCTGATTAGCTTACTGATCTCCTAGACCATCCATGCAGTTCTCTAGCTTTGATTGATCTTCTCCCACTGTGTTCCTTGTTGTAGCTTGTTCACCATTTTGATCGCCATTTTTGAGTCTCCTTCTACCTGTAGTTTCTGAAATCACTCTCTTATCACAATTTCTAGCCTTCTTTTAAGGGCATGAAGCTCTACTTCATTATTGGTTGCATTGCCATAGTCCATAGCATAGACTCTAAGTGTCTTCCCCCTGTCATCTCTGAATAATCCTCCTATCCTCGCCTTTCCAAGGTTCCCTTTTGCAGCTTCATTGAAATTTAGTTTGGTGAATTCCTTCGGAGGCCTTTTGAATTGGTTTGCTTCCTCTCCTTTTGTGGTATGATGCTTCCACGAAGATGCATTCAACATATTGGGTTTTAAGTTCAGGCGTGTCATTACCTTTTCTTCCTGTCAATTAGTTTTCCAATCCTACTCGTACCATTTCTCTGCCGGTATAGTCTCTCGTATATTCTACGTTATCTGGTTCCATTTTTATTCCTTTTCTCTTCTTTCTTCTTTGAATATCAAGTTCTTTCATTGTCTCCATATTGTCCACAGGACAAATCCTAGTGAGAGTCTCCAAGTTCGGTTCAGCATTGTATTCTGGTACGACATTTTCTGCCAGTTATCTATTGTCGTCTTCATGTTATTCGGATTCCTATCACTGATTCCAAAGAGTTGATGGTGTTGTTTCCACATTTTATCACTATATTTGCAAGAATTGGTCATGTGCTCCATTGTCTTTACCTATTCTCAGCATAAGACGCATATCGAGGGACCTTGCATCCCTTTTTTTGCAATTGATCCCATGTTAGTGCATGGTCATGGTGCAAGATCGAGATGAAGAAAGCGACCTTCGGCCATGTCTTTTCCTGACATATGCTTTCCTAGGTATTTGTTTCTTGATTCCTAAGGTGTTCTGCTTGTAGTTCATAACCTTCTTTAATTTTAAACATTCCTTTTATCCTGTAACCCCATCTTAGAATGTTTGGTCCTTTGTTTTTCCTATTTTCCTGGTTATCATTTGCTTTTCGTATAGCTTCCACTCGGGCGTTTCTGGTGATTCTCGCTAGTCATATTTTTGCTTCTACTTTCTCCAATATTCTCTTGGGTCTATGCACCAGAAGTTTTGCACTGTTTTTCCCCCTTTGACATTAGTGTATTGGTGGATTTCTTCTAGTTGAGGCTTGCTGTTTAATTTTTCTCTCTGTTGCCACGCTTCTTCCCAAAAATTAGCTTTGTCACCTCCTCTAATTTCCCAAAAGCTGTGATTGCTGATCAGATCCTTGTTTTCTATGGCTAGGTTCCATATTGCTCAACCTTTCTTGTCGTTGTGGATTCTTAGCTTTCCTTCGAGAGACTTGGGCATGTCATAATTCCTTTCTTGTAGTTGTTTCCAAAGATCAACCCTTCCCTGTATCCATCTCCACCACAAATTTTCTCCCATTAACTGATTCAGTATGTAGGGGTCTCGAAGTCCAAGGCCTCCCTATTTTAGGGGTTTGCTAATCCAGCTCCATGACAGAAGCACCCATTTTTTTCTGTTCTGGTTCCTTGCCATAAAAACGTTTTGAAAATGTCTATCATATTTTGGCATACTATTTTGGGAGTTGCTTGACTAGTTAGTTGGTATATTGGAATAGATTATAATAATAAACTTAGTAGTATTACACAATAGGGCATGTTCAAAGTTATGAATGTCCAGTTCTGCATCTTACATTGGATTTTTCCCAACAGGCATTTCCAATTAGCCACTCTACTCTGATGATCATTTAGCTAAATGCTTAAGTATTTCATAGGTAAATTTTCTATTTTGAATCCCATAATCCTTTCTAGGAAGGCTTGTGAGGGTGCTGAAGTGTTGAAGAAGAAGATATCAGACTTATCTTTTTTCATCTCTGTCCTTGAGGCACTAGTGAATTCTGTGAGGATTTCCATAATTTTCCTGGCTTCCTTGAGCGACGCCTGTCCATACAACATTACCTTATCTACAAATTGTTGGTGGGTTAATGGAAGGCCATTCCCCCATAGCCTGAGGCCAATATATTTTGTTAGTGTCAGTCTTTGTAGCCTTCCTCCAGTGATCAAACATGCTCTTACAAAGTGATTTTAAGATGCCAAGGTCAAATTTTGTCATTTCAGTGAGTCTTCAAGCAAAATTTGGTCACTAGGCATTAGGTCTAGGGTTTGATTTTACCCTTGTCAAAGCTGTCCAAATGTCAGTCCATGTCACTGTTCAGATGAGTTTACCATCATTCAGAGAGTTTTCATTATCATGTCAAGTCCCACTGGGTCATTTTACACCTTGTTCATGCTTCAGCTGCGCCTAGGTAAGGTCATTTCCCTCTCCTAGGGTTTTGAAAGGCAATTTCTCTTGGACGGTCAAATCATCAGAAAAACTTGTATCCTGATGTTCATACACCTTCCCCTATTGTTAAAGTACCTTATCAAACACTTCCCATCACCGAGATCTCCCAAATCCCTCATTTTCGCACAAACCCTAGTTTCTTGCTACAACCTGTCAATTTTCTAGGTTGGACCTGTGTTTTGCCTTTTTGGACCGCTTCCCCTCACTCAATTTCTGATATTCCACTTTTCCCTACTTCCTAACATCCCTCCCAACTTCCAAAAATTTCCCGAAGAATTTATAAGCTCCCTATCCCCTTCATTTCACTTCATTTCGACAAATCCCTTGTTCCACACATCGGGGTAGGTTTCACTCAAATGATGTTTCTGAGCCATCAATGATGAATTTAGGAACACTGAGAGAGGTTTTTGTCCAAAACAAGCCAAGGAAGAAAAACCTCCTTCAATTTTTACACAGGTGTCATGGTTTTAGAGAAATGTCAAAAATACAATTGCCTCAAGAGAACTGATGCACCTCTGATGTGACCTTGGAAAAATCAAGTTTGTGCCTAGCTAAGTTGGCCAAATTACTTGCTTGATGAGTCAAATGATAACTAGACATAAATATCGTTCCAATGAACTATCATGAGCTCAATTTGGAGTTGAGGAAGGCATTCAAACGTTGACTGTCACAGCACTCTGCCTTGAGGCAGCCTCACTGGGCACATTTTGACTAGTCTTAGGATATTTGACTTTTGATAGGGCAAATGAATTCAAAATTGAACAATTCCGATTGGGTTTGAAAGTAGACTCAAATAACTTGCCAACACGCTATCTGTCACCCAATTTGGACACAAGGAAGTCCTCCAAATGTCTTCCGGAAAAAGGTGGCGCACTGGGTTTTGCGCCCGGTGCACAGGGACAAAACGCCCAGAACGTGCCAAATCACTTCCAAATTTTGGTGAAGCCTATCAAATTGAGAGGTAAGCCTTGTGACATCACCTGCTCATCAAGTTTTTTCAAGGATATGGTGTTTTTGAAGAGGTTGAATCTCACCCAAAATGCATAATGTCACCCATGAGAAAAATCAATAAGAATACGAAGGCTGAGGTTGTAAATTTGCGTTGATATTGCCAAGGCCCCACTCCACTCACTTATTCCCCTCACCTATCATTTGTTCCCCATCCTTCCTTGTCATTTTTCCTAAACCCCTGCCCTAAGTCACCACCAAACCCTCTCCCTTTTACTCCATTGTTTGGTTAATGAAAAATCACCATAGGGCCAGCTTATTGGGCAAGCAAAGATTTGGGAGAGGTATGCATGGTCAAAAAGTTGAAGAGTTAAAGATTTGGGGAAACATTTGAGTGTTTTCATAGTGCGCGGCGCACACACCAAAGAGCACGGCACACTCATGGTGCGCGGCGCACACAGGACCCGCCCACTGTGTAAACATAACACTGGCGCGACGCATACCCGGCGCGCGGCGCACTGGACTACCTGCGCGGCGCACTGGGCTGCCTGCGCGGCGCACAGAGCTGGAACAGAAAATCTCTACCTC
This sequence comes from Pinus tabuliformis, assembly GCA_031772625.1. NCBI lineage: Eukaryota > Viridiplantae > Streptophyta > Pinopsida > Pinales > Pinaceae > Pinus > Pinus tabuliformis. Next base: position 291,127,028 of record CM062820.1, read on the forward strand.
TGCCCTATAAAAACTCGAATTCCTTGCTCCAAATAAATTTGTAAAGCTGTGAAACACTTTGGACAGTGTTGGTGTGGTTGGATAAGGAGAGTGTAGTGCATTTTGTTGAGTTTATCAATGAAAGCAAAATCGCCACTGAGGACCGTGGATGGAACTGCTGTTGTACAGTGTCTTTTGAGGCTGTGAATGTTTGTAAAGTTATAAAACTTGATATAGGCAGCAGTTCTAACTGTGGCATTTTGAAGCTATGGTAGAACATTTGGCTTCCATCTTTGGTACTGAAAAAGATAGAGTAAATTGCCCATTCTACTTTAAAATTGGGGCTTGCAGGCATGGAAACCGTTATTCCCGAGTGCACACAAGGCCTAGCATCAGCCCTACTCTTCTTCTATCTAACATGTATCAGAGGCCAGATATCATTACACCAGGGGTTGATCTTCAGGGTCATGCTCTGGATCCTCGAAGGGTCCAGGAACATTTTGAGGATTTCTATGAAGACTTATCTCAGGAGCTTGAAGGCGAAATTGGGCAAGGTGACAAAGAGACAAAAGAGGCGAAAAGAGCAAGATCGGCTTCGAATCTTGGCTGAGGCTTCCTTGGCTTAGCATGGCACTCCATAGAGAGCCCCTAGCCCAAATTTCAAAAAATTTGGGGCAATTTTGTGTTTTTGGAAATTTTTTGGTCAAAAAACAGGGTTTTTCTCCCTGTGCGTCGCGCACCCCGCGCGGCGCTAAAATTCTAGCACTCCAATCGAGAAAAGGTTTGCATATTTGGATTTAGCATAAAAAAATACGTCTACTGGTGTCTGGGCAAGAAATTTTGATAAGTTTTGGGTCTCCTAAAGGTCAAAAAACACCCAAAAATGGCCTCTTTGCCACTTTTTGGACACAATGAAAGCAGTCTTGGGAGAATGAATATTTGGAAGGAAAAATGAGCACCAAATTTGAAAATTCTAGTGGGTTTAGAAAGTAGATAGGCCAATCTTTCCAACAAGCCCACTTGGGCACATTTCAGACACCTGGAAGTGCCCCGAAAAAGGCCCCAAAGTAGCACAACGCACAGAGAAAAGCACGCGATGCACAGAGGAAATTTTGCCCAGTTTGCTCCCGTTTTGCGAAATTTCGAGTCGCGACTTCTCCAAGTGGGCCCGGTCATTTACTCTTCGTTTTTTTTTGGCACCAAGGATGCCTTTTAAAGAATTTTCTCTCCAGGTGGGCATCTATCCAAGTAGAGAAAGAATGCAAAGGGTCATCCCAGCCAAATGTCATGCTTGAGAGCACTGCACCTGTAGCTGATGGTTGGCTCTCCATCTCCATTTCGGAATGATTTGAGTAATTTCCAAACCCCTGGGCATTCCATCTCTTCTATACGCTTTTTATATATTGTAAGCAAGTTATTTGCAGAGGGTTGGCTGGCTTGTAACTTCTGAGAGACTGTGGGAAAGAAACTCTATTTCTATACTGTGTATTTTTTACAGAGATTTTAATGAAAGGTAGTGGCTCTGTTTCATGAGATTCTTGTGGTTGTGAGTGTAGAAAATGTGTTCTTATGTTCCATATGTATCTTGTTATGTTTCATATTGTAGAAATTTTGAATAATTTAACACATATTCACAGATATTATCCTGATCATACAATTATAAGCGGAACATGTATAATACATAATCTCCTCTACGTTGATCATCAATTTACAGAAGCAGAAACATTCACAGGCACACATAGAAGCATCAATCAAACTCATTAACATAGTATGTATCCCGAGGAAAGCATCTCGCTAAAAACCCCACACTATCTGTATATTATATTGATTGAATCATGTAACATTACAAAGTACAATGCTTATCACAAGCAATCCAGTACCAACTCCACCTGTTACACACAATACAGCTCAGATCTGATCTCCAAATCTATTCCACTGCTTGCCTGCCTCTCCAGCTCAATACCTGCTCAAGAACTGATGAGAATGGCTTCCCAAACTCGTATTTCACCTCAAAATAATCACTCAAACTTTGTTGGACGTGAGCAAAGGCTACAATACTAGGCAAATACGTGAGAAAACTCATTGGCATACTCAATCCCGTGATTGTGCAAGATCTGGTGCACAACTATAGTCACAACTGATAGCAATCTGATCCTCTAACACCTGTCCCTACTGAACTGAACATGCACTGACATGAAACTAAGTTAATTGATGTATTCTATAGTTGCATTATGAGTTAATAACTTGTGAATTAATTAATAACTAATTCACCCAACTCATCTCTAGTCTATTGATGAGTTAGACTAAATACAACCAGTTTAACTAAGCTAAACTAAACACAACTCCATCAACTGTACCTCCAGTCCACTAAACTCAACTCACTTGAGTTCTAACTGAAGTCCTGCATGCAATTATTAGTCATCCCATAGGTAACCATGTATTTCCCTCTGGGATCTGCATGTACCACATCCGTAGCTCATCCTGAAGTGCTCCAAGAGAATAAGATCAAGTTTATAGTCCAAATATTATTATGAGACAATAATATTTGACTTTTCTATTTTTGATGGCCAGTCTAAAATAGACTTTGATCACTCACACTGTGATCGCTCACACTTTGATCAAAAATAGAAGTCCATCTGTTTTTCCCAACTTGACCAATCATCCATAAACAGCAACCTGCAATCCATAGACATGATCCATATGTCTAAAAATAGACATAGTCTAAAAATAGACTTGCGCCAAAAATAACCTGCGGGCCCACTTAGTGAAGGCGACTCTTTTCACTAAGCTCCATCATCTTGTTGCACTCTCAACAAGCATTTCTTGTTGCACACTTTTCAACACTCCCTCTCAACAAGAAAGGCTTCCTCTCAAACCCGATCCTGTAACTCTGGAATGTTCTCAATGCAACACATCTGGCCGGTCCACTTGCTCTGTCATCAAAGTCTCTGACTGCTATTGCCTCTGTCGACTGAAGACTCTGCATCTTTGTGCTCTTCAGTGTCTGACTGCTCTAGCCTCTATCACTTTGATCTCTGACTGCATCCATGCTGCTGCTGGTTCTATCTCCCAGCATTGCATCCGCACTGCACCTCCCAACTGACCTCCCTGTTGGGATAGAAACACCCTCTGATGCTGAAGCTCTACCTGCTGCTGACAAGTGCTCCCTCTCTGACATATGCACTACTGCAACATCTCCATGCATCTCGCACCATTGCACACCTCTCTGTGCCACCTAGCACTGTGCAAAACACTTGTGCCTCTTGCATTGCTGCAACCTGCTAGCTATGCGCTGTCCTGGGATTCCCTGCACTGTCGCTCTCTCTGCCGCTCCATCCGCATCTGTCTCTACCCAATCAATCAGTTCCTGCTACTTCACATTTGGCGCTCCCGTAGCAAGGTCTCATCCAAGAGGTTGGGTACCTCAAGGATCCTGCCCCTCCTCCTTGGGACGATCAATCCACATCACCCCACCTCCTACCTGGAGGTATGGCTGCATGCGATCCCTCAGCCCACCTGCCTTGAAGTTTCCCCCTACTGGAGGTCTCTGGATGAGTAGATGTCTCTACTCGATCTCCTCTCAGCTTCCCCTATTGTGGCTCCTCCACAATCTCCTGAAGCTGCTGCACCAATCGTGGCTCCTCCACAATCGTCTGAGACTTCTTCTGGCTCTGCATGTTGAGAGGTAATATACGCTCCCTCTCAACCACCAAGTCTCCATCAGTTGCCTCACTACTCAAGGCTTTGCATGCATCTTGAACCTCAAGAGCATACAGGTTCCTGACCCGTGAACCAATCTCATGACAACGAAAGCATCTCACCTTCGACTTGTCAACCTTCTTCCCATCACTGGAAGAACTGGATTCGGAAAGAGAAACCTTCCCCTTCCCCTTCTTCGCCTTACTCGCTAAGGCACAGTTCTCCTCATCCTGCATGGATGAAGAACTGTCTCTGGTGCTCCGTCTAATCTCCTCCTGCACAAGATCCGACCAAAGTCTCTCCCATCCTGGCAGTTTCTCCCTTCCATTCACCGAGTCCTGGTAGCTATGCCAACTCTTAGGAAGGTCAAGGAGTGCTAGACTCACCATCCTCATCCGACAGTCACCCCCACACTTCCCAGCTCATCCCGGCATTGGGTGAACTTCGTGAGATACTGGGGCATAATGTCTCCATTCTCACACTGAATGTTTTTGAGTTTTATCTCTTGCTTTGGAATTAAATTCGAATTCCACCAGCTCAAAACTCAACCGCTTGTGATCTAGAATTCGTGAGAACAAAGTATTTCTTGTACAGAGATCGACTATATGGGCATTCACCGGATATCTCACCTTCCAAAAGAAGGATGAATCCAAAGGCTACCTGGCCCGATTACAGACTACGCCTGAAGAAATAAAATGTAAACACTTTTTGAATAATAGATCAGATGATCAATCCTCACTTGATATCCTGTAAAAATCTCTTCTACAAATCAAGCAGCTCCGATACCATGTAGAAATTTTTCTACAAATCAGCTCGCTCTGATACCATGTAGAAATTTTGAATAATTTAACACATATTCACAGATATTATCCTGATCATACAATTATAAGCGGAACATGTATAATACATAATCTCCTCTACGTTGATCATCAATTTACAGAAGCAGAAAGATTCACAGGCACACATAGAAGCATCAATCAAACTCATTAACATAGTATGTATCCCGGGGAAAGCATCTCGCTAAAAACCCCACACTATCTGTATATTATATTGATTGAATCATGTAACATTACAAAGTACAATGCTTATCACAAGCAATCCAGTACCAACTCCACCTGTTACACACAATACAGCTCAGATCTGATCTCCAAATCTATTCCACTACTTGCCTGCCTCTCCAGCTCAATACCTGCTCAAGAACTGATGAGAATGGCTTCCCAAACTCGTATTTCACCTCAAAATAATCACTCACACTTTGTTGGACGTGAGCAAAGGCTACAATACTGGGCAAATACGAGAGCAAACTCATTGGCATACTCAATCCCTTGATTGTGCAAGATCTGGTGCACAACTATAGTCACAACTGATAGCAATCTGATCCTCTAACACCTGTCCCTGCTGAACTGAACATGCACTGACATGCAACTAAGTTAATTGATGTATTTTATAGTTGCATTATGAGTTAATAACTTGTGAATTAATTAATAACTAATTCACCCAACTCATCTCTAGTCTATTGATCAGTTAGACTAAATACAACCAGTTTAACAAAGCTAAACTGAGCACAACTCCATCAACTGTACCTCCAGTGCACTAAACTCAACTCAATTGAGTTCTAACTGAAGTCCTGCATGCAAATATTAGTCATCCCATAGGTAACCACGTATTTCCCTCTGGGATCTGCATGTACCACATCCGTAGCTCATCCTGAAGTGCTCCAAGAGAAAAAGATCAAGTTTATAGTCCAAATATTATTATGAGACAATAATATTTGACTTTTCTATTTTTGACAGCCAGTCTAAAAATAGACTTTGATCACTCACACTGTGATCACTCACACTTTGATCAAAAATAGAAGTCCATCGTTTTTTCCCAACTTGACCAATCATCCATAAACAGCAACCTGCAATCCATAGACATGATCCATATGTCTAAAAATTGACATAGTCTAAAAATAGACTTGCGCCAAAAATAACCTGCGGGCCCACTTAGTGAAGGCGACTCTTTTCACTAAGCTCCATCATCTTGTTGCACTCTCAACAAGCATTTCTTGTTGCACACTTTTCAACACATATTTCATTTCATGTTTCATTTCAGTGAAATTTTCTATGTGAGATTAGGTAGAATTCAATTTATATTTCTCTGCCTGTGGGAAAATTTCATATGCAGTGTTATTCTTCTGTTGAAAAGGATTCATGTGACCATGCACTTTTCACCATCTTCAGCAATCTTTCCATTCCGCATCACCTTAAGTTGAAATTGTTGTGCTTCTCACCTACCTTGCCTCACAGAATAATCTGTGCCTTCATTCTCAATTCTCTGTTCTTTGCTAAGCGCCAGTCCCATTTACATCTCAGAAGTTCAGTCACTTCAAAAATATTTTCGAAAATCCTTTTTCACTTACTAGCCTAAGGTAAACATCGTATTATAAGTCATCTCAGACCATTTTTCTTATCCATTCGCTGAGTGTGAGAGCCCTCTCCTACTCTGGTAGGGCTAGCTACCAGACTGAGTGTGGTTTGTGGTTACCCTAATTTTTTCCTTCTTCAGCCTAAGGTAGATTTAGGTGCTAACATAGTGGCGACTCCACTGGGGAAAAATGGTTTTCTTGAAGATTGTTTTGCCCCAGTACATCTATCAAGATTAGATCTGATGGTTGATGGTGAACAACAATCAGACATAAGAAGACGGCTGAAATCATTCACCTGGCGACTCCATTCACTGAAGAATCCAACAATCAGGTGCTTCATGGTGACTCCACTACAGAGAGGTCAGTAGCTTTGAGATTTTCAAGATGGATCAGGTTGCAAGAAGATACGCTCCCATGAGCTGAGATCACATTCCAGGCTTTCCAGATAAGATTTCGAAAGTAGATTGGTCAAGAAATTTGCCTACGTTTAAAGATGATGGTAAGAAGGACGCTGCTTTACATCTAGTTCGATTTCACATGCATATTCGCAAGTTGAAGGTTGATTTTCCTGAAGATTGCTTAATGAAGATATTCATGGCCACTCTAAAAGGTGAAGCCCAATCTTGGTATGAAAGTTTTCCTGCTGCTTGTATTTACTGTCTAAAGGATTTTTCATGCCATGTTCATTGAGAGATATAAAGAATCTTATCCATCATTAAATTTAGTTCAGGATTGCTGCAAGCATGCTTATGGTTTTATTGAAAGCCTTGAGAAATATTATGAGGATGATAATTTTATGATGATGAGATCATGGAAGCCTTGTACGAGAATCCATTTCAGCAACATGAAGAGAAACTAAAGCAGTCCCATCAAGATGCTCAGGAAAATTTGCAGCAGAATCAAGATCTTTGTACGGTGGAAAATGAAGGAATTTTGCATCTTGACAGTCAACATGAATTACATGAAATAGATCAGTAGGTTGAAGAGTTCCATATGGCCGAAAATGAGGAAAGAAGAAGTTTTTCAGATCTGGTTGAAATAACTAAGGATACGCAGGAAAATGACGTTCCAATCTCAGAAAATGATGATGATAAACCAGATCGAGAAACAGACTGTGATGAGGAAAAACATGCTGTTCTGGATCTCATAGAAGAGAATTGCATTGTTGAGGCCACCTCAAATGAAGAAGACAGATTTAGAGACCTAACTGCCCTCATCTCATCAGAACAGAGCCTTCCTAATGAGGTAATTCAATCAATTCATGAACAGCAAGAGGATATCTTTGTTCAAGTAGGTGAAAATGTTTCTCTGGATGAATTTATGATAGGGGACAGAAAGGTCATGCTTGAGTTTCATGAAGCATTTGAAGTTTCTTTTCTTATGATTAATGAATGTAACGAGAACCTGGCTGTCATATCATATGAAGATAACCTGCAAGATGTTCAGGCTACCGAAGAGCAGAACATTCAAGATTGTCTTTCAGACTCTTCCTCATATTTTTCATGTTTTGAAGTGTTCTTTGAAGAGGAAATCCGCTCATCTTCTTGTTCAGAATTTTTTGAGGACCGGGAACATCCTTTTTCTCACGTACAATATGAAGGAAGATCAGAATCAAAAGAGAAAGACATCTTGTTTCCTCAGTAGGAGGTAAATATTCATGTTTTTCATGATCCAATGGAAAATCTGTTACATTCAACAGTGAAGGTCATTATTGTAGTATTCAGTGATGAAGGAGATCATGGTCAATTATGTTTTTGGAGGCCCAGTTACCAGTATCTGTGGTTGACCAGAAGATCTAATTCGGAGAATCAATCAAGGAGGCATCTACTTGATTGGTTACATTGGAAGACACATTACACATGATTGTACATATTGCATTAGTACACAGGTGGCTGTCATCATGATTTGAAACCCTCGAATCTTGATGGACTGCTGCCATTGAATAAGTTTTGTTAGTTCTTGTTTTAGTTAAGTCAGTCATGAGCCATTTCCTTTTTCATAGAGTCAAGTTTTTCAGTCATCTCAGTTCGCATTGAGTCAGTTTCAGTCAAGTTTCAGTCAATAAATTGTGTCATGTTGGTTTGCCAGAATAATGGACTCCATCACCCAATGGACGAAGGCACTATCTGCTCACCCAAAGATCTACAGTTCTTGGCACCTCCAAGGAGCTTCCATCCCTATTGGAGCCAATGTTAGTGTCAGTCTATGCAGCCTTCCTCCAGTGATCAAACATGCTCTTACAAAGTGATTTTAAGATGTCAAGGTCAAATTTTGTCATTTCCGTGAGTCTTCAAGCAAAATTTGGTCACTAGGCATTAGGTCTAGGGTTTGATTTTACCCTTGTCAAAGTTGTCCAAATGTCGGTCCATGTCACCATTCAGATGAGTGTACCATCATTCAGAGAGTTTTCATTATCATGTCAAGTCCCACTGGGTCATTTTACACCTTGTTCATGCTTCAGTTGCGCCTAGGTAAGGTCATTTCCCTCTCCTAAGGTTTTGAAAGGCAATTTCTCTTGGACGGTCAAATCATCGGCAAAAATTGTATCCTGATGTTCATACACCTTCCCCTATCCTTAAAGTACCTTATAAAACACTTCCCATCACTAAGATCCCCCAAATTCCTCATTTTCGCACAAACCCTAGTTTCTTGCTACGACCTGGCAATTTTCTAGGTTGGACCTGTGTTTTTCCTTTTTGGACCCCTTCCCCTCACTCAATTTTAGAGATTCCACTTTCTCCTACTTCCTGGCATCCCTCCCAACTTCCAAAAATTTCCTGAGGAATTTAGAAGCTCCCTATGCCCTTCATTTCGCTTCATTTCGACAAATCCCTTGTTCCACACATCGGGGTAGGTTTCACTCAAATGATGTTTCTGAGCCATCAAAGATGAATTTAGGAAACATGAGAGAGTTTTTTGTCCCAAATTGGCCAAGGAAGAAAAATCTCCTTCACTTTTTACACAGGTGTCATGGTTTTAGAGAAATGTCAAAAATACAATTGCCTTAGGAGAATTGATGCACCTCTAAAGTGACCTTGGGAAAATCAAGTTTTCTCCTAGCTAAGTTGGCCAAATGACTTGCTTGATGAGTCAAATGATAACTAGACACAAAGGGATTTCCAATATGCTATCATGAGCTCAATTTGGAGTTGAGGAAGGTATCCAAAAGTTGACTGTAACAGCAATCTGCCTTGAGGCAGCCTCACTGGGCACATTTTTACGAGTCTTGGGAGATTTGACTTTTGACAGGGCAAATGAACTCCAAATTGAAAAATTCTGGTTGATTTGGAAATTAGACTCAAAGAAATTTCCAACGAGCTATCCTACACCCAATTTTGACACTGGGAATGCCTCCAAAAGTCTTCCGGAAATAGCGCAACACACTAGGTTTTGCGCGCGGCACACAGGGACAAAATGCCCAGAACGTGCCAAATCACTTCCAAATTTTGGTGAAGCCTATCAAATTGAGAGGTAAGCCTTGTTACATCACCTTCTCATCAAGTTTTTTCAAGGATATGGTGTTTGTGAAGAGGTTGAATCTCACCCAAAATGCATAATGTCACCCATTAGAAAAATCAATAAGAATACGAAGGCTGAGGTTGTAAATTTGCGTTGATATTGCCAAGGCCCCACTCCACTCATTTATTCCCCTCACCTATCACTTGTTCCCCATCCTTCCTTGTCATTTTTCCTAAACCCCTGCCCTAAGTCACCACCAAACCCTCTCCCTTTTACTCCATTGTTTGGTTAATGCAAAATCACCATAGGGCTAGCTTATTGGGCAAGCAAAGATTTGGGAGAGGTATGCATGGTCAAAAAGTCGAAGAGTTAAAGATTTGGGGAAACATTTGAGTGTTTTCATAGTGCGCGGCGCACACACCAAAGAGCGCAGCGCACTCATGGTGCGCGACGCACACAGGACCCGCTGACTGTGTAAACATAACACTGGCATGGCGCACACACCAAAGAGCGCGGCACACTCATGGTGCGCGGTGCACACAGGACCCACCCACTATGTAAACATAACACTGGCGCGGCGCATACCCAGCGCGCGGTGCACTGGGCTGCCTGCGCGGCGCACAGAGCTGGAACAGAAAATCTCTGCCTCTGCCCTATAAAAACTTGAATTCCTTGCTCCAAATAAATTTGTAAAGCTATGAAACACTTTGGACAGTGTTGGTGCGGTTGGATAAGGAGAGTGTAGTGCATTTTTTTGAGTTTATCAATGAAAGAAAAATCGCCACTGAGGACAGTGGATGGAACTGTTACTGTACAGTGTCTTTTGAGGTTGTGAATGTTTGTAAAGTTATAAAACTTGATATAGGCAGTAGTTCTGACTGTGGCATTTTGAAGCTATGGTAGAACATTTGGCTTCCATCTTTGGTACTGAAAAAGATAGATTAAATTGCCCATTCTACTTTAAAATTGGGGCTTGCAGGCATGGAAACCGTTATTCCCGAGTGCACACAAGGCCTAGCATCAGCCCTACTCTTCTTCTATCTAACATGTATCAGAGGCCAGATATCATTACACCAAGGGTTGATCTTCAGGGTCATGCTCTGGATCCTCGAAGGGTCCAGGAACATTTTGATGATTTCTATGAAGACTTATCTCAAGAGCTTGAAGGCAAAATTGGGCAAGGTGACAAGGAGAAAAAAGAGGTGAAAAGAGCAAGATCGGCTTCGAATCTTGGCTGAGGCTTCCTTGGCTTAGCATGGCACCCCATAGATATCCCCCAGCCCAAATTTCAAAAATTTTGGGGCAATTTTGTGTTTCTGGAAATTTTTTGGTCAAAAAACAGGGTTTTTCTCCTTATGCATCGCGCACCCCATGCGGCGCTAAAATTATAGCACTCCAATCGAGAAAAGATTTGCATATTTGGATTTAGCATCGAAAAATATGTCTACTGGTGTCCGAGCAAGAAATTTTGATAGGTTTTGGGTCTCCTAAGGTCAAAAAACACCCAAAAATGGCCTCTCTACCACTTTTTGGACACACAGAAAGCAGTCTTGGGAGAATGAAGATTTGTAAGGGAAAATGAGCACCAAATCTGAAAATTCTAGTGGGGTTAGAAAGTAGACAGGCCAAGATTTCAAACAAGCCCACTTGGGAACATTTTGGACACCTGCAAGTGCCCCCAAAAAGGCCCCAAACTAGCGTGATGCACAGAGAAAAGCGCGCGGCGCACAGAGGAAATTTTGCCCAGTTTGCTCCTGTTTCATGAAATTTCGGGTCGCAACTTCTCCAAGTGGGCCCGGTAATTTACTCTTCAGTTTTTTTTTGGCACCAAGGACGCCTTTTAAAGAATTTTCTCTCTAGGTGGGCATCTATGCAAGTGGCGAAATAATGCAAAGGGTCACCCCAGCCAAATGTCATGCTTGAGAGCGCTGCACCTGTAGCTGATGGTTGGCTCTCCATCTCCATTTCGGAATGATTTGAGTAACCTCCCAACCCCTAGGTGTTCCATCTCTTCTATACACTTTCTATATATTGTAAGCAAGTTATTTTCAAAGGGTTGGCTGGCTTGTAACTTCTGAGGGACTGTGGGAAAGAAACTCTGTTTTTGCACTGTGTATTTTTGACAAAGAGTTTAATGAAAGGCATCGGCTCTATTTCATGAGATTCTTGTGGTTGTGAGTGTATCAAATGTGTTCTTATGTTCCATATGTATCTTTTTATGTCTCATATTTCATTTCATGTTTCATTTCAGTAAAATTTTCTAAGTGAGATTAGGTAGAATTCAATTTATATTGCTCTGCCTGTGGGAAAATTTCATATGCAGTGTTATTCTTCTGTTGAAAAGGATTCATGCGACCATGCCCTTTTCACCATCTTCATCAATCTTTCCATTTCGCATCACCTTAAGTTTAAATTGCTGCGCTTCTCGCCTACCTTGCCTCACGGAATAATCGGTGCCTTCATTCTCAATTCTCTGTTCTTTGCTAAGCGCCAGTCCCATATACATCTCAGAAGTTCAGTCACTTCGAAAATCTTTTCCAAAATCCTTTTTCACTTACTAGCCTAAGGTAAACATCGTATTGTAAGTCATCTTAGACCATTTTTCTTGTCCATTCGCTGAGTTTGACTTGGAGAGGGCCCTCTCCTGCTCTGGTAGGGCTAGCTACCGGACTGAGCGTGGTTTGTGGTTACCCTAATTTTTCCCTTCTTCAGCCTAAGGCAGATTTAGGTGCTAACATATTGTTCACTTCAGACTTTTGCATTTATATATCTTTCGAGGCCTTCCGCTACCAGGATAAATAAGAATGGAGAAAGCGGGTCGCCTTGCCTGAGCCCTCTGGTTGCATTAAATGCCTTTGTGGGGGATCTATTGAGCATAATTGACAGAACTGTGGTGATTAGAATTGACATTATCTAGCTTATCCATCTTTCATCAAAGCCAAATGCCTTCAATATTCATTGTAGATACTCCAAATTCAGTCGATCATAGGCTTTAGCCAAATCTAATTTAACCAACATTCCTTTGGTTTTTGATCTTTTTAGTGAGTGAATTACCTCCTTTGCCACCACTATGCCATATATTATTTGTTTGCCTTTGAGAAACCATATTTGTTCTTGAGATATCAACATAGGTAATATGGGTTTTAAACGGTTGACCATATTTGTAGCCAAGATTTTGTAAATGAAATTACAAAGTGCTATTGGTCTGAACCCTTGTGGTTCTTTCGAGTGTTGTGTCTTCTGGATTAGGGCCAGAAATCTGGAATTCATGGTCGGGTGCATTATTTTGGTACACCTGGACTCCTCCACTAATTTCACTATGTCTTCACCTAAGAAAGACCAATTCGCTTGGAAGGATTCAACAGTGAATCCGTCTGGCCCTGGTGCTTTGTTTCTCCCCATATTCCTAGTTACCTCTTCCATCTCTGCTTTAGATATTTCTCTTAATAGAGCCATGTTTTGGTATTTTCTCACCAGATTAGGGATGTGCTATGTGATTTTGTTAATATTATCCTACCTTATAATGTTTGGTTTTGTTAGGAGCCCTTTGAAGTGTTGTACTAACAAATTCTCCATTTCTTCCTTTTGGGTGAGTCGAATGCCTTGCTAATCCATTAAGCAGAAGATTTTGTTCTGCTACATGTGCTCTATCATTGCTTTGTGGAAGAATATTTTGTTTCTATATCCTTCCTTTAACCATTGGATTCTTTATTTCTATTTCCATAGGATTTCTTCTTGTTGTCTTCTTTCTTCCAGTTTTTTAATTAGTAACCCTTCCTCTTCTGCAAGCCCTTCACTTCTACCTTCATTAATTATTTATTGTTGTGCTTTCTTCATCTTTGTTTGGATTATCTCCTATTCCTTCTATATGTTACCAAATTATTCCTTGTTCTGTTTCATTATTTTACCTATTAGATCTTTTAGTCTAAGTTGAAAGGTATGCATCTGGTTTCTCTCTACTATCTCATTCTCATTGCCATTCCACCATTCCTTCATTTTTTCTATTAGGTTTGGTTCTCTTAGCCAAAATGCCTTGAACCTAAAAGGTCTATTTTGGTTTCCCTGATTAGTTTCTACTTCTAGTTTAATAGACCAGTGGTCTGACCCTAGACACAGAAGAATTGATGCTCCATAGAATATGTCTTTGCCAATGAAGTGTTCTGTTGCTAAGAATCTATCCAACCGAGAGGCTATATGTCTGCTCCCTCCCCTTCTCTTGTTCCATGTATATTTTCCATTTATAGTTGGGATGTCTACCAATATTAGTTCTTCATGAAGATCTCTGAATTTCTCCATTTCTAGCTCTTCTCTTTGCAATCCTCCTCTTTTGTCCCCTGCTATCATCCAAATTTTTTCATCGTGGATCTTACCAAGCTTTTGTATTTGTTGAAGGAAATTTTCTTTTTCCACTGGAATATGAGCACCATATACTGTAAAGACTAAGAACCATTCTCCATTTCCAATTAGATGGAAATTCCCCGTGAGGATTCTTTTCATACCCACCCAATAGTCCACTATGATCTCTGCTAGGTTCCACAATACTTCTATACCTCTTGAACTACCTTCCACATCTATGGTCATGCATTAATACCTTGGTTTTATTTGTCTTAGTATGTCCTCCATTCTCCCTCTTATAATTTTTGTTTCTTGTAGCAGCATAAGTTGAGGCTTTTCTTTTCTTAGCCTCTTAGTAACGTGTCTCTGCTTGCTTCTACTATTGAGGCCTCGTATATTCAAAGATGTAGTTATCATTGGGTTACTTTGTTTATTTGTTGGAATACCACTGATAGAGGTACCAACCTCCCTGTATTCACCAACATTTTTCCCATAATCTCTATAGATTCCTATAGGTTTCTTCAACCTCTTTTATTTCCACCTTTCATTTTATTTGCATAATCTTGGGAGTTGTCCTAGCGCATGCCAGTTGTTCTGCCATATCCACCTGCCCCTACCCTCTTTTAGCTTGATACTGCTGGAATGTTTCTCTATATAGTCTTTTTTGGCCTTCTAGAATGAATCTCTCATCTAGGTGTCTCCATTCATTCAACAGTTTCCTCAACACCTCTTCTTCCACGCTTAATTCTTCTCCCCTACTTGTATCTATTTCCATTGTAGTGTTATCCATCTTCTCTCTATCTCCCTTCTCCTCCTTCTCTGTCAGCTTGCATTGGGCTTTCCTCTTGGGTTTTAGCTTGGCTTGATTCAAGCTACTCTCCTTTCCTTTCCCCCCTGATAATCCATTGTTTGGATCTCGTTGTCTTCTTCTTCTTCCCCTTATAACACATCAAAGCTATTTGTTCTGCTCGGTTGAGCTTGCTGTTCTTCCCCCTCGCCCCCACTAGTGTTCTCTCTTACTTGTTGATGAGCCCTAGAAATGGGTAAGCATGGAGAAAATCTCATCTTTGTAGTAAGAATTCTTTTTTTAATTAATTTTTTTTTTGTTATTTAGTTATTAAATATTTTTATCAATTTTTTTTTAAGTTATTGATTGATTTTTTTCTCTGTAGCTTGGCAACACTACTAGTTGGCTAGCCATAGCTCTACGGCTGAGCCAATGGATGGCCATGGCCTTGGCTGCTAGCTTCATTTAATTGGAAAACCGTTTTTTTTCACGCAACCTCAAAAATAACACTCCAAAGAACCCTGTAAATCTCTCAAATTGTTACAAATTTTGCGAAAATATTCCATGATTAACATAATTCACCCCGTTATGAGAAAAACCCATGTTTTAGATTTTTCAGATTCGTTTTTATTTGGTCAGAAAATTCATTTTTAAAATGACATTTTTAATCTCTGAGAATTTGGCCTCTGTTCAGTTAACTACCGGGTGAAATTCATTTTTTTCTTTTTTAAATTAGGACAATGCACAATTATCCTTCATTTTTTTCAAAATCACACATAACATTTGCAGCAATTTGTTTCCTTGGCTTCCATGAATTTTTATTTGTTTACTTTTATTTTCATTTTCATTTTTGTGTTTTTATTTTTATTATTTTTTAAAAAACAAACAATGATTTTATTTTTTTTGGTAATAAAAAATATACTAACATCAAATTATTTTTTTGATCCTCCAAATCACAGAAAGTGCAGGAGGAGAGCATACTTAAGAATTCTTTATGTAATTGAAATCTAAAATTTGAAAATAAATATAAGAAGAATTTGATTTCAAACCTCAAATTTTAACTTTCTAAACTCCACTTGTTTTCCTTTTTCACAAATATCCCTTTGATTGTAGATCTTCTTGAAAATGGTTAGTGAATGTGGTGGCTCTTACTACACCACCAAAATTTCAAAGAAAATGAAATCAATTTAAAAAAAAAAAAAAAAAAAAAAAAAAACTTTCCAATCTTGGTTTTATTTTCCTATTCTATCCTACTCCATTTTGAGAAAGAGCTTTTTATTTTTATTTTCAAATGTAGGACTATTTCCAATGAAGCCATTTACCGATCAAAATATCTAGTATGCTCATATCCAAATGTGAAAAATATACCTAAATGTTTACAAGGATATGAGAGATCAATTGCACATTTGGATTAAGTGCTAGGATTCGTTGAAGAATGGATGAATGATATGGCCTAGTCACCTTTTGAAACCAATCTTCAAAGTAGTCCTCATTCTCTTGACTCTCCTCCAAATGCGTGAACATTATTCTAGATCTCCTGTCCATAAATAGATGTATTAGTTCAACACCCTTATTGTGAAAATATTGATTGAAATATATGCATCCTATTTATCATGATTTATATATGCAGCTAAAAATGAGATTCAAATCTAACCACTATGTATACTTCCCGATGTTACTAAGATCTTGCTATCACCAAGTCATCCTTTCAACATGAGTTAGTTTTTCCAAAGAAAAATATTGGTACTGAATTAAATTCCTAATGCCTAATCCCTTAGCACCATCCCTGACAACAACGCCAAAATGTTGGGCAATTTAATTGCTTAAATTGCTTTCATTAAATTATCAACCAGGCAAACTCGTAAGCTTTTGATGATGCTAGCATAATATATGCAGGAGTAGGAAACTAACTCTATGACTAACTAAATGATTTTTTTGATTCAATATAATATGTAAGGGAAGAGGCTCCTAATTGAGGAGGTCCTAGTTGTCCTTCCCTACAGTATTATAGATTGAAAAGAAATAATTGATTATGTAAAGCCAGAAACTTGAAACAAGGACAAGAGAATGAATTTTAATTATTTTTCAGATTCAAAGAGAGAGAGAGAGACTAACTTAGTCGCTTGATTGTCTCCTTGTATATTGATCCAAACTAAACTAAGATTCATTCATAAGCATAAGAAATGAAATAACTTGAAACTTAAAAGCAAAAGAATGAATTTCAATTTATCATGCAAATCAAATAGAGAGAGAGCCTAACTTAGACCCTTGGTTATCCCCTCATATGTTGAAAATATTTTAATATAAAACTCATTCATCAATCACAAACAAATCCTCAAACATCTAGGCAATTAAATGAACTAAGATCTATTATGAAATAAAATGTTTCTTTGATCTTTTCAGAGTGAGCTCAATTCTCTTAAGAACAAAGTGACAAGCTATTCCATATACTACATTAAGACAATTTATATTTAAAACTATAGAATGGAAATTTACGTAAAATGAAGCTTTATTCTATTCCATCATAAGTTGGATACATGCTCCAAGAGTCCTCCTTTTCAAATGGAGGAGGTGCTCCTATTTATACAAAAATTTAAGCAACTAACTCATTAATGGGGATCCACTAATCCCTCATATGGTTATAACTAATATGAGACACATATTCCTTTATCCATGATTTTTCTCCACAAGATATGCTTGACCCCTATCCCAAATCTAATTCAAATCTTCAAGAGAATTCGAATTTGAGTCTTGGAGGCCACATAAGAGTATCTTGGAACCTTCAAAATCACCTACACATGTCACCAAACTCATTCCACCTTTAGGTATAAGCAAATACATGTTATTTTTCTAACTTTTAATCATAAATTCACTTTAAATACTTGAAATTAATAACTTTGGAAAATGAAAATATAAACCCATATGGTAATGGAAATATAGGTTTATGTAATGATAATGTGATGAAATGATGTGACAAAATGAGGATAAAGGTGAACATGGAGTGAAAATATATGTTAATTTGGTGGCCCAACACGATTCCTCCTTCAGAAAACTCAGAGGACAAGTAGCCACATCAATGCATCAAAGAGGCAGCTGAGCAAGTGAAGAGTAACTTCTGTCTATCTCAAGTCTTGGGAGCCAAGCCTCCTCAATTTTAGGAGAATTGTTGGGAGTTCCAGTTGTATAAATAGAGAGGCCTAGGGCCTCATTAGGTTGTTGGATGTTAGTCAAATTTTTAAACTTTTGTTGTAGCTTTGCTCTGCTCAATTTCAAGCTTACTTTTGTTGACAGTTTCATGTAATCCTATTATTATTTTGATAATGAATATGAGATGTTTTTTGAGCTAGCATTGATTCTTCTCAGAGGGCTGAAGCTCTTGGGTTAGGGCCCAATCCAAGAAGCCAAGCTCCTCTTGTTTGTATTTATATGCTTTGTTTCAGTTTATGAATTAGTTGTTGTTAGATAAATTTCTTCCTTAGTTAAGAATAGGTTGCTTTTGGTGATTTAAAAGAATGTTTCCATTTCAGTTTGTTGTAGCAGGTTGAATAGTGATAGGAAAAAGATACAAAAATGCCATCAACAAAGCCTTGGCCTCCTTTCTTCCCTCTGGGACCATGAATTGAAGCCAAGACCATCTTGCTACCACCAAAAACACATATTTGTCTTCTCCATAGGATTTCTAGTGTTGTAGTTTGTTAGAAGGCTAATGATTTGTTGTATGCATTTCACCATGCTCATTTCTATCTTTACAATGAATTTATTTCCATTCATTCTTTGCATATAGCATTGTTTAGCATTTATTTTCTAGATCAGAATTTAGATTAGCTTGATACACAGTTCTGTTTTTTGGGTGTAGCTAGTTTCTTTGCTTGCTTAATCTCATTGTTTGAGTTGCAGTTCTCTTGTAGCAATCTGCTCCTCACAATAGTTTAGCCAATTAGCCATGAACATCTCTCTTTGATCCATGTTCCACTTGTCATTCAAAGTCCCTCATAAATCTTCCTTAATTTTCTGCACTTTTCTCATAAACTTTCCTCTCTTTCCTTGAACAAGTCCAACCATCTTTCTCTTTCCTAATCATTCTTGATAAAACCTAGAAACCTTAACACATCCTTATAGCCTTTAGCTACCATTTCCACCTACTTTCCCACCTTCAAAACCTCTAAAACAACTCTCAGCATCCTCCTGTAGACCTCTTGTAGACATCCTATAGATCCCCTGGAGCCTCCTGTAGATTTTCCTGTAGGTGACTTTTTGAAGTCTGATTGTAGGGAAAGCCTCCAGAAGGCCACTAGAGGCCTCATAAGACCCATCCACGCCTTCCTACAACTCTAAAAATCCCAATGTTTCCCTCCATCGCCACCTAATCACTGCCACATTCATAAACAAATAAATTACATGCATGACAATTTCACCTAAAAATACATAAAAATCCAAAACAGATGTTTTTTCTCATTTTCTTCTAGAAATAGCTTGAATAGATGTTGTTTACTTCCTAAGTAGGTAATGGAATTCATTCCATGGTTTTTTATCTCTCTTTCTGCAAAAGTAGTGTTAGTTGGTTAATTAGGGTTTGCTAGGTTTAATTTACATTTCAATCTTCTTTCTCCTTTCTGCAAGTAGAGTATCCTCTATAGAATAAGCTTTCCTTTCTTTCATCACATCTAGAGCTTCTTTTGGAATCCATAGAAGTTGGCTTGAGCTCCTAGTGATCTTGCGCCAGCTGGCCAATTAATAGCCTGCAGTAAGAACCAGTACTTGTGCATACATCATCGTCGCTTCGAAGTTTGTTACGAACTACGGGGTTGATAAAAGGAAAGTAGGAAGCCCAGGAGTTGCAGCATTGTTGCTACAATATTGGTGCTCACCACTTTTTGCCGCCGTTTCCAGGGAAGCATCAAAGTATTTTGTGATCACTACTTTCTTCTACTTTCTACTGCAACATTCTGCTAAGTATTTTATTTCAACAAGAGTAGAGTAGTTGTTTCTTTCAATTTCTGCATTTCCTTTCTTTCATTTCAATTCTACAATTTCCATTTCAGCAAAAATAGATTAGTCATTTCCTTGCTTTCATTTCAATTCTGTAATTTCTATTTCAACAGAAGTAGATTAGTCATTTCCTTACTTTCATTTCAATTCTACAATTTCCATTTCAGCAAGTTCATTTCAGTAGTTTCAATTTGTTTGTTCAATCAATTTCAGTTTTGCAGGTACAAGAAAAAAAACAAAAAAAACCCAAAAAGAGATTACCTGTCATGCCTCGTAGGAACAGAGATAATTTAGGAAAATTCCTACCCAACACCCCCACCACATAACAAAGCCACCCTTCTCTCTTCTTCGATGGCAATGATCCAAAAGAACCTTTTAGGGGAACAACCAAAGATATTTGAAGAACCTATAGGAGAAGAAGAGGAAGAAAACATCCCTCCTAAGACAATGGCTGAGAACAGAAATGTTAGGGGGAATGGAGAAAGAGTAGAGGGTACCTTTCCCATCTGAGAGACCAATGAGAGACTAGAATGAAGAACATAAGCCCTTCAGCCCTACCTCACTTCCATGGATTGACTACAGAAGATCCTGACACCTTCTTGTTTGAGTTTGCTATTATCTGTCGAACCTATGACTATGTAGAATATGAGAAAAAGTTGAAACTATTTCCTTCTACTCTCAAGGATGCAACATTGCGTTCGTTCATGGGGTTACCTAGCAATAGCATCACAACTTGGGCTCAGATGCAGCAAGCCTTTAATAAAAAATATCGAGACTATTGCAGGTCAAAAGATACCAAGGAAGAAATCTTCCGAATGACCATGGGAAGTAATGAATCTTTGGAAGATTATGAAGAGAGGTTCCAGCTCAGTTACAAAAGGGCTAGGTGTGCACTTAACCATGAATATCTGAAGTTGGTCCTGCTCAAGGGAATTCCAGAAGACCTTCTAGACACCCTCCATTTACTAGTTGGGGCAGACATCTACCAACTACCTTATGAAGACATAAAGACTGCTTTTAGAAACCATTCCAGGATAGCCAGAAAGAGAGGTAGGGGGAGTCAACCCATAGCCACTACCCGCTCATCCAGTTCATCCCTCAAAGGTGAACTTGGAAACATGCTGGAAGACTTCAAGAGTGAGATGCTATAGAATCTTGCCATGCAAATGGAGAGCTTGCATATCAAAAGGAAACACGAGGAAGCAGAGAGGGATTTGGACATTCTTTGTCCTAGGTGCACCAGAAGGCATCCTAGGGACGAATGTCCATTGAACTCTATAGAGGTTTGTTTAGTTTCTGAAGAATATCATTCTATAGATAAGTGTCCTTCCTTTCCTGGACTTAAAGTAGTATATCAAGGGGCCAAAGGAGCCACTAAAATGCTCTATTTCATGAACCAAAGGAGGCCACATGGACCTAGACCATACCAATAGGGAATGCAAGGGACTTCTCAAGGATACTACAACCCCAATCAAGCCACTTCCATAGCTTCTTGGGGTCCCCCTACTCATCCTTCCTCATCCACACCTCCTCCTTGGTCATATCCATCTCAATATCATGCCCAACCAGCTGCTCATTCATTTCACTCCTATGCTCAGCCACAACCTCAGTGAAATGCATCTCATTAGGGGTGGAGGCCCCAGTACAACTCTCCTCCCTCTCTTTTGCCTCCACCATCTGCTCAACCACAACCATTGCCTCCTACTCCAGCAAGCCAACCCCAAATGCCTGCACAACCGAACCCAAACCCAAACAACAGACAGGTTCAGCAAGTATATAGTGGGGAACCATCATGCCCAACCTATGCTGTGGAGATTCAGGAGATTAACCTGCAATCTAGGAAGGTTCTCCTAGATAGCCAACCTCCCCCTAAAGAGGATGAGGAAGATAAAGACGAAATTAAACCGAAAGAAATTCCACCCTTTCCTGAGATACTATCCGAGACAACACAACCTACCCTAGAAGAGACTGAACTTCTGGAAGAATTGAAACAATTATGTGTAAAGATACCACTTCTCCAAGCCATAAAGGATGTGCCCATATATAATAGGATGATCAAAGAGAAGTGCTTCAGGCATCCAGGCAGGCACAAGAGAGATGCCCCAACCATCAATGTCATAGGACAACTGTCTGACCTAATGCTAGGGCAAGTAATCTGTCCAAAATATCTAGACCCTGGAAGCCCAGTAGTTGATGTCCACATCAATGGCACCATGATCCTCCATACCCTGATTGATCTAGGGGCTACCATTAATGTGATGACAAAGGACACCATGCTCAAACTCAACCTCTAGGGATCCTTGAGGAAGACCATGACAGTACTACAGCTAGCAGACCACTCCACCGTGACCCTGGAAGGGATTGTGAAGGATGTGATGGTCTCCATTGATTCTTTAGAGTACCCTATTGATTTCCTAGTTCTCCAGCCAATGGCAAAGCTCACTGGGTATCCTCTCATCCTAGGAAGACCCTCATTGGCTACTGTAGATGCATACATCAGTTGTCGAGCTGCGAGCATGACAATCAAGAATGGGCATATGTCCAAGCAGCTAATCCTATAGCCTCCTGCCCAACCTTTGCTAGAATATGATCTACCTCTCTGGTTGGAAGAGGAGGATGAGGATGAAGTCTATGTTGCACCACTTTGTCCAGTAGAAACTACCATGGGGGGGAAATCGCAAGATGAGGATGATATCATTGAAAATTTAATTCAGAATCCACCCCCCAGTATTTTGCCATTAGAAGATCTAGTGAAAGAAACCCAAGACAATCCCTTAGCTACTCTCTATGTCGCCAACCCAACCTCTCTCTATGTTAAAAATATAGAGTTTGGCCCAGAAAGAAAATTGAAAATCAACTCATCCCTATCCATTTCCTAGGAGAAGGAACTATGTAGCTCATTGAGAAAGCATTTAGATGCCTTCGCCTGGAGGTATAAGGAAATGAAGGGAGTGCACCCTTCAGTTTGTACTCATCACATTTACATTAAAGAAGATTTCAAACCAGTTAGGAAACCTCAAAGGAGGATAAATCCAGCACTTAAAGATATTTTCAAGGAAGAATTGCAAAAGTTACTGGATGCAGGATTCATCTACCCCATCTCTAACAGTGAATGGGTCTCTCCTTTGGTGCTAGTGCCAAAGAAAAATGGTAAGTGGAGAATCTGTGTCGATTATCAGGAATTGAACAAGGCCACTAAAAAGGACCATTTTCCTTTGCCTTTCATAGATGAAGTGTTAGATGGTCTGGTGGGGAAAAAGATTTTCTCCTTCCTAGATGGGTTCAACGGGTACAGTCAGATCCAAATCAGCACAGAAGACCAAGATAAGTCCACTTTCAATTGTCCTTGGGGGACCTTTGCATATCGGGTCCTTCCTTTTGGTTTGTGCAATGCTTTGGCCAGTTTCTAGAGAGTAGTATTGAGTATATTTTCTAAACTGGCTCATGATGCAGTGGAAATATAAATGGATGATTTTACTCCTTATGGTTCTAACTTCCAAGAAGCTTTTTCTAAACTAGGAAAAGTTTTGGACAAGTGTATTGAAATGAACCTATCCCTCAATCCAGAAAAATGTGAATTCTTGATGACTGAGGGGACCGTGTTAGGTCATGAAATATCTCAACAAGGACTACAGGTGGAACCCAACAAAATTGCCATCATCCAAAGGGTCCCACCTCCTCAAAAGGTGAGAGATGTCCGAAATTTCCTAGGCTTAGTGGGATATCACAAAATATTCATTAAAGATTTTAGTAAGTTAGCCTCCCCATTTTTTGGTCTTTTGGGAAAAGATGTCAAGTTCATATGGACTGAAAACTATGAAGAAGCCCTAGATACCTTGAAAAGCAAACCGATGACTGCCCCAATTTTGAGAGGCCCAAACTGGTCCCTACCTTTCCACATTCACATAGATGCCTCGAGCAAAGAAATAGGGGCAGCCTTAGGGCAGACTGATGAAAAGTTACCTAATGTCATATACTTTATAAGTAAAAATTTGTCCAAGGTAGATTTAAACTACATGGTAACTGAGAACGGTCTCCTAGCTATAGTACATTCCTTAAATAAATTCAGACATTACATCAGAGGCTGTCAAACCTTTGTACATAGTGATCATGCTACAATTTGGTATTTAATGAACAAACCAGGTGTAAATGCTCGCATTATTAGGTGGTTGCTTTTATTGCAGTAGTTTGATCTAACCATTGTTGATAAGCCTGGTAAAGAAAATGTTGTTGCTGACTTTTTGTCTAGTGTAAATCTGCCTGCAGGTGAGGAAGGAATGGTGGATGATCAAATGCAAAATGAGCACCTATTTGCTATCTCAATATTCTCTCCATGGTTTGCTAATATAGCAAATTACTTAGTTTCAACACAGTTCCAACCACACCTTTCCTCAAAAGAGAAGAGAAAGATCGTGAGGAAAAGTGCCCCTTTCACCTGGATCGGGGCAATCTCTTCAAACATGGCCTAGATCAGATCTTGAGAAGATGTGTCAGGGAGGAGGAATCTTTTGACATTCTCTTGACCTATCATGACGGGCCTTGTGGAGGCCATTTTGCAGCAAAGAGGATTGCCTTCAAAATTTTGCAAGTAGGTTACTATTGGTCCACTCTTCATCAAGATGTTAGGATATATACCAGCTAATGTGATCGATGCCAAAGGATAGGGAAACCTACTCCAAAGGATGATATGCCCATGCTACCTCAAGTTACTTTTGAGCCATTTGAGGAGTGGGGCATGGACTTTGTGGGTCCTACCAACCCTCCTTCAAAACAGAAACAGTACATCATTATGTGCACCGATTATCTGACAAAATGGACAGAGACAAAGGCAATCAAGGTAGCAACAAAAGAAAAAGTAGTTAAGTTTTTAAGAGAGAACATATTTTATAAGTTTGGGTATCCAAGAGAACTGGTTACATATCAAGGTAGTCAGTTCACTTCCAATTTGATTGAAAACCTATTCACACATCATAAAATCAAGCATAGGACTTTCACCCCTTACCATCCATAAGCCAAGCGACAGGTGGAAGTCACCAATAGAGCTTTGGAAGGAATTTTGACCAAGGTAGTGAGTAGTAGTAGAAAAGATTGGGCAGACCGATTGGTTGAGGCCACCTGGGCCTACAACACCACATGGAAGACCACCACTGTGTTCACACTCTATGAACCGGTCTATGGGAAAAAGGCTTTGCTATCAATAGAATTTGAATACAATACACTAAGGATGGAAAATCAACTGGACCTATACCTCAGCCATGCACAAAGGGAAGGGTTACTCCAGCTCAATGGATTCGATGAACAAATATTGTAGGCCATTCTCCACACAGAGGTAGTCCAGCTTCAAAGGAAGATATGGCATTACAAAAACATCAAGGAGAAGAAATTCCAAGAAGGAGATTGGGCACTGCTCTATGACTTAAGGTATAAAGATTTCAAGGGCAAGCTAAGGACAAGATTGATGGGACCCTAAACTGTAGAAAAATGCAATGACAATAGTCCAGTTCTGATTATGACCATTGATGAGGAAGCCATCCCCATGCTTCTTAATGGGCATAGGTTGAAAATCTACAAGAAGCCCCTCTCCAAGCAAGAATTCATTGAAGATTTGAGTAAAACAGTATTGGTAGTGGAGCAAGTCTCAGCCTCCACTCCAATCACTCACTGGAAAAAGGAGAAAAAATAAAAAGGACTTAAGTGAAAACCTCTATGAGGCGCTTGAGTCCCATCATTGTGTTGAAAACCTCTTTTGAGGTGGCCCAGTGATGACAAAAACCAAAAAAAATGGGAGAATAAGATCCTTGTGTGAAAACCTCCCTTGGAGGTGCCCAGGGTAGGCAAGTAGGGTGAAAACCTCCTGGAGGCACCCTAGTTGTCTTTTCAAAAAAAAAAAAAAACTGAGAAAAAGGAAGAGAAAATTGACTTTTAAAATGCATTGCAGGTTACAGGTGGACCACAGGAAGCAAGAGGAAATGCCACAAAGCCTATTACACATCCTCTATACTCTTCTCCATCATTTCTAACCCCTTTTTCACCTCTCTGTGTTTTTTCTGAAGATTGTGTATCCTACAAGAGGCCCTGTGTGTTCTACATGAGGCTCCTGTAGAAATCAAAGAGAGCCCGAAACAACTTTTAAAAATAGTTCAAGGAGCTGAGGATTCTAAGAGAGAGCATGTAGGCCGTCCTACAGCTATCCACCATCCTAACCCTCCATCCCACACTTGCACCACCTCATTTTCATTGATTTCTTTCCTTCTTGTAGAGAAAAAAACACAGAAACCAATTTTAAGAAAAAATAAGGAAATAAAAAGAACTGCACCTCCATAACTCACTTGTAGCTTACCAAATCCCTCTCCATTGCCATAAGAATCTATAGTAGCATCCTCACATCTCCCAGCACAAGCATCAACTAAAAATTTTAGAGGGAGAAGTAGCTATAGGAGCTCATGTAGGATTTCTTGTAGCAGTTGATTCCCTTAAAATCAACCTCCAGCAGCAAAATAGGTGCAGCCACAGGAATGTAGAGGATGTCCGAATCAAGATTCAGCTAAAGGGTACCTATATGAGACAAGCGAGCCGCATATCAAGAAGAAAAAAAGCATATCAAGAGGGATACAGGCATGAAGCACGAAAATCCAAGCATGCAGCAGCAAAAAAGCTAAGCAGCACTGTAGCACGAGCATTCGACTTGCAGGTAAGTGTCTAACCCTCTCCTCTATCGCATCTGTATAATTCAAAAACTGCATGAATGAATGAAATGGTTATGATTAAACCAGAAAGGTGCCCAGTTAACTGGCCACCCCCATCTAGTTTGACTACGCTCATCCGGAGATCCCACACATGTGTGCCTAGTCAACTCACAGGAAATCCAAAAAGACAGGTAGTGGCGGGTGTATAAACTCTGATGCAAATGATGGGAAGTGATTGCAGGTAGAAATCATGTGGAGTCATGATGACATAGCAGTGAGGACCAACGGCCCAAATAATGGCCACGTACCCTTTTTTCCACCTCACATCATCGCTGGAAATATCTCGACTAAACATAAGTACTCCTCCTTGAACTTATTCACCACCTTTGTTTTCATTTTATTATCGTCCCCGCAGCTGCAACATGCTCTATACCACCTCCATAGCCTCAAAAAAACCATTCTCTATCATTTTCAACCCTTCTCCTCTTATCGGCATTCTGCAAGAGCATTATCGGGTTCTACAGGAGTAGTAATAGGTTCTAAAGGAGAACCTATAGCCATTACTACAGGAGGGCCAGTGAGTCGTTTTAAATAAGAGAACACAGGGTTTTCGCTCAAATTCAGACTTGAAGAGGTAGGCTTGGTACAAACCCACCTTGGATATCATATATACAAGGAGTGATGCAATTTTAGGGAAGAATTAAGCCTGAAAAAAGAAGAGGAATTGCATTAAAAAAAAAAATCTGCCTGTTTCTTAAGAGAAAAAACACAGTTTTTTTTATCTTTTTCTTGTTTCTGCAAAAATTCTTGTCTCCTTCTCCACCTAGGGTATTTCAAAAGAATATAAACATAATGATATGGGGATTCATGAGGAAGGAACCCATAAATTCAGTTAGGCTCCATGAACATCCCGAGGTAGTAGCCATCTTTACTAGAGCTAATTGGATGCCATTTTTTGAAAAAATTTGAGGGTATGATGAAGAAGTGCCTTATGAGTTTGCCCTTTCCTTGGTACCCCACTCAAAGACCCATGCCACTATTACCTTCAGAGGTCTCACCATGGAAATCACCACAGAGTTTATCAGTAAGGTTACCAGTCTTCCACTTGGACTACCCTGGAGCAAAGATGAAAAGCCACTAGGTCAAGTTGCCAAGAAAACCTTCTTCCGACCAAATGAGCACCTTGTAGAGGACAAAAATGGCATCAGAAGAACAAGCATACCTTACCCTTGGGATGAGGTCAGTTACCAAATTATCAGGTACATTTCCTATGAAGGAAGGTATAGCATAGTTTATGGGTACCATTTCAGACTTCCATGTGAGCTGAGATATGGCATGGATACTCAACACCCCGAAAACTTAGTATTCCCAATTTTCTCCTACAGTCCCTTATAGATTCTAGCATTAAATTGAAGGCAGGAGGTCCAGATCAATTGACTCACCATGGACTAATTAAACTGATGGTGGAAGAAGCCCTCCACGCCTTCACAATCTCCATAGCCTGGGAGATCTTCAAAAATATGATAGGAGAAGATGATATAAAAGATCTCAGATATGATCTTAGTCCTTCTGAAAGTGAGGGGGAAGAGAAAAAAGGGGAATATGAGGAGGAAACAAAAATAGAGGAAGAAGACACCAAAACAGAGAAGGAAGAACCTGAAACAGGGAAGAAAATGACTAAAGCAGAGAAGAAAAAGACCAAAACAGAGAAGGAAGAACCTAAAATAGAGAAGAAAAAGACTCAAGTGGAAAAGAAAGAAACTCAACAGGATGAGAAGGAAACCAAAACAGAGCTAGAGGAAACAAAGCTAGCAGAGGCAGAAAAGAAAAAAGAAGAGGAAAAAGGGGCAAAGAAGACAGAAGTGTCTCCTGAGACACTAGGAAGGAAGGCAACAGTTGTTCTTGCTACCCTCAGTACCCCAATTAAACCCAAACAGAAGAGGAAAAGACAACCATCAATGTATTTCAGGGCTAGAAAAAGCACAAGAATGAAAACAGGGAAGCCACAACCATCCTCAAAAGAGCCCATCATCATTGAAGATTCCCCTACTGTTAAAAGGAAAGAATCTCCCTCCAAAATCCCCATCACTTATGAAAGAGACAGCCCTAGGTCTTCCCCTTGGAAGAAAAGAATAAAACTACAGGAATCAAAGACAGTCCTATAGGAGGCACAAACTGCTCTACAGGAGACTGAAAAGCTTGAGAAAAGGGTAGAGGAGCATACCAAGGGGAAGGATGAGGAAATAGAGACATAAAAACCTAACCCACAACCTAGTTTTGGCTCTTATTACAATCTTCTTGAAGGGGGAAAAATTATTGCACAGAAATTTGCAGTCCCACTTTTCTTTGAATTGGAAAAAGAAAGGATAAGGAGCCATAGATGGATGCAGATCGCCAAGTCCAAAGGGGTGGAAGAAATTGGCCACATGGAGAGCAAGTTGAGAGAAATGGATAAGGAGTTAAGCACTGTAGGACATACAGAAGCAATCATAAGATATCACTTGGAAGCAGAAAATGAAATGTTAAGAAAACAACTACAAGAAAGGGATACACAATTGGCATGCATGTCCAACTGGTCTATGGAGGCACTACAATGCAGGACACCAGCAAAACCATATGGAGTGTACCTCAAAGACTAGTGGCTATAGTTTCTATTCAAGACCCTGGCACAGAGAGGCACCATGCCTTTTTAGGATTATGGAGAGTTCATGGACCTATGTGACCACAGTTCAGCAGAAGACAAGGCGAAGATAGTAGATTTCTATTTGCATAACGTGGCCCTAACTGATATGAACCTATGGGACCCCAATGCTAGGTTAGGGGAATTGCAGCTGATGACCATGGCATCATGGATGAATCATGAGGAGAAAAGGGCAACATAAATCAAGAAGTTGATGGAAAAAGAAGAAAATGAACCCCTCATGATTAGAGCAGAGCCATCAGACCCTATAGCTCTCATTAGTACCCCCTAACTACTTGCAAATAATCCTAAAATTTCCCTTAAATATGATAATGATCGAGCTCAAACAATTGCACACTTTGAGGACATGGAGAGATTGCTTGGAGATGACTGCATTCATGCATGTATGAGAAGGTGGAATACACTACCACACAGCTTGTAGATCATGGAGTATCACTTCCCAACGAAGATGAAAGAAGCATTCAAGAGAGTGCCACTGTACAAGAACTCTATGCATAGTTTGAGGGTCAATTGGATTGGCCTCAAATTGAGCCCCCCACTGCTACTAGGATTGCTAGAGGGCACAAAAGAAGAAGAAGAAAGACAACAGTGGGAAGAGGTGGACAAAAAGGCAAGATTCCATGATAGAGAAGAGGATCTCACATCAAAAGCATGGGATGTCAGGGAGGCCATCAGGGCCATCAAAGATGAAGAGATGGACTATTTGCTCAGAGGATGAGCAACACATTCAGTAGGGGGTGGTGATGAGCTCGAGAAATGGGTAATAATATGGGCTCATTTTTCCTCCTAACTTATCTTAATCCACCATTATTATTAGTTTATTGCATGTTTTTTATTATATTTATGCTAATAGAGTGAGTTGGGTTAGTCATTATGCCATGAAGCCTAATGTGTGCTTTATGCATATTTTTGGTGAATCTTGAGACAAAGTCAAAGGTTCAATGAGCATTTGATAGCCAATATTCGAGGAAGATAAGGGAGAGGATTTATAGGAGGGTTTCCACCTTATTAATGACTCGCTACTTTGAATCCTCCTTCAGAAAGCTCGCAGCACAAGCAACCACATCAATGCATCAAAGAGGTAGTCAAGCAAGTGAAGAGTAACTGTTGTCTATCTCAAGTCTTGGGAGCCAAGCCTCCTTAATTTTAGGAGAACTGTTAGGAGTTCCAGATTTATAAATAGAGAGGCCTAGGGCCTCATTAGGTTGTTGGATGTTAGTCATATTTTTGAACTTTTGTTGCAGTTTTGCTCTGCTCAATTTAGAGCTTACTTTTGTTGACAGTTTCATGTAATCCTATTATTACTTTGATAATGAAGATGAGATCTTTTTTGAGCTAGCACTGAGTCTTATCAGAGGGTTAAATCTCTTTAGGGCACAATCCAAGAATCCAATCTCCTCTTGTTTGTATTTATATGCTTTGTTTCAGTTTATGAATTAGTTGTTGTTAGATAGATTTCTTCCTTAGTTAAGAATAGGTTGCTTTTGGTGATTTAAAAGGTTGTTTCCATTTCAGTTTGTTGTAGAAGGTTGAATAGTGATAGGAAAAAGATACAGAAAGGCCATCAACAAATCCTTGGCCTCCTTTCCTCCCTCTGGGACCATAAACTAAGGCCAAGACCCTCTTGCTACCACAAAAAACACAGATTTGTTTTTTCCATAGGATTTCTAGTGTTGCAGTTTGTTAAAAGGTTAATGCTTTGCTGTAGATCCATTTCACCATGCTCATTTCTGTCTTTGCAATGAATTTCCTTCCATGCTTTCTTTCCATATAGCATTGTTCAGCATTTATTTTCTAGATCAGAATTTAGATTAGCTTGATGCACAGTTCTGTTTTTTGGGTGTAGCTAGTTTCTTTGCTTGCTTAATCTCATTGTTTGAGTTACAGTTCTCTTGCAGCAATCTTCTCCTCACAATAAGCTAGCCAATTAGCCATCATCATCTCTCTTTGATCCATGTTCCACAGGTCATCCAAAGTCCCTCATAAATCTGCCTTAATTTTCTGCACTTTTCTCATAAACTTTCCTCTCTTTCCTTGAACAAGTCCAACCATCTTTCTCTTTCCTAATCCTTCTTGATAAACCCTAGACACCTTAACACATCCTTCTAGCCTTCAGCTACCCTTTCCACCCATTTTCCCACCTTCAAAACCTCTAAAATAGCTCTCGGCATCCTCTTATAGACCTCTTATAGACCTCCTGTAGATCCCCTGCAGCCTCCTGTAGATTTTCCTGTAGGTGACTTTTTGAAGTCCGATTGCAGGGAAAGCCTCTAGAAGGCCACCAGAGGCCTCCTAGGACCCATCCACACCTTCCTACACCTCTAAAAATCCCAAAGTCTCCCTCCATCACCACCTAATCGCTGCCACATTCATAAACAAATAAATTACATGCATGACAATTTCACCTAAAAATACATAAAAGTCCAAAAAGATGTTTTTTTCTCATTTCCTTCTAGAAATAGCTTTAATAGATGTTGTTTACTTCCTAAGTAGGTAATGGCATTCACTTCATGCTTTTTCATCTCTCTTTCTGCAAAATTAAGGTTAGTTGGTTAATTAGGGTTTTCTACGTTTACTTTACATTTCAGTCTTATTTCTCCTTTCTGAAAGTAGAGTATCCTCTATAGAATAAGCTTTCCTTTCTTCCATCACATCTATAGCTTCTTCTAGAATCCATAGAAGTTGGCTTAAGCTCCTAGTGATCTTGTGCCAGTTGACGAAGTAACACCCTGCAGTAAGAACTAGTACTTGTGCATACAACACCGTCGCTTTGAAGTTTGTTACGAATTACCGGGTTGATAAAAGTAAAGTAGGAAGCCCAGGAGTTGCAGCATTATTGCTCCAATACTAGTGCTCAGCACTTGTCTTCTCTTACCTTTCACTTCTTGAAACCCTTCCTTATCTTCTTGATTCTTCCTCTGTTATTTGTTCATGTTTTATCCCTCTTCTATATTCAATGGGAACTCCTTAAATAGGTGGTTGTACTCATGACATCTTCTATATCTAAATGGGATGTGTTCGTAGTATAGGGTTCTCTTCCATACCTCTTCATGGTACTCTAGTTCCACTGTGTCTGGGAAGGGTTCAACTATGTTCATGTATACACATATTCTTGCATATAAAGTATATCTTGCCTTTTTTCTCGTTTCTACTATTTTGACACATCTCCTTATAGTATTTCCTATGCCCTTTAGTATCTCTAGGTCCTAGAACTCGATTGGGAGGCCAAATAACCTAACCGACACTAGGGCTGCCAGAAATTTTTCCTTATCTAAGTCATAGCATGCTTCCTAGTATCTCATAAACAATCCAACATTATAATGAAAGTGAGGACCATTTTCAAATACTTTTTCTTTGTCTTTCAGGTTCAAGAATATTACTATAAAGAAGCTTCTAGCTCTGAGATTGAGCTCAATATGGCCTTAGGGCTGCCATTTTTGCTGAATCCATTTCGTGAGGTCCTTTTCTGTCGGCCATACACCGATGGACTTGCATATTAGCGCATGGTCTTTCATGTAGCTTCTGTATCGCTCCAATTTGTTCATCAGTATGATAAATCTCGATTTCTTCATCGCACATGATAAACATTTACCTCTGCTGCCTGCCTCCCATCTCGCTCCGAGGACAGGTCCTAACATTTTGTCTGTATCTCCGACTTGTTTCTGGCTACTTGTGTTCTACCATGATTACCCTACCACCACATTTCTCTAGGAGGGGATCTCTCCCCCCCTTTCCTCCTCTGCCATTCCGATCTTGTTCCCAACCTCCTGGATATGGAGCTTTTCAGAAGTGTGCAGGTTTTTTTTGGGGCATGGTGTTGTTTAGCTCATGGTAGCTTGGCCATTAGGGTTGCAGAGCTCCGCTAGACAATCTCTTTCGATAGGAATCTTGATTTTAACCCAAAAAACCGTTAGAAACCACCAAATAAAACTACAATTTAGGTTTTAAATTTGTTTATTACTTGCAATATTTTATGTATTAAATGCATATTTTCTAATTTTGAAAGGTAAAAACCTTTTTTTTTCTAATTATTTTAGGTTTTAAAATTTTTCTTTACGATTTTGTGAAATAAATTTTCATTTTATTTTTTATTTTTTATTATTTTAAATCCATTTTAAATTTCTAGCAAATTTGATGAAAATATACCCGAAAAAATTCGAAAACTAAAAAAACAAAACTATAACAAATAAATAAGTAAATTAGGAGCTTAAGATTAACATGATAAATATGGTTGCTAATAATCAACCTCTATTCTTAAAATAAGAAATTTTATTTTATTTTGTTATTTCAAATTTAAATTAATTTATATTTTAATTTTTTTAATAATAAATATAGTACAGTTTTAGTTTTAAAAATAAAATATTAATCTTTAAAGTTAAAATTATAAAAATATAAATTCTTGATATATGTGTATGTGCCTATAACTAAAAACTATATAACATCATGTCATTATATATAATTACAAATTTTACATAACATATATATAAACATATAAGATAACCTAACATGTAACTATATTAATTATTATTTAACTATAACATCACATAGCTATATGTTATAGTTCTATATATAAAATACATATCATAGCATAGTTTTACAACTATTTAACATAACATAACATATCTATATCTATATATATATATATATATATATATATATATATATATATATATATATATATATATATATATATATATATATATAATGTTATTTTAACTAATTATGTTATGTTAAATGTTATAGTTATGCACAATATACATGTTACACAATGTAATATTAATAGATAAATTATATCCATCATAAAAACTGCATTTGGTCTTGTGAATAAAAGCATTTAGACCCTTTTCTAATTTGTACCATATTGTTTCATTATGTAGTGTGTTGTACAAGAAACATTGTCTTCATGTGCTAGCACCTAATACATGTCATGTGTCAAAGTCAAACATTAAGAACGTAAAGTCTATTGTAGTACTTGGTTGGCATGAAATTTTATTAGTTTTTTAAATATGTTTATTTCAATTTTTTACATATATATTTACATATAGTTGCGCTATGAATAAAATGCATTATTTAGAAATGAGAAAATGTATAACATCACTATATATATCTATATATATCTATGTTTCAACAATACAATATATTGATAGATAAATTAAATCCATCATAAAAAGCACCTAGTGAATAAAAGCATTTAGACTCTTTTATAATTTGTACTATATTGTTTCCTTATGTAGTGTGTTGTACAAGAAACATTGTCTTCAAGTGCTAGCACCTAATACATGTCATGTGTCAAAGTCAAACATTAAGAATGTAAAGTCTATTGTAGTACTTGGTTGGCATGAAATTTTATTAGTTTTTTAAATAGGTTTATTTCAATTTTTTACATATATATTTACATATAGTTGTGCTATGAATAAAATGCATTATTTAGAAATGAGAAAAAGTGTGAGGGTATATTTGATGAGTTCTTTTAATTGTGTTTACATGGAACTCAATGTACTTTGGTTGATAAATTATCAAAAAATGAACTCTAAAGTTTACGACTTCAGGCTAGATTATTCTGCTTGAGTTTAGAAATGAATTTTTTTGTCAACATTTTTTTCTTGGATTAGTTCATATGTATTATATGTACTATGTTGAGGCATACCATATACGCACCCTAAATATAGGTCATCTTAGTGCGAGAGGGTTTTTTATACATGGTCAGGCTCATGATAGATCATGTAGCCCACTAAGACTTCGAGTTCCCTTAGTAGATCTTGCCTATGATGCCAGTCAAAGTGTTAGAGGTAGTGTTTTTGTCTCTATTGGTGACCATGATTTTACATCTAGTGGACCTTATTCACACATTTCAGGTACACCTCCTTCATTTTTAAATCCTCTTTAAACTTTATGTGTTTATGTCTTAAAATTGTCTTCAACTGATATGTTTGAATTTAATTTATATGTTATTATGTTCTTGTTTGTTAGTTGTGTGTGTGTGTGTGTGTGTGTGTGTGTTTGTGTGTGTGTTAAATTATGTTTATGATTTACAGGTCCTCACTAGGATGAAATTGAAGATCAAAGTGCAACATTCATCCCTTTGTAGGATGATGCTACAGCTCAGATCACATTAAATGATGTTACGACCCATCATACATAGATGAAAACAAAGATAAAGAATATCCTTGCTAATTCACTGACTCACATTGCATTGTTTTTCATGTTGGATAACATGACTAAGTTGACCAAGGCATACCGGAGGTTAGGCCCACATAGCCACATATTACGGTTCATAGATATGGTCAGGAAGCATGAGGTTAGAGGCCTTGATTCTTAGGAGGTGGTGAAAGAGGCCACCAAGGAAAATTATGTTCATGGGGAGTTGTTTGACATCCCTATGGATCACCATGCTAGGCATAAAGGTCCAACCCCACTGAAATATTTTAGTAATGTTCATGCAACCCCTTTCATGTATGATAGATTCATTGGAGCTTGGGGCAAGTTCCCCAACAATGACCAGCTCATAGTTTAATTCACTAAGCATTTATATGCAACATTTGTGTTACATATGACGTCAAAGTACATTAATATCAAATCTCATTTTTATGGTAGTAGCATGGGACATACCTACGAGGATGAGGGGGATCATAGGGACCTTGAGCATGTACCACCACCTCTAATATTCTTGCCACTACCATCTCAGAGCATGGTATTACCTGAATATCTAGAGGATTTGTCACAACTCGGTGGTGAAACATGGGAGACTATTGTAGAAAGCATGCAAGCATCACTATCTAGTGAACATGTTGCATTCCATGGAGATATTAAGAGACCATCACCACTGCCTCATGAACCACTAGTTCCCTTATATGATGATGCATTTATCGGGAGTTTACCCTTTGATTAGATTTTGACACAGACATGTATGTATTGTGATTTCATTTATGAGACTTGGACAGTACATGGCTCATGTGACATAGACCATGCACATATATATATGAACCATTTTACTCTTATTGCAAAATTATGCATAATTATTTATATTAAAATTTCTAGTTTGTATTAAATTATATAATTTATATTAATAAGTTCATGATAACATGTAAACATGTCCCAACTACATGGATGAGCTTACAAGGTCATCTGAGGGGGCAGTTGATCAGCCAGGGCATCCTCGATCAGAGCACATTTCCATGGATTGTCCTCCACCTCCACCTCCACATTATATGTTCACTAATGTGGAGGAGAGTCAGTATGTACAACCACATGGATGAACAATTGAAGTAAATTTATTTATTCCTAATATTTCCACATTTTCTTTTTTTAAGTTACATAAATATGATAATTACATTGTAGACTAATTATAATTCATCCTTGACCTTATGTACACATTCCCATATGCATAGTGACGTTGATGCCACCGTTATGTGGAGACATGAGTGGGATGTTGGTCTTAGAGGCACTAATGACATAGGTCAATCGATGCAGGCCCCAATCATTGAGCCATAGGAAGGGGAGCACCAAACCCAGATTCATGATTAGACCCCCATCATATTGGAATTAGATTTGGACTCAACTGAGGTTAGTAGATTCATATATATATGTTTACAATGAAAAATGCGGCTCAATAAATTTTATTTCCATATTTTTTTTTTGTACAAATAATTATCTAATTATTTTGAATTTGAATGTGTTATATTTTAGTACCAACTTATGCACACTTACCTTACACAACATAACTCACATCAGAGTTTTGGTGGTACTTAGAGTGTCATAGTTTGTATATTTCTAGGCTCATTTCATAGGGAATATTGACATGTGTGATACATACTTTGTATATTTTCATGCATGACTAATTTATGGATGTACATTGTAACACCCTCATAACACATCTACCGAGGTAACTAGCCAACTGGGGTAAACATGCGATGAGAGACTACTATGATTGGATTCGACCTCCCATGTGACCTTTAAAGACATGTTAGCCACTCAGACATCTTGTTCTTTGGTCCCACTGATGTTATGGATATATTAGGCCTCATTGGCTCTACTCAATAGGCATGAAAATATCCAGAAACCCAAAGTCACTCTCAGAGGCTTGCCTTCTAGCATCCGAAGACCCAATTTGGCAGTGTTATGCTAGCGACTTACGATTTGAACCATGTCTTTAGGCCCAAATCCCAAGTCAGTAGCCATAATGGAATGATAAATTAGGAGCAGTAAAAGAACAGGGAAATAATGATGCAAAAGAAATAAGTTAAATAAGACCTTAATCAGATCCATACTAGCCATGATAGGGATTTCTTCAAACATATCGCAAGCATGTAATCTACAAGTGTAACGAACATAATTAAACATATGGATCTTGTATTTATTAGAGAATCACTAAGAAACATTTTTCCCTCATGTCATTTGATGCATTACCATCTGTTCGGCCATAGATACATTATCCATTCGTTTACAAGTAAAAACACACTAAGAGCCATACATAGTTATTGTCATAAAACACACACATAACCAACATAATAAAAAAATAAATACTCATGAAAGTACAACCATATAGATCACATATAATCCATCAAAATGCTCATATAAATACAAGGATAAATAACCTTTGATTAAAGATGCAAAAGCCAAACCCAGGATGGGAATTTTACATTCCACCCAACCATAGAAATTCTAAGCCAAATCTCTCTTCAATGATTCACCCCTGTGCCATATTCCAAGCATGAATTTGAGAATCAAGCCAAAAAAACCAACCAAGGCATACTGACGCTAAACCACCTCTCCCTCATCAATTGAAACCAGGCTTTACCATAATCCCTTCTGAATCACTAGGCCAACACAATGAACATGTAATAATAGGCTTTATTGTGATCTCCACCCAATCACTAGGCCAAACAAGCATGGATGCCACTATATTTCTCCACCTACACCATGAGGAATTTTCTTGCCTCATAGTCTCCTAGGCTTTACCGCAATCCAAACCCCCATCACTAGGCCCTAAACTGAGATCCACACTCTAGGCTTTACTGCATATCCCAACCCAGGATTACTAGGCCGGATGGAGAGAAAACAACCTCTTGGATTTATCGTATATCCTGCCAGTCGCTGACAAGGATTCCTAGGCCTATCGAGGCAACACAATCTTGGCTTTACTTCAACCCATAGTCTAGCTCAATGATCACTAGGCCAGTGGCTTTACTGTGATCCATAGTCCAATTCAGGGATCACTAGGCCATGTTCTCTATCATTTAAATATCCACCCCACTCAACTTTGAATCCATTTGACAATCAAGCTCATCTAAAACATGAGAACCCCATCACACCATGGCTATCCAGAAATGGAAAGGCTAGGTTAAAAACATTTTTACATCTGGGAAAAACCCATGCCATGATAGAAATGAACCACATGCAATACCATGCATGCCAAATATAGAAAGGAAAATACACATGCAAATTAATACATGCAAAGAATCATGTTGTAGCTACTTGATCCTCCCTTTCCCTGCTTGATATTTCCTTCCTCTTGCCTTCATTTCCTTTCATGCTCCAATGCCAAAATGATCGAAGAAAACTCTAAGTGTCCAAGAGTGAGAGAGAGAGAGAGAGAGAGAGATAATAATGAGAGAGCTCCAAAACTCAACTGACAAAAGGTTACCAACAGATCCTTAGAAGCCGTTTTATGAATGAGGCCTCTATTTTCTTCATTTTCCATTATTTTCCTTCAATTTCCTCCTCACATGGAACCTATGACCTTTCACCTCCCTTCTATACTAATTTCCATCATTTTCATAACTAAATGTGCCAAAAATTCCATTTTGACTTTCCAAAGCCTTTGGCATTACCTTTGTTAATTTCCTTAGCCATAAACAATCAAATTAACACCCCCTAGGATGTCTTGCCTAACATTCAACTTAGAATAAGTGTCCCATCAACCGTGGTTATTATTATTTCATTTATTAACTTTTATTACGTGGAATTTTCACTGGGGTTGTTACAGAACCCTCCCCGTTGGCGAACACCATCCTTGATGTTATACCACACCAAGACCTCAGAAAAACCATTGAAAATAAAACATACATCCCATGGAGCTTTATAACATATCTCGATGCAGTATTTACAATGATCATCCTATTGAAAGGAAACCAACATCATAACATCATAACAACATGGCATCATAATGACATGACACCCATACCACTTATTGGAGCTTTATAGCTTAGCTCATGGCGGTATGTACATACATAGACATATGTAAATATATAAAAATCATCAAAACATATACCAAAACATATACCAACACATATACCCAAAACACCATATCAAAATTACTTTGCCTCAAGTGGCAAACAAGGAAGGATACATAGCCTGCATTTGATCTGCCCTCTCCCATGTAGCTACATCGGGCCGAAAGTGCTTCCAATACACTTTAACTTGATCAATTGCTCAAATCCAAAGCATAAGTACATTTTTATATAATATATATGCAGGCTCTAACTAGAATTATCCATCTGGTTCCACCTTCAATACAGACCATTCAATCACATGATCAACATCTTTAACATACTTCTTAAGAAATGATACATGGAAAACATCATGGAATTTCACTATGAGAGGTAGTGCAAGTCAATAGGATACTGGTCTAATCACCTCAATGATAGTGAAGGGTCCAAAAAATTGTGGTTCCATCTTGGCACATGATCCCATAAATAGGGAACTCTTCTTTGGTTTGATGCACAAGTACACCTATTCCCCAACCTAGAACTCCTTTAAAAGCCTATTCTGATCTGCATAGCTCTTCTTCCTATCTTATGTTGCATTTAGGTTCTTCTTCATTACCTACATTTCATGTTCCATGTCTGCCAACATATCTAGTCCAATCAACACCCTATTAACCAAATCACTCCAACTGATAGGATGTTACAACTCTGCCCATTTAATGCCTCTAAAAGACTCATCCACAATGACTAATGATAACAATTTTTGTATGCAAACTCAACCAGTGGAAAGTACTCTTCCCACTTCCATTGATGATGCATCACATACATCCTCATCTATCTGCAGATGAGAAGTTGTGTTGAAGGCCAACTTTATGCCCAAATCAAAAAATAACTCCTTCCAAAACATGGAAGTGAAGTTTGCATCCCTATCTCATGCAATTTTTATTTGGAACACTATGGAATATTACCAAATTTTTGATAAATAGCTGTGCCACATCACTAGTTGAGAATGTATGCTTCACTCGGATGAAATGTGCAACCTTTGTTAACCTGCCCACAACAACCATGATGGAATCATGTTGTATCACTGCCTTCAGCAACCTTGTGATGAAGTGCATGGAAATGACCTCCCATTTCCACTCTAGAATCAAGATCGATTGTAGCAGCCCAATTGGATGATTAAAATCTACCTTTACTCACTGACAATCAAAACACCTAGCTGCAAAAATCTGTTACATTCATCTTCAGATTCGTCCAATAATAATATCTCTTCATTGTAGTAAATTTCTTCTAATAACATGGGTGACCTAAATAAGGTTTACCATGAAACTCCCTCAATATCACCTTCTTGAGATCACTATTATCTGATAGATATATCCTATCTCTGAATCTTACGAATCCATTAGTGTTATATGGAATTTTCATCTATGGATAAACACATTTTGCCTAGGTGGGTGACTACCCCTAGAACAATAGAAAGAAAGTAGTTTAACCTTTTCTCATAGAAGATAGATGAGATGGAGGAACTTACATGTAACCTTTCACTTCCTAGCTCTCTTTTGAATCGCTCCCGTCACTCCCACTTGAACTAAATCCGCTCAAAAGGTACTTGTATCAAAAGAAACAAAAACAAGAAATGATCAAAGCATACATGACCTATCTACAGTAAAAAAATGGAATCGAAGACATTGAAACGCATAATCATCACAGATGTGAACAATCATTTGAGAAAAGTAATAATCTCTCTATTAATGTAGAAGGAAGAGTATCACCCAATACAGCTCGATCCCGTGCCACTCCTCCAGCTTCAGTCCAACCTTTGCCACATCAAAAGCACACAACTCCAGCAACAAAACATTGCTTAACATAAACTCAATCCTCAAACCAACATAATTTCCCTACAAACTTCAGATTCTACCCCCCTGATCACTATGATGAGTGCTCAATTTATAGGAAATGGAGGTGGTTTTGTTATAAATGAGGGTATTTAATGGCCTTCCAAAATCGAAGTTAGTTTCCATGGAGAAAGGGATGAGACAATAGGAGGTTAATGGATCCTTAGCCTATCTAATTTTGAGCTCATAGGAGGAGATAAGAGATGGGAACCTTCTAGAATCATCTAGAATGGAGGAATATTCACAGAACCCTATGCAAATTTCTATCAATCTCGACAGCACAGGGTAAAGAGGGCCTAAGTGCACTACAGTGCAGGCCACAGTGGGCCTGCTTGCTCTACAATGCACTATCTTAAGGCTTGGGTTGTGCTGGTGTCCCAAGGAGGCATTTCAAGAAGGCTTCAGGCCATGAAACTTTCATAGAAGGAAGCATTCAATGAGTTGACTTGTCTAGGGCATGTAATAACTGAATTAGGGTTTTATGAGCCCTAAACGTATTGATCTCAATGTCGAGAGTGATGTGCCCAAATAGACCTATAACAGTTTCCCCCTAAAGCGTGATGTTGAAAATGAAAATGTCGAGTGATATGCTTTACGATGTGATGGAGAGGAACTGAAGCAGACAATGACTTGCATCGATTGCAATACATTACATCATGATATTTTGAATTTTTTTGTGAATTGCTGAGGGAAGGCATACCCGTACTCAGCATATAAACTTTTCATTACATGTACATAGATAATTCCCTACAGATATAGACCCATGATGGAATGACCACTTGTGCAAACCCATTGTACAGATGATTTAGTACTTTCCTGAAATCGCAGCCTGGATGGATGAATCTAGATCCGAGGTCTTCTATCTTGTCCAATCATTTGCTTGGGTATGAGTCTAACCATGTGAATATGTGACCTGAAGTCAAACATGGGAAGACACCATCTGATTACCAGCCAATGATGTAAGTCATTAACAGACGCGAGAGAGACCACCAATAATGATAATTATTCTCAAGGTACTACAGTGCATTCTCCATGGTGCGAATAAATGTTTTGATGTCGAACTCCATACAAAATCTTTCAGTCAAAGGCAGGTAATGTCAACCTGTTTCTGGAACTAAGAAACTTGCCATTGATGTATGCAAGCCCCAAGGCACTGGAAGCTTGTTTCTAAGTCAACTTCTTGGATAATGTGCTGATGTTGACAAGAAGTGACTTGTCATAGGAGGGCCTTGATGTATCCCACATCAATGATATGAAATGAGTGTAATGATTTTGGAGACGGAATGTGACTAACGACACAAGGTTCAGGAATGGTGGTCATAAAAATGAAGGTTTATGAGTATTGCAAAGGATGAGCTTACTTAGTTACTTCTCTTGAACATGTAGGCGACACTAAATGAATTGGCAGCATTGACACAAAACCAAAGTGATGGATGGTCTGATAGACCATAAGTATGATAACCATCAAGCAGATAACCCAACCCAAATAGTCATGGATATGAAGTGAAAGTGTCATGTTCAAGAGTGACTTGCTACCATAAAGTGATTTATCCATTTTCCCATTTTTCCCAGTCATTCTTGACGAGCGCCTCTTTTGTTTTTAACAAGATTGAGGAGGATAACATATGCTTGTAGTATAATTCCTCCCTTACGGTGAATCCATCGCTATGTTATGTTTTGATGAGCCTAGCGAAGGTGAAACTTGGTCTTGTCATGATGGAAAAGTTTGTCGCTATTTGATGTTTTAACGAGTTTAACGACAATGAGAACTCAGTCCTTTTCATGTTTAGAGAGTCTGAAAAGGGACAAAAAGGAAACTCCACAAGTTCTTTTTCGTAAGTTTGTCTCTCAAGTCCAAAAGCATATAATAATACAAGAGAGAACCTATTAACAGTGTTTAATCAATGTATTACTTTTTCATAAATAACCTATCTCAGTCCCGAAAAGGGTTAAACTTATACAAAGTAGATGTCATTTCCAATCAATTAATGAGTTAAAAGGACAAGCGCTCGATAATATTTTCATATTTCGAGAGTCTGAAAAGAGCTTAAAGAGGACTCCACTTAGAGGAATGAGTGGGGTCTAGGATAGAAACTAGTTTTGGTGATCTTGGAACTTCTCAAAACATGTTCATTTATGTGAGGAGGATGGCTAATAAGACCACTCATTGCAATTGTTCCTCAAAAAGTGTAAGACAACCAAGTGAAAGTGTATGATCGACCAAGCAGATAGTGATGATGGAAGGAGAAAAAACAAGGCTCATCTAATGAAAGAGGCTGATAGAATGGAAATCACGAGGGTTAAAATGGAGATGGGTTCATTTTTATACAATATTGAACCATATGGAACTATGGTTGGATTCAGTTTCATGTTTACACAAGCTTGAAATGAAAAACAATGCTCGGATTCAGTTTCATTTTTGCACAAGCTTGAAACAAGAAAAAACTATGCTTGAGATTGGTTTACATGTTCCCAGCATGATGACTCAATTCTAGGTGCATGCCCCCCAAGCTTCATTACATTCACCTAAGTAGACTACTCGTGGCTATTAGGTGGATGGAATGAAGGTTCATTTATGAGATCAAGTGAAAGACTCGACTGGGAGTTTACGAGATCTACTCAAAAATGTGAATTGGAACTTTGCTCTAAGGCACCTTGTTTCATTTTTTAATAAGCTTGACGCAAGGCAAGGAACTCTGCTCAGATTCCTTGTTCCATTTTTTAATGAGCTTGACACAAGACAAGGAACTAATCTCTGGGACTTGTTTCATTTTTTAATGAGGTTGACATAGTAGAAAAACTATCCTGATATTCCTTGTTTCATTTTTTAACGAGCTTGACACAAGACAAGGAACTATGCTCATACCCTTTGTTTCATTTTTTAATGAGGTTGACACAAGACCGCGAACTATCCTCATATTCCTTGTTTCATTTTTTAACGAGCTTGACACGAGACAAGGAACTATGCTCATGCCCTTTGTTTAATTTTTAAATGAGGTTGACACAATATAAGGAACTATCCTCATGGACCTATTTCATTTTTTAATGAGGTTGACATAGTAAAAGAACTATCCTCATATTCCTTGTTTCATTTTTTAATGAGATTGACACAAGACAAGGAACTATGCTCATACCCTTTGTTTCATTTTTTAACGAGGTTGACACAAGACCAGGA
This sequence comes from Pinus tabuliformis, assembly GCA_031772625.1. Taxonomy (NCBI): domain Eukaryota; kingdom Viridiplantae; phylum Streptophyta; class Pinopsida; order Pinales; family Pinaceae; genus Pinus; species Pinus tabuliformis. The sequence continues at coordinate 291,171,348 of CM062820.1, forward strand.
ACTATCCTCATATTCCTTGATCATGACTCATAAGAGGTCATGACTTCCAAGAGGTTCTCATTATATGGGAGAAAAATGCTCTGGAAGGGATACGTAGCAAGGAATCCATTAGAGAGATCTAGTTCCAATGCCTCTAGTACATAATGCACACCATCATGGAATTGATCATTAGTTGATGAAGGCAAGGAGCAGGTTACCACATAATTGACCGTGGCAGGTAAGATACCATTGGGACAAAAGGACCATTTAGGGAAGATGGTTGATTGGAAGCCATATTTGGACAAGGAAATGAAAGATGGTCAACGATGGCAATTCTGCCTTCATGCAGGAAACACATCACTCGAAAGAGTGTTGAAACAATATCTCCCATGTCACAAACATAGTCATGCCCAAAAAGTAAATTGTAATCTAAAGGGGCTGGGACTACCATCACATTGACATAAACAATTTTTCCTCCCAAAGTAATAGGCAACTAAGCAAGGATCCCCAATGGTTAACTAGTTCCTCTATTAAAAAGCCAACAGATTTTGGGTAACAGGCACAAGTGGCGGTGAACTGAGTGATAGGAAACTAAGCAAGGATCCCCAATGGTTAACTAGTTCCTCTATTAAAAAGCCAACAGATTTTGGGTAACAGGCACAAGTGGCGGTGAACTGAGTGCTTTCCAAGTAGTGGAGGAAAGGATACTCATAGATGCACCTTCATCTATAATAGTGTCAGATACAATCATATTATAAACCTGTACTATGATTTGGAAAGGCACATAAGAAGGAAGACGACATCCTGCCAGTCGATTCCAATCAAAGGAAGTGATTAGACTACTTGGAGGGGTTACCGTAAAAACAAGAGAATTACACCCTAAAGTTATGAGAATTGGATGATTTTCTTCTTGTCATGATGGAGCAAGAGTTTACCTCCAAGCTCATTGGAATTTGAAGAAACAAAAAGAAAGTTAGTGGTATCATACTCACTCTCTACGGGAAAGGTACGATTAACTGAAGGTGAAATCGAGTCAACTGTTTGCTTGCCCTATGATTGGTTAGGTATAGACTCATGGGATTCTCATTTAGAGAGAGTGGGTTTGACCGACGGTTGATTTGGGTCAGTCACTTCATAAACTAGTGAAGGATTAAGGTAGAGTCTCCTATAACCAGATGGAATTCATTGCGGAGAAGCAGGATGGTTATCCAACACTTTTTGGGCATCATCTAGTTAGGAAAAAAGGTGAATGGGATGATCCCTTCGCATAACCTATAGGGAAACTTAATTTTACCCTTCTTTCCATGAACTTTACTACCACTAGTTGATTGTGTGTCACTAGCATGATCTACAGAAGTTGATGACACAAGATGATGCGAACAAGAAGACCATTCTTCTAATATTTGAGCAATACCAGAATAGGTTCGAAGAAGATGGTCTCCTGTAAAACATTTACAAGGATATCGAATTTTGTGGTGCTCATTAGAATTTACATTTGAAGCAATGGTGGCTAGGTTTCCCCTCTACTTATTTTTCTTCTTCTTCTTATCCATCTGGTTACTAGTATCAATACTTTCACCAAGAAAAGAGGAATAAGGGGAGGAAGAAACAACCGACGAAGAAGGTAAAGTGTCAACTTTAGGATCAACAAGAGGTTGATTTTGTCCAGTTGTAAGAATATTCAGTTGCGGGGCCAAGGAGGTTGAAAACAACCATACTAGCAAGCTGATGGTAAGTCTTGGAGGGGACAATGTAGCCATATAAGGAGCATCAATATTTCTAAAAGGAGGAAAAGGACTAGGATTCCCATCAAAAGGAATTCCTTGGTCGGTAGAATCCAAAGTTGTTTCCATATGTTTCAACCTAAGATCAACTAAGGAGCGACGTGCAGGATGTTATCCACGGTCAATTAATTTATTTTAATCAAAACAACATAACAAAAGAAAAGACAAATAATCTAGGCAAAAGGATTACCAAGCATCTGTGAACTGCAATATACTACCTCAGTAAACCAAGGACTTAACATACGTGCAGGAAATCTCCCCAATGTTGTGTTCGGTGTATCACAGTGTACAAGGCGGCCGACTCCGTTACCTAAGGATGGATAGAAACCTAATGTAGTTCTCGCATATATACCCGAAAGTACGTGGAGGCCCAATCCATGTTAGCATCATCTAATGTGAAACCGCACAATGAGAGCATTCCTTTATACTTTTTGTACTATAACACCACCCTATATACCCGAATGTACGTTGATGAGATACGATATACTTACATACGTGGAATGAGGTATCACACTCAGAATGTATCGCAGACAATTAATGACAGCTGCTATGTTTTACTATGCCAAAACACATCTTTATCCTAGACCCTCTAAATGTTATACGTTAAGTGACAATGCTCCATTAGGTTAATTGAGATAAATTTTAAGTTGATCTTGTTTAAGAGTTTGTTTTTTAGGTTCACCGCGTGATGTTTTTGAAATTCCTAGGATGCAACTATGATGAGAAACATTCTTTTCATTTTATTTGAACAATGAAAACCTTAACTACAAGGGATAGAGCAATCAAAATGTTTAATCAAAGAGCATAGAGCACATCTAATGCAACTTTCCATATACTATTCCTACAAGCACACACAAACCTCTATATGCATAGTGCAATGTTTTCTTTTCATTTCCCTTAATTTTTAGATGAAAAAAAGGAAACTAAATGCTCATACAATCAATCAATACTTTTCGTAAGAAATGAAGACTTTACGACAATTCCTTTTTTAAAGAAATGAAGACTTTACGACACTTCCTTTCCAGAAAAGATTAATCGACTATAAGCTAACTTTGACAATGAATTGATATTGATAAAGAAATCATTTAAGAAACACTAAATAGTCAAGGTCAAAGTAGGGCTAGGAGGAGAAATACAACTTGATTTCAGAATAAAAAAAATCATTGATCTTTCAGCAAACAACAAGAGAAGAAACCTTGGAAAAATTAGAACAAAAGAGGGTTTTTTAGCCTAAGAGGAATTAGCGCAGGCTAGAGAGGGAGACAATGCGCTGCAATACACTATCTCTAAGGAAGGGGCTGCTCTGTAGTGTACTGTCTCAAGACCAACACTACGCTAGTGATAGAGAGTCAAATCAAGAGACATTCAAGCACAATTTTTGACTAAAAACAATTCAAAAATACTGAAATAAGATCACTAATCAAGAAAATTCTACTAGGGTGTAATATGATGAGGTTAAGCCACCAAGAATGACATTCATTCCCCAATATGGTCACCAATTTGTTATATGGAATTTGAATCTATGGATAAACACATTTTCCCTAGCTGGGTGAGTACACCTAGAACAATAGAAATAAAGTAGTTTAACCTTCTCTTATAGAAGATAGATGAGATGGGGGAACTTACTTGTAACCTTTCACTTCCTAGATCTCTTTTGAATCACTCGCATCACTCCCACTTGAACTAAATTTGCTCAAAAGGTATTTGTATCAAGATGAACAGAAACAAGAAACGATCAAAGCATACATGATCTATCTACTATAAAACAATGGAATCGAAGACATTGAAACACATAATCATCACAGATATTAACAATCATATGAGAAAAGGCATAAGCTCTTTATTAATTTAGAAGGAAGAGTATCACCCAATACAGTTTGATTCTGTGCCACTCCTCTAGCTTTACCCAACCTTTGCCACATCAAAAGCACACAACTCCAGCAACATAACATTTCTTAACATAAAGTCAATCCTCAAACGAACAAAATTTCCTTACAAACTTCAGATTCTATCCCCCTCATCACTATGATGAGTGCTCAATTTATAGGAAATGGAGGTGGTTTTGTCATAAATGATGGTATTGAATGGCCTGAAACCTTTTTCCCTTTACCTTTGATGTACCTGTTCTCAAAATAAAACTCACTGATCATGGCCAACCATATAGCATGTCAGGTATTCAGATTCAGTTGTTCAAACACATACCTTAACACAATTTGACTTCTCATCAGTACAAACCTCCTTCCAAGACAATAGGGCCTCCACATCTTCAGTTCATTTATGATTGTTACTAAATCAAGATCATGTGTCACGTATTTCTTCTCATTCTCATTTAGGTTATGTGACTCATAGCATTCCACATATCCATCCTATATAAGGAATCCACCAAGTCCTCTCTTGCACGAATTTGTACATACTACAAAATCCTTGTCTAGATCTGCAATCTGTAGCATTCGTGCATGTGTCGAGAACTACTTGATCTGCTCAAAACTAGCCTCACACTCCTTTGTACATTTGAAATTCTTACCTTTCCTTTGCAATGATGTGATAGGATAAGGAATCTGTGAGAATTTCCCAACGAACCTGCTATAATAGCCTGACAACGCCATGAAAAGTCTCACCTCATCTACATTCTTAGGAGATACCCACTCCATGATGGCCCTTATACTTTATTGATCTACTTCAATGCCCCCCTTAGATACAACATGTCCCAAGTAATGCACCTTAGTCTTAAAGAAAATACACTTGTTGAGCTTAGCATACAACTAATGCTCCCTCAACAACCTCAACATTGCTACTAAATGTTCAACATGCTCTTCTTGATTTTTAGAATATACCAGTATATCATTCATGAACATAATAACAAACTTATCCAAATACAGACACAACACATTATTCATCAATCACATAAATGTAGTTGGATCACTAGTGAAACCAAATGGAACTACGAAAAACTCATAATGCCCATACCTAGTCCTGAACACAGTCTTGTAAATGTCCTCGTCTTTTATGCATACTTGATGGTATCCCGATCTCAAATTGATCTTTAAGAACATTGCTGCTCGCTTCAGCAGATCGAGCAAGTCATCAATCCTTGGCAGCGGGGACCTATTCTTGATGGTCACTTTTTTCAACTACGTGTAGTCAATGCACAATCTGATAATTCCATCTTTCTTCTTCACTAATAACACCAGTGCACCCCAAGGCGATACACTTGGGCTAATGTATCCCTCATCTAACATTTCCTTAAAATACAAATTCAAATCAACCAACTCATGTGTGCTCATCTTGTAAGGTGCTTTTGATGCTAGAGTTTCCCTTAGCACTAACTCCATAGAAAAGTCTACCTTCCTATGAGGTGGCAACTCTAAAATATCCTCTAAAAATACATCTTTAAACTATTGAAAAACTAGGTACCTACTCAACACATCTGCATCCTCAACCTCCTTACCCTTGTCACTAGAAATTTGTACTTCAAATAACATACACCATTCCCTACAACTACACTTTGCTTATATAGTTGTCACCATCCTAACTGATGTGGCTTTCTTCTTACCCTGCAGGACTTTTGGTTATCCATTGTCATCAACACACTGAGTGGCTTTATCATAACAATTTACCTTGGTTCTATGAAGATACAATCAAACCATGCCAAAAAACATACTGTATGATCCCAACAGTAATACATTTAGGTGTGTTATGGTAGCCATACCACTCAAGTCAAATGCGCAAGCTCTTACCCACTCATGAACTCCCTTCTTCGTACCTGTAGCCAACTACACTAACCAAGATTGTTCATGAAACTCCTTACTCAAACCACACTTATCCACCAAGTCAGGACTAACATAGCTATAATTAGATCTAGGGTCAATCAAAATAGAAATAACTTGATCACAAATCTTACCGTCCATCTCAATGATAGATTCTTGATGGTCTGTCTGCCTATTTTCCACTATTTCATAGATATAAGGAATGCCCTGCCCTACATCCCCAACACTCTATGCCTCCTATGCACTATATACCTGAGGCCTACCACCCTAGTTCTATGGACAAACTCGCTTAAGGCGTTCCTTTCCATATGCCCAACACTCCAATCAATGAGTCCCAACACATATATGTTGCTACTATGGCTAATCCCCATATCTAGCTACATTAAATCTCTTTTGTGGTGCCACATTCTCTTTCTCATCTGCATGTTGAGGCCTTGTCCTCTTAGGCTACCATTTTCCTTTACCTTTTTCTTTCCCTTTCCATCCTTGCTGAGATTCATTCTTATGCTTTGAGTACTCATAGTAATGCCTCAATTTCCTGATAACTTCCTCAAGTGACCAAGGCTAATCATACCCAATTTGATCTCTAAATTCTAATGGAAAACCACTGACAAATCATTGAACTTTAGCCTTCTCATCAGTAAGATATGGTACATACCTTAATAACTCCAGAAAATTGGTTGTGTATTTTTCATATATCATTGATCCCATCTTTAGCTCATAGAATTCCTTGGCCTTACTTCCGTAGAACCTCTATGACAAGTACATCTTCCTAAAAGGCCTCTTGAACTCCTGCCAACTCAAATCATCTATCTTCATGTCTTTGACCCACTCAACCTATTCCCACCAAATGTATACTTTACCTTTCAAGTTGAATATCACTATTATAGCCTTCATGTTATCTGTGTAATCATGGAACTCAAATAAATTTTCCATCCCAAGTATCCAAGCCTCAGCATTTCTGGATTCTTCACATCTCCATCAAAAGTAGGTGGTTTCTCTTTATTAAACTCATTGGGTAAGTATCCATTATCATCCTTCTTATAAGGATGATAGCAATGATTATCATGATGTCTATCAAAACCAGAACTAGAATAGTACTTGTATCCATCGCCTCTCCTATCCAGAGTATCCAACAACCTTCCATATCTTACCATATCAGATCTATCCAACCTGTGTCTACCGGGAGACCTACTACCATATTCTCCATTAGTTCTATTCTCTATCCATCGTTGATCCAAAGTGGTCCTTGTTGCTACAAGTCTAGAAAACTCTAAAGGAGTATAGCATTAACCTTTGCTTCCTTCTCTTGCACCTGTATGATTCGGTCATTTTCTGCCTTACAACTACTTACCTCTTCCTTCAATCTTCTCAATGTGTCTGCCAAATCAGAAGAGTGCACCACACCACATTTCCTATCTAATTCATAGGGAGATTCTATGTAGTCTACCACCTTGGTAGCCATTGGTCTCTTTTCTACAATGCATAATATGTCAAATAAACCAAATCACAACAAATCAATGTACCTTAGCATAATTCAGGGAGGATACCTTCTCTACAAGATTGTTGACACCTAATCATTAGGATTGGGTGAACAAAATGTAAATAAATAAATAAGTAATGTGAATAGTCATCGAGAGATGAAGTGAATAGTCTCTCCGTCATGTATATAATGAAGACCAACCTGAAGGAATAGACATAAAAATCAATTTTGTTTTTAGGAGTTACTGCCTGGCCTGACATGGTATCAGAGCCAGCTCCCAAAATTAAGTTTTGTGTAACTCCTGGTGTTAGCTTCTGCCTATTTTCTACCTTGCATACAAAACTCTGCTCTCTACTCTCCATTTAAAAGTGTTGCCCATATAAACGTTGTGGTGTTAGTGCCTGAAATTTTCTCTCAAGCCCACCTGTACGCTTGTCTGCTACACTGCTCGATACCTTCCTTCAACCATTGACTGTGCCCTCTAGCTCCTTGGACTGTTCATAATTGTCCTCCCTGCGATCATTGTTGGCACGCTTTTTTCTTGGGTGTAACGTCTCTCTATTTTATAGAAGAATAGCATTGAATCTATATGATGAACACCCATCTCCCACAAAGAAATGCCCTGCTCCACGAATTCACTCATTTCATACAATCAGCATAAGGTTTTTTGCTCACAAACAGGGAGTGAAACAAAAGAAGTCCAGCAAGCGTTGGTATCTATGGTATCAGCGTTGATTTTCATTTTTAAATCTGTGATGGCATATGTGTTGAGGCCTAAAGTTTGAATGTTGCATGTAATATGATTGACGCTACCTATTATAAGTCAATGTATAAGTTAATACACAGTTCTTATATTACACTGAACGCTGGAGGTCTAGTTTCTTGAATGCATTGTATAGTTTTTGGTATTGAATGAAGAATGTTTCTTCCATAATTATTCCATAAGTATTCCTGTTTTGAAGAACGTTTCTTCCATAAGTATTCTTGGGAAATTAGTGTACGTGCTGAGGGTAACGACTCTGTACCTACCTGCACTTTATGGAGCGGAATACACACAACTGTAATCATTGAGACTACCAATTTCTCGGCCCTGTGTGCCTTCGTGGATCACGTTTCCCAGAAAGTCATTGTGTCCAAAGATAACAAGAACGAGCACATGTGCCTCCGTTGCCTAGAGGGTTAGAATGTTATTTTGGATATGTAAAAAGTTAGAATGTTATTTTGGATCTGTAAAAAGTTAGAGTGATATTTTGGATCTGTAAAAACTTAACGTGAGGAAAAGTGAAAGTCTGAACTGATATATCGACATTATATCACGCGCTACAAAGGGACCATAAAAAATGAAATAAAATAAATAAAAAATAAAAAAATTGATAAGGAAGAGATTTGAAATTTTTTTGAGAGTGCATACCTGATCTGAATATTTCTTTGGGAAATGTTTTATATTTTCATTAAAGACAAAGATAGTACAAAGCCCTATATGGAGAGAATGCTCCTTTAAATTGTAATTTTTTTAAAAAATTACCACCAGAAGTACAATTTTACTGTATATTGGCAGAAGTATTTTTCTATCAGCAGAAGTATTTTTTACAGAATGCATTCAATCATATCCATGGTGGGAATAGTTCTCACTAGCAAGGAGAACTATCTTGAATGGTCCCAGATGATAAAACACACCCTCATTTTCAATGAGTTGTGGAAAGGAGTGTGCATTGGAGATGGAGAAAAAGAGCCAGAATAGCCTACATCAGACAAAGAGCTCGCCATTTGGGAAAATAAGAACAACAAATCTTATGCATTAATCCCAGCATCTGTAAATGAAGAGGTGAGTCGCCACATTTCACCATTTTCAACTGTTTTCAAAGCCTTTCAAAAGTTGAAAGAACTCTATGACTCACATTCTGAACTTGAAGTTGTTCAACTCATGATTAAACTCTTAACTCTTGAACTATAAATTAATGATCCTCTTGCTCTTGCATCTAAAGTAAAGTCTATAATGCATGATATCAAATCCACTAAGGTTGAACTAGATATTCCTCTTATCGCTTTTCTCAAGGCACTTTATCCTACTTACTCCAATTATCTTGAGTCATTGCAAGCAAATGGAAATCTCAAAGATATCACCTTTGACTCTCTTGTGAAAAAGTTTCTTGAAAGAGAGAAAAGTTTTGGAAAGAAGACAACCCCTAAATCTTCTAAAGAGGTTGTGTGCCTTGCTCATAAAGAAAAGAATCCTGCTAAATATTCTTCCAAAGGAAGAAGTGGTTGAAGAGGAAGAGGAAGATATTTCAGAGGCAGGGGGGTAGACACTCTCAAGGAGAAAAGGCAGATTTGCACTGCATACACTGCAAAAGAAATGGATCACATGATGCCTCTACATGCAAGTTACCATGGGACAAAATTGAGCAGCAAAGAAACCAACAGAATGGTAAAACTGATGATAAAGACAAAGGTAAAGCACCTAAATCCACTCACTATGTTGTGGCACAATGTAATATTGGAGTAAATGAAGATTTATTTAATGTTTCACTTGCTTCTTAGAAAAATGATTTGTTGCTTGACTCAAGAGCAACTTTCCACATGACTCATAGAAAAGATTTTTTTGAAGAATTTACTGACAATGTTGATGGAGTAGTATACTTTGCAAACCAATCAAAAATCAAGCCATCAAGGCTTGGCACAATTTGGCTTAAACTGCCTAGTCTTCTAGACTTTCTTCTGCATCATGTTCTATATCTCCCACAACTCAAGAGAAACTTGCTATCCTTGGTCCACATCCGCCAGCAAATTCACTCCATTCATATGTTTGATGGCAAGCTTGAGGTAAGAAAAGCATCTAACCACTCACTTGTTATGAGGGGAATGGAAGAAGAAAGGCTTCTCAAGCTGTAAGGAACCTCTGCTTGTGCACAACATTTCTCATATAATTCTCATTATGAAGAAGGTACACTTCCATCAAGTTTATTATGGCATGCTAGATTTGGACATTTTAACTATGACATCCTCTTCTTGTTGAAGAAAAATGGTGTTGTTGGTTTGCCTACAATTCCTAGGATACTTAAGCAATGTGATGCTTGCATTCTAGGAAAGCATAGCAAATAGTCTTTTCATGATTCACATTCAAGAGCACATAGAAAACTTGAACTAATTCATTCAGATTTATGTGGTCCAATGCTTGTTCCTTCTGCAAATGGAAATAAATATATGATGACATTTATTGATGACTACACCAGAATGTGTTGGGTTTATTTATTGAAGAAGAAATTTGATGCTTTTCAAACATTCAAGAATTTTCATAAATGGATTGAAAATGATGCACAATCTCATATTGGGTCTATTCACACTGATAATGGAAAAGAATACACATCAAATGAATTTGAAAACTATCTTCGCCAACATGGGATGAACCGTCAAACAACTGTGCCTTACAATCCCCAACAGAATGGTGTAGCTAAAAGAATGAATAGGACAATCTTAAATATGGTACGATCCATGCTCTTCTTCAGAAATGTAAAGATAATGTTTTGGGATGATTCTGTTCTATGTGCTGCATATATAAAGAATAGATGTCCATCTAATGCTATTAGAAACAAGACTCCATATGAAATGTGGTATGGACATGTTCCTTCGGTAAAGCATCTTAGGGTCTTTGGTTCCACCTGTTATGCCTTGATACCAAAGGTACATAGAAACAAACTTGGTGCAAGAAGTTGTAAGTGTATCTTCCTAGGGTATTCAAACACTTCCAAAGCATATCGTCTCTATGATGAAGTAAATAAAAAGTTTGTTGTATCTAGAGATGTAATTTTTCTTGAATCATCCAAAACTGACAATGTTGTGGAGTGGCAACTTGATCGCTTGGATAGATTCGCAAAAGAAAAATCATTTAAGAAATTTGATAATCAAATTCCACATATTGAAGGGGGGATTCCTATGCTAGATCAGCATGTGGAATCTTCTTCTGAAGAACACTCTCCCCCACATGAAAATCCAACAACAGATGATGCTTTAAGTGATGTGATTGATAGAATTGGGAGACTCAATCTTGATCTAGTCCTGAATCAATCAATGAAGTAGTCTGGACCATCTGAGAAAGGTCCCCCAAAGTGGCTAACAAAGACACTTGAAAGTGTTCATCTTGATGAGATTGGAAAGATAGGAACTAGAAATTCAAACTGGCAAAATGGAGGTGATGTAGATGACTCTAATTCACCTGTTGATATGGATGTTTATTATGATTGTGTATTGAACTTATCTACATATTTTGAACCAATTTCCTTCAAAGAAGCTACTTCTCATGATGAATGGAAAGAAGCGATGCAAAAGGAGTATGATGCCCTCATAAAGAATGACAGTTGGAAGATGGTTGATCCTACATTAGGAACCAAACCAATTCGCTGCAAATGGGTCTACAAGAACAAGTGTAAAGCTAATGGCTCACTCGACAAGCGCAAAGCTAGGCTTGTGGCAAAAGGTTTTGCACAGAAGGAAAGGGTCGATTATGAGGAGACTTTTTCCCCCACAGGAAAATGGGCTACCATCCGAACACTCTTTGCCCTAGCAGCTCAGAACGGTTGGAAAGTCCATCAAATGGATGTAAAAACTACGTTCTTCAATGGAGCTCTAAAAGAGAATGTTTTTATGTCCCATCCTAAAGGATTTTCTATGAAAGGACATGAACATAAACTATGCAAACTAGTGAAGTCCTTGTATGGCCTCAAACAAGAACCGCGAGCCTGGTATGAAAAACTAATTGAGCACATTCTGAAACTTAATTGCAAACATTATGATCTTGATGATGCAACTTTATTTGTCAAGAAAGTTGGAAAAACAGTTGTATATCTTGTGTTATATGTAGATGATTTTTAATGACATGGAACAATGAAAGCTACATTGCATCCATAAAGAAGGATTGGGGAAAAGTTTTGAAATGACTGATTTGGGCTATGTCCATTACTATCTTGGTATTGAAGTAACCCAACATCCAAAGTCCATATTTCTTTCTCAAAAGAAATACATTGGAGATCTGTTGAACAGGTTTGGCATGACAGAGTGCAATCCTTTTACTACTCCAATGGAACAAAACTTAAAGGTCACATCTACTAAAGGAAAATAATTTTAGGATTCAACAAAGTATAGATAGCTTATAAGAAGTCTCAACTACCTAACTACTACCAAACTAGACATTTCATTCGCTGTTGGAATCCTCTCTGGGTTTATGCAAAAGCCTTGTGAGGGACATTGGTCTGCTACAAAAATAGTTCTAAGGTACTTGAAGGGAAGTCAAGACTTTGGAATCAAGTATACATAGGTGGACAACTTCAACTTGATTGGATACTTTGATTCAGACTTTGATGGAGACAAAGAAACTAGGGTATCTACTTCAGGATATACTATGAGTCTTGGATCTAGAGCTGTCTCCTAGAGATCATGCAAACAATCAGTTCTAGTAGATTCCACAATAGAAGCAGAATACATGGTAGCGGCTAAATCAACAAAAGAAATTGTGTGGCTCAGGAAAGTTCTTGAAGATTTGCAGGTAAAACAAGTACAATCAACTCCACTCATGATTGAAAATACCTCTGCAATAAAGTTGGCCAAGAACCCAAAGTTCCATGATCGAACGAAGCACATCAATAGTAAATATCATCTGATCTGACATCACGTTGAGGCCAAAACAAGCCATCTCCGTCATTGTTCCACTAATGAGCAAGTTGTAGACATCTTCACCAAAGCGCTTGGAAAAGAAAAACTTGAATGATTCAGAATGATGCTTGGACTCACCAACATCCCTTTAGATTAAGGGGGGAAATGTTGACACCTAATCATCAGGATTGGGTGAACAAAATGTTAATGTGAACAGTCATCGGGAGATGAAGTGAATATTCTCTTCTTCATGTATGTAATGAAGACCAACCTGAAGGAATAGACATACGATTCATTTTGTTTTGAGGAGTTACTGCCTGGCCTAACAAAGATCAAAAAATAAACATGATACATGTATATCATAAACATAACAACATATAGACATACACAAATAGTTGTATCAACACATAAACATCACTCTAGTTAGGATCCAATCATCAATGCAACGCCATATCAATAATGCATTATATGACCTCATGCATGACAACAACCATTACTCCATTGTACACATTTCCACATACAACCATCAACATGCATAAGAAATGCCTAATCAACTACAGATACGCATAAAGGCATGTATTTGAGCATAAGCGATCAATTCTTGTAATCAACCTACAAGTCTGATACATGTAATCAAACCTACAAGAATGTAGCCTAACATACAAGGATGTGAGTATACAACATAAAATCAACATGTAAGTGACCTATAACAATATGTAACCAGTCATATAGTCATGACGATGCATTCCAAAAAATCAACATCGAATTCTCCATGACAACATTACTACAACCATAATCAATCATCAAGCAAATGTAACAAGCACATGGAAAGCAAGAGTAGGAGGCACAAATTCAACTGACATGCATGCATGACCAACACACACCACCCATCTAGTCTGAGGGTTGAACCATGCTCTGATAGCACTCTGTAACACCCTCCTCACACATCTACCTAAGTAACCAGCCAACCGAGGTAAACATGCGACGAGAGGCTACTATGATTGGATTCAACCTCCTATGTGACCTTAAGGAAGTGGAATCGACAAAACACCTCAGCCAACCTATCCATATTAGAAATGGAAACCTCATGAGACATGTCAGCCACTCAGACATCCTATCCCTAGGTCCCCTAATGTTTTGTACATCTTAAGCCTCAATCACTCCCATGCTATAGTCATGATAACGTCCAGAAACCCTAAGTCACTCTCACAGGCTTTTCTCCCAGTGTCCAAGGACTCAATTTTGTAGTGTATGCCAGCCAACTGGAGATTCGAGCCACTTTTTCAGGCTTACAGCCTAGGTCACTGCCCATATGGAATGATAACTTAGGACCAGTAAAGAACAAGTAAAAAATGATGCAAAATCAATAAGTTAAACAAGACCTTAATCAAATCCCTACTAGCCATGGCAGGCATTTTGCAAACATGTTGCAAGCTTGTAATCTACAAGTGTAACTAATAGAATTAAACATAGGGATCTCTTACTTATCTAAGAATTGCTAAGAACCATTGTTCCCTCATGTCATTTGCTGCATTATCATCTATTAGGCCATAGATACATTATCCATTCATTTACAAGTAAAAACATGCTAAGATCCATACATATATTATTTTATAAAACACGCATATAACCAACACAATAAAAACATAAACACTCATGAAATTATAGGAATATACACCACATATAACCCATGAAAACACTCATAGAAATACAAGGAGACATAACCTTTCATTAATGATGCAAAAACAAAACCTGGGATGGGACTTCCACGTTCCACCTGACCATAGAATGACTAAGCAAAAGCTCTCTTTAGCCATTCACCCATGTGCCATATTCCAATCATGAATGTAGGACTCACACCGAAAGAACCAACCACGACATACGAGGCTAAACCACCTTGCCCTCATAAATATAAACCAAGCTTTACATAATCCCTCCCAAATCACTAGGCCAACAAAATGAACACATCATAGCAGGCTTTATTCTGATATCCATCCAATCACTAGGCTAGATAAGCATGGATGCCACCAGATTTCTCCACCTACACTGGGAAGAATTGTTTTGCCTCCTATTCTCTAAGGCTTTACACAATCCAAACCCAATCACTAGGCCCTAAACCAAGAGAGACTCTTCAAGCTATACCACATATCCCAACCCATGATTACTAGGCTCGAAGGAGAGAAAACCACCTCTTGGCTTTACCATATATCCTACCATTCATCGGCAACGATTCCTAGGCCCACCGAGGCAACACAATCCTAGCTTTACTGTAACCCATAGTCTAGCTCAAGGGTCACTAAGCCAGTGGATTTACCGTGACCTACAGTCTGGTTCAAGGACCACTAGGACATGTTCTCTATCATTCAGAGATCCACCCCACTCAGCTTCAAATCCATACAATAATCCAACTCAACCAAAACATAAGAACCCTATCAAACCATGGCTATCCAAAAATGGAAAGGATAGGCTGAAAACAATATTACACCTAGAAAAACCCATGACATGATAGAAAAGAACCACATGCAATACCATGCATGCCAAATATAGCAAGGAAAATACACATGCAAATCGATACCTACAAAGAATCCTGTTATAGCGAGTTGGTCCTGCCTTTCCCTTCTTGATCCTTGCTTCCTCTTGCCTTCTTTGCCTTTCTTCCTCCAATGCCAAAAGGCTCCAAGAAAACTCTAAGTTTCCAAGAGTGAGAGAGAGAGAGAGAATAATGAGAGAGCTCCAAAAATCAACTAACAAAAGGTTATGAACTGATCCTCAGAGACATTTTTATGAATGAGGCCTCTATTTTCTTCATTTTCCATTATTTTCCTTCAATTTCTTCCTCACATGCAACCTACAACCTTTCACCTCCCTTTTCTCATAATTTCTATTATTTTCATAAATAAATGTGCCAAAATGTGATTTTTCCTTTCCAAATCCTTTTTCATTGCCTTTGCCAATTTCGTTAGCCATAAACAATCAAATGAACACCTCCAAGATGTCTTTCCCAACATTCAGCTTGGAATAAGTGTCCCATCAACCATGGTTTGTCTTTATTAACTTTTGTTACATGGAATTTTCTCTAGGGCTGTTACATACATCATGGAAATTATTTTATTATATGGATGCTTATTATTTTAGTTTATGGATGTTCATGTGATATTTGTAATTTGTATATATTTTCATATGGAGAGTTTATTGATGCATATAATCATGATTGCAATTTATGGATTTGTATGAAACTTGATTATGGATGCTCATTATTTTTTGAAGTTTAAATGGATCTGTTAAAATTATTTCTCTAGTTTAATCATTTTTCTATATACTATAACTTTTATTAGTAAAATATATGTTCAGTTTTGATTTCCAGTTTCATAGACTAAGAAAATAACTACAACCTTGAAAGTTATGATGCAAATCACTTTGATACTTAAAATGAACTAAAATATATCGTGTATCAATTTAATATTGAACATGGAAATAGTTCCAATCATACATCATATTGGCTTGTAGAAAATGTATTTTAGTGCAATCAACATGTATGTTATTACAATTCAATTTTAAAAATAAATGATTTGAATTCAAATAAATACACAGATGACCTTATACTCCCTCTCTCATTCTCTCTCACCCTCCTCTCCATCTCCCCTTCTTTGTATTTCTATCTCACTTGCAAACATTCTCTCTCTCTCTCTCTCTCTCTCTCTGTATATATATATATATATATATATATATATATATATATATATACATAGATATATATTGAACTTCTTCATTCCCTATCTTTTCCTCCAACTCCATCTCTCGAGCTCCCTCTCTTTATTGGAGTGTCTCTCCTCCTCTCCCTCTCCAATATTTGTGTCTCCCTCCCTCTCTCTCTCTTACCCTTCTCTCCCACTCTCTCTCACTCTATATTTCAAAAACTTAAAATATTTTGAAAATTAAAAAATTATGTTTAAATAATTTATTTTATTTTATTTTGATGTTCTACAACATTTTTTTTATATAATACATATTTAAAATGAAAGATTTCAAATGTGCATTGTACATTCACTTGGAGGGAAAATGATAGCTTTCCATGCAAATATTACATAAAATTTTCCAAAATATTAATCTTCGAACTATCTCCATCAAAGATACATAGAGTGCTTCATATATTCTAGTTGAAATTGTTTAGGTTTTGTTTATTTAAAGGTAGCTTGAGGTTATGATTACTTCAGGATTTTAAAAATATTATATATTTTATTATGTTAGGTTTGTAAAAACATTACGTTAAATGAATTTAACATATATTGATTTAGCTTGTATGCCTCCCTTTGTGTTAATGATCGACTCTTTTGTTAACACATGTGGCATATATCAAACACATTTATTAATGTGGTTGTGCTAGTATATATTATAATATAAGAAATTTTATATTTTATGAAAGTTAATAATATTATACTAATCCAAGATTAATAAATTTAATATTAACATTAAAATATATTAATATTAATTTTTTTATATTAATAACATTTCGTCATTTAATCTAATAATAATAATTATCTTTTAATATTAATATTTAATTTAATAATGTTTTTACATGACATTATAACAAAAATTCTAATAAGATTTGGAATTTTAAAATGATTAATTCTAGAATATTCAAAAAATTTCAATCAGGACACTAAATATGTTTGTAAAAAACATCATTAGGACAACAACATAATTCTCCACAGTTTGTCTTTTTTACTTTGAATCAAAATTCATGGTGCTTATATGAATTTTGAGGGCTTCAATTTGATAAAAGAGGAAAGAAATGAAATATCATCAGCATATTTGGCCCAAAAGTGTAAACCATATTCATGCTTTCACCCATATACAATCGTACATGCATACTTAACAATCACACGTATCCCAACTAGTCTAAGTGTTTGAACTTGGAAGCTCTGGTACCACCCTATAAACACCTCCTCCCACATTTACCCAAATTCACAAGCTTCCTAGGGTAAACATTAGACGAGTGTCACTATGACATGACTTGAACTCCAAGTGCTAGTTATGGGACTGGGACCAACATACCGACACTTGCTAACATCCTATAGGGACTACAGACTACCTAGGAGATGAATAAAAACCCCAGTTGGTCAATCCTTGAGCTAGAACCTTTTTCTCAGATCTAACACCTCAACTACATGCATAACAAGGAAAGGGTGCGGTTATAGGCCTTAACCGCACGCGTGGGCATAATTCCATGTAGTTATAGCCTACATTTCTCAGTTCTGAGCATGTTGTCTCAGGATATATGCCATCTTTTCAATCCAACTTCTAGACCATTGCCCAAAATTATCTATAACCTTCCAGAATCATAATTTACATGACGAAAAAGTCAAACATTCAAACTCGAATTAGAAACTTGGTCTGGATTGCCTAATCCATAACAAAAATTTCATCAAACATATGGAAAACATTTAAGATATAGGTCATGAATGCATATTTGATCATAAACTAATAGTTTTCATCTAAGAATCACCAAGAAGGCTCTAAGCCCTCTCTATCTAGTTGTAATATCACTTGTTAGTCCATGAATTCATGAACCATTCATATACTCATCAAATCATGTCAAGAGCCATAGATAATGTACATAATATAACCAACATATAACCATCAAATAACTAGCATAGAAATCATGGAAACTCAGCCATAATATCACCAAAATTATCACTACAAGTATTCATGAACCAAAGTAGGAAAGAAACTCTTATTAATATATGAAAATACAAACCAAGTTAGTGACTTCCATGTACCATGTTACCCTAGATTGGGAAGAACCAAATATATCTTTTAGCTAATCACCCACGCACCATATTCCTAGCATAAATGTGGGATCTCATGGAATAAACCAAAAGAAAACTATCAAGGGCTTCCATAGGCCAAACCACCTCAACCCTTAACCACAATGATTCCACCTCCATAGTATGAAAATCATTAACATCAACTAAATTGGTCTCTATCGAAGTTGTCGAGGGCTCCAGGAACTAGTAACTCAACCCACAACCTTCTAGGGCTATAGAGAATTTGTTCCAAATGTGGATCCATGGAATAGTAACTCAAAATCACCAAGGGCTCAAGAGTGTTTGTCCCAAGCAGGCTCCAGGAACTAAGAACTCAACCCAAGTTGTTCCAGCTCTTCTATAACATTTTTTCCAACCCACAGCCATAAGGAACATGAGAAATAATCAACAAAAAGAAGTGGGAAAACCCACAACACCATGGTTGTCCATGAAATGGAAAGGCAAGGCTAAAACCACTATTTATCAAGGAAAGTATCCATGTCAATGAGCACAGAACCATAAAATCACATGCATATACCATGCATCCAGAAATCAACAAGAAAATCACACATGTAACCTATTACCTGCAAAGAAATCCAACTATAGCCATTGATCCAACTGTTTCCTTGCGCTTTCCTTCTTTTCTTTGCCTTCTTTCTCCAAATCCAGGTGAATACTAGAGTGCTCCAAACATGCTCCAAGAATGTTGTAAATGTGCAAGAGTATGAGACAATGAGAGGATGAAATGAGAGCTCCAAATCTGAACTAACAAAATATGTGAATTGACCCTTAAAACAATTATTATCATAGAGGCCTCTATTTTCTTTTTTTTTTCCTTCATTTTCCCTCTAATTTTCTTAGAATGCAAATCTATCTCGTCACCTTCCTTTCCTCTAGTTTTATTTTATTTTCATAAATAAATGCCAATTAATGCCTCTTTTCCTTTGCCAAATTCCATATCCATTAATTAATCACAAGTGATGCCCATCACTATGTTTTTCTCAACATTCAATTTGGAATACATGTCCCATGACCTTGGTGTTATTTTATTTACATGGAAAATTAACGAGGGGCTATTAAAACAAATCTGGTGTGACACTTTTTTTCTTTGTATGCTGCATAATCCTATTCAAGTGCGATCAAAGCTAAATTTCCGCAAATCGACCACCTTCTTCCTCTCTTCTAGGTAGTTTTCCTCCTATGATTTCTAGAACTATCATCAAAATAGAATCATCCTCCATAGTAGTTGAATCAAGATGAATTACAACTTTGGTTCTTCTTGGTAATCCTATAGGGCCTCTTCTCTAGATTTATCTTTTGCTCCATTTTGCACCCTTTTCTACTCTTACTCTTTGCTCTTTCTTTTTTCCTCGACTCTTCTGATTTCTTGAACTTTTCTATTTTCATCATCTCTCATCATCCACTCCGTTTGTCTCCCCGTTTCTTCTTGCTCCTACACTCTATGTTCAAGATCCTCAACTACTATAGAAGCTTCCTATGCTATATAAGATACCTCCTGTTCTTGTCTCATATTATCCTCCCTCCATCCAAGCTAATTCTTGTTAAGCTACATGTTCATGGGCTAATGATTCTATATTTTTTTAAACCATTTTCACTATTTACTAGGTAGGATTATAGCATATTCTTGAAATGACTTTTACAAAATTTACAGAATTCTTCTACTTTGCTTCCTCTGTGTAGGTATTTAAATGATACTACCACTAGTATATTCATGATCAACAATGATCCTTCACTAAAAATATTGGATCATACTTGTGGAATTTCACGGCATGGATACAAAAAATCATTAGAGCCTTTGGATCTTCCTTATCTCTATTGATGTCCTTCAATTCATATTCTCTGAGGTGGAAAGGAATGTGTGGCTAAGATTCCTTCTTAGTCCTTGAGAGAGCTCCACCTATACTTATGTAGACTCAATAAGTTATTTCTTGGACTGCTAATATATCAGTTGCAAATCTAGGTAACAGGTGAGGAAGTTTAACTGCTCCAAAGACACTAATGTATGTGCCATTATGGTCCACAAACCAATCACTGACTAAGGGAACTACCTGTCTAGATATTTTTGACATACATAGGGTAACCTCTCTAAATAAATTCTCATATAAGGGAACCATAAACACTTGAAAATTTTGTGTATAATATAGTATAGAGTGATCCTCTTAGACGATTTTGTAGTAAATATCAATTATCTCATCATGAATGGTCCATCTGTAGTTGAGGGATGGTAATGGCATCTTGGAAAATACTATGTCCAAGAGTCAAGATTCAATGGAAAATTAGGGTCATTATCCTTCCTTGGGGATCTAATCTTGTTCAATACCATCCCCCATAGAGCCTAATAAGATGTCTTCCCAATTGAAAATATTTCCTTCATCCGCCATATTGTACATGAGTGGAACCAAATATTCAAGGATGGTCTCAACATTGGGCTAACCATAAATATGAAATAGCATGGTAGCCACTAATTAGAAATGGGTTTTCAACATAGTCTCTCGATACTCTTTGTTTTCAAATGCTCTTAAAGTACTCCTGCTGGTCCACCATGTCTCGAGTTGTTCTCTTAAGAAAATTATGAATTTTGTTAGCTAATATTCATATATGTACACTTCTTCCTTGGGAAACTTTTAGTACATTTCAATGTTAGATCGATTGAACGAAGCGTTGGATTTTCCATGGCTATCCTTCGTCATAGCTTCTTCAACAATTTCATGATTCTCCAAGCATTCTACAACTTCAACACATGGAGCACAAATGGATAAGTGGTCCACTTTGATAGACATGATCTCTTATTGTCCTTGTATATTTTTTAATGTGGGTCATCTATAAGTGGATTTTCCCTTTGAAATCGCCAACATGTCTTTAACCATGTATATGTCGTGAATTTGT
The DNA here is from genome assembly GCA_031772625.1 of Pinus tabuliformis. Lineage (NCBI taxonomy): Eukaryota > Viridiplantae > Streptophyta > Pinopsida > Pinales > Pinaceae > Pinus > Pinus tabuliformis. The sequence goes on from CM062820.1 coordinate 291,192,721, forward strand.
TAATAAAACGTATTCAAAACCAGAAAAATTAACATATTCTTTATCAGATAACTCAACTACTACCAAAACTTTTCTTTAAAAGAATAATAAAATGGTACACCAACATCATTCAAAATTCGAGAATAAGTATATAATAAAGAACAAGTAGCAATAACCTTGAAACACATTCCATAAAAATGTCAATACGACTAGTATTGTTTGCACTTGGAGATTAGCTACAATCTCCACCCATTGTACATTTGGGAATAAATGGAAGTTATAATTGATTTCATATAAAACTTGGAAATTTTCAAAATAACATATTTAAAAGGATGCGCACTCAAACATTTTGCTATTTAATTTCTACGCTATCCGAGAGAAATTATTCATTCTAAAATATCTGTGAATAATCACAAATTCTAACACCCTCTATAACGTGAGATCCAGTTAGTGTTATTACACAACCCATATGATTGTAAGAAAAGAAGATAAGGGGCATCATTATCTTAGGCTTATGATTTGAAATAATGGTATGGGCATGATACTTATAAGTATCGATATGAAAATGATGGTCGCTACTATTATAGCTATTCATTCAGGTGCACCGAGGATTTTTCTATACAACTTTGGTAATAAAATGTCTTTAGATTAGTTTTAGAAAATATTGAAAAAATTACAAGCTCGGTGAATTTTCAATATATGTTGAGGCGTAGCAAATTTTTAATTGAGATTGCATATTATGCGAAAAAAATAATTCTATTATTTTTCTTTATTACAAGTTTACCCAAAATTTTGGGTAGATTTTTTTTAATTGAGATAGCATATTATTAGAAAAAATGAATTATATTGAAATAGAAAATGAATTCTATTTTTCAATATATGTCGAGTAATTTTTTTTTAATTGAGATTGCATATTATTAGGAAGAAATAATTTTATTAATTTTCTTTATTAATTATCTACCCAATTAAATTGCATAGATGGGTTAGGCGTGAGGAGAATGTTCCTTTGCCAATGTTATTTGTTTCATTTTTCTCAATAACACAAAGACAAACATAAATTCATCGAATTACAATATTTATATGGTTAGGAAGCTTATGATTAGTTTAGTTAAAATATGGTTCGATTTAATGATAATATTAAATATTTTCACTTTTCATATAAAAAGTATATTTAAATTTAAAATAATAAGCAATGAACATTTTTAAACTTAAAATAATAAACATTTAAATATTTATGTTGAAAGAAAATTATATATACAGGAGTTTAATTATAATCATTTGCATATTTTGAGCATTTTAAAAAAATAGTTTTTTCCTCATATTAATTTTTTAACATATATATTGAGAATACATAATAAATATACATTATTGATACCAATGAAGCAAACATATACAAAAGTATAAAAAAATAGTGTTTTTTTTGGGGCACAAAGTAAATTATATTCAAATATTCAAAATCTAAGTTTTCCATTCACATTCAAGTAAAGACGGAAGATGACAATTTTTTGATTCATCCTTTTTTATATATAAAAGGTAATAGCTTGCATCCTACAATCTATGTTGACGTTAATCTTAATTATAACTTAATTAAAAAACTTGTAATTCTTGTAAGTTTTAAATAATTACTATTAGATATGTTTCTAATTTATAAATTTAGTTCAGCCTTTTTCAAAAATGTTGAAAGAAAAATCTAAAAGCATTTGAAATTGTTGCATTACCTATTAGAGAATTCTTTATTACACTTATCAATTATAAAATTATATAAAAAAATAAAAATTAAATAAAAAAATATTAATAATGCATCCAATGAAGCTATCTATAAAAGAGACTTTATTGTCCCATAATAACTATGTCTATAATGAGACCATTGGTGGGAATCTATTAGAATCAAACCAAAATATATAAATTAGTTAGATGTCATGTTTAATATAGAATAAACGACATCTCTTTAAGGTCATACACTTAATGGTCTAATGTTGTCACAAAATGGATCCCAGTTAAAAGTTGCCACAAGCCACAATCATGAGGTAAGCTACATGTCATGGATCACACCATAGTATAGTGGCAGGGATCATGTGTCAAAGATAAGGCTATTGGAAGGGTTTTAAGCAAGAGGGGCTGGTCTTCACAGTGGGGTCTGTTGGCCCTTATTCCCTAGAAGAGTCAAGACTCACGACGTAGAATTCAATAAAGTGAAAAATGATAAGGTCATTGGAAGGGGTTTAAGCAGGGGGATTGTCTTAGCAGTGGGTTTGCTTGGTCCTTATTCCCGAGAAGAGTCAAGATCCACGATGTAGAATTCAATAAATTGAAAAATAAAAAACATGGAAGCTACTTATCCATTCAATGGGGTCTTCCTGATTGGAATGTTCACTTGTTAGTGTAGAGATAGTTGTTTCTTGGTTTAGGTGGTTGGTTGGTTTTATGGTTAATAAAGAGTTGGAAAATAATTTTATTAGTTATATGCACATCTTCACATGTTTCCTATTTATGTTGATTCAGCAGGATTATCTCGTCTAAGCTCTATTCTATATTCTATTTAGTTATATTGGATAATTGGCCATGTGCATAGTTAACGGAAGCAACAACAATCTTTGGAGAAGTGGTATTTGAAAAACAAGATAATTTTTTATTGTTTTTAATCTTAATTATTAGTTTTTTAATAACATTTAAATATTGATTAGTTATATGCCGGAATAATGTAGAGATAGTTGCGGTTGAGGGTTTAAGTTAAAAGTAGAGTTTATATTCAAAATAATTTTTTAATGTTTTTAATCTGGTTAATTAGTTTTCTAATTTAATTTAAGCAATGATTACTTATATGTTTGAGTGTTGTAAGAATTGTTGCAATTAAGGATTTGGGTTTAAATAAGGAGTTTTCTCCATATTAATAGAAAAAAAAAATGTACTAACAAAAGAATTTTATAAATTATGTAAATTTGTATCATTTATAAAAAATCAATTTGGACTAAAACTTACTCAGAATTAAGAACCATTCTTAATAAAAGATACGTGTATAAAATGATGATTAAAAGTAAAATAGAAATAAAATAATTAAACAAGTATAAATATTGTATTATGATAACTAAAGATTCCAATGTAGGATAGCCATCTTCCAATATATTTACAAGCTACTTGACTATCCTCTTTTGGAAAAAAGAACCAAATGAAAACCAAGAATATAAAATAAGGTGGAAGTTTAGACAATAACATTGATCAAAATAAAGTATGTTAAAGATAATAAATTTCAACCACTTCTCTCTTGAGGGATAGAGTTGAAGATATTGATCTAGGGCTTTTCACTTTCAAGGAAAATGACTTCATCAAAATGATATATCTAATTCACATAAAACATCTTCTAAGAAAAACCATCTCCTCCTCTCTTATCACTCAATCAATTTATATAGATTTCTCTTTTCCCTATAAAAAAAAACCTTTCTAAAATATGTAATTCATTCTCTACTCAATATAAAATTTATAAGTAATGTTTTGGAAAATATTAATATTAAAGTATACATTCCCATATTTATTAAAAATTTAAAAAAAATCCCAATTTCCACTTTCAATTGTAAAATAAAAATATACATAACGAAAATAAAGAAAAATTAAAACAAAAAACATCATTATAAATATAAATGTTACTACTAATAAATGCAACATAGAATTAACATATTCTATATTTTATATTTAATATAAGTTATAAATTTATAAATTCCATTTTATATTTATATTAAATAATTCAAAATAAAAAAAAATGTTCTCAAACCATATAAATTTTCATATTTCACACAATATTAAAATTAATCAAATCCACCCACAATGAGAAAGAATGAAACATCGATATACTGTAAAGTCATTATATGTTTCAAGTCACATCTGCCATTTTATAAGATGATATTATGATCATGATAGTGAAGAGTTATAATTATTGTGTAGATGGATAATTGAATAACTCAATCAAGTGAACACTTTCAGAAAAGTAAAAGCACTCTGATTTAATAGGATCAGGGAGTGCTATATTGACAGAGACATTGGCTAAATGGATAATTGAAAAGTGTATGGCAAGTCTATATGACTCAGAATTCGGTTGGCCATAGATAGGCTACAGCTCCTGCTTTGTCCTTTTTCCATCGTGAGTGGGTAGTTTTTTCAACCTAGCCTTTGCCTGTCATGTCTGCTGCTTAATAAATGTGACATTAAAATGGATTTATTGATGGTATTGTAATTTGATTAATTCAGAGAGAAATTAGAACGGCGAATGTAAATGCTAACGGTCGTCAGACTATTCGGATTGAACTATGTTTACATTAATCCTAAAATATATCACACCATAAAGCATATCTGTAATTTCGTCATTTTCATATTGCGATCCTCAGGCGCTTTGAAGTTGTCAACGACTGCCTCTCTCTTCCATTTAAGGAAGGAAATATACCCAGGCTTTACTAAATTACATAAAAACCCGAAAGCAACTGTGATGGCCAATCCTAGTGCTTCTTTGTTTGCTTTATTTTCTTTCTTTTACTTAAAGCAACATCTTTTACCGAAATTCTTTTCTTCCTCTTTTTTTTTTCCAAAATTCTTTGCATCTTTATAGATAATCTTTTTCCAAATTTCTTTTCTTCCCTTATTTTTTTCCAAAATTCTTCGCATATTTGTAGATAACTTGATTTAACGAGAGTTTTAAACCTAATGAAAGTTTTAAACGTAATTTTATTTCAATGAAATTTATTTGTTAGGTTAATAATAGTGGGTTGTGGCAATATTTTCTAATCATAATAGTTTTAAACATAATTTTATTTCAATGAAATTTGTTAGATCGATAACAGTGGTTTATAGTAATATTCGTTGACCATAATGTTATATTAAGTTAAATATTTTATAACTATTTAATAACATAGTTTATATAGCAAACCTCTAGTGTTTTTTTCATAATCGTAGTTTTTTTCTTTGTGAAGTAAATAGTTGTTAGATGATCCAAAATACAAAATTCATAGTTCACAATGTTAGGATAGAATATTTACTTATTTAGAATATTTAATTAAATATTGGAGACACTTAGAAATAGAATATTGTTGTGAAAGATATGACATCTAGAATAATGCCGTGTCTTAGGCTCCAATTTAGGAGTAGAGTTAGTAGATTGGTTAGAATTGCATTTATTGTAAATGGACACTTGTTAATTTAATAAGTAGTCCATAACTAGAATAGGTGAGGAAATTAAGCTTATATATAGTTCGTTCTCCTGATTGCAAGTGTGTTGGAATGTGCGTGTAAACTTTCGCAAAATTATTATGTAATTTCTTTTCTGATTAATAAAATTGTGTGTCTAATGACACTTCTACCATTAATAATTTGTATTTTTCTGAAAACAAAGATTTACATGCGAAGCTTTTGAATTTTGTTTTGGTGTGTTATTCGGGAGACTGGATTAGACACACAACTTCCACTATTTCAGAATTGCAGAAGATTTAGTTAACACCTAGAATTCCTAGACTATTTTCTAAGTTTTGTTTTGGCCATTTTTACATTGAAAATTACATAACTAAATCATAAAAAGGTTTAAAACAAAGAAACTAAAAAAAAATAGACTGAATTATTTGAATGAGTGGCTTCAACTAGATTGTGCTACTTCTTGTTATATAGGGAGAAAACTAAATTTGGAGCTTCTCTATATGACCCACCAACATTGAATTGATTGCTAACATGTTCCGAGAAAAATGTCCTGCTTACTTTTGTTTCTATCCACCAAAACTATGCCAAGAAAGAATTTTATCTGCCAATAAATGTCCACTCTCTATATCATTACTAATTATAACATCCTATTCCCATGTTATATCACTCAACAACCCCTTGTAGAAAAGTAACTTATCCAAATAATGGGTACTCTTTTAAAATTTTAGAATAGAAATTTTAAATCAAATAAATAAAATAAAGTCTAAAAAATATGTCATCCTAAACCTAGGCCTTAATCCAAAAATAACTAAAAAAGACTTAATTGAGATTGATCCCATGTATTTCTCTTATCGCTCATCACGAATGATTTAACATACCAATAAAACCAATGTGCGATGCGAAAATACCCCAACCCAACCAATCATAATTAAACTTATGATAAAATCTTAATGAAGAAAAAGGGGCCCCACACATATAATGAATATTTCAGGGCCCACAATAAATCCACGTCATCATTAAGCGAAATATCACAAAAGAGGAATCAGGCAGTCTCGGTATGATTATTAATAAAAACCCCAATAAACCCTTTTCGCGATATCACACCAACTGTATCGCGTGTATTGCATCGCATCACATCGCAAGATGTTAAGTGGTCTTTCCTCCACAAACACCAATTGTCATAAATGGTCATGCTATAGGATTTTGTGATATATCATAAGAAGCCTTAAATCACATATCAACAAGAGAGAATCCTTTTCAAAAAGAAAACAACGCTCACGGTAAAATTTGCGATGCAATATGGTCCCACAGGGCACTGAGTTCGCCAATGGACATGTGACATTCACGTTTTTCATTTACTTTTCGTTATAACGGTATTAATTGTCCTCGATTTTGCAAACGGTTTGATTCATCTTATTTAGAATTTCAACATTTACGCCTTAAATGCCTATTTTTTCTCTACTTTTACATTCTTTCTATTTGTCTCAAGCTCTAAGTGTTGCACCTAGTTCTTAGCATACTTTCCTTGTTAGAGCCTAGTCCCAAGAAGCAAAGCTCAAGTGAGATGTCTGTAGAATTTTCACCTATAGATCAACCTGATATATGCAATCTCCTAAAGCATAATACTTCATCTACTTCTACCATAAACTTTGCGGAAGCTTAAACAGATATGAGCATCATCAAGCATGAATAGATATAACTGAGAATGAGAAGTAATCAACCATAACACAAAAGATATATCGTTGGGTAAAACACCAGCCTAAAACCCCAACTCTGTATTATCATGTAAGTGGAAATCTTGTTCAAGTTACAAAAAGAATCAGCTCTCAAGCTATCTTGCTCTCTCTGTACTCAAACAATATAACTCACAAACTCAATAGACATAGAATATATCTTCCTCAAGCCCTCCAAGCCTCCTATTTCCTTGCACAGTTTTGATTGGTGTCCAATGATACCACATGTGTGAATTGGCCTCATCACACTCACTGTAACCTCAGGTCCAACTGTGCAATCCATAAGGAATAATATTCCTTCTGCATGCAAGGAATATTCAGCAAGGAATATCCTAGCAACTGATAGTTCACTGTCCCACCATCTGATCTCAACTGGGTCTCTAGCTAAACTGACATGCATGAGCTATCCATAAGTGAATCTTCATTTATCTGAATTAAAGTAGTTACATGCATGCAAACATTAAGTAACTGAACTCTCATTAATTTAAAAAACTGTTTAATTAATCTAACTGGACTTGACTAAGTTAAACTAAGTCAACTAATTACAACTCAATATTACAACTCATCCTTATCTCTTTAACTGAAGGTTAAATTCCTCAATCAAAGGAGAAACTGTTGCATGTCCTCACATAGACTTCAAGTTTGATTTTCCTTAACTAATTAACTCAAGATGAATTAATTAATTAATTTCCAAACCACTGTTGATATCAAATTTGAATTTTACTTCCTATGTTTAGTCCAGGGACTGACTAAAGTAAGAAGGGATCCCGAAATGCTATTTTTAGAAAAGCTATTTTTAGCACTTTCACTTTTCACCCATTGTTGCTAAGACCTCCAATGGCTGAACTACTATTTATAGCCCAGCTATTTATAGTAGTGCTATTTTTAGCATTTTCTATTTCTAGCATTTCTTTGACACTCCCTCTCAACAAGAAAGGGATTATCAACAACCTCAATCATGTTTCTGTGGAACTCGAACTTTCATTTTGACAATACCTTTGTCAAAATATCTGCATCCTACTCCTCAGTCGAAACATACTGCAACATCATGATCCTCTTGACCACACAGTCCCATAGATGATGGTAACAGATATCTATATGCTTAGACGTGTCATGAAACACTCAATTCTCAGAGAGTTTTAATCAACTCAGATTATCACAGTATATCACCATAGGATCCATCATCTGACCAAACAATCCCACTAGAATCTTCCACATCCAAATGGCCCCACATGCTGCTTGACTTGCAGCCATGTATTCAGCCTCTGCTAAGCTAAGTGCAAATGATCTTTGTTTCCTACTATACCAAGAAACTACAGCTGAACCAAGGTTTAAGATTCCTCCAGAAGTGCTCTTCCAGTCTGATGGACTACCAGCCCAATCTACATCCATGAAGCCTTACAACATCACTCCCTCTATCCGTCTATACCATAATCCGTACTGTGTAGTGCCTCTGAGATATCTCAGCACATGCTTCATTGCCTTCCAAAGCAACTTGGTAGGCTGAACCATAGCTTGACTCAGCTAGTTCACCACAAAGAATAAGTTGGGTCATGTGTTCACCAGATACATGAGTGAACCCACCAGCTACCGATAAACAATAGTAGTTACTACCTCACCTCAAGTAGCATCCTACTTCCTCCAGTTCCCAGCTAGAGGAGCCTGCATGGGTTTGCACTTCTCCATGTGAAAGCGCTTGAGTATCTCATTGGCATACTTGCCTTGAGACACAAATACTTCCCCATCTTTCTACCACACTTCCATGCCTAGAAAGTAGTGCATGAGGCCCATGTCCTTCATCTCCAACTCTCTTGCAAGGTCCTCCATGCAAGATTGTATCAGTTGCTCATCACCTGTAAAAATCAGATCATCGAATTAAAGTACAATAATCAAGGGCTTACCATCTACCATGATGTGTTATAGGTTCACATCTGCTTCACTTTTGGTGAAGCCCAACCTGGTGAAATAACTGTCGATCCTGGTATACCAAGCACGAGGTGCTTGCTTCAGCCCATACAGTGCTTGCTTGAGTAGGCAGACATGTGACTCACGATCGAAGGTCTCAAAACTTTCAAGCTACTCAATGTATACCTCTTCCTCAATCTTCCCAATGAGAAACGTCATCTTCCATCCATCTAATGGATCTTCCAACCCATCTGACCTGATAGAGCTAGCATCGATCTAATAGATGAGTACCTTGCTACAGGAGCAAAGGTCTCATCATAGTCGATCCCCTCAACCTGTGAGAAACCTCGGGCAACAAACCTTGCCTTGTGTTTCTGAACACTGCCACAGCTGTCTGCCTTACCTTGTAAACCCATCGGGAACTAACCATTGATTTGTCCGCGGGTCTAGGGACAACATCCCACACACTATTCCGCATGATAGAATCATACTCTTCTACCATTGCATCAACCCAGACTGGTTGCTACACTGCCTCCTGAAAAGAAGAAGGTTCGGTCGTTACACACTCCCCAACGAGGGCCATGTAGCCAGTGTATCTCTCGGGATATCTCCTCTATCTACGATGAGAGGATGGTTGCCCCACATTCTCTCTCGCATCTTGCGTCAATCTGTCAACTTCCCACGAGCATTTCCACCCATCTCTGGAAGACTCTCCATGGGTGGTGGTCTCCACTACTAGATCCTCTGCATGTGGCTGATCTACATCATTAGGAGGCTCCTCCTCCTTTGGAACTAATAGTTCCTCATCGCCATGCAACTTGAGCTCCCTCTCAAGTGACACTCACATGGCTCTCTACTCATCAAACTTCAGATCGCTACGCACTATGGTCCTCTGAGTGGCAGGCAAAAACACAAGATAGTTGTGGAGTGTATCTATGTACCCCATAAGTATCCCCAACTCAGCTGTTGGGTCTAGCTTCTTCCAAGCATCTTTGGTCATATGACAAAAAACTGGTGATCCAAAGATGTGGAAGTGATTCACACCTGTTTGCTTCCCTGAAAAAGCCTCCATAGGTGTCTTCATCCCCACAACACGATGAGGACTAATGTTCTGAAGGTACGCTACTGTATTGCATGCCTCTACCCACAGACGAATTGGTAGGCCTTGGTCATGCAACATCACTCGAGCTGCTCCCACAATAGATCTATTCTTCTTTTCGAGCATCCCATTCTGTTGTGGGTTATGGGGTGTCATTAGTTCCCTTTTAATTCCTTCTGTTGCACAGAAGTCTTTAAACTACTGGGAGATATACTCTCCACCATTGTTGCTATGCAAAGATTTTACTTTCTTCCCAAATTCTTTCTCTGTCGAGGCTTTAAACTCACAAAACCTCAAGAAGGTTTGATCCTTCTTCTGCATAAAGTAGATCCAACATCTACGAGAAAAATCAACAATGAAAATAACATAGTACCTTTGTTTAGCGGTGGAGGCTGTAGAGAATGGTCCACATACATCTGAGTGAACTCGCTCTAGCTCTACTATCCCGATCCTAAAAGGAATATTTCTCATACTTACCCAAGGTGCATCGTTTGCATGTATCTGTTTGCTCTAGTTTTCCCTTGGGTAAGCTGATAGAAATTTGCTGCATGATCTTCAAGGCCCCGTGATGCAAGTGGTCCAGTCTTCTATGCCATAGCTCGCCAACATCTTGGCTTTGCACCACCTCTGCTTTGAAACTCAATGCAGCACAGTCATCTACCTCTAGCTTGTAGAGATTCTTTACTCAAATCCCTATTCGCTTGGTCTTTCCAGTGCTGATATGCCTCAGGAACACTTTTTCTTTACCAAAGACTACATCATAGCCTTTATCTTCTAGCATAGTAATAGACACAAGATTCTTTTTCAAACCTGGCACATATTTAATAGCAGATAGGGTGAGAGGAGCACCATGCTCCATCTAAAACACAACTGTACCTTCACTGGAGACACAATATTTTCCATCATCGCCCATCTCAATCCGCATCTGGAGATCCTTCTCCTCCAATGTACTAAAAATATTCTTGTCACTCGACATGTGGCAAGAAGCTTCACTATCCAGGTACCAAACACATCCCACCATGGATGAAACCATGCATGCGATAAGCGAGAAATCCAGCTCAAATTGTGAAGCTAGTGCATCACCATCAGATCCCTTTGAGGAACCCTTCTTGGATTTCTTCTATGGGCAATGTATAGCATAATGACCCACTTCATGATAGTGAAAGCATTGCACCTTTGACTTTTCAAACTTCTTCCCCCCATGAGAAGATTTGGATTGGGATGCCTTCCCTTTCACTTTCTTAGACTTACTTGCTAAAGCTAGATTTTATTCATCATCTTGTTTTGATGAAGATCCATCCCTAGTGCTCCACCTTATCTCCTCCTGCATTAGGTCAGACTAAAGTCGTTCCCAATCTGGTAGTTTCTCTCTTCCATTAACCAAGTCCTGGTAACTATGCCAGCTCTTAGGAAGACCGAGGAGTGCTAGACTGACTATGTCATCATTAGCAGTCATGACCCATACACTTGCAAGTTCATCCCTGCAGGTGGTGAGCTTGTTCAGGAATGTAGAGATTGTGTCGCCCTTTTTGCACTTGATCTTGTGAAGTTTGTCCTTCAGCGCCAGCATCCTCTGCTCGCTGCTATTCTGATAAAGATATTTCAATATTTTCCACATTGAAATGGAGTCTCCTTCCCATGGAGGCTCGAGACAATGTGATCTCGAACTCCCTCTAGGAGGATTCTCCTTGCTCTAGCTGCACACTTTTTCCATTCTGCCAGTTGACTAGCATTGGTCAGCTTTTGGACTTCTTGATCAATGAAGTCCTTGAGACTGTTATCTTCCAATACTGCCTCCATGCAATCCTTCCAGGCTATATAATTTGAATTGCCATCAATGGCATATTCGAGTCTTAAGCCACTAAACGCCAAAGATGAAATAGATGTAATAAGAACTCAATTCAATATTCAGAAACGAAACTTTGTACTTCTCCTTCTTGTATACTGTTATGACTTGATCACGTTTTCTCTGATACCATGTAGAATTTTCACCTGTAGATCAACCTGATATATGCAATGTCCTAAAGCATAATACTTGATCTACTTCTACCATAGACTTTGTGGAAGCTTAAAAAGATATGAGCATCATCAAGCATGAACAGATATAATAGAGAATGAGAAGTAATCAACCATAACATAGAAGATATAGCACTATGGAAAGTACCCGCTTAAAACCCCAACTCTATATTCTCATACAAGTGGAAATCTTGTTCAAGTTACAAAAAGAATCAGCTCTCAAGCTATCCTGCTCTCTCTGTACTCAAACAATATAGCTCACAGACTCAATAGACATAGAATATATCTTCCTCAAGCCCTCCCAGCCTCCTATTTCCTTGTGCAGTTTTGATTGGGGTCCAATGATATCACATGTGTGAATTGGCCTCATCACACTCACTGTAACCTTAGGTCCAACTACGCAATCCATAAGGAATAATATTCCTTTTGCATGCAAGGAATATTCACCAAGGAATATGCTAGCAGCTGATAGTATATTGTCCCACCATCTGATCTCAACTGGGTCTCTGACTGAACTAACATGCATGAGTTATCCATGAATGAATCTTCAGTTATCTGAATTACAGTAGTTACATGCATGCAAGCATTAACTAACTGAACTCTCATTAATTTATGAAGCTATTAAATTAATCTAACTGGAGTCGACTAAGTTAAACTAAGTCAACTAATTACAAGTCAATATTGCAACTCATCTTTATTTCTTTAACTGAAGGTTAAATTCCTCAATCAAAGGAGAAACTATTGCATGTCCTCACATAGACTTCAAGTTTAATTTTCCTTAACTAATTAACTCAAGATGAATTAATTAATGAATTTCCAAACTGCTATTGATATCAAATTTGTTGGCATTATGACACAGGTTTGGCTCGATGGCATAAGTGTTCTCCTTGATGGAAACTCACTCAAATAGCATATCACAAGTTCAGAGTATCAAAATAGTAGAAAATGAGATACCCGCAGGTTCCGGTTTACAAAGTTGCAGACATTAGCAGGTTCCACAGGTGCACCGAACAAAAAGTGTGGACATATTCAGAGGTGTACCGAACAAAAATTGCGGTCATAAAATACACACACTTTCATGCAGAGAAAAACACATGCACGTGGGAAATCGTATGGTTTGTCCATGGTATTTAGTACGACATTTTTGATCCTATGGTTTTGGTCGATGGTTTTGCTTCTAAAAGTATTGAACCCAAGTTTTGGGTCCCTAGTATTGGATCTCTATGGTTTTGGACCATCGTTTGAGTAAGGCCTAGTCTATAAAAAGAAAAGGAGATCATTTGGCTGGGCACTCATGTGTTGAATATCTTAAGAAGAGCAAGATCTAAAATACTGGTGATCGGTTGGTGAGTTATGGCTGGACCTGAATCAAGGAGAAACTTGAGCATTACAAGACAGATCTATTGATGGGTCGAGATCTCTTTGATGCATGATCAGATTTGTAAATCTGATAGTCTGGGGTATACTTGAAGTCCGATAAATTATCTATACCCGCAGGTCCGACACAGCGCAGGTGCGGAGATCCGCAGGCTAGACACGGTGCAGGTGTAGAGATCCGCAAGCTAGACAAGGCGCCGGTGTGGAGAACCACAGGCTAAACACGGCGCAGGTGCAGAGATCTGCAGGCTAGACATGGCGCAGGTGCGGAGACCCACAGGCTCGACACAGTGGAGGTGCGGATACCCGCAGGTTTCTATTGGTGAAGTTGCAGACTTTTCTTGAAATATGTTTTAGCTATTTTTGTCTATTACTGCAGTGTTTAGGGTTTTGAATTGGTGTCTGGTTGCTGTGTGCTGAGAAGTTATTGATTCAATATTTGTACAAGGAAGTTGGTTGATTGCAGATCTATTTGATGTTTGATTGATATTCATGGATCGAGTCTGAAAATTTATGAAACGTGGTCCCTGGAAGAAAAGAGAAGTTTTCTATAGGTCAACACCTACGTACTAGTACCTCATCTAGTACAAGAGCTAAGGGGGTTGTAGCTCCCTTCTAGAAATGACTGGAGAATGAGAGAAGGTTGTAGCCTTCTGCAAGTTGAAGCCTACATGCTGGTATAAGACTGCACCAGTATAGAATCATTGTAAAAGGAAGTTTCTAATTGAAAGAAGATAGAGACATATTGCAGCAGGTGGTTTTCACCCACATTGGGTTTCCACCTTATATCTTGTGTTCTTTTGTGTGACTGTCTGCTCTACTTTTTTGTTCCTACTTACTATTATATGGTTCTGACACACAGATTAATGATCAACATCTGAAGAATAAATTAAATTATAAGTCTGGAAGGTATACACAAGTTTCATTAGTTAGATCTACTAATCTTTATATAAGTTGAAAAAGAATTTGATAATACTGATTCACCCCCCCGCTCAGTATTATTTTCAACAATTGGTATTAGAGTAGGTCCTTCATGAAAAGCTTGATCGCTTGAAGGAAGATCTATCATCATGAGCAACTACAAAAAAGAAGCATCCATCAGGCCACCGATTTTTGATGGAAGCAACTTCGTCTATTGGAAGGTAAAAATCACAGCTTATCTTCAATCTCTTGGTGCATAAGTTTTGGATATTGTGGAAACTGGATACACATTTCCATCAACAACTCCTATAGATGCAGCTGGTAAGAAGCATTTTGAAACAAATGCAAAAGCTGTCAATACTCTATTAGGAAGTCTATCTCAATCAGAAGTCGTCAAGGTTATGCAGCTCAAAAGCGCATAAGAAATATGGGACAAGATCGTTCTGAGCTATGAAGGAGATGAACAGGTAAAACGAGCAAAATTACAAACTCTTAGAATTCAACATGAAAGTCTCAGAATGCATAATGATGAAAGTGTAGCTAGCTATTTCCTACACATAGATGAGATCGTAAATTGTATGAAAAACTTGGGTGAAGAAATAAAAGAAGTTGTTTTGGTTGAAAAAGTTCTAATATCTTTGTCTCCTAAGTTTGATTCAAAAGTTTCTGCCATAGAAGAAAAGCAGAATCTACAGAGCCTTACCATGTCACAGCTGCATGGAATTCTAACTGCTTATGAGATGAGAAAAGGAGGACCATCAGACAGGAGAGAAGTTGCATTCAAGGCTTCATGAAAAGGAAATTACTATGAGGCAAGACATATGTCAGAAGAAGAGGAAGAATCAAATTTTGTCAAGAACCTTCAACGGGGAACTGGAAGATTCAGAGGTAAGCTGCGTTTCAAATGCTTTGCTTGTTGAAGAGTCGGTCATTATGCTGCAAAATCTCCTCATAAGGATAAACTAGACAGAGGTAAGGAACCTGTTAGATGGAACAGAAAACAGAATGTAAATAAGAAGAGCTATTACACGCATGAAGACAGTGATGGATTGTCAAATATTGATGTAGATGAACAAGTTAATGATGATAGACTTTTGATGGCTTTTGAAGATGATGATTTCTTGGATGCTATAAATGAAGAAGGTCTATATGAAGAAATTTCTAAACTTAAAGTTTGTTTAGAGGAAAAGAATATGATTATAGATACTCTATCATTCCAACTTTCTGAAAAAGATAAACACAACGAAGAGTTAGAATGTGAAATTGTGGGACTTAGAAAAGAAATTGAGAAAACAAAAGCCCTTAATCTCAGATTTGCTAAAGGATCTGAAACTCTAGATGAGATTATCAAAGTGCAGTGTTCTCCGCTAATCAAGACTGGTCTTGGATATTCCGAAGAAGCATCCCAAGCTCAGAAGCCATCCACCTCCAAAATTTATCTTGATGCAGCAAGGAGAAGCGAACAAGTTGACAATCGACAGCAAAAGCATAATGCAGATCACCAGGTAAATCAGGAACAATTTGCTTCAAGAATGATCAAAGATTATCAAGCAAATCGGGGGCAATCTACGTCAAGGATGAACAAAAGCCTCAACCGACCTCAGGTAAATCATTCTCATATTGGCTCAAGAATGGATGTAAACTACAATCATATGGTTGGTAGATTTGATAATCGCAGGAATTTCTTCAATGGCCAATGTTTCTCTTGTCATAACTTTGGTCATAAAGCTTCTCAATGTGTTTCCTACAAGACAATCATGACTAGGGAAGCTCAAAAACAAAGGAGTATGATAGGAATCATGAAAAGAACCTACAATAACTTCTCTGCTCTTGAAAATGAAATAGAATGTTCTATCTGTAACAACTTCAGTCATGAAGATTCTGAATGCAGAAGCAGGTTTCGGCAAACAACTCAGAAGGAGCAAGCCTCATTGAGTTCCAAAACATGGAAAAGGAAAGAAATGCAACCGAAAAGATGTGGGATAGCCTTATATGTGGAAGGACAGGAAAATCAATTGTACATCGACAGTGGATGCTAGAAACATATGACAGGCAATAAAGAAAAGCTTCAGTCATATAGTGCCTTAGAAAAGGAAAAGAAGGTCTCATTTGGAAATGACACCCCTATATTCATAAAAGGTAAAGGCTCTGTTCATTTGAAAGAAAAGGTCAAGGCTGGTAATGTTATGTATGTTGATGGCTTAAAGCATAATCTATTGAGTGTCAGTCAGATGTGTGATCAAGGAACTGAGGTAATATTTCGATAAAATGGATGTATTGTTCGTGAGCTTGATACAGGAAAGACATTGATCAGAGACATAAGAACTCCAAATAACTTATACGTACTCAAGGGAGAACAACAACAATGCTATTTAAGCAATGATGATGAACACTGGCTATGGCACAGAAGATTGGGGCATCTTAGCTTCTCTCAGATAAGGAAAGCATGCAAATATCAGGCATTTCATGATCTTCCTGACATCAGAATTCTAGACAATACAATATGCAAGTCATGTCAATTTGGTAAGCAAACCATAACTAATTTCCCTAAGAGGGAAGGATCAGCTAGCAGGCCACCTGAACTTGTTCACACCGATATATGTGGTCCAACTAGGAAGAGGTCAGCTTGAGGAGAAGAGTATTTCATATTGTTCATTGACGACTTTTCAAGGATGTGTTGGATAGGACTCATGAAGTATAAAGATGAAGCTTTCCAAAAGTTCAAGTCCTCCAAAGCCTTGGTTGAAAACAAATCAGATCGCAGAATCAAATGCCTCAGATCTGATCGAGGAGGGGAATTTACATCAGATGAATTTTTTGATTTTTGTGAAGAACATGGAATAAGAAGGGAATTTTTTGCTGCAAGGACTCCTCAGCAAAATGTAGTGGAAAGGATGAACATAATGGTTCAACAAATGGCTCGTGCTATGCTTGATGAGTCTGGAACTCCCGCAACCTTCTGGGGTGAAGCTGCATTTGCCACTGTTACTGTTCCCAACAAGACAAATATCCGGGTAAACAACACTCAGACTCCTCATGAACTTTGGTAAAATAAGACTCCCACGGTAAAATACTTCAAAAATTTTGGAAGAAAATGCTACATTAAAAGGACTGATGAAAAACTTGGCAAGTTTGAACCTAGTGCAAATGAAGGCATTTTACTTGGCTACTCTCCCCACAGCAAAGCTTACAAATGTTATAATAAAAGACTTGGTAAAATTGTTGAAAGTATTGATGTAGTGGTTGATGAAGAAGGAAACACTCCTAGGCAAGTAAAATCTGAAGATTTCGAAGATGGCGAAGACTATCTGTCAACATCAAGTCAGATTCATGATGAAGAAGACACCCATGAGGCACCAGAAGAGCAGATAAGGATAGAAGAAAAGACTCCATCCAGATATGTTCAGAAGAATCATCCAGAATCTCAAATTTTGGGGCAGAAAGAGGCAGGTGTACAAACAAGAAGAACCATTTCAGAAGCTTCAAGCTATCTAGCATTGCTCTCCTCCTCTGAACCGCAGAACGTAAGAGAGGCTTGCAAAGATGAATGCTGGGTCAAGGCCATGGAAGAAGAACTCAAGAAGATTGAAAAGAATAACACTTGGGAGTTGGTTCCTAGACCAAAAGATAAGAATGTCATAGGGACAAAATGGATTTTAAAAAATAAGTTGAATGAAAATGGGGATGTGGTTAGAAACAAGGCAAGACTTGTTTGTAAGGGATATGCGCAACAATAAGGAATAGACTTTGAAGAAACGTTTGCTCTAGTTTCCAAACTTGAGGCCATAAGGATGTTCCTTGCTCTCTCTAGCTTTCAGAAGTTCAAAGTATTTCAGATGGATGTAAAATCTGCCTTTCTGAATGGAGACTTAAATGAAGAAGTATATATTGAACAACCATATGGGTTTATTCTTGGAAATGATCCAAAACTTGTATGCAGATTGAAAAAGGCTATATATGGCCTTAAACAGGCTCCAAGGGCATGGTATTATCGGTTGGATAAGTACCTCCATCAACAAGGTTTCATAAAAGGGTCAACTGATAGCAATCTATATATAAAATTTGACAATGATAAGTTGTTGATACTTGTTGTGTATCTTGATGATATCATCTTTGGTAGCAATGAAGAAGACATGAGTCAAAAATTTTCCATGGTGATGCAAAAAGAGTTTGAAATGTCCATGCTTGGTGAGCTCACATATTTTCTTGGTTTACAAGTCCAACAAAACAAAGATGGCATTTTTCTATCACAAACTAAATATCTCAAGCAGATCTTAAAGTAATATGGGATGGAGGATTCAAAACCAGTATGTACCCCTATCGTGACAGGATGCAACCTCAGCGCAAATGATGAATCGGCAACAGTACATCAACCAACCTATATATCCATGATTGGTAGTCTGCTCTATCTAACAGGTACCCGACCAGACATTATGCATGCAGTGGGTATAGTTGGAAGGTTTCAGGAAAATCCAAAGGAAACTTATCTTCAGGCAGTTAACAGAATTTTCAAGTATCTTCAAGGAACTCAAAACTATGGCTTATGGTATCCTAGAGGTACAGATCTCACACTTCATGCATACACAGATGAGGATTGGGAAGGAAGCGTGGATGATAGGAAAAGCACTAATGGTGGTGCATTCTTCATGGGTCCTAGATTAGTATCTTGGTTTAGCAAGAAACAAAGCTCTATTGCATTATCTACAGCTAAATCAGAATATGTAGATGCTGCATCTTGTTGCGCACAACTCCTTTGGATGATGTAAACATTGCAAGATCTTCAAATCACCTGCAATCCACCTATCTCTATTTTCTGTGACAATACAAGTGCAATCAGTATTTCAAAGAATCATGTCATGCATTCAAAGACTAAGCACATACCGATCAAGTATCATTTTCTCCGAGAGCAAGTGCTTGAACAAAAGGTGAAATTGGAGTATGTTCCCTCTAAGGAACAAGTTGCTAATATTCTCACCAAACCACTGCCCAGGGAGACCTTTGAATACCTCAGAAAAAGCTGGATGTAGCTGATGCATCATCTTGTTGTTGAATCTTGTCTGTTTCAGAGATTGTTGGTTGTACGTGAGTTTCATATGGGGTATACGCGTACATATGCTAGTTTATGTGGGTACAGTTGACTTGAAGAAGAGCAAGGATGAAGAGTCCGATATGGGTCTGTCAAAGAAAATCTGGCATAGGTTCAGGAGGAGCAAGTGCAGAAGGAGAACATGGATACTGATCTGAATAGTGCTTGACAGATGCTGCTGATATTTTGTCTCTATCTTTCTTTTGTCAAGGTCATGTAACGGCCTATCTTGGTTGCCCCACTATGCCTGGGATGGATAATGTCATATGCCTATTATATCATGTTGGGAGTCGTATGTATGAGTCTTTGGTGATAGGAAGGTCAGTTATGATGTATAAAGTCATATTTCTTTTGTAGAACATCTTCTTGTAGATCTTGTCTATATGTCAGGGGGAGCTTGGACAGCACAACGGAGCAGAGATTTCAGCATGTACTCAGGGGGAGCATAACCCTTTGCCCTTGATGTCAAAGGGGGAGAAAAGACTTTGAGTGACTTTGGGTTGCCATCAAGTCCAAAGGGGGAGATTGTTGGCATTATGACACAGGTTTGGCTCGATGGCATAAGTGTTGTCCTTGATGGCAACTCACTCAAATAGCAGATCACAAGTTCAGGCTCTCAAAATAGTAGAAAATGAGATACCTGCAGGTTCTTGTTCACAAAGCTGCAAACATTGGCTAGTTCTGCAGGTGCGCCGAACAAAAAGTGCGGACATATTCGCAGGTGTACTGAACAAAATGTGCGGTCATAAAATACACGCACTTTCATGCAGAGAAAAACACGTGCACATGGGAAATCTTATGGTTGGTCCATGGTATTTAGTCCGACATTTTTGATCCTATGGTTTTGGTCCATGGTTTTTCCTCTAAAAGTATTGAACCCAGGTTTTGGGTCCCTAATATTGGATCTCTATGGTTTTGGACCATGGTTTGAGTAAGGCCTAGTCTATAAAAGGGAAAGGAGATCATTTGGTTGGGCACTCATGTGTTGAATATCCTAAGAAGAGCAAGATCTGAAATACTGGTGGTCGGTTGGTGAGTTATAGCTGGACCTGAATCAAGGAGAAACCTGAGCATTACAAGACGAATCTACTGATGGGTTGAGATCTGTTTGACACATGATCAGATCTGTAAATATGATAGTCTGGGGTATACCTGAAGTCTGATAAATTATCTATACCTGCAGGTCTGACACAGCGCAGGTGCGAAGATCCGCATGCTAGACACGGCGTAGGTGCGGAGATCCACAGGCTAGACACAGCGCAGATGTGGAGAACTGTAGGCTAGACACGGTGCAGGTGCAGAGATCCACAGGCTAGACATGGCGCATGTGTGGAGACCCGCAGGATCAACACAACGGAGGTGCGGATACCTGCAGGTTTCTATTGGTGAAGTTGCGGACTTTTCTTGAAATATGTTTTAGCTGTTTTTGTCTATTACTGCAGTGTTCAGGGTTCTGAATTAGTGTCTGGTTGCTGTGTGCTGAGAAGTTATTGATTCAGTATTTGTACAAGGAAGTTGGTTGATTGCAGATCTATTTGATGTTTGATTGATATTCATGGATCCAGTCTGAAAATTTATGAAACATGGTCCCTGGAAGAAAAGAGAAGTTTTCTGTAGGTCAGCACCTACGTACTAGTACCTCAGCTAGTACAAGAGCTAAGGGGGTTGTAGCCCCCTTCCAGAAGTGACTGGAGAACGAGAGAAGGTTGTAGCCTTCTGCAGGCTGAAGCCTACGTGCTGGTATAAGGCTGCACCAATACAAAATCATTGTAAAAGGAAGTTTCTAATTGAAAGAAGATAGAGACATATTGCAGCAGGTGGTTTTCACCCACATTGGGTTTCCACTTTATATCTTGTATTCTTTTGTGTGACTGTCTGCTCTACTTTTCTGTTCCTGCTTACTGTTATATGGTTCTAACACATAGATTAATGATCAACATCTGAAGAATAAATTAAATTATAAGTCTGGAAGGTATGCACAAGTTTCATTAGTCAGATCTGCTAATCTTTATATAAGTTGAAAAGGAATTTGATAATATTGATTCACCCCTCCTCTTAGTATTATTTTCAACAAAATTCAAATTTTACTTCTTATGTTTAGTCCAGGGACTAACTAAAGTAAGAATGGATCTCGAAATTCTATTTTTAGAAAAGTTATTTTTAGCACTTTCACTTTTCACCCATTGTTGCTAAGACCTCCAATGGATGAACTGCTATTTATAGCTCGGATATTTATAGTAGTGCTATTTTTAGCATTTCTTGTTGCAAATCTCAACAATGTCAAGGGCAATAAAAAAGAATAAGAAGAATGTGGCTCTGTCACCTTCAGTTTCATCCACTACATAAGTGACTGAGATGCCTCCCCTATTTTTTGATACTAAGTGTACTACGGATGCGGGAAGTTCTTCTTGGGAGGTGATTTATAGACTCTTCGAGGAAGAGGAACCCAGAGTAGTGATCAAGAAAGCTACAATAGATGATACAACATCTACATCTGAAACCACTTGGTCGGATGTTTCCAACTCTCACCTCCATCACATAGCTGCTCGGGAAAAGCTTAGGTCGTATATAGACATAGTGAAATGGGTGATTGACCAAGTCAATGTTGCAGATAGAACTTTCATACCTCTGAGGACTCAAACAAAAATTGGTTCATTCAGAGGTGAGGACGCTAGGAAAATATATCACCTGCCAGAACCCCAGAAGATATATAATGCTCAATTCACTCAGAAGTTCACGGAGGAGCATCCAATTCAATCGGAGTTGATAAGACAAGGGACGGATAAGCCCAACAAACACAAACATGAAGAAAATGGTATGTATTCCCTTGCCTCTCTCATTGGTCCTTATTGTGATATCGCGAAAGGGGTATGTATTCCCTTGCCTCTCTCACTATTCCTTATTTTCATATCGCGGCTATGATGTGTAGGTTGTTTGCAGAACCAAAAATAGAGAAGTTCACTATAGAGCGAGTCCTTTAATAGAAGCTACTTCAAAAGCTTATATCATAGATTGGGCAACTATTTTGTCAAACAATTTGGCTACATAGATTTTGGCTTATAGGAGTAAATACAACATGTCTACCAGGGAGATTCCTCCCTTTTTTATGAGTGCATATACCATGGACGCACTATGCTTCACATTCAACTTTCCATCCATGGGATAGAAATGGACTATAGAGGATCCTACCCCTATTCACATATACCATAATATTCTTTGGGAGACCAATTATGAGCCCCACTTTTACAATATTTTCCATGGGGTAATGTTGCCAATCTATCAAGTCATTTTTGATGAAAGACGCCCCAAATTTTCTAGGGAATATTTCGATGACCTCACGGCCATGGGAAAATAATTTGGGGATGAAATTTTCACCTATGTCAGGATCTATGGGAGCTTAGCCGCCTTGCATGTGCTCCCTCTCTATGTTCCGGATAAACTCTTAGCTAGGGAGGTCGCATATCAAACCGTGGGAAATGGGTTAACCAAATCCCTTAAGGAAGCAAAGAAATCTGTTTGGCCCCCTTTTCCTATCCATAGCGAAGTTTTCACACTAGAAAATTTCAGACATGAGACCCTTGAGATTGACAAAATCCTATGCATGAATTTTTCTATTGTCCCACCTAGACAATATGACCTTGATAAAAAGGCTCAAAGTATTATTGCATAGGTCAACATGAGACAATTTCAACATGAGCTAGATATTTTTGATGATATTTTTGAAATAATTGTTGATTATAAACAAGTTGACACATTTGCCAAAGATCACCTTAGCCCAACAGATCTGGAAAAAATCAAATAGTATAGTAATAACAAACTGGAGTATAGTAATAACAAAGCAGAGAAGAATAGAAGAATTCTAGGCCTTGATTCCTGGAGATGTACCTTTAGATATCTTGTGGAAGGATTCTCAAATTAATCCATCCAATGACCTTACAAGGTTGTCACAGTTTGATGGGGCATATGCTACGACGACTGTTGATAAAGCCTTAGAGGTACAACTTCTTCTTAGGGAAAAGGATGATAAGATCCTGTAATTAGAAAATGCATTATCAAATGCAAGGCAGAGTATTGGTGAAGAATGGAAGGTACAGATGACATGGTTGTAGGAGAGCTTTGATGAAATGAAGCTTCAACATAAAGTAGACATAAAAGGCAAGGATGAACAACTTCAACAACTTGAACTAAGGATTGATCAACTCAAAGATAGCCAAAATATTGAAGAATTCAAGAAAGAAACAACATAACTTAACACTCTCGTGGCTAATCCACAGGTTGCATTTTGTCAAAAGCTAACAATAGTCAATGATCTATGTAAAACAAGTGATTCACTGATGAAATGGTTTTCCAACCTAAGGACATACGTTAATGACATAGAAGAGAAGATCTCTGCCTATATCACCTAGCAAGACAATGCAAAAGGTAGAGAAGTTGATCCTCCAAGGATTCATGACACACAGAAGGAAATGCTTTTTCAGGATTGGGACACGAGAATGAAACAGGCAGAGGCAACCATTTTCAGTGCAAGGGACATTGCAAATAATATCATGGAGACCATTTGCAAAAACCTTTTCAATGTCAACTTGATTCAAGAATGCATCATAGATACATTGTCAGATGTCAAAATACTCATGAAGCATTCGCAGGATTGGTTCAAGACAAAGGTAGATAACATAAACAAGTTATCTAAGTTAAACTTTGAACACTATTGGCAGCAATTGGTTAAACCACATAGCTAATGCTTATGTTAGAATGTTTGACGAATAGTAATGTCCACATGCTGCCATCTCTCTCGAATGCGATTTATGAAGGCCCAATGCGACTCAACCCAGCTCATCCTCCATAATTAAAGCCCATAATGGATACTTATGAAATCATGCAACAAATGAAAGCACAACAGGCTTCTAATTCTGGATGATGGGTTCCAAAAAAATCTAATTTTGTGTTTTAGTTTTATATTAAGGGAGGTTGTTTGAACCTCCCCAACATTTTAAGTATTCGCTATTTTTGTAATTTATATTTTGATAAATACAACTTCCATGCATTTAGAAAAGGGTTCTGAATTGTTGTAAGGAAACTTAAGAGACTGGCACTATTGTATCTTTCAAGTATCTTAATAGAAAGGAGGAACACGGATTGTTTTCTTTCCATGAGTAGAGCATTAATCTATCGGGTTCTTTTTTGGATGATGACAATCACATATTTTCTTTATTGTTTCTGTTGTGTATGATCTTATATATTATTAAATACTTATTCACTATTAAAGACTATAAAGTTGATATTCTTGAATTCATTGTAAAAACAACAAGTAAAAACAACAAAATCTTATATCGGATATGTTTTAAAACAATTAATTTGATTAATTATTTAATCAAATTAATTATCTTTCTTGTATTCTTTTTTTGAAATGCTATATGATCTATATTGTCTACCACATCTTTATACTCCAAATCCCATCATATACACTTAAAGAGAAACTCGTCCCTTGATCCGGAGTTGGAGCCACTATTCCAAACAGATAACAAACCAATATGAAATAATTTTCAAGTTCCCGATCAAATAGTTATCTAGATGTTCAAGCAACAACATTCCAGATATTAAAACAACGACATTCCAGGCCTTCAACCCCCTCAACTATTTCCCCCTTTGTTTGCACAATATCCTCTTGAACTTGCTGCACAGTAAGCTCTCTCTTCCTAGTTGCTCAACTTTCTGCTCCCACTTGAGCTCAAGTGCATCCCCTTTCTCGGTAGCAGGCTACTATACGGTGCACTTAAGCTCTCTAATGTGGCATGATGATCATAAAAGGTGTATTCTGTGCCAAAGGGTAAAGAAAATAACCTTGGCAAGAAAATGACCACCGACGGGACTCCTAAACACTAAGCAGGGGCATAGAAAATCAGGGCCTCTTCCACGTGATGGTACCAGAGTCCCTTTCTTCTACTCAATTTGTTATTTATGTCATGACTGTGGGGAGATCCGCTCTCAAAGATGAGCCTATCCACTTCACAATTTCTTGGGATAACAAACAACACTAGAACTGCAACAACAAAGCCTTTAGAAATGTTCACAGAGGAATATGGGGTGGAATCAAACCCGTCTCTCCTACCACTACTACCTCTCTATGGGTAGATTCCTGGGAGGTTTGGGATTAACTGAAAATGCCTGTCTATGGCGAAGCAATTTCCTCGCTGACTTTCAAGGGGCGAGGGAAATATCATCTGGCTCCTTCTTTTCCTTCCCAACCCCCAAAAGAGGAGGCCAAGTATTCAGAGACCCAATTGAGAAACCGAACAGAGCACCATAGAAGAATGATTATTATCTATTCTGATAATGTAAATAAGAATTACCAATTTTTTTTATCACATCCATGTCGGTCTGATTCCCAAATATTCAGAGATTTTCCATCGACTTAAGCTTAGGACGTCGGGACAGCTGACAGATCAGATAAAAATCAGACTTGAATTAAAAAAGTAGGAGTTGCAGCTCACAGGTGAGTACTGCACCTGGATATTGCACTCAAACAAAGAGAACTCTCTCCGTACACTCTACATTCATCAAATGAGCAATTACATCATTAAGTACATTACTAGAACTTAGGAAGTTGCAACCAAACTCCTAAAATCTAGGAACAAATCCTAAACTAAGGAGATACGTTACAACTTGTGTAACCATTTCTCCATTAATACAAAATAATATTAATTATTTTCAACTCCCCCCCTTAATGGAGAAAGGATTATCCTAAACTCCTAGCATCCCTCTAAACAATTCAAACTTTACATGCCCAAGAGGCTTAGTAAAAATATCAGCCATGTTATCACAATTTTTACAATATTCAACACATATCTCCTTTGACTGTTGTTTCTCTCGAACAAAATGAACCTGAGTATCGATATGCTTGGTATTTTTATGAAATACTGGATTTTATGCAAGCTTGATGGTACTCTTGTTGTCAGTTTTGAGAATTGTTGATTCATTCTACTCTTCTCCTGCAGCGTTGAGAAGTCTTCTCAACCAGATAGCTTCACATGTGGCTGCACACAATGCTTGGTACTCAGCATCACATGAAGATAGAGCTACAATGTGCTGCTTTTTGCTGCTCTATGCTACGACCCCGGATCCAATGCTGAATGCATAACCTGTGATAGAACTTTGATCATCCAAGTTACCTGCCCAATCAGAATTTGGAAAACCTGCCAGAATAACATCAAAAGTGTCAGTGTACAAAATGCCATAATTACTAGTACCACTAATATACCTCAACACACTTTTTGTTGCGACCCAGTGACTTTCGAGTGGTTTTGACATGAACTGGCTCAACACACTAACAGAATATGCCAAATCTGGTCTAGTTGTAGTCAGATATATCAAACTGCTAACTAGCTGTCTGTACATGGTAGCATCCACCTCTTTGGTACCATCGTCACTGCTCAGCTTTAAGTTCTATTGTAATGGTGTTGCTGCTGATCTGCACTACTCCATTCTGAACCTTTCCAACAAGCTTATGGCATACTTCCCTTGAGTGAAAAAAGTTTGCCCAGAGTCTTTCCATACCTCCAACCCCAAGAAATAATGAAGGTTTCTGAGATCTTTCATCTCAAACACTTGTGACATCTGATGTTTGATTTCTTTGATCAGATTGTTAGCATTCCCTATTATGATCATATCATCTACATACAAAGAAATCAAAATAATGTGCCTCTGTTTATTAAACTTGGTATATTGATTTGGATCATTCAAGCTCCTATGAAAGCCATGTTGTACAAAAAATGAGTCAATTTTCTCATACCACGACCTGGGTGCCTGTTTTAAACCATAAAGTGCCTTTTTTCAATTTACACACAAGATGTTCCTGCCCTTTTTTCACAAAACCTTCAGGCTGTACTAAATAAATTTATTCTTTCAAGTCACCATTCAGAAATGCAGACTTAACGTCTAGCTGGTGTAGCTGCCATTTGTGTTTTGTTGCTAAGGAAATTAGCATTCTAATGGTGTTTAATTTGGCTACAGGAGCAAAGGTGTCATTGGAATCTATTCCCTCTTTCTGTGAGTAACCCTTTGCTACGAGTCTAGCTTTAAGTTTCTCTATACTCCCATCTGCATTTATTTTTGGTATATACATCCATTTGCATCCTATGGGGGTTTTACCTTCAGGCAATTCAACCAAATCCCAAGTATGGTTTCTGTTTATTGATTATATTTCCTCATACATTGCAGCCCTCCATGCATCAGATTTACTTGCTTCCTCATAATTTGCAGGTTCTACAATGTTTACAATCTTTGACATTAATGCATAGTTTTTCAATTTAGATGATAATCGAGTCTTCCTACTTGATCTCCTTGGTAGGGGGCTTACCTCAATTCTATCCATTTCAGCCTTTTCTGGGCTTGCATCATCATTGATTACATTGTCTGTTACTTCTTCTTCTTGTTTCTCCTCCTTCTCTTCATCTTCCTCACTGTTTTCTTCCAATAGAAATGGAATGTACCAATCACTATTCGAGTCATTCTTTCCTTCTTCAACCTGTTCATGAAATATGACATCTTTGCTTGCAAAAACCTTGTGAGTCACAGGATTAAATAACTTATATGCCTCGAACTTAGTGCCATATCCAACAAATATACATTTCAGGGTTTTAGGATCTAACTTCTTCCTATCTGCCTTAGGTATATGAGCATAAGCTTTTGACCCAAATATTCTTAAGTGACTCACTGTTGGTTTGAATCCAAACAATGCTTCAAAAGGGGTTTTGAAGCCTAGACATCTAGTAGGAATCCTATTCTTTAAGTACACAGCAGTGTTAATAGCTTCTGCCCAAAGACCATTTGATAGACCCTTACCTTGAAGCATGCTTCTTGCGCACTCCACAAGAGTTCTGTTCTTTCATTCTGCCACTCCATTCTGCTGTGGAGTGTGGGGCACTGTAAATTGTTGCACGATCCCATGATGCTTGCAGAAATCCATGAACTCTCCCAACCTATATTCTCCCCCTTGATCTAAGCGGAGAATTTTTATCCTTTTTCCTGTCTGGTTTTCTACCATGGATTTAAACTCTTTAAAATACTAAAAGGCTTGACTCTTTTTACTCAGAAAGTATATCCATGAAAATCTAGTGCAATCATCTGTAAATAAGAGAAAGTAATATGCTCCTCCTAATGACCTGGTTTGCATAGGTCCACAGATGTCTGTATGCACCAGTTCTAAATTGTCTCTTTCCTTTCTATTGACATGCAAAGGAACTCTTCTCTATGCATTTTTCCTAATGCACATCCATCACAATCTAGCTTAACATTATGGAAAATAGGGAGTCCATTGACCATACCTTTTCTTTGAAGTAGGATGAGGTCTTGCAGATTAAGATGGCTGAATCTCTGATGCCAGAGATTTTCAGCTGTCGATCCAGCTGCAACCATTGCTTGCTGTGGCATACTCTTCACATCTAGTCTGTACAGGCTCCCCACGCGCACTCCTGTTGCAACTGTTTCCATCTGGCTATCCTTAATGACACAATTAGTCTTAAAGAATTGAACTTGCATGTCTTGATCAGTAATCATTGAGACAGAGACCAAATTTTTCTTAATTCCTGGAACATACAATACATTTTTAAGGTGTCTAATGTCACCGCTAGGTAATTTTACAGGAATGTCACCATATCCTTTGATCTCATGTCCACTATCATCTCCTAAATAGATTTTCAACCCACATGAAGTTTCTTCAAGAAATTCAAACCAATCCTTCTTACCAGTCATATGTGAGGATGCGCCCAAGTCAACATACCATATGTCGTCCTCATCTCCCTTTGAAGCTGAAAGGGCACAATCGATTATAAATAGTCAAAGTTCATGGCTATGATCCTCTTCTTCCTTAACAAGGTAACCCTCATATTTTCTCTGTTTGTTTCTTCCTTCGTCTTCCTGCCTCTTATAACAATCTTTAATCTGATGACCAGGTTTTCCACAGTAAGAACATGTCTTGCTGGGAAAATTATTAGTAGAAATACCTTTAAACGATCTCTTCTGAAATGTGTTGGCTCATTTCTACTGTTGCTGCTGCGGTTGTTGATGCTGCTTCCCTCTATACTGTCTCCTTTTTGCCATCAGAGCAAGGTCATTGCTTTGTGATTTCAAATTTTGTCATCGCTCTTCTTCATGTATCAAAATCCCTGTCAGCTCTTCAAATGAAGGGGCTTTCTCCCTTGCTGACAGCCCTATGATAAACCTCTTGTATTCATCAGTCATTCCATTCAACGTGATCGTGACCAGATTTGAATCGGAAACTTTCTCTCCGATATCTCCCAATCTGTCCTTCAGGTCTTTGACTCTAGCAATGAATCCAGCAGCGGACTCATTCTCCTCCATCTTCAATGCAAACAGCTTGCCTTTGAGTGACAAGACACGGTTTGTATTCTGTGTATGGTATAGGTTTTTGATCGTCGTCCAAATGTCAGTGGCCGATTTACAGTCTCTAATATGTGGGATAACATTGTCCTTGACGGACATCTTCAATATGACCTTTGCTTTTGTCTCCTTTTATCCCAATCTTGTTCTTGTGTGGTTGATCCTGATCTCAGCTTATTTCATGTAACGATCGACCATGCATTTGCACTTTCAAGTAAAGTCTGCATCTTGAATTTTCAGTTGGAGAAATTCGATCCATCGAGTTTGCCAGGCTCATGGAGATACGATTCTATACTATTATTCATATTGAATTGATAAAATTTCTGATCCTCTGATGAATAAGTATATCCAACAGTACACTTTCAAGACACACTAAAAAAAAATTCACCATATACCAGATCCGAACCTCTGTTTTGCTGAGAAAAAAAAATTGTATCTTCAATGAGCCACCACTGGGCAAGTCCAATCTGCTGCCATCAAACAGATCCAGAAGTCCAATGCGCTACCACCAGGCAAGTCTGATCTGCGACCACCGAGTAGATCAGGAACTCCAATGCGCCACCACTGGGCAAATCTGATCTGCTACCACCGAGTAGATCAGGAACTCCAATGCGCCACCACCGGAAAAATCCGATCTGCTACCACCGAGTAGATCAGAAATTTCAAAGTGCCACCACCGAGCAAGGCCGATCTGCAAAAAATTGCAGATTTTTCAAAGAGAAAGGGGTTGGCGCTTCTCGACAACAAAATACCCGCGCTGAAAACAAAATCGATGCATCTTATGAAATTGTTGTGATTAAGGCTTAATTTTCTGCGCCATTAGAACTTTCTGGCGCGCAGGCGCAACTATCGCTCTCAAAACTGCGCCAAATGGCGTGACTGTTCCTTAATAAGCAATGCCAACCCTTTCTTCCACTCAAAAATGGCGTGACTGTTCGCGACGAAACCGCGCCAACCCTATTTTCCACTTAGAGACGATCAGTCATCTGAGACCTGTCTTCAAGTGTTACTGCAGTCCACCTGATTCTACGAATGCTTTTGTACACTCCACCGCCACCGCAGTTTTGTAATCAATGATGCATCCTAAAAAAAAATTAAGGTTATCCCTACTCTGTGCTCTGATACCAAGATAAAAATTAGACTTGAATTTAAAAAGGAGTTGCAGCTCACAGGTGAGTACTGCACCTGGAGACTGCATTCAAACAAAGAGAACTCTCTCCCTACACTCTACATTCATCAAATGAGCAATTACATCATTAAGTACATTACTAGAACTTAGGAAGTTGCAACTAAACTCCTAAACTCTATGAACAAATCCTAAACTAAGGAGATACTTTACAACTTGTGTAACCATTTCTCCATTAATACAAAATAATATTAATTATTTTCAACTAGATCCCCATCCCCATTAATGCATCCCAATGTGGCCCAATAATGAAAATAATGTAAAATTATTCCCCATATCGAAGTCTTGGAACTGATACTCAATATCACTCATCTATTGAATGCAAAATTAATGAACTGACGCTGTATTACCTGCTCGTTGGGTGACCTGGTATCCGCATCAGAGTCATTTCGAGATTGTTCTTTACAATTCGCCATCCTTCTCATATTGCAGAGGTGGAGAGGAATTGTTGTGCAGTAGCTATTCAGTGCACTGTCAATGCACACGATTATACGGTTAAGTGGTCGTGCTGCCGTGTCCCGCTGGCATGTGCCCCGGTGGGATGGCAGCAACCTGCCCCCCTCTAGCTCCAGTCTGGAGCACCCATCTGGGAATCTATGAATGATAGCCTTAATCAAAAGGAGTTTCAATGAGTAAAACATGGTTAGTGCCGTCTGTAGAAATACCATGAGGATGTAACTACACTTAGAGCTGAAAGTTACTCCGATCACCTGCTACATTGCACTCTGTGAGAAATGCTTTTAATCGTTAGTAGTATTCAACGGTGAAACATTCTGTCGCAAAAGGTGCTACATGATCTGAAAACATATCTCCAAATTTTATACGGAGGTATTGAAATCTGAGGTTGCATGAGTATTCAGATCCCGGCCATTGAGGTTATGGACAAGCCTTCAACAAAATACGTAGAAAATCTTGGTGGTTATGAATTTGGGAATCGCCCTCCGAAATGGGGCAACCATATGTGCTTTTAACAGTAGAATCTGAAAGGAAGCGTCATATGGAATATAATTCCATATACTTGACATGGAAAAATAGTAAATAACAATAGAAAAAAGAACATCTACCAGTGATGCAAAGCACCTTTTTAATCAATATGAAAAATCCATTAGGTGCATCCCGTCGAGATGTAATTGCTGCATTTTAGAATAAATCAAAGTAGTATGATATGATTTTTTACATTTGGTTTATGGATTTTGGTGATTATTTATAAAGTGTAATTTTGAGAGTGTTTAGAGAACCGAATCAGTAATTTTTTAATAATAAAAAAAAAAATTATTGAATTAAATTAATAGGTTTTCAATAACAAAAATATTTTAACAAAAAAACTAATTAAAATAATTATTATTTATTAAACTAACTCTGTATTATATTAATATAAATTTTTATCAATTTTATTATAATTCTAATTTAAATAAATAAATAAAATTAAAAAATATTGACTTTATAGTTTTTTTCATAAGCTTTTCAAAAATGGTAAAAGAAAACACTTTTACAAAAGCATTTTCTAAGTAAAAATGTTTTGATGAAAATTATATATATATTAATTAAGTAAAAATGTTTTGATGAAAATTATATATATATTAATTACATTATAGAGTGGAAAAATAAAGTTATGGAGTTTATAAGCATTTCAACCTGGATGTCGAGATTGGAAATGCAGTTTTAAATTTTTGTAGAATTTTCAATTCCATTCAAGTTCTCATAATTATAATTATGATATAAATAAATTTGATTTTTAAATAATTATGATATATATTTTCTTATTTCTATTTATATATATATTAATTACATTGGAAAAATAAAGCTATGGGGCTTCTAAGCATTTCATGCTGGATGTCGAAATTGGAAATGCAGTCTTAAATTTTTATAGACTTTTTAATTCCATTCAATTCTCATAATTATAATTATGATATACATTACTTTTATTTTTAAATAATTATGATATATATTTTCTTATTTCTATTTAAATATAAAGTTATTTTTTTTTATTAATTTGTTTTTGTTATAGTGAAGAATAAGTATGAACTATGAGTAGATTATCTTATAAAATAAATGAGTGAACAATTAAAAGCGTTGATAGTGGTTTTGGTTTTGTAGTAGAAGAATAATATGAATGAAGATGTGTAGATAAATATTGTAATTATTTATTAATATTTACTTTTTATTTAAAAATTAAATTTTTCTTTTTATTTAAGGATTGACGAATAAATAATATTTATTTTCAAGTGTTTATCTTTTAATGTTTTTGAATAAGAGTATTTTTTACCATAGTAATTTAATTTGTATTACTTAGTAGGAATCAAGATATAATATAAAATATATAGAACAGTCTTAGATTGATTATTTTGTTTTTTCCAAATGTATAGTCTATTTTCATTAAAAATAAATAAATAAAATCTTATTCATAGATGAAAAATAATTAACCAAATCGCTTAATATTAAAATAATTAAAAATAATAATAAGAAATATATAATTAATAAAATAATAAAATAATCAAGTTAATCATACCTGAACAACTACAAAAACTATCTGCTTATCCGTCCATAAAACTAAATTACTTAAAATTTTACTTAGTGAAATAATTTTCATGATTTCCCATTAATTTGTACACCAAGAAATTATGAACATAAATCCATTGACAGATACCAAAAACACTAATAAGAATATACATGCCTAAAGAAGTAAGCTCCGTGTATCAACTTAAAAAAGGAATGTATAGCATTATTATGGACATTAAGAAGTAACGCATCATTTTCATATCATGGAAAAGCATCACAAAAGCCTAAAAGTACACGTATCAAATTGAATTCTGATACAAATAATTAAAGATGGAGAAGAACCTGATCTAATAAATTGTGTAGTTACATCGTAGTTTCTTACCATACAAATGCCTACATGGGCAATGGAACCAGCTATGATAAACACACCAAACAAAATATGATGCATGAATAGATGGTGTTGGATATATGTCTCACATGAAAGATCATCTATCAATTATAAATATTTGTTCATGAAATATTAATGAAAAGGATCTTTGGATGGATTTTAACGCTATTAAGAATATCTATTTACTTTGCAAAAAATATCATTTTTTATACTTTTAATTTATTAGCTTAAGATGTGATGTGTATAATCAAATTTTTGTGGAATATTTTAAATGAAGTCCATTGATTTCAGTAAAATTAGATATTCAATAATTAGTATAATTTTCGAATAATAAAAACTATCATTCTCGAAAACGTTTTGTAATTGGAAATCACACAAAAGTTTGAAAATTTCTCTATTTTGGTATAAGTTAGTCCTTGGACTAGAGAGGTAACCTTTAGAGCATCAAAAATGAAAATTAACCTAAATTATCTCAACGCAAT
The DNA here is from genome assembly GCA_031772625.1 of Pinus tabuliformis. Lineage (NCBI taxonomy): Eukaryota > Viridiplantae > Streptophyta > Pinopsida > Pinales > Pinaceae > Pinus > Pinus tabuliformis. The sequence continues at coordinate 291,226,962 of CM062820.1, forward strand.
TTATTCAAGCCTTTACATTCCTAGATTTATGATAGTGGATAAAATTAAAGGTGATGAATTATAATAGAGTACAGATGTTAAAACAATTTAAATAAAGTACAAGAATCAAGGCCTTTCTTATGATCACCTTTATTCCTCCAACGCAAATAATTGAGAGTCAATGGGCAAAAGATTTATAGGAAGACTATAGCTAGTGAATATGATAAGTATTTGATAGCACAAACGAACAAAAATATAATAAATACTAAGTAATATCACGAGTATTCATTTTAGTAATGTAATAAGAAGAAAATATATTATGCTTGCATAAATAAACTTATGGCATGCATGAAAATTAAGTGGGATACATTTACATGGTCAATATGTGTAAAAGGGTTTTAATCTTTTTCTACATTTCATTAATACAAAAGGATTTGTTTTCTTATACTTATGTCTATTTGATGCTTACATATTTCATTGCCTTCTTGACTCATTGATTAGAGATATTAGTCTATGTTATGTGTATCTTGTAGTTCTCATGCTTGTTATAATTATTTTGTAGGTTCCATTTATAGTGTTTGGAGCTGGAGCTAAAGTTCACAAACAGGGAGGAGAACTTGTGTTGGACTCAAGGTAAGTCCTTCCTCCATATTAAAATTTATCTAAAGAAAGCACAAGTGTTTTTCTTATGTTGTTTCTAGGTCATGCCACTAGATCCAGGGAGTTCACTTATGTCTGTAGAAGAGAATTTTCCATCCAACAAGATCTCAAATTGCAGGGTCTGAACCTCGCATGTGAGATCTAGATTTTTGGTTTCTAGCCACGGGGATGACACAAGCATTTTTCTATTGCAACCGCAAACACAGAGACTCATGCGTGTGGTTGGAAACTAGGATTTAGTTTCTCAATTAATTGTGGTTGACTGCAAAATTTGATAGTCGACCAGAGATGGTGATAGTTCACCACAATCTTTTGTTTGGATTTTTGTTATTAGCATTGTTGGGTTCATCTCTTGGATGTTGATTAGTTGATTTTCGTAGATATCTTTTATTGTTGACGATATGTATCATTGTAGACTCTCTTTCTTGAACATTTTATGATAATCCAATAAGAAGAATAATTTGAAAGGGTTTTCCCTGTAGTGGGTTTTTCCCTGACCTTTGACCAATCATGGTGTCTGTATGTGTGAATGTTTTTCTTCTATTGTTCCCTTATGTTCTGCTGCATTGATGATGACATTGTTCTTTCTATATAATTGCATATGTTGCTAAACAATAAGGTAAAAGTTCATAATGTTATGATGTTGTGGGGTGAATTTAATATGTAAATAAAGAAATGCAATTATCTAAGGAAAAGAAAAATACATCACTAAGAAGAAGAATCATTGAAGATCACCCCTATGAAGACACCATTGATGGAAGCAAGTGAATTGGGAGGAGACCTAAAAGAAGGCTATGGTTTGAAGGAAACCCTAAGAAATTTAGTTATTATGGCTTGATGGATATTATGATGTTATGGTTTGGAAGAAACCTTAGGTTATGACAAAGACTTGAGATATGCAATCTAGAAACCCTAGCATGATTAGTGTGAAGATGATCTAGCACTTGAGATAGCTTTGATGTAGAAATAAATGGGATAGTCTCAGTTAGGCCTGGTTGCTAATGAAGTTGATTGAAATATAATGAATGCAACAATGTTATATGGATAATGGAGAATCATGACTCTTGAAGGTTGCTTAAAGAGGGAGATGATCAGTTCTCATTAAAATTTGTTTAGATTTATTGATTTGATCATTGGTTATACTTCCTACATATATATTTGAGTATTTGGATACCTCTAACCTCTTGATGAGATGTGATAAGTGGATCCTTCATGAGGATCATATGAGGTGCAGGAAAAGACAACTAGTGTAGGAAGAGAAGAGCTACGGTTTCCCATGACAAGTAAGAGATACAAAGTGAAAAGGTAGATAAATGTTATAAGGTATGTATAACATATTTTTCTAGCTGTAATATTGGATGGCAGGGTAAACCCTAATGCATGATGCGAATGTCAACTTCATGAATGAATCATATATGCATATGCAAATAAGTTTGATTTATGGCTAATGTGATATATATTGGTGCTCTTGATATTTGGCAAGCATATTTCTTTTTAGACATAATGGATTTCCTAATCTTATAAAGAAGGCTAGCACATTTATTTGTATATATGGTAGCTTGATACTATTGTTAATGCTTGTGATAATCATGATAACCTTGATGATAAAAGTCTATGAATAAGGTTGATACTCAGGTCCATTTTGTTAGTTTTTCATAAGCTGAGGAAATTGATAATGTGGTAAAATAGGATGTCATCTCTTGATGGTTGGGTAATGTGATAAAGAAGTGATATCATGATTATGATCCTTGAATTATACTCCATTAGTTGTTATAACTAGCATTTGCACCTGATGTTGCAAAGAAAACGCCGTAAGGCATAGAGTGTGGAAGAATAGGGACATGTGAATGGGCATTGTTGAAAGCAAGGGTGGATAATAATGAGTTGCAATTGAAATTGTTAGTTATGTGTATGCTGAATATAGATATTTTTTAAATAATAGTGTATAGAAGAATAGTGACATGTGAATGGACATTGTTGAAAGCAATGGTGGATGATATTGAGTTACACTTGAAACTATTAGTTATGTGTGTTTTGAATATGGATAAGTAATAGTAGTGTGTGGAAGAATAGAAACATGTGAATGGACATTCTTGAAAGCAAGGGTGGATGATAATGAGTTATAGTCAATGTCATATAGAGGTTATCCATTATTCATGTAGCAGTTGTTGTTTATGTGAACATGTTTCTATTTAGAGATTTTGTTTTTCCATATGTTACATATTTAAGAATGAATTGTCACTTTTAAAGAGGGCACACAAGGTTGCTAGCTGTCACAAAATATTCCACTGACTATAAATATGATTTTATTTGTTGTATAATTCGATTTACCATCATGCGAGTAAAAATTAAATGTCCTTTTCCTAGGTTCTGTCAACTAGGGGTTTCCAAAAATACAAGTGAATGCCATCAAACTCCTCACTAAAATCAAACTCTCGGTGAAATTTTCGTAGATATAGGGATGCACAAATTCCTTAACTTGCCAAAACTCTATTAAAATGACATTTTTCTCTACTAACTTCATATGAGATGTCGTGAACTTTATTTTGGATAAAAATTTGACTGTGTTTTTAATATCCCAATTCATGTTCTGTAACACTCACTTTTAAAGGCTTGAAATGCAAATTATGGTTCAAGCCACAACTTTATAAGGAACATATGCACAGAACATGCTTAGGACAACCAATGCAAATTATATTTGCATTATTTAGCAAATCCTTCTTAGTAGAAACACTTGTGATAGCTATCAAATTTCCAATTTGTCTATCTTCAACTAAACCCCTCTGACAATACTGAGATTGCCCAAGAAAGAGCAACTAGAATGAAATAGCAAGTTGAAATATCATCGATATACCTCTGATTGTATATGATGGCTGAAATGTATCATAAAGATACACTTTTGTCAAAGATAGTTAAAAATAATGCTAGAAAGTAGCAACCATAAGCTTAACTGACAACCTCTGCCCACTCATTTCCATTCAAATCCCATGGCAGCAAGGCCTAAAGTGCCTACCAATAAAAAAATTGCTTCGATGAAATAAGTTGAAAAAGACCCCATCCGGCAACATACGATACGAATACTATCTTCCCATGCCTGTCACAGACCAAAAAAGGCCACATATCATATACAATAAATGTAAATGTGTCAGCTGAGGGAACAAATTACCCAATATTATAGATCAAGTCCTAACAAAACTCCAAAAAAAGGCCACATATCATATACAGTAAATGTGTCTGGAGACCCAATTACCCAGTATTACAGATGAAGTCTTAACACAACTCCGTTGTTCTATGTGCTGGGTAGAATAGGAATGGTCACTGCACCAAACCCCTTTTTCTTGAGTACAATATATCCATTATAGTAAGTTTTAGATTAAATTTAAAACATGTTAATTAAATTTTAATATGAAATTTTAATGGTTATGAAGATGAAGCATTAACAATATGATTCCTTTCTAAAAAATTGTTTATAATTTTGTTAATATAAAAGTGAAAAATTAATATAATAAATTGAATTAAATTGTTTTATTATTATTATTATTTTAATTTAATGTTTCGTTATGCATACTAAATATTTTTTTCATATAAAACTAAATTTTAAATGTTTACTCATTTACAAATACTACAACACATACCCCTTTTTCGGATTGATGTTTATGAGTAGTAGGCCAAAACTTGCCAAATGCTTCAATTTCTTTTCCAAAATTTCAGAGATGCCTATTTGAAAACCCTTGATATATCAGTGTTTGATCTGAACAGGTTTCGAACATATTGGTTGTTGGGTTATAAATATTTTTGTAAATTGCTACCAAGCAAGGAAGAAGTCAAAAGCAGATTGGTATTAAAACCATGGCTGCAGCTCAGGGACTTGTGTTCTTGTCCCCAAATAAGACACTGCAACTGACATATGAGGGTGAGTTTTATGAGGTACTCATAGCAAAAGCCCAGCTCTCCGTTATAGCAGAAAAATGGGGCATACCCTCATCTACAAATACTGTAAAGCAAACGTAGCCACATTTTGAATATTGCTACAGGGGTTTAGAGTACACTATATTGCAGGCTGTAAAGACTCCGCATTCAAAACAAAATGGAAAGATAAGATGAGAAAAATATTGGATCATAAAGCAATAGAGAGTATAGTGGAAGCATGGGATCCTTATAGTTATTGTTGGTCCTCCATAAGCCTTGCTAGGATTGGTGGCTTAGGCAAGAAGAGTGATTTTCTAGGTATCATTTTTATTTTGTTTCTCCTATGGGGCTTCTTAGATTCAGAATTTGAAGGGACCCAACATGGGAAAAGTGTTGTTTGGTGGCTTGCCTGTAACACATGAACTGGTACTTAGCCCCAGACAACTCAAGAGTGTACAAATTTCGAAGGACAAAGGATAAAAAGGAGTTACTATTAGAATTTAAAATACCCTCTTAAAAAACTCTACCTGGGATTTCTTGAAAATTTTAATTTACCAGGCTCTTCATTTCATCAAAAGATAAGAGCATTAGTGTAAAAGAAGGATTGAAACTGAAAAGTAATGAACTTTTATCATTTTTTTCCATTCTACCAGCGTCACAAAACATGTATGTACTAGTTCACTCTAAATGATGCATGATTTATTGCAGAGATGGTAAAAAACTCAATGCTCATTTCTTTTGATCTCATCGGAAATTCCCATTTTAAAATCTTCTAAATCTATTAAAATAGTAACAATATTACAAAATTATATCCTATTTTCCAGTGATTAGGAACTTTACGGCCCTAAAAGCTTTATTATGAGTAAAATATTATGTTTTCATTGTCTTCTAATAGTTTTGTGTGAACAAACTCCAAATTTCTTGCACCATTCCGACTTGAACTAAATGTGCAGGTGGTATATGGTAGGTAGACAGAGTAAACCTGCAATTGTTTTGGAGAAATCTGTAGAGCTTGTCAATCAGTAATCCTTCAAAAGGACCAGTGCTCTTATTAGTCCTCAATGTGATTTTTCCTAGAACATACACAACCCTTGTATTCTTTGCCAATTCAAGCTACTGCAATTCCTCATCTACAAAATAGTTACTTTCTACCAATGTATTTCTGCTTGCATAACTTTTACTTTCTACCAATGTATTTCTACTTGCATAACTTCGTCATGTGAGGAGGAATGAGTTCCTCTGAGCTTGAGATGATCGAATATTACTTTCCCCCAAAAAATGCCAATCTCTTTTTCCTATTTATATTTTACTGGATTGATCAGAAATGGCAAGGCCAAGTATCAAGCTTTATGATTTTATTTTTTTATTTTTTTTCTTACAAGAAATCTTGCCCGAATGACCCAAATATAGATTGATTCCTTAATTCTTTGGAGCTTAAATTGAATTGCATGAAACCATATGATGTGATTGTATTCTATAAAAATATAGATCTGAGACCTTATGAGCATTGTAAATTAAAATACACCAGATATTTTTGACTTAGATTAAATCTTCAACACCGAAATTCATTATTCACTGCATAAGACCAGGAGTTGTGATGACAGGCTAAAACAACAAACTATGACACCTAAATTTTTACCATATTGTGAAGCTCAACAAAAATGGAGTTGTATGGGACTTGCAAGAAATTTCCAAGCCAAGTAACACAATCTGTAAATAATGTCAAATTGGAAAGAAAATTTGAGTGCCCTTCAAACCCAAAGAAAATTCATGAAGTAGGCGACTACAACTAGTTCACACAAATTTATGTGGGCTCGAAAGAACTGAGACTCCAAGTGGTGTGGTTGAAAGAAGAAATAGATCCATGCAATACTTAGTAAGAGCAATGATGGAATCACTTAGTATATTGCTTGAGGAAAAAACAATTATCTATATTCCTTTCTTTTATTGAAGTTGAATATATAGTAGCTACAACTAGTTGTAGTCAGATTTCATGGTTGAAACAAAATCTACATGATATGTAAGTTACTTATGATAAACCCATTCCAATCATCTGTGATGACATAGATGTAATTGACTGATGTAATTGACTCAATTTGATTTGAAATAGCAAAGAAGAAGAAGTGCGAAGAAGGATGAAGAATGGAAGAAAAGGGTGAAGTTTCTTGGGAAAATCTCTCTCTCTCTCTCTCTCTCTCTCTCTCTCTCTCTCTCTCTCTTACATGTATGAAGCTAGGATTTCCGTGAAGCTGCAATTGTAGGAAGTCGAAATTGCAGGGCTATAATTTTGGGATGAAGTTGTAGGTTGAAGTTTGGAAGTTACCTTGAAGAAGATCTTGCTGGAGGATGACATGGTGCTTGGTGGGGTTGTTGGCTCTAGTCTTTGGGTCTTGGAATTCTCTTTGTAAGTAGATTCTAAAGAAGAAGAGAAGAATTTTCTGGGTTTTCCCCTTGGAGGGGTTTTGCCCTAGCTTGGAGCCTATATCTTGTGTATTTTGTTGTGGTGTGATCTTCATTGTTTTGGTAATTGCTTGAAAATATAGCACTCCTTTCTTGATACTCTGTCTTATTTTTTGTCTCCCCCATTCTTTCCTCATTCTGGTTCTATACATTATTACAAGAAAAGAGAAGAAGAGTTCAATTTTATTTTGTGAGATCTTCAATGCTTGTGCTTTCTTCTCCCCCTTGGCCTTTGCTTATTCCGCTAGAGAAATTGAAAATTGAGATTGATATGGGGTTTAACGGTAAGTTTCGCTGGGTGAAACCCACGAGATGAGTGTTCAAATCTCATTGAGTATATATATGACCTGTTGTGTCTTGGCTAGAAGAATAGGCGACCCCATAGCGAACGTCTTGGCTCTTGTTGAGGCATAAGTTTCCTGCTATTGTGCGGCTTGCAGGCTGTTGCACGTAGCCTAAGTTTATAGTGGCAGCCAGTTAGATTTGATCCTGGGTCTGTTCAAGATAACTCTCATCAGTTACCGGTTATCCTAGATTTAAAAAAAAAAGAAAAAAAAAAAACTACTAGTATGGAGTACCTGTGGTGGTGGATCTGTTTTGCTGGACCAGGATAAGTCTTTCCCCATTTTTCCCCATTTAGCAAAGCTAGTTCATACCTTGGAGTCTGCTACGAAAACTTATCAAAACTTAGTTCAATTTACAACTTTAGATAATAAAAATACAGAATTTCATTGGAAAATACTACAAGTTGTGAAAACTTATCGAAACTTAGTTCAATTTACAACTTTAGATAATGCGAAAACTTATCAAAACTTAGTTCAATTTACAACTTTAGATAATAAAAATACAGAATTTCATTGGAAAATACTACAAGTTGTGAAAACTTATCAAAACTTAGTTCAATTTACAACTTTAGATAATAAAAGTACAGATTTTCTTTGGAAAATACTACAAGTTCTTCACGTGTGAAAATTCTGTTTTCTTATGCTTTCACTAATATTTAATCTTGATCTTAATTGGATTTGAGAGATAATCTTCAAATTGTCTTCCTCCCTATTCACTTTATCTTCCTTTTATCTCTTTGACTCCATTAAAAGGCTCTAGTTTACTAAACAACAAGTTCTTATAGAATAAGGCTCTAGTTTACTAAACAACAAGTTCTTATAGAATAAGATCCATGCAATACTTAGTAAGAGATGTAAGCTACTTATGATAAACCCATTCCAATCATCTGTTATGACATAGATGTAATTGACTCAATTTGATTTGAAATAGCAAAGAAGAAGAAGTGCGAAGAAGGATGAAGAAAGGAAGAAAAGAGTGAAGTTTCTTGGGAAAATATCTCTCTCTCTCTCTCTCTCTTACATGTATGAAGCTAGGATTTTCGTGAAGCTGCAATTGTAGGAAGTCAAAATTGCAGGGCCGAAATTTTGGGATGAAGTTGTAGGTTGAAGTTTGGAAGTTACCTTGAAGAAGATCTTGCTGGAGGATGACATGGTGCTTGGTGGGGTTGTTGGCTCTAGTCTTTGGGTCTTGGAATTCTCTTTGTAAGTAGATTCTAAAGAAGAAGAGAAGAATTTTCTGGGTTTTCCCCTTGGAGGGGTTTTGCCCTAGCTTGGAGCCTATATCTTGTGTATTTTGTTGTGGTGTGATCTTCATTGTTTTGGTAATTGCTTGAAAATATAGCACTCCTTTCTTGATACTCTGTCTTATTTTTTGTCTCCCCCATTCTTTCCTCATTCTGGTTCTATACATTATTACAAGAAAAGAGAAGAAGAGTTCAATTTTATTTTGTGAGATCTTCAGTGCTTGTGCTTTCTTCTCCCCCTTAGCCTTTGCTTATTCCCCTAGAGAAATTGAAAATTGAGATTGATATGGGGTTTAACGGGAAGTTTCGCTAGGTGAAACCGACGAGATGAGCGTTCAAATCTCATTGAGTATATATATGACCTGTTGTGTCTTGGCTAGAAGAATAGGCGACCCCATAGCGGACGTCTCGGCTCTTGTTGAGGCATAAGTTTCCTGCTATTGTGCAGCTTGCAGGCTGTTGCACGTAGCCTAGGTTTATAATGGCAGCCAATTAGATAGCCTAGGTTTATAGTGGCAGCCAGTTAGATTTGATCCTTGCACGTAGCCTAGGTTTATAATGGCAGCCAATTAGATAGCCTAGGTTTATAGTGGCAGCCAATTAGATTTGATCCTGGGTTCATCAATTACCGATTATCCTAGATTTAAAAAAAAAAAAGAAAAAAAAAAAACTACTAGTATGGATCTGTTCAGGATAACTCTCATCAATTACCGATTATCCTAGATTTAAAAAAAAAAAAAAAAAAAAAAAAAAACTCTCATCAATTACCGATTATCCTAGATTTAAAAAAAAAAAACAAAAAAAAAAAAAACTACTAGTATGGATCTGTTAACTCTCATCAATTACCGATTATCCTAGATTTAAAAAAAAAAAACAAAAAAAAAAAAACTACTAGTATGGATCTGTTTTGCTGGATCAGGATAAGTGTTTCCCCATTTAGCAAAGCTAGTTCATATGTTTCCCCATTTAGCAAAGCTAGTTCATACCTTGGAGTTAGTCCAATTTACAACTTTAGATAATAAAAATACAGAATTTCATTGGAAAATACTACAAGTTGTGAAACTTATCAAAACTTAGTTCAATTTACAACTTTAGATAATAAAAATACAGAATTTCATTGGAAAATACTACAAGTTGTGAAAACTTATCAAACTTAGTTCAATTTACAACTTTAGATAATAAAAATACAGATTTTCTTTGGAAAATACAACAAGTTCTTCACGTGTGAAAATTCTGTTTTCTTATGCTTTCACTAATATTTAATCTTGATCTTAATTGGATTTGAGAGATAATCTTCAAATTGTCTTCCTCCCTATTCACTTTATCTTCCTTTTATCTCTTTGACTCCATTAAAAGGCTCTAGTTTACTAAAAAGTTCTTATAGAATAAGATGCACTATTAGGCATATTTGAGTAGGCACTTAGCTCATTTTCTTTCTGTTTTAGATAGATTACAGTAAGATTAGCTTGAATTATGGCACAGAAATAGAAGTGTGTGTGTTTTTCAGTTTTCATGCATAATAATCGTAAAAAATCATTTAAAAAACTCAAAAAATTACATCAAAATAACCTTCAATTCATAAAAACAGTCGACTATTTGTTGTGGTTTATGTGTACTTTTCAGCCTCTAAACAGTCAATTTAGAGTTTGTTGTAAATTCATTTTTGTTGCTTTTGGCATATCCTTCATAGAGTAATTGCAATAGACTTCGTCCTCTGAATTATAGGTAAATATTGCACCATTTGCCATCTGAATTTGCTGTGTTTTCCATTATTACGAAAATACTTGTCTAGGACAGTCGCTGGTAGTTTGAATTGGGTGTCGCTAGTAGTTTGAATTGGGTGGCAGTGACCATTTATTGCATTGTAGTTTAACTCACCAAGTCATCTAAGGATTCTCCCCCGTAGTTAACAAACACTAACCCAAAGTGCAGCGAATGAGTACGTGGTGACAGTGTACCATTTCTTGGGTGGCAGTGACCATTTATTGCATTGTAGTTTAACTCACCAAGTCATCTAAGGATTCTCCCCCGTAGTTAACAAACACTAACCCAAAGTGCAGCGAATGAGTACGTGGTGACAGTGTACCATTTCCAGTTACACTGAAACGGATGGTTTCGAATGTTAACAGCAGCGAATGAGTACGTGGTGACAGTGTACTATTTCCAGTTACATTGAAACAGATGGTTTCGAATGTTAACCGGTAGATCGGATTTTATCATCCCCTCTTTCTGAGGTGAAATGAAATGAAATGATATTTTAAGGTCTACGGGACTAAAAATAGTCTATGAGACCATTAGTTCCAGTTTTTTTTCCTCCTTGCAATGGGAGCCTATATAAAAGCTATTGAAGCAATTGTTAAAGAAGTATCAGGTGTCACGTCTGAAAGACAAGTATAAATTAATTCTAGTTATATCTCTGTAATAACATTCCCGAGAGATCTGGGAAACAATGTATGTTTTGTCATTGGAAATATATAAAAAGTCTTTTTCTCTAGCATATGGACTTTGAACCAGAAAACAAGAAGCATGCCCACAAGAACAGCTGCAAGAAAAAAAATTGGCAAATGATGAGGTAATCTCAGATCTTAAGCCTAGGAGCTTATATAAAAGCTATTGAAGAAATTGTTAAAGAAGTATCAAGTGTCACGCCTGAAAGACAAGTATAAATTAATATTTTATCTAGTTATGTCTCTGTAATAACATTCCTGAGAGATCTGGGAAACACTGCATGTTTTCTCATTGGAAATATATAGAAAGTCTTTTCCTCTAGCATATGGACTTTGAACAAGAAAACAAGAAGCATGCCAACAAGAGCAGCTGCAAGGAAAAAATTGGCAAATGATGAAGTAATCTCAGATCTTAAGCCTGGGAGCCTATATAAAACTTAAAAGCTATTGAAGGAATTGCTAAAGAAGTATCAGGTGTCACGTCTGAAAGACAAGTATAAATTAATATTTTATGTAGTTATGTCTCTGTAATTCTCATTGGAAATATATAGAAAGTCTTTTCCTCTAGCATATGGACTTTGAACCAGAAAACAAGAAGCATGCCAACAAGAGCAGCTGCAAGGAAAAAATTGGCAAATGATGAAGTAATCTCAGATCTTAAGCCTGGGAGCCTATATAAAACTTAAAAGCTATTGAAGGAATTGCTAAAGAAGTATCATGTGTCAAGTCTGAAAGACAAGTATAAATTAATATTTTATGTAGTTATGTCTCTGTAATAACATTCCTGAGAGATCTGGAAACAGTGTATGTTTTCTCATTGGAAATATGTAGAAAGTCTTTTCCTCCCGACCAAAAGCAAAATATCTAACTCTGAAAGACAAGTATAAATTAATATTTTATGTAGTTATAGATCTGGAAACAGTGTATGTTTTCTCATTGGAAATATGTAGAAAGTCTTTTCCTCCCGACCAAAAGCAAAATATCTAACTCTATGTTTATACGGGATGAGTAGGGAGAAGACAATAGCCAAGTTGGGTTAAGGATTGGCCCAAAAAGTTATTCAAGACAGTTGGAAGAATTTTGGTGATGAAGATGATGTGCATCACTAGCATGGCAAGATTGAAACGAATGGCGCCGAGCATACAGGAAGAACCTCGTGGCTCGTGGCTATTGCTAAGAAGGGTGAAGAAGACTGAACAAAAAAGTTCCTAATTACATGATTCAAAAGACAATTCCGAGAATTATTGTTGTACATTACTTTTGAAAGAGGGCTTAACGCATTGGCAAAATATGATCTACCTAATGCATTTGGGTGAATTACTTCTCAACTCAATGATGTACCAGTCTGCAGAATCAGGTCTTTTTTCAAGTGTGCAATTCGAGTGGTATAGCCCATTACAATTTCCGTTCAAACTCTCTTTTATTTTCTAACTCCAATGCGATCCATGATTGTCAAAATGTGAAAACAAACCTAGCAAAAAATTTGCAAATTCCAATGCATTTTGGACACTTGTGACCACCCAATGTTGAGTTTCAGAATTTTTAAATAAAACATTATCAAACCCAGTGAGACCGTTAAAGAACATTATATTCCATTGTAAATCTATTTTGAGCAGCCTAAAACTTAATCTATAGGAATCCATGAAATAAAGTTTAAAATAAGCATACCAGGAGATCAGAGTAAGGGATTGTAACGACATTGCTTGTTGGAACGTGGGCTTCTTCAACGCTAGCCTTAGGCTGCCCTGTTTTTCCAGCTTTGACGTGAAATCTTGTCAGCGTTGCATTTGGATTAGTGATTACAGACGGGGAGGAAAACGGACATGAAATCTGCTAAGAGGACTAAAGATGCAAATGTTACGTCAAAAATATATACGAAATTTGTTGTGAATGTATTAAATTTGTTGCTGAGATCAATATAATACCTTCTCAGCCGGCACACTGTAAACATTCACCATTCCATTATAAAAAATAATATAATTAAATTATTTTTTAATAAAAATGTCGATAAAAATGATATAATGTAATGAATAAGGCACAGGGATTGGAATGCACGCTAAACGCTAAGGTTGAACCAGAGGAACGAAGGCACGCCGGATTAGAATTTGAAGAGGCCACCATATAATTACGAGCAACGCACGATGAAATTCCCGTAGAGAGTGAACAACGACGAAGAAATTGAGGAGAAGACTGTAGATGAGCACCACTTGATGAACCTTCAACAATCGAACACCGAAAATCAGGAATAGCGTTTGCTGGGGCTGACAAATTCGCTTCCGATGGATGCGTCGAGTTGATGACCCAAGCGTGAAGAGCAGAGATCCGATCTCTACCTAATCTGCTGCTGGAGAGGACAGGAGAGTTACCAGCTCGGTTGGATGAGGGGACAGGAGAACTTCTAAGACCCGAGGAATTGGACATCCTGAGGAACTTAGAAGATTGCTTCCACTTCCAAATATCTTCCAAGCGCAGCACCTTTAAACAAGAAACGGCAGTTAGTGATCGATCACATTCTATCAAGAAAGAATAACCGCCGGTTACAACCGCCCGCGTCCAGTCACATGTAAATCAACGGATGATCATAATTCAATCGTCTAACGAAAGATCCAATGGTGTACAGTGAAGACAGGTAGACAGTTAGGGGAGTTAGCCTCAGAGGGAAACGCCTTACGGCGTAATTATTTGACACTAACCCTTGATGAATGTTTGATGTCATGTTTATATGTGATTTTGAAGTAGTTGATGTTGATATGCCACGAATATGATGCATAAATGGTTGAGAACCTCGATATAGTTTGACTTCATCACCTGATAGTTTTTTTTATGGATGACAGCATTATGATAGACAAATTGATATTTTAAATGATGATGGCTTCCCATTTAAAGGGATAAATTTTTCTTGAGATTTTAACACCTATTATTATTTGAAAAGAAGGCACTTCATTATTGGAGCAAGGGTTGTAAGCATGATAAACATATGATGTTGTGGAAAACGTTTTTGATAGGTCTTGGTTTTATTATAGAAGGGTTCTCCTAGTCTAAGCCTCAACTGCATGGAACAAGGTTTAAGGGTGCAGTTGTCAGCCTCCCAACCACATGGAAGAAGGTCTATGGGTGCAGTTGTGCTTGTAGGACAAAAAAATTGAAGCCTTCTGCACAAGATTAGGAGTTCACCAAGACTATGATAGTCCTACAAATATGGAGTAGACAATAGAAAGTGCTATGAGGAGGGAAGTTTGAATGTTTATAGAGAATGTGAATGTGTTGACTAAAATTATGTTTGCAGGGAAATGGAATTTGCATTTTAGTATGTTATTTTGATTTGATCATTGAAGTTAGTATATGTAAATGTTTGATAACAGTTTCAACGGTTTGACAAGATTTGGCTTATTCGTTTAATATAGATTAGCAGTAATAGAATTTTTACATGATGCTTAATAATTTATAAATATGTATTTTCTTATCGATTAATTGGAGTCACAATGATAATGAATTAATGTTTTGATAATATTTGGTTCTTGATAATGGTAATTTCCATTGATTTGAAATAATAGTGCTATGTAGACATTATTTATTCTATATTGGCATCATTGGAATTTGGCACATTGGTTGAAGAGTAAATAGTTATGATTCAATACACAGTGATCTCACTTTGAATCGATAGGAATTATATGACTTATTATTGGTGTATGCATTCACATCTAGATACATAAATGACGATCATAAGGATGAATTAATGAAGTATTGCTTGATACTATCAATAAAAATTGTTGACAGGTTAAATAGATAATGTTATAACCTGGTATTTAGATGTGAGCTCTACCTCACACTTGGTATGAAGAGCTTGTCATAGTGATATTGGCAGGAAGTTTCATAGTTTTGATATTTGTTCTGGTTTGACAACTAGACTTGGTTGATTTGATTACATAATATTGATTTGTTTGAGGCTGAGCATATTGGTTTGATCAAGTATTATGTTTGCAGAAAGAATTGTATGAAGCAAGCTCCTCGAGCCTAGCATGTTTTGATTAACAATTACCTAGTGAAGCTTGAAATATGTGTTGATCCAAACCTATACTTCAAAGTGGTCCAAGGTATGCATTTGATTTTGGTTTTATATGTTGACGATTTATTATTAATAGATGACGAACCTCTAATGATCAAAGGAATAGGGATATGGCCTCTAAAATTTGAAATGAAGAACTTGCCATGATGAAGTTTGGAAAAGGGAAATATATCGTGAATCTATTAAAGAAATTTTGGAAAGTGGGAATGCAAATCTTTGGACACCCTAATGGAATTGAAGAATTTATGTAGAGATATTAATGCACCTAACTTAGTAACCGATAGTTGATTGAAGCATTTATGTTCCTTGTAACATCCATCTCAATATATGTTTTGCAGAGAATGAACTAAGTCGACTCATGATTAATTCGCTTCATCCACATTGGGCTTTCTTCGAGCACCCTTTGATATATTTGCATGGGACGGTCAATTTTTGGTATGAGATATTCTTCCTATGATATATGACAGCATGGATGCACTGATGTTATTTGGGATCTCTATTGATGAGATGGGAACATCTCACTGTTGCTTTAGCATGAGATCTGCCATGATATTTTGGATGAGAAGTTTGTAGCTTTAAGAATAGCCGAGGTTGATTATAATGTTTCTAGCATGGCTATTTGTGAGTCGGGTTGGAGAAACTATATGGAGAGCTATTTTGAATAGGTTTCAGATGTGACAGTGATAAATCACGATAATAAAGAGCCGGATATGATTGTAAGAGAATCTCCTATATAACTTGGACTGAGATATATTCATGTCTTGAGATAATGCTCAGGATTATAGTTGATACCTCCATGAGAGGGAGGATGAATAAGGTAGTTTTTTGTTACATGTATTTTTTATAATATAATATTTGATTTGATGACCTACATGAACATGATGACATAGGAATATTGCAATATGATGTTTAAGAAATTATCGAATATGAGCACGTTGATATGTTTATGAGATACATGAAGCAGGATTGATCAATGACACTGAGCTAACTCTTCTCCCCTATTTGAGCTCCCAGAGTGAGGAATTGAGACATAGGTCTCATTGGATTGAGGGATATTTGGAGAGTAGGGTATCACCACTATCACTTACCCATAAGGTGGAATATATTTCTCTTCTATCTTGTCCTATGTAGCGTATACCCTAGTTGGCATCATACCCACAAGCTAGGCTTGCTGTCATTGTTACTCCATGTCTGGCCAATGGTTTGAGAGAGCTTGGAGGTGTGTGACCTAAGCTGATTATGATGTAGATGTTCTACCACACAACTCATCAAGGTCATTATTAGGAATATGAATAAGCAATAGGATGGTTGTGATCCTCACCTCATATAGAAAGTGGTATCTTGCCCATTGACTGCACAATGGGATGGTTGTTATCCTTTGTTGGTAAGTTGTGTCTCACCTATTGCTCGATGACATGACTTTGGGTGAGAGTGTCCCATAAAACCCTCTTCATTTTCATTGGATTTTGGGTTGAGACTGAGCTCCCTAATGTGGTTTTAAGTTGATATTTTCTCCCTGATGTTAAGCTCCTGGGTAGTAGAATTGGGCTTCCCACTGGTAGTGATTCCAGATGGTAGTAGTGACTCCCTAATAAATAGAGGGTGGGCTTGGGCTCCCTACAATGTCAAAATATTCTTCTTTTTCATTTAAGAGTGTTTAACACATGATCAAAGAAAAGAAAGAGATAAGCATAGATACGAAGAGATGAGAAATGACAACATTTTATGACGAGATAATTGATATTGGATACGATTTGATGATAAAATAGTTGTGATTATTACATGAAGCAGTTGGAATTTCTCCCGAATTGAAAGCGAGTGTTAATTTGGTAGACTAGGGATAGATTCCAAGCATGGGGATAGATTCTGTTAGTTCTAGTCCTCGCAGCCTGTCACAAGGGATCAAAATGGGCTCTTACTATGTTTGGTTTTCAGAAATGTTTTGCACATGAGTTTCAGTGAAAATCATACCCTAAGCATGTTCATCAGAAGAAGATCAGAAAAATCTTTCCAACATTATATCACACTCCAAAACCAGCTCCCGGATCAGAAGATATGATCGAAATGAATGATTGATTCTTGGTTATGCATGTTTTGAGGTCATTTGCTGCACACAGCGACAGGTTTACTACAAAATCACTTTCTGAAGTAATGGACATGAATTTTATAAAAGTGAAAGAGGTTTTTGTCAATAACCTACCAAATAAAAAAAATGTCCTTCATTTTATGCAAAGGTGTTACTATGTGGGAGATATGCAGTGACATTTGAAGCCTACATTAAAACAAAACAAGTTTTGCATTTGTTTTACTGTTTTAGTCATTGTAGTCCGACGCCATTTTACAACAGATGGAAAGTAATTTTGAGAAGCCCAAGGAGGTTTTTGTCAACCACGAGCCATATAACAAAAACATCTTTCATTTTATTCCCAGGTGTCCTGAGTTGGAATATTTTACTAGATCTTTATAGCCTATTTTTACAATTTTAAATATTTAGTGATTTTTTGTTTTAGAGATTATTGTGTGACACTAATTCCGAGCAACTGGAAACGAATTTATAAATTTTGAGAAAAGGTTTTCTAAATCATGACCTTATCTACAAAAACCACATTCAGTTTTGTAACAGGTGTTATGGCTCAAGAGATACGAGTTCATCTTTGACACCCATTTTCAGAAATTTGTTCCTAATTTAATGTAACTGATTCTATTTTGAGAGAGATGGTTGAGCTCAACTCCCTTAGTATAGGGATGAGCTAATTGTATATATTTGATGAATTTTAGAGTGTAGTGGTTGGATTTTTTCAGCAGAGTGAGGCTTCCATTGGACTGTGTAAAGTTTTCGTTGAATATTATTTTAATGAAGCTTTTTCTGCTCTTTAAATTTGGGATTAATCATGGTGTTTAATGTGTACCATGTTTTTCTTGTAAATTCATTTCCATGCTTTTTTTTCTGCTAATTTTTTTACATCATTCTCTAAGGGATGTGTTAGGAATCCATCCATGAACGATGCTCCTTTCACAATGATTATGTTATTTGATGTAGTGGTTATCTTTTCAAAATCCATCCTCTGTTAGATGCTCTATTGAGTAACCCTATGCTTCTATTTCTTCTAAAGTTTCCACTAAAGATCCATCCCCTGATTGATGCTTGTAGGGCAGCAATATTTTCCCTCTTTTCTTCTCTCATTATATCTTTAATATTGTTGTACATTGCGCTTAACTTTCCCCAAGTTTTCCAGTAGAAACTAGCCCCAAATCCATAGCCCAATAGTCCCTTCTCCTGCTATTTTCAACCCACAATTTTCAACCAAATCCTTATTCTTCATAGCTAGTCTAAGATTCAGTTATCGCAGCCACGTTTTGTTGGCAAAGATAGAGCTCTCTCTGGTCTACTAGGGCTAGATGCTAGATAAAAAGCTTGGTCTATGGTTACCTCATAATTGCCTCTTCTCAGCCTTGAGGTTCATTCTGAGTGCTAATAGATTCCTCTTTTAAAGAGGACCAATTTTGACTTTTTAATCACTTTATTTGGACAAGGGAAACTGTATTTTTGAATTGAAGCCCACATGTGCACAAAAGGACAAGTCATCCAAAAATAGAAATTGTACATCCTCTGATCGTTATACATACAATTCAAGTGACCCTCACTTGGACATCATCATGATAATTATTCTTTCTTTGGTTTGGATAACATAGGTCTTAGGTGGTTCGTAGAGATTGGTTCATACAAGTTTGAAATCACAGGGTCGGAAGCTTGCACATGAGGTCTAGTATTTTGGTTTCTAGCAACAAGGATTGTATAGGCATTTTTCAATTTTTGTTGGCTTAGTGGGGCCTGACCCAGGTTGAGAAGTGATTTAGCCAAGCAAATCCCAGTACTACTAGCCTGTTTAGCAATAGTCCACGGAGTGCAGACTGAGGTCTCACCCGAAGAGTTATGGGAGGGTGCTAGAACTAGGCTTCCAGACCCTAGGGATATCTGATATGAGGTGGTCAGTACGTATCCCAACCTTCGCACTTACTGCGATACGTGCACCTACAGGCACCCCGCGCCCTGCGATACTGTCTTTGCGCAGTTCTAGCTGCAGCGCTACCCATGTTATTTACCCAAGTATTCCTTAGTTAGGCTCTGTTAGTTGATTACTTAGATTATTTCCATATATAAGTATTGATACAAGTATTTATCAATTGCGCGCAGTAATTAAATAGAGTAAAAGTAATGCATAAAATCAAAAGATGGATTCAAGAATAGATGCATAGAATAAACTTCTCTTTATTGACTTTCAGTTCTAAGTACAGAACCGGCTCTACCCTGCGCACTCAACTGCGTTCATGCACTCAGCTGCGAACTCTACTAGGCCTTTGCACACTCAGCTACAGAGCCTCTTCCTACTACTATGACCCAATACACTTCAGATTCCACTCGACGCTCTAACCATGCCTTTGTATCTCTATCTATTCCCAGCTTCTCTCCCTTTACACTTAGAGCCTCGCTCGATTTATACAATCCCATGGTCCATGGACCATGGGAAGGCCAACACAACTTTACATTAAATTACAATAGAATGCTTAGGGCAGACAACCCTATGGCTCAATTGTCCACTTTGCAGTCTGCGCCTGCACTTTGCGGAGTTCTACACCATCTTTGACCAAAACTTGGTCTTTGAGCCCAAAAACCTGCTGCGGGGGATCCCATGCCCAACAAGCCACCAACACAATGATTGTGACTCATCCCAAGTCACTCTGCTAGTGTCGCGATCTTGGCATGGAACCCCTTCAACTGTGCCTGTGCTGCGTGAAGGTCAGCAACACACTATTCTGTCATCTACTAGATCTGCTCCATTCCTGCTTCTGAATCATCTATGTCTGGCTCATGTCTCTTCTTTGGTACTAGCTTTTTGTGCCAGTGTTTATAGTCCCATGCCCATGTCCGACTCCTCAGGTCGCGAAGACTGTGCTTCGATCGGTTAGTCAGATAGCCAGCCCACCCATGTAGGGCTTGAGGCGACTGTTGTTTACCTTTCCTGGGAAGGGTTCTCCATTAAGTTTGACTAACTGAACTGCGCCTCCATCTATGACCTCTTTTACCACATATGGTCCCAACCAGTGCATTCTGAACTTGCCAGGAAATTTTTCAAACTTGCTATCATACAATAGCACTAAGTCATTTACCTTGAAGGAGCGCAGCTTGATATGACAGTCATGCTAGGCTTTTTCACACTGCTTTTGTACCTACTGGTGAAATCTAGCCAGAAATCGTTCTTCCTTGAGTTCTTCTAATTGCGCGAGCCTTTCTTCCAGAGCTTCGTGGTCGGTCATGCCCGTGAGTGTTGCTATTCGCAGACTAGGTACGATGTATTCCATTGGCATGACTGCTTCCATACCATAGACCAATGGAAATGGTGTCTGTCCCATCAATTTCTTTCACGTAGTCCTATACGCCCATAACACAGCGGGTACGCATGGGTCCTAGTCGTACCGCTATACATTACATACTTTGGTTAGTGTGGTCTCCAGTATTTTATTGAATGCTTCTACTGTTCCATTAGCCTGTGGATGGTATGGTGTACTTTTTTGGAGATATACCTAGAACTCTTTTATGAGTGCGCTGATGGTTTCATTCAACAAATGTGTTTTGTGATTTCTCATTAAGATCTTTGGGTAGCCAAATCGTGTCAACACATTTTCAAACAAAAAATTTATGGTCGTGGCAGCCGTGTAGTCCTTGACCGGTTGTGCTTCCGCCCATCATGTCAGGTACTCTGTTGTGATGATGATGTAGCGCACACCCATCTTTCCCTGAGGTTTGATTGGGCCCACAAAATCGATTTCCCATTTCTCAAATGGTTGCATTGTCATTTGGGGATTTAGTGGCATATCATCTCTTTGTGATGGTTTTCTCATCCTTTGACATATATCGCAGGCCTTACAATGAACTTTCATAGGCTGGTACAGGGTTGGCCACCATAACCCTGCACGAAGAATCTTTTGTGCAGTCGTGCGCCCTGCATAGTGTCCTACTACAAAACCCCCATGTGCCTCCGCAAGGATCTGACCCCGTTCAAATTTAGGTACGTATCATCACAATATCTCATCGTTTCCCATCTTGTAGAGGTGCTGCACAATGACAGAAAATTCCGTCGCATGCACCACCAATTCCTTCTTCTGTTGGATTGAGTACTCCTTCGGTGCAGTCCCTGTTGTTAAAAAATGGATTATATCTTCACAGTGTCCATCCGCGACGCGTACTGTAAAGAGTTGTGCATCAGGTAATCCCTCTTCCAAATTTGTTGGTTCCTCGCCTGTCTCAATTCGTGACAAGTGGTCTAGTTCTGCGTTTAAGCGTCCTAGCTTGACTATGACCTCAAAATAATATTCTTGAAATAGTAAAAGCCATCTGCATATGTTCGCCCCCAAGATAGGCTTCTTCACCAAGTATTTCAACGCGGAATGGTTGATATACATGTTGAAATGTCCACAAAGTAAATAGTGTCAGTATTTTTGAAGTGCGTACACCATTGCAAACCCCTCGCATTCGATAGTAGAGTAGTTCTTTTCTGCTTTGGACAATCTTTGACTCGCAAACGCGATTGGGTGATCCACACCCTCTGCGCCTTCCTGTGTGAGTACGTGTTGGGTCCTATAATACTAGTGATTACCCCATTACTATTGTAGTTGTATACCTTATTAATATTGTTGTGCCCCTATTGTCCCCATATTGTTATTATTGTGCCCCATAGAATCCCTCTATTGTTATTTTTGTGGCTTTATATTATTATTGTTAGGTCGGCTAGGTTATATTGTGACTCCTTAGACTCCTATATATAGAAAGGAGGTTTTGCCATTTTAATCATCCAAAAATTGCTCATTTATGTAATATAAAGGAGGTTTCCCCCTCGAAGAGGCTGGATTCTAAGGCGTGGATCTCTCTTTTCTATCTTTTTGTGAGCTGGTTTCATAACATTTGGTATCAGAGCTTTGGATTCTAGGGTTTCGCTGCTCCAAACAAGTCATCGTGGAATTTTCGCTATAACTTTTTTCTGAGACATTTCAGAAGCTAAAAGAAAAACCCGTTTGAGAAGAAATCGTGCTAAATCTTGGGATGGAATTTTAGAGCTTTTCGCACTATATTTGCAGACATATGATTTGAGGAAGTTGGTCTTTTTGCAGACTCCTGAATTATATTCCAAACATGTGACCTGGGGAAAATCATCATAACTTTCTCTCTGAGCATCAGATTGAAATTTCGTAAGAAGGTACAAAAATAGGACGGACTGTAGTTTCTTGTATGTCTTTTTTAGATCCAGAGGTCGAAATAGTGACTCGTGGCATGTCATACAAGTTCGCTCTATTGAACTAGTCTATAATCAGGTCATCTTGGGAGATTGTGCATAAGCCTTCCTTGGAGAATCCAAATTGGATCAGACTGGTGGCATTTGAAAGAGGACACATAGTGCTACTACAGGTCACAATTTCAGAATTGGATGATCCGAAATTGTAGAGATACATCAGATTCAATATCAAGCTTCTACAAAGTGAAAAAGGGTGTGTAGTTTTTTTTAAATTTTTGCATAAGCTTGGTTTGAAAAACTAGTTTGAATTGGTAATTGATGTCCCGAGGAAAGAAAATGCAAACACCTAGTAAGAAACCTGAAATATCTAGCATGACTTATGAAGAAGAGGAAGAAATGAAACATGATATATAAAAATTACGAGACCAAGTACAACAAGTGTCACTTGCACAAAAAGCAACAGAATCTAAAATGGATGGTTTAAGGAAAGATGTAGAAGCTAAGATGGATGGTTTAAAGAAAGGTGTAAAGGCTAAGATGGATTGTTTAAAGAAAGGTGTAGAAGCTAAGATGGATGGCATGGAAGCTAAGATGAATGGCATGGACGCTAAAATTGATGGCATGGATGATAAGATAGAAGAATTGAAGATAAATATGAATAAGTTGCTACGAGAAATTGTCACTAATGGTGAAAGGGTAGTAAAGGAACCTCATGATGAGAACAAGAGAAATGTTAATCATGATTCCATAGACTCTAATGTTGGATCGAATACCCACCATATTCCAAAAATCGATATGAGGAAGTTTGATGGCAAGGATCCCGTAACATGGATATTACAGATGGAGTGATTTTTCGATCTCAATAATGTGAAAAACACACAAAATGTATGTATTGCAACTTTATATTTGGAACCAAATCAGTTTTTATGGTATCAATGGCTTCGCTCTCGTAAGCAAATTATCACTTGGGAAATTTTTATTGAAGAATTGACAGCACATTATGAGGATAGAAAAAGTAACACTTTTTTTAGCAAATTGATAAGTCTCAAACAAAAGGGTTCAATAATGGAGCACATTGAGGAGTTCCAAAAATTGAACATAAGGGTAAAAAATATTCTAGAGGAGCATAGGATTGATGTGTTCATAGGGACTTTAAAGTATAATATCCAACATGATGTTTGCCTTTGGGAACCTGATTCATTAGAGAAGGCATTCAGGTTAGCAAGAAAAATGGAAAGCAAAGTTATGGCAACCAGGAAGCATACCACTCACAACTATAAAGATGGAAGTGTTGTTGCCCCTAGTCTTCCACATCCTATAAGGTTGACACCACAAAAATTGGAAGAAAAAAGAGCAAAAGGGCTTTGTTACAGTTGTGATAACAAATACACTAAAGGTCATAAGTGTGCTGAGAAGAAATTATTCTACATAGATTGTGAAGAGGAAGAAGAAAAGGAGCAAGAAAGGTCAAAAGAAGAGGATATACTCCAGGAACAAAGCCTAGATAAAGATGAAATGAATCTGACCATATCTTTTAATGCATTGGCGGGAATTACCACTACTGAAACCATCAAGATAGAAGGACAAATCAGGAAGGAAAAGGTAATAGTGTTGATTGATTCAGGAAGTACCCACAATTTTATTCATTGTAAGGTATCGAAAGAATTGAATTGCTTCTTATATCCAGCACCAGAGTGTCAAGTGATGGTTGCAAATGGAGGAGCAATAAATTGCTCTGGAAAGTGCCATAATATCAAGCTATCCATGGGAGAATATGTATTGACTAGCCCAATGCTTTCCATTCCAATGGGAGGTGTTGATGTTGTACTAGGAGTCCAATGGCTACAATCCTTGGGTACAATAGATTTTAATTTTCAAGAACTTTTCATGAAATTTTCTGTGGAAGGAAAGGAAGTTGAATTAAGGGGTATTGCAGGCAAACCTGGAAAGATAATTAGCTCTAACAGTATGACAAAGCTTCTAAAAAAGGAAAAAAGAGGTGTAATTGCACAATTATGTTCGCTAGATGTTTCCACATTGGAATCATCTATTTCTCCAGATCTCCAAAAGGTCTTCGACAATCATTCCAAGGTATTTGAGACTCCCAAAGGTCTCCCACCTATTCGTGATCATGATCATTCTATTCATCTGATTCCAGGAAGTGTTCCTCCAAACATCAGGCCGTACAGATATCCTTATGCCCAAAAGAGTGAAATTGAACGTATGGTTGTAGAAATGCTAGAGGTTGGTATAATTCAACCAAGCCAAAGTTATTTGTCTGCTCCAGTAGTATGGGTGCACAAGAAGGATGGATCATGGCGCATGTGTCCGGATTATAGGGATCTCAACAAGCTCACTATTAAAGATAAGTTTTCCATTCTTTTCATTGATGAATTACTGGATGAATTGTATGGATTAATTTACTTCACCAAGTTGGATCTTCGTTCAGGATATCATCAAATCAGAGTGAAGACTGAAGACATTCTGAAAACAACATTTAGAACTCATGAGGGTCATTACGAATTTTTGGTCATGCCTTTTGGCCTTACAAATGCACCTTCAACATTTCAAGGTTTGATGAATTCCATTTTCAAACCATTCCTTAAAAAATTTGTGTTAGTATTTTTTGATGATATACTAATCTACAACAAGTCTTGGAAGGATCATGTTGAACATGTTGACAGGGTGCTACAACTATTGGAGGAGAAACAATTATATGCAAAAAGATCCAAATGTTTCTTTGGAGTACAAGAGGTGGAATATCTGGGTCATATTGTATCTCATGAAGGAGTTAAGGTAGACCCTAGCAAAATTAAATCCATTAAGGAATGGAAAATCCCCACATCCATAAACCATCTACGAGTATTTCTCAGGTTGACAGGGTATTACCGCAAGTTTGTTAAGAATTATCGGACAATAGCAGCACCTCTAACAACATTATTGAAGAAAGATGCATTTTCATGGACTCTAGAAGCAACAAAGGGCTTCGAACATCTTAAAGGGGCAATGTGCCAAGCACCGATCTTAGCTACACCAGACTTCAAAAAAACCTTTATTGTGTAATGTGATGCTTCAGGAAATGGAATTGGTGCTGTTTTAATGCAAGATGAAAGACCCATTGCTTTTGAAAGTCGTCCAATCAAGGGAAAGTTTTTACACAAACCTATTTATGAGAAGGAAATGTTGGCAATACTCCATGCACTTAAGAAATGGCGACCCTACCTAATGGGAAGACACTTCAAGGTAAAAATGGATCATGATAGCCTTAAATACTTTTTAGAACAAAGATTATCCTCTGAAGAGCAAAAAAAGTGGGTCACAAAGATGTTGGGTTATGACTTTGAAATCATCTACAAAAAAGGGAAGAAAAATGTGGTGGCAGATGCACTCTCAAGAAAGGATGAGGATGTGGAAGCATTGTTGTGCACCATTTCTATTATCCAACCAGATTGGATAAACGAAGCAAGGGAGGAATGGAAGAATGATGAAGAAGTGTGGGCACTTATTCAAAAGTTACAACAAGACTCCAGCACGTCTTATACATTTAGCTGGCAAAATGATTCATTATGGTACAAAGATCGCTTATACATCTGTAAGAATTCCCAACTAAAACAAAAGATTCTTATGGAATTGCACACTTGTCCCTTAGGAGGGCACTCAGGATTTTTAAAAACTTACCATAGGGTTAAGAAGGAATTTTTTTGGGAGGGCCTTAAATTAGATATTAAAAAGTTTGTGGCAGAATGTTTGGTTTTCCAACAAAATAAAGTTGAAACAATTAAGACACCAGGTCTATTACAACCTTTATCCATTCCAAGCCAACGTTGGGAGGAGGTTTCAATGGATTTTATCACAGGTTTACCCAAGTCTAAGGGAAAGAGTGTCATCATGGTGGTAGTTGACAGACTTACCAAGTATGCACACTTTTGCACATTGTCACATCCATTACTATTGTAGTTGTATCCCTTATTAATATTGTTGTGCCCCTATTGTCCCCATATTGTTATTACTATGCCCCATAGAATCCCTCTATTGTTATTTTTGTGGCTTTATATTATTATTGTTAGGTCGGCTCGGTTATATTGTGACTCCTTAGACTCCTATATATAGAAAGGATGTTTTGTCATTTGAATCATCCAAGAATTGCTCATTTATGTAATGTAAAGGAGGTTTCCCCCTCGAAAAGGCTAAATTCTTAGGTGTGGATCTCCCTTTTATATCTTTTTGTGGGCTGGTTTCATAACAGTACGGCTCCCAACGTGATACACGACGCATCAACATGTACATGAAATTCCACATGCCATTTGGGAAGACCAAAATTGGCGTGGAGGCCAGTTTCCCCTTTAGGATGTTAGATACCTATAGTAATAGGTTTCATATTTCATGATTGATTATTGAAAATCCAAATATGCTCTGCTTTGCTACTACAAAGATCCCATATTTCCAGAAAATCAGAGGTGTGTGAAGTATTTCAAATATTGAGGACCTTATTACAATTTTTTGGGTGATTCAACAGTTCAAACTGGATCATGCCATGTTTCAATTTTGAGTTGTAGAATAGAGAAAGAAGTCTGTCCAAACAGCTTAATCTTGGCAGACAAATAGTTCAGGTAGAGAAACAAAGGTTCCCAAAAGTCTAATCTGGGACCTTGAAAGAGATAAGGGTAGAAGTAGATAGAAAAAGCAAAAGAAAAAGCCAAGGAAAAGAAAAGGCAAGTAAGGGTCTGCAAGTCCAAATGCACCCTCCAAGAAGAAATAAAATGCTAGGCAAGTAGCCGGGTAGGTAGCAGGGGTTGCAGAAAAGTATCCCTATCATTGCAAGGTTGGTGATGGTGGGCAGCAAGGCAAAAGATTACAGCTGGAAGCATGACTAATTTCCCTCACTCCCCTCCAATTTCATTTCTAACATTCCCTCACTAGCCTGAGATTCATGGAAAAGACTAAGTTTTCATGGTGGTTCTTGATCTTTAAAAGCCACATTTCTTATCTAAAGTTCTTTTCATTTTGATCTACTCTTGAAACCAAGCTTGTTTCATATAAACTCAATGATTTCCACATCCACTTACCTCCTCCTCCACAACTAACACTAACCCTATTGTACAAATCCCTTATATCGCCTTTCTCCCTAATATTACTAACACCAAGGTGTATAAATCCCAGCATTATCTACATATTCTCCTTTTGGCATTATAGCCAAGTAAGTGGTCCAAGGAGACTTCAGTCCACCTGGGACTGTGGTCAACCTTGTCTTGGATGTGCTCTGACCCCTGGTTATGAGCAGAAATCCTGTCCCTCAAGCCCTTACCGTCTCTCTGCTGAAAGCGCACAGAAAACCCCCTTTTCCTATGAAAACCCCTGAAAAGGCCCAAAAAACCCAAAACTGCGAAAAAACCCACTTGCCTATAGTCCTCCGCCCAAAAATTAAACTGAATATTTTATTGCGCTGGCGGGACCCCTCCCCAACATGCTCGACCAGTCGGAAGGCCCGCCAGCCGTCAGATCTCCAGCGCCCAGATCTAAGGGTGGGCGGTCAATTTCAGATCTCAATGTGCCGACATTTAGCGTCCGGGGAAAGCGGTTTTACCTATCCCGTACAATGGACGCGTGGCGGGCGGTAAGGTTGTTCGGAGCCCTCCTCCCACTTACCGCCTTTGCCCAAAGGTGGTGCGGGGAACCCACTTACCGCCACCCCGTATACCGCTACCCCACACGTCATGCCTACACGTCATGTCCACGCCGCTCTGACGTCACCCCGCCGGTGCCCGCCCCATCGTCCCTTGGTCCTCCACGCGGGCCCGCCTTTGCGCCCGCCCGCCACCGTGTCCTGCCGACCTGGCTAACACCTCAGCATCCACGTCACCCCTCACCTGGGCCCCGCCATGACGTCATGCTGACGTCATCGGCGGAAAAGCGCCAAATTCATACTTTTGCCAAATTTACCGATTTAAACGGCTAAACGCATATTTTTCGCTTATTTTGCATGCGAAGCTGAACTAGCCGTTGTCAAGCCTGCTGCCGTGAAATCTTGCATTCAGCCATCAAATTCGACAAGTAAACCGTTCAAAGTTCGAGGCTTGACTGCATTAAGCCTTTGCAACCCAGCCCGCAAGCTTCCAGGTCGATTTGCCAGGTATTTTGCCGTTTTCTCCCATTCTGCCCGTGAATTCCAATTTTCTGCAAAATCACCATTAAAGTCTGCTAAAAACTCTAAATTTAGCTCTACCTAAGCACCCAAATCAGACATAAGCAACCTGTGCCATCCATTAGCCCCAATTTAGCTCTGTACAAACCAGCTCGCGGGTTAAAACTGCAGAAATCACCCTGAAGTACCCGGCATTGTTCCTTTTTGCCAAGTACTGGTTACCTACACTCTTCCTGTACAAATACTAATACCTCAGTAAGCATTCCCTTAGACAATCCACATTCCTGAAAATCATCAGTACTTTGCTAGCTTCAGAACAACTTCACACCAGAAGAAGACATCACACCAATTGCACCTACCTGCTGCTCAAAGTCTTCAAGAGATTCATCAAAGCTCTGCATCCTACTGCACACTTTCAGACTGTATCATGGCAGCATCTGCATCCTCCTCCCTCAGTGTCACTCCACTGAGTCAAACCAATAAGGAACTGGAAGCTATGCCATTAGTTGACAAAGACTGTCTCATAAATGATTTTGAGGGAAACAGAAACTTTTTGAAGACCTTCACCACAGTAAGGGAAGACTATAAGGCAGGACTTGGTACAGATGGGATATGGGAGTCAAACCTGCCCTATTACTGCCTCCCAGCTGTGAATGTTTTCCCTGAAATCATTCACTTATGTGCTCAAAATTATGATCAGAAGCACAGAGCTGTCAACACTCAACTAGGGAGGATTTTGTTCTATATAAACGCTGACACCATCAACAAAATGCTGCACTTTGAACAGACAGAGTTATTAGTCCCTTTCTCCATGAGATCTTTAATGGAAGCAGGTGAGAAGATGACCAGTGAAGAGCTGCAGAAGGTCACCAGGAACTACATGTGGCCTGAGAACCAGCCTACAGGGCCACCTCCTTATCCACATGAGCACTTCAATGACTCAGGCAGGCTGCTCCTGGACATGATAGCCTATGTGCTAGGCTACCAGAACAGCAAGCATGTGGATCTAGCCATGCTCGTAATGCTATCTGCCTACAGCCCACGACAACCCCCTGCCCGAAAGTACAACTTTGCCAAGTTCATAGCCAATAGGATCCATGATCAATTGTGCAAATTGGACAGACAAGGAGTCTTTAGATATTCAGCATACATCTACCACCTGTTCATGTATCATCACTCTGAAGCTTTCCCATGCTACATCAGAAGGCTGGACAACAAAGGGGAGAAAAGATCAGTCATATTCTGGACCTCAGTCTATCATGAAATCACAAATTCACCCTACAGCTATTGTGAATTTGTGGATCAGTTTGTATACCCAGTCTCCAGCATACTTATGAAATCCCCTCCACCTAGAATATCAAATGAGATCAAGAAAGCTTTACAGCTTTCTAAGAAGTACAAAATAGGTGATTGGTACCTATATGAACACCACACTGTGTTCAGAGTGTATGGGTGTGAGCTCTGTCCATACAGACTACCCAAGTATGTTCCCATGAGATTATTTGCCTTGGAATATTACAGGCAATTAATCCAGTCAGACCTCACTCACTTCCACAGCTCAAAGAAAAAAGCACACCTTAACTACAAAAATGAGCTGGGCCCTTTTATCATGAATAAGAAGGAAGGATGGGAGGCTGCAGATTTGATCCTAAAAGACAAATATAAGTTGTCTTACAGTTTCCGGTGGGTCCCATATGACCCTCAAGGTTTCATCACTGCCAGGAGAACAAAGTACAGACTCCTAGCCATCAAACACTGCCACTATCCACATCTAGAACAGTATGCAAACTTACAAGAGTGGCAGTTGGATACCCTTGTTGAGAGCTTGTCTGAAGAGGAAAAAATAGCTAAAAATATGAAAGAACTTGAAAAAACTATTGACCTGGACTATGTGATCCAGGTACCTTTCAGGCTGCCTCAAACATCAGGAGGAGGAACCTCAGTTACCAGGACAGCGCCGCCAACAACAGCACCAGGCTTGGATAAGGGAAAGGGAAAAATGGACGCTGAAGATGAAGCAAAAAAGCAGCAGTCAGAGCAGGGAAAGCAACAACCAGAGCAGGAAACAGGGCAGCAAGAAGAACAAACCGGTCTGCCGCAAACTGGGCTGCCAGAAACCACCTTATTGCAGACACCACCCCCTCAAGTGGAGCCCCTAACCACTTCAATTTTACAGACCCCGGCACATGAAGAAAGGGGGACCAAAAGACAAAGAGAAGAGTCCACTCCCCTCAGTGGATCCTCCCAACAACCAGAAGCTAAAAGGCAGAGGGCAGACTCCCCAGAAGTAGAAGACATTACTGAAGATGTCTTCAATGATACAGCCAAGGATAGGGAGGGCAGCCAACACACAGGGACTAGCTCCTTTCAGCAGGAGCAGAATTTACAACTTGGCTTGGAGGTATCATCTTCTTCTCAACAAAGCCAGAAGCTCAAAGGTGCTAAGGCCACCTTCAAAGAAATCAAGGCAGCAAATGAACTATTGAGGGCTGAGGTTTACAAGCAATCTATAGATGCCACTCCAGCCCAACAAGAAAGATTGATGTCGGTCTACGACTTCAAAGAGGAGAAGATGATATTCAGCCATTTCAAACCTAAGGGGCCCAACCCAATGTCCACTGCTGATTTCATCAAAACAAGGGTGGAGGTCTTGGCCAAAGACATACATCCTATGGACCAAATTGAGCTCCATAAGCAGACTGGAGAAATGGTCTATGCCACCTTGGTAGATAAGGCCACATTAGCTCATGAGCTGAAAGAATCCTTGAAGCACACAAATACTCAACTGGATTTTGAGAGATTGTCTTCCAGGGCCAAGGATAACAGGATAAAATCTCTTGAAGAGATTATTGTTGATCTAGGGCATAACCCTAGTGACCCAACCGGGGTAAAAGCCCTCCTGAAGAAAAAAGAGGATGATCTCAATGCCATGAAGAGGAGATTGAAGCTGTCACCTACAGAACATCCTCAGACAGCTGAACTGCAAAAAGAAAAACAAGTTGATCAACAACTTGATCTACTATTGCAGCAGGATCAAAGGATCCAAGAGCTAGAGAAGGAGCTGGAGAAGTCATTACAGGACAAACAGGGAGAATCCACACTACCAACTCCCCCAACAGATTCTACAGCAGCAACAGGCTCTGGGGCAGCAGTGGCCCCTACAACAGCAAATACAGTTGACCAGCCCAGCATAGAAGAACTAACTAAGGCTGTTAAGCAAATGGAGCTACAAGCAGATGAGATAAGGAAGGCAAAAGAAAAACTGGCAGAGATAGATGCCAAGTATGACCAGTCTAAAATGACAGTGGCAGAACAGGGCAGACAGATCAAGACCCAAAAGGACAGAATCAAAGCCCTGGAGAAAGAGCTTGATCTCAAAAACACCATGGCTGAGATCAAGAGGATCTTATGGAATAAAATCACCCAAAGCATGATTAAACAGTGGAAATCACTCAAAACAATCCATGAACATATGGATTTAATTGTGCAAGCTCAGATAGATATCCAGAGGGCTAAGACAGCACTAGGAAATAGACCTGAACAAGCTAGCCAACTGATAGACTTTCTGAACAGGCAAGACAAAGATGAGCTGGCAGCAGTTGGAATCACCAACAGAACGGAGGCCATCCTTATGACCAAAAAGGTGCTAACACTCAGAGGATATGTGCAGACAGCAGAAAGGAGGAGCTATGAGATACAGACTGAAGTTGAAGACTTCAAGCTCAGAATGGGGATGCTACAGGCAAGAGGAATGCCTAGCCTATTGAGCGGTACAGGGAAATTGATCAACAGAGATCAATTTACAAATAGGATGGCCGCGTACATAGAAAATCAAATCACTGCATCCAGCAGTGCTTCTGAAGAAACTGTTCCTCCTACAGGACAGAGTTTGTACACTCAGCTTGAAGGGTCATTTTTTATTGAAAATGAAGTTAATCATCTATTTGAAACTCCTCCCAGTTTTTTCAAATACACAGAGCTTGATGAGACATTGATTAAAATGCGAAGGCATCAAATGCCCAAGGAGGACTGGTGGCAAGCCATGCTCCAGATTCTGCCACAGTAGTTTCAAAACTCCAGGTCAAAAGCCAGCTCAGGTCACCGCAAGACAAGTATAAAGTGGTCAGTGACTGGAAAATATCTAAAAAGTGATTCATCACTAACAATGACAGCTAGCCACATTTTGAAACACACGCCTTCAGCCGACTACAACTGCTACAAATTCAACAGCATCTGACAGATTTTGACAGCTAAAGGACTAAGAGCTATTACTGCATTTACTTCTTCATTTACTTCTTTGGCTACTGCTCACTAGCAGTTGGCAGCATATTTATGAGGCATTTACTCTTCTTTCAGATATTTTTCCAAATGTAAATCCGTATATATACCCCCCTTAGTAACGCATAAGGGGTTGCTGGAATTTTCTCTTGGATAACTTCCATCTGCTGTAATATTTTCAGAGAATTAATACAAAGGAGGAATGGAACTTCCAGAAGTTTGGTGTATTTGATGTCTGGTGGTGAAGGATGCATGTTACAGGATTCCATGGGTGTTGCATAAAACTATAAGTATTTTCAAATCTTCTGTTATGTGTTTTTTGAGTCTTTTGTTCTCTTTGGTTGTTTAAATGTCTTACACTTGATAGTAAGGTGAAAGAATAGTTTCAGGATTTAATCAAGCATTACCCTGAACTCAAACCTGAACTGTCGTCTATGTTTTCTTCAGAAACAGTAATAGAAATTGCAATTCTTAACTGCTGCACTTCAATCTGTCTCTTTGCTGTAACAGACTATTCCCAGGGATTCAAATTATTGCCCCTGTGACCTCTGTTTTCTCCTCCAAAGTCTGTCTCTGGGAAATATGTAAACAATAAGTGGAAATTCTTAAATGCTTTCACTTTGTACTGCCTGTTTCCTGTCACTTAGCCAAAATATGTTTTAACAAAGCACTCAAAAGGCCCTGTAAGTTCCATCTTTCATCTCACAGATTCAAACACATTAAGCCACAGACTCCATTGCCCAATGATATTCAACATATCTGAAAGCTACATCACTGAAGTCTAAGGGAATTTCATCAACCGAAATACAAACATAACCTGTACTCAATACCTAGCCTAAAACACCATCACTGTAGATATAAATCATAAAGAGAGAGCCCTCTCTGATCACTGTTTGGCTAGAAACAGTGATTAAAAGATTGGTTAGTGGTTACCCCGGCCGTATTCCCTTGGGAGTCATAGGGAACAACCTGGGTGTTAACATAATTGGCGACTCCACTGGGGACTAAGACTATTCAATCACTATCTATCTTCCAAAGCTTTCATCAAGCCTGAAACTAGCCAAGACATCTTAGGACTGTTTCTCTAATACAGGGGCAGTCTTAGGGAAGAGCTAACTAGGGAAACTTATCCTAGCCTTGAAACATATATAGTCATTCCAGAGTTCTTATTTTGCCCTTGTAAATACAAAACTTCTGTATAAAGTTCTGAAAGAACACTTAGAAGCTGGCTCCTAAAAGAAACCCAAGGCATACTAGGGCACACCCTGACCCTGATCAACCCATCATTGTTGATAACCCAAATATCATCCCAAAGAACATAAGGAAACAGCACAAGCAGGATAAACCTGCTGATTCAGATATAAGGTCAGACCAACCCATCCTCATTCCCACTCCTTGCAAAGTCCTTTTTCGTTCCACACCCAATTCCCCTAGTTCATCTTCAACCCCTCAAAGTCCTACCTTTCCATCTTCACCATCTGCACATACTCGCTCAACCAGTTCTCCACTTGTTACCCATCCTATTAACCCCAGTACACCCGTAATCCCAGTTGTCCCATTTGTTCCTATCAACCCTATTAACCCTATAAACATGGCTAACAGATATGCACCATTGCAGATTCCAGCCAATGCTCCAGCCCTACCCCAAGATTATCAAACCAGACTCTCATTTTTTGATTCCCATGGCCCTTTGACGGCCATCCAGCATGCTAAAAAGATGCAAGACCACTTTGAGACCTATGAAATTGATGATGATAGTGTCAGGATGAGAATCTTTGTTCAAAGCTTAACTGGGGATGTCAGAACTTGGTTTAGGTCCTTAAATGCAAATTCAATTGCAACCCCTGAAGTTTTATACCAGGAATTTACTAACAGATGGGAGAAAAAGAGAGATCCCCACCACATACTTGGTGAATATAACACTATTAAAAGAGGTCCCCAAGAAACGGTGTTGGAGTATTGTGCCAGGTTTAACAACATATACAATGCTATCCCTCAGAACTTAAGACCCCCTCCTGATTTGGCCCTTTATAATTTCCCTGATGGTTTTGATTCTGATATGGCCTATCAGTTGAGAGAAAGAGACCCTCCAACCCTTGCAGAAGCTCAAAGGGTTGCAGTCACTGTAGAGGCCAACCTAATTGCCAAAAGAAACAGGGCAAAGCTGGAAAAGAAAACTGGCTTCAAAGAAGAAACCTCAGGTTTCGACCAAAAGCTAGATGCAATTCTAAATAGCATGAAGAGGTTGGGGGAGAGAGTGGAATCAGTGGAAAGAAAATCATCATGGGAGGCACCACAAAACAATCCTCCTAGAAACCCAAATTTCAGGAGAGCCCAAAACCCCAATATAGGAAAGACTAATGCTGACCAAGATATCAGACCCCCTTTTCAAGAAAATTATGCAGAAACTTCTACTGCAAATCAGCTAAATGAGGACCCCGAAATCAATCTAATAGGTCTGGATGGCAAAAATCATGTATTCTTAACCCAAGAAGACCATGAGGAGGATGAGAGCAATACATTTCAAACTAAGTCAGGGGAATCCTTTGATTTTAAACAAGGATATGACACTGCTGTCTATGAAGTCCACAAACAATACAAACTAAGGAGTAGGACTGTAAATGTAAATCAACCCGAAAAGATAAAAGAAAAACAGCAAACCAAAGAAAGCTCAGTCACTGAACCTGATCATGTGCCAAACTTGCCTACAAAGGAAGTAGTGGTTGAAGAGGTTACTGAACCACTGTCACCATCAAAACAACCCATGGCAACCTTATCCTCTGAGCCTAACCCAAATATTGCCCCTCAAGATATCAATATTAGGGGCAGGTTCCAAAATCAAGATGAAATCCCACCAGAAGATGTAATAAACAAAGAAAAACTGCTACCCGTGATCCCAAATTGCAAATTGACAAACCCTTTGACCTAGGAGTAGAGATTGGCAAGTTAAAGGTAGCAATTCCCCTCTCAGAGCTAGCAAAGCATGACATGTACAAACAACAGATTAAAAAATCCCTTCAGCTCACCAATAGCAAAGATGATGTAAATGTATTAGATGACACTCCAGAGTTACTATTTGGTCCAGAGGTAGATGGAAAAACAGTAGTCACAGGGGTTTTACCGTTTTATGTCAGCTTACATGTACATGACAAAATTCTGCACAATGCAATGTTTGACTCAGGAGCCTCTCATAATCTGATGCCAAAAGCAGTCATGGAAAGATTAAACTTAGATATCACAAGACCATACAAAGACTTGTTTTCTTTTGATTCTAGTCAAGTCAAGTGCCTGGGTCTAATTAAGGATTTGTGTGTGTCCCTGGTCCAATTCCCCAACAAGACCATTTTGATGGATGTTGTTGTTGCTGATATCCCACCCAAGTATGGGATGCTATTATCAAGATCATGGGGAGCAAAGCTTCAAGGCTCCCTGCAGTTAGACATGTCATATGCAACCATCTCTGTCTTTGGACAACCAAAAAGACTTTATAGGGAAACACTCATGAAGTATATGGTTAGCAGTGAAGAGAAACCCCAAAATTTCCCAATATATGCAGTTCATTCAGACGTAGACTCTTACATCCTCTTTAATGACAGCATAGGCCTCTCGGACAGTCACATTAGCACGGAGACATTTAAACCAGAACAAAACATTATTCTAACAAGTAGCACCTGTCAAACATCAATCAGTACAACAAAACACTTTAGCTCTCCCCTAGGGGTCAAAGATGGTCAGGCAAATGATGAAGCTATCCTAGAAAACAAATGGGAGAAGAAACCCCAACTCATGCTCACACTACCACCCCATGAACAGAACCTCAAACCTCCTGACCAGCAAGGCATCTTGTGGGTCTTAGAATTTGATGGCTCGGTTAACAAGTTAGGAGCAGGAGCGGGAGTATGGATACATAACAAAGAGAAAGGCTGTGCAACAGGCAAGGCCTACAGATTGAATTTCAGATGCACCAACAACATGGCAGAATATGAAGCTCTATTACTAGGCCTCAAGATTGCAAAATCATTACAAGCACCTAGCCTCTCTATCAGGGGAGACTCTGATCTGGTCATTCAACAAGTAAAAGGCAATTTTGTCACTAATGACAAGAGGCTGAGATCCTACAGGGCTGCTGTAATCGAAATATTAGAGACCTTTCATGAGTTTGCTATCACAAAAATTCCAAGGGGCCATAACCTCCATGCACATAGCTTGGCAACATTTGCCAGCACTTTCAAATTCCCACTGGAACCTAATAATTGTTTCACAGCTGAGGTCAGGTACAGACCCTCTATTCCAAACAATGTCAGAGAATGGCAAGTATTTGAGGATGACATGCAAATAAACAATTTTTTAACCCTGCAACAGGAGTTCATAGGATTAAATATTGATCTTGAGACAGCAAGTCAATCACAAATGCTTGAGACAGCAAGTCAATCACAAATATTTAATGAAGCATGTCAATCACAAATACAGTTTCAACAATCTGCTCACCCAATGTCACCTAGGACAGCAAAACAACTACTCAGCCCAACCATTTTCAACAATGAAAACATTCAACAAATTAAACAAATGGACTGTGAAGAGATGAGTAACATTGAAACTGAAATCATACAACTCAAAGACAACTTCCTCCCAGTGGGCCTTACCCCATTAGAGGATATTTTTGACTCAAATGACATCCCTAGGAAGCCAAAGATGCAGCCATTAGATGCAAGAATTGAAGAATGCAATATTGGCACTATGGAAAAGCCTAAGATAATAAAGCTATCTGCCTCTTTGCCCCCTGATCAAAAGCCCAAGTACATTGATCTCTTTAAAGAGTTTCAAGATGTCTTTGCCTGGGGATATGAAGATCTCAAGTCCTATGACACATCTGTCATCCAGCATACCATCCCTCTCAAGCCTAATCAAAAACCATTCAAACAGAAATTGAGAAGGATCAATCCTGTGCTCCTTCCTTCCATTGAAAAAGAGTTGCATAAAATGTTCAAGGCTGGTATTATAGCACCAATCAGATTCTCTGAATGGATTTCAAATTTAGTCCCTACCAGAAAGAAAACTGGTGAAATCAGACTTTGTGTAGACTTAAGGAATCTGAATCAAGTTTCACTCAAAGATAACTACCCTTTACCAAAAATGGATCACATCCTCCAAAGAGTAGTAGGAGCCTCAAGGATATCACTGCTTGATGGATTCTCAGGCTTCAATCAAATTTTAGTGCACCCTGATGATCAAGACAAAACTGCATTTACTACCCCATGGGGAACTTTCAAGTATGTGAAAATGCCCTTTGGATTGAAGAATGCAGGGGCAACATTTCAAAGAGCAATGGACATTGCTTTTGCAAAAGAAATTCATGATTTCTTGGTCATTTACTTAGATGATCTTACACCCTTCTCAAAATCTGACCAAGAACATTTGAAACATTTAAGACAGATTTTCATAACATGCAGAAAATATGGCATCTCCTTAAACCCCAAGAAGTCTTTATTTGGTTTGGAAGAAGGGAAACTTTTAGGACACATCATTTCAAAAGATGGCATAAGAATTGATCCAGATAGGATACAAGCGATCCTACAAATGCCTCACCCTAGGAATGTCAAAGAGTTGCAAGGATTCTTAGGAAAACTCAATTTTTTAAGAAGGTTCATCCCAAATTTAGCAGAATTGATCAGACTACTAAACAATATGCTAAAGAAAGATTCAAAGGTTAAGTGGACTGTGGAAGCAAAGCAAGCCTTTGAAAGCATAAAACTGGCTTTAACCCAAACCCCGGTATTAACTAATCCTCAGTTTGACAGAGACTTTATTATTTTTTCTTTTGCCTCCCAGCATACTATTGCTGCTGTTTTATTGCAGAAAGATGATCAAGGGAATGAAAAGCCCATTGCCTTCTTCAGCAGAGCTCTTAGAGATGCTCCTTTGAAGTACCAAATAATGGAAAAACAAGCCTATGCATTGATCAAAGCTATCAAAGATTTTAGGATCTATATCCTTTACTCTCATGTTGTGGCTTATGTACCAAGTCCTATTGTCAAAGACATTCTCACCCAAGAAAACTTAGAGGGTAGAAGAGGAAAATGGATTGCAAACATACTTGAATTTGACATTGAAATAAAACCTACAAAGCTGATTAAAGGGCAAGGTTTGGCCAAGTTAATGACAGAAGCAAATTTCCAAGCCTTAGATATCAACCAACTGGACAGTGAAACAGAGATGGCGACTCCAAAGATCAATGTAGCCTTTGAACAATCTCCTTGGTACTCTGATGTCTGTTATGTGTTACAAAACCTGTGTGCTCCCCCAGGACTGTCCAGAACTAAGTCTAGGTTTCTGAAAATGAAAACATCTAAGTTTTGTGTGATGGATGAGAATCTACTCTGGAAAAACCATGAAGGCATTTTGCTGCACTGTCTTATTGAGAGTGAAACTGACAACATCATGCAAGAATTCCATGCTGGAGACTGTGGTGGACATCTATACTGGAAGTCCACTGTAGACAAAATATTAAGGGCTGGTTATTACTGGCCCACTATGTTCTCTGATGTGAAGAAATTCACAACATCATGCCACAAGTGCCAACTGTTTGAAGGCAGAAGACAGTTGCTGCCACTTCCTTTGAGGCCCATTTCAACAGAAAGACCTTTTCAACAATGGGGTTTGGATTTCATTGGGGAGATTCATCCCTCATCTTCAGGACAACACAGATGGATTTTGACTGCAACAGACTACTTCACCAAGTGGATTGAAGCTGCCCCATGCAGACAAGCAAATGATTCAGTGATCATTCAATTTTTGGAGAATAATATACTGGCTAGATTTGGCTGCCCAGATAAAATAATAACAGACAATGCTGCTGCCTTCAAATCCAAGAAAATGGTGAACTTCTGCCATAAATTTCACATCACTTTGGGCCATTCTACAGCTTACTATCCTCAGGGAAATGGTCTTGCTGAATCATCAAACAAAAGCTTGATAAACATCATAAAGAAAGTGCTGGAAGAGAACAAAAAGAACTGGCACAAGAAACTAGTAAATGCTTTATGGGCAGACAGATTAACCACCAAAAGATCAATTGGGACCAGCCCATATGAGTTGGTCTATGGATTAGAGGCCAGATTTCCTTCATCACTAGGGGTGCCAGTTATGAAACTTCTACAAGAAAGTCAAGCAGAGCCAAATGATATGCAAAGAAGGATCAACCAGATAATCTGTTTACAGCAGACCAGAGAACAAGTTTTCAGCAGAGTGCAAATATTACAAGAAAAACTGAAAAAGGCCTTTGACAGAAGAACCAAAGCAGAAGATTTCAATATGGGAGACAAAGTTCTAAAGTGGGATGCAAGAAGAGAAGAGAAAGGGAAACATGGGAAATTTGATTCTTTGTGGAAAGGACCATTTGCTGTCCAAGCAGTACAAGGTAATAACACTTATTTCCTTAAAAGTTTGACTGTAACTGAACGGGATGAAGGTCCTGTCAATGGCAGGATGTTGAAGCACTATTATGATGGTTCACTATGATAGGGATCCAAAGGTTCATTGTATATATGCAGGCCCACATATGTTTTTTGTTTGTAAAAAGATGTTTTCAAGTGCTGCACCTAGCAGCAATAGGCAGATAGAATCAAAGGTTCCCAAGGAAAAGCACACAATTTTGACAGGTTGCATGCATCAGATTCCAAAGATTAAGATGGACAGTCAAGGAACAAGGCAATCTGACCTGCTGTTCTTGGTCTTTCAAAAGAAAAACCATCCCCATGTGGAGCCACTGTTAGATACCTATAGTAATAGGTTTCATATTTCATGATTGATTATTGAAAATCCAAATATGCTCTGCTTTGCTACTACAAAGATCCCATATTTCCAGAAAATCAGAGGTGTGTGAAGTATTTCAAATATTGAGGACCTTATTACAATTTTTTGGGTGATTCAACAGTTCAAACTGGATCATGCCATGTTTCAATTTTGAGTTGTAGAATAGAGAAAGAAGTCTGTCCAAACAGCTTAATCTTGGCAGACAAATAGTTCAGGTAGAGAAACAAAGGTTCCCAAAAGTCTAATCTGGGACCTTGAAAGAGATAAGGGTAGAAGTAGATAGAAAAAGCAAAAGAAAAAGCCAAGGAAAAGAAAAGGCAAGTAAGGGTCTGCAAGTCCAAATGCACCCTCCAAGAAGAAATAAAATGCTAGGCAAGTAGCTGGGTAGGTAGCAGGGGTTGCAGAAAAGTATCCCTATCATTGCAAGGTTGGTGATGGTGGGCAGCAAGGCAAAAGATTACAGCTGGAAGCATGACTAATTTCCCTCACTCCCCTCCAATTTCATTTCTAACATTCCCTCACTAGCCTGAGATTCATGGAAAAGACTAAGTTTTCATGGTGGTTCTTGATCTTTAAAAGCCACATTTCTTATCTAAAGTTCTTTTCATTTTGATCTACTCTTGAAA
Source organism: Pinus tabuliformis (assembly GCA_031772625.1). Taxonomy (NCBI): domain Eukaryota; kingdom Viridiplantae; phylum Streptophyta; class Pinopsida; order Pinales; family Pinaceae; genus Pinus; species Pinus tabuliformis. The sequence continues at coordinate 291,268,218 of CM062820.1, forward strand.
CCAAGCTTGTTTCATATAAACTCAATGATTTCCACATCCACTTACCTCCTCCTCCACAACTAACACTAACCCTATTGTACAAATCCCTTATATCGCCTTTCTCCCTAATATTACTAACACCAAGGTGTATAAATCCCAGCATTATCTACATATTCTCCTTTTGGCATTATAGCCAAGTAAGTGGTCCAAGGAGACTTCAGTCCACCTGGGACTGTGGTCAACCTTGTCTTGGATGTGCTCTGACCCCTGGTTATGAGCAGAAATCCTGTCCCTCAAGCCCTTACCGTCTCTCTGCTGAAAGCGCACAGAAAACCCCCTTTTCCTATGAAAACCCCTGAAAAGGCCCAAAAAACCCAAAACTGCGAAAAAACCCACTTGCCTATAGTCCTCCGCCCAAAAATTAAACTGAATATTTTATTGCGCTGGCGGGACCCCTCCCCAACATGCTCGACCAGTCGGAAGGCCCGCCAGCCGTCAGATCTCCAGCGCCCAGATCTAAGGGTGGGCGGTCAATTTCAGATCTCAATGTGCCGACATTTAGCGTCCGGGGAAAGCGGTTTTACCTATCCCGTACAATGGACGCGTGGCGGGCGGTAAGGTTGTTCGGAGCCCTCCTCCCACTTACCGCCTTTGCCCAAAGGTGGTGCGGGGAACCCACTTACCGCCACCCCGTATACCGCTACCCCACACGTCATGCCTACACGTCATGTCCACGCCGCTCTGACGTCACCCCGCCGGTGCCCGCCCCATCGTCCCTTGGTCCTCCACGCGGGCCCGCCTTTGCGCCCGCCCGCCACCGTGTCCTGCCGACCTGGCTAACACCTCAGCATCCACGTCACCCCTCACCTGGGCCCCGCCATGACGTCATGCTGACGTCATCGGCGGAAAAGCGCCAAATTCATACTTTTGCCAAATTTACCGATTTAAACGGCTAAACGCATATTTTTCGCTTATTTTGCATGCGAAGCTGAACTAGCCGTTGTCAAGCCTGCTGCCGCGAAATCTTGCATTCAGCCATCAAATTCGACAAGTAAACCGTTCAAAGTTCGAGGCTTGACTGCATTAAGCCTTTGCAACCCAGCCCGCAAGCTTCCAGGTCGATTTGCCAGGTATTTTGCCGTTTTCTCCCATTCTGCCCGTGAATTCCAATTTTCTGCAAAATCACCATTAAAGTCTGCTAAAAACTCTAAATTTAGCTCTACCTAAGCACCCAAATCAGACATAAGCAACCTGTGCCATCCATTAGCCCCAATTTAGCTCTGTACAAACCAGCTCGCGGGTTAAAACTGCAGAAATCGCCCTGAAGTACCCGGCATTGTTCCTTTTTGCCAAGTACTGGTTACCTACACTCTTCCTGTACAAATACTAATACCTCAGTAAGCATTCCCTTAGACAATCCACATTCCTGAAAATCATCAGTACTTTGCTAGCTTCAGAACAACTTCACACCAGAAGAAGACATCACACCAATTGCACCTACCTGCTGCTCAAAGTCTTCAAGAGATTCATCAAAGCTCTGCATCCTACTGCACACTTTCAGACTGTATCATGGCAGCATCTGCATCCTCCTCCCTCAGTGTCACTCCACTGAGTCAAACCAATAAGGAACTGGAAGCTATGCCATTAGTTGACAAAGACTGTCTCATAAATGATTTTGAGGGAAACATAAACTTTTTGAAGACCTTCACCACAGTAAGGGAAGACTATAAGGCAGGACTTGGTACAGATGGGATATGGGAGTCAAACCTGCCCTATTACTGCCTCCCAGCTGTGAATGTTTTCCCTGAAATCATTCACTTATGTGCTCAAAATTATGATCAGAAGCACAGAGCTGTCAACACTCAACTAGGGAGGATTTTGTTCTATATAAACGCTGACACCATCAACAAAATGCTGCACTTTGAACAGACAGAGTTATTAGTCCCTTTCTCCATGAGATCTTTAATGGAAGCAGGTGAGAAGATGACCAGTGAAGAGCTGCAGAAGGTCACCAGGAACTACATGTGGCCTGAGAACCAGCCTACAGGGCCACCTCCTTATCCACATGAGCACTTCAATGACTCAGGCAGGCTGCTCCTGGACATGATAGCCTATGTGCTAGGCTACCAGAACAGCAAGCATGTGGATCTAGCCATGCTCGTAATGCTATCTGCCTACAGCCCACGACAACCCCCTGCCCGAAAGTACAACTTTGCCAAGTTCATAGCCAATAGGATCCATGATCAATTGTGCAAATTGGACAGACAAGGAGTCTTTAGATATTCAGCATACATCTACCACCTGTTCATGTATCATCACTCTGAAGCTTTCCCATGCTACATCAGAAGGCTGGACAACAAAGGGGAGAAAAGATCAGTCATATTCTGGACCTCAGTCTATCATGAAATCACAAATTCACCCTACAGCTATTGTGAATTTGTGGATCAGTTTGTATACCCAGTCTCCAGCATACTTATGAAATCCCCTCCACCTAGAATATCAAATGAGATCAAGAAAGCTTTACAGCTTTCTAAGAAGTACAAAATAGGTGATTGGTACCTATATGAACACCACACTGTGTTCAGAGTGTATGGGTGTGAGCTCTGTCCATACAGACTACCCAAGTATGTTCCCATGAGATTATTTGCCTTGGAATATTACAGGCAATTAATCCAGTCAGACCTCACTCACTTCCACAGCTCAAAGAAAAAAGCACACCTTAACTACAAAAATGAGCTGGGCCCTTTTATCATGAATAAGAAGGAAGGATGGGAGGCTGCAGATTTGATCCTAAAAGACAAATATAAGTTGTCTTACAGTTTCCGGTGGGTCCCATATGACCCTCAAGGTTTCATCACTGCCAGGAGAACAAAGTACAGACTCCTAGCCATCAAACACTGCCACTATCCACATCTAGAACAGTATGCAAACTTACAAGAGTGGCAGTTGGATACCCTTGTTGAGAGCTTGTCTGAAGAGGAAAAAATAGCTAAAAATATGAAAGAACTTGAAAAAACTATTGACCTGGACTATGTGATCCAGGTACCTTTCAGGCTGCCTCAAACATCAGGAGGAGGAACCTCAGTTACCAGGACAGCGCCGCCAACAACAGCACCAGGCTTGGATAAGGGAAAGGGAAAAATGGACACTGAAGATGAAGCAAAAAAGCAGCAGTCAGAGCAGGGAAAGCAACAACCAGAGCAGGAAACAGGGCAGCAAGAAGAACAAACCGGTCTGCCGCAAACTGGGCTGCCAGAAACCACCTTATTGCAGACACCACCCCCTCAAGTGGAGCCCCTAACCACTTCAATTTTACAGACCCCGGCACATGAAGAAAGGGGGACCAAAAGACAAAGAGAAGAGTCCACTCCCCTCAGTGGATCCTCCCAACAACCAGAAGCTAAAAGGCAGAGGGCAGACTCCCCAGAAGTAGAAGACATTACTGAAGATGTCTTCAATGATACAGCCAAGGATAGGGAGGGTAGCCAACACACAGGGACTAGCTCCTTTCAGCAGGAGCAGAATTTACAACTTGGCTTGGAGGTATCATCTTCTTCTCAACAAAGCCAGAAGCTCAAAGGTGCTAAGGCCACCTTCAAAGAAATCAAGGCAGCAAATGAACTATTGAGGGCTGAGGTTTACAAGCAATTTATAGATCCCACTCCAGCCCAACAAGAAAGATTGATGTCGGTCTACGACTTCAAAGAGGAGAAGATGATATTCAGCCATTTCAAACCTAAGGGGCCCAACCCAATGTCCACTGCTGATTTCATCAAAACAAGGGTGGAGGTCTTGGCCAAAGACATACATCCTATGGACCAAATTGAGCTCCATAAGCAGACTGGAGAAATGGTCTATGCCACCTTGGTAGATAAGGCCACATTAGCTCATGAGCTGAAAGAATCCTTGAAGCACACAAATACTCAACTGGATTTTGAGAGATTGTCTTCCAGGGCCAAGGATAACAGGATAAAATCTCTTGAAGAGATTATTGTTGATCTAGGGCATAACCCTAGTGACCCAACCGGGGTAAAAGCCCTCCTGAAGAAAAAAGAGGATGATCTCAATGCCATGAAGAGGAGATTGAAGCTGTCACCTACAGAACATCCTCAGACAGCTGAACTGCAAAAAGAAAAACAAGTTGATCAACAACTTGATCTACTATTGCAGCAGGATCAAAGGATCCAAGAGCTAGAGAAGGAGCTGGAGAAGTCATTACAGGACAAACAGGGAGAATCCACACTACCAACTCCCCCAACAGATTCTACAGCAGCAACAGGCTCTGGGGCAGCAGTGGCCCCTACAACAGCAAATACAGTTGACCAGCCCAGCATAGAAGAACTAACTAAGGCTGTTAAGCAAATGGAGCTACAAGCAGATGAGATAAGGAAGGCAAAAGAAAAACTGGCAGAGATAGATGCCAAGTATGACCAGTCTAAAATGACAGTGGCAGAACAGGGCAGACAGATCAAGACCCAAAAGGACAGAATCAAAGACCTGGAGAAAGAGCTTGATCTCAAAAACACCATGGCTGAGATCAAGAGGATCTTATGGAATAAAATCACCCAAAGCATGATTAAACAGTGGAAATCACTCAAAACAATCCATGAACATATGGATTTAATTGTGCAAGCTCAGATAGATATCCAGAGGGCTAAGACAGCACTAGGAAATAGACCTGAACAAGCTAGCCAACTGATAGACTTTCTGAACAGGCAAGACAAAGATGAGCTGGCAGCAGTTGGAATCACCAACAGAACGGAGGCCATCCTTATGACCAAAAAGGTGCTAACACTCAGAGGATATGTGCAGACAGCAGAAAGGAGGAGCTATGAGATACAGACTGAAGTTGAAGACTTCAAGCTCAGAATGGGGATGCTACAGGCGAGAGGAATGCCTAGCCTATTGAGCGGTACAGGGAAATTGATCAACAGAGATCAATTTACAAATAGGATGGCCGCGTACATAGAAAATCAAATCACTGCATCCAGCAGTGCTTCTGAAGAAACTGTTCCTCCTACAGGACAGAGTTTGTACACTCAGCTTGAAGGGTCATTTTTTATTGAAAATGAAGTTAATCATCTATTTGAAACTCCTCCCAGTTTTTTCAAATACACAGAGCTTGATGAGACATTGATTAAAATGCGAAGGCATCAGATGCCCAAGGAGGACTGGTGGCAAGCCATGCTCCAGATTCTGCCACAGTAGTTTCAAAACTCCAGGTCAAAAGCCAGCTCAGGTCACCGCAAGACAAGTATAAAGTGGTCAGTGACTGGAAAATATCTAAAAAGTGATTCATCACTAACAATGACAGCTAGCCACATTTTGAAACACACGCCTTCAACCGACTACAACTGCTACAAATTCAACAGCATCTGACAGATTTTGACAGCTAAAGGACTAAGAGCTATTACTGCATTTACTTCTTCATTTACTTCTTTGGCTACTGCTCACTAGCAGTTGGCAGCATATTTATGAGGCATTTACTCTTCTTTCAGATATTTTTCCAAATGTAAATCCGTATATATACCCCCCTTAGTAACGCATAAGGGGTTGCTGGAATTTTCTCTTGGATAACTTCCATCTGCTGTAATATTTTCAGAGAATTAATACAAAGGAGGAATGGAACTTCCAGAAGTTTGGTGTATTTGATGTCTGGTGGTGAAGGATGCATGTTACAGGATTCCATGGGTGTTGCATAAAACTATAAGTATTTTCAAATCTTCTGTTATGTGTTTTTTGAGTCTTTTGTTCTCTTTGGTTGTTTAAATGTCTTACACTTGATAGTAAGGTGAAAGAATAGTTTCAGGATTTAATCAAGCATTACCCTGAACTCAAACCTGAACTGTCGTCTATGTTTTCTTCAGAAACAGTAATAGAAATTGCAATTCTTAACTGCTGCACTTCAATCTGTCTCTTTGCTATAACAGACTATTCCCAGGGATTCAAATTATTGCCCCTGTGACCTCTGTTTTCTCCTCCAAAGTCTGTCTCTGGGAAATATGTAAACAATAAGTGGAAATTCTTAAATGCTTTCACTTTGTACTGCCTGTTTCCTGTCACTTAGCCAAAATATGTTTTAACAAAGCACTCAAAAGGCCCTGTAAGTTCCATCTTTCATCTCACAGATTCAAACACATTAAGCCACAGACTCCATTGCCCAATGATATTCAACATATCTGAAAGCTACATCACTGAAGTCTAAGGGAATTTCATCAACCGAAATACAAACATAACCTGTACTCAATACCTAGCTTAAAACACCATCACTGTAGATATAAATCATAAAGAGAGAGCCCTCTCTGATCACTGTTTGGCTAGAAACAGTGATTAAAAGATTGGTTAGTGGTTACCCCGGCCGTATTCCCTTGGGAGTCATAGGGAACAACCTGGGTGTTAACATAGGACATACAAACTCTTCATGCAATCATCACTCCAACAATATGTCACATATTTTTTCAATAGCTTTTCCATCAGTGCGGTTATTTGGGCATAACTCTTGATAAACTTCCTATAGTATCCAGTGTGTCCCAAGGTAGCGCGCAACTGTTTAACACATCGCGGTGCTTCCAAATTGAGGATAACGACAATCTTCACAGGCTCCACCACCAGTCCTTGTTTGCAGACCACATGTCCCAAAAGATTTCCAAAGGGAACGAGGAATGTGCACTTCTTTAGATTCAACGCAATCTAGTGTCGGTGGCAAGTATCCAACATCAAATGTAAGCTCGCTACATGGTGCTTAACTCATCCAAAAATAGTCCAATCATCCAGATAGACCTCCAAAAACTTGTGGATGTATTCTTTGAATACCACCACCACTATGCACAAAAATATTACTGTCGCGTTCTTCAATCCAAAGGGCATAAAGATGTATTGAAAGCAGCCCCATTATGCTGTGAAGGTTTTTTTTCTCCTATCTTCGAACACGATCTTGATCTGATGGTACCCTGAGAAGCCATCTGTGAATGAGTAAGCTTCCTGACTGCCAACATTCTCTAATACTTCATATGTGAATGGTGTCGGGAATGGATCGTGAACACAGGCATCATTAAGCTTCCTGAGGTCCAAGCATATTCTTATCTTGCCTTTTTGTTTTTTCTCCTTGACTACCATAGGACTCACTCAATCAGATTCTTCCACTGGTTCAATAATTTTGGTTGCAAGCATTTTGTCTAATTCATCGCAGACCTTTTCTTTATACTTTGGGTTCAAGTGGTAAGGTCGCTGCTTAATTGGTTTCGCATCTAGTTTTAGAGTGATCTTCATCATCCCTAAGTCGCCAATGATCCCTTTTAAGTCTCTGATTTTGGTTAGGAACAAGTCTTGGTATTCACAATGTAACTCAACGACCTTATCTACCATAGCTTCATCCCAATAGTCCCCAAGAGTCGCATACTTTGGCTCCACTTCTGTTCCAATGTTTACCTGCTTTGTTTTTATCGGCGCGGTGATGTCAGAATCCTCAAATTATGGTCCTCGAACCTCACAACAGCCTTCGGTTTCTAGATTATCAATATTTCAAGGGTCATCATCATCCTCCTCCACCTGCACGTTATAACATTCTGGGGAACTACTTAACTGGGTTGCCCATACTTGTTGAAGCAATTCCAGTGGCTCATGTGGTATTTTGAAGATGGTGGCTTTTACTGCTTATAGCACATCATCAACAGTATCCGACCACCAGTCTACAAATGTGAATGTTAACAAAAACCCCTCACGCAAGACATCCCATTCGCCCGTACCATGTCAGAGTTCTGTCTCGGTATACCAATTCATGGGTATGACATCTAAGGTATGGTAGAATAAGTGTACCCATTCAGGTTGTGGTTCTTCCCCATAGACCTTGGTCCATTTCGCGAGGTGTGTGCGTGGGTCATCTCATCCATCGTATTTGTCTCCTAACCGTAGTTGTAGTTCCCAAATTATAGGAACATCATCCTTCTGCATCCACGCCAGTCCTCAAAATTTCCTTGATGTGTACCCCACCATCGTGTGGGTGCTACGCGCAGTGCCCACTTTAACGCATCGAACCGCTGCTATTCTAGTACTGCGCTTTCAAATTTTCTCAGCAATTCATCCACCTATGTCAGTCCATCAAATGTTGGCAACTCTCTTGCCTCTGTTTTCATGCAACACAGTGATCTAACCATCATGTTGCAATTTAGTGTTGTCACTTCGTGAAACCGATTCTGCCATCGCTCTACTTCTTCGTCTGAACCCGAAGTGCAGGAGCTTTCGCGCTCCCATGAGATCCTTATATCTATAGTTGAATTCACCCAATCCTAGTCTCGCACAATTATCTTGTAAATATAATCAAGATCATCGTTGCGCACTGGTTCAGTGTAAAGCGCTCCTTTGACTGGGTGTAGTGAGACTACTACGCGTAATGAATTTTTCTTGAAGATCATTTTGCGTTTCTTTAGATTGATGACTCTATTCATATTGGTGGCCCAGTCTATTCCTAACAGCGAGGAATAGGGATTTCTATCATCAACAATCTCTATTACTTCAAAATCCGCCTGCGTGCTCATGCCTTCAATATCAATTGTTACCCCTTGCAACCTACCCATGGGCAAATATTTTGTTGGTTCGCCATTTGTAATTGAATAGGGGACTATTGTAACGCGGGCCTACCCATGCAATCCCATGTTTGTTTGGTAATACATTTGCATCTGAACCCAGATCTAGGATTACCTGATCCATTTCATACTCACCAATCTATGCACTCAACCTCATTTCCCTTCCAATGTGCAATGCATGTTTCCCCAATTTCCAGACTACACGTGGCTCTCCTGATCCCGCACACTTAGTGATCAGTTCCTGTAGTCCTTTAACTGCCTTGCTGTCACGTAGCAGTTTCATGCATGTCTCTAGAAAGGTAGTGAGCATTGAAGGATCCATTCCTGGCTCTAGTTGATCCTTACTACCTAAAGTGGAGGCCCCTGCGAAGTTCTTCTTAGCTTCCATGAATGTCTCCTTTGCGCGTTCTAAGTCAAAGTCAGGTTCCTTTGCAGGAGCCTTGTGAGCCCATGTGCTTTCCTCTAGCTACTTCCCTGTATCTTCTCTTGTGGTCGTACCACTTTTGAGTATCATGTTTACATTCAGGTCTTCTTCACGCAACTTAGATCTCATCATTTGTATATTTTGAGTCGGGGGAGGCTGGAATACCCCTTTTTCGTGCATCTTTTTTATCAACATAAGACAATCTATTATCTCATGATCAAAATGAGCACAATACGAATAAGATATCCTCATCGAGTTGGCACAGTCGTGGGCATAGTGCCCTAGTCCTCTGCAATTGTAACAAATTAATTGTCCGTGGCCCCTTCTTGGTCCCAATCCACCTCATCCTCAACCTCGCCCCTGAAATCCAGTGTGCGCCATCCTTGCATCTAGGTTGAGGGCTTGTGTTTCGGTCTACATCCTATAGGCAGGGGTACAATCCATCATTAGCTCATAGCTGTGAAAAGTTCGCTCATCCTGGCCTACCAACCTGCAGAAATTACAAAACAATTGTTTGGGTGTCTGTGTATACTTTTGTAGCAAATGACAATTATCTGTCATGTGTTTCCCTCCTATCTAATAGATCACACACCATAAAGCGGGTGTCGCGCTCGGCCCTGCCTGTGCCTCCGGCCTCAATGACATCGACCCTCCTCCTGCCAAGTAGTTCGCGAACACTGGACAATGATCCTTGTCATGGCCCTAGCCTTTGCATTTTATGCACCATAATTCCTTGCGTGCCTCTACCTACGGTGCCCTATTCTGCTTCAAACATTGCATTTCCAAACATAGATTTTGTAGTTGAGCGTGGATTTGTTGAACTCCCAACCCAGGGTCTTGTAACAGGATCTCATGTAGTCTCATTGCCATTTCCAATGCTTCAGCTAGGGTGGAATGTTTCTGTTGTGATAGTGCCATCCTCAAGTGTGATGCCAGAGATGCTACAAACCATGCGCGATGTTGTCCATCTGTCAACGCCATATTGGCTTCGCGGATCGTACTCTTCAGCCGTTGATCCAGATCCCAGGGAGTCTTCCCCGGGCGCATCACGATTTCCTTAAACACAATGATTGATTAGGTTTCTAACTTTGGCCTACTAAATTACCTATTCAGTGCGTTCTGTATCTCTGTTATCCTTGCGTTTCTGTGGCCATTAGAGTGCTTGATGTACCATGTTAATGCATGATCTTGCAGTGTGCTCACCAATATAGACTTCTTAATATTATCATCCGTGACACCTTGTGCTTCCCATGAACCAGAATTGGTCTGGATCCTCATTCCCTATTCCTCTAAATACTGGTAGTTTCATCGTGCTTGCCATACTGAACTGTGGCGGTGGTCGAGGTGGAGTGGGTGGAGATGGAAGTGAGGGAGGTGAAGCGAGTGACAGTGGGGGTGGAGGTGGTAACCGCGGAATGAGCTACCTTATCAAACTAACCACACTTCTCGGAGACACCCTAGCGAACTCCTCCTCGCTCTTTCACGAGGATGAAATTAAAGGATTGTTTTCCAATTCTTCACTACTTTTGTAGATCTTTCCGCTCCACGTAGTCCCAAACATTAATGTATTTACATGACCATTTTTTCAAACAATAGCATCTTAATCCAAGTATTCAAATATTTAATATACTTACCTCACGGTCCTTGGAGAAAGCGTCGTTTTGCCTCATTGTAGGTCAAGGTCGTGTCTAGCACAAAATCAGTGATAAATCCCCCTATGATCCGGTTAAGCCAATGGTCCACAGCTCGCGCGATATTATCTTCTGATGCTTCTAGTCTGCTCACTAATTTCGTAGTCCACACTATTGGTTTGTCGAGCCTACACCTTCCCTGGCTATTAGCTAACCTCACAATCGACTCATACAATTCAAAAGGAAATGATGAAAAGAAAATCTCGTGGATTTTTGTATACACTTTATCCTCCAACCACTTTTCCTTAGATACTTGTGAAGTTCTACTTTCCTGTGTTCGCGAACTCGTGAATCTTCTTGTCCAACCACTCTTCAATTTCCTTCATTGTTTGGTTCTAGTGGCATGACATTAGACATCCCTTATGCAGATCCTGGTCCTGGTAATGGAACCATTTTTTGGCTTAGTGGGGCCTGACCCAAGTTCAAAAGTGATTTAGCCAAGCAAATCCTAGTACTACTGGCCCTTTCGGCAACAGTCCGCAGAATGTGGACTGAGGTGTCACCCGAAGTAGTATGGGAGGGTGATAGAACCAGGTTTCCACACCATGGGGATGTCTTATATGAGGTGATCGGTACGCGGCCCAACCTTCGCACTTACTTTGCTACGCGCACCTATGGGTACCCTGCACCCTGCGATACTATCTTTGCACAGTTTTAGCCACAACGCGACCCGTGTTATTTACCCAAGTCTTCCTTAGTTAGGCTCTGTTAGCTGATTACTTAGATTATTATCATATATAAGCATTCATACAAGTATATCAATTGCATGTAGTAATTAAACAGAGTAAAAGTAATGCATAACATCAAAAGATGGATTCAAGAAAAAATGCACAGAATAAGCTTGTCTTTATTGACTTTTAGTTCCATGTACAGACATAACTCCGCCCCATGCACTCAGCTACAGGGATCCGCTCACTTAGCTGCGGACTCTACTAGGCCTCTGCGAACACAGCTGCAGAGCCTCTTCCTACTACTATGACCCAATACACTTCAGATTCCACTCTACCCTCTAACCATGCCTTCGCTTCTCTATCTATTCCTGACTTCTCTCCCTTTACACTTAGAGCCTCACTCCATTTATACAATCCCATGGTCCGCAAACCATTGGTAGGCCGACACAATTTTACATTAAATTACAATAAAATGTTTAGGGCAGACAACCCTATGACTCGATTGTACACTTCGTGCTCTGTGCCCGCACTTTGCGGAGCTCTACACCATCTTTGACCAAAACTTGGGCTTTGAGCCCCAAAACTTTCTACAGGGGATCCCATGCCCAAGAGTTGCAACTCCAAGCACACAGGCTCATGAGTGCGATTGGAGGGTTTCATCCACACACATATACACTCTATGCATTGTGGTTGGAAAGTAGTATTTGTTTTTTCAGTTGACCACTATTGGCCACAAAAATTGAAAGTTGACTTTAGACAGTGATAGTTGACCAAAACATTTTGAATCAGGGTTATTATTATTATATTTATTGGGTCCATCTCTTGGATGTTTATTAGTTTATTTTGTTGGATAGTTTTATGGTTGAAGATATGTATCATTGTACTCTCTCTTTTCTGAACATTTTATGATAATTTAATGAGAAGAAGAATTTTAAAGGGTTTTCCCATAGAGGGTTTTTCCCTGGACTCTGACCAATATTTGTGTCTCTATGTGTGAATAATTTTCTTCTATTTTTCCTTTATACTATGTTGCATTGATAATGACATCGTTCTTTATATATAATTGCACATATTGTTGAATAACTTGGTAAGAATGAATAATGTTATGATGTTGTGAGGTGAATTTAATATGTAAAAGAAGAAATGCAATTAGCTAGAGAAAAGAACAATATAGCCCTAGGAAAAATTAGCACCACTTTCCCATGATCAACCACTTGACAACAACCACTGACAAAAACCTCTTAAGAATTAGTAAAGTAAGAAGAGTTCATTAATACATTTGTATATACTCGAAAGAAGTTTCCACCAACCCATTTAGAATTAGTGAAGAAAAAAACAAGACATTATTCCAATTGTAACAAAGCCTATGAAAAGTGGTCAAAGTTGGAACACTAACCAGACTGTTGTTAAAGAAAAATATCCTCAAAAACACATGTAAGATGAAGAACTCATGTTGAAACTGAAAGTGATTTGACAAATTATAAGATTCAACCATAAAAAATAATTGGTTTGCAACTATTTTGGTTTTTTTCTAACACAACTTTTATGTTGCAAAATAAATACAAAGTACTAAAGGAATGACATGAACTTTGAAGTTACAGTTTATTCATTGATATAATAGTAAATACTGAGAACCAAGAATGATTTGAAACAAGATAAGAATACTATTTATGATAACATTTTAACTCCCAATGTTTACATAAGTATTCTCTTAGAGAAATTTTACAATTTGTCAATACTATTTCATTTTGAATTAATAAGAATTCATTTGTAAGCCAACATACTTAACAACTAGAGAATTCCAACTGTAAGTAATTTTATCAAAAATATGTGACCACCAATGGTAAGTTTACAATATCACTGAGAACAATGATATATCATTGTTCTCAGTGATATTGTAAACTTACCATTGGTGGTCACATATTTCTGATAAAATTACTTACAGTTGGAATTCTCTAGTTGGAATTCATGCTTGAATCCTTAAATCTCTAATTTATGGTAATGAAAACAAATTTTGTACATGATGCTCTTCTCTCACCTTTTAATAGTATTCATTTTAATAAGGTTACGATCATGGTTGAAAATATAGTTAGAAAGTGATGTAAAACCTTGTGAACACAAAGAAAAGGAAAAATGAAAATTGTAAAACATTACCTAACATAAACTATATCTACACTCAACATGCCATTTAGTTGCTCTACATTCACAAGATCTAACATTTTATCCCATCCATACTAAAATAAGTTACATAATAGCATGTTTGAGGGGTTTGTGCAAATATTTGTCTTCTCGATCACTCTAATTGAGTCGCCTTACTGGAAGAATTAAAATAAAACCAAAAATTATAGGTCCATACCAAAATGATTACATTCACCAACTTCTTTCGCATACTAGAATGAATCTCAAGGACTAATTTTCAGCATATGAAATCAATTAAAGTTGGATTAGAATTTGGCAAGCCAATTTCACGAAGTGTGGGTAACTTGGCTTCTTCAATATGTCAAACCCTTTTAATACTTAGAAGAAATTAATCGTACTTATAAAACTGAAACCCTTCTTCCCTCATTGAGTATCTCCCCTATTTGTGAAGGGAAAAGTCATATAATACTAGTGATACTTTCCATAGGTTGTCATTCTTTAAAGTTATAAATGTACAAAATTTCAAATAAAAAATATAAACTACATATTAAGCTTCCATTTAATCTAGGGATTTCATGTTTTAATACTTGAATAAAAAATTAGCAATGGTCTTCAAGAATTATAAAATGAGAAGGCCTTACATTTTATCCAATTTTGAGGAAAATTATTTTCTTGGGAAACTAAATCTTTGAGGATGTCCTTTTTCTTATACACATTAGCTATCAACACCTTCTCCATTTTTTCACCCCTTTTTCCTCCTCTTAAATACCATTACTACACATTTCCAATGGGATTTTAAATCATCTATTCTTCTACTTTTTATTTGACTCCTTGATGGATGCCTAGTAACATAAGATCCAATAAATGGAATCTAGTAGCTACATTAATTTTATTTATTTAGTTATATACTATAATAGTTTCTAACTTTCCTTAAGATCTACAACTACACATATGACTATAATTAAGATACCAAGCTAAGTACATCTGCTAAATATTTTGTATCAACTCTCAAAACTAGGAAACTATCATATTTATATTTAATTGATCCAACTTGCATAGAAATGATACCCATTCATGTAAGACTAAAAATATCCTTTCATTTCTTATCTATGTAGATACGTATAAAATTAAGTTTGCATGAGATACATATCTAAAAACCTGGACCATGATCACGAATGAAGCACAAAAAAAAATTCAATATGCAACACATAGGCTTCTTAGATAAAGTGGAATTATCATGGGAATTTACATGAAGGATCATCTAAGCATACCTAGTGTAGTCATATGGGATGAAAAGGGTAATTAACAAAAAATTTAATACAAGCAAGATAAAAGGGTAAATTTTTCCACTGCTAAAAAGATGGTCATGTTGACCCCAAAAAAGCAGCACCCATCTAAACATTTGTAGGGAAGTGAAAAAATTGAAGAATTGATTTTAAAGGAGAAGTAGTCAAGATATTTTTGTTCATCAAATTTCTTTTTTTCCATTGGCATGAGAAGATCCTTGAGGTGATTTGGAAAAATATGTAGTCATTTTTCTTATGGGGTCAAAATGAGGTTGAGGTATGACTCAATTAAGAATTTGTTTATGGGAAGTAGGAAGAGAGATATCAATCTATCTTGATTGATTAGTGTTTTCCACCTTTTGTACTTTTGTTAAACATTTTCAAATTTTCAATTAGTAAATGGTGTTAACTTGAATTAGATTAAACATATTCATAATTGTACTTTCAATTCTTATATGCAAGTTGCTTCCACACCAAATGTAGAACATTTTGGAGGTGCCTACACATTTTGGATGAGCTAGGGTTTTTGTGACATAACATCATGATAAATCTCCTTAGCTATTTTGTAGAAGGTAAAACATGTGATGAAAACATTTCCTAGAAGTATTTCCATGATATCCCCATGCATATTAATGTTCATTTGGAGTATATTCCAAAAGTAAGTAGAAACCCTCAAACAAATACTTTGATTACCAACAAAAAAGGGTTTACATGGCAGTGTATAAGTCAAATTCAACCCACTCCTATAATTTCTAGCTAGTATATCTGAGCCTTCCAATAATGTTGGTCACCTCACATATAGTAAAATGTGGATCAAATTTGTAAATAAATTTGGTGCCTTCTGATCTAGGGCATCATGTATGATAACTTTCCAGTGTTGTACCTCATACCATGTTGGTAGAACCAAGCTCTTTGGGACAACAATATTTTTCCTTGAAACATCTCCATGCTAAATTTGAACCTATAATGATTCCTTGGTGCACTTGTATGGGTTTTACATTGGGAGTGACTTTACACCAGTAGACTCGTGATTCCTTGTGGTAGCCTACACTTCAATTTAATCAAATTTGATTTTCATCAATGGTTATATTTGAAGTCACAATGTTGCACCTAAAACCACATGTTTTCTTCTTCATCTTGAAAAAGGTTATTAAATGTTTGTGGCTAAAGGGCATGTCCCATTTTAAATACATAACAATATTTAGATCTAGTTCCTAGAGGCAACACAACTATTTATGTTAATTTATTGCATTCAAAGCCCAATGGATACATAACAATAAGATTAGGAAAAGTTTGTAGACAAGTTTAAATCCATTTCGAAATATAATACTAAGTCCTACGATCTTGGATGATCAGATTGAAGGAAAATATGACAAACCTATTTTGGGTATGATCTCTAGTAGTTTAAGTCAGCCTTGCATCATTATCAAGTACTCTGAAATATGATGGATAAATTAGCAAAGGTTTGTTAATCAAGAATGGTTATCTTATGCCTCACATTAGGTAGATTTCCTTATTATTTTAAATTTTGATATAGTTGAGGAAAACCTAGCACATAAGTCGTTAAATGTTGCTTGGCATAAATATTTTTCCACATGCAAAAGTTCTGTTGATGCACTCTCTGAAGTACCTCCAATATAGTGAAAAACGTTGAACCTGTTATCCTTTTCTTGGAAATTTTGGGAAGGAGTTTCTACTTACCTTGGTACCTTGAAGAAGATTGCATGAAAAATCTCTTATGAGTCTCAGAAAACCATATCTTATCAGTGAAAAATGAATTCCATATGGCATTAAGCATCTGGAGGTGTTGATTATATTCAAGTTGTCAATTAAATATAATGAATTTATATGAAGCAAAGGTACTCATAGCTGAGCCAAAGCATGTCAATGTTAGAGAAGGGTTAACTCAAGTCACCTGTCCATATAAGAAAATAGAGGGAGAAATATACAAAAGGGCCTATAAATTGGCATCAAAATCCTAGCGCGAGTTTGAAGCCATAGCAAAACCTTGCCAAATACGTCCAACCTCCCTACAAAACTTTCAAACTATTAACACGACTTGCAATTCCCAACTTGCTTCCTACTCGACCATTGTGTAGCGCTCAAGTGGTGATAAAAAGGAAATGAATGAGTTTGAAAAATATATAATATACTCATTCAATTTCTTAAAAAGAAAAGAAGAATATCTTAAAAAAAATATTCATTCACATTAAAAAATAATGGAGAAATATTTAAAAATAGTAAATTTGTAAAAAATAAAAGGAAATAATATAAAAATAAAATTTTACATAATACAAATTGGAAATGGAAGTTTTCATAAATGCTAAAGAAAGGTAATATTTAAAAATTTAAAAATATTACCAATTTTTGATACTATATTTCTAAATATTTGTGCATAGGAAAATATGTTACTAATGCTATAGGGATTTTAATTTTTTTTTTCTAGTTAATTCTAAACTCATGATTTGCACTTCATTAATAACATACTCAACACATGATTTACTCTTCATTAATTTTTTTTTGATATTTTAATTTATATAGATTAAGATATTGATTTTATTTTTAATATTTGATATAGTTTTAGATCACTCGGGAACTATTCACACTTAAGGTAGGTAAATCATATAATTTAAAAAATTGACCTATACCCAAATTAAATAATTAGAATTTGCCATGTCATATTAGGTTCCTAGTTACATTGTATCTCTTTTAAATTTTAAATTTTTTTAATTAGCTTACACATTAGCACGTAGAAATTCAATGTTAACTTTTTAAAATCAAATTTCCTCTAATATATTAAAATTTGAATAAATTCTTTCTATATAACCTAATATGTTATATATTACTATTAAGCCACATCCACTATATCTTGAGTCACATCAACGCTAATTATGCTATTATAACATATAAGAAAATAGTTTGTGATGTCATCTTAGTCACATCAACCTTAGTTGTGCTATTATAAGATATAAGAAAATATGATGTGATTTGATATGTACGTAGGGTATTTATGGAGTAATGTAACTTATGTAAAATATCAAATTATGTAATAAGAACATTATGGTGATGATAATAAACAATTACTCCACCCCCTTTATTCTATAATTATTTTTTCTAAATAACTACAGTAAAATGAATATATATATCATCTTTGGTTCGAATAAACACATTGTCAAAAATTCCTGTAAATAGTATTCTCTAATACATTTTCTTCATTTATTTTAATACATTTTCTTTATCTGTTTTTGTTTAATATTTGCAATTGCATGTCCCATATTTTAATACCTGAAAATATGAGAATATGATTCAATAATTCAAAAATACCAAAAAGTATCTAACCTCCATAATTCTCAGGTATGTCGTAACCAATGTTTCCGCTTGTTATTAAGAAATTACAGAATTTTGACTAAACAATGGTTGGAAATTCTCAGCTTGTCTCAATAATTCAATGACCAGAGGTGATAGTAATTACAATTATGAGCCTTATCTAATAATAATTATGAATCTTGTTTAATCATATATGGTTAGCCTATAATGGAAAAGTTAAGGCCATCATATACAATGTATGTATTTAATAATTAAAGACAAGGCAAAGCTATGTGTGAGTGTTATCAGATATAGGTATTGATACAATAAGTTAAACCAAGATGTCCACTATAACTTGTCATTTCTAACTTAGAGTGAAATGCTATTTATATCTATCAAGCCATTTAGGAAACTAATTAATCCTTTGATTACAAACTACAAGTTTAATTTGATTATTTTGAATAGGAGTTGGTTATTATCATTCGAACTAGTTTTCCCAATAGTATACCTCATCACCACATCAAATTAAATGTATACCTCATCACCACATGAATTTAAGATTAATATATAAATTATTAAAATAATGCTAATGTGAATTGTACCACATGTTAGCCTCTATATATATATATATATTATAAAAATAATACCTCAAAAACTTGTACTTATATATCTATGGAAACAAAATAATTGGAAAATAAATTGAGTCTTATAATAACAAATATATAATTTTAAGAATAAAATCATTTAGTATAATAATTTTATTTATATTTATGTTAAACAATTTCTTTCTTACTCATTTTAATATTTTGTTTCTCACCATAAAAAATAATCATTATTTTATATATATATATATATATATATATATATATATATATATATTAATGATTTTAAATAATTTATAAAGAAATTGAAATTAAATAAATTTAATTTCAAACCAATATATTTAACAAGAATTTATGACATAAATTTGTAATATAAGATAGCTCATGATCCGCTTCATCACATAACTCATAGTGGTTCCAACATTTTAGTGCATGAACCACACTCTAATACCATATATAGCCCCTATTTCTTTATCTAATATTAATCAGTGTTTTATTGCAAAAAACACACCCTTTTTTTTTTTACTATGTACAAAACTTATCAATTCCATATATATATATATATATATATATATAAGTCTTCAACTAAAAGGACTACAAAAAATTCTGTTATTTTTAGAAAGTATACTAACATGAATATACTCACATATATATATAAATTGAAACATTAAAATCCAGTTGATATAAAAAATGTCCAATTAAGTTATACAACACTCACGATATATCCTTTATTTTTCACATATATTTAAAAGTAATTCATTAATTAATTCATATCAACATGGCTAGTATATTCTAATATATAAAAGAATTTATGTTGAATTTGGTCTTTCGCACCATTAATTTTATTCATCTCCTAATTATTGTTGAAACATTCTCTAGTCATTCATTGTGTGTGGTCCATGTTTAATAACCCACAAAATTTTGACAACTCAATCATGGGAATCAATGATCTATGACCCGGAAGAATCATTGGGCCTCCCATAAACACATTGACTCTCATTAATGCTAAGTCAACTTCTAGCGACGTGATTGTAGGGTCCACAAGAACGCTGGTTCCTGGGGGCCAAGACCTAATGAGGTTCAATGCTTGTGGGCCAGTGGGGGAGAAGGGACTGGAGGAAGCCACCCTAAATCTCACTAGGGTACATGAACATATCTAATTTATCACAAGATCCCCTCTTCTGTTATTTGTTATCACTATGGTAATGTCACCCCAAGTGGAAACGACTATGGTTTCTCGGAATTTCAAGGTGGGACCTCATGTTAGGGGTGGAAACTCGTGTCAAGGGTGGAACCTCATGCTTGGGAATCCAAGTCCTAGTTTATCGAATGGAATATGTTTCATGTGTACTTAGAATTATATTATCCCAAGAGCCAAGAGTTGCGACTCAAGTGAGAGTTTGACTAAAAATCACAACTCATCTTGAAACAAAAATTCTGTTATGAAACCTAAAAAAGTAAATAGTTTCAAATCACCCTCTCTCTCTCTCTCTCATATAAAACCAGTGAACACACAAAAATTGTCTCCAAGGAATATTGACACAATGTATAGTGATCCAAAAATGTCAGAGAGTACAAATGAAATTGAAACTCTATTGCATATAACAAAAGAAATTACACAAGGTTTAACAATTATACTACTAAAAGACAGGAAACTTCATAGGAGGAAGTGAACGTTTCTTTATCAATCTCTTCTTCTCTTTGTTCCTCCTTTCATAGAAAAAAAACTCTTAACACAAAATGGAGATTGCAACTAATAACCTTCTAATATTCCTACAGTTTCTCCTATTCTAGAAGTTAACTACCACTCAACCTAAAAAAATATTTACGTTTGTTCGAGAAGGACACTTGAACATAGACTTCAATCAAGAACATATACACTTAAGCTAACTATCATGATTTATAGTAAGTATTGTTGGACACCAAATCCGCTAAGGGTTATGGTGTGGAATGTGAAAGGTCATTGGACACCAAGAGACCACGTGATATATGAAAACCAAGGGCCATAATAATTTATTATAAATGTATATCATTGTGAATATTAAACATAGTTCATGATTATCTATCTCTTGCATATTCGATGTGTGTGTTTAACATAGTATCAGAGAAGGTGAATTCTAGCCCTGCTCTAATTTGTCCCACTAGTTTTATGGCCTCTCTATGTATGTCTGCTCTGCACTATTTGCTCTATCTTGTTAGATAGAACTTGTGCATTGTACTTGTGCATCATGCATGTCCATAGGGATTCTAATGCTCCACAAAACTTGTTGTCTGTCAGAAATCCATTTCTTCATGACCCCTTTTTAGCATATTTTCTACTATGTAACTCTAATGTGTTGCCACATATAGTTTTGAAAATATTTGTGCACTTCCATCCCGCTTCCTCATCTCATACACAACTCGTTTGATTTTATTTTCATATCTCCATTTCCATTTATATATCGACCACTAGCCAAACTACTTCTAGAGCTTCTTGCTACCCAATGAAATCTACAGCTAAAGAAAAGACTCTAACAACTTCCCTAATGTTGAGGCCTTTGATGTGCTCTGTGTGGTTGTCACTGCTCATGTTGGGGCCACTAAAAATAATTTGTGAATTAGAGAAAGGGAGTAATCAACAATTTCAATAAGTTCTTGACATGAGGCAATGAAGCTTTCTTTTGCAACCCTGCCCGTCATTTTCTCTCTAAACAGTGGAAAGTCCCTTGTGCAAAGAATATGTAAGTCAATCTTGTAGTTTGCATGAGTTTTTGATGGATGTGTGGCCATATCAAAGGTGTTGATAGTGTGAAGAGTTGTATTTATGTGTTTTATGGTGTGTGTAAGCAGTAGTATCTTTATTAAAACCTTTTTGGTCATTCTTAATGTTGCATTGACTGTGGTGTGTGTTTGTTTCTGCGATGAGTTCCATGTGCTGATTTCATGTGTTGAATAATTCTTGAAGAACATGCTAGCATATTTAGAATTTGTTGAATCCATTATATGTATCCGTAAATATGTTAAATTCTTTACCATGTTATGTTGATTGTTGCAAGTCATGCGTATGGATGGTTCTTTAATTATTGCATTGAGTAATTCGTGATGGTCATGTTAAAATGTTGTTGGTCATAAATGGGTAATGCATTGGTGTGTTTTATGTTGGCTCATAGTATGGTACATTGAGCTCCCTTTTTGAAAATCATGTAATGCATTTTGTAACTAGTGTGGTCTCTTCTTTCTTTATGTTGTGTTGAAGGCTATATAGTATAACTCTTTCTGTGTTGATTTATAAAAGCTTTAATTAATATATGTAACGACCATTGATTTATGTAGGTGATGGTATCATATATATATATGAAGGGATGGATACCATTATATTCCATTATTGGTTCATATATATATATGGTTTGGTGATGAGTTGGTGCATGGAACAATTTTTAATAGTGGTTTTATTCCCACTTTTTAAAGTGAAAGTTGTTTCTTTATTGTTCAACTCATGTAAGAGAATATGAAGTGATTTTCATCTCCTACCTCAAGCACAATTGCACGTTGGTTGTTTATTTTAATATTGGTGCATTCTTTATGCCTCTAATTTGTGAAGTATTAAATTTCCTCAAAAATTTAATAGAATTTAATGTTTAAGACACAGTTAAAATCAATAAGGACACTTTGTCTAATATTAAGGTCTATCTACAGAATGCACAAGAAAACATTTAATTTTTGCAGCTTGAGTCACAACAACAATGAGATGAGCTACAACAACATAGTCATCATTATGAACTTGTTTTTGTTTAGAACAATCCTATGCTTGAGTTTGAGACAGACTCCCATCAGTAGTCATAAAAGGATGAAATCAGTGAAGTTAAGGTTGATTCACATTCAATTCCCATTTTAGGAACATATTTGCATGAAAATTTTCATATTCAACTTTCAGTTCCCAAGTAGATCATCAAACCTTGGCAAGAGATTATCAACAACAACGACAAAAAATGGACTTGGATATGGCAAGGACGTTTCTCTTCACACTCCAGAATTTTCCAAACCAATCTAGTTTTAGATTCTTGGGTTCCTTCAAGACAATTCATATTCACCTTTTCCATATCTTTCTCCTCCACATTCACATTAGATTGTCAAATGAAAATATTGAGACAGAGTTGGCCATGTGAAGGATCATTGTTTTTATGTTCAACCTTGTAATAATTGATGTAAAAATACCATCATTCAAACAAATTCTTCAAAAACAAGCCTCCTGCAAGAAAAAAGATTCACCTTGGATTGATCGCTTCTTGGCAATGGGCTTCAGCAACCAAGAAGATATTTCACTCAGACCACATAATCTTTTCTTGATTATTAAAATGTCTTCTAGTTGAGTTTTCTTCATATTCTCACATTATATATGACATGGGGAGAATTTGGGGTCATCAAAAAGCTTCAAAGATAAATCAAGTGAGCCTGAGTCATAGCCTAAACCTACTGCTTGAGCCTAGACGTAGAGTCATCGATACCCAGATTCAGAGTTGTATCTAGAGATAGAGAATCCCTCGAGAGTGCCTTGGTTGGTGGCCTTCCTTAAACCGCTCCTAGTTGATACCTCCCTTTTGAGATTGAGGTTCTCCCTTTTTCTATAGGTTAAGACCTCCATTTTCCACGTTGATCGTCTCCTTTTTCAAAACACTAGGACACTTCCAATAGAAGTAGACTAACAAGTTCTTGCCACGTTTGGAACTATTATAATAGCTACACTAAGCTTTCTAGGTTGATACCCAAATGGTCTCCCTTCTCAAGCCATTAAGGATCCCTTCCTCTAGTAGAAGACTTCATCTTCTAGCTAGATTTGGAAGAGTTCCAAAAATTGCACTAAGTGTTCCAGTGTTGTTGGTCATCCTTAAACCATTGTCAGTTAAGATCTGGAGTTATCCGACCTGATACCTTCATTTGAGAGAGCACATTCAACATATTATTGTCATGCATTGTTGTATTTTTTTATTATATCTCTTTTCTTGGACTATATATACCCCTTCAGATTAAGGGGGGGGATGTTGGACATATAATCCAGTAAAGGTTATGGTGTAAAATATGAAAGGTCATTGGAGTCCAGGAGATCACTTGGTATATGAAAACCAACAAACATAAAAATCCATTATAAATATATATCATTGTGAATAGTACATGTAACTCATTAATATATTATCTCTTGCCTATTCCATGTGTGTGTTTAAGAAATACAAAGAAAAACTGAAATTGTTCACATGGGTGAAATAATTGTCTACTTAGATGATCCTACATCAGACTCCATGGGCATGAAAAAATTCTCGAGTAGCTCTTTAGCATTCATTATAGGTTCATAAATTTTTATTGTTGTCATCCAACTAGCAACATCTATTGACCTTTTTTCCGCTAATCTCATAGCTTTGAAACCATTATAAATTCAACTACGGTCTCCAATTAGTTGGATCAGGAAAATTTTTCATCATTACCAAACTTGTGGTCTTTAAGTGAAATCAGAAAATAAATATATGACATAATGATGAAGGTGAAATAAGAATATGTTTTTTTTGTTGGTTGTGAGTATATATCTCACAAAGTGTCCCTCTTTCCAAATTTCAAGAAAAATAACAAGTGTCATATATTTTTTCAACATATTCATAAACAAATTGATAAATTGCACAAGATTCATAATTGATTTGTTGTCTTTGCTTCTCATTCTCTGCTAATTTGTCTTTGTCATTTTCTTTACTATCTTTGTTTCCCTATATTACATTTCTAAAATATTTTATTGTTTAAAGATTTTTTATATGCACTAATATTATTTGATTGTTTTTAATGATATAGAAACAATGTCCTAGGGCACTTTCCATGGATCAGGATGATGTGGTCATTATACAAGTGCTTGTTCAGGAACATGGAGCAGATATTGAAGATCAAGTTAATGATCTTATGCAAGAAGATGATGTTTCTAATAACACGGTTGGAGAAGAGGGGAAAAATATACTGATCGAGGTGAAAATTTTATAATTTTGGAATGGATGACAATGAAGATCAACTAGACGGTGTTCTTGATAGACCTATAATTATGTTGTAGCTACTACAACCACACTCGAAAATGTTTCCTATGCTTCATTTTGGAGGCTTCCTTCTAAACCAAAACAACTTATCTTGCACTGATCTAGGTACTTTCACTTCGATTAAGATTTATTCCTTTCATATCTTATTTTTTTTGCTCACTTAGTTCATTTAATGACACACAAGACAATTGCTTGACTTGGTCTTTCAACAGTTCATGGATTGTCTTAGAGAACTGCACAATTATTGAGGGCAACTTACCTTGCTCTTGGGAATTGGGCAGTCCTGACTGCCAGTGAGACTGGAGCAAGAAATGAGTAGTACTAGATAACATATAGCCTTGAGATGGGAAATTGCATGGACATGAAGGGCAGCCCAAATCCACTCAACCCATAATTTCACAAAACCCATTGTGTTCAAAAACTACACAATGCATGAGCGAGAGAGTTGTCTGGTTCTTCATAGAACTGTGCAATCTTTCTGGGAAATGTATGGAAATTTTTCTCAAAAAAAGAAAAAAAGAAAAAAGAAAAAATAATCCCTAAAGAATACAGATTTAGTTTTAGCAACCTGAAGGAGGAACTTAAGTTATTTTGGAAAGTGTCACGAAGTGTCGCTTTTTCCTTGATTTTTTTCATGCGCGTCATAAACCCTAACTTGACCAAGTCTATTTAATTGACACTTCTAGAGTTAATTTTAACATTCGATCTTGGAGCTATGACACTCCCAAGGAGATGAACCTTTAGTGCGATCATCGTCGCTTTTCCGAGTGAGTTTTTCTTTTCTAGTATTTTGCCTCTTTTTCTGTCACTTTTTGTTGTTTAGGTTGTCAGAGTGTTGTTTCACTTGTTTCTTTTAATGGACATTGGCGCTTTAACTTGTTTTAGCTTATAAATGTGTTGTTTCAAGTTTTAGGTTTCCTTTCCCAAGTGTCGCATATGTTTTCCCATTTTAGTACCAACAGTCGCAATTGCAGTGACTCTCTTCAGATGATTTGTTTTCCTTTAGTTTAATTTACTCCTACACTTGTTTCACATGCATGCATAAAAAATTCGTTAGATATACACTTAGCATCTCACAATATTTCAAATCTTCTTGATTTTCACACTCCCCATGGGCCAGTCTGGGCTGCCCTTTCCTAGATCTCACATTACAATGCATGCACTATGCAATTTGGGATCTCAAGGCCTCTTCCTTGGATTTTGGAATTGCACAAAGCATGTCCTGGCTTGGCTTCAACAGCGCATTGTGTAGTTCAGCATCCCATATTGGCCACTGAGACTATAGAATGCATAGTCTCTCCTGACCTTTGCATAATAATGAACTATGCATTATGCAATTCGAGTCATCAAGCTTCTCGAATGATTATTGGAACCCCGTAATGCCTAGTTCCCACAGTCAGCCAATGACCTCTGTTAGCCCAAACTATGTAGTCTTTCCCATCATGACCCTGGCTTGTTGCGTGATCTTGTCTTGTATTTGATTCCTTTTTGAGGTTGACATTTGCTTTCCATGAGTGTCCTCTCTATCTTATAGGTGCATCAATTGTTGAGAATATCTCTAGAAGTTACAGTTAACATGGAATCCAAGAGAGCTGCTTGAAAGGAAATCACTAAGAGTAGTACTGGGGAAGAAGTTGAGCAGATATCGGTTGTTCTACCTATTTATGTAGATACTCAAGTATTCATTAAGAAGGGTTCAACACTAACATGCTAGCAAATCAAATATACTTTTGCAGAGAACTTCAAGGAAGACCTAGAGGACTGGTAGGTTTATCTTAGTATCCAGTGGTCAAGATTATACAAGGTTGCATGTAGGTGCTCCACCTTCCCATGTGCATACCTTATCAGCTGGATTGTCTCACACACAAATGAATAGGAAATGGCATTGAACAGTTCCAACGGCATAAAGATTGCCACCTTAAGGGAAAATAACTTTCAGTGGATGTATCATTTGCCCTAGCTAGTGAAGCACATGGACTCATTTTTGTATGCTTCCCATAGATTTCTGAACACTAGAGATATCGACAAGCGCTGGGTGAAAGCACTAAAATTTTAGACAGGCACCCAATCATTTTTACAAGACAAAGTCTCTCAAAAAGGCTTATCAATTCTTGATCATCTTTTCCTACAGAATATACGGTCAAGGTAACATAGAAACCTTTGCTGAAGGGTGGGTTGTTGTACTCGACCAATTGCTAAGTGACAGGAATCCATTCAACTAGTTATATTTCTTGTCTCATCAGTTGAAGATACATGTGACTAATGCTTGGAATCCACCCAAGAATGAGAAAGCAATGTTTTACATGTTTTCATACTTATTGGATGCAATCTGTGCCCGACACTAGTTCCCTGGCATAAGCTCGACATGGACACCAAAAGAGTCTGCCATCAACGTCTATTGCAAGTTGATTTCCAACTGCAGTTATTGAGGAGTGATGGAAAGGCTAACTAGCCATTTTATCATCCCATTGTACAATATTATCTTTGATCAAGATCCACTTTACATGTCCCAAGAACCAATGGAGGAAATAGTAGACATTACAAATTAGTATGCCTCACTAGGTCGCACCTTCATTAGAGTGTTTGGTGGAGAAAAGCCTCTGCATGTTCTACCAAGGTATGCCATTGACAAGTTGATCATGCAAGAACTGGCATATCACCTCTTTATAGGGTTGCCAACGGGACTGCATAAGAAGAAGAATGTGCCATGACCCGTTGTTCCTTCAAGGATCAAATTATACGAGATCAAGAGCTTGAAGGATGTAGATTTCCAAGCTAAGGAGATAGTGAAATTCGAGTTCGACACCAAAGACTTTAATATGTATAATCCCTATGATATTTTCAAGGACCATTATGTGAGGGTTTATTTTCCATGGATCCACGAGGCATGTCAGTGGCTAGACAAGGACCCTTGGTGGTACTATTACAATGCCTCCAAAATCGATGAGTCTGTCACTATAAAAACAAATTGGAAGGCTTCTCTATAGACAGTAGTAGCTCCGGAAGGAACAACAAAAGTAGCAATAGGTAGCAATACAATGCTGGACAAAGGGAAGAGAAGGATTACTGAGAACCCAGAGGTAAAGAAAAGTTGTAAGATCAAGGTAGATCCTCTCTTGGAAAAGGCAGCTTTGGTAGTGGAAGTAGAGGGAGAAATTGATGAAGAGAGAAGAGTGAAGGAAAAAATAAAAGCATATGCTACAGGAAGCATAGTAGAAGTTGTAGGAGATAGAGAGGAAGTTGAAGGAAGAAAAAGAGTTGAGAAGGAGAGAAAGAGAAGAGAAGCAGAAACAGGAAGAAGAACAAAGGAAAGGCACGATGATAGAGAAAATAATGCCTATATGGGTTTATGAGTTGGAACAACTAGAAGTTGAGGAAGAGGGTGAAAAGATGCAGGATAGGGAGCTTACTTAACATATTGAGAAATAGATTGAAGTGACATACATGGAGATGGAATAAGATCCACAGAATGAAGATACTAACCTTATGCCGAGAGCACCGAAGGTCATCTCTTAGTCTCCACCACCTCTGGTGTCAAAACTAGTCCTGAGTGAGAAAGGAGATAATCTTATCCTTTGAAGATGATCCGATCATGAATGTGTACAATCTATCATTTGATGAGTTGAAGAAAAAGTTTGTATAGGCACAAAGGAAGCACTTTCTGGATGATCATGCATCACCTGCATTCATTAAGGAAACTGTCACAGTGGCAGACACTAGGAAGCTTTCGACTTCCCTTTGCTGAAGCAAGCTTGGCTTATGCAGGAGCGACAAACTCAAATATTAAGTACCTGACAGATGAGAATGAAAAACTGGAAAATAACTTGCAGGCTACCAAGAAAGAAGGAGAACAACTTCAAGCATCAATGTAGAATGCAATTTACTCAATGGGACAGATGAGGAAAGTGATACTCGTTGAAGTATCAACACTTGAGGGTACCATGCAAAAGCTCTATAATGAATTTGTCACCATTCATAAAGTAATTGTCTATGTGCATGGTCTACAGTAGTGGAAAAGAGTTTGTTCAAACTCCCAAGAAAATACATGCTATCATTGCCCATGTACAAGAGTCAACAATGTGGTACAAAGGGGCCCCGCTTGACTCATTAAAGAATAAGAAGCCATAGGCAAAGCTTGAGAAAGAAAAGGTGAGGATGTTGATCCTGAACTATGAGCAGCTTGCCCCGTTCATCAGCAACATACATGCCTCATATGTGCGGTTGTACGATTGTTTGGATGTCATGGTGAGGAAGCATGGGATGCCATCAATCGATTCCCTCACAGATGCTAGACCCAAGAACCAAGTTCGGCTAGAGATCGATGAGTACATGGAGCAACTATGACAAGAGGCCACCAGGGAAGACTTGGAGTTAAATGCACACAACATACATAAGTACATCGGTGGTCCTGTCAAGGTCAACACCATGTTGCACATGCTTTTGAAAGAGTTGGATATAGGTTCCAAGACCATCTACCAAGATTCCACAGAGACAATGATCCAATTTCAGAAACACATCATCAAACAATTTGGGGACACCATCATGCAGTACAAAGCTTGGCATCAATAAGTGACCGAGAAGAACCAAGTGGAGGCTTTCAAGTTGGTCTTTCCCCAAACTTCAGAATCATAATGTTTTGTCTTGTTAGGATGTCTCTAACCTATTTTTCTTCACATTGGTAAATGTGGAAAATGTAATATTATTTTTAAATATGTTGTAAGTTAAATTCCAAGAGTCGTTAGTGCAATGTGAAAGGTCGTCATGTTATTTAATGATTTACTTGTAAATAACTTGAAGAGTCGTAAGGGTAGTAAAAGAGTCAAAAAGGGGAATTTCAAGTGTCACTCCACCCTTTGTTATAAATAGAACCTCATAACTCATAGATTAGGCTTTGCAAGCCAAGCTTCTGGCTAGGCTTAGGCTTAGAAAATGGTTGGGAGAATTATGAAGAGCCTTGGCTTCTCCATAATGTAGAGCCAATATACTTCATTGGAGGAGAAGGTGTTCTTGACTATAATATTCCACTATTGGGGCTAGTGGTCATCAATGGTGTATTAATGGATGTAACTTCCACTTATAATAATAATATTAGAGCCAACATCATTTCATGCATATGTTGTTAATGTAGTGGGACTATTATCATTTCTTTAGGAATGTATGTTGTTTTACTTACACATTTTATTATGAAATACTTTGTATGAAATTATACGAATCTTATTGAATGTGTATTGTTGGATTAACTCATCACTTTAATTTGTGGACTATTGTTCATTTTATCTTGTGATGTCATTCTTCTCATGTGTTCCTTTCAAGTTGCATACTATTACATGCTTCTAAGGGTCACACTTCTATCTCCCCTACATGTGTCAGAACCTTCATGCATCGTACTTGACTCTTCGTAGGGTCATACACTTGCTCTCACCCAAGGTTATCATACTTACCTATGTGCATTACTGCTGTCACACTACACTACCACCCACTACTGGGACTCCTACTCCAAACAATTTGAGGGCTAGTTGGGACTTCATATTGGGGAGATCCCCTAAATGTTGGTGGGTCCGGTACCATCAATATTATTGGTGCTAGAAGGAGGGCTAGATGACAAGCTAAGCCCTTGAAGTCAGTTTTGAATTTCTGCACATATTTCATTACTTCTGTCAAATCATAACCTCAACATGTTTCTATAAATTTTCTAATTTTGAAGTGCTCGCAAGCATTATGGTTAACTCTTCCAGATATAATTTCAATGGTGAGGATGGAATAGCCTTGTTCATGCACACAGTTTCTTTTATTGGCTTTTGTGACAACAATTATGTCCCATCGAATGACATTTCCTGTGGGTTGTTCGCTTTCACATTTGAAGGCATGCAAATAAATGGTGTGCACATTCCCTACAACCTCTATACACTCTTTTGATCATTTCTTTTCATCAATTGATCAGTTCATTTCATTCTTTATAAATGTAAATCCATTAATAATAATAATAATAAAATTGCGAAAATTACCTAATGAATCTCTTCAAGACTTTCATGATCATTTTGTTCACTATTGTTATGAATTTCCTGAAGATGAAGTTGACTCATAATTTTTGGAGGAAATATTTCAATATCTTGTTCACGTTTCTGAGAATCCACATCAGTCAGAATATTTCTAACCTCTCCCTATTGGGTTGTGTTATACTCTTTCGACAACTAACCTATGTAGTGAAAATCATAACCCTGACATGTTTGTCTAACTTTTCTAATTTTGAAGTGCTCGAAAGCATTATGGTTGACTCTTCGAGATATAAGTTCAATGGTGAGGATGGAATAGCCTTGTTCATGCACACAGTTTCTTTTGTTGGCTTCTGTGACAACAATTATGTCCCATCGAATGACATTACTTGTGGGTTGTTCGCTTTCACATTTGAAGGCATGCAAATAAATGGTGTGCACATTCCCTACAACCTCTATACACTATTTTGATCAGTTCTTTTCATCACTTGATCAGCTCACTTCATTCTTTATGAACGTAAATCCCTTAATAAAAAAATAAAAAATAAAAAAAATTGCGAAAATTACCTAATGAATCTCTTTAAGACTTTCATGATCATTTTCTTCACTATTGTTATGAATTTCCAGAAGATGAAGTTGACTCATAATATTTGGAGGAAAGATTTCAATATCTTGTTCAAATTTCTGAGAATCCACATCAGTCAGAATATTTCTAACCTCTCCCTGTTGGGTTGTGTTATATTCTTTCCACGACTAACCTACGTAGTGAACCGGGGGGTTTGAGGGGGGGTGGAGCCCACCCTTGGTTGCGGTGATTGCGCAGTAGGGGGGTCACAGGGGGGTTAGAGGAGGGTGGGTAGCCCCCCTCTACAGGGTCTGGGGTAGCACCCCGAGAATTATTTTTTTTTGGACCCTATATTAGGTTGGCCGGACCTACCTATGGTTTTCGGTCCATGGTTTTGGTCGCGATGGTTTTTCAGTCCATGGTATTGGATGCTTCAGAATATATAAATATCTATTGTAACATTGAAAGGAACATAATGAAAAATTAATCTGGTAGTCCCGATTTTGACATCCAGGGGAAAATCTCTGTGTATATGTGTTTTATGTGTTATGCTCTTGCATTGTTTATTTTCTGTGTTTTAGAATTCGTATGCAGGTAATTTTTGTACGGGGTTAAGACCTACATTTGGTATTAGAGCTATTTTGGCTTCGAGGGGAAGCTTTTGTTGCTGAGGGGTTTTGCTCGGACCTGTGGTAGACCCTGTTCAGTGCGAGATCTGCGGGATCAATTCTGGTGGTGAAAGAAGATGGCAAGCAGTGGAAAGATAGAGATTGAGAAATTTAATGGTCAGAGTTTTGAGTTGTGGAAACTCAAGATGGAGGATCTGTTGGTGGATAAAGATTAGTGGATTGTAGTAGATCTGGGTACTAAACCAATGAGAGTGTATGATGAAGAATGGAAGAAGTTGGATCGAAAGTCAAAGAGCACAATACGATTGTGTGTCTTAGATTCAGTATTACTGAATGTACCAAGGGAAGCTACAACGAAGGCTTTGTGGGGAAAGTTAGGGACTTTGTACCAACCTAAGTCCCTAATAAACTGCTCATGCAGAAAAATATGTATAACCCGAGGATGAAAGATGGAGGCAAGATGATAAAGCATCTCAATGCGTTTAATATTGTGGTAAGTCAATTATCGTCTGTTGATATCAAAATTTCATGTGAAGATAAGTGCATTAGTTTGTTGTGTTCTCTACCAGATTCGTGGGATAGTCTGGTTATTGCAATAACTAACAATGCAACTGCCTTGCAGTTTGATGAAATAGTCTCATCCTTGCGTGATGCCTTGTCTGTATGAGGACGGTCCCAGAATAGAAACAAAAATAAGTCATCGAGTGGGAGATCTAAATCTAGAAGGAGATCTAAATCTCCAGGAAAACCTGTAAAGGTGGTATGCTGGAAATGCAGAAAGGAAGGGCACTACAAAAGGGACTGTAAATCTAAAGCTCCTGACAAAGGAAAGGGATATGATGATGCATCTTCTGCAGAGGCAAAATACTTCTTGGATGAAGGTGGGGATGTGTACTTGGATTCTTCAAGTACACATGTAGATCATGAGGCATGGTTTGTTGGGTGTCGAGCCTGATTATCTTCTATATTCAAAGGTATCGCCACATTGGACCCCAGTTCGAAATGGGGGCGGCAACGCCGCCCGTTAAATATTGGCTGCAGGGGGGGTCCAGGGGGGGGCGGCTGCGACCTTTGGGAGCCCCCCCCTGGCAGGGGGTTTCGGGGGCAGCGCCTTTGAAGCTAAAAACAACTGTAAAATTGCCTTGTAAAAGTATAATAATTTCTAGTCAACCTGGGCCATTCATTAGGCAGATGATATGACGGTAGAACTTATGTTTAGTTTAGGGTTTTTGCCCTAGAAGGCAACCCCTCTCTTTGTATGAGGGCATTGTATTTGAGGCTTTGTGATAGATGTGTATTCTGTGAACGGGAAATAGAGAGGTGAGACTGTGAGAGAAAACAGAGGATATTATAGTGGATCTGCTGTAGGTTGTGTCTCTTCATTTTGCTGGATAATAGAAAGGAAGGACTGGCTGTTCGGGGTGGACGTAGCCCAAACTGGGTGATCCACGTATATTTGTGTCTCTCTTGTTTTATGCGCTTTCTGTGTTTATATTTCTGCAATATTTTATGTGTTCCATTGCTCCATAATATATAATTTTCTAACAACTGGTATCAGACCCGAAGGTCTATTTGGTTGATAAACTCACAGGAAAGAAGGGTTCCTGGCTTAGGTGGGAGCAATGGCGGAAGATGGTAAGTTTAGGGTCGAGAAATTTAACAGCCAAAACTTCTCGCTGTGGAAGATGCAGATGGAAGATTATCTGTATCAGAAAGATCTATACCTACCATTGGGCGGAAAATCAAAGATGCCGACAGGTATGACAGACAAAGAATGGAACCTTCTCGATAGAAAGGCACTCGGAACAATACGGTTGTGCCTTGCTGCGTCAGTCACCTTCAACATTTCGAAGGAAACCACGATAGAGGGTTTGATTCAGGCGTTGTCGAAAATATATGAAAAACCCTCGGCCTCAAACAAGGTATTTCTTATGAAACGGTTATTTAATATGAAGATGTCGGAAGGTGGATCTGTTGCAGACCATTTAAATGATTTTAATACAGTTACAAGTCAGTTAAGTTCTGTAGGGGTAAACTTTGATGATGAAGTTAGAGCTCTGTTATTCTTGTGCTCATTACCAGAAAGTTGGAATGGTTTGGTAATGGCCATTAGTAACTCCATTTCTGGATCTAGTACTTTAGAGTTTGATGATGTTGTCGGTGCTATCCTTAGCGAGGAAATGCGACGGAAAATCTTCGGTGAGACATCGGGAAATGCTTTGAGATCAAAGTCTAGAGGAAGAAAAATGGAAAGAGGAAAGAGCTCAGGATATCGTAGTAAATCAAGGAAAGGCAGATCGAAGTCCAGATCAGGGATAGTGTGCTGGAAATATGGAAAGAAAGGACACCTGAAGAACGACTGTAGATCTCGGAAGGGAAAAGAAGGAGATGCACAACAAGAAAACAATCATGAAGCAAATGTGACAGGTGAGGTGTTACAAGATGCTTTGATTCTTTCTTTAGAAAATATTACTGATTCCTGGGTGGTAGATTCAGGGGCTTTATTCCATGCCACACCTGATAAGAAATACTTTCATGACTATGTTCAAGGAGATTTTGGACAAGTTCGTCTGGGTGATGATAAACCCTGTAAAATCATTGGAATGGGTAAGGTTCTTGTAAAACAGCAGAATGGAAACCAATGGCTATTAAAGGAGGTAAGGCATGTTCCAGATATAAAGAAAAATCTGATTTCAACAGGGCAGTTAGGCGGTGAAGGTTGTGTGACAACTTTCACAGATAAAGCTTGGAAGGTCACCAAAGGAGCCCTGGTAATAGCAAAAGGTGAAAAGGTTGGTACATTGTATTTATGCAATGGTATTTCTAACTCTGTTAATGCTTTAACTCCCAAAGGAGCAGATGCAGCATTATGGAATCATAGGCTTGGACACATGAGTGAAAAGGGGATGAAGATTCTTCACTCAAGGAATTTGTTGCCGGGTTTGAAGAATGTTGATTTGGACTTCTGTGAGAATTGCATTTATGGAAAACAGAAGAGAGTCAAATTTCTCAGAGTTGGGAAAGAAAAGAAGAATGAAAAATTAGAGCTTGTGCATACAGATGTATGGGGACCTGCTCAAGTATCATCTCTCGGTGGCTCTCATTATTATCTTACTTTTATTGATGATTCAACTAGAAAAACTTGGATTTATTGTATTAAGAATAAATCTGATGTATTTGATACTTTCAAGAAATGGAAAGCTTTGGTTGAGATTGAGACAAGAAAGAAATTAAAGTGTCTTAGATTAGACAATGGAGGTGAATATTGCAGCAAACAGTTTGATAGGTACTGTTCAGAGCATGGAATTCCCAGAGAGAAGACAGTTCCAAGAACACCACAAGAAAATGGTGTGTCAGAAAGGATGAACAGAACAATCATGGAGCGTGCATGGTGCATGAGATTGCATGCAGGATTGCCTTTATAGTTTTGGGCAGATGCTGTAGATACTGTTGTTTATCTAATAAATAGAGGGCCTTCAAGTTCCTTGGATGGTGGTGTTCCAGAGGAAGCATGGACAGGTAAAAAGGTAAACTACTCTATTTTAAAGCCTTTTGGTTGTGAGGCCTTTGTCCATATTGATAAAGAAAAT
Organism: Pinus tabuliformis; assembly: GCA_031772625.1. Classification (NCBI taxonomy): domain Eukaryota; kingdom Viridiplantae; phylum Streptophyta; class Pinopsida; order Pinales; family Pinaceae; genus Pinus; species Pinus tabuliformis. The sequence goes on from CM062820.1 coordinate 291,303,719, forward strand.
AGAACAAAGCTTGAGGCAAAGTCAAAGAAATGTACCTTTATTGGATATGGTGTTAATGATTTTGGTTATCGCTTATATGATTACGAAAATCACAAAATCATTAGGAGTAGAGATGTAATATTCAATGAAAAGGTCTTGTATAAGAATCAGTTGCAGGAAAAGAAACAGGAAAAGGAAAACAAGGAATATGCAGTTCTTGATGAAATCACTGAAAAAGTAAAGATGCCTGAAAATAATAATAATCAACCACCACAACAACAACAGGCACCCCAAACACCTGAAAGTGGTGTTAGAAGATCTACCAGGATAAGTAGACCCCCTGAACGATACTCTCCTTCATTATATTATTTATTGTTGACTGATTCCGGTGAACTCGAATGTTATGAAGAAGCAATGCAGGTTGAAAGAAGGAAGAAGTGGGAGGTAGCCATGGAAGAAGAGATGGACTCCTTAATGCATAACCAAACTTGGGATTTAGTCAGGTTGCCTGTAGGAAAAACTACATTGAAGAATAAATGGGTTTACAGGCTGAAGGAAGAAGATGGAGGAAAACAAAGGTATAAAGGTAGACTTTTGGTAAAGGGGTTTGCACAGAAGAAAGGTATTGATATTGATGAAATATTTTCTCCTGTTGTTAAAATGACTTCAATCAGAACTATTTTAAGTCTTGTAGCAGCTGAAGATTTGCATCTTGAGCAGTTAGATGTAAAGACAACCTTTCTCCATGCGGATTTGGAGGAAGAGATATATATGCAGTAGCCACAAGGATATGAGGTGAAAGGGAAGGAGAAACTAGTGTGCAGGTTGAAGAAGAGCTTGTATGGCTTAAAACAGGCTCCAAGGCAGTGGTATCTAAAATTTGACAAGTTTATGTCTGAACAAGGTTATACTAGATGTCACTCTGATCATTGTGTTTATTTGAAAAAGCAAAATGATGGCAGCTATATTATATTGTTATTGTATGTAGATGACATGCTTGTTGCAAGATCTAACATGCAGGAAATAAATGCGCTCAAAAGAAAATTGGCAAATTCATTTTCAATGAAGGATTTGGGAGCTACAAAACAAATCCTTGGTATGAGAATAACTAGAGACAGGAAAATCGTAAATTAACATTGTCTCAGAATGAGTACATACAAAAGGTGTTGAAAAGATTTAACATGCACAATGCAAAACCAGTTAGTACACCTTTTGCCAGCCATTTCAAACTTAGCAAGGAAATGTGCCCAAAGACCCAAGAAGACATGGATTATATGTCTAAAGTTCCATATGAATCAGCAGTTGGAAGCTTAATGTATGCAATGGTCTACACAAGGCCTGATATTGCACATGCAGTGGGAGTTGTAAGTAGGTACATGAACAATCCAGGAAAGGAACATTGGATGGCAGTGAAATGGATTCTCAGATATTTGAAAGGTACCACAAATCAAGCATTATGCTTTGGTGGTTCAAACATCTCCCTACAAGGATATGTTGATGCAGATATGGTAGGTGACAGAGATAACAGGAGGAGCACTACAGGATATGTATTTATTGTTGGAGGAACAACTGTCAGTTGGGTTTCAAAAATCCAAAGTGTTGTTGCACTTTCAACAACAGAAGCAGAGTATGTTGCTACTATAGAGGCTAGTAAAGAAATGATTTGGTTACAAAGGTTTATGGGTGAATTCGGTAAGGAGAATGATATGGGCACATTATACAGTGATAGCCAAAGTTCAATTCATCTTGCAAAGAACTCTGCATTTCATTCCAGGCCTAAACACATACAGCTCAAGTACCATTTCATACGATCAGTGTTGGAAGATGGAGAGTTGAAGCTGGAAAAGATACACACTAGCCAGAATCCTGCAGATATGCTAACAAAAGTTGTAACCAGGGAGAAACTAAAAATATGCTCAGTTTCAATTGGTCTTCAAGGGTGACGATGAAGATGAGAAACAACCAGGTCCAAAGAGGAGTCATTGTCCAGCAAATGGAGCAGCGGTGGAGTTGCTACAATCAGTCTCCAAGTGGGAGATTGTTGGGTGTGGAGCCTGATTATCTTCTATATTCAAAGGTATCGCCACATTACACCCCAGTTCGAAATGGGGGCGGCAACACCACCCGTAAAATATTCGCTGCAGGAGGGGTCCAGGGGGGGTTTCGGGGGCAGCGCCCCCGAAGCTAAAAACAACTATAAAATTGCCTTGTAAAAGTATAGTAATTTCTAGTCGATTTGGGCCGTTCATTAGGCGGATGATCTGACGGTAGAACTTATGTTTAGTTTAGGGTTTTTTCCCTAGAAGGCAACCCCTCTCTTTGTATGAGGGCATTGTATTTGAGGCTGTGTGATAGATGTGTATTCTGTGAGTGGGAAATAGAGAGGTGAGACTGTGAGAGAAAACAGAGGATATTACAGCAGATCTGTTGTAGGTTATGTCTCTTCATTTGCTGGATAATAGAAAGGAAGGACTGGCTGTTCGGGGTGGACGTAGCCCAAACTGGGTGAACCACGTATATCTGTGTCTCTCTTGTTTTATGCGCTTTCTGTGTTTATATTTCTGTAATATTTTATGTGTTCCATTGCTCCATAATATATAATTTTCTAACATGGTTGATTGACTCAGCTACATCCTTTCATTTCACTCCCCATAGAGAGTGGTTCTGCGAGTATGATAAATACAATGGTGGTGATGTCTTCTTAAGGGATGATAGGAAGGCTAGAATCATTGGTATCGGAAAAGTAAAGGTTAAGTTGCAAGGTGAAAGGGTTAGAACACTTCTGGGTGTTCTGCATATTCATGCATTAGCCAAAAATTTGATTTCTGTAAGGAAACTGGATGATGCAGGTGTAAAAACAGTGTTCAAGAAGGATATCTGCAAGATGGTTTAGGGAGCACTGGTATTGATTCGGGGAGTTCGGACTATAACTCTGTACAAGTTGCAGGGTATCATTTTTGTTGATGGGTGTGACAGTTCTGTGGTTCCTAAAAATGGATTAGAAAATCTAGTGGTCACTGGAGAGAAGACCATGTTGTGGCATCAAAAGCTTGGACATATTGGAGAGAAGGGCCTTCGAATACTTCATGGTAAAGGTATGGTAGAAGGTATGCGTAATATATCTCTGGATTTAAATTTCTATGAAAATTGTGAATATGGGAAGCAGAATTGGGTTTGCTTCCCCTCTGGTGGTAAGAGGGTGAAACGGATATTAGAGCTTATGCACAGTGATGTGTTTGGAACTGTGAAGTTTCCATCACTGGGTAAGTCTATGTACTATGTATCAATTATAGATGACTTCTCAAGGAATACATGTATATATTTCCTTAAGAAGAAATCTGAAGTCTTTGACAGGTTTAAAGAATTTAAGGCTCTGGTGGAAAACTAGATAGAGAAGAAGATAAAGGTGTTGAGGACAGATAATGGTGGAGAGTTTTGCAGCAAGGAATTTGAAGAATTCTGTAAGAAGTGTGGTATAGCACGACAGAAGACTACTCCATATACACCTCAGCAAATGGAGTTGCAGAAATAATGAACAAGACATTGATGGAAAGGGAAAGAAGCATGCTCATTGGTGCCAGGTTAGGATAGGAATTATGGGCAGAGGCAGTGGAGATAGCATGTTACTTGGTCAATAGATCACCTTCATTAGCGTTGGAGGATAAGACTCCACAAGATGTATGGAATGGTAGGAAACCATCTCTTTCAAATTTGAGGGTATTTAGATGTGATGCATATGTACATGTTCCAAAGGAGAAACAAACCAAGTTGGATAGTAAATATGAAAAGTGCATCTTTATTGGGTATAAAGATGGTTTAAAGGGTTACAAGTTTTGGAACCCAACAACAAGGAAGGTTGTGTACAACTGAGATGCCATGCTCAGAGAGGTGAAAGATGTTATTAAACATGAAGTCAAACCAAAGGAACCTGAGAGGATAGAGTTTGAGCTAAAGGAGGAAGAATCAGACTCTACAGCAGAGGAGGAATCGGAAGATGAAGAGCCACAAACTATTGTTGTAAGAAGATCGGTTCGAGAAAGAAGGCAGCCAGAAAGGTATAGTCTATCTACTTTTTGTTCAAATTTTGCTTTATCTATTACTGATGATGATCCTAGAACTGTCAAGGAAGCAGTAAATTCGGTGGATGGAAAACTCTGGAAAGAGGCAATGGTTGATGAAATGGCATCTTTGCTCAAAAATGAGGCTTGGGATCTGGTGGAGTTATTGGCTGGAAGGAAACCCATTGGCAGCAAATGGGTGTTCAAGAAGAAGACAAAAGTAGAAGGAAAGGTGGAGAAATACAAAGCTCGGTTGGTAGCAAAAGGTTATTCCCAAGTGTCAGGAATTGATTTTGGTGATATTTTTTCTCTTGTTGCCAAGGTAACTTCTATTAGATTACTTTTATCTGTTGCTGCTACTTTTGATTTTGAGGTAGAATAGATAGGTGTGAAGACAACATTTCTTCACGAGGATCTGGAAGAGGAGATCTACATGAAGCAACCTGAAGGCTTTGCGGTGAAGGGTAAGAAAGAATTGGTATGCAAGTTAAAGAAGTCTTTGTATGGGTTAAAACAATCAACAAGGATGTGGTATCACAAATTTGATACATTTATACGGGGACTTGGCTTCACCAAAAACAAAGAAGATCATTATGTGTATTTTGAATTAATTGGTGACTGTGTTATTTATCTGGTCTTGTATGTGGATGATATGTTGTTGGTTAGAAATGACAAAGAAATTATCCAGGAATTGAAGACCCATTTGTCCTCTGAATTCGAAATGAAATATCTTGGTGCTACAAACTATATTTTGGACATGGAAATTAAAAGAGATCGGGAAAAGAGTAAGCTCTGGTTAAACCAGAGGAAGTATGTCGAGACAATACTGACGAGGTTTGATATGCAGGATGTGAAGGTTTCTATTCTTGTAGGTGTAAAGTTCTTTGTTGAACAGTGTCCCAAGACACAAGAAGAGGAAGAGGATATGTCTTGTGTTCCATATGCAAGTGCAGTCGGTAGCCTAATGTATGCAATGGTCTGTACTAGAACAGACATTGCACATGTAGTGGGATTATTGAGTAGGTTTATGTCAAAACCAGGGAAGGAGCATTGGACAATAGTGAAGCGGATTTTCAGGTATTTACGCGGAACTAGTGATTATGGTTTTTGCTACAAAGGAAGACCAAGATTCGATAGAGTTTTGGATATTCATGGCTTTGTTGATGCAAACTGAGCTAGAGATTTGGATCGTAGAAGATCTACAAGTGGGTATGTGTTTAACCTATTTGGAGGTGTAGTCAGTTGGATGAGTAAAAAACAATCTGTAGTGGAACTATCAACTACAGAGGTAGAATACATGGCAGCCACTCATGCAAGCAAGGAAGCAATTTGGTTGTACAGGTTGTGTTCAAGTATGGTGTTAGTATAGGGATCTAAAAGGAAAGATAGTGACAGCCAAAGTGTAATTTTCTTGGCAAAGAACCCTGCTTATCATTCAAGGACAAAGAAACATACCTCGATGTTAGAGGTTCTAAATCTAAGATGGACAAGGTTGTTGTCCCAACTAACACTCTATCCATTTCTCATCAAACAAATCTAGCTCCATAGGTGTAGGTGGGAAAAGTTGAGAATCCACTTATTCATCTGTCACCATCTCCTCCTACCCCACCTGCTCAAGATTTTTGTGTAGATATAGGTTGTAACCTTGATTCTTGTCATGTGGTCTTATCTCCTTAGCCTCCATCCTTTGGTCCCTTTAACCCTCCAAATTTTGGTGTGTTGTGTTCATTTGTCTCAGATCTCACATGTGATGTTCACAAGGATCAAGCTTTGGATAGAGTTGATGTTGAACAACCAACTTGTGCTATTATTTTTATGAGTATATATGGGAATACGAAGATGAATCTGTGGTGAAGGATGACCTCCTTCTGTCTACACGTCATCCATTTTATCCTGACATCTTCCAAGATTCTGCAATTTATGTTCCATCTTGTGAAAATTCATTTCTGGATCTTCCATCACTGATCATTCACAGAACAAGTGGAATTCCAGTTTTGCATTGGATTGTGGAGAGGACAATTCTATCTTCCTTGATCCTCCTGATATCTCATCTTACCTTTATGGAAACATAGAGAGTAAAATTTCTCACTTTTCATCATCCCATATTTATGGTTCATCACATCATGAAGCTGTCATTGTCCATCATATTCAATTTTCTGATCATGGTTCTCGTGATCTTTTCATCCATTCATCTTATCACAATTCTGATTTTCATACTATTGATATTTCTAGGTCATCGGTCTTTGAAGATCCATTTATGATGAATTGGAAACTCCTCAAGTTGTCGAGGAATTTCATCCCAAGTTGATAGTAATGTCAGGTTCTTTAAGCCTTGACATTAGTTCCACTTATGATCAGAAATTTGTTGAATCTCTCTAGGCTCCTCATCACTCTATAGTTCACGTTGAAAATCAATCTATTTCATAGCTTTCACATCCTCCACCAGAATCACACGATAGTATTTCTCATGCATTGGAGTAGTCATATGTAGCAAGCACTATTGAAACAAAAAAGTTTGCTTCTTTGTTCATGTTTCCTCATTTTTTAAGTTCGAAGGTGTGTATGTGATTGTCTTCCCCGCACAATATGATAGGACACCATGATACATCTGCGGAGTGCCTTTCATGTTCTTTCCATGTTTAGTTTTCTATGGATGCATACAAGCTTTGAACATATTGGTTTACATTATGTATCTTTCTTATATTTTGGTTTGCTTTCGTATCTTTCTTGTCGATCATACTCTCACCTACATGGGCCAACAAATGCATCGATGGCTACATTGGAAGTATCACTTTACGTTAGTTTTCCTATCCTATGATTAGGTTAAGAATAGAAGTAGCATTTTTTTTCTTAACTGTTTCCTATTCTACTTACTTTTTTTTGCTTTGTATTGCTTCTTTCTTTTGCTTGTTTTCTTTTGCACCTATAGGTTAGTTTCTGCATGAAACTCTACTTGGCTTCTTATACATGCCGGGTGAAATCCAAGAGGAACTTGTACAACTATCAATACTTGGTTATCTATCTATTCCCTCTATATATGTGAATATTTCATTTCTTCTAGTCGATGATAGCCTGATTGAAAATATGTTCGTTTTAGAGAAAGTCATGGTGAAATCACGATGCTTGCACTCTTAACTAGTACTGTCTACTCTAATCGATGTTCTATTTTTGGTTAACCCTTGTCAACTTAGTCAAAGAGAGTGAGGAGAGGGGGAAAATCTTAACAGGTATGTGAAAGGTATATATAAATATCTTCTCTGAAGGGACAACCTCTTCTTCTCTCAATAATTCGGGATCCCTCTTCTGCCTCATGAAATAAATAAGTTCCTATGCATAGTTCTTTAAAAAATGAAAAATGAAAAAAATAAAATAAAGGGTAAAAGAAGAGAATGGCTTCTTACACAGATAGGTGAAGGAAGTAACTCCACTAGTGTACTATCGAGGCTCACTAGCAGCAGAGAAATTCTTGTGTCTGTGAAGTGACTCTGCCTGGGTACTTTCCAGGCCAACTGGTAGTGGAGAAACACGAGATATCAAACTAAAACTATGACAGTCTATTTCACTTTTGAATCTATATAACCCTCATCCCTAATCGAAACAACTTAGTTTGACTTGCCTTGCTATGTCTATTGCCGATAAAGATAATGGTAGGGACACATATTTAACTCCAGCTAATTGAAGAAGTATGATGATAGAAGAACTAAACAATACCTCCGGAAGGGTTCGACTCGCTTTGCATGAGACAAGGTCCATACAAAGAGATGGAGTTCTACTAGTGTGTCTCCATTGTTATAGCGATGACAACCACCCTCGAAATTTTTTCCTATGCCTCGTTTTGGAGCCTCCCTTCTAAACCACAACAACTCATCTTGCACTGATCTAAGTACTTGCACTTTGACTAAGATTTATTCCTTTCATATTGGCTTGTGTTTACTCACTTGGTTCATTTTACAACCCACAAGTCGATCTCTTGACTTGGTATTTTGATAGTCTTGGGTGGGATTTCCTTAGAGAATTGTGCAATTCTTGAGGGTAAATGGCCTTGCTCTTGGGAATTGTGTAGTCCTAACTGCAAGTGAGCCTTGAGCTCAAGAAATGGGTAGTACTGTATCATAGCCAACCTTGAGCTAGGAAATTGTACAGACATGAGGGGAATCCCAGAGAAACTCAGCCCAAAATTGTGCAGAACCTACTGTGCTAAGAAACTATGCAATGCATGAGCTAGAGAGTTTCCCGGTTCTTCCCAAAATTGTGTAATCTTTCCGAGCAATGCATGGTAATTTTTTCTGAAAAAGGAAAAAAATAAAAACAAAAAAGCATCGTTAAAACATATGGATTTATTTTTAGTAACCTGAAGGAGGCACTTGAGTTATTTTGGAAATTGTCACGAAGTGTCGTATTTTCCTTGATTTTTAGCATGTGCGTTATAAACCCTAGCTTAACCAAATATATTTAAATGACATTCATAGAGATCATTCTTACATCTGATCGTGGAGCTCTGGAATTCTCAAGGAGATTAAAGAACCTTCGATGCAATCGTTGTCGCTTTTCCAGGTGAGTTTTTCTTTCTAATCTTTTATCATTTTTTCTGTCGCTTTTTGTTATTAAGCAGATGAGAGTGTTGTTTCACTTATTTATTTCAACAATTGTTGACATTTTAATAGGTTTTAGCTTGTAGAAGTGTTGTTTCAAGTTTTATATTTTCTTTCCCAAGGGTCATATGTGTTTTCCCATTTTAGCACCAATGGTCGCCTTTATAGCAACTCTCTTCACATGCTTCATTTTCCTTCATTGTAATTGATTATTGCACTTGATTCACATGCATTCATCAATAATTAGTCATATCTATACTCAACATCTCACCATCTTTCATATCAGCTTGATTTTCACACTCCCCATGGGAAGATTAGGGCTCCCCTTGCATGAATCTCACACTTCACTGCATGCACTATGCAATATGGGATCTCAAGGCATATGCCTTGGATTCTTGAATTACACAGAGCCTTTCCTGGCCTAGCTCCAACAGCACACTACATAGTTCTATGAGCCAGCCTCCTAGCTTGACCACTGAGACTTCACAATGCGTAGTCTCCCCTAGCCTTGGCCCAAGGTTGAACTTCACATTGCGTAGTTCCAGTCATCAAGCTTCTTGTTTGATTGTTGGGACTACACAATTCACAGTTCCCATAGTCAGCTAGATACCTCTATCATCCTTAATTGCACAATATTTCCCATCATGAGCCTGGATTGTTGTGTGATCTTGACTTGAAATTTCTTTAGTTTTTAAGCCGACATTTAGTTGCCATGAGTGTCCTCTCTATCCCACAGGTACAACAGGTTTTGAGCATCTCTCTAGCATTTATAGTTAACATGTAATTCAAGAGAGATGCATCAAAAGAAACTGCCGAGAGCAGTATTAGGGAAGTATTTGAGCAGATATCAATTGATCTACTAGTTTATGCAGATACTGATTTGTTCATAGAGAATGGTTCAACACTGACATGGTAGCAAATCGAAGATAATTTTGTAGAGAAATTCAAGGAAGCCTTAGAGGACCGACAGGTTTATCTTAATATCCAACGATCAGGCTTATAGATGCTTTCATGTAGGTATCCCTTCTTCCCATGTGCAGACGTTAGTTTGATTGTCTCACACACAGATGAACAGACAATCACATTGTGCAGTGCCAGTGAGATAGAAATTTCCACACTCATGGCAGAGAAATTTTAGTAGATGTATCATTACCGCAGTCGGTTAAGGTCATGGACTCATTTTTCTATGCCCCCCATAGCATTTTGAACACTAGAGACATCGTCAAGTGCTTGGTGAAAGAGCTGTCAAATTTTGGATAGAGACCAAATCATGTTTACAAAACAAAGTCCCTCAGGAAGGCTTGTCAATTCTTGGTCATCTTGGCTTACATAATATATGGTCAAGAGAACATAAAAACCTTTCCTAAAGGATGAGTAGTAATATTGGACCAGTTGGTGAGTGATGGGAAGCCATTAAACTAGTCGTATTGGTCATGGACTCATTTTTCTATGCCCCCCATAGAATTTTGAGCACTAGAGACATCATCAAGCACTTGGTGAAAGAGCTGTCGAATTTTAGATAGAGATCCAATCATGTTTACAAAACAAAGTCCCTCAAGAAGGCTTATAAATTCTTGGTCATCTTTGCCTACATAATATATGGTCAAGAGAACACAGAAACCTTTCCTAAAGGGTGGGTAGTAATATTGGACCAGTTGGTGAGTGACGGAAAGCCATTCAACTAGTCATATTTGTTGGCTCATCAGTTGAAGATCCATGTGACTAAAACTCAAAATTAGCCTAAGAATGAGCAAGCAAGATTTTACATGTCTGCATACTTACTCGACGCAATTTGTGCCTAGTGGTAGTTCCATGGCATGAGTTGGACATGGGCACCAGAAGCGTTTGTCATCAACATCTATTGCAAGTTTCTCTCTGAATGCAGCTATCAAGGAGTAATGGCAAGGCTAACTAACTATTTTATCATCTTGTTGTACAAGCTTATCCTTGATCAGGATCGACCTTGCATGTCTTGAGAAGAAATGGAGGCAATTGTAAAGATTGCATATTGGTATGCCTCACCAAATGGCACCTTCATTAGGGTGTTTGGCAGAGAGAAGCCTTTGCATGTTCGACCAAGGTATGCCACTGACAAGTTTATCATGCAGAACATGTTATATCACCTCCTTATAGCGTTCTGAGCAGGACTGCATAGGAGGAAGAAAGCACCATGGCTCACTCTTCCATTACGGCATATATTATAGAGATTAAGAGCTTGAAGGATGTAGATGTCGAGGCAAAGGAGATAGTGAAATTCGAGTTCAAAACCAAAAACTTTAATCAGGTTGATTCCCACAGTATTTGTAAGGACTACAACGCAAGGGTGTATTTTCCATGGATCCATGGGGCATGTCATTGGATAGAGGAGGACTCTTGGAGGTACTCTTACAATGCTTCCAAACTCTATGAGCCAATTAGTATGGTAACAACTTGGAAAGATGCTTTGTAGACAGTAACAACAACAACAATAATAGGTAGCAACTGAGTGTAGGACAAAGGAAAGATGAAGATTGCTGAGAAACTAGAGGTAGAGAAATGTTGTAAGATGAAGGGAGATCCTCTCTTGGATAAGGAAGCTTTGGAAGTAGAAGAAAAGAGGGATTAGCATGAAGAGAGCTAATTGAAAGAAGAGAGAAAAGTAGAGATTGTAGGAAGAAAAGAAGAATTTGCAGGAGACAAAGAAGATGTCGAAGTAAGAACAAGAGTTGAGGAGGAGAGAAAGAGAAAAGAAGCAAAAACAAGAAGAAGAAAAAAAGCGAGGTGCGATGATAGAGAAAACAACGCCCATACAGGTTGATGAGTCAAAACAACCAATATCTGAGGAAGAGAGTGAATAGATGCAGGATCATAAGCTTGCTAAGCAGATTGGGAAGTTGATTGAGGTAACAGACATGGATATGAAAGAAGAGCCACAAAATTAAGATACTAACCTTATGCCGAGAGAACTAGAGGTCATTTGTCAGTCTCTGCCACCTCCAATGTCAAAACTAGTCTCAAGCAAGCAAGCATATATTGTTCTCCTTGATGATGACCCGGTCATGGATGTGTACAGTATATCATTTAATGAGTTGGAGAAGAAGATTATATAGGCACGGAGGAACCAGTTTTCCAATGATCACACATTAACTACATTCATCAAGGAAAGGATGAGAGTGGCATACACCAGCAAGCATCTGACATCCCTTGTCAAAGCCAACTTGGCCTATGCAAGAGTGACAAACTCATATTTTAAGTACTTGATGATCGAGAAAAACAAATGACAAAGAACTTGGAAGCTACCAAGAAAGAGGGAGAACAACTTTGAGCATCAATGAACAATGCAGTTTCCACAGTGAGAGAAACAAGAAAGCGATACGTGTTGAAGTATAAACAATTGAGGGCACCATGTGGAAGCTCTATGACGAATTTGTCACTATGCATAAAGCAGTTTTCCTTGTGCATGGCCTACAACAGTAGAGGAAAGAGTTTATTAAAACTCTCAAGAACATACATGCTGCCATCACACATGTACAAGAGTGGAAAATGTGGTACAGAAGGGCCTCGATTGATGAAGCCACATGCAAAGACGGAGAAAGCAAAGGTCTAGATGTTGATCTAGAACTATGAGGAGCTCACCCCATCCATCAGCAGCATACATTCCTCATATGTATGGTTGTACAATAGTTTGGATATCATGGTGAGGAAGCACATGAAGCCATCAATCATTCCCCTCACCGATGCTAGACCCAAGAACCAAGTCCAACCAGGGATCGATGAGTAGAGGGAACAACTAATACGGGAGGCCATGAGGAAAGACTTAGATCTGAATGCACACAACATGCATAAGTACATTGATGGTCCTGTCAAGGTCAACACCATGTTTCACATGCTTGAGAATGCATTGGATACAGGTTCTAGGACCATATACTTGGATGCCATGGAGGCAAGAGTCCATTTTCACAAAGATATCATCAAACAGTTTGGGGACAACATCAGGCAGTACCAAGCTTCACATCAATATGTGGCCGAGAAGCAGAAATTGGAGGTTGCTGAGTTGGTCTTTCCCCACAGTTTGGAATCATAGTGTTTTGTCTTGCTAGGCTGTCTCTAGACTATTTTGTCTCACATGGGTACATGTAGAAAATGTAATATTATTTGCAAATATGTTCTAAGTGAAATTCCAAGTTTCATTAGTGGAATATGAAAGGTAACCATGTTATCTAATGAGTTACTTGTTAAGAAGTTGAAGAGTCATGAGGGTAGTCAAAGAGTCACAAAGGGGAATGTCAAGGGTCACCCCACCCTTTATTATAAATAGAACATCATAGCCCATGGAACAAACTTTTGTGAGCCAATATTTTCACTAGGCTTAGGCTTAGAAAAGGCTTGGGCGTATCGTGAAGAACCTTGGCTTCTCCATAGCGTAGAGCGAGTATAATTCTTTGGAGGACAAGGTGTTCTTGACTATAATGTTCCACTATTGGGGATAGTGGTTGTCAATGGTATATGTATGGATTGAACTTTCACTTATAATAATAATATCAATGCCAACACTCTTTCATGTTTGTTAATGTAGTTGGACTTAATGTATGTTGTTTAACTTACGCATTTTCTTATGAACTACTTTTTATTCAATTGTACGAATCTTGTTGAATATGTGTTGTGGATTAACTCATCACTTTAATTTGTGGACTATTATGCATTTTAGTTTGTGATGTCATTCTGCTCGTGTGTTCCTTTCAAACTACATACTATTACAGGCTTCTAAGTGGCGAACTTCATTTTCCCCTTCGTGTGTGAGAACCTTCATGCAATGCACTTGACTCTCTGCAAGGTCACACACTTACTCTCACCGAAAGTTAGCATACTTACCTCTGCGCATTACTGCAGTCAAGTCATTACACCACCACCTACTGCTAAGACTCTATACTCCAAATGGTTCGAGGTCTAGGTGAGACTTTATATCGGGGAGATCCCCTTAATGTTGGTGGGTCCAGCAGTGTCAACAAATTGCGAAGGAAAGAGAAACTCGTTATGAAGGCTCCAAAAGATGTCCTCTCTGTTATATTGGTACTAGGGAACTTAATGGTTATTTAGACACTTGTCACACAACTCCTAAGGTGTATAATATATTTTACAAAATTTAGTATTTAATAATAATAATAAATTATTTTCCCTCTATTTCTATTATAGTTTATCATCTCTACAAATTTAACTGCAATATATATGATTACTATTATTATATTAAGCAATACTGATTTTTTTTAATTATTTTAAAATTTGAAAATAAATTAATTGTTAATAATTAAATTTAATATTTTAATTTAAAATTTGATATTTAGATACCAATATTATAGTTTTTTATACTTTTATTTAATATATATATAGATATATAGATTTTCTTTGCTCTCCTTTTTAGAATTCATCTTTAATAAATATAATATACATTAATAAAAACTAAAAATTAAAATAAAATCCTATTCTCAGAATTAAGTGAGCATTATTTCAAATAATATAAATCTACATCATTTATAAATAGAAAAACGCCCCCCACTTTTCTTTTATATATATATATATATATATATTTGTATAATAGCATGTACAATCAGTTTGGTTTTAAGAAATATATTCATCTTTTCAAAAAGTTTGCCCATTGATGATACACTTTTGTTTTGGAAAACTAGTTTTTCTTTTTTAATTTAATCATAAAAAATTCTTAAAAGTTATAATTACAATCTAGATATCTTAAAATTTCAACCAAAAATTTGTACCAAATTTTGATAAAAATCTGATCAAAATTTCCAATATTTTTCTAAACAAAATTGTGACCTAATTTTACTGCTCTTTCAAAAAATATCCTGCTCTTTTTTTCCTGCTCAACTCCGTCCCTCTTAATAATTCAGAAATTGGTTCTCTAACTGTTATCTAAAAATTTCCCATACAGTAGTAATTAATGTTTCGATTCTCCGTCCCTCGATAATTCAGAAATTGGCTCTCTCTCATACAGTAGTAATTAATGTTTCGATTATATTTTCACCATTATATGCGTTCTGTCCTCCTTCATAATTCACAAATTGGTTCTGCAACCGCCAACATATGCGCACCATTGGATATAGATTTTTGGGTTGGTTTGAGTAATAGCTACGCAGCCAAAATCAATCTCGATTTTTACAATTTTTGTCCAATAAATTTTACATAATATTTTTGTCTACCCAATTTTAGTTTAATTCGAGAGGCTTATTTTATTGATTAATATAAAGTGTCATCAAAATTGAAATTTTATTGATATTTACTAAAATAAAATTTAAAATAAATTACAAAATACTTCCGGAAGGTGGCAAAACCTATCAAACTCAGGTGTCAAACCAACAGTGAGGACAACCATCTCTGGCTGCTATCCGCGAATGTCGATTTGACTCATCACCGTTATCAAGGAAAACCACGCCACCTGTAATAACCCGCTGGTGGTCCGTAAGGGATCTCACAAAGCATATTAAATCGATATTTATTTAAAATAAATATAATTTATCTAAAATTAAGTAAACGAGAAAAAAATTTGTAACCTCATAAATTCGCAATACAAAAAAAAGTGAAAATATATTTATTGTTGAAGGATCTCTGTGAAGCCCTCTGATGATCCTGCATCAGTTCCACACCTCCTCTGATAAAACTGTATATTCCCTTGAATGTACAATATCGTTTTTTTTCCTTTAATTGGAATCCAATAAGAATTTGACGCGTTGTTGTATTTTTGTTTCTATATATATATATATATATATAAACAAAAATACAACAATTGACGTGTTATTTTATTTCTATTTATATATATATAAACAAAAATACAACAACGCGTCAATTATTGTATTTCTGTTTTTATTTATATATATAAATAGAAACAAAAATACAACAATTGACGCGTTGTTGTATTTCTATTTCTATATATACGCATGAGATTTCACGAAACTTAATATTAAGTTACGTGGGCATCACGTTCAAGCCACACATAAACGTTTATAGGAACGTAATGTCTCAAAACATAACTACAAATATTCTATGGAATAAGCCAACAAGTCATGAATCCGGTAAGCTGACAGCTGCTAATTCAACAGTAAAGCCTCTAATATTTTGACTGTTATAAAATTCATGACAGCGTCCTTTTCGTAGGAGATTGATTTTTCAATGGAGTTGTTTAATCAGGCAATTCAATTAAGGGAGGAATTGTTTGGATGATTAAAAGTGATTGGAATTTTGGTCAGAAATGACGGGAATTTTAGTCAAAAATTAAAAAAATCTTGTAGAGGCGATGTTTGAATCGTGTTTTTGATGGTGGAAATGGATTCAGCGCCATCAAAACCGTCTAAAACACCTAAAAATTTGAAGTTTAACAACTATAACTGAATTTACAAAAATCCTTGCCAAATTTCCTCTAAATATAACCCGAATTTCTATAACTTTATGGACAACTCCTTCACCTAGTTAAACTACACCCTTTTTATTCCTTTGTTATTTTTAATTCTTATAAAAATCATGCCATGGTAATCTTCACATCTTGTGTGGAGGAGATTTCATTTTCAATAGGTCCATGTTTATCGTTGGTTGGTTTCCCGGACGCAAAACACTTGATCGAAGACGATTAAACAAATCGAAAATTACAAGCCAAGAATATAGAGAGATGATAAGAGACTATGATTATTCATGGTTCAAAATTCTTTGATCAGTGAGCTGTAAAGGTACACCTGCTATCTATGTTAAAAAAGGATAAGACGCTATATTGTAATGATTGAGACGTTGGCCAAATGCATGAAAAAGTAATGCAAAGTGGATGGTACTTTACAATGAAACACATTGTCAGGTTGGCCATAATTCACTACAGCACCTCTTCTTAATTTTCTCTTTCGTGGGTGCGCCTTATTCATGTTTTGAACCGATACGGAGTAATAATGTAAGAAAGCAACCTGGGATTTTGTTAATAAGCCTTTTTTTCTCTAATCGTTAAAAGAGATTTATTCCAGTGCAATCATTTGACAAAGAAAAAGTAGAACTGTGACTACAGCGGCCAATGATTTATCTCTGTATATAGAGTGTTCATTATTGCTTTTGTTAAATATATAGCTGATCAAATAAGAGTCCATTCTCGTGCTTGAGCGTATCAGGCCCTTTCTTATTTTATTTTCTTGCTTTTTAAATAAGAATACATATTTTATATCTATTTGGTGTTCATTATTGCTTTTGTTGAATATATAGCTGATCAAATAAGAGTCCATTCTTGTGCTTGAGCGTATAAGGCGCTTTCTTATTTTATTTTCTTGCTTTTTAAATAAGAATACATATTTTATATCTATTTGGTATACATTCAATTTTTTTGAGAATTTATAGTGAATAGGTATGGTATCTAATCTAGCACTAAATGCAAAAATTTATTCAAAATCAGTTTCACTAAGTTATGCATATCTTTTTCTTACTAGTCTTCTCTTTTATCTTTTAATTTCAAAGTATTTATAAAAAAAAATTGGAATAATACTTTCATAATTCAAATTGTTATTTTTGTGAATATATCTTCTCACTAATAACTTGACCAATAATTATTCTTTATATTTTTTTTCAAAAAAGGTTGGTTGACCGGGAAACAAATAGATTTTTGAATGGTTATCTAGCTTTTAATAAATTCAACTTACTTGTTTTATGAATCTTTCTTGTCTTATGAATTTCCTTGAACTCGAATTCTTGAAGTCATTGTTGGAGAGGTGATTGAACCTATGTACCTTGTTATTGTGTTTGTTCGCTAGTGTTTGTTTACTTTACTCTTTTACAACAAATTGTCCATAAGTGATTATTGCTTTCATACACAGCGTTGTCTACACTTGCATCCCAAACTTCATCTATTTTAACTTTACATCTTTGAGGATTATAATTTTCTTTGTGATTGGATTGTACAATCTATATTCTTTGGGCTAGTGACTCTAACATTTGTCACCCTATCGTCAATTTTTCTTCTTAGTTGTTTAGGTGATCATATGCCACACATCCCAATTCTTTTAAATATGACACATAACCACTTAAATAAATAATCACTTAAATAAATATATAGGTATTTTTCTTTCAATAAACTTCTAGTCATATTCATCATTGTTATATTCTTTCTTTATGTTATGTCATTCTAGCATTGTGTGTATCTCAATGTGAATTATCTCTTTATTACATGATGTTTACAATTTTTTGCTAACCCTTTTGAGCCATTTTCTTGTCCCCAATGGGATCTCAATATTTTAATAGATTTAAGCTTTGCTTTCTAGCCATGGCATTAAAATCTTTCAATTTCTCAAAAAAATCATATTTGAGTTTCAAGAAATACAATCAAATCTTCCAACTAAAGCCATCAATGAATGTCATGAAATAAAAGTGCTCTCCAAGAGACTAGGTTTGCATGAGTATACAGAAATCACTATGCGCCAACTCTAATGGTGTCTTTTCATTGTAAGTGAAAAGTTGTCCTTATATTGTCTTCCCAATACACATCTCTTGCGAGAGTTAACTCATTCACATATGGTTGGTAAGAATTTAAACATTTGCATGTGATGCAACAAATTTAGTCGTCCAAAATACAAGGATCAAATCTCAAATTCCAAATACAAGACTCATATAGATTAGATAACATACTGGAAAATAAGATTGATTGATAGGAAATTATCATTTTTGAAAGATGGATCATATTCTTAGTCCTTTCAATTATATCAAATAGTTTTTTACTATGAAATTTGTCTAGGATTATGCAATTATAGTGGTTGAAAATAACTCTATAATCATCATTGACAAGTTGACCAATGCTCATAATGTTATGTTTTAATCCTTGGACAAACATAATCCTCAGACCAAATAGATATCTCTGTTTTCACCTTGTTTAGTGGGTGAAGAAATCTTACCTACAATATAATTGAGTTGAAAGGATCATTCTACGGCCCAGTATGCTCATTCTACAGCCCAGTATGAAGGTGACGTGCAATTCAATTTATGCAATTCTATCTGTACTGTGAAGTTGACACATGTCCCTTCTAAAAAAAAAATAAAATACTCATTAAGTTTAAAAAATAATGTCAACTATAATCAAAACACACACAGACAATGTGGTTATTTGGATAGTTTTACTTAAACTATTACACTGGTTATTTGGTTAGATTTACTCAAACTATTATACTATAACTGTGCTTGCTTTATTGTTTATTGATATTACAACCCAACACAATAAAATAGAATATTTCTATTATCATATGAAATAACATAATTTGATATCAAATTTTAAAATTCTTTTAAAATAGCTAAAACAAAAAACAAATAAAATTAATATTATTTATATATTAAAATTTTAATTGGCTATGTAAACAAACCACATTGATATACATGATAGCTAATTTATATTAATATCAACTTTAGAAAAACATACACGTAAATGTATCTATAAGAATGACAATAAAATATTTCGATGTGCAAAGACAAGTAATAGAAAGTAAAATTATTGAAATTAATACTGAAATGTATTTGAAAATATTTGAATATAAATAAAATCTTTACCATCAACAATGTAATCCACAAATAAATAAAATATCTCAATTTTCATGTTAACTAAAGTATCTCAATGTGACTCAATAATAACAATAATGAGATGTCAATATATTATAAGTACCATTTTACAATTTGATCTTTTAGTAAAGGTTAATTTGAATGGAGAAAATATTTGTTGGAATTGCATGTTTAAGCTATTTTATTCCATGCATTAAAGGGATTTTAAAGGAATTGAATCGATTTATGCATTAAACATTCAATTTAAAAAGTAAATTATTTATACACACACACACACAGAAATAGATTCACCTTACCCATCACCTATCAAGTTCCTAGAGGGATGCAATATTTGGAGGTACATTTTTTTTAAAGTTTTGCACTATAAAAACGGTTTGCACCACAAAATATTTGATCTGGCTCGGCTCTTGCCAGATCCGTGTTTAAGAAGAATATATACTGGTAATCACCCAATTTAACTTTAGTATTAGTAAAATTATCTAGGCTTGCAACCACATTCCTTTTGGTCCTATGCTTACTACATCCACTATGTAGCAAGCAAATGTCTCTGTTACTCTCATAAACAACATGGAAATTCATAAGTGTATATTCAAAAGTACTTTTAGAGGAAAAATTGTATCTTTTAAAATAATAATATTGAGCTTGGGGATTGTAATTTATTCCTAATGACCTCTGACACTTCCCCTTAAGCACTGAGGGCTCTACTATGGTGAATCCCATGATCTAAGCTTGAGTTTCCATATCTTTGTAAGTTGACTCTCTCTTAGTAAGTGGGATCTATTATATATTCCCTTATGTTTGTTTTTCCTTCCTCCAGGTCTTCTTACATAAGCCTATCATTTCAACTCACTCTATAAGGAGTCACCATCCCTATTCATTCCTATCTCATTGGATAACATGACTACTATCAGTCCATATCTATGGAAAGTTGTCTTAGATTCTTTGATTCTTCAAGGGAATCTAATACAACATCAAATTTCGATGGAAATCTCTTAGAATTTTTTTTAACAAACGTATACTCTATTTTGTCTTCACCATATGTTCTTAACTCATTTACTACATTCATCATTTGAGTGATGAGTTGCTCAATAGAATCATAAGCGTTCATCCTTGAATTCTCAAAATTCCTCCTAAGATTTTGCAACATTTTACTCTATTTGTGCCTTGATATGCAACATCAAAAGTTTCCCATGTTTTCTTAGCATAATCTTCTACTCCAATTTTTAGAAAAATTGAGTGATCTGATCTTTCCTGAATAAGCCATCATGTGTTTACATCGTTCTGTTAATTTTCATTTAGTTGATATATGTGAGCACATCTCATACCTTGTATGATTTCTTAGTCTAGTTCTACAAATCCATTTACAACTAAACTGCAACAATCCTAAGAAGGAACGGAAATTTCCATCTTTATAGACAAAATTTCAAATTTATACCTATCCAATTTGGTCCATAAAGTTTTCCTAAACTATTAGGAGAACTCAAATTTTGTTCAGTTGTTAATTTTTATTATTTTATGTTGATATGATGGGAGAAGTAAAAAATTTTATTAGTAGGGATTGAAAGGTACTCTATTGAAGGGTTTTTCTTGTTCTATTTTTCTATGTTATTCGAGTGGGTTCCAATGTAGTAATCCTACTAATATGTTAGGTTTCTAACTCAGAAGGATCAACCATACCCTTAAAGGTACTACTAGATTTCCCTTGTACCTGAGAGTATCTTGATAAGTTCTTCTTTTCATGTCACTATAACAATGAGGTGGTCATGTAGTTGACCTAAAGGTTATTTTCGTTATAACAGTGGGTGATCTAAGGCTCATTTTATGATACTAGTGGGTGGTATAGGTTTATTTTCAATACACCTATAGGACGTTTGACATACTGGATGGTAGGTGGGAGTGAAATAATTAAAAGTATTTCAGAAATGTGGGGATCAATCATGATTATTTCAAATGAATTAGATTTAGCCTAAAACCAATCAAAAGTGAGGGGTGAGGTCCCATGTTTCACATAAGATCAGAAGTTATTCTTTGGATAAATGAAGCGGGTACATCAAAGGTTATTCCCTAGATGAATAGAATGGGGACCACTAGAGGATACTCCCTAGATGTATGAACTGGGTGTACTGGAGGTTACTCCCCAGATGTATGAGGTATGGTGCACCATAGGATAATCCTCGGATGTATGAATTAGGGTGCACAAGAGGTTACTCATTAGATAAATGAAGCGGGTGCACAGAAGGTTATTCCCCAGGTGGATTAAGTGGGGCGTACCAGAGGTTATTTGCTGGATGAATGAAGTAGGGCCTACCAGAGGCTATTCCCTAAATGACTAAAGTGGGTTGCACCAGAGGTTATTCATAGGATGAATGAAGTGGGGCATACCAAACATTATTCCCTGAATGACTGAAGTGAGTGTTTCCTCGGAGTATAGTACAGGGTCATGGAACCCAAACCAATGAGTAGGTTAGTAGCCAATCATTATTTTCCAAGTGGTGTTCGCAGAATTTCTAGGTGGGTATAGCCACCATGCATCCATGTGGCCAAGACGTTGATGTGGCACTATTTGATTCTCTAGACTTGTAATGGTCACATCTCTTTATCTGAAGGTCAGATTGAAGTAAAATTTTATATTACTAAAATCATCATGATGAGACAAATGCAATGCCGATGTAAAACCAATACTTTAAGTGAGTTGGAAAGATCAAAATTTTTAGACCCCATTTCCCTAACGGTAACATGGATCTTGGGTCAACGTAGCGACCATCTCCTCTTAACATGTGATTTTGTATGATTTGGGAAGGGGTGTGTTACAAAGTGGTATCAGAGAAACAAGTTCAGACACTAGGCTTGGATAGGCTCATGTGCACATGCTAGATAATTGATTGATATCCATAATATGCTTGATATATTAAGTTTTCTTTTATGATTAAGACAAAATGTTGTAATGCATCAATTATTGGCTTACTGACTGAAAATGGTTACATGTTGATTGATAGGTTATGGGTAAATATTTATGTAGACCAAGGACAAGAAGTAAGTTTTATAAAATGTATTTTGATTATTGATGGCTAACATTAGATTGTATGTAAAGAAATATTGAGAGATATCCATGAACTATAAGGAAAATGAGAAGAATGATCAGGAAGAGTTGGTCAACATGGTATGAAAAAAATCAATAGGGACTTAAATAAGACTCAATTTGGAAGATGAAAGAGGAGGATCCTCATAAACTAATAGAGAATCTTAGAAGTATAAGAGCTGAAATAAGAAGCTGCAAGGCAGATAATGAAAATATTTTCATATATCAAGCAGACGTAAATGTCATAATATTGCAAATCTTATTCAAATTACAAAACTAAAAAACTATACGAAGTTGGCACTAACCATAAGGGAAAGAAAAATTCTAAGGATAGCCCATCAAAAATATACAGGCACAAATGGAATGATAATAAAGTAGAAGAAAGTTTAACAAGAAAGAGGAGAAGAAATGCAGAAGAAGGAACTAAACTACTCAACTCCTTAAAAAGAGAATCAAGTACTCCTAGGCAATCATTGGATAGTGTAGCTGCCAGATATCACCATCAAAGGAAGAGTAAAAAGAATACCATGCAAGAGGAATTCAAGAAAACAAAATTCCCAACCTTTTATTGAGAGGTAAAGAAAGCAGAGGATGTGGAAGCTTGAATTTTGGGAATAAATAATTACTTCAAGCTGCATGAATATACCGAGAACATGAAGCCCAGGGTAGTTATTTTCATTTTGAAGGGAAGAGATGATATCTGGTGGGAGGATGTCAAGGACATCAAAGGCATCAAACAAAAGGAGTTGACCTAGAGGAAGATTAAAATTACTTCTGAGAAAAGTACATATCCGAGAAATATTATGACAACAAAACCAAGGAGTTTTATGAGACAAATTGGAGCAGATGACACCTGAAGAATATACCAGAAAATTCTTGGAGCTATTAAGGTATGCAATTTACATCAAGGATGAGAATACCAATATCCACATGTATGTTAGTGGACCACCACAAGCATACTAGTAAAAAATAGAATTTGATTATCCTATGACTCTAGAGGAGGTCATCCAGAAGACTATGCATGATTCTGAACAGTCTAAGTGTAAGAATGAAGTATAGAATGAATAGAGGAATAAAGGAAAAGGAAGAAAGGGTGGAAGGCTTAATAACTTCATCAAAAGTGAGCATCAACAAAACTTAATTGTCGGTAAAAAGGAGCCCCAAAAATCAAGATGAAAAGATGAAAGGAGGCTATTAGTGTTGGGAGTGAAGAGAAAACCATCTAAGGAGAAATTGTCTCAAGTTGAATAAGACTGGAGGAAAGTTGCACAACATACAAAAGGCATCGATTGTGAATGATGTTTGGTTGATTTCCTATGTAAATAAATAAAAACAATAACCAAGTTCATGGGATACATTTTCCATGCTAAATGTTGGGCAAAACAAACATTGTGAGGGTATCACTAATGATTAATAGATGGCTATGGAAATTGGCATAGCCATTGTGAAAGGACAAGTGACAATACTTGGAATTTACTTTATGATATAATGGAAAAAAAGGGAAAAGGAAGGTGAAAGGTAAAATAATAGCATGTGAGGAAAATTAAGGGAAAAGAGGAAATTAAAGAAAATAGAGGCCTCAATAATAAAAATGCTTCTGAGTATCAGTTCAAAACCTATGCTAGCCTAAGCCTTTTGTTAGTTCATTTTTAGATCTCTCTCTCTCTTCTCTTTCTCACATACTCTTGCACACTTAGAGAAAACTTGGAGCATTTTTGGAACACTCTGGTTTTCATTGGAGTTGGAGAAAGAATGAAAATAAAAAAATAGGAAAGTGCAAGGGGATAGTGGGATTAACATCTTTAGGGAAATTTCCTTGTAGGTATTGAGTTGCATGTATGATTTCCTTGTTATTTTTGGCATGCATGGTATATGCTTGTGGTTAGTTGGTTATAATTTGTCATTGGCATGGAGGATTTCCTAGATTGATAATGGTTTTGCCTAGCCTTTCCATGTCTCGGATAGTTATGGTGTTGTGGGATTTTCCACTTGTTGTTTCTGGTTGGTGCTTAGATTACTTATGGTTGTGTGTTGAGTTACTACTTCTTGGAGTTGTTGGTTGGAAGAAATTCTCTAGAGCCCTACAACAACACGGGTTGATTTACTAGTCTTGGAGCCTTGGTTGGAAAAATTCTTTGCAGCCCTTAGTGGGTTGAGTTACTAGTCTTGGAACCTTGCTTGGAAACGTTTTCTAGAGCCCTTGAAGACTATGGGTTGAGTTATTAGTTCTTGGATCCGCGGTTGGGACAACTGCTCTGGAGCCCTAGGCAACGTCGGTAGAGACCAATTTGGTTGGTGTTAGTGATGTTTGATCATGAGGTGGAATCACTAGTTGAGGGTTAAAGTGGTTTGGCCTCTAGAAGCCCTAGTTAGGTTTTGTTTAGGTTATTCCATGAGATCCCACATTCATGCTTGGAATATGGCATGTGGGTGATTGGATGAAAGAGATATTTGGTTAAGCCCAATCTATGGTTGGGTGGTATGTGGAAGTCCTTAACTTGGTTTGATTTGGAATACAGTAATAAGAGTTATTTCCTCTTATATTTTCATGAGTAATTGTACTTTTTATTTGTGTTCATTATGCATGCATTATTATTTTCATGGTTGTAAATGGTGTCATCATGTAGATGGTTATGATGTAAATGTTGAGTTGATTGATATATATATATATATATATATATATATATATATATATATATATAGATATATATATATATATATATATATATATATATATATATATATATATATATATCTATATATATATATCTATATATATATATATATATATATATATATCTATATATATATATATATATATATATATATATATATATATATATATATATATATAGAGAGAGAGAGAGAGAGAGAGAGATATGTTGTGCTAATCCAGTTTGATTTTGCAGATGAGATAGCCTCCCCTAAAATTCACTAAGGTACATTTGATTATGTTTGTGTTTGGATTTTCTCGTATGGTATGCTTGCAATAAGTCGAAGATAAAATATGACAAGAAAAATGGTTGACTATAGTCTACGTGATTCTCCCCACAATAAGATGAAAAAATGGTGATGAGTACTTTGCTGGCATAGCAAATACATTGAGAAGTTTGAAAGCAAAGATCAGAAGTATTAAGGAGGATAATGACAGGATCATTTAGTCATAGGAAATAATTGCTAGGGCACAACAGAGACAAGAAGAGGTTAATGTAGTAATCCTTTAGAGTCTATTTTATTTGCAGAGATAGGGACCACTTATGATCAATCATGGATAGGAGGAAAGGACTAATGGGGCACATGGTAGTAGGTCTCAATCATGATATAGGTTTGACAAGGATGATAAAGTTAGAGATGGTAGGTTCTTGGACACACCATACAGGAGCGGTAGTGACCATGGGTTCTATTCTAGTTCTGCTTTAGAAAGACATCATCATCATCACCATCACCATCTCTATAGGAGGAGTGTGAGGGAGTACTTTCCATAGGATTTCAAGAAATCAAAGCCTCCTATATTTGAAGGAGAAATGAAGAAATCACAGGATGCATAAACTTGGTTTCTTAGGATGAATAAATTATTCTCATTTCATGATTACTCAGAGAACATGAAGGCTATGATAGCTATTGGTCAGCCTTGGTATTCCACCAACAATATTGCAACTCCAAATTTCTCCTCAACTCAAATGATCAACCCTCGGTTTGTACAAACTTTGAGGTGACAGTGCTATATGTACAACATATAGGATTCCACTCATGCCACCCTAAATTATGACATTAGATCAAAAAGTTCTCAAAGACCCTTCCTTCTACTAAATTAGAATGAAATATTTCTAAAAGGACAAATTGGAAGTTTCTTCTAAGTATGAAAGTAGAAACGCCATTGAATCAACTTGTAAAACCCTAATTACTTAATTCATGAAAAGATGAAGGCTAGCCTACTTAAATATATGAAGCTATGTTATCTTATAGAATTCATCATGCTACCTCATCTAATTGGAGATAGGAAACTAATCTATCTTTTGGAAAAGAAATTTTTGGGTTCCTTCAAGATGATTCATATTCACCTATTCCATATCTTTCTCCACGTTCACATTAGATTGTCAAATGGCAACATTGTGACAAACATTTCCATTTTAAAGATCATTTTTGTTTATCTCGGCCCTTGTAATTATTGTGGTAAACACACTCATCATTCAAACAAATGCTTCAAAAACAATTCTCCTGCAAGAAAAAAGATTCACCTTGAATGGATTGCTTCGTGGAAATGGGCTTCAACAACCAAAAAGATATTTCACTCATACCACATAATTTTTTCTCAAGTATTATAATGTCTTGTAGTTCAGTCTTATTCATCTTCTCACCTTTTACCTGACATGGGGAGAATCAACGGTCATCTACAAGATTCGGAGATAAATCAAGAGAGCCTAAGTCATAGCCTTAACCTACTGCCTTAGCCTAGAGCTAGAGTCATCCATACCCAGATTCAAAGTTGTAGCCAGAGACAAAGAATCCCATGAGCATGCCTTTTGTTAGTGGCGTTCCTCAAACCACTACTAGTTGATACCTCCCTTTTCATGTTTAGGTTCTCCCTTTTTCATACGTTCAAAACTCCCTTTTCTAGGTTGATGGTATCCTTTTTCAGATCATCAAGGACACTTCATCTAGCTATAGACTAACGATTTATTTCAAGATTTGGAACTATTATAAGAACACTACTATGCTTTCCAATTTGATACCCCAATGGTCTCCCTTTTCAAACCATTAGGGATCACTTCCTCTAATAGAAGACTTCAGCTTCTAGCTAGATTTCGAAGAGCTCTAAAAATTGCACTAAATGTTCCAGTGTTGGTGAAATCCTTAAAAAATCATCAGTTGAGGCGTCAAGTTCTCCAACCTTATACCTCCATTTGAGAGAACACATTCAACCTTTACATTTACTATTCACAATGATATACATTTATATTACATCTTTATGACTATTGGTTTCGATATACCGAGTGGTCTCTTGGACTCCAATTATCTTTTATATTTGACATCATAACTTTTAGCAGATTATGTGTCGAAGAAGAGAGGTATAATACAAAATTACAACAATTCATGATGATGGAAAATTTTAGGGGCTAATATTCGCAGATGGGCTAATGTTCATGTTTTCTCCAAAAAAAATCGCTAATTTCCATTTTTTCTAAAATTGATTCACCAAAATTTTATAGGATAAAATTAAGTTTCATTAAAAATTGTCAAAATTTTATAGAGGCTATCACCAAAACTTTATAAAGGCTATATAAAATCATTATAAATTTGAATGGTGAGAAAAATACCTCGTTAGAAAGATATATCTGAGGACTACAACTTTTGAATGGATAACATCAATTAAAGGCTCATGTTTTCCCCAGCTTTCCCAAAATAACATTGTTTAGGGCCTTAAAACGGCTCTGGATGTTTAGGTCCTTAAAACTACCAAAAATAGTAAATGGTGATAAAATTAAGGAAACTAAAAAAATAAAAGAGACAGTGGCGAGGATCCAAGTGGAATAGGTAGCTGGCCACCAACATCCACCTGGATCAATCATCCCCCATTAGGAAGTAATGGTTCCCATTGCATTGAGCACCTCCATTAGATGGGGAAAATTTTACTGAACTAAGTTTCTTTTGGCTCCCAGTATTGAAAATGAACTACAATGGAGAACCCTTCACCCACATATGTGAGTGGAATAGGTGTTCCCCCTCCTCTGGATGTTCAGGTTCAATATTATAGAACTTGGTGGTGGCCACGGTGGCACTATGCTCCGCGTCAATGATCTGGTTCCCTTTGTCATTGCCCTTCTCAGGTTTTGACTAAGTCGCAACATGTGTCTGATTCGAAAGCCTTTAGCTCAGCCACCAGTGTTTGTTTCACCCGACACTCACTTTTGTTGTGCGTGGAGCTCTTATCAAACTCACACCACTTTCTCCTATCCTTATTTGTCTTTGTGGTGTTGTTCTTTTCTTGCTACTTCAATGGGCTATCCTGGGTCACCCTGCATTGGCTTTGTCATTTAATCTACAATTTGAACACACTTTTCCCTTGCTTCGAATTTGCATATCCAAAACCTCACTTTTTTTGTTTAAATTTATGCTCAATCTTGACAATGTATCAATACATCATGTCGAGCAAGGAGATGTCCAGGAACTCCATCTCTTCCTAGATATATCTGTGTAGATAGCCACGACACTTGAGTACCGAGTGCCACTCATAATCCTTAATACCCGGATTTGTGAGGAGGGTATGAAAAGCATTGGTAAACTCTGGCATGTCTCGGTCCCTTCCCTACCGCAACATGGTCCACTTTATTTATTTATCCTCATAGCTCTCGATAGGGTAGTACGGCTCCTTGATGGCCTCCAAGAATGAATTCCAAGTGGGTGTGACTTAAAATAGTGAGGATGTAATGTTTTCCTTCTTCTCATATTAAGTTTCCCACCAGTCCTTGACATGGGGGGCAGCTTTGGGAAGTGTAAAAGTAACATTTTCCCAATTGGAAAAATCGTGAACATAAAAATATCCTTCTAACATATTTAACCATTTATCTATGACACGTGCATCTATGTGACCTTCGAATATGGGGATGTCAAAGTTGACTTCTACGTTGAAACATGTGGTGCTTCCAGAGTGGCTGCTGGAAGGAGATGTGCCGCCTTTGGGTAGCTATTGAAGGATCTGGGCAAAGTTGTTCATCATCGCATTCCTATATTGCTCGAGGGATTCTTCGAGCAATATTTTGAAAGGATATACTGACCCCTTATCCTTCTTCTCTTTCACGATGGGAGGATGTCAGGGTTTGCGAGGTTGGTCATGCAAAGGTTCGACAAATTCAATCCTTAACTCCTTATATCTTGACCTTGTTGTGGACATGCAAAGAAAAATTTAGAGAGAGAATATTGCTCTGATACCGCTGATCTGAACTTAAACAAGAACTCAAAAAATTAAATATATAACCATAAATACAAAGATGCAGCAGAAATAACATTTCATTTCATTAATATCAAATACTGAAATAAGCTTACAAAAAAACTAGAAATAAATTGGATCGGGCGATGGTAAGTTATCTTTGAGGAGAGATGTGGTGGCTACATGCCTCTGAACTGTGTTACAATGAGGCTTGAATACCTATTTATTATTTAGAAATAATTGAAAACCCTAAACATCCAAAAACCTAACCCTAAGAGATGAAGCGCCAAAATTATGGGCCCTGTTTGGGTAAATTGGTACATCAACTTACCAGGGTCATAATTTTCACATACGATCTCCATTTGATGCACACAATACCTAGTTAGAAAGATATATCCAATAATTAAATATTTCAAATGGAAATCATCAATTCAATGATCCTATTTTCCCCGATTTTCCCAAAAAAATTCATTTAGGGCCTCAAAACGGCTCTCGAAGTTCAGGGCCAGAAAAACTGCCAAAACTAGTAAATTGTGATACAATTAAGGAAGCTGAAAGAGACAATGGTGGGGGTCTAAGTGAAATAGGAGGTTGGCCACCAATATCAACCTGGATCACTTGCCTATTCCCTGTGTTTGTTTAACAAATACAAAAAAAGGGAAATTGTTCACATTGGTGAAATAATTTTCTACTTAGATGATCCTACATGGGACAACATGGGGAGAAAAACATTTTCCAATAGCTCTTCAACATCCAGAATAAGTTGGGAAATTTATGTTGTTTTCTTACAACCAAAAGCATCTATTGATCGTTTCCCCCCCTAAACTCTGACCTTTGAACCACTAAAAAATTAAACTATGTTCTCCAATTAGTTGGATAGGAAAAATTTATCATCAACACCAAACTTATTGGCTCCAAGTGAAATCGTGAAAGAAATATATGACATAATGATGAAGGTGAAATAAGAATATATATTTTTTTGTTGTGAGTATATATCTCACAAATTGTCTTCCTTTCCAAATTTCAAGAAAACTAAAAATTGTCCTATATTTTTTCAATATATTCATAAACAAATTGATAAATTGCAAAAGCTTCATCATTGATTTGTTTTTTTTGTTTCTCATTCCCATGTAATTTGTCTTTTTCATTTCATTTACTATCTTTTTTTACCTATATTATATGTTTAAAAGATTGTATCGTTTAAAGATTTTTTATATTCACTAATATTACTTGATTTTTTGTAATTATATAGAAACAATGCCCTAGGGAACTGGCCATGGATCAAGAAGATGTGGCCATTATACAAGTGCTTGTTTAGGAACATGGACCAAATATTGAAGATCAAGGTAATGATATTATGCAAGAATATGATTATGCTAATAACACAGTTGAAGAAGAGGGAAAAAATGTATTGATCTAGGTGAAATTTAATAATGTTGGAATGGATGACAATGATGATCAAGTATATGGTGTTCTTGATAGACCTATAATTGAGAAGTAAAGAGAACCTCAATATGAAGGATCCTAAAAAATTTCCTCTCGCCTATATTGCTACCGCTGAACATAAAGGTTATGAATGGTTATTTAGACACTTGTGTCACACAACTCTTAGGGTATGAATATATTTTGCGACATTTAGTACTTGTTGATAAAGCTCTTTGTTTTTACTCTATTTCTTTTGTTATTTGATCATATGTAAAAATTGGATGCCATATGTACGATTAATATTATTTATATTAAGAAGTACCGATTTTTAAAATTGTTTTGTAGATTGTTAGGTGAATTTTTGTTACCAATATCAAATATTTTACATTGCATATACCAAGATTTGCATGCCATTATTAAAGATATTGGAATTAAGTATGAAGTTATTCATGCAAGTCCTAATGAACATATTATGCATTATGGAAAACATCCATTGAAAGAGTAATGCAAAAAATGTCAAATTAGTACATATTGAATCAATCAAGCAACAAAAAATGTGCCTTGCAAGGTTCTTCATTATATTCGAATAATTGCACATTTGCAACTATTGTTCAAGTGCAAAAAATAGGACAATTTGTGCATTACCATGCAAAGAATATAATTAAAGATGATGTTCTTCGAATTCCTGTAGGTGGATTTGCAATTAAGAAGATAGAGGAAATATGGCCACCTTTTAAAGAAGAACATCATAATCTTAGGTCTTCATTGGCAGCGATTGGTGTCAATCTATTTGGCAAGCTCATATCTACTTCCTCGGTGTTGCCTAATTTTTTATCAGAAAATTATAAAATTCCTCCATGGATGTCAATAAAGAGAGAGCACATAATTTTGCCAATGATTGTTCTAGGTATTAATTTATACTTCCTTTTTCAAAACAATAACATCTTATTTGTCTTGTTTGTTTCATAGATATGCCTTATATGTTTGATATTTTTTTATTGACCAATATATGTAGCAATTGTATATTGTATCTTCAATTGATTAGGTAAGTATGAATTCAAAGTTATGAATGTATATATCAGGCATCTTATTGACAAGTTAGTAGAGTTATGGAAGAACATAAGTATGTATGATATCTCTAGACGACTAAGTGCGTAAAGGGAATTTCAATTCCATGCAATGTTCATATATACAATTCACGAAGCCCCAAGGCTAACACATTTTTGTGGTTTGTTATAACTTTGCACTGCAGTTTAATAGTGTTTAATTTTATGAAATTCATTTCATGCATCATTTTTAAATAACATAATTCAAATGATCAGTATATAATTTAATCCATCTCTTTCAGGGCTTCAAACAAAAGGCATTTTTTCATGTCTAATTTGTGGTCCTAAGATGAAGTATGGTCATTCCAAAAATTTTTAAAAAGAAATGCTTAATAAGTATAGAAACTCCCTCAAACATATAATCATCTCTGTAAATCAGTCTCTATAAAATATCATCATTCCAAAAATTTATAAAAAGAAATATTTAATAAATATAGAAACTTCCTCACACATATAATCATCTCTATAAAACACACACAACTTTACTACATATATATGTATTCTATAAATTTCTTTATAAAAATAAAAAATCCTATAATAATTTTTCTAATAATTTTTCTAATAATAATGTTTAAATGCTTAAAAATATTATATACCCTAAACTTTCAAGAAGATAAAACATATACAGATATAATATGATAAAAATGCTCATTAACTAATCAGCTTTTGCAGTTGTATGTAGTATACCATTTAGCAAAATATTTCTTATCTCAAAGAGTGGTAAAAAATATATATATATTAAAGTTTTAAAGTAAATTAATTATTAAAAATTTAATTTAATGTTTTGGTTTGAAATTTGATATTTAGAAAAAAATATTATAATTTTTTTTATTTTTTATTATAATTTTTTTATTATTAATAAAATATATAATTAAATTTTCTTCTAAAATAGTTATTTAGTTTTTTTGTTTTTTTTTTTAATTTATTTTTAATTAAAAAAATTAATAGAAACTAAAAGATTAAATAAAATCTTATTTTCAAGATTAAGTTAGCATTAATTCAAATAATATTAAATTCTAAATAGAAAAACGTCATGCTATATATATATATATATGGGGGAGATTAGCAGAGAATAATACTTCTACAATTCCCCTTGTTTTTAAAAAATATATTCATATTTTTAAAGAAAGTGGTCCATTGAAATTACAATGTTTTGGAAAACTATTTTCCTTATAATTTGGGGATTTTTTTTTTTTAAATCCAATTATAGCAATGTTTAAATAGTTTCTGATAATAGAAATATATTCAAATAGTCAAAATTTTTGAACTCGATGTTGGTGATCTGAGTATCGATGGAAATTTTTGAGATATGGTTACAGACTTACAAAATTTGTTCTCCATGGAAGGACGTAAAGGAGGGGTCTCCACTCCCTCCTACAAGCAAGCAGTGGCCAGCAGAGTAGAAAAACCAATAGAAGATGATAGAGGTCCTTCAGATGTAAGGCAAAGAAACAAGGAAGAGGAGCAGGATGGCTCTAAATATAAGGAGAATAACAACACTAAAGACAACAAGGAAGCGGACAAGGAACAGGGAACAAAAGACAAAGCACAAAAAGGACTATGGAAGCCCAAAAATACAATCACACCCAGAGTGGTGTTGAATGATCCTGTTCTGCAAGTGCATAGGGACCACATGCAGACATATGCAATCATTTGTAAATTCATGGGCTTATGGCCCATTGAAAAATCTCTAGAATCATGTATTAAATACCACTGGAAACCAAAAGGAAGCATAGAACTATATCTTGGGTCAAAAGGATTCTTTACTGTAGTCTTTGCAAATATTGAAGATAAGGCCAAAGTGTTTGAAGAAGGGCCCTTTTTTTACGTAGCTGCAGGCCTGTATATGCGACCATGGGTGATGAATTTTGTCCCAAAAAGAGAAACTTTTACCTCGGTTCCGGTTTGGGTAAGACTCTACTCCCTACCTTTGGATTATTGGCAACTAGAATCCTTATCTGCCATAGGAAATAAGCTAGGGCATTTTCTCAAAGCCTCTAAGGCCACAAGAAGGGGAAAATACACATCCTTTGCAAGAATATGTGTGGAGATGGATCTTTCTAGAGCTCTGCCGGACGAGGTAATCTTGGAAGTGTTTGATGAAGAATGGGTGCAAACAGTGGATTATGAACACATCCCATTTAGATGTCGTAAATGATATGAGCATGGGCACCTATTCAGAGATTGCCCTCTCAATAAAATAGAAAACAAGAGTAAAACTAACACCATGAAAGACACTGAAAATTTTCATAAGGTGGTCCAGAAAGGAAAAGGGAGCAAAAGGGGATCGAAGCTACTTCATACAGAAAAGCAACAGGCTAGTCAAAATAGGTTTCAAGCCCTAGAAGAGGAAGATGTGATAATGAAAGAAGATCAAGTTAGGGGAGGCAGTTCAGTGGAGGAAGAGAATGAAGAAAATGATGAGCAAACACAAAATAGAAATAAACAAAAAGAAGAAATGATGAGTGACATAGAACTGGAGATGGACCAGGAAATGACCTAGAGTGAGATGGAAATGGAGGACCACAAACTATAGGAGATTCTTGAGAAAGAAAATCTAGATCTAGAATGATTCTTGAAACAAGGAACCAGGGAGGGAGTGGATTCGTTACCTCCAGAGGAGTTCCATAGAGTCCAACAGCTGTTCATTTGGAGAACTCAGAACAAAGGGGCAGAAAAGCAAGGGAAAATTGAAAGACAGGGTAATGAAGGTGTGAAATCTATGAAAACCACACCAGGATTAGCACTCAGAATCCCAGGAAAGAAAAGAGGCCGGAAAATGCAGAACGAACTTTTGATGGAATATGGAAAGCTAATGATAGACTCAGGTAAGATGAAAGACCTATCCAGTTACTTCTTTACAAATCTTTAATAATGAACTTCACTTCTTGGAATATAAGAGGTCTAGGCAGTAAAAGAAAACAAAGAATACTTAGTAATAGGATGAAACAAGCAGCTCTAGATGTGATGTTCATCCAGGAAACTAAATGTTCCATTCAAAAAATAAAAGAGTTTCACAACAAATGGCGCAATAGATTTGAGCGTTTTGGAAGTCAAAGCAGAGAATACAGCAGGAGGAATAGTCACGCTTTGGAACCCCCAAAAAATTGGCATTATAGATGTGGAGGCATCTAGAGATTATCTTTCAGTGGTCATTCAATCAATGGGAGAGAAGGAAATTTACCTCGTCACGAATGTGTATGCCCCCAAAGAATGGATGGTAAACTCAAGCTTCTAGATTCCCTGCGGGGTCATAGGGAAAGACATGCAAGAATCCCTTGGATCTTAGGGGGAGATTTCAACATGATCAAATCACTATCAGAGAAGAAAGGGGGTACCAGAATCCTAAACAAAGACTCTTGTGCATTTCAAACCTTCATAGACAATATGAAGATAGTGGATATTGTAATGAATAATGGTACTTTTACTTGGAACAATAAATGAGGAGAGTCTCAGGTGGCCTCCAAATTAGATAGATTCATAATCTTAAAAGATCTTATGCTTAAGGACAAGGATATAGTTGCAAGAGTTCTCCCCTTTGGAGGCTCTGATCATTGGCTGGCGCAACTGGAAATTCAGGGCATTGGTAACCCCGGCAATAGACCTTTTAGATTTGAAAACATCTGGCTCTCCCACACAGATTTTAGCGACAACATAGCCATCTGGTGGGCTGAAGATTTGAATATTCAGGGCACAAGAATGTTCCTTCTTCAAAAAAGACTCAAACATATCAAACTCCGGCTCAAGGAGTGGAACAAAAGGGAATATGGCAATATTTTTGAAGTAAAAAAAATTGTTGAAGGAAAAATGCAGGAACTCAACCAAACCCTTATCATGGAGGGTTTTGATAAAGAGAGAAGTGATCAGGCAACTAAATATTATCAAGAATGGGAGAACTTATGTAAACACGAGGAGATTTTTTGGAGGCAAAAATCCAGAGTGCAATGGTTAAAAGAAGGAGAACATAACACTAGATTTTTCACCAGATCCACTATGGCGAACGGAGCTCACAACAGGATTTCTTCGATCAAGGAAAAGGGAGGTAATCTTCTCAACTCTCATGAAGAAATAGAAGTAGTGCTGGTTCAGCCCTTTCAAGGTATTGCATAGGAAACTTGTTGGGACAGAGATTAATCCATGAGGGTTATTCCTAGACATATAACTAAGCTGGTTTCCAGAGAGGACAATTTCAACCTCAATAGACCAATGTCGGAAAACGAGGTTAGTGAGGTGCTAAAAGAAATGCAAAATGGTAAGGCACTAGGCTCGGAGGGATTCAATGTAGATTTATTTAAAGCTTGCTGGAATATAGTAAAACAGGACATTCTAAACGTAGTGGAAGACTGCAAGAGGGACACAACCATTTTGAAGGCCCTTAATATCACCTTTATCTCCTTGATCCCTAAACAAGAATTGGCTCAAACTCCTGATAGGTTTAGACCCATTGCCTTATGCATTGTTGTCTACAAGATTATATCCAAAGTTGTGGCCAATAGACTCAAACCTCTTCTTCCTACCCTGGTGTCAGCTGAACAGTCAGGATATGTGCAAGGTAGACAAATCCTCGGCAACATCATTCAAGCTCATGAGGTGGTGCACTCATTGACAATCAATAAGAAAGCTAGAATGATCATGCAATTGGATATAGCCAAAGCTTATAATAAGCTGAACTAGACCTATATCAAAAAAGTTCTCACTACTTTTGGGTTTGATCATAATTGGATCAGATGGGTAATGGCCCTAGTTACTTCTCTTAGTTTTTCAATTCTTGTTAATGGATCTCCCTCAGAGACTTTTACTCCTTCAAGAGGCCTCAGGCAGGGAGATCCACTCTCTCCCTTTCTCTTTATACTCATGATTGAAGGGTTGGGTCGAGTGATCAAGCATGCTAAAATAGTTGGTAAAGTCAAAGGTATCCAACTTTCTAAAGATGGTCAAGCCTTAACTCATCAAAAATTTGTTGATGA
The DNA here is from genome assembly GCA_031772625.1 of Pinus tabuliformis. NCBI lineage: Eukaryota > Viridiplantae > Streptophyta > Pinopsida > Pinales > Pinaceae > Pinus > Pinus tabuliformis. The sequence goes on from CM062820.1 coordinate 291,340,407, forward strand.
TAGAGTGCTACAGGGTATCCCCACAGTCAAAGAATCTCTAGCTTATAAGAAAATCCTGAGAGACTTTTCCATGCTTCAGGTATGGAAGTTAATCTCTCCAAATCTAAGATTTTTTCTTTAATACTCGCATTGCTATTCAGAGAAATATTTCCAGAATTTTGGGCTTTCAAAGGGAGCTACTCCCTTCAAAATATTTGGGATTTCCTCCAACGGCCAAACCATTACACGAGCATCTCGGAGCCATTGATTAACAAATTGCAAGATAAAATCAGGAAATGGACTATTAGATCTTTAAATTTGGCTGGCAGGTTAGTGCTAACCAAGGTTGTCCTACAATCAATCCCAGTCTTCATGCTATCTGCTCTCCAAACACCAAAAGGAGTCCTGCATCAACTCAGAACCATACAAAGAGACTTTCTTTGGGGCAAGGGGGAAGAACGAAAGAAATGGGCCTTAGCAGTTGGGATTGGATGATCCTGAGATTCTAAGCAAGGTTTTAGGAGCCAAATTATGGTGGTGATGGGTTAAAGAACCAGAGGCTTAGTGGGCAATGATTTGTGAAGAAAAATATGCCAGAACTTGGCAAAACTTATGATCTAATAAGAATGCCAGGACATAGAAAGGGTTCACACATTTGGAATATGGCCTGGGATAATCGGGGCTTAGTCCAAGGAAACACCTTCTGGGAAATCAGAGAGGGAAACCTAGGCCTTTTCTAGGAGGATAGATGGCAACAAGAACCTATTTTGTTAGAAGACTTGAGCGATCTCAAGGAAGAAACAGGTATCAAAGGGTTATCTAAAGTAAAAGACTTTTGGGATCAAACCAATAGTAATGGAAAATGGAGAACGTGGAGGAACTTTGATTTTAGGGATAACAGCCCCTTGAAGGCTAAAGTAGAGGCTCTAAAAAAAATGTTAGAATAAAGGATGATTTTGAAATATGAGGGGCAAGATCAGGTAAGATGGGGCAACAACAATGAGGGTGCCTTTAATCTCAAGGAAGCAAAACTCATTCTCCTTGACCTTAACTCACAAGCTCTGGATAAGATTTGGCAAGACCTATGGAGACACCAAGGCTGGATGAAAATTAAACAATTCATGTGGCTGGTTCAGCATAGGAAAATTCTGACCAGGGATAATATTAAGAAGAGGGATATTCTGGGGCCCTCCAGATGTTCGCTCTGTGAAGCTCAAGAGGAAACTATGGAGCACATTCTCAACAATTTCATTTTCACCTCCAGTTTGTGGGATTCTTTTGCCACCATTTTCCAACAGACTGATAGGGACAAAGGGAATATCATCACCACCCTAAACAACTGGAGAAGAAACTTTTCAGATAATGAAGTTCTTGGCTTAGCATGGACCATCTTTCCAAGCTTCATTATTTGGAATTTCTGGAAAGAAAAGAATAACAGAATCTTCAAGAATGAAAAGAGGACATCCCAATGCATTTTTGAGTTGACCTTAAGATAGCTTAAGGAAATGGTCGGCACTATTGTGCGAAATCTCCCTAAGAACCCTCCTTCTGCAGCTGATCTGAGAATTCTCTGTGAGTTGGGTTTGCAAGGTCTTACTCCTCAAGGACTAGAAAAGAAAGTAATCTCCCTGGAGTCTATGCAAGATTTCTGACATCCTCCCCCTAAGGGATTTTTGATATTCAACATTGATGGGGCTTCGAAAGGAAACTCGAGCACCGCTGGTTATTGAGCTGTGTTAAGGGATGAGAATGGAGGTGTCCTTTTCATCTTCCACTATCATTTAGGAAAAGCCACCAATAACATGGCGAAATTAATGGCTATGGAGCACTGCTTAGATTTCCTAGAACAGGAAAACTGACAAAATGTGATAGTTGAAGCTGATTCTGAGCTTATCATCAATTTGGTCAAGAGGATCAGCTAGGGAACAAAGATAGAAAAAGTCTCAAAGAACTGGAGGCTGATCCATGGCTTTCAATGGATTCAATAGCACCTCAAGAGCCTTTGTACAGTTAGCTTTAAACATGTTCGAAGATCGGTGAACAAATTGGCAAATCTTCTGGCCAATCAGGGTGTGATCAGCACAGAGAACAGGATTCCATTGAATTGGCAAGAGCTGCCTTAGATTAGGTTAAAAGCGATTTGTCATGACCAGGCAGATGAAGATAGGATCTTATTTCGAAGTAAAGCTATGGATATAGAATCCAGTTGATTATGTGAATCCAAGTGGTAGCCAGTTGGATGGCTCTGGTTCTTCGAAAATTTGTAGTTTGGCGGGATTATCCTCTTTCCTCAGTTCTGGGAGATATGACACATCGAAAGGCACTCTCGGCGGCCACTATACGATGAGTTTTCCATCCGTTATCGGAATACTAGGTTGGGGGTGGTATTCCGATGATCACAAGCCTCACAGGTGCAAAACAATATTTACAATTTTGAAGCGATTCCATACAGAGGACTACACGTGGTGGTGGGGCCAGTTTGAATACCGCCCTTATCGTACGCTAATGTTCAGAGATATCGGTTGGTGTGATATGATCCTATGTCATTGGATCAACTGAAGCAGATCGACGGCTGGGATTGTTCAAGCAGGTTGCTGGCCAAGATGGGTAAGTGTCGCACTTCTTTACATTGCGATTTAGTCCTCTGCCATCGGATTGGGTCCGATGGCTCAACAGTGAAGATTAAAGAAATAGGTAGGAAGGTTGGCGGGAAGTGCAATAGCTCTTTATTTTTGGCGTGTTGAAAACGTTGGCGGGTTGCTTATCTGCATGGTTCGCTCTACAATTTCACGAGTTGGTGGGGCTCTTGATCAAGACATTTGTTCTGTCCGTTGCTTTGGTTCCGTAGCCGGCTTCAACTTGTTTAGCTTTTAACAGTTTAAAGGTTAGGTTTTTTGGGGCAGGGGCTTCTGCCTTGTGCCCGTTCTCGGTTTGTTTTTTGGATCTCTCCCTTGGTCCACAACTCCTAGTGGATTGACGTAAATTTTGTACAATATTAATGAAAATGAAGGTCCTACTCTTGCTTTAGCAAAAAAGAGATAATAGAAATACATTCAGCGTTATTAAAAACTTATGGGCACCTAAAATCTTGAAACTGACAACTATCACTCAAATTTCCTAAAACTTCTACAAAATTTTAATCAAAATCTTATCAAAATTACCAATATTTTATTTAAATGATATAGCTACTATTTAAGAAATTCCATTTACTCTTATCTACTCTCTGCTACGCTTTTTTTGCCTACTCATCGCTGTCCGTTGATAACTCAAAAATCGGTTCTCTAACTGTTATCTGAAAATTAACATACAGGAGTAATTAATCTTTAGATTATATTTTCACCATTATATATGTTCTATCCTCCTTGATAGTTCAGAAATTAGTTCTGCAACCGCCATCTCTAAATTGCCATACGGGAGTAATTAATCTTTCGATCGATATATTTTCATTATTATATCGGCCCCTCAGGAATTGGTTCTACGGCCGTCACGACTAAATTGCCATACGCTAGTAATTAACCTTCGGGTCAACTTATTCTCACCATTGGATATAGTTCTTTTGTTGCACACAGATTGGTTTGAGTAATAGCTATGCGGCCAAAATCAATCCGGATCACACTAGGCCTGGGCCATAGTAGCCTGCTGAAGGTTTACATTTTTGTCTAATAAATTTTACATTGCTGAATACCCTGTCACAGTGTACTCTACCAAGTGTGCCACCACTGAACATAGTTGTAATTGTTGCTTTGTTTGTGCAACGTATCATTTCTATATCGGTAAAGGTTTGAGGCGGTGCCTATACTCATCCGTCAATGCCCAATAGCTGTTAAATTGACATAATAATTGATGGCAGAGACCATGATCGACATGTAAGGTAAAAAAGGTTTGTCAACCATTTTCTAAACTTTGCATGAAGCTGATCACCTGTAAATAAATGTCGGGATATACCGGTGTTTCTCTGCAATGTCCAAGGGTTTTTATTGTAGCCTTTCAGCAGATCTCCACAGCATGAGATGTGTATTTTCTTGATTATCTCTTTGCACAAAGAACCTATTTTAAAATTGGGCATGAATGAGTCTAAAGGATCATTCTACAGTTTAGCTTAATATGATATGTAATTTCTCAATATGATTGAAATTTTGTTTATTCGTCCTCAAAATTGAAATTTTATTTATGTTCTCTGAAATAAAAATTTTAAAAAATTTAAAACTAAATAAATAAAAAACATACTAAATATTTAAATAATATTTATTCATAAAAAACATTGTATGTAAAAAGTTTAGATCCCTCCTGTAAGGCCTTCGGGCGCAAACGTGAACAGGCGTCAGGCAAGTCACCGTCCACGATGGGCGCACGGGTGGGCGACAGGCGCGCGGGTGCACGGGCGGGCGCGAGCGCACGGGCGGGCGCGGGCTGCACGACGGGCGGGCACGGGCTGCACGACGGGCGGGCGCGGGCTGCACGACGGGCGGGCGATGCGACACGGAAGTGCGACATAAGAACGACGAACGGTGCGACATATGAAAAATGGCTAAGGCATGAACGAATGCGATGGAAGGTTTATACCCTTGTGCGTGGAGCTACCATGTGGGCAGGCCGACTTATGAAAGGGCGCACGAAGGGGTATGTTAGACTAGTTTTGGGGGTCGGCTGGAGAGCCACCGCCCACACTACCTACACGCAGGAATGTGTATATATACAAATGCGTTGGAGATCATTTGGGCATCGATCTTGGACAAGCAACTTCGCTCTAAAGAAGTGCGAAGATTTCTAAGGCGCAGAAATAACAAGTGTTGAGCGCATAGCTCAGGCGCTTGTCTTGAATGCGCATAAGGGAAGTTTGTACTTGGAGGTTGGGTGAAGGCGTGGGCAAGGTGTGCCCGGTGTTCGGTCGAAGAGTAGATTTGTGTTGGACTTGACAAGGATGTCTTGGTGACCCGGGTGGGCACTCATCCTTTGTGCAAGGTGTGCACATGTTATTGTAAAAGGCTGATTTTGCCTATGTTGTAAAATATTCTAAGTATTGGCTTGGAGCTTGCCAAGCATTACTTGTATGATTGTATTATGAAGAAAGATTGCTTATAATATATATTGTCGGGCAGACTTGTTCGGGAGTTGCCCCTCCCCTTTATACTGTGCAATTGTTATTGTCTTTTATAATTGTTGTGGATAATGAATGAGTATGGGTGTTCATTGGTATAAAGGTTAAATGCAAGTTTACTTGGTTGCGAAACACAAACTAAGTAAGGACAAGTGAATTAGGCGTAGTCCATGAATGTTAGTATTGGTGAAAAAAAAGCGTTCGGTGGTGCCGCACCTTGCTATAAGCGGTTGGAAGACTACCGCAGGTGTAGGGGCATGACAAGTGGTATCAGAGCTAGTCTGAAGACTTGGAGGAGTCTTGCAGGAAGCTGGGTGAAGCAAGTGTGCATACACTTGGAAGTTGATGAAGGGTACTTGCAGGTGAAGGAAGCCGTTTCACACAAGTGGAACAAGGGTTGGTTCAGGTTGCAGGGACTTGGTGAACATGGAGAAGGCTGAAAAGGCAGAGATGGTGGATGAACCTACGATAGGTGAGTCTAGCCATGGTGCAGTTGAAGCTTTCCGGTACAAAGTGTTGGAACAGATGAGTCGATGGGGTTCTAACTGGGTTTCGATGAAGGCCGAGAACATGAAGATTCGAGAGAGCTGTTCGGAACTAAGAAGGGAACTTGAAGAACTTAGGAGCCAATGCGGAAGTACGACAGATGTTGAACTCAAGGAACTTGATGAGGAGATCCAATAGAGTGGTCTTGATCTTCAAGAGCTCTTTGATGAAAGAGCCCGGTTGAGGAAGGAAAGTGCCAGGGTGGAAGCCGAAATCAAGCAAGTTGAGGAGGAGATAAAGAAGAAGCTTCTTGGTAAGAAGGTTGTTGTGATTGAGCAGGAAGAGCTCGACTACATTGACAGGTTGGGAACTCAATACCGAGAGCATCCAGAGGACATTCGAAAGTTTAGTTCTATGAACTTGGTTGGTGCACTTGAGCAAGATGCGATGAAGGGCAAGCTTGAGGGGAGTCAAGCTGGACCAGGATCGGGTTGCTTAGAAGAGCCAAGCAGGGAGGTGAAGTACCTTAGGAGGAATGTCAAGGTGGAGCATGAACCAATTGACACTTCTGAGGCCGAATTCTTGAAGAAGGTTGCTGATGTAAGGTGCAAGACAAAGCCAACAAAGGGAGGTGATTCCTTGAAGCTAAGTTTTGTGCAGGTAACTGTGAAGGGCAAGAGATTTGCAGCTTTGGTGGATACGGGGGCTACTCATAGCTTCTTAAGTGGGAAGGTAGCAAAGTCTTTGGGAATAAAGCAAAGATGGAGAGGGAATGGAGTGCTTTCAAAGCAGTCAACTCTACCATTAGAGCTGTTGATGGTGTGTTGAAGGACACTCAGGTGAAAGTAGGATCGTGGTTTGGAAAGTTGGACTTGAGGGTTGTGGACATGGATGATCATTCTATGGTATTGGGGCTAGACTTTATGGAGCTTGCACAAGCCATACCAATGGTGTACCAGGACATTCTCTTGATCACAGCTAAAGGGAAGACCATGATGGTATCGATGAATAGGAGTTGCTTGGGGTATAGGCCAAGGATGACTTCTATGGTTTTGTATCCCAAAGATCCGAATGTGAAGCATGAGGATGTGGAGCAAAGAGAAATTGGAAGTGTGACTCAAACAACGAAGGAAAGGAAGTTGACTAACTTCGTTGCAAGAGCTAGAAAGAAGGATGATGGAAGTGGGAAGACAACCTCACGAACATGGAGACACTTATTAGGAGCATCTTCTACTAATGATCTTCACAATGGAGTTGCAAGTGAAGGGAGCCCGAGTGCTACTTCAGAGGTAGTGGTTGATGAAGATTATGGAGGTAGAGATCCTGCTAGGATTGTGGACTTTTGCAGGTATGCTATGGGCATATATGACTTTCAATTGACAAAGGACAAGCTAGGTAAGCTTGGATGTACATGTGAGGAGATTGAGGTTGTGCATAGATACTTGAGGACACAACATCAATCTGACACATGGGTAGATGAGAGTCAGGGAGGAAAATTCCTGGCCCTCCTTTTTCTATAAACAACCTTGAAGGAAGGTTGGTGTGGAGGCCTTGGTAGGGAGGAACCACATCAACTTTGCAAGGGGCCTTGAAGGAGGCTTCTTTATGACAGATTGCAAACTTGGATGCAGATGACCAGATGTTGGGATGGAGTCTACATGGGTTGGACATCATGGACAACTAGAGTCATGGACATCAGGTTGAAGATATGGAACATGATAGTTATGCAGGGACATGAAGCAGGTGCATATGTAGAAGTGTCATTTATGGACATTCTATGGGGGAATGCCGAAAAAAAGGATGTTGTGTAGATGCTGTTATGGAGATGTATGAGCTAGTGGAGAGGTTGTACACTCTTGTGCAACAAAACCATGGCTTGAACATGTTGTAGATGGGATGGAGTTTCCATGGACCTGAGCATGGATTGATAGATTCTTGATGAGTCCGAGATGTAGCAGAAGTCAGGAGAAGACTTGTGGTGGCATAAGGATGTGCATTCTTGTGGTTTGGGCGTATGGTTGGACTGATCACCCGACTAGTTCAAGTCATGAGGGGTACCAATGTGCAGAGAGATGTTGGCATTAGTCGAAGACATGGTAACACATGATACAAATGTGTTGGCATCTGATGGAAGACTACATGGAGGGTGGACACATGATGAGGTCGACACGAGATGTTGCAGTGGAGATTGTGGCAGAAGGGTCGATGATCATGGATCGAGATGATATCTGATGGAGGACATACCATAGAGGTGTATACCTTGGTATGGTTATCTTGGTGATAGTTGGTCACTAAGGTGAGACATGATGGAGATGGAGTTCTACATATGTTGCAGGGATGTTTGCCTTATGTGGAGGAGTTGACATCATGGGTAGTGATGATCTTGGTGGATGGCTACCAGGATGGTATGTTGTCGAGGACGACAACGACTTCAGGTGGAGGAGGATGTAAAGCCTTCGGGCGCAAATGCAAACGGGTGGCGGGCGAGTCACCGTGCACGATGGGCACACGGGTGGGCGACGGGTGCGCGGGCGCACGGGCGGGCGTGGACACACCGACGGGCGTGGGCTACACGACGGGCGGGCGATGCAACACGGAAGTGCGACATAAGTGCGACGAACGGTGCAACATATGAAAAATGGCTAAGGCATGAACGAATGTGATGGAAGGTTTATACCCTTGTGCGTGGAGCTACCATGTGGGCACGCCGACTTATGAAAGGGCGCACGTAGGGGTATGTTAGGCTAGTTTTGGGGGTCAGCTGGAGAGCCACCGCCCACACTACCTACACGCAAAAATGTGTATATATACAAATGCGTTGGAGATCATTTGGGCATCGATCTTGGACAAGCAACTTCGCTCTAAGGAAGTGCGCAGATTTCTAAGGCGCAGAAATAACAAGTGTTGAGCACATAGCTCATGCGCTTGTCTTGAATGTGCATAAGGGAAGTTTGTACTTGGAGGTTGGACGAAGGCGTGGGCAAGGTGTGCCCGGTGTCCAGTCGAAGAGCAGATTTGTGTTGGACTTGACAAGGATGTCTTGGTGACCCGGGTGGGCACTCATTCTTTATGCAAGGTGTGCACATGTTAGTGTAAAAGGCTGATTTTGCCTATGTTGTAAAATATTCTAAGTATTGGCTTGGAGCTTGCCAAGTATTACTTGTATGATTGTATTATGAAGAAAGATTGCTTATAATATATATTGTCGGGCAGACTTGTTCGGGAGTTGCCCCTCCCCCTTTATACTGTGCAATTGTTATTTTCTTTTATAATTGCTGTGGATAATGAATGAGTATGGGTGTTCATTGGTATAAAGGTTAAATGCAAGTTTACTTGGTTGCGAAACACAAACTAAGTAAGGACAAGTGAATTAGGTGTAGTCTATGAATGTTAGTATTGGTAAAAAGAAAGCGTTCGGTGGTGCCGCACCTCGCTATAAGCGGTTAGAAGACTACTGAAAGTGTAGGGGCGTGATACCTCCCCTCTCAATTTAAATCCTTATAAATTTGTGCTGATTTATTAAAAAATTAAATAACTTGGAAAAGGAAATTAAGATTGTCGCGGCGTAAACTTGTAACACAAGAAAAACTGAAAACATATATATTATTGAAGGATTTCTGTGAAACCCTCTGATGCTCCTTCATCAGTTCCACACCTCCTCTGATAAACGGTATAGTCCCCTGAATGTAACATATAGTCTCTTTTTTTTTTTTTTTTTTTTAATTGGAATCCAATAAGAATTTGACGCGTTGTTGTATTTCCGTTTGTATATATATACATATGATGTAAATGCACGAAATTTCAGGAAACCTAATATTAAGTAGGAATGGGCATCGCATTTAAGCCACACATAAACGTTTATAGGAACGTAATGTCTCAAACCATAGTTGTAATTGCTGTTTTACTTTTGCAACGTGTCATTTCGGTATCGGTAAAGGTTTGAGGTGGTGTCTACCCATCCATCAATGCCCAATACCTGTTAAACTGACATAATAATAGATGTCAGAGACCATGATCGACATGTAAGGGCAAAGAGGTTGGTACTAAACTCTGTTCGAAGGTGATCAGCTGTAAATAAATGCGTAGTCTAACCAGGCTGAGGAATGGCTTGGAAAGTTATGGAAATTTTGATATATTTAGAGAAAATTTAGTAAAAAATTTTGTAAATCCAAGTTAAAGTTATAGTTGTTAAACTTTAAAATTTTAGGTATTTTAAGATATTTTTGATGATGCCGAATCTATTTCCACTATAAAAACAAGATTCAAACACTACCTCAACAAGGTTTTTTGAAATATTTTTGCCCAAATTCTAGCCTCTTTGGCCATCAGAACAATTCTTCAGCCTCGTTAGACTACTGGGTAAATAAATATCGGAATATACAGATGTTTCTCTGCAATGTCCAAGGATTTTTATTGTAGTCTTTCAGCGGAACTGCACAGCATGGGATGTGTACTTCCTTGATTAACTCTTTACATGTAAAAAAACCCACTCTGGATATAAGTTTTATTAGATCTCTTTTTGTCCAGGTTAGATTCATATTTATTTAAAATAAATCTATGTTGATTTATTGAACCTAATAAAAATAATTTAGTTTTGTTAGATCTCTTTTTGTCCAGATTAGATTCATATTTATTTAAAATAAATCTATGCTGATTTATTTAAAATAAATCTATGCTGATTTATTAAACCTAACAGTAATAATTTTTTTTTTTACTATTTTTGCCACAAACTGGCCACCCAAAAAGCTGAAAACATATTTATAGTTGAAGGATTTTTGTGAAACCCTCCGATGCTCCTCCATCAGTTCCACACCTCCTCTCACAAACTGTATATTCCCGTGAATGTACCATGTTGTTATTTTTTTTTCTTTAATTGGAATCCAATGATTTGTTGTATTTCCGATATATATAAATGCATGAAATTTCAGGAAACCTAGTATTAAGTAGGAAAATTATAAGCTTACGTGGGCATCACGTTTAAGCCACACATAAACGTTTATAGCAACGTAATATCTCAAAACATGACGCGTTGTTATATTTCCGTTTGTTTATATATATATATATGCCTGAAATTTCAGGAAATCTAATATTAAGTAGAAAAATTATAAGCTTACGTGGGCATCACGTTTAAGCCATACATAAACGTTTATAGGAACGTAATGTCTCAAAACATGACTACAAATTATATTCTATGGAATAAGCCAACAAGTCATGAATCCGATTAGCTGACAGCTACTAATTCTACAGTAAAGCCTCTAATATTTTTACTATTATAAAATTCGTGACAGTGTAATCCTTTTCGCAGAGGAGGCTGATTTTTCAATTGCTTTGATATTTTTTATTATTATTCTTATTTCTTTCTCAATAGGTTCATGTTTATCGTTCGTTGGTTTCCCGGGGACAAAAAGCTTGATCGAAAACGATTAAACAAATCGAAAATCACAAGCCAAGAATATAACGAGGTGATCAGAGATTATAATTATTCATGGTTCAAAATTCTTTGATCTGCCAGCTGTAATTCTCAACAAGTAGACCTGTTATCTATGATTGAAAAGGATAAGACGCTATATTAGATTGATTGAGACGTTGACCAAATGGATAAAAGAGTAATGCAAAGTGGGTGGTACTGTACAATGATACACATAATCAGGTTGACCATAGGCGCACTACAGCACCACCTCTCCTGGATTTTCTCTTTCGTGTGTGCGCCTTATTCATGACATGAACCGGTACGGAATAATAATGTAAGAAATCAACCTGGGATTTTGTTATAAGCCTTCTTTCTCTAATCGTTAAAAAAGATTTATTCCAGTGCAATCATTTGACAAAGAAAAATTAAAACTGTGAATACAGCGGCCAATGATTTATCTCTGTATATAGAGGGTTCATTATTGCTTTTGTTAAATATATCGCTGATCAAATAAGAGTCCATTCTCGTGCTTGAGCCTATAAGGTGCTTTCTTATTTTATTTTCTTGCTTTTTAGATAAGAATGCATATTTTATATCTATTTGTTATACATTCAGGTTTTTTGAGAATTTATTGTGAATACGCATGTAGCACTAAATGCAAAAATTAATTCAAAATCAATTTCACTATGTTATGCAGAACCTTTTGCTAGTAGTCTTCCCTTGTATATTTTAAGTTCAACGTTTTTATAAATTTATTTTAGAATAAGACTTTCATAATTCAATATGTTACTGTTTTTTTTTAATATATCCTCGCATTAAAGTTCTTTTTTTTCTCTTCAAAAATTGTTGGTTGACCGGTAAACAAATAGATTTTAGATTTTTTAATGGTTATCTAGTTCTTAATAAATTCAACTTGCTTGTCTTATGAGTCGACTTGAACTCGAATTCTTGAAATCATTGTTGGAGAGGTGATTTAACCTATGTACCTTGTTATTGTGCTTGTTCACTAGTGTTGGTTTACTTTACACTTTTCCAATAAATTGTTCATAAGTGCTCATTGCTTTCATACACAACTTTTTCTACAATTGCATCTCAAGCTTCATCTTATCTGAACATTACATCTTTGAGGATTATAACTTTTTTGTGATTGGATTGCTAAACATCTTTGTGAGTGAATTGTACAATCTATATGCTTTGGGCCAGTGACTATGACATTTCTCACCACTATTGTCAATTTTTCTTCTTAGTTGTTTAGGTGACCATATGCCACACATCCCAATTCTTTTAAATATGACACATAACCACTTAAATGAATATATAGGTATTTATGTTATGCCATTCTACCATTGTGTATCTGGATGGGAATTATCTCTTTATTACATGATGTTTACAATTTTTGTTAACCCTTTTGAGTCATTTTCTTGTCCCCAATGGGATCTCAAGATTTTAGTACACCTAAGCTTTGCTTTATAGCCATGACATTAAAATCTTTGAATTTCTCAAAAAAATCATATTTGAGTTTCAAGAAATACAATCAAATCTTCCATCTAAGCCATCACTAAATGTCATGAAATTGAAGTCCTCTCAAAGGTTTGCGCATACATCGAAAAGACACAATTGGAGTTGGTGCATAGTGATTTGCTTGTATATATATATATATATATATATATATATATATATATATATATATATATATATATATATATATATATATATATATATATATAAGCAAATCACTATGCACCAACTCCAATTGTGTCTTTTCGATGTAAGATACACTTGTTGAAAATTTGTCCTTGTGTTGTTTTCCCCATACATATCTTTTTCGAGAGTTAAATCATTCACATATGGATGATCTGAATTTAACATTTGCATCTCGTGTAACAAATTTAGTTCTCCAAAATATAAGGATCAAATCTCAAATTCCAAAGCCAAGACTCATCTAGACTAGAAAATTTACTTGAAAATAAGATTGATTGATAGGATATTATCATTCTTGAAAAATGGACCATATTCTTAGTACTTTCAATTGTATCATTTAGTCTTTTACTAAGGAATTTGTCTAGGATTGTGCAAGTATAATGGTTGAAAATAACTCTGTAATCACCATTGATATGTTGACCAATGTTCATAATGTTATGTCTTAATCCTGGAAAAACATAATCCTTGGACCAAGTAGATATCTCTATTTTCACCTTGTTTAGTGGGTTAAGAAATCTTACCTACAATATAATTGACCTGAAAGGCTCATTCTACAACCCTGTATGAAGGTGATGTGCAATTCTATCTATGCAATTCTATATGTACTTAATGTGAAATTGACACATGTCCTTTTAAAATAAAAATAAAATACTCATTAAATTAATAAAATAATGTCAACTATAATCAAAATACATACATACATGTGTGGACTTTGTTGGTTATTGATATTACAATCCAATACAATAAAATAAAATATTTCTATTATCATATGGAAAAAGATAATTTGATATCAAATTTTAAAATTCTTTTAAAATAACTAAAACAATAAATAAATAAAATTAATATTATTTATATATGACAATTTGAATTGCCTATGTAAATAAACCACATTGATATACGTGATAGCTAATTTATATTAATATCAACTTTAGAAAAACATATATGTATATATAAGAATGACAATAAAATATTTCAATGTGCAAAGAGAAGTAATGGAAAATAAAATTATTGAAATTAATGTTGAAATGTATTTGAAAATATTTTAATAGAAAGAAAAGCTTTACCATCAACAATGTAATCCATAAATAAATAAAATATCTCAATACTCATGTTAACTAAAGTATTTCAATGTCAATAATAACAATAATAAGATGTCGATATATTATAAGTACCATTATTTAACATTTTGACAATTTTATTAAAGGTTAATTTTGAATGGAGCAAATATTTGTTGGAGTTGCATGTTTAAGCTATTTTATTCCATGTATTCAAGGGATTTTAAAGGGGTTGAATCGATTTATGCATTAAAAATGCAATTTAAAAAATAAATTATTTATATACACACACATACAAACACACACTAAGAAATAGATTCACCTTACCCATCATCTATCAAGTTCCTAGAGGGATGCAAATCTTTGGAGGTACATTTTTTTTTTTAAGTTTTGCACTATAAAAATGGTTTGCACCACAAGATATTTGATTTGTCTAAGCTCTTGCTAGATTTTTGTTTAAGAAGAATCTATACTGGTAATTATGCATTTTAACTTTAGTATTAGTAAAATTATCTAGGCTTACAAACAGATTCCTTCCAGTCATATGATTACTACATCCACTATGTGGCAAGCAAAAGTCTTTGTTATTCTCCTAAGTAACATGGAAATTAATAAATGTATATTCAAAAAGTACTTTTAGAGGAAAAATTATATTTTTTAAAATAATAATATTGAGCTTTGGGATTGTAATATTTTTCTAATGACCTCTGACACTTCCCCTTAAGCACTGAGGGCTCTACTATGGTGAATCCCATGATCTGAGCTTGAGTTTCCATATCTTTGTAAGTTGACTCTCTCTTAGTAAGTGGGATCTACTATGTATTCCCTTGTGTTTGTTTTTCCGTCCTCCGCATCTTCTTACTTAAGCCTATCATTTCAACTCACTCTACAAGGAATCACCATCCCTATTCAATCCTATCTCATTGGATAGAAAGAATATTATTAGTCCATATCTATGGAAAGTTGTCTTAGATTCTTTGATTCTTCAAGGGAATCTAATACAACATCAAATTTCGATGGAAATCTCTTCGATTTTGTTTTTAACAAACTTATACTCTATTGTGTCTAAACCATATGTTCTTAACTCATTTACTACATTTATCATTTGAGCGATGAATTCTCAAATTTCCTCCTAAGATTTTGCAACATTTTACTCTATTTATGCCTTGATATGCAATATAGAAAGTTTCCCATGCTTTCTTAGCATAATCTTCAACTCCAATTTTTAGAAAATTTGAGTGATTTGATCTTTCCTGAATAAGTCATCGAGCATTTAGATCTTTCTGTTTGTTTTCATTTAGTTGATATATGTGAGCACATCTCATACCTTGTATCATTTCCTAGTCTACTTCTACAAATCCATTTACAACTAAACTGCAACAATCCTAAGAAGGAATGGAAACTTCCATCTTTATAGACCAAATTTCAAATTTATACCTATTCAAATTGGTCCCTAAAGTTTTCCTAAACTATTAGGAGAACTCAAATTTTGTTGAGTTATTAATTCTTTTCCTTTTATGATGAGATGATGGGAGAAGTAAAAACTTTTATTAGTAGGGATTGAAAGGTACTATATGGAAGGGTTTGTCTTGTTCTATTTTTCTATGTTATACCAGTGACTTCCAATGTATTACTCCTACTAATATGATTGGGTTCTAACTCAGGAGGATCAACCATACCCTTAAAGGTACTACTAGATTTCCCTAGTACCTGAGAGTATCTTGCTAAGTTCTTCTTTTCATGTCACTATAACAATGAGGTGGTCATGTGGTTGA
Source organism: Pinus tabuliformis (assembly GCA_031772625.1). NCBI lineage: Eukaryota > Viridiplantae > Streptophyta > Pinopsida > Pinales > Pinaceae > Pinus > Pinus tabuliformis. The sequence continues at coordinate 291,355,911 of CM062820.1, forward strand.
CCTAAAGGTTATTTTTTCATTATAAGAGTGGGTGATATAAGGCTCATTTTATGACACTAGTGGGTAGTATAGGTTTACTTTCAATACACCTATAGGATTTTAGACATACTCGATGGTAGGTGTAAGTGAGATAATTAAAAGTATTTCAGAAATGTGGGGATCAATCAAGATTATTTCAGATGAATTACATTTAGTCTAAAGCATATAATAGTCCATTGAAGAGATGCAAGAAAAAATAGGGGACAAGCCTTAGATTTCCTCTAGAACAGTAAAATTCCTTAATTCTAGGAATCAAGAGTAGTTCAGAGCCCTCGGTGTTGAAGATAAAACTAATGTCATAATAAAGGTGAATAAAGTTTCAACTATAGAAAATTGCTCTAGATAATTGTAGGTTAGTGAAAAAGGAGGTAGACAAATTTAATACAAGAGTCAATGTTATGAGAGAAATGGGTATGCCTTGTTGTTGGGATCATAGTAACATGTTAATTTATCTAGATGCGTACAAATAATCTATGTTAAGGACTAGAGAAAATTCAAATAAGCTTTCGAATATGGGGAGATATTAAAGGGACCAACTATAGTAGATAAATTTATGGATGGATTTTACATCCACTATGAGGTCAAAATGTTTTGCTCAACTACTCCAACCTATCATAAATATATATGTTTCAATATATCTTACAAAAATATGATATCATAGAGTTTGCATAGTCCGAACAAATTGGGAGTGGTTAGCTAATTTTTCTTCATAAATATTTATGATTCTAACAACAAATGCAATTGAAGAAATGGACATGTGTACAAAGATGATATGGAAATTGCAAAATTATATGTACTTTCATTAGTTCGTTCCCAAAAAGTTTCATTTGAAAGAAATATCCGTTGTAATTATTTTTTATAAAAATTGAAGAAAGGGGTTTGTATTTTGAGAGTGAAATTATATTTTCACATTTGTGGACAATATTATTATAGCCTTTAATAATAAAAAAAATCTTTTAGCTATCGCGAGTGTGTACATCCTACATATATTCTTTCAATAGAAATGTTACCCATTTGAGGGTATACCATTGTGATTTTTTATGGACACCACAACACATCTTTGGCCTAGAAACATTTTAATAAATGCATAGGAATAAAATTTTCACCAAGCAATGAAGTGTAAATGCTTGCGTGAGATTTAGTCCCCACCACATCTCAAGTTCAATTCTGATGGGAATGGTTGACGATGAGAGCCACCATTGAGGGAATTGAATTATCACAAGGGGTGTCCAAGCTCTACCGAGCTTCACATAATCTTGGTGATAACATTTCATTGGTTTATAGATCATTCTTCCGTCCAAAATTAGATTAGCCCTAGCCTAGGCCCAATCTAGTTCAAAAAAATAAATAAATAGGAACAATAAGATGCAAACAAAATCTCTTAAATAATAAAAAAATACATAAAACAAAATCCTTAAATAAGTCTACTCACTTAAACAAGGCTAACCTACATTGTTAAATGCATCACTTGTAAATATCCATTAGATTGTGTAACCATAGAAAACTTCATTCTCTAACACCTTAGATAAATTGTTAAATTCATCACTTGTCAACCTCCATTAAAGTTCGTAACCATCTATAACGTTAGTTTCTAACACCTTAGCTAAAATACTACTTTGATGAAAAGAACACCATAAAACGCATATTCACATCAATAGTAGAGTCATAAACTTTAAACCAAACCTCATTGTTATATACCTATAGTTTGTTTTAGAGAAACTCTAATAAAAATCCAAATAAAATCCTTTTAAAACATTAGTAGCCTGGAACAAATATTTTAAAGAATTACATTCTTAAATACTAAAATAATCTGGACAACAGTTTTAAAACAGTCTGCCGCAACGAGGTAGAATAATTATAATATTCCAACATTTCAATAATCTCTAGCTAAGTATATGACAAAATTCATATAATCCAAAGCTTTTTCGGGTCGTAACGAACGTCGACCTCATGGGCTGAAGCAGCCAGCTACAGTTATGTTGGTTAGGAAAGTTCTCTCAAAAACTTTCGTCACAAACTGCACAGACAGCCGTCAGAAAACTGCAAACAGGCAGTCGTTAGAAACGAGACTTTCTTTGACGAAATCCGATACGACACCGGCTGAAACGAAAATTTATTTCACATTTGATGTGGTGGGAAGTTTGATTTCTTTCAACTGTCCTTATTCTTACCACACTTAATATATTGGATAACGTTTTTCGTTTCCAATTTCTACTCTATTAAAAGCACATATGGTTACCCATTTCTTAGTGCATCTCTTCATTTCATGACTAGAAAAATTTTCCTCTCCTTTATTGGATTCTCAAGAGCTTTGCACCTTGCTCATATCTAATGATATTTTCATTATAGTTTATTAGATCGTCATGATATGTTCTTTATACTTTATTAGATTGTCAAGAGATTTGTATGTATGCAGCCTCACACACTGGGATTTGAGTCTGCATGTTTCCATATCTCTTTATACATTCTAGAGAGGGAGTTTCAAATATGTTATAGCTCATAAGTGAAGGGTGTATTTTTTCATAGAATGTTTTTATGTTGAATATGAGCAACCAAAAACATTTTTGATAGAATGCTATAAGTGTATAGGATCAGACTTGGACGATGGTTGTGAACCATATATATTTTCACTAATTATATTTGTTTGGATTTTGTTAGAGTAATTTTATAAATTATTTTTTTAATATTTTGATTGAAAAGGTAAAAAGAAAAAAGAAATTGAGTAGATAGCATTTATTCTTTTTTTGCCCCTTTTTTTAATTATAAATTATTAAATTATTATATTTGATTTCCTTATTAAAACCAGATGTATTTTCACTAATTATATTTGTTTGGATTTTGTTAAGAGTAATTTTATAAATTATTTTTTTAATATTTTTATTGAAAAGGGTAAAAAGAAAAAAGAAATTGAGTAGATAGCATTTATTCTCATTTTTTTATTAAATTATTATATTTTATATTTGATTTCCTTATTAAAAAAGATGTGTGTAATTGGAATTTGAAGTCATTATCGATTGGATATATGGATCTGCGACTCTTCTCTTTACTTCAGTTTATAGATATGCAGCTCTTCACTTCTTTTCAACAATTTTCTGTGGCCTTCTCCTTGGCAATCTTTTATCCTCAGTAGGAGAGCATTCTCCAGATGGCTCCTAGCTTCGTAAAAATAGTTGTTGGCTTAGTTCCGTCCACCTCTGGGGGGCAAGCTCCTACCAATATCGTCAGTGAAGCCCCAGCTCCCACTGCCCAAGCGATCTAGGCCTCACTCGATGAGGCATTGAAGTTCTTTGAAAGTGCGCTAATCTGTCGATTCAATGGTTTTTGGCCATGGCTGACAACTCTCCACAGTTGGATCTCGAAGGTATCGAAGCCTCTAATTCCTGATGCAATTAATATCTACCCCTATGCTACGGGTTTCTTTATAGTAGATTTTGAAAACCCTGAAAGCAGACAATGTATTCTAGATTTCGACCCTTGGTTTTGGGAAAAATCAGGTTTATTCATGAGGCCATGGAACCCATCATTCGATCCCTCAACAACAGTCATAACCTCAACACCAGTTTGGGTGAGAATGCCAAACCTACCTTTGCATCTCTGGAATTTCTTTTCGCTAAAAGCCATTGGAAATGCAATTGGGAAATTTTATTGCAGGTGCCAAAAAACAGAGGAATATGCCAGAACCACTTATGCACACATCTGTGTGGAAATGGACTTTAGTGCTGGATTCCAAGCTGAAATACATCTAACAAGTAAAGACTATGTGTGGAACTAGAAAATCGATTATGAAAGTGCCCTCTTCAGATGTCGATCCTGCTTTAAGACAGGCCACCGAGCCAAAAATTGCAAGGGGAAAGCCCCACCCAACAACAAAAGAGTGAACTTGACAACCCCTCTAGCATCAACAGTTATGAGGATTCAAATACTGCACAAAATAAATCTTCATTTAACAACAAAGTAGATCTCCTAGACCAAACTTCTTCTCCGACTATCTTCAAAAGGATGAACACAATAGATCATGAAGCTAAGACACCAATGTCCCAAGAACTAGAAGAGATGAAGGAGATGCAAGATAAAAAAAGTTGTAAGACCATAGAGAAAAAAAGAAAGAAAGCTAGAGCACCAATCTCGCCAAGAAAGACAAGGAGCCAGACAATTAGAAACTAAGAAAATTACAGGTCTAAGTGGTCTCAGTGGACGTTAACCACCATTATCATCATCATAAAGTAATAATAAAAATAAAGTTAATCACTACAATTTTTTTAAATATTTAATAATTTATTAAATTTACTAATAATCTTGATTCAAAATTACATTTCTTAAGTTATACCTATAAATAAATTTTATTAAATAATAAAAAGCATAATAATAATAAGTTTTATATCATAAACTAACCTAAAGTGACACTAAATAATAGCATATAATTGTTTTCATTTGAAAAGTTCATTGTTAAATTCAAATTCAGTAATACTAAAAAAATGTATGATAGGACAGGAAAATTGCGTTACTACCATATAACGTTTTTTCTCATGGGCCGTGTGTAGCTTCAACTTTTTGGTCTTCATTAATTACATGGGTATAAAGTTTTAAAAACATAAGCTATGAAGAAGATATAGGTTTGTTGAAAATGAAGATAATAAGAGGAAATAGTTTTGATTGAAAAGTAATTTTATAATGTAAATGGCTTCTTTTAATAAAAAGAAACTAAATCTTCACATGAACACATGACGCTTATTATTGATGGTTATGAAAATAAAATTTAATGAAGAACATTATTGTAATTGATTTGAGTGAGAATATGGATATCGTGGGTGTTGTACATAAAACTGTAGGTGTTTGGATTGGTTTTTGGTATATAAATGTCCTTAATTAGTGTTATGGAGTCCATGAGTAGTGTTATTTGTGGTTGAAATGAAACAAATTCATTTTTTTTCCTTGTAAGCCTTCTTTAAATAGTTCTAGTATGTTTTAAACCATTTTCAAAGTTTTCAAAAAGGCTCCAAAGTATATTTTTAACAATCATTTCTCTCAAATTTCCACGCAATGTGCTCGAAGCTAATTGGTAATGTTCTTGAAATGTACCATAAAAATATCTACACAATTGGAATTCTTGATATGGACAGTCTAAAAAAAAAAATTGAATGTTGGAAGTTTTTACTTTATCTATGCCTTGATATGTTGTCTCAATTGTATATTATGCATTCTTTAAATGATTATCTACTACAATATCAAGAAAATTGAAACTTCTTTTACTTGTTGGATAAGGCATGGTGCCTCTAGATATTTTTTTCTATTTTCAATAAAAAAAATCTCTATGCATTTCTTGGTAATTGTAATGTTGAGTCGTTTGTACTATGAACCCATTTACCACAATATGCCATGATTCCTAAAAAAAAATGAAACTCTTCAGTTCTTTTGACTAGAGGTCATAATTCATATTTGTGAGGAATGAGCCATATGACTATCTTTGAATATCATTAGCATAGAAAATTTTAGAGGCTAATATTCAGAAGTGGGCTAATTTTCCATGGTTTTTCCAAAATAAATATTGACCAATTTCCATTTTTTTCTAAAAGTGCTTCTCCCAAATTTTATAGTATAAAATTATTTTATCTTAAAATTTGCCAAAACTATATAAAAAACTATTAGAAATTTACATGCTTTTAGATCACATTGGTTCGTCTCTTTGTCAATCTCAAAAATAGACTACATTAATTTTTTTTATTTTGAATTGACTATAAAAATACCCAATATTTTCACATTCCACCATCTACTTCATGTACATATTTTTCTTTCTCTTAACTACACCCTTAATTTTGATTTGGTAAATCAACTATTTTTTGTATTAAAAATAAAAAAATTAATTTTTTCAATAAAAAAACAATATATAAGTAATCTTTTAATAAATCAACATATTTGTATTAAAAATAAAAAATTTATTTTTTTAATTAAAAAATATATAGGTAATCTTTTTAATAAATCCACATATTTATATTAAAAATAAAAATTTTATTTTTTCAATAAAAAACCATATATAGGTAATCTTTTAATAAATCCACATATTTTTAACCAGTCCACTTTTTCATTGTTCTCGATACATGGAAGGTTTCATACCTTTTAACATGGCTTTCATAATTAAGATGTGCTTTTGTTTGGATTTTTTTAAACAATGTTTTTATAATTTAATTGAATAAATGTAGTATGGATATTATATAAAATATGTGAAATCCTTATGACCAAATCTTAATATCAACTTTCTTTTTGCATGTGGTAGATATAAAAATGGTGTAAATAATTTGGAAAACTACAAATGTTTTCTAAAATATATTCAAATTCTATTCAATTTGATAAGGAAATAAGTTAGTCTAATATTGGATAACTAGCTTCTCCAAAATTGTTTACTCTTTACCAATAGCATAAATATTTGTGATAACTATGACTCACTTCTAACATATTCTCAAACTCTACTTAATCTAATTGGGTGATTGGATTCTCTAGATCCAATCCACTATGGTTTCCTTTCAGCCAATTTCCTTCCACTACAGAAATCCTAATTCTCTTAGTCGAACACTGATTGAATCATTAAATCAATGCATAGATAACTTTCTTCCCATAAATGAAATGATTTTACTCTCCTATCATCGAAGAGGCTTCAGATAACACAACAAAATTAAAGAGCAATGAAATAGAATAATAATAATCTAATAAAATGATGAATCTAGAAAATAATTAATTTTGAAAACAATGCTTCATTGAATAATAAAAAACATATTTATACATTTAACTAAGTTTAAAAAACTTAATATAACTCTCTTGAATAATTTGTTTATTTCATAAATTTTTTTATTAATGAAAACCACTTTAATAATTGATAAAATTATTATAATTTATGCATGAGTGCAATAGTATTCATGTGAGAGAAAATTCGTTAGAAACAAAAATAAAGAAAACATTTTTCATAATTATATTATGAATTGTTTTTTTTAAAAACTTCTACAATATTTAGATTTTATATAAAATTACAAATTTCAATATTTATAATATATTTTTTAAAACTTATTTCTCATATACTTCTAATATGTATCCAATACCTTTGGGACTTTTAAAAACAAATATAAATTATATAAAACAACTATAACTAATATATATATTTAAATAATATTATATTGGAATTTGATTTTTGAACAATTTACTTATATCTTTATTTTTTATATGTAAATTTTTAATATTTCTTTTATTTTTAACCTGATATATTCTCATCCACTGTAATTTTCATAATAATAAATATTTAAAAAAATCCACTTCCAACTCTAGTGCTCAGGTTCAATGTAACGTCCAAACCTTATTCACTGCAATAAAGTTAAATTTATTTGATATATTGTCAATGACCCTGAATAATTTGTTTTGGGCTCCATGGCCATTTTGGTTAAAAGTTCAATCCCCACCCTCATACATAATAATAATATTACGTAAATAATATGTTTTTTTTGGTTCAATATCCATTATGGTTAAAAGTACATATCTCAACCTTCTTTACTTTGACAAACCGTAAAATTCTTATTACATAAATAATTTGATGTTAATTTTATTGTTTTTAATTTCAGATTAATTCAAAAGGTTGTTGGAGAAAGTGGTTCTAACCCATACTTTTATTTATTTATTTATTTTTATTTTTTTTATTAAAATATCTAGTTTATATTACCATAAGGAAAACACTAGTTTTAACATTTCATTTTGTTTTATTCCAACTAAATTTGTTGGTAAGGAGAGTAAGAATAAAATTTAACAATTTACATTTTATTTCTGGAGGACTACAAAGCTATATTAGCTAAAAAATTGAGAAGATAAACAAACAACCTGTCAATACCATATCAAGGTGGTGGACGCAGATGGCGCATTTTTTCCCAACTCGCTGACCTTGTTGCTCATGCATATGGTAGTCATTGTGCTCCAGGAGAGCCTCTAGCTCTTGCAATTGTTCATTTGCTCGTCATTGGCCTTGGCGAACATTCTCCAATTATTCCAAAAATTCAAATAGCGAGAACTGAATGTCATCCTAGTACAACACCATTTCGTTTAGATCCTCATACTTATTATCACAAAGGATATCCAAGTTGGCCTGGATCCCTTGTAATTCAACACCAATTAATTCCATGGAGGGGGCCTCAACCACACAACCAAAAGAAGGAATGGGGTTTGGCGCTATCTCCTCTTCTCTTTCGAGACTCGCTGAGCATTCCTCATTGGAGGATGAGGATCCACCCACACAAGCAAATGGATGACCATGGTGTCCTCCCCCTCTGCGAGGTATTCCTCTCTAACACAACATTCCTGCATGCAAATGGAATTCCTCAGACAAAACAAGACCCCAGACTAACCGATCCATCAAATCTACACTAGACAATAATATCCAAATTTCCCAGCACAAGACAACACAGTGGTAGGGAGTTGGATTTTCTAAGCCAACGCACTAGGACCAAACTCCCTTGAGCTCCCCAAAGCTACAATGGTGAACCAACCCTAAGAGTGTAAGCACACCCCTAGCATTAACATTTCATGTCCACCGGAACATCATTGAGACCCTCCTGAACCATTAGAATCCAACCCAACTAGATGACATGACCTCATGAACCATGAAGTCATACTCCTTGCCGCACCCAAGAAAGCACCCAAGCTAGAAACCGAGATAAACAGGGGCCTCAAATGTAAAGGGAGGTCATAATTGACCCTAAATCCCCATATAAAGGCCCTAATTACTATCCACAGTGGCTAGAGCACTTGGATAAGAAGGAAAGCAGATTCGCTCCCCTAGGACCCCATAGGAACAATGAAACAATTCACAGCCTTGCAACCTCTGAGGACAACTAAATTGAACAAAACATCCATCCTTTCACAAGAATAATAGCCATAACAAGATTACCAGAAAGAGAATTAAATACCACCAAAAAATATTAGCCTGGGAGGAAGAACATTACCCGCACTAGCAGACCCAGGGGACACCAACAACTCTACAAAAATGAAACCGATAAAAGGCAAAGAAACAACCTCAAAGAAATCCCGCCACCCAACAAAGCAAAATATCCGAACACAAAGTCTTGTGAGTCCCACACGAAGGCTGGTCAACTTTGTCAATTAATTTCTTACCTCCCGGGCCTTTTGTCTTTCGCTGTAAGCTTGAACATCAAATGTAACAATCACTAGCTTACGTGGCGTCCCTTCTTATTGCCCACCATAGACTAACATTAACATTCGTCAGCCAGATTATATGGAGTTGTTTATAATGCGACTTTTTGGAGATTCCGGTAACGGAATTCGGCGGAAGAAATTGAAGTTAAATCTTGATTTGTTGCAGTTAAAATGGTTTTTTAACTATATATTTGGATTCAGCACCCTGGAAAACCCTGGGACGCTTTGATTGTGCAGAAACTGGCTATCAAACTTGCGATTCCAATAAATTGCTGCCGGATTTTGACCGGAAAAACCCACCAAAAAAGCTTCCAAAAAGTCGCATTACAGACAACTGCAGATTATATTGCTTAACATAACATTATCTAGAAGTGCCTTTAGTCGGGCTCAGTACCCAGCACCTACATGCATTAACAATTTTATAGAGTAGAGGTGGCTCGGTGTTGGAATCCGAATGCCCCCAATCCAAGGGATAGTCACCCCCATGAGATAAATTGTATTCACTTGTTACTTAAAGTTAAATTATTTATTTTCTTTAAGTAACATTTATATAGAAACTTTTTACTAATAAGGATTTATTTTAATTTTAGATATTTAGAGACTTCTTCTCTAATATTTAATTCGTTTTCTTGTTACATGAATACGTTATAATTTGTAATTAATATATTAAATATTTTTATTATTATTTTATTTTTTCTTTCAAATAGGGTAGGATAACTCTTTAATTATATAATTTTAAAATATAATATTTTTTCCATAAATTTATTATTAATGTGTAATTTTTTTTTTTTAAATCTCAACATAAACTATTATCAAATTTAAACATTTCAATTATCAATATTATAATAATGAATCCATACATTATACATTACAATAAAAATGCTAAATATTCTTAACTAAACAATATTTATTTATTTTATTTTTTATTTTTTCCTCTCTCTAGGGTTATGTGATCCATAATGAATTAAGATCAGACCAAAAGGCAGATCTTGGAAAAATCTTAAATGAAGAGCAATGTAGAGACCATAATTTCAAGTAAGAGTTATATTTGAATAATGATATTAATTTATTAATATATAAAAAACAAATATTATTAAGTAATGGCTATATTAAATGGCTAGTTTTTGAAAAATAATATTTGAATTATGATATTAATTTATTAAAGAAAATTGTTTTTCAATTGGTTATTAAATGGTATAGTTATTTTTTTCAGCAATAACAAACGCTAGAGATTTTTATTAAGAAAAATCCAACAGATATAATCTCATCAGAGATTTAATAACTGCCAAGAGAAGTGGTGCAATTCAGAATCTAAGAGTTATTATAATGAAATTTTCCAAAATTATAATGGAACGAAATAACTAATAATGGCCATGAGACTTTCTTCGAGAGGTAAGCGCTGACATATGTCAAAAGGTATAAAAATAATTGGGCATATTCCAGTTAGCTATCCTACATGAAAGATCAAAATAGATATGACGAGTACTACCTAGAAATAGACAATAGAAAATAAAAATGTTGGATATAGAGAATGTCAAAAAGGAGGGATCATTCCCTCATCCAAAATCACAAATCCTCTCTGAAACAAAAGTAAAAAAACTAAGGAACGCCCGAAGTCCTTTCTTTGACAGTGCATCCACTACCTCATTTTGTTCCCTGAATACATGCTTGAAGGAGATGGTAGTAAAATATTGTACTGACATTTGAATCCTAGACCACCAATTTTCCAATGACGGGGGCGAGAAATTCGACATCCCAGATACCCCATCAATGATATTCTTTGAGTCACCATAGACTAAAATTATGTCTAGTCGATTATGTTTGGCCATGTATAATAAGCCCCATAGTGCCATGGTCTTTGCATGAGATTTTGTGCCTTCCCGTAAAAACTATAAATAATGAAGATGCCTCTACGAACTAAGTGTAAGAACTACCCCACAACCACATAGGTTAGATTGGGATGCACCATTGAAAAACCCATCTGGATACACTATCAGAGGAGGGTTCCCCAATCTCCTGGGAACTTTGACTATTTGGTTCAACTGTTATACAGACTCTCACCAACCAAGGATATTTGTATAGATTTTTTAAATGTTTATAGGCTTCCCCTCAAAAATCATGAAGTTCCTCGCCTTCCAAACCTCCCATGTAATGAATAAAGGAATAGATTTATACATCCCTTACTTATGAAACCACCACTTAAAGCATGCTTTGAGTGAAAAGAACAAAAAAAATGTGGAGGGATATTAAAACAGTCCAATATCTGCTTCCAGACAATAATTACAAAGGAGCATTGTAAAAAAGGATGTGGCATTTTCCTTAGATTCTTTACAAAAGGAACACCAAACAGGTCCTGAAATGCCCCTCTTAGTAAGGTTATCCCATGTCATTATGTGATTTCTCCAAGCTAGACAACTGAAAATAATAACTTTCAAAGGGATATGCCATTTCCATGCTTTCTGATATGAGATTTTGATTAATAGTTGATTAGAGTGACCAGAAATATGATTATCAATATCATAGACCAAGACAGTACAAGAACAAAAGGATGTTTTCAAAGATAAGGTATCACCACACTACTTAAAAAGAAAACCTACCATTTGAAGATCAACTGATATATACACTGTTGTAGATATTCCACTGATAGTTCATCACAACAATTATGATAATATTATATCAAAAATCCAAAATTCCACATTATTATAGTTTTATTAAACTTTAAGATATGTAAACTTAAATATAATTAGTACATGCAGGTGAATATAAATTATGTAAAAAAGTATAGAACAAAAAAATAAGCTCACACACACACCCCATAAGGCACAATATATGACCTCTAGGAAATCCTTTCAGTAGAAAAACCTAGTTGGAAGGTGAGGTCAGTTCAGTCTCTTTCTATGTCTCAAAATATCGATGTAGGTACAAAGAAGTAATGCTTGTGGCCTGTGGGAAACTACAATGCACATATCCTCTCTATGTGTTATACCTCCTATCTCTCTTGGCTAACTTTTCTCAACTATGGAACAAAATGCTTTTGAAAGAATGGAATGCCTCTTCCTCTTAGTGGCCTGGTTATAACACAGGTTGATAGCCTACTAGTGGTTAAATTTGACTACATCAACTCTTAACTAGAGTTACAAAATCTACTCTTATAGAGTATTTTACATCAAAAACACATGGAGAGCCCCTCTCCATGAATATTGGGGGTGGACATGACATCCTACCAAACTATATGTGTGAAAACACGAAGGACAACTTCTAAGTGGCATAACGTTTGCATACATAATTTGATTGACACAGTTCATGTGTCATTGGAAAGATATTTGTTTCTAGGATAGCATGGATGTGGTGGTGCTAAAATAGAAAAGTTTTACCCTTGAAAAAATGTCATTTAATACCTCAAAGCACTCTTGGAAGGTTTCAGACTATGTTTTTCGAAACTAGGTTTCGCTGGTAAAAGAGCTCCTGTGAGTTGATTCCTCCACTTGTTTCCACTCCAAATGAATCCTAATGGATGAAAAAGAATATAATGGTCCAATCCAGATCACACCTCCCCATTTTTGGAGGCTTTTGTTCCATAAAATATTATACTAAATGAGGTGAGGACATTTTCCTCTACCTTCTCTCTCGTGTACCATTTATCTTTGCTTGGAAATTGTCCCTTCAACCCAATTTTCTGAAGGTCGTGTTGCCATTGTCTTGTAGTTTCGGACCCCTTCTGCCAAACCATATCTTCTGTCAACTCTTATTGAGTATTTGGTCCCAAATCCTCCACATAAGGTAGGACCTGTTCCTCCTCCTTATTTAGCATGGAGGCCTCATAGGTTTTCAAATTATCTACATTCACAACTGAGTAAATGCACACATATGGTGGTAAATTGAGTTGATAAGCATTATCACCCACCTTTTCTAGTATCTCAAAGGGACCATACCTCAAAGCCTTTATTTTCTTATTGGGTCCCTACAAACTCTCCTTATTCAATTGTAATCATACTTTCTTTTGTACTTTGAATGATTTCTCTATTCTATGTTGGTCATGCCTGAACTTTTACTTCTACTGTGACTTTTACAATGTGTCTTGTACCTGTAGATGGATCTAATTAATCTTCTCTATAAAATTTTCAGCCTTCAAATCATCTCCTGCAATATCTTCCATCACTCCTTATTGTTGTTCATGTGATATATCCAAAGGTGAAGGTGGAAAATATCCAAAACAAGTCTCAAATGGGGACTTTACTGTAGAAGTGTGGACTTCTCTATTGTAAGAATGTTGTATATAAACCATATTTTCATCCCAGGTCTTTGGATGCTTCTCGTTGTATCCCCTTGAAAGTTGCACCAAAGTCCTGTTGACTACTTATGTATGCCCATCTATCTCTAGATGGAATGTTGTATATCTCTTCAGCTTTGTGTTCATATTGTCCCACATTGTAGTCGAGAATGCACTAAGAAATATTATATCCCTGTCTGAAATGATGATCCTTGGTATTCCAAAGTGCACCTATACTTGTCCAAAGAACAAGTTTGTTGCTTCTTCCTCACTGATGGTATTTTTACAGGGCATTAAATCACACATCTTGTTGAACATGTTAGCAACCAGGAACCGGTACTCATGTCCCTTCTTGGTTGTCGATAAACCTCCTACAAAGTTGATCAAAATGTTTTCCCAAGGTTGATTAGGTACAGGTAAGGGAAGATATAGACCATGTTTCATGTTGCTAGGCTTGTTGGTATGACAAAGCATGCATCCTCTTGTGAACCTAGCTACCTTCTCTTGCATCTTGGGCCAATATACATATCTATGCAGGTAAGCCATGGTCTTCCCTACATTAAACATCCCTGAAGCCTTGGAGGTGTGAGCCTCTCTAATTGGTTGTAATTGCTCACCTTTATGAACACATAGCTTATCCAGCCTGTAGAGTAACCCATCTCGGAGATGGTAGTTAGTGGTGTTGCCACCATCATGGACATGAATCTGACTCTGCAACTATTGATACACCTCCCTGAATTCCAGATCCTTTGAATATGCCTCTTTTTATGCATCATGGGTGAATGGCTTCAGGTGCATAAGAGTCCCTAATGTTGTAATCTTTGACGTGGGTGGCTTTGAAAGCATGTCAACCAACTTGTTTGTGTTTCCCTTCTTATAGTTGATCATCAAATGAAACTGTTCTAGAAACCCCATCCACTTGTAATGTTTGGTCTATCGTAGCTTACTATGGGCCTCCAAGTAGTGTCACGACTGGCGATGTGTGTGGATTACTGTCTCCTTTCCCACGAGATAGTTCTTCCACCTCTTCACATCTTGCCCCATGCGATATAGTTCCTTGTCATAGGTAGGGTACTTAAGGACTGCCCCATGAAATACTTCAGAATGGTAGCATACTTTCCTTCCTCCTGTAGATTTTCTACCCGTAGATTCAAATTGCTTATGTAATATGCTAAAATAAAAGACTTGAATCTATTGTACTCATCAACAAAAGCTAAAATTAATTGATGAAAACACTAAGAAAAAAGGGAAGAATTTCAATCGTACATAACACAAAATTTTTTTGGGGAAAGAAATTACTCAATATCCTGACTATCTATATTGCATTACTAAGAATATATGAGAAGAAAATGAAATTGTTGTTCAACCTGAACAATTCCTGCGCAAGTACAATATATCTCTTTGCTTCACAAACTAGCTCAACCAAACACTTAGCTAATTTTTTTGTCTTCCAAGCCCCTACTTCCTTGTGCAATTCCTGAGATAATTATCCCATACTTAATTGGGAAAACCCCTCACCACTACTGAATGAGTTCAATCATAGACATTCTACTGAATGCATGGACCATATGTACAACTCGGAAAATTATACAACTGATAGTACATTGTCAATAAACTCTGATATCAACTGGGTCTTCCTCTCAACTGACATGCATGACTTATTTATGAGTGAATATCTAGTGAACGGTGGAGTAGTGAAACTGCACTAAAGCTTCTCCCCACTACTAAACCTTCTACTCGTTCCTCCAACTGATTGAACTAGCTTAATTGACTATAACTCAGTTAGACTGAGTTAATTAATTACAACTCAAAAGAGCTTAACCTTGACCCTTAAAATTTAGAAATCACTCTATAAGAATATAGATAGACTTCCAACTCGAATTCACTCAGCCAACTAAGTCAAATTAACTTAGTTAACTATTACAACTTGTTATGAGAATAGAATTTTGATATAATTCCTAATTTAATTCAAGGGTAAATTAAATTAGGATTTCTTGTTGGTACTTTTAACAGTCCCTTTCAACAATAAATGGATTATATTCTACCCCGATTTTGCCTCCGTGAAACTTGAATTTCCATCTTGACAAGGCCTTTTTCGGAATATCTAGTTCTTGCTCCTCTATCGGAATGTACTCGAGCAACATGATTCTCCTCTGCACACAATCTTGAATATGATGATACCTAATATCAATATTCTTGGATAGATCATGGAAAACTACATTCTCAGAGAGTTTGATACAACTATGAATATCACAGTAAATCATAGTTGGATCCATCTAATGAAAAAACAACCCAACAAGAATCTTTCTCATCCATATAGCCTCACAAGCTGTCTTACTAGCATCTATGTAGTTTTCTTCTGGTGAACTGAGTGAAACTGATCTCTGTTACCTTTTGTACTAAGAAGTAATTGCTTAACCAATACTGAAGATCCCACATGGTGTTCTCTTCCTATCAGATGGAATCCCTACCAAATCTGCATCGGTGAAGCCTTAAACCTCCACTCCCTTTGTCCATCTGTAATAAAGACCAAACTAAGTGATGCCTCTCAGGTATCTCAATACATGTTTGACTACCTTGCAATATGGTTTGGTAGGCTTAACCATAGATTGACTAAGCTGGTTAACTGCAATACATGTTTGGTCATGTGTTCACCAAATACATCAGTGAACCCACAAGCTGTGTATAAATAGTAGCCTCCACTACTTCACTAGAAGTAGCATCCTCCTTCCTCCAGTTACCTACCAGAGGAGTCTCCATGGGCTTACTTCTATCCATGTGGAACTTCTTCAGTATCTCATTGGCATACTTTCCTTGAGAGACAAATAACTCCTCATCTCCTTTCCACACTTCCATCCATAGAAATTAGTGCATGAGACCCAAGTACTTCATTTCAAACTCTCTTGCAAGATCTTCTTTGCAATAGTTAATCCTCTTATCGTTACCTATTAGAATCCAATATTCATCATATAAAACAATAATCAACAATTTAACTTCAATGACAATATAGTAAAGTTTCACATCTACTTCAATTTTGGTGAAGCCCAACCTGGTGAAATAGTTATTGATCATGTTGTACCAAGCATGGGGTGCTTTCTTTAGTCTATACAACTCTCACTTGAGTTTACACACATGTGAATCTATGTTTAAGGTCTCAAATCCTTGAGGCCACTCAATATACACCTCTTCCTCAATCATGTCATTGAGGAATGTTGTCTTTACGTCCATCTAATGTATCTTCTATCCCATCTATGTTGACAGTGTTGGAATGGATCTCATTGATGAGCACCTTGCTAGAGGAGAAAAGTTCTCATTGTAATCAATCCCATCCACCTGAGAGAACCCTCTCATGGCAAACCTAGCCTTATGTTTCTCTACACTACCATCGGTTGCTTTCTTTACCTTGTAAAGCCATCTTAAACTCACCAATGACTTATCTACTAGTCTTGGGACTACATCCCAAACATTGTTCCTGATAATGGAGTCATACTTCCCAACCATGGAGTCAATAGAAAATGGTTGCTACACAACTTCCTTAAAATAGGATGGCTCAATCTCTACACTCTCGCTTATAAGATCCATGTAGATAATGTACCTCTCTGGTGATCTTCTCTACCTGCAATGTGATGTGGGCGCTCCAACATTCTCTCTAGCATCATGACATAACCTGCCAGTCTCTTTGCTATTCATTATCACATCTCTGAAATACTATGCACGAGTGGGTGTTTACACTCATTGCTCCTTTGCATGTCGTTTCTCTACATCATCATTAGGTTCCTCCTCCTTTGGAGATAAAATCTCCTCAACCATATGTATTTGAAGTTCCCTCTCAAGGGAACATCTCATGGCCTTCTCTTCATCGAACTTCACATCTCCTCAAACCACTGTCATCTTACTGGTTAGAAGGTACACCTGATAATTGTGAGGTGTAGTAGTGTACTCCATAAACATTCCCAACTCAGTTGTTGGCTCAATCCTTTTCTATGCATCTTTTGTAACATGGTAGTAAAATGTTGAAACAAAGATCCCGAATTGTTCGACATCCATTTTCTTCCCTAAAAAATCCTCTTTCATTCTACTCATCCTGAGAATTCAATGAGGACTTTTGTTATCCAAATAAACAATTCTCTTGCATGCTTCACTCACAAGTGTAATAGTAGGCCTTGTTCATGCAACATCGCCCATGCCTCTCCCACAATACTTCTATTATTTCTTTTAGCCACCCCATTTTGTTGTGGGTTATGAGGTGCTATCAACTCCCATTGAATGCCTTCTGATGCAAAGAATGTTTTGAACTCATTTGAAACAGACTCTCCACTTTAACGCTTCCAAGAGATTTATCTTTCTTGCCAGTATCTCTCTTGACAAGTGCTTTAAATCAAAAAACTTAGCAAACGTCTAATCTTTCTTCTACATGAATAAAATCCAACACTTATGAGAAAATTCATCAACAAATATTACGTAATACCTATGATTGGATGTAGATGTTTTCCAGTCTAGTCCACACAGATCTGAGTGAACTCGATCAAGGATCTCTTATGCTCAACTGTATTTGTCATGAAGGGAATATTTTGTGTACTTCCCCAATTTACGCCCTTTGCATGTGTATATCTTCTCTAGTGTACCCTTAGGAAGCTCTATAGAAATTTGTTGCAAGATCTTCAAAGCACCATGATGCAAGTTACCTAATTTCGCATGCCACATCTCGCTAATGTCTTGGCTCTGCACCTTCTCTGCTTTAGTACTCAAAGCGGCACAATCTTCTACCTCCAATGTTTATATATCCTTCACTTGAAGTCCTATCTACTTCACCTATCTTTTGGCTATCTGACGAATGAATGAATTTCCCTTACTAAATATCACATCATGGCCTGTATCCTCCAACATGGCAATAGAAACCAAGTTCTTCTTCAAACCCAAAACATACATCACATCTTACAAAGTGAGGGGAGAACAAAACTCCCTCTGAAAGGTAATTGTACGGATGTCGGTTTCACTATACCTCCCATCATCACTGATGTTAATGTGCATATGGATATCCTTCTCCTCCAAGTTGCTAAAGAGATATTTATTTCCAGTGATATGGAATGAATCTCCACTATCCAGGTATGACACACTACCCATCATCGATGACACCATACAAGTGATGAGGGTAAAATCCAA
Organism: Pinus tabuliformis; assembly: GCA_031772625.1. Taxonomy (NCBI): domain Eukaryota; kingdom Viridiplantae; phylum Streptophyta; class Pinopsida; order Pinales; family Pinaceae; genus Pinus; species Pinus tabuliformis. Next base: position 291,374,566 of record CM062820.1, read on the forward strand.
TTCAAACTGTGAAGCAAGAGCTTCACCTACCTCTCCTCTTAAGGGATTATTACCGGCCTTCTTGTGAAAAAAATTTGTGGCAAAGTGTCTCAGCTCGTGATAGTGAAGAAAACTTGATTTTGAACATGTATTTATTCTTGCCACCCTGACATGAATCTGATTTGGAATGGGATGACTTCTCTTTCCCTTTATTTTCCTTACTAGCTAAGGCACAATTCTTCTCATCATCATTCTCTGATGAGGACATGTCTCTAGTGTTCCACCAAATCTCTTCCTGTACCAAGTCAGACCACAATCGCTCCCACTAAAGTAGCTTCTCCCTCCCATTACCTAACTCCTCATAATGATTCCAACTCTTGGGAAGTACTAGAAGTGCTAGACTCACTAGATCATCTTTTGTAATAATAATCCTGACACTTCCACGCTTATCATGACATAGGGTGAACTTGGTCAAATACTTCAGAATTGAGTCACCCTTCTCCATCTTGATCTTCTGAGCTTGTCCTTTAGTGCTAGCTTCCTATGGTCACTACTATTTTGAAACAAGTTCGTCAATGCATTCCACATTGAAAATGGGGTTTCTTTGCCATGGATATTTGAGACAATATGATCTTAAACTCCTTCTAGGATAATCCTTGTCACCTTTTCCACACACTTTCTTCGTTCAACCGAATCTTTAGCTTCAGATGATAGAAACATTATAATATCATGATATATGAATTCCTTCAACCCACAGCCTTCCAACATTGCCTCTAGAATGTCCTTCCAAGCTATTTAATTTGAGTTACCCTCCAGGGCACACTAGGGTCTCAAACTGTAGAATGACATCGTGCTGACTCTGAAGTATGAAACTATAAATTCGATTTCACCTACACAAGAAACTCGTATTCTCCTCTTCTATAATGTCTTCATCTCTAATACCATGTATATTTTTTACTTGTAGATTCAAATTTCTTATGTAATATGCTAAAACAAAAGACTTGAATCTACTCCACTCATCAACAAAAACAAAAGTTGATCAATGAAAACACTAAGTAGAAAAGGAAGAATATCAATCGCACATAACCCACATTTTTCTAGGGAAAGAAAATGCTTAAATCCCTGACTATCTATATTGCAGTAACCAGAATATCTAAGAAGAAAATACAATGCTTGTTCAACCTAAACAATTCCTATAGAAGTATAATCTATCTCTTTGCTTCAAATACTTGCTCAAGCCAATACCTAGCCAATTCTGCTACCTGCCAACACCCTACTTCCTTGCGTAATTCATAAGAGAATTAACCCATATTTAATTTGGAAAATCACTCACCACAAATGCACAATCCATCATAAGCCTTCTACTGATTGCATGCACCATCTGTACGACTCAAAAAATTATACAATTGATAGTACATTGTCTGTGAACTCTAATCTCAACTAGGTCTTCCTCTCAACTGACATGCATGAGTTATTTATGAGTGAATATTTAGTTAACTAGTGGAGAAGTGAAGCTCCACTAAATGTGCTCCCCATTACTAGACCTCATAATAGTTCATCAAACTTATTGAACTGGTTTAGCTTACTATAACTCAGTTAGACTGAGTTAATTAATTAAAACTCAGAAGAACTCAACCTGGACCCCTAAAATTTATGAATCACTCTACATGACTCTAGATAGAATTCCATCTCAAATTGACTGAGCCAACTAAGTCAGATTAACTTGGTAACTATTACAAGTTTCTATGAGGATTGAATTTTGATTTAATTCCTAATTTAATTCAAGGAAAAATTAAATTAGGATTTCTTGTTTCTATTTTTAACACCTCCCAGCATCAAGACAACAACCAGAACATACCCACTTTCATCTGTGTCCACTTCAAAGAGTTGTTACAAGTCTTGTAATGCTAGAATTGGTGCTTGACTTATCTTCTTCTGTAACTCCTCAAAATCCCTCTGCTAACCTTTTCCCCATTGGAAACTCTTACCACTTGTTGTTATAGCATGGAGTGGTGTTGCTACTACTGAAAATGAGGCTATGAATTTCCCTAGGTATTGTTCTTCCCCAATGAAACTCCTAACTTGAAAAAAATTAGTATGCATCAACCATTTCATGATGGCCTCCATCTTGGAATGATCTATCTTCAATTCTTCTCTACCGATCACATACCCCAAATACACCAAAGACTACTGTGCAAAAATCACACTTATTGAAATTTGCTAGTAGTTGCTTCTTCTTCGATGTGTCTAGCACATACACCAAATGTGAAATATGCTCCTCCCAGGCAGCACTATATACTGTTATATCATCCAAATAGACAATAACAAATGAATGTATACAAAGGCATAACAGATCATTCATTAACTTGATAAATGTAGTTGGTGCATTACATAAGCCAAATGGCATGACTAACTTCTGATATAAACCATGCCTCATTTTATTTCATTTCTCTTATTCTTATTTCCTTTCTCTTTTTCCCCTTTCCCATTCCCCTGAAGGTGGTCTTCCATGTATCTTCTTATTTGACTCAAACATGGTGATATCCATACTTCAAGTCAAACTTAGTGAAGTACTTTTCTTGATATAACTCATCTAGAAAATCATTTCTCTTGGGTAGGGGGTATCTATTATTGAGTGTGAATTTTTTCAATGCCCTGTAATATATACATGTCCGCCAAGTGCCATCCTTCTTCAGCACAATGATGGTGGATGACCCACATGGTGATGTACTTGATCGAATGACACCATGTTCCAATCGTTGTTACAACTTTTTCTTCACCTCACTTACTTCTATAATAGACTACTTATACAACCCAATATTTGGAAATGGGTAGCCTGGCAATATCTGGATCTCATGATCCACTTGTGTCTTAGGTGATAACCCTTTAGGCTCTCTAAACACATCCCTGTATGCCTATTACAACTACTACAATTGTTGTTTCAATTTCTCAATGCAACCATCAAGGGATGCCTTGCTTCTTATTGAATCCTCTTTAGACTGACTTTCTCTTAAAAACAATAAAACATACTTCTTGCTCCAACTGATCAATTTCTTGGCTTGGTTGGCACTTAGCACTGAAATTTTTTACTTCTCTTTGTGCACATTGATGATGAATGATTTTCAATCCTTCATGAGGTGATATTGGTTTGTTCTCCTCATGAATATTGTGTCATGCATGTACATGTATGGACTCCTAAACAAGACTCCACATACATCAAGAGGAACCACATATTGATCTACTTCATCAATAAAATCACCACTGATAGAAAATCTAATTTTACTTTGTTTTATTACCTTTAGCTTTGCATCATTATTCACCCACCCTAATGGATATGGGTTTGGATTATCACGAACTTACAACCCCAACTTCTTGACCAACTTTCTTGCAATGAGATTCACCTGTGACCTTGAGTGAAATAGAGCATCAATATTTATCCTCTTAACCTGTATCTTTATATGGAAGAGCTTGGCCATTTCTTTCTCTTCCTATTGCAGAAGGATATTCAGATTCACCTTCTTCTGTACTGATGTATAGACTATATTCCCATCCACATCCAAGATAATTTCAACTTGGTTTCTCAAATCAGTGGTCATTAGATTCCTCTTCTTGTTCTTCGGGTTTATCTATGGATGAAACTTCCAAAAAATTTCCTTTGTATGGCCATCAATGTTGCGATGATTGCTAGTATCATTTCATTAGTGTTCTATTGCCATCATATTTTTACCCTTCCCCATATTTTTCTTCTTCTTCCCCTCCTTATAAGCTTCATGTTTCTCCTTCTGCTTCGATCCACTTGATTGTGCTCTCTTCATCCCTATATTATCTAGGCATTGTGCCTATACATAGGCCTTGTCCATTGATTTGGGTTTGAATAACATCACTTGCACACGTAAATGGTGGTTTACACCCCCCAAATACTTGAGGAGTGCATCTGGGTTCTTTGGAGAGATACCCAACATTATGGCAATCTTCCGGAATTATGTGGTGTACTCTTGCATGCTTTGGCCTGAATTTTACCTAAACTAATGACATCAGATCCACTGATACTCCACATACCCGATGGGATAAAACTATGACTTAATGAGGGCTTTGAAGCCCTCTTACTTAGTCCCTGGAGGTTCTCCCTCCAACTTCATGGTTTATGTGTGCCTCTTCCACCAAGCCAGTGCATGGCCCTTTAATCTCCGTCGCACGAATGCGATCTTTTTCCCTTTCTTGATCTAATGGATGTTGAAATAAGATTCTAGTTGTTGCAACCAATGGTTCCTATTCAAAGAGTTGATATTACTCTGTTAAGGCTTGATATCGATTATTTCTTCCATTTCAAATAGGGATTGATTCACGACAACCAAATTGGGTTGATATTTCTCGATTATTTCTTCACCTAGTTCTTTGCATCTTCCTGCTATCCTGATCCCCCTTATGATTTAACTTCTCCATTCAAACTCCCATATTATCCAAATATGCCCATCTTATTTCTCAGGGCCTCAATTAGGAGGTTTACATTTTAGTTTATATCTGTGACTTTTTGTTCAAGCCATAAAACCCTCACCTCAACAGGATCACGAGGTTCGTTTACAAACTGCTTAGCATGATTAGGTTTTATGAATTTTGGGTTCGTCGATCTAGATCCCTGCAATATCCACAAAATACCAAAATAAACCCTCTCTAATACCAAATGATCTATAAACTACAATAGGTATTCTACTAAACAACTCGTCACAATAGTTCTGACAATATTATATTAAAAATCGAAAATTCTATACTATTACAGTTTTGTTAAACGTTAAGATCTGTAAACATAATTGTAATTAGTGCATGCATGTGAATATAAATTATGTAGAAAAGTACATAACAAAAAAATAGTTTCACATATGCACACATAAGACACGAGATATGTTTTCTTGAAAACCCTTTTAGGAGAATAATCGAGCTGGGACGTGAGACTACTTTTCTCTCTTTCTCAGTTTGGAGATATGGCTGCAGGTACAAAGAAGTAATTCCTATGGAACATGGGCTGCGATAGTGAATTGATTCTATTTGTGTGCTCTACCTCCTATCTCTCCTGTCTATCTCTCCTCAGCTATAGAACAAAATTCTCTCAAAATAATTGAATGCCTCTTCCTCCTAGTGGCTTGATTATAACATAACCTGATAGCCTATTAGTGGTTAAGTTTGACTACATCAAATCTTCACTATAGTTCAAAAATAGACTCTTCTAGAGCCTTTTAAATCAAAAACATGTGTCTATCCCCTTTTCAGTGAATAATGGTGGTTGGCATGACATCCTCTTGAAATTAGGTGTCAAAAGAGGAAGGTCAACTTTTGAGAAACATAACTTTTGCATATCGACTTTGATTGACATGATTCTTGCACTTTTGGAAATATATTTGTGTTTAGAATAGCATGATATGGTGTAGAACTAAATATACAATGTTTTACCCCCCAAAAATTTTCATTTGATGACTCAAAAATGCTCCAAGAAGGTTTTAGACTTTGTTTTTCCAAACTGGGTCTTGTCAATAAAAGTGGTCCTCTGAGTTGACTCCTCAAATTTTTTCCAATCCAAATGCATCAAGATGGATTAAAAATAATATAATGATCCAATCCATATCATCAACAAGAAAGAGGTTCCAGTGCAGTGCATTCGTACCTCGAAGACTGACCTCATTTCCATCCTTCCAAACTAGGTATGGAAAAGAAACAGAGTGACGTTTATAAGCTTGATCCATGAAGAAAATTCCCTCTGCATGCAAGATATTAATGACACTTTGTGAAAGAGTGTGATTAGCACTGAATCCCTAAATATAATCAATGCTAGGCAAGATTTTTTCCGCTTTACCAAATAACCACTATAGATTTGGCAATAGGCACATACATACCTTCCTGAGGTTGTTCCAGATCTGTGATTCCCTTTTGATATTTGAATATCCCCTTCTATACCATTTGATTAAGGACTTGTTGTTGAGATACTAATAAAAAATAATGTCTTGCTAGAACCATGATCTAAAAAATTCCCTCCATTAACTTTTGGTTAGGAGCGCCCATCTAAAAAAGTTTAAATTCGGTAAACCCCAAGCCCGAAAATCGTTATTAACAGTGATGAAGTCCAAATATGCAAGATGGAATTTGTATTTTCCCTCAGCCCCCAACCATAAGAAATGTGAAACAATGGTCTTAATATGATGGATGATCTTTGAGGGAATCATGAAGAGATGCATCAAATAGACTAATATTTGTTGCAGAACATCTTAAATGAGGATATATATTTTTCATAAGAGTACCATTGATGTGACCAAGAGGATCAACACTTATGGAATTTTTCAAGGAGCTAGTGTTGGTCCTCAGTCCTATGGTTATTAGGTTTAAGACTGAAACCTCAATATGTGAAAACCTCCTCAATATTCGACATAGAAACATCAAATAGACTGGGAATGTTGACAACCGCATCAGCATCACGAGATGAAAAAAATATATTAGAATTCTTACCATTGAGGCAATGTTATGAAACCAGCTCACAAAAAGATAGAAAAGAGAGATAAACACCTTAGAATTAGGCCTCTTCAAGGTGGAAACCTCCTTTACATTACATAAATGAACAATTCTTGAACCATTCAAATGACAAAACCTCCTTTCTATATATAGGAGTTTAAGGGGCCACAATATAACCAAGCTGACCTAACAATAATAATATATAGGCACAAAAATAACAATAAAGGGATTCTATGGGGCACAGTAATAACAATATAGGGACAATAGGGGCACAAAATTATTAATAAGGGATACAAATACAATAGTAATGGGGGAATCACTATTATTATAGGGACCTAACATGCCCCTCTCCTTCAAAAAAGTGTTGTCCTCAATGCTTGAGTAGTTCTGGATGGTTCTGTATAAAATTCTCATCCTCCCATGTGGAATCTTCAGCAGATAAGTTCTTCCACTTGATGAGATAGTCTGAAATGGATCGATTTCGTAGCTGTTGAGTTCTTTTTTCTGTGACTGCTTCCAGTTCCAATATAATTTTTCCTTCCTCGTCAAGTTCTATCAATATTGTTTGAACTAGGAGCTTGTCACCTATAACCTTCTTTAAACATGAAACATGGAAAACTGAGTGCACTTGAGAAGCTGCAGGAAGCTCCAATTTGTATGCCACTGTACCAATCTTTTGCAACACCTTGTACGGACCATAATACTTTGGTGATAATATATTATCCTTCTTAGTCTGCTTGAGGGACATTTATTTATATGGTTGTAGCCATAGGAATACGTAATCAACTACATCGAAACTTCTTTTGCTGCAATGTTGATCTACATGTTGTTTCATTCTATTCTATTCCAACACGAGGTTATCCTTTAAGAGTTGGAGAACTTGTTGTTGATGCTTGATGTGATGTTCCATTGCTTGAACCTTAGAATTTTCTCTTAAATATGATGTGATGGATGGTGGCTGATATCCATAAAGTTCCATAAATGGGGTCATTTTTGTCACAGTATGGAAGGAACTATTACACCACCATTTAGCTAGAGGCAACCATTTGGCCCATTGCGTCTGTTTATCAGATACAAATAAACCAAGATATCCTTCCAAACATTTGTTTACTATCTCAGTTTTCCCATCAGATTGAGGATGATAAGACGAGCTATGAGCTAACTGATTACCAAGACAAGAAAATAATTGTGTCCAAAAATTTCCTGTAAAAATGAGATCTCTGTGACTTAGAATAATCTTTGGGTTTCCAAGGAGCTTTTGAATTGTTTCCATAAATGAGTAGAAATTGTACTGGCTTTAAATGGATGTGATAATGCAAAAAAGTGTGCTATGAGCTAGAGGCAACCATTTGACCCATTGTGCCTTTTTATCAGATACAAAGCAACCAAGATATACATCCAAACATTTGTTTACTATCTCAGTTTGCCCATCAGATTGAGGATGATAAGATGAACTATGAGCTAACTGATTACCAAGACAAGAAAATAATTTTGTCTAAAAATCTCCTGTAAAAATGGGATCTTTGTCACTTAAAATAATCTTTGGGTTTCCATGGAGCTTTTGAATTGTTTCCATAAATGCAGTAGAAACTGTAGTGGCTTTAAATGGATGTGATAATGCACAAAAGTGTGCATACATGGTAATTGTATCAACTACCACTATGATGACACTCTTTCCCTCAGACTTGGGTAAACCTGTGATAAAATCCATTGAAACCACCTCCCAACGTTGGCTTGGAATGGATAAAGGTTGTAATAGACCTGGTGTCTTAATTGTTTCAACTTTATTTTGTTGGCAAACTAAACATTTCACCACAAAATTTTGAATAATTGATTTAAGGCCATCCCAAAAAAATTCCTTCTAAACCCTGTGGTAAGTTTTTAAAAATCCTTAGTGCCCTCGTAAGGGAGAAGTGTGCAATTCCAGATGAATCTTTTGTTTGAGTTGGGAATTCTTATAGATCTATAAGCGATCCTTGTACCATAACGAATCATTTTTCCAGCTAAATGTATCAGATGTACTAGAATCTTGCTGTAACTTTCGAATAAGTGCCCACACTTCTTCGTCATTCTTCCATTCCTCCCTTGCTTCATTTATCCAATCTGGTTGGATAATAGAAATGGCACACAACAATGCTTCCACATCCTCATCCTTTCTTGAGAGTGCATCTACCACAACATTTTTCTTCCCTCTTTTGTAGATGATTTCAAAGTCATAACCCGACATCTTTGTGACCCATTTTTCTTACTCTTCATAGAATAATTTTTTTTCTAAAAATTATTTAAGGCTATCATGATCCGTTTTTACCTTGAAGTGTCTTCCCGTTAGGTAGGGTCGCCATTTCTTAAGTGCATGTAGTATTGCCAACATTTCCTTCTCATAAATAGCTTTGTGTAAATAATTTCCCTTGATTGGACAACTTTCAAAAGCAATGGGTATTTCATATTGCATTAAAACAACACCAATTCCATTTCCTAAAGCATCACATTCCACAATAAATGTTTTAGTGAAGTCCGGTGTAGCTAAGACCGGTGCTTGGCACATTGCCTCTTTAATATGTTCGAAGGCCTTTGTTGCTTCTAGAGTCCATGGAAATGCATCTTTCTTCAATAATGTTGTTAGAGGTGCCACTATTTTCTCATAATTCTTAAAAAACTTGCGATAATACCCTCTCAGCCCAAGAAATCCTCGCAGATGCTTTATGGATGTGGGGATTTTCCATTTCTTAATGGCTTTAATTTTTCTAGGGTCTACCTTAACTCCTTCATGAGATACAATATGACCTAGATATTCCACCTCTTGTATTCCAAAGAAACATTTGGATCTTTTTGCTTATAATTGCTTCTCCTCCAATAGTTGTAGCACCCTGTCAACATGTTCAACATGATCCTTCCAAGACTTGTTGTAGATTAGTATATCATCAAAAAATACTAACACAAATTTTCTAAAGAAGGGTTTAAAAATGGAATTCATCAAACCTTGAAATGTAGAAGGTGCATTGCTGAGGCCAAAAGGCATGATCAAAAATTCATAGTGACCCTCATGGGTTCTAAATGTTGTTTTTGGAATGTCTTCAGTCCTCATTTTGATTTGATGATATCCTTAACAAGATCCAACTTGGTGAAGTAAACTGATCCATGAAATTCATCCAATAATTCATTAATGACATGAATGGGAAACTTATCTTTAATAGTGAGCTTGTTGAGCTCCCTATAATTTGGACACATGCGCCATGATCCATCCTTCTTGTGCACCAATACTACTGTAGTAGAGAAAGAACTTTGACTAGGTTGAATTATACTAGCCTTTAGCATTTCTGCAACCATACGTTCAATTTCAATCTTTTGGGCATAGGGATATCTGTACGGCCTGATGTCTGAAGGACCACTTCCTGGAGTCAAATGAATAGCATTATCATGATCATGAATAGGTGGGAGACCTTTGGTAGTCTCAAATACCTTGGAATGATTGTCGAATAATCTTTTGAGTTTTGGAGAAATAGATGATTTTAATGTCGACACATCTAGTGAACAGAATTGTGCAGTTACACTGCATTGTTCATTTTTTAGAAGCTTTGTCATACCGTTAGAGCTAATTATCTTTCCTAGTTTCCCTGCCATACCCCTTAATTCAACTTCCTTTCCTTCCACATAAAATTTCATGAAAAGTTCTTGAAAGTTAAAAGCTATTCTACCCAAGGATTGTAGCCATTGGACTCCTAGTACAACATCAACACCTCTGATTGGAATGGAAAGCATTGAGCTATTCAATACATATTCTCCCATGGATATCTTGATATTATGGCACTTTCCAGAGCAATTTATGGTTCCTCCACTTGCAACCATCACTTGACACTCTGGTGCTAGATATAAGAAGCAATTCAATTCTTTTGCTATCTTACAATGAATAAAATTGTGGGTACTTCCTGAATCAATCAACACTATTACCTTTTTCTTCTTGATGGTTTGAGGAGTGGTAATTCCATCCAATGCATTACAAGATATGGTCAGATTCATTTATTCTTTATCTAGGGTTTATTCTTGGAGTATATCCTCTTCTTTTCACCTTTCTTGTTCCTTTTCTTCCTCCTCTTCACAATCTATGTAGAAAATTTCTTCTCAGCACACTTGTGACCTTTAGTGTATTTGCTATCACAACTGTAACAAATTCCTTTTTCTCTTTTTTATTCCAATTGTTGTGGTGTCAACCTTATAGGTTGCGGAAGGCTAGGGGCAACAACACTTCCATCTTTATAGTTGTGAGTGGTAGGGTTCCTGGTTGCCATAATTTTTTTTTCCATTTTTCTTGCTAACTTGAATGCCTTCTACAATGAATAAGGTTCCCAAAGGCGAACCTCATGTTGAATATTATGCTTTAAAGTCCCTATGAACACATCAATCTTATGCTCCTCTGGAATATCTTTTACCCTTATGTTCAATTTTTGGAAATCCTCAATGTGCTCCGTCATTGAACCCTTTCGTTTGAGACTTATCAATTGGCTAAAAAAGATGTTTCTTTTGTATCCTCATAATGTGCTATCATTCTTTCGAAAAAATTGCCCAAGTGACAATTTTTTTACGATAGCAAAGCCATCGATACCATACAAACTGATTTGGTTCCAAATATAAAGTTGTAATACATATCTTTTGTCTGTTTTGGACATTATTGAGATTGGAAAATTGCTCCATCTGTAGTATCCATGCTGCGGGATCCTTGCCATCAAACTTCCTCATATCGATTTTTGGAATATGGTGGGTCTTCAATCCAACATTAGAGTCTATGAAATCATGATTAACATTTCTTTTGTTCTCATCATGAGTTTCCTTTACTACCCTTTCACCATTAGTGACTATTTATTGTAGCAACTTATTCAATTTTATCTTCAATTCTTCCATCTTATTGTCCATGCCATCAATCTTAGCATCCATGCCATTCATCTTAGCTTCAATGCCATCCATCTTAGCTTCCACGTCATTCATCTTAGCTTCTATGCCTTTCCTTAAACCATCCATCTTAGCTTCCATGCCATACATCTTAGTTTTGACATCTTTCTTTAAACCATCCATCTTAGATTCTATTACTTTTTGTGTGAGTGACATTTGTTGCACTTGGTCTCGTAATTTTGATATATCATGTTGCATTTATTCCCCTTCTTCATGATTCATGCTAGAGCTTTCAGGTTGCTTACTAGATGTTTGCATTTTCTTTCCTTAGGGCATCAATTACCAATAATAATTCTTTACTATGCCCTTTGAATTCCTTCAAACTAATTTTTCAAACCAAGCTTATGCAAAAATTAAAAGAAAGTACACACATTTTTCACTTTGTAGGAGCTTGATATTGAATCTGATGTATCTCTGTAATTTCAGATCATCAAGTTCTGAAATTGTGATCTGTAGTATCCCTTTGTGTCCTCTTTCCAATGCCACCAATCTAATCAAATTTAGATTCTCCAAGAAATAGTTATGGACAATCTCCCAAGATGACCTGATTATAGACCTTTTAGGAAGAGGGAACTTGTATGAAGTGCCACTTGTCACTGTTTTGACCTTCGGATCTAAAAAATATATATAGGAAACTATAGTCCATCCTCTTTCTGTAAATTCTTACAAAATTTCAATCAGATGCTCAAAAAAAAATTTATGACGATTTTCCCTAGGTCACCTGTTTGGAATGAAATTCAGAAGTTTGCAAAAAGGCCAACTTCCTTAGATCATATCTCCGCAAATGTAGCGTGAAAAGCTCTGAAATTCAGACTCGTGGTTCACAAGAATTTTGACCCAAATGGGTTTTTTTTAGCGTCTGAAACATCGCAGAAGAAAAGTCATAGCGCAAATTCCACGATGACCTATTTGGAGTAGCGAAACCCTATAATCCAAAGCTCTGATACCAAATGTCATGGAACCAACTCACAAAAAGATAGGAAAGAGAGATAAACACCTTAGAATTCAGCCTATTTGAGGGGGAAACCTCCTTTACATTACATAAATTAACAATTCTTGAATCATTCAAATGACAAGACCTCCTTTCTATATATAGGAGTGTAAGGGGTCACAATATAACCAAGCCGACCTAAAAATAATAATATAAAGGCACAAAAATAACAATAGAGGGATTCTATGGGGCACATTAATAACAATATGCAGACAATAGGGGCACAACAATATTAATAAGGGATACAACTACAATAGTAATGGGGGAATCACTAGTATTATAGGGACCTAACATAAGAATAAAGCCACACCAAATCTAGTGAAGATGGAATGTTGAACATCCCTTTTTGATCAATAATCCTGACCAAAAGTGAGGACATCATCTACAAAAAATGTGTGAGACAAAGACCCATCTAGATACTTGAATGCCTTGAACGAAACCACCCGTGCGAGCCTCTACAATTTTGTAGTGAAGACCATCTATGACAAGAATATAAATAAGAGGAGAGAGGGAGCACCCTTGATAAAGAGCTCCGCTAGTCCAGAATTTTTTTTGAAGATAGTCATTGACAAAAACTACATAATATACCAAAGTAACACATGCCATGATCCAAGAAACATCTTCCACAGAGAGGCTAATCTTTGTGAGAATCATTATTGGAAAGGACTAGTCCACATAGTCATACGAGTTGTGAATATCCAGTTTCATGACCAATGCATCTTATTTTTTGTTGTGTATAGTATGAAGGCATTCTTGCGCAATAGCAACAAGATCTTGAATCTATCACTTTGCGAGAAAACTAAAATGTTTTGAAGAAATGAAATTAGATAAAGTTTCCTTTAACTTGATGTAAATCATCTTATAAATGATTTTATATGAGATGTTTCAGAGAGAAATTGGGAGGAAGGTAGCAAAATCAGTTGGAGGGGAGGTCTTTGGAATGAGGGAAAAACTCGAGTTGAGTGCATAGGATACATGTCCAGAAATATGAGATTCTACTACCATATGCAGAAGATCATCCAAGATAATATCAAAAAAATGGGTGAACAGTTCAATAATACATATGTCAGGTCCAGGGAACTTGTCCTTTTTCATGGACTTAAGGATAACAGAAATTTCTCCCAAAGTTACTAGTCTTACCAACTTGAGAGGCAAAAGTGTCAGGCTGGCTACATATACCCAAAACTTCTTCGTTTGAAAGATTGGCATTCAAGTCCCCCACTAAAAATAAAGAGTCAATTTTTAGAAGCTCGCAATTTCCCAACCTAGTTTAAAATTCCTTCCTTCCCTGCTAAAGGGCATATATGCAGAGAAAATTAAGTCAACATGAGATACGCTTGACAATCCTAGACAAGAAAATTCCTTCAAAAAATTTAAATTGCTTTAAGTTCGCCTATCTAGGATAATAGATCGCCACCAATCCACCAGAAACACCATAAGCATCGAAAGTTGCAAGGCGTCACTTAGTACAAATAGATAAGAAATATAACCTTCCTTTATCCACAAAGGACATGGACTCCTGAACAAAAATAATGATAGGACTGATAGAGTGAATCAAATGTCTAATGGATAGTTTTTTAGAGGCATCTTCGATCCCTCTCATGTTAAGAGATAAAATGTTCATGACTCTAGAGCCTAAGCGGGCACGTATGCTCTAGGGTCTAATGTAGATTTAGAAGAGTTAATAGGGACATCCCTGAATCCACTATCCAAACCAAAAGATACAGTTTTAGCAATAGATTTACTTCAAAAATATCGACTTCCTCTACCACCCTGCCTGTGAGCAATGACATTCATAGTCGATCTTGGGTTATAGAAGGGACCATTGGGGAAGCTTCATCCTTATGAATAGTGAGGGGAGAGAGACCTAGAGAGGGGTTTCTCAATAAAAAATGATGTTTCTACAAATATAATTATTAGGGTAGGAGTCCTTTAGGGGAGCTTACAGGGTTGAAAGATCGAGGTTGTTCAAGGACGATGGGTTGGTGCTAGAGTCATCATCCGTAGCAAGGCCTAATTTAAGGAGGAAGACACCCTAGATACTAGGTTCAGTAGGGGGTGGAGGAAGGGGGGAGTCAAGTTTTCTCTAGGGGGCATGCAAGTTAGATTTTAAAGAGGCATTCATAATGAGATAAATATGGAGATTTTCTACGGGATAAATAAGCTTGTGTTCTGTTGAAGCCCCGAAAATTGGTTCTACAACAAGGGGGATACCCGCCCAGTCCAGACCTTGGTTGGCAGCTCCTTATCTGTTTGGTATAGCGGGTCCGACTGGGGATATGGGACCAGTTTCCAAATCTATGAGTGTGTGTGTGTAGAATTTGATGTTCCTGGTCTAACAGTTCCTAATTAAGATATTCTAATTCTAACATTAATCTAATTCTATGCTTTTGTAATCTAATAAGTAGCAACATGTAAGTCTATACTAACCCGGGATGAAATTCTTCTATTATGCGAGCTAAAAAGATTTCAAATAACAACTGGTAATAAAGATCATTTAGGTATTATAAGAATGGAAACCAATAAGGATGAACCACTTCGCATAAAAAAGTTAGACGAAATAGTTGTGAAAAACATATCGCATAATGAGCTATTCATACATTAAGCATAAATAAATAGCTATCACCGTTCAAAAGTGCCAAATGATAACTCAGGAATTCATGCAATAATACATAAACAACTAAAAACTGTATATCACTTTAACACATAAGCAGAAATGGTCAAGAGATAAAAGTACCATTTATGACTAGTCCTACTCATGAGCTTCAAGCGACAATGATTTATCTCTCCTTGCTCTAACATCCACTAAGAGTACAGAAGTGCAACATCAGTAGCAGATATCAAATGCAAACATCAACAAATCTTGTTCCATTCATTCATCAAAACCTCCTCGGAGGGTGAAAAAGTGCATGTTCTGAGGACAAGTTTTTGATAAATTTCTGGACCCTTCTCTAAATGCATGAGAAGGGTTTAAATACTACTAACTAAATCTAATAATAACTTATTTACAAAAATTCAGGATACGGTTTAAATGACCGTCCTTTTTCTAAGCAAAACTATTTCTAAAAATTAAATCTAATATCTAACTATTTCTGCATTTACTCCTTAATGTTGCAAGCATTCAGTATTTGCTTGGGTAGAGTCGGCTGACTGTCTTCCGCTTTTGGTTGAGTTAAGAAAATAGAATTGGCAAGAGCTGCCACCACCTTCCCAGCAAAATCGGTGATATACTGGAGAGTCATCCACTCACTCTGTGGCTTTACCATGTATGCCCAGTAATAATCCAAGTTCAACTTGGTTAACCCTTGAATCGCTTCTGCCTTTTCTTTAGCTTTCTGTTTCCATTTTAGTTTTATCATTGCTTTTTTGTAATTTTCGGGCTTACAGGTGACTGAGCAGTTAGAAGCTTTCCTTTTTGAGAAAGTTTTCTCAGTGAATTGCGTATCGGAAACTACCTCCGTTCCTTGATCCGGGCTCCTCTGATGCGTTTTTCGCCTTTTGTGCCTCTTTCTTTACCGGGTATAAAGCTAAAAATTTGTAAAAATGATGCTTTCGTGAGCTCTTGACTTTGAACATTAAACTGTCTGTCTTTGATATCAACATCGCTCAGTACCCATTTAACCATGGCTATAAATGAAATATCTGTAATGGATGGCTCAACACCATTCTGTGAATCTGCGGCTCTGTTGCATGCGGTACCTGTTTCTAAGGACGTCTTTTCTTCGTATTTAGACATTGGAGCTTCACCCCTTTTCCTCATAGCTTCTTGCACATTGGTTTGTGTAACTTCTGTTCCTCATTTCTACAGTTCACAAGTGAGGAGAGAGTAATGATAATAAATAATGATAGGAAAGCTTTAAATGTTATGGATATGCAAAAACACGCCACCTTACGTGAACTAGCTCCTCGAACAACACAAAACCATATTTTATTAACAACTGGCATATAAATAATTAATTATCATTAAAGCGCCTAACCAGTTCTTGGTTCATGGAAAAAAAATTTCTTGAATATTGAGCCAAGAAAATCTGCGATGGAATGTTTCTGCAATTTGCAGCACAATATCGCATTTCGCTGTATTGTATTTTGCAATTTTTTCATGTTGTGCTATTGCAAAGTTATTTGATCGCAACATCACAAAGATCGCAGATCGCAGTATCGCAAGATCGCGGATCGTAATATCGTTTAATCGTTATGTGTCTTTTATGCAATTTTGCGATATGCGATATCACATATCGGCGATTTTTAAGGTTTTCCAACGTGAGTGTTTATTAATGCATGCGATGCGATGGCATTCGCGTCGCAATCTCGCATTTTATCATTTTGACTCACAAGAAAATTCCCTATCATTCTTTGTGCGATGCGATATTTCTTAAGGAGTGACATATAAGCACTAATTAATTTTCTTTTTAATTTTTTGACTAAGGGTGCCCACTTATATAGTGTTATTGCTAATACTAAATAAGGAGGGGGGTTGTTGGTGGCCACAACAATTGGCGATTCACTTGGAAGAACCAGTTATCTCTGTTTTTCTATTGAATTTTCTAAACTTCCAAAACAGAAATTTTTTCAGAAAATTAAACTTTATTATGGAAAGATAAAGTACATTATGCTCTAACCTGTCAATGATATTTTGTTTCAACTATTTTCAACTTTGATTATTTGCTTCCTCAGGCTAGTCCTTGTATTTACATCAGTCATTACTTGGTCTTGTAAAGATAGAACAAAGTCTTCTCTGTAAATCGGTTTTAAATATGCTCATTTGTCGTAGGTAGAGTCTCTACTGCCAGCAGGCGTTTATAGCCTCGTCAGGGTTACCTGTTATCCAGCAATGATCCTGTATCCTACTTAAAGCAGCCTACAACTTTCAAATAAAAATCCATATCCACACTTATTGCTTTGATTTTCTTTTTTACCCTTAAAGAACAATGTCTTCGTTTGGTAGCCAAATTATGACACAGCCATTCACTTGATTTATAACTTTGCTGAACAAGCTGGCTCGTGATGAGACCCCTTGTCTTTTGATTGCAACAATCTTGAGTCATTGGCTTGTTGTGGTGTACAGTATTGGCAAAGTCAGCAAGTTATAATATCTGTGATTATGATAAGCCGGCTCATGATGGGACCTCTTATTCTTCATGATAAAGTGTATCCTTGGGTTGTTCCTCTGAAAGTTGGGATTTCCTTAGCAAGGAGGAAGTCATTGTTTCCTTAAGATAGCTCTGGACGACAATAATAGAGTTTTTGGAAACAATTGTTCTACAGAGAATCTTTATTTTGTTATTGATACCTTTCATTGTACTGAGATAAATTAATTTCTTCACTAAAGGTTGTTTTCATCAAACTTTATAAAGTTGAAACTAGTATCATATCTGGTCTAGAGTCTTTAACTGTATCTATCAATAATAAAGATCAGTTTTCCAAAAGATTTTCTATTTATAGAAGTGAAAAGTTCAAAATCTGAAAGAGAATTGGTGTCTTTTTTGTAAATGCCTAATGTAACCACTCACAACTGGTTTTATTATGAAAAAAAAAACAACTACTCTACAAAAATAGAAGAATAATCTTCTATGGAAAATATTTCTTGAGAATTTGTCCATTAACAGGCAAAGGATCTCTCTTACCTGCTAAATCCTGTAACACAAATGCTGATGGACCTATGACTTCTACAATTTGAAAAGGACCAAGCCACATTCTTTGAAATTTTGTATGTTTGCCTTTCTCTTCATGAGCTTTGTCCCATTTTAAAACTAAGTCTCCCATCTGAAAATATTTTCTGGTCATTATGTTCGAATCAAAAGAGGATTTTACTAGTGCTTGATGATGAGCATGGGTTTTCTTAGCCTGTTCTTGTTGTTCTTCTAATTTGATTATTTCCCTTTGTCTTAGCTATAAGGAGGAAGTTTGTACCTCATCAATGTATTGAACTAGAGACAAAGAGGGAATTGCTAAATGAGTCGGAAGAACCACTTCTTTCCCATAGACTAAATTAAAGAGAGAAGTGTCGTTAGAAGCTTTTTGCATTATTCGGTCTGCCCATAAAGCATATATCAAAGCCTTATGCCAATTCTTATGATTTTGGTCAACTGTTCTTTTGATAATCCTGATTAGGTTTTTATTTGTGGACTCAGCTAACCCATTGCCTTGCGGGTAATAATTGGCCGAATATTTAAGTTTGAATCCTCTTTTAAGTGCAAATTTAGTCATTACATTTCCAGAAAAGTATGATGCATCATCAAACATTAAATCGCAAGGCAATCCAAACCTAGTGATTATAAATTGATCTATGAACTCAATGATATTTTCAGCATTAGCCGTCTTGAGTGGAACTGCTTCTACCCACTTAGTAAAATAATATGTTGCTATAAGGATATATCTATGCTGCTTAGAAGAGTGAGGAATGATCTCACCTATTATGTCCAATCCCCACTGACTGAAAGGTTGCTCAATGTTAACCGGCTGTAGTGGCAAGGATGGCTTCTTTTGTCTTCCAGTAGTAGTTTGGTAGACTTGACATTTCCTCACGTAACTGTGCGAGTCTTTAAATAACGTGGGCCAGTAATAGCCTGCACGCAAGATTTTATGTGCAGTAGAATCTCCAGCATAGTGTCCACCTGCTGGCCCATCGTGGAGTTCCTGCAAAACTTTTTCAGCTTCAGATTTCTCAAGACACCTAAGAAGAACAGAATCATAATTTATTCTAAAAAGAATATCATTTATGAGCTGATATTGTTTGGCTTTCAACCTTAGAGCTCTTTTCTTAGTATGATCGAGGTATGAAGGAGCATACCAATTCTTAAGATAATAAATGATATCAGCGTATAATGACTCTGCATCGTTTAGGCTTACCTCGCACATTTGTACCTCTGCAGATGGAATTTCAGAAATTTGCGATGTTCCAGCCAGCATTTTGCAAAAGCCTTGACCTCTTACAATGTTTGCTGGTTTAATCTCAATGTCATATTCCTGTAAGGCAGTAACCCAATTGGCCCTTTTCTCACACACATCCTTCTGTACTAGAAGATTCCTTACCTCTGGAAACGATACTATAATTTTAGTATGGGTTTTGTGCCAAAAAGGTCTGAAGTATTTGATCGCTTTGAAGACGGCATAAGCCTGTTTCTCCATGTTTGAATAATTTAAATCAGCACCCTGTAAATTTGAGCTGAAAAAAGCAATTGGGGCTTCCGCTTTTTCTTGATTTACTTGAGTGAGTATCGAAGAATATGACTTATCTGAGGCAAATGTGTATAAAATAAAAGGCTCTGAAAAATTCGGAGTTGCTAAAGATGGAGCATTAATAATAGCTTGTTTGATCAGGTTGAATGCTTCGTGTTCATCTTGGCCCCATTTAAAATTTGAGTTCTTTTTAATCAAGGCTTGCAAAGGAGACACGATTCGTGAAAAATCTGGAACAAATCTCTTTACAAAGTTTATCTGACAAAGGAAATATTGCATGGCTTTTTTGTTGTGAGGTAGGGATATTTCAGAAATTTCTTTGATTCTGTCGGGATCAATGTGAATACCAGATTTTGACACTATGAATCCTAGAAGTTTCCCTTCACTTAATGCGAAAAAAGATTTTCTTGGATTGAGTGAAATTCTGTACCTTAAACAACGTTGGAAGATTTGTTTTAAATCTCTAAGATGGTCGCTTCACCTATTGGAATACACTGTTATATCATCCAAATAAATTACTACAGATTTATTGACTAAACCTTTGAATGTGATGTCCATGGCTCTATGAAATGTGGCACCAGCATTAATAAAACCAAATGGCATCTTTCGATATGCATATGTGCCCCATTTAGTTCTGAATGTGCTTTTCAATTGATCATCAGGATGTACCAACACTTGATTGTATCCTGAAAATCCATCCAAGAAAGACATTAATTCTGAGCTCGCCACTGCCTGAATATTTGTTCCATAGGTGGTAAAGGAAAATTATCCTTTTGACAGGCTTTGTTAAGGTTCCAAAAGTCAATGCAAATCCTAATATCTCCGTTTTTCTTTCTAACAGGTACCATATTGGAGACCCATTTAGAATGTCTTACGGGAAAGATTATTCTGGCTTTCAATAACTTATTGAGGTTTTTATCTGATTTTCTAAATTGGGATGGATCTTTCTCAACTTTTGTTGGACAGGTTTTTCGTTATCGATCATGGGAATAGTATGTTGGATGATGGAAGTGTCGTATGTTTCGAGTTCTTCATAATTCCAGGCAAAAACATTTTTATAGTGTCTCAAAAGACGAATATACGCTAATTTTTCTTCAGGGGCTAGGCCGAGACCTAGATTAATGTTTTGTGGTTTGGCATCGGTTCCTAAGTTTACTAATTCAGAGTTCAAAGTTGAACTTTCGAGTTTTGAATTGGTAAACCTTTTAAACCGATCTTTCAAATCATACAAGTCTTCTAACTTGACCACCGACTTAGGTATAGCATTGTCAGTGCTATCTTGTTGCAATTGTCGATCATGTTGGTCTTCATCAATTATTTGATTGGAGTAGGATCCTTCAGATGTGAGGAAATTTACGATATCATGATCATTGTTAAATACTCTCCAATTTGTGATGTTATCAGGAATAGATGGTCTAAAGATTAATTCTATTGAAAATCTATCTGGACTAAAATCTTCTGAAGGAATAAGCTTAGAAGCGACGTTAGCCAAAAGGTCTGCACTTGCATTCTGGAGTCTGGGAATTGAAAAAATATTAAATGCTATAAAATGCTCAGTCAGATCTTGAACTAAGGATTGATAATGTTTTAAATGACCTGATAAGCAATGTATAGTGTTACGTACCTATCTAACCACAATCTTAGAGTCTTCAAAAACTTGAAGGTACTTGACATCTAACCCGATTGCTTTATACAACCCTTGGATCAAAGCCTCATATTCTGCTGTATTGTTGGTGCAATAAAATTCGAGTCTGCACGTTAGCATAATTTTATCTCCTTCTGGACTAATTAGAACGCATCCTGCTCCTACTCCTTCGTTAGATTTAGAACCATCAAAAAATAATTTCCAAAACAAAGATTTATTTACAGGTTTATCTAAAAAATTGATACATTTTGAACTATTTGTTCGAGAAAAATTTTCGACTTGGGATAAAACAGAGTGTTCTAAAAAAGGCGATGTATGAGCATTAAAATTTCTGAGGAAAGAATCTACTGAGTAATTACCAAGAATGTTGTTGTTATACGCTACTGGTTCATTTTCCCCCTCTAGCTCTGTTACTATGTACTTCTGTTGTAGCTCTCATTCAACTTTTATTTGATTTGCTTTACCATTGTAGGGCAGCCACATGTGTGACTAGTCAGTTTCGAAGTATCCATGAAGTTTTTCTAACCAATCCCTGCTAAGAATTAAGCCATAAAATTCTGGAATATCAGCAACTAAAATGTCAATAACTTGACATACCTTTGGGTTGGATGACAGCCTTATGGTTACTTGATTTAGTTCACGAATCACTTCGACTTGAGATTGATCTAGCTGAACTATGCGCACAATGGATTTCTGTGGTTGAACATTTAACTTGGCACATATGGATTTTGGTAAAATATTCAATGAAGCACCAGAATCCACCAAACAATTGTGCACATTTTTATTGAAAATTTCATAAGTAAGGAGAAACGGGGGAGTATGAGATCTTGATCTTCCTCCAATTAGAGCGATGTCATTTGGGTCAATCTTATTGATCGCATTAGTTGGAGGTCTTCCCATGTTATGAGAATCTTGAGAAAGTACATAGGCAGGCAAAGGTGCAACTGGCACAGCATGTAATTCTTTCAAAATTATCTTCTGTTGATGCTTTAACTTGCTCAATTCGTAAAGGGTGATGTTGGCCCTAGTCTTTTTCATGTCTTCTATAATATTGTACTCCATTTCATCCAACACGATCAGTGTTTTAGATGGAGTTGATGCATTTGTTTGGACTGGGCTGGTTTGAGTCACTTTAGATGTCGTTTTCTTTGTTACGACTTTATCCTTTATTGGAGAGCTTGTGCTCTTTGGCTTAGGGGTAGTCTATGGAGGATTAAGCTGATTTTTAATTCCTGTGCTAACTGGGAATACTTCTTGATATTCTTCTTGTGGGAGGATGAAATCCCACATTCCTTGTAATTCTACAACTTCTTCTTCATCAGTCTGCCCTTTAGTGGCAATTTCCTCTTCCTCTTCTTCGGATTCAGCATTTGAAATAACATTGGGTGGCTTTGAATCCGTTGAATGGCCTCTTTTAAAAGATCTGTAGGCTTTTTTTGAACAAGTTTCTGCTACTTGCTTTTTGATGTCGACCATTTCTTTGGACACGGTCTTTAGAACGTTTTGCAATCCTTCCAAATCGAATGGATCTTTTGTTTGTTTCTTCTTGGAGTCTTCCTTGAAGGTGACTTTCTTGGATTTCCGTTCCTCTATTGCGGATTTCTTTTCCAGGGCTATTATATGTTTCTCTAATGATATTGCTTCTTTCATGTTTTTGGCTAAGGTTGTTTTATTAGCCCTATCCACGAAGATTGCTATGTTTGATGGTAGAGTGGTGATATACCATTCACTTCGTACTTCTTCGTTGGGCTGGGAAGCAGTAGGAATCTTGTTTAGAATTTTGTTGAAACGTAAATTGAAATCTTTGATAGGGTCTCCAGATTCGGCCATAAGGTTGGATAGGTCATTGATTAGCGTTTCCATAGACCTGTCATCACCAAACTTTGTCAGGAATTGCTCTCGGAAGATGTCCCAACTAGTGATGGATCCAGAGGGTAATGAGAAATACCATGACCCGGCTGTTCCTTACAGAGTATAAGGAAAACACCGAACAACAACATCTTCATTAGTAACCCCATTAAGATTAATGGATAGCATAAAGTTGTTTATGTGCTCTTCTGCTCGCATTCCTGCCTCAGGATTAAACTTAGGCAGCCATTTCTCAGGATGAGCGGTATTTGACTCAAGGGTGTAGGCATCAAGACTGCTCCAGGATTATTCCATGGAGATTGGGCCATTGCTGAACTACTAACAGAGGAAAGTGCAAAAGATGATCCCTGCGGTTGGGAAGATGAGGATATTACGATTGCAGATGATTGAAGAGGAGTTGTGGGGGTTCCAGTGGACGGATGGACGATGATCTGGAGTGGAGGAGTGGATGGTTGACTTCGCGGTGAAGAAGTTGAGATGGATGATGATGACGAGAGAGTGTCACTATCGGACTCTTTAGGTGATTTCATTGCTCTTTTCCTAGTGGGAAGAGGTAATTCGGTATGCTGAACGCCAAACTTTTCACTCTTTAATCTGGTGAGGGGATGAGCAGGGTTATATTGCGAAGTCACGCTGCCTTGAGATTTATCAGACCTTTGAGGAGAAATAGAAAATCACTGAAGTTTGTGAATCAGGTATTCGACTTAAGGAGGTTCAATAGTAGATTGTTCTGAAACGTCAGGGTTTGTAGCAGTGGTTGATACTCGAGCGACTTCTAACTCTGGATTTAAGTGTAATGGAGAAGTCGGGGGAGATGGTGAGGGTGATTTACTCTTAGAATGGTATTCCGATTTAAATTTACTTGCCATTCATAGTTGAGGCCCTCCTTCTAGCGCCAAATATGTTCAAACCCCGAAAATCGGGTCTACAACAAGGGGGATACCCACCCGGTCCGGACCTTGGTTGGCAGCTCCTTATCCGTTTGGTATAGCGGGTCCGACTGGGGATATGGGACCAGTTTCCCAATCTATGAGTGTGTGTGTGTAGAATTTGATGTTCCTGGTCTAACAGTTCCTAATTAAGATAGTCTAATTCTAACTTTAATCTAATTCTATGCTATTCTAATCTAATAAGCTGCAACATCTAAGTCTATACTAACCCGGGATGTAATTCTTCTATTATGCGATCTAAAAAGATTTCAAATAACAACTGGTAATAAAGATCATTCAGCTATTATAAGAAAGGAAATCAATAAGGATGAACCACTTCGCATAAAAAGTTAGACGAAACAGTTGTGAAAAACATATCGCATAATGAACTATTCATACATTAAGCATAAATAAATAGCTATCACCGTACAAAGGTGCCAAATGATAACTCAGGCATTCATGCAATAATACATATACAACTAAAAACTGTATATCACTTTAACACATAAGCAGAAATGGTCAAGAGATAAAAGTACCATTTATGACTAGTCCTACTCATGAGCTTCAAGCGACAATGATTTATCTCTCCTTGCTCTAACATTCACTAAGAGTACAGAAGTGCAACATCAGTAGCAGATATCAAATGCAAACATCAACAAATTTTGTTCCATTCATTCATCAAAACCTCCTTGGAGGGTGCAAAAGTGAATGTTCTGAGGACAAGTTTTTGATAAATTTCTGGACCCTTCTCTAAATCCATGAGAAGGGTTTAAATACTACTAACTAAATCTAATAATAACTTATTTACAAAAATTCAGGATACGGTTTAAATGACCATCCTTTTTTTAAGCAAAACTATTTCTAAAAATTAAATCTAATATCTAACTATTTCTGTATTTACTCCTTAATGTTGCAAGCATTCAGTATTTGCTTGGGTAGAGTCGGCTGACTGTTTTCCGCTTTTGGTTGAGTTAAGCAAACAGAATTGGCAAGAGCTGGCACCACCTTCCCAGCAAAATCGGTGATATACTGGAGAGTCATCCACTGACTCTGTGGCTTTACCATGTATGCCCAGTAATAATCCAAGTTCAACTTGGTTAACCCTTGAATCGCTTCTGCCTTTTCTTTAGCTTTCTGTTTCCATTTTATTTTTATCATTGCTTTCTTGTAATTTTCGGGCTTACAGGTGACTGAGCAGTTAGAAGCTTTCCTTCTTGAGCAAGTTTTCTCAGTGAATAGCGCATCAGAAACTGCCTCCGTTCCTTGATCTGGGCTTCTCTGATGCGTTTTTCGCCTTTTGCGCCTCTTTCTTTACTGGGTATAAAGCTCAAAATTTGTAAAAATGATGCTTTCGTGAGCTCTTGACTTTGAACATTAAACTGTCTGTCTCTGATATCAGCATCGCTCAGTACCCATTTAACCATGGCTGTAAATGAAAGATCTGTAATGGATGGCTCAGCAACATTCTGTGAATCTGCGGCTCTGTTGCATGTGGTACCTGTTTGTAAGGGCGTCTTTTCTCCATCTTTAGACATTGGAGCTTCACCCCTTTTCCTCATAGCTTCCTGCACATTGCTTTGTGTAACTTTTGTTCCTCGTTCCTGCAGTTCACAAGTGAGGAGAGAGTAATGATAATAAATAATAACAAGAAAGCTTTAAATGTTACGGATATGCAAAAACACGCCACCTTACGTGAACTGGCTCTTCGAACAACACAAAACCATATTTTATTAACAACTGGCATATAACTCATTAATTATCATTAAAGCGTGTAACCAGTTCTTGGTTCATGGAAAAACAATTTCTTGAATATTGAGCCAGGAAAATCTGCGATGGAATGTTTCTGCGACTTGCATCGCAATATCGCATTTCGTTGTATCACATTTCGCAATTTTTTCATGCTGTGCTATCGCAAGGTTATTTGATCGCAACATCGCAAAGATCGCAGATTGCAGTATCACAAGATCGCGGATCGCAATATCGTTTAATCGT
Source organism: Pinus tabuliformis (assembly GCA_031772625.1). Taxonomy (NCBI): domain Eukaryota; kingdom Viridiplantae; phylum Streptophyta; class Pinopsida; order Pinales; family Pinaceae; genus Pinus; species Pinus tabuliformis. The sequence continues at coordinate 291,400,589 of CM062820.1, forward strand.
TATGTGTACTTTATGAAATTTTCGGAGATGCGATATGCGATATCGCATATTGGTGATTTTTAAGGTTTTCCAACGTGAGTGTTTATTAATGCATGCAATCTGATGGAGTTCGCGTTGCAATCTCGCATTTTATCATTTTGACTCACAAGAAAATGCCCTATCATTCTTTGTGTGATGCGATATTTCTTAAGGAGTGACATATAAGCACTAATTGATTTTTTTAAATTTTTTGACTAAGGGTGCCCACTTATATAGTGTTGTTGCTAATACTAAATAAGGAAGGGGGTTGTTGGTGGCCACAACATGTTCCAACGGATTTTGCAAAGTATTTGAATTTTTAGGTGCAAGTCGACTAGAATTTGGTAGTGGATTCAAAGCTTCAAATGAAGGGGGCTCAAAAGAGGATAAAGGGGGAGAATCCGAGAAAATGTCGAAAGGATCATATGAGATAGGGAATTGAGAGATACATGGGCCATTAAATATCTTAGTATATACTGGCTTTTTCCACATATCCCAATGATGCCCCATATCCATGTTGGTACCATCCGATCGTAAATGTTGATTTTGGGGGCATCTAGCCATTAGATGTCTAGTATGGTGACAAATCACGCTCCGAAAAAGGATGCCCCAAAAATCAACCCATTATCAAACTCTAATCGATCCCCATTTAATATCAATGTTCGTTGGAAAGCCACTGGAATAGTTAACCTCCACAATTAACCACACTACCCACTTTTTCATGGTGCACAAGCTTTTGAGGTCAAGGTATACAAAATAACCTATAGCATTTCTAATCTCCCCTATGGCATGGTCAGTCCAAAATTCTAGTGACAAACCCATAAATTTTACCCACACAGAATGATTTTGCGAAGTCTCCTTTAGTGCGTTAAAAATCCACATACCACTAGGATAACTGTAGGAAGTTGCAATCACTCACCCAAGGAGAATTGAGGACTTGGTCTGCATCATTCTAATGTAGAAAGTGAATACAAAACCAACTATTGAGAAACACACTCACCTTCGAAGTATAATGTATAATAGGGCCCTAATGAACCTTGACCCACTCCTGCATTTTATGTTCATACATTTTTGCAAAATCCCACTTACCCACCAGCGCATGTTTATGAATACTTACAACATGATCCTAAAGCACATCATGGTGGAAACAAAGGAGTTTTGTTTCATAAGAGTGTTTAACTACCTTTTGCATGACCCTTAATAGATTTCTTGCCATGTTTTGCGCTCATAGATGGCCTACATTCCTCAGTATGTTAAATGGGTAGATATGTGGGGAGTTCTTCAAACAATTGTGATGTGTGTGAAGGGGGAGGTGGCCTAGCCTGACCAGAGGCAATTGTGTTGGCATAAGCCACCTCAGAAACCATGGTGGTACATATAAGAGCATCTAGGTTTGGGCTAGGGCATGTACCAACCATCACCACCACATAGTCAAATACACCAAATCAGGGTGTGGAAACTGATAGATTCTGAGGCAATGATGAGGAGAATAAATACGAACAAAACTTTAAAATATGGTAATAAAATATCCAAATCATATCCTCATCCAAAAGCATCTTAGAGAAATACCAACCACAAGATAACGTCCACAAAGGGAAAGGTGCGTAGAATAGAAAAAGGTAGACCTGCCCAAAAATTCATCGAAAAAATGGACGACACAGAGAGTACGTGAGCTAAAGGACACCAGCATATGTAAATGGATGCATGGAAGAGGAGACAAAAAGTAAGGAATGACTATCAGATATAAATGTGTAGCATCAGACAATACACTAAATCCTATCGATGCCACCTGAGGATATATAAAAAGTAGGAATTCATAAAAACACACCAACTGTGACTATTAATACAAAACTTCAAGGACAAAAAAGCAATCAAGAATATAAAATATAAATCCACCAAAGATAAAGGAGCTAGAAACACCATAGAGCATTGCACCAATCCTCTATAGAAAAGAAGACTAATAATTAACAACAAACTACACAAAGAGGAAAATCTCAACCCATGAAACTAACAACAACACAACACCAACACCCAGGTCATTCCACCAACAAAGACAATAGTTCCATTTAAAACTTTTGCATGGTCACTTAAAATATAAGAATTTGGAGAGTATATAATTCCTGTGAGCTATCACTAGTGGGTTTTTCTTACAAAGAACTCACTTCATCATCTAAAAATCAATAAAAAAATCCATGTATAACTCCCATCACATGTATATGATCCCAAGCATATAAACATAAATTACTTGTGTGAACTCCAAGAAACCATCATGAACAACAATAACAACACCAGACTCAATTAAAAACTCCAACAACTATATTCAATCTAAACTCATATGAAACCTCCAATCACATACCTACAAATCCAAATCACATAAAATTCTCTAACATTGCAAAAAATTTAGATACCACTGATTAAAACTAGACTATCGAGATCCAATGTTTCCAACCCAATACCAAATCAGATCGTCTTATGTTAACAAATTTATGACAGAGAGATATATTATTACTGATATTTACCACAGAGAGGAATAATAAAATAACCAACAAAAATACACATAAACATTATACACATAATATTTATCGAGGAAAGACCCAAATCCGAGGAAAAACCCAACCCAGTGAGATCTCATTAGCATTGGCAAAAACCTTGACCAATTTGTCCAAGTGAGCCTTCACCACTCACCTCCAAGCCTACATTACAATGAAGTATTCCTAGCCTTTTATAGGATGCATTACATGTAATACCACTGACCATAATACCATGGGTACACTATACCATGTGCCCAAAACCACTACAATTTAACTGGGTCAACCTTGATTCAAACCCCGAGTCAATTTTACCTAACAATTCCCCCCTTATATTTCACTTGGGGTTCCTTGGCTAAATTTAGCCAAAACATGCTAAGTGAGATAATCCCACTCGCTCCAGCCCACCCCATTCAAATTTTTTACCTAGGATTTGTTAACCCGACATCCCCCTATTTCCTAGGTCTATCTCAGACTTTACAGGTAATTACCTAAACGTACGCATGCCTTACCAGGTCTTACAACAGTATGCCCATTTACATGAAAATTAAAACCTTCACTCCATTATAATAATAAAAAAAATGTTTACCCTCATTTCTCTCTTTGTACATATGACACCAATGTCCATATAAAAACAACCCATCTACCGAATTACATGGGTCACTAGCACCTGTAACCGCTAGTTACCTAGGCATTCTTTTCATGTACCTGGTTCATCAATTAATTAATCCATGTGCACATATCCTCCTCATCCACTAAATCTCTCATGACCTAATAGTGTGCAGCTTTGCTTCACAATCTATGGCTTTTGATCCACATCTGCAAGAAAAACTTGATTATCTCTCTATCTACCAGGCCAATACAAACACTTGGCAAGAAAAAAAGTCCTTCTTAAGCCAAATTAGCTCTGATACCAATTGTTAGAATATTATATATTATAGACAAATGGAACACATTAAAATATTGCAGAAATATAAACATAGAAAATGCATACAACAAGAGAGACACATATATACGTGGTTCACCCAATTTGGGATACATCGATAGAGAAACAACCAGTCATTCCTTTTATATTATCCAACAAAATAAAGAGATACAACATACAGCAGATCCATTATAATTCCCTCTTCTCTCTCACACAATCTCCTTTCTCCTTCTTGCTCAGAATACACATCTACATAGTCGCAATAAAATTCCCGCATATATAGCGAGGGGCTACCTTCTAGGGAAAAAAAACCTAAATTAGATATAACTTCTACTGCCATTTTTCCGCCTAAAGAACGACCTAGATTGACTATGAAATTACAACATTTTACAACGATATTTTACATCTATTTTTAGCTTCTAGAGTGCTACCCCACCCTAGATCCCCTTCGTAGCGCGCAAAAATGGGTGGTGTTGGCCCCACATTACAAAATGGGGTCCAATGTGACGATACCTCCAAATAAAGAAGATAATCGTGCTCCACTCCCAACAATCTCCCACTTGGAGACCGATTATAGCAACTCCACCACTGATTTATTTTCTAGACAATGACGCCACTTTGGATCTATCTGTTTCTCATCTTTATCATCATACTTGAAGACCAATTGAAACTGAGCAGAGTCTCAATTTCTCCCTGGTTACAACTTTTTTTAACATATCTGCAGGATTATTTTGTCTTTGAGGTTTCTGCAAGTTTCATGATTATGTAGATTATCTTTCAGATACATCACATTAGGTTTCTTTTTCATCGATGTTTCGAACCATGCCACGCAGTCCATTAACGAAACCTAGCCTATGCTATCCAAACAAACCCATCCTATGTTGTCGAAAGTTTCCAAAAAAAACCAGCCTACACAGTCCAAACAAACCCAGCCCATGTTGTCCTCTTACACTCAACATACCATGCAGTCCAAACAAGGCTTCAACGAAACCTAGCTTGCGTTGTCCTCCAGCAAAGTTTCCACACTCCATCCCACGCTATCTGCTCCTGCAATTCGAAACCCAGCCCCCTCTCCCACGTTGTCTGCTCCCACATTCTGAAACCTAGCCCCCTCACAACCTGCACTATCATTAACAGTGCTCACTCAGCCGCCATCACCCACACAGCCACAAATTCAACACAGCAACCTCCATAATACCACACAGCTGTAACAACACAACAACCCCCACGATAACATGACCCTACCCCATCCCACGCAATCCCAACCAGCGCTGTCAGGCTCCAGCATTACGCTCCAACCCACGCCTCCTTTCCAACCTGCGTTGTCCCAACCTGCACACAAACACCAGAAACAAGACAACAATAGTAAACCTATGTCACATACCAATAATAATAATAAACCCAATAATAACAAAGACAATCTGGTCATAAATCTATCTAACCTCCAACTAAATGAACACATCCTAAACCTATTAAGAAAAGGATTAAATTTCTCCATCACACCACGCAAGATCCCTGTTGAAGACATTTTGTGAAATATTGAATATGGTATCAAAAACCTTCCTGACCACATAAAAGAAAAAATTAGACAAGACTGTTCCATGACCGTTACGAAAGCAAAACGACCCAAAAGCAATGTCAACAAACAAGAGTGTGCAGCTCTCAAAACCTTGAACTCCAACCCTGATATTGTAATGTTGAAAGTAGACAAAGGAGGAGCCACCGTTATCATGAACAAAAGTGACTACAAAGCAAAAATGCTAGATCATTTAAATAACAGTGGCTGCTGTAGAAAACTCAGGAAAAACCTAGTAAACAAGGTCTCCAAAAAAGTATGCAACCTAATCAAAACCAATAAGATACAGGACAACAAAAATCTCATAGTTAACAATCCATACACACCGAGAGTCTATGGAGCCCCAAAGGTTCACAAGGAAGAAATTCCTCTCAGACCAACAGTAAACACGACTAATGGACCTACATACCATCTAGCAAAACACCTAGCCAAGAAACTAAAACCGTTAGTGGGGAACACAAACTCTTTTGTCAAAGACTCAACCCAATTTATTGAAGAAATCAAGAACATCGAACTTGATCAAAATGACATTTTGGTTAGTTTTGATGCCACCTCACTATATGCTAATATCCCCATTAATGATGCCATGTAGGTCATCTGCAAACTGACAGGTCCAGACACATCAAAGCTCATAGAAATTTATCTAAGATCAACCTTTTTCAGCTTCATGGAAGATATTTATGAACAGACATGTGGAGTTTCCATGGGGTCACCTCTGTCCCCTGTCATTGACAATTTATTTATGGACAACTTTGAAAACAAAGCCCTTATGACTGCACCCCTAAAACCTAAATTATGGAAAAGATATGTGGATGACACATTCATCATATGGCCTCATGGAAGAGAAACCCTAGAAACCTTCAAACAACACCTAAATAGTTTATCCCCTTCCATAAAATTCACTATGGAAGTTGAGGTCAACAAAAGCCTCCCCTTCCTTGATATCCTCATCACTAGGAATGATGATGGCTCTATATCCCACCAGGTATATAGAAAAAAGACTCACACTGAACAATATTTACATGCCTCGTCACACCAGCACCCTACCCACAAACTATGAGTCCTCAACACATTAGCAACCAGAGCCCTTAGAATCTCCGATAAGGAACACCTAGAAAAGGAAATAGAAAACCTTATTAAAATTTTCCTAAAAAATGGATACAACAAACATCAAGCCATCAAAGCCATGAATAAGGTAAACACTCGACCTAAGAAAAATAAAAACTTTGATAATATAATAGGAAAAGTTAACCTCCCTTACATACTAGGAACTATAGACAAAATCTCGTGCATCCTGAAAAATAATGGAATTCTAACCACTTTCAAACCCTTAAACGCTATCCGTAATTGCCTTAATCCAGTCAAAGAAAAATTGATCCAAAATGCCATAAAGGGATCTACTTAATTACCTGCTCATGCGGCAAACCCTATGTAGGTGAGGCTGGGAGATCCTTTAACACAAGAATCCGAGAACACTCATCTGACATTAAAAACAATCAATCCAAATCCTCAGCTCTAGCTGAACATTCTAATAAAACTAAGCACCAAATTTGTATAGAAGATACTCGTATCTTAGCTAGAAGTGATCACTACTTCATAAGGAAATTCAAAGAAGCCATAGAAATTAGCAAACACCCTAATAACCTCAATAGAGACGACGGATGGACCATAAGCGAAAACTGGATTCCAATCCTATCATCTAAATCTACCCCTACCTAACTATAATCCTCCTCCAATTAACCTAGAACATACATAAAAGATCTAATCCATTATAATTAAATAACACACTACCTTAATAAAATAGAATTTAACAAAAATCATAGGAAATAAACATCAATTGAAAATATCTTAACTATAATAACTCCACAACCTAGGAAAATAGGTAATAAACCTTAACAAATAATCATGACATATAATTAAAATGAATATGATTAAAATTAATACAAATTCAAAATAAAAACAATTACAATAAAACATAAATAACCCTAATAAAATAATAATAATAATTCATTAAAACAAAAATTAAAAATTAAAATAAAACATAAGAAAATAATTAATGAAAACAAATAGAATAAGAAAAATGGATTAGCCATAATAAATAATTAAAATAAATATAATTAATAAATAAATAATAAATAAATTGAAATAAATGTAATTATAACAATTAAAATTAATAATTCATTAAAATAAATATAATTAAAATAATTATAAAATTGATTAAAAATTAATACAAATATAATTAATATAACCATAACCCTAATGAAAATAATAATTCAGTAATTGATTTAAAATCCTTAAATATCACAAAATATAATTAAATTAACAAAATATAATAAAACAATTATAATTATAATTAAAACAATAGAATAAATTAAAAAAAAAATTAAATTCTAATATCTGTCGGCTAAACATCTCATCTCTATATATTTGGAAAAAATGAGAAGACAGTTTCAATAATATTTCACATCATGAAGATGAACCATCATTGTTGGTTCGAAATTTCAATCAGAAAGTAACCTAATGTGATGTATCTAGAAGATAATCTACATAATATATGAAGGATTCTCGCTAGTGTGTATCATTTCCAGCTTCAATTGTCCATCTTATAACACTGATCATATGAAATGGTACTCGAGTTGTATATGTTCAGTCTTGGAATGAAATGAAGAGTTTTTTGCAAGATGTATGGCACTCTGACTCTCACTGTATAATCTGCCGAACTCCTGCTTCTTAGCCAATTAATCCATAAACCTTTGTAACCAAATCATTTTTTTACTAGCCTTTGTAGAAGCAACACACTCTACTTGTGTCATTGAGAGTGCAACAACACTTTGCAGTTTTGAAGCCCAACTGACAGATGTTCCACCTACAGTAAACACATACCCTATGGTGCTCCTCCTGTTATCTCTATCACTCACCATATTTGCATCAACATATCCCTGTAGAGGAATGTTTGAACCACCAAAGCATAATTTTTGATTTGCGGTACCTCCCGAATACCTAAGAATCCACTTCGCTGCCATCGAATGTTCTTTTCCTAGATTTTCCATGTACTGCTTACAACTCCCACTGCATGTGCAGTATCAGGCCTTGTGTAAACCATTACATACATTAGGCTTCCAATTGCTGATGCATATGAAACTTTAGACATATAAGTCATTTCCTCTTGAGTCTTGGGACACACCTCCTTACTTAGTTTGAAATGGCTAGCCAAATATATACTATCTTGTTTTTCATTCTGCATATTAAATATTTTCAACATCTTTTGTATGTACTCACTCTGAGACAATGTTAATTTTCGATTTTTCCTATCTCTAGTTATTCTCATACCAAGGATTTGTTTTGTAGCACCCAGATCCTTCATTGCAAATGAGTTTTCCCATATTCTTTTGAGCACATTTATTCCCAACATGTTAAAACCTGAAACAAGCATATCATCTACATACAATAAAAATATAATATCGTTGCCATCATTTTTTCTTTTGAGATAAACACAATGATCAGAGTGACATCTAATATAGCCTGATTCATACATAAGCCTATCAAATTTTAGATACCACTATCTTGGATCCTGTTTTAAGCCATACAAGCTCTTCTTTAACCTGCACACTAGTTTCGCCTTCCCTTTTACCTCATACCTTTATGGTTGTTGCATACATATCTCTTCCTCCAAATCCCTATGGAGAAAGGGTGTCCTTACATCTAACTGCTCAAGATGAAAATATTCAGCTACTACCAATCTTAAAATAGTTCTGATTGAAATCATTTTAACAACAAGAGAAAATATATCATCAAAGTCTACACCCCTTTCCTATGTAAACCCCTTCACCACAAGTCCAGATTTATACATTTTTTTATCTTTATCTTCTTCCTTCAACCTGTAAACCCATTTATTCTACAATTTTGTTTCACCTACAGGCATCCTGACTAATTCCGAAGTCTAGTTATGTACTAAGGAGTCTATCTTTTCTTTCATGGCTTGCTCCCACTTCTTCTTAGTTTCTATCTGCACTCCTTCTTCATAACATTCTCGTTCACCAGAACCTATCAACAATACCTAATATAATGAAGAAGAGTATCGTTCAAGGGTTCTACTTATCCCTGTAGATCTTCTAACACCACTTATAGGTGTTTGCGGTGCTCACTTTTGTTGTCCTTGTTGTTGTTGTTCTGGTTGTTGATTATTATGATTTTCAGGCACCTTCACTTTTTTTGTAATCTCATTAAGCACTGTGTATTCTCTGTTTTCTTTTCCTGCATCTGATCCTTATACAAAAACTTTTCATTGAATATAACATCTCCGCTCTTGATGATTTTGTGTTTTTCATAATTATAAAAGCTATAACCAAAATCATTAACACCATATCCAATAAAGGTACATTTCATTGATTTTGCCTCAAGCTTTGTTTTATTTTATTTCTTAACGTAGACAAAGGCTTTACAACCAAAAGTCTTTAAAAATTAGTAGTTTACCTTTTTACCTATCCATGCCTCTTCTCGAATACCACCATCCATGGAACTTGAAGGCTTTTTATTTATTAGATAAACAACAGTATCTACATCATCTACCCAAAATTGTAAAGGCAATCGTACATACAATCTTGTGCACCTTACACGTTCCATGATTATCATGTTCATCCTTTCTGACACACCATTTTGTTGTGGTGTTCTGGAACTGTCTTCTCTCTACGAATTCCATTCTCTTAAGAGTACCTATCAAACTCTTTCATGCAATATTCACCTCCATTGTCTAATATGAGACACTTCAATTTTTTTTCTGTCTCATTTTCAAAAAAAGCTTTCCATTTCTTGAATGTATCATATACATCAGATTTATTTCGAATACAATAAATCCAGGTTTTTCCTGTTGCATCATCAATAAAATTAACATAATAACGATAGCCACCAAGAGATGATACTTGAGCATGTCCTCGTACATCTGTATGCATAAGCTCTAATTTTTCACTCTTCTTTTCTTTCTCAATTCTAAAGAATCTAACTCGTTTTTGTTTTCCATAAACACAATTCTCAAAAAATTCCAAATCAACATGCTTCAAACCTAGCAACAAATTTCTTGAGTGAAAAATCTGCATGGCCTTCTCACTCATATGCCCGAGTCTATGATGCCACAATGCATTATCTACTCCTTTTAGAAAAACATACATTGATTAACAACACTGTCAACTGGAGGATTTCCACTCCAAACACAATCACTTCATCTTAAATCAAATGGTATAATTACTTACTTCCTTAACATCAAATGGTATAGTTATTTGGTTGACACTTCAGGAAAAGGTCTCTCTTTTCCTTAAATTCATAATGTATGGATAAAAACTAAATTTAATAAGTTGAGTTTTGTAAAGTTGTTATCAAAAGCAGTGTTATAGGTTTTGTATGTTTATTTTATCCATTTTCTAATAATTAGAAACTTGTAATTAGATTTATTTATTATTATTAATTATTAATTTTTCTAGTAAGAATTTACTTTTATTAAAAATAAGGGAATAGATTGAAAATACCTATTGTGTAGTTGCTTGATTGTCTCTTTGAATTGTTGGAAGCCCATCCTAAAATCCAATTCAGAAGAGGGCATGGAGCTTTATTTAACGAAAGGTTAAATAACCTCGACCAGGGTTTGACTGTTTTCACCTCCAATTCTCATTGTCCCAGGATTTCTGTGGAATGCTCTCACGTTCCTGCATCAGTTATTTTTTTGTATTCCTGATAAATCGTGTATTCCCTTAGATGCGCGACATAGTTATTTTTTTGTTTGGTTCTTTAATGGGCATCATCGTGTATTCTCCTAGATGCGCGACATAGTTATTTTCTTATTTGTTTCTTTAATGGGCATCCAAAAGAATTTGATGTAGTGTGGTATTTGCAGGCACACACAGATAAATGGAATTTCACGAAACCTAATATGAAGTGGAAAATTATAACCTTCGGATGCCCTCACTATCAAACCAGGCATGAATTTATATACGAACCTAATGTACCAAAACATTAGTAAAATTATGTATGGAATAAGCGAACAAGTTATGATTAGTTGACAGCTACCTTCTACGGTAAAGCCTCTCGTATTTTTAATGTTATAAAATTGATAACCGGGTAATCTTTTTTGTGGTGGAATTTGATTTTTCATAGGGTTGATATTTTTAATGTTATAAAACGCATGAGATGGTAATCATTAGGTTTTGGGTGGAGGAGATTGACTTTTCTATAGGTTTAGGTTTTTTTGTTTATCATTGGTTGGTTTATGGGGACGAAGTGCTTTATCGAAATTGATTAAACAGATCCACAACCACAAGTCAAAAATATCCTGGGGTGATAAGAAATTATAATTATTGATGGTTGAAAATTATTTGAGCCGAGAGCCGTAAAGCTCAATCATGTGGACCTGTAATAAAAAATGAGGCACTGTCACTGACAAGAATAAGGCCGTGTATTATATTGATTAAGATGCTGGCCAAATAGGAAAATGCAAAGTGCGAGCTACTATACAATGCTACAGATTATCAGGTTGGCCATAGTTGCACTACAGCTCCTCTTTTGACGTTTCTCCATCGTGGGTGGGCATTCTTCAGGACATGAACTGGTACGGATCAATAATGCAAGCACAGCTAGAGAGCAACCTGGTATTATCTTTATTTCCTTGTGTTCTTAACCATTTGACAAAGAAAATTGAGCTGAGAATAGAACGGTCAAGATAGTAATCAGAGAACTTGTATTGACTGGCGTTTATTCTTAGTTGCTTAGTTGACCATATGCCACACATCCCAATGCTTTGAAATATTAGACAAACACTTAAATCAATATATAGCTATTTTCCTTTCAATAAACTTCTATCCATATTCATCAGTGTTATATTCTTCCTTTATGTTATGTCATTAGATCATTGTGTGTAAATGGATGTGAATTATCTCTTTATTACATGATTTTTACAAATTTTTGTAAACGCTTTTGAATTATTTTATCTTCTTCAATGGATTTCAAAATTTTAATACATCTAGTCATGGCATTAAAATCTTTAAATTTTTCAAAAAATTCATATTTGAGTTTCAAGAAATACAACCAAATCTCCATCTAAAACCATCGCTAAATGTCATGAAATAGAAGTGCTCTCCAAGAGACTCTGTTTTCATATATATACACAAATCACTATGCACCAACTCGAATCGTGTCTTTTCAATGTAAGATACACTTGTTAAAAGTTGTCCTTGTGTTGCTTTTCCCACACACATCTCTTTCCCGAGTGAACTCATTCACATATGGATGGTAGGAATTTAAAGATTTGCATCTCATGCAACAAATATAGCTTTCCAAAATACAAGGATCAAATCTCAAATTCCAAAGCCAAGACACATCTAGACTAGATAATTTATAGGAAAATAAGATTGATTGATAGGAAATTATCATTGTTGAAAAATGGATCATATTCTTGGTCTTTCAATTATATCAATTAGTCTTTCACTAAGAAATTTATCTAGGATTGTGCAAGTATAGTGATTGAAAATAACCCTATAATTATCATTGATAACTTGACCAATCTTCATAAGGTTATGTTTTAATCCTTGGACAAACATAATCGTTGGACCAAATAGATATCTATGCTTTCAACTTGTTTAGTGGGTAAAGAAATTTTACCTACAATATTATTGAGCCTAGAGGCTCACTCTAGAGCCTTGTATGAGGGCAACCTTATCTATACAATTCTATATGTATTTAATGTCAACTTGACACATGCACCTTTTAAAATAAGAATAAAAGAGTCATTAAATTAAAAAATAATGTCAACTATAATCAAAATAATAAAGACATATATGTGGTTATTTGCTTAGTTTTACCTTAAATATTATACTATAATTGTCTTTGCTTGATTGGTTATTAATATTACAACACAATCCATTAAAATAAAATATTTCTATGATCAGATGAAATAAGATCATTTGATATCAAAAAACAAAACAAAGAAAATTGATATTATTTATATTTTATAATATCAATTGGGTATGTAAATAAACCACTTTAATATCCATGATAAATAATTTATTTTAATATGAAGTTTAGAAAAAACATAAAGAGAATGAAAGTAAAGAGAAGAAGAAGAAGTGATTGAAAGTAATATTGAAATCTATTCGAACAGAAATAAAATCTTTAATGTCAACAATGTAATCCATAAATAATTAAAATATCTCAATTCTCATGTTAGCTAAAGTATTTCAATGTCAATAATAACAATAATAAGACATCTATATATTATAAATATCATTATTTTACATTTTGACCCATTTATTAAAGGTTAATTTGAATGGAGAAAATATTTATTGGAATTGTATGTTTAAGCTATTTCATTCCATGTATTTCAGGGATTTTGAAGAGGTTGTATCTATTTATACATTAAAAATGAAATTTAGAAAATAAATTATACACACACACAGAAATAGATTCACCTTACCCATCATCTATAAAGTCCCTAGAGGGATGCAATCTTTGGAGCTACATTTTTTTTTTAATGTTTGCACTATAAAAAAGGTTTGAACCATAGATATTTGATCCATCTTAGCTCTTGCCAGATCCATGTTTAAGAATGATCTATACTCGTAATCACCCAATTTAACTTTAGTATTACTAAAATTATCTAGGATTGCAAACATATTCCTTTTGGTCAAGTGATTACTACATCCATTATGTAGCAAACAGAGGTCTTTTTTACTCACTTACGAAACATGGAAAGTAATAAACATATATTCAAAAGTACTTTTACAGGTAAAACTGTATCTTTTTAAATAATAGTATTGAGCTTGGGGATTTTAATTCTTTTCTAATGACCTCTAACACTTCCCCTTAATCATTGAGGGCTCTACTATGGTGAATCCCATGATCTAAGCTTGAGTTTCCATATCTTTCTAAGTTGACTCTCTCTTAGTAAGTGGGATCTACTATATATTCACCTATGATTCTTTTTCCTTCCTCCACCTTTCCTTACGTATGCCTATGATTTCAACTCACTCTACAAGGAATCACCATCCCTATTCATTCCTATCTCATTTGATAGCACAAATACTATTAGTTCATCTATGGAAAGTTGTCATAGATTCCTTGATTCTTCACAGGCATCTAATACAACATCAAATTTGGATGGAAAACTCTTCGAAATTATTTTAACAAACTTATACTCTGTTGTTTCTTGCCCATATTTTCTTAACTCATTTACTACATTTGTCATTTGAGCATGAGTTGTTCAATAGAATCACAAGCATGCATCCTTCAATTCTCAAAATTCATCCTAATATTTTGCAACATTTTACTCTATTTGTGCCTTGATATGCAATATTGAAAGTTTCCCATGCTTTCTTGGAATAATATGCTACTTCAACTCTTAGAAAATTTGAGTGTTTGATATTTATTGAATAATCCATGGTGCCTTCAAATACTTTTGTTTATTTTCATTTAATTGATATTTTTGAGCACAAGTCATACCTTGTACAATTTCTTAGTATAGTTCTACAAATCCATTTACAACTAAACTGGAAGAATCCTAAGAAGGAATGGAATTTTCCATCTTTATTAACAAAATTTCAAATTTATACCTATCCAAATTGGTCCCTAAAGTTTTCTTGAACTATTAGGAAAACTCAAATTTTGTGTAGTTGTTAATATTTTTTGTTTGATGCTGAGATGATGGGAGGCATAAAAACTTTTATTAATAGGTATTGAAAGGTACTATAGGGAAGGGTTTGTCTTTTTCTATTTATCTATGTTATACTAGTGTGTTCCAATGTAGTACTCATACTAATATCATAGGGTTCTAACTCGGGAGGATCAACCGTACCCTTAAAGGTACTACTACATTTCCCTAGTACCTGAAAGTATCTTGCTAAGTTCTTCTTTCCATGTCACTATAACAATCAGGTGGTAATGTGGTTGACCTAATGGTTATTTTGTTATAAGAGTGGGTAATATAATTGCTCGTTTTATGATACTAGTGGGTGGTATAGGTTTATTTTCAATATACCTATAGGATTTTTGACATACTCGATGGTACGTGGAAGTGAAATAATTAAAAGTATTTCATAAATGTGGGCATCAATCAAGATTATATCAGATGAATAAGATTTGGTCTAAAACATATAATAGGCCATTGAAGAGATGCAAACAAAATTAGGGGACAAGCCTTAGGTTTCCTCTAGAACATTAAAATACTTTAATTCTAGAAATCAAGAGTAGGTAATAGCCCTAGGTGTTGAAGATATAACTTATGTCATAATAGAGGTGAATAAAGTTTCAACTATAGAAAATTGCTGAGGATAGATGTAGGCTAGTGAAAAACGAGGTAGACTAATTCAATAGAAGAGTCAATGTTATGAGAGAAATGGGTATGCCTTGTTTTTGGGACCATACTAACCGGTTAATTTATCTAGATGCATACAAATAATCTATGTTAAGGACTAGAGAAAATGAAAATAATTGTTCAAACATGGGGACATATTAAAGGGGCCAACTGTAGTAGATAAATTTATCGATGATTTTTGCATCGACTATGAGGTCAAAATAATTTTATCAACTACTACAACCTATGAGAAATATATATTTTTGGATATATCTTACAAAAATATGATATCATAGAGTTTGTAAAGTCAAAACAAATTGGGATTGGTTAGCTAATTTTTCCCCATAAATATTTATGATTCCAACAACAAATGCAATTTAAGAAATGGAGATGTGTACAAAGATGATTTGAAACATGTAAAATTATATCTACTTTCATTAGTTCATTCCCAAAATGTTGCATTTGAAACAAATATCCATTGTAATTTTTTTTATAAAAATTGAAGAAAGGGGTCTATATTCTGAGAGTGAAATTATATTTTCATATTTGTCAAAAATATTATTATAGTTTTTAATGAAAAGGTTCTTGTTTTAGCTATTGGCAGTGTGTAGTCCTATGTTACTATATTTATGTTGTAAGTTATGCATCATTGTTTCATCTATAGAATTGTTTGAAGTTATATGAGACATCCTATTGAGGATCAATTTCCATTACATATAGAAATGTTATGTTTTACATAGAGATTTATAGTAGAATCTATATTTTTATCATACATCTTATTAATTAATTAGATTATTGCATTATATTTCATATAATTAAAGTTTTTATCTTTTATCTAACCATTGGAATATTATTTTGGTGTGTTTTTGTTAGTGACAGTCATGGAAGTACTCATTGAATGTTATAAAATATGTTACAATCCATCCTCTATTCTTCTATAACTATAATAAATCATATTTAGTTGTCTTCCTTTGTTGGGAAGTATCCTATTGGTTAAGGATTTGAAATGAAATATCCTATAGTCCATCATACATGAGTTTAATTGAATCTAAACACCTCTTCTAAGAAGAAATTCTTGTTTCCATAGCATATTTTTTTGTCCAAGAATTATATCAAGGATACAACATCTTCAATTGAAACTATTGCAACATCAAATTTGGATTGAAATATCTTTGAAACCTTATTAGAAACCTTGTACTCTATTGTATCTTCACAATGTGTTCTTAACCTGTTTACTACATTCATCATTTCAATGATGAGTTGCTCAATAGAATCACAATTGTTATCCTTGAATTCTCAAAATTTCTCCTAAAAGTACACAACATTTTACTCCTTTTTTGCCTTGATCCCATGTTTTCTTCACATAATCTACTACTGCAATTTATAGAAAATTTGTGCATTATAATCCTTCGTGAATAAGCCATGGTTGTTTTAAATCTTTATTTTTACTTTCATTTAACCTATCTTTTTGAGCATTCATAGCCTGTATGTTTGGTTGATCTAGTTCTATGAACTCGTTTAGAAGGAACGAAATTTTCCATCTTTATCGGCCAAATTTGAAATTTTACCTACCATATTTGGTCCTTTAGGTTATCCTATACTATCAAGAGACATTATTTGTTGAATTGATATTTTTTATTCCTTTTAGTTGATATGATGGAATAAGTAAAGAATTTTATTGATATGGCTTGAAAGGTCCTATGTGGAAAGGTTTTTCTTGTCTTATATCTCTATGTTATATACTAATAGTTTCCAATGTAATACTCATACCAATATCCTAGGGTTCTAACTTGGGAGGATCAACCATATTGTTAATTGTACTACTAAATTTCCCTAGTACCTAAGAGTATCGTGCTAAATGTTGCTTTCCATGCCATTATAACAATTAGGTGTTCAAGTCGTTGAACTGTATCTATTTTTAGTATATAAGTGACTGATCAAAGGTTGGTTTTAGGATACTAGTGGGTGGTCTAGGGTCGTTTTCAATATGACTATAAGACTTTTGATATAGTTGATGATACATGGAAGTGGAATTCTATGAATAGTTAAGTCTAATACAGCACTACACAAAAGTGTACCAATTCAGACGAAACGTGTTTCTAACCAAGTGAAGCCATGTGTACATCCTACATATATTCTTCCAATAGAAATGTTACCCATTTGACGGTATAGCATTATGATTTTTTATGGACACCACAACATGTCTTTTGCCTAGAAACTTTTTAATAAATGCATAGGAATAAACTTTTCACCACACATTGAAGTGGAAATGCTTGTGTGGGATTCAGTCCCCAGCACATCTTAGGTTCAAATCTCATGGGAAGGGGTTGAGGATGGGAGCCGCCATTAGGGGAATTAAACTATCACAAGGGGTGTCCAAGCTCGATTGAGCTACACATAATCTTGGTGATAACATTTCATTGGAGGACAGGTCATTCTTCCATCCATGATTGGGTTACCCTAGCCTAGGCCCGCTCGTGAGGGTTTCACTCAACCAACCTCTAACACAGCACATGCGTTCATGACATAATAAAAAATATGTTTAATTTGACCACATATTTCAAAATACCTCTAAATATCACGTTATTTAACCCCTTATCAATACGAACCCAATATACCTTCCAAATTTAAAAAACCCCTACTTTCACTAAATATTGTAGGTTCCATTTTTTCGTTAACATTTTTTATACCCATTTATATTTTTTCAATAACTTTGAGTTTCATTTTTTATACGAGCCAATATTAAAACCATTTAACCCCTATTATTTGCTCAATATATTGTTTCATTTTTTCCTTAATATATATCCCCCAATACGAACCCACGTGGTATAGTATTGCTTCCCTAGTCAAACCTTCATGGATCCACTCTAATTCGAAAAATAATAATAATGAAGTTCAAACAAAATCTATTCGAGCAGCAAAAAATACATAAAATCAAATCCTTAAAGCATTCTACTCGCTTGGCTACTCTCTTAAACAGAAGTAGCTTACATTGTTAAATGGATCACTTCTCAATCTCCATTAGATTTTGTAGCCATTTATAACTTTACTTTCTAACACATTAGCTAAATTGTTAAATGCATCGTTTTTCAACCTCCGTTAGATTTTATAGCCATCCATAACTTAACTTTCTAACACCCTATCTAAAATACCACTTTGATGAAAAGAACACCATAAAAAACACATATTCACATCAATATTAGACTCCTAAACTTATCACCAAACCTCATTGTTATATAACTATAGTTTGCTTTAGGAAAACTCTAATAAAAATCTAGATACAATCCTTTAAAACATTATTAGCCGAGAATAAATATTTTAAACAAGTACATTCTTAAATAATAAAACAATCTGGACAACAGCTTTAAAACAGTCTTCCGCAACGAAATCGAATGATTGTAATATTCCAACATTCCTATAATCTCTAGGAAATTGAAATACAAAGCTTTTTGGGGTCGTACCGAACGTCGACCTCAAGGGCTGAAGCAGCGAGCTACTGCTGATGTTGGTTGGGAAAGTTCTTTCAAAAACTTTCGTCACAAACTGCACAGACAGCCATCAGAAAACTGCAAACAGGCAGCCGTTAGAAACGAGACTTTCTTTCACGAAGTCCGATTTGACAGCCGCTGAAACGGAAATTTATTTCACATTTCATACGGTGGGAAATTCGATTTCTTTCAACTCTCCTTATTCTTACCACACTTCTTATTTTGGATAAAGTTTTTCGTTTCCAATTTCTACTCTATTAAAAGCACATATGGTTGTCCCATTTCTTACTGCATTTCTTCGATTCATGCCTGGGAAAATTTTCCTCCTACTTTATTGGATTCTCAAGATCTTTGTACTTTGTTCATATCTAGTGATATTTCCTTTATACTTTATTTGATTGTGATGCTATGTTCTTTATACTTTATTAGATTGTCAAGAGATTTTCTTATGTATGTAGCCTCACATACTCGGATTTGAGTCTGCATGTTTGCATATCTCTGTATAGATTCTAGAGAGGGGGTTTCACACATGTTATAGATCATGAGAGAAGAGTGTATTTTTACATAGAATGTTTTTATGTTGCAACTAAAAACATTTTTGATACAATGCTATAAGTCTATATGATGAACCATGGAGGATGGTTGTCAAGCGGATGTATCTTCATTTCTTCATTAATTAAATTTGTTTGGATTTTGTAGGAGTAATTTTATAAATTATTTTTTCAATATTTTTATTGGAAAAGGTATAAAAAAAAAAAAATCGTAGATAGCATTTATTCTTTATTTTTTTAACTTTATTTTTTTTTATAAATTATTAAATTATTACATTTTATATTTTATTTCTTTACTAAGAAAGATGTATGTAATTGGACTTTTGAAGTCATCATGGATTGGATATATGAATTAATGAAAAATAATAATAATTTAATCATTATAATTCTTTTAAGTATTTGATAATTTATTAGATTTATTAATAATCTTGATTTGAAATTACATTTCCTAGATTATATATAAAAATAGATTTTAGTACTTTTATATAAAAAATTAATAAGACAAAGAATAATAATAAGTTTCATATCACAAACTAAACTGACCCTAAATAATAGCATATCATTGTTTTCATTTGAAAAGTTCATTGTTAAATTCAAATTCAATAATACTAAGAATGTATGACAGGAAAGGAATTTTGTATTACTACCATATCAAGATTTTTCTGATGGGCAATGTTTAGTTTCAACATTTTGGTCTCCATTAGTTATATGGATATAAATATATTAAAATGTAACCTATGAAGAATATATAGGTTTGTTGAAAATGAAGATAATAAAAGAAAATAATTTATGAACATATATACATGTTTGTTTGTTGTAATGTAAGTTTATAATATTATTGGTTTCTCTTAAGAAAAATAAGATTGAATGACGGCATGAACCCATGACACTTATTATTGATGGTTATGAAAATAAGTTTAATCAAAAACACTATTGTAATTGATTAGAGTGACAATATGGGTATTGTGGGTGTTTTACATAAAGTTGTAGGTGGTTGGATTGGTATTTTGTATATAAAAGTGTTTAATTAGTCTTATGGAGTCAATGGGTATTGTTATTTTTGGTTGTAATTAAAGAACTGCATTTTTTACTTGTGAGGCCTCCTTAACTAATTACAATATATTTTAAACAATCCTCAATGTTTTCAAGAAGGCTCCTAAGTATATTTTTGATAATCGTTTTCACTAAAATTTCTTCTCAATATGCTCGATGCTAATTGGTAATGTTCTTTACATGTGCCATAAAATTATCTACACAATTTGAATTCATGATATGGATGGTTTCAAAATTGTTTTTGAATGTTGGAAGTTTTTACTTTATCTATGCCTTGATATGTTGTGTCAATTTTATATTATGCATTCTTTGAATGATTATCTACTACAACATTAAGAAAATTGAACCTTCTCTCACTTGTTGGATAAGCGATAATGTGTCTAGATCTTTCTTTCTATTTTCAATAAAAACCTTTCTCTATGCATTTCTTGGTAATTGTAATGTTGCTTCATCTAGTACTGTGAACCCACTTACCACAATATGCCATGATTCCTCAGAACAAAGGAAACTTTTCATCTCTATTGACTAGAGGTCATAATTCATACTTGTTAGGAATGGGCCATATGACTATCATTGAATATCATTTGATGACATTGGTTCAGCCTTTGTCAATTTCAAAATGGGACTAATTAATCTTCTTATTTTGAATTGATTATAAAAATCCCCAATACTTTTTCATTTCACCATTTACTTTGTTTGCACATTTTTCTTCCTCTTACATGCAACCTTATTTTTCTTTTTTTGGTGAACCAACCACTCTTTTTTTGTATTAAAAGATGTTAATTTTACTTTTTTCAATAAAGAAACAATGTATAGATAATGCTTTAATAAATCCACATATTTTTAACAAGTTCACTTTTTCATTGTTCTCTATACATGGAAGGTTTCATACACTTTAACATGCCTTTCATAATTAAGATGTGCTTTTTTTTGGATTTTTTTCTAACAATTATTTTATAATTTAATTCAATCAATGTAGTATGAATACTATATAAACTATTTGAAATCATTCTGACCAAATTTTAATATCAAATTTCTTCTTTTATGTTGTAGATATACAAATGGTGTAAACAACTTGGACAGTTGCAATTTTTTTCTAAAATATATTCAATCTTTATTCAATTTGAAAAGGAATTAGGTCAGTTTAATATTAGGAGATTAGGTTCTCCAAAATTGGTTTACACTCTACTGATGGTGTAAGTGGCTTGTAAAACTATCACTCACTTCTAAAATATACTCAAACCCTAGTTAATCTAATTGGGTGATGGATTCTCTAGATCCGGTCCATTATGGCTTCCTTTCAGCCAATTTCCTTCCACTACAAAAATCCTAATTCTCTCTCAATCGAACCTTATGTCTTAGTGAATCATTCACTCAATGCATAAGTAACTTTCTTCATAAAAATGAAATTATTTTACTCTCCTCTCTTTAAAAATAACTTGAAATAACACAACAAAATTAAAGAGCAATAAAACAATATGATAATAATCTAATAAAATGATGAATCTAGAAAATAATTAACTTTGAAAATAATACTTTATAGAATAATAAAAAACATATTTATACATATAACTTATTTTAGAAAACTTAATATAACTCTTTTGAATAATCAATTTATGTTATATCCTTTAATGGAAACAACTTCAGTAATGGATAGACTATCTTAATTTATACTTGATAGAATTGAGTGATAGAAGCTAATTAGAAAAAAGAAAAAAGAAAAAAGAAAAAAAATCATAATTATATTGTGAATATTTTTTTTAAACACTTCTATAATATTTAGACTTGTATAATTAATAAAAAAATTGAAATTACAACTTTTAATATTTATAATATAAATTTTCTAAACTTATTTTTCCTACTCTTTTACTATTTATCCAAAGTTATTGAAATTTTTTTTTGAAGATAACTATAAAATTATATATATTTTTAAGACAACTATAAATTATATATTATCTTTAAATATAAACTATATATTATTTTTAAAATAATAATTTTTTTGAATAATGCTATATTGGTTTTATTTTTTAAAAATTTAATTTTGTATATTATTTTTAAATATAAATTATATATTATTTTAGAATTATTTTTTTTAAATATTGTTATATGGAATTTTATTTTTGAACAATTTACATACATCTTTATTTACATCTATCCTTATTTTTTATTTTTTATAAGTAATTTTTTCTTATTATGGATAATATTTCTTTTATTCTTAAGATGAGCTATTTTCATCCCACTATAATTTTCATACTAATAAATATTTTTAAAAATCCACTTCCACCTCTAGCGTTCAGGTTCAATGTAACGTCCAAACCTTATTCCAATAACCGCTGAATAATTTGTTCTGGGCTCCATGACCATTATGCATAAAAGTGCAATCCCCACTCTCATAAATAATAAGAATATTACATACATAATATGTATTTTTGGTTCAATCTCCATTATGGTTAATTTGATGTTAATTTTACTGTTTTCCACATTATATTGTTTTATTTTTTCCCTATCAAAATATTCAGTTTATATTATCATAATGAAAATAAGAATATTAGGAGTTTCATCATTTCATTTTATCTTATTCTCACTAAGACTTAAATTTAACAATTCACATCTTATTTTTGGAGGGTTGCGAAGTCATATTAGCTAAAAATTTGACAAAATAAGCAAACAACATGTGAAAGGCATATCATGGTGGTTAACGTGGATGGTGCATGTTTTCCACATTTAGCTCACCTTTTTTCTCATGCATATGGTAGTCAATGTGCTCTAGGCAGGCATAGAGCTCTTGCAAGTGTTCATTTGTTTGTCGCTTGCTTCTACGAACATTCTCCAATTGTTCCAGAATTTTAGATTAGAAAAATTGAATGTCATTCTAGTACACCACCATTTCATTTCGATCCTCATACCTATTATCATGAAGGATATCCAAGTTGGCTTGGATCCCTTCTAATTGAGTATAAATCGATTCCATGGAGGGGGTCTGAACCACACAAACATGAGAAGGAATGGAGTTTCGTGCTATCTCCTCTTCTCTTTCGAGACTCGCTCAACATTCCTAACTAGAGGATGAGGCTCCACCCACACAAGAAACTAGATGAGCATGGTGTCCTCCCCCTCTGTCGAGTATTCTTCTCTAATGCGACATGCTTGCATCCAAAGGGAATTACTTAGACATAACAAGACGCCAAACCAACTGAGCCATCGAATCTCCACTACACAACAATATCCAAATTTCACACCAAAAGACAACATAATGGGAGGGAGCCAAATTTCCTACGACAATGCACTAGGACCAAACTCCCTCGAGCCCCCGGTGCTAGAACAGTGAATCAACTCTAAGAGTGGAAGTGGACCCCTAGAATTAACATTGCATAGCCAACAGAATAGCATTGTGTCCCTCTCAAACCACTGGAATCCAACCCAACTAGACGACATGACCTCATGAACCATGAAGATAGACTCCTTGTTGCACTCGAGAAACCACCCAATCTCGAACCCGAGATAGAAAAAGGGCACCATGGCTAAAGGGAGGGCATAATTGACCCTAGATTTGCATAGGAAGGACCAAATTAATCCTCCCAAGGGCCCAAAGCACTTGGCCAAGAATGAAGAAAACTCACTTCCTTAAGACCCCACACGCACATGAAACAACTTCCAACCATGTAGCCTCTGAGGAAAAATAAATTGAACAAGCAATGCCACCTTTTCATAAGAAAAATAGCCACAACCAGACTACCAGAAATAGAATTAAAGACCACCAAAAAATACTAGCATGGGAGGAAGCACATTACCACACTCGCAGACCCAATTGACACCATTGTCTCTGTAAGAACGAGATTGGCAAAAAGAGGAGCAACAACCTGAAATAAATCCAACCACCCAGTAAATAAAAATTTCCAGGCACAGAGTGTCTTGGGTCCCAAACGAATGTTTGAACATAATACCATACACAGGGGTCAACTTCGTTAATTAATTCCTCACCTCCCTGGCCTTTCAACTTTCACTACAGACTTGAACAACAAGTGTAACCATCATCAGCATGCACAACATTCATTCTCACCACCCACCACAGCCTAACACCAACATTCCTCAACTAGAGCATATTGCTTAACAAAACATTCTCCACAAACATCCTTTGTTGGGCTCAGTTCCCAACACCTACACAC
Source organism: Pinus tabuliformis (assembly GCA_031772625.1). Classification (NCBI taxonomy): domain Eukaryota; kingdom Viridiplantae; phylum Streptophyta; class Pinopsida; order Pinales; family Pinaceae; genus Pinus; species Pinus tabuliformis. Next base: position 291,425,224 of record CM062820.1, read on the forward strand.
AACAACCAGTTCATGGGTTACAGGTTGCTGGGGGTTGGGATCCCAAGGCCACCTGATGCAAGGAATAGTCACCCCCATTGGGGGAATCTTATTCACTTGTTATTTAAATTTATATAGATATATATATATATATATATATATATATATATATATATATATATATATATATATATATATATATTTTACATCAACATTTATATAGAAACTTTTTATTAATAAGGATTTAATTTAATTTTAGATATTTATAGATTTCTTATCTATATTTAATTGGTTTTCTTGTTACATAAATATGTTATAATTTATAATTAATATATTAAATATTTTTATTATTTTTTCCCCTATGAAAAATTGTAATTTCATTAATGAAGAGAAATTACATTTTTTAGATGCATATGCATATTCGGATCATATCTATGACATGACTATCATCATCAAAAGAACCAAAGTTCAAAAAATATTGTTACCTTGATCCACACAAGGAGGTAACAATATCCAATATATATTGAGAGATAATCACAAAATATATAAGAAATGAATTGTCAAACAAGTGATAAATATATACAAAAGTAAAAAACCATATGCCCTATAAATTTATGCAAAAGATGTCCATAAAAGGCCAATGGTAGTACTGATACTGTGCTCCATCAAGCAATTTCTAGATCATCCAGGTGCCCGGCTCTTAGAGCGCAACTTCTTTGGAAAGGCAGTCAGCAGCTGCGTTCACACCCTGTAAATGTGTTTGCAAGTAAAAGAGTCAAAATAAGAAATCAATCTCGGAGTCTCTTCCAGAATATGACATAGTGAGTAAGTAGAGCATCTAGTGGTTCTATTCAACCAGTCACAAACAATTTTAGAATCCCTAAATAATTGTAAGTCTCTACAATTTTTCTCCAAAGCAAATTGAATAAGGTATTTTGTTGCTCATAACTCTGCGAAATTATTTGTGCCTCTTCTAAATCCCAAGAGCATGTTGTATGAATGATGAGGAGAGATATGTAAAATGTCCCTCCCCCATAGCCATTCTCCTATGCAGCCCTGTTGAAATACGCCCAAGGCATGATGTGGTCAATATGCTCAAGAATGATACTTCTGGGCCTTGGGGGAGGAGGGTCGGTCGGGATAAGAGCAAAATCGGTCAACGCCTTGGTCACAATGATAGGCGAGTGAGGAGGTGAGTTCAGGAATATAAGGTTATTGCAGGCGATCCAGATGGCCCAACAAATCAGTGAGGGAAGATTACGCATCTTTGGGGAGGAGACAGAGGTATACCAAATATTCCAGGCCTCAATGATAGATACGACAGTACAGTTGCAAGGGGGGGGAGACAACATAAATAACCAATACCCACATCCTATGGGCTTCCTTGCAATCAAGGAACAAGTGATTAATAAATTCATTTTCACATTTGCAAAGGTAGCACTAGTGTGGTCTATAATGTGCGCGCTTAAGGAGATTATCACCAGTAGGGATCTTATTTTTTAGGATACAGCACATGAGCAGCTTAGTCCTAGGGGGTGCCTTCAGCTTCCAGAGATGTTTCCACCATGCTTCTATGGTTTGTGATTTCCTCACATCATACAACACCAAATATCCATCTTTAGGGGAAAATCTACCTGATTTTGAGAGGGCCCAAATGACCTTGTCTTCTCCATCAATTATGTAGATATGAGCTTCAGAAAGGGCTTGAGTATAGTCCTCCCAGAGCTGGTTCCATTGAGGAGATATGTTTAATTGAAGAGCCGTTTTGCAGACCTAATGTAGAAATGTGGAGTTTTCTCCATCAGCTATATGAGCTATGTGTGTAACATTATGTTCCTATACATGCTTTAGGAGATCTAATGGCAGTCTGTGAGTGTTTCCACACCTTATCCGCGGGTCAATTCCAACTCTCACCTTGTGTCCCAAGAGGATTCTCCAAGTGAGTCCTACCCTGATAGGATCCAATGCCTTGATTACTGCCTTCCAAATAATCGAAATCCCAGTAGTGCTTATAATAGGTCTCCTGATCCAATCCAAGATCTACAACGGGGTGATGTATTTTGATTTTGTCACTCTTAACCAAAGGATGTTAGCTGTGATCAGATGCCACCGGAGCTTTGCAGCCATCGTCAAGGAGAAATCATCAAGTTTTTTTTAACCCCTATCCCCCCCACTTTTTAGGTAGATTGAGGGCATCCCATTTGACCCATGTAGATATCTTGCCCAACTGGCTTCCCTTCCATAAATATTAGTAGCGAAGGGCTTGTATCTTGGTAAGAATACCTCTAGGAATCCAAGGTAGGGAAATCCAATAAACAGGTGTGGCTTCCAGTACACTCTTAATGAGAGTGAGACGGCCAGCACGAGAAAGATATTTGAGGCACTAGATGTTGAGTCTTTTCTCCATCTTAGCTATAAGCCAAGTCCAGTCTACTATCTTGTAGCTCGAGGGCTTTAACTTATACCCCAAATATTTCAAGCCTTCCATAAGACCCAGCTGAGTGAACCAGAAGCAATGAAGTACAAATTGTATTTCATGCCGAGTGCATGCTACTGCTGTCAACATTGATTTATTATCATTTATCAACATACCAGTAGTCGTCAGAAGTAAGGAAAATGTCGCTCTGATATTGGTCAAATCACCAATGCTTCGATTAAGAAATATCAAGACATCATCCACAAAAAGTAGATGTGTGAGCATGCAATCATCTATTATCTTAAAACCCTATAGCTTGCCTCTTTTGTGTTCATCCTTTATAGTCCTACTGAGCCCCTCCATGACAAGGAGGAAAGGTAATGGTGAAACTAGACAGCCCTGCCTTAATCCTCTTTCTAGAAAAAAAGGGGATTCACTTCCATTGACCAGGATGCTAAATGGAATGCTAGTGATATAACTCATGATCCATTTGATGTAAATGAAGGGAAACCCTAGATGGGTTAAAAGCATTCTAATGTATAGCCAATTTACTTTGTCAAAAACCTTAGATAAATCTACTTTCAGGATCATACCTTTGCATTTCCTGGTGTGTAGAGTGTGTAACACTTCCTGTGTAGTGCCCAAAGCTTCATGAATATGTCTGTCTTAGAGGATGGAAAATTGTTCTGGGGAGATGCGGTTGGAAAGAATGGGCCGCATCCAATTGCAAATGATTTTAGCAATAATCTTGTATATGCAGTTGCATAGAGAGATAGGGTGATACTCATCAAAGGAGGTTGGATTATTATATTTAGGAATAAGTGCAATGAAGGTAGAGGTGATGGATGCCACAATATGTCCATTGATTTTGGAGTCCTCAATAACATGCAGCAGATCTGCACCAATGATGTCAAAAAAAAGCCAGGTAGAACTCAATAGTCTAACCATCAGATCCAGGGATTTTGTCTTTTCTAAACCATTTTAATGTGGCCTACAGCTCTTCCAGGGTAACCTCTTTTATCAGTTCTCTTCCCTCTTCTTGCTCCAAAAACCGTGGGAATTGTTGCGTAACTCTAATGATGTCAGCCAAATTTGCTTCCCAAGGGGCATTGTATGCTCTTTTGAAATGAGAGGTATCTAGAGAGGCTAGTTGTGGAAAAATGTTTGCAACTTGTCCCTCTTCATTCTGTAGCTGCCAAATAGTATTTATCATCTTCCTACCATTGGTGAACTTATGATAGAATTTAGTATCAGCATCCCATCCTCCAACCAAATTGCCATGCTTCTCAGCCGCCAGACTTCTTCACGGTCTTTAAGGATTTTCCCTCTAGTAGTGTATAGGGATGTAATACTCTCCTTATGTTCAGATGTAATGTACAATCCACCCTGTACATTTTCAAATTCAGATAGCTCAGATTCAATTTGTCTCAGAGAGAGATCATCCTAAGTCCAATTATTGTGTGCCCATTGCTTGGACATTTTCTTCAGCATTGTAAGGTTGTGTGTAAAGCCATTAGTGAAATTTCCCCCTGCCCTAGGTGCATTTTCTTTGCAGTAATCTATAACCATGCTGACATAAGAGGCTTCCCTTATCCAGGCTGAGCAAAATTTATATGGTCCCTTGGGCTTTGCTCTGCCTCCTTAGATTTCCATGTAGATAGGGAGGTGGTCAGAGATCCCCCCTGATCTGACCCATTGTTTGATGTAGAACCCCAAATCAAGTATATTCTCTTTAACTAAGAATCGGTCTAGTCTACGCACTAGACCATTCTCCTTAGTCCGATTATTTCTCTAGGTGGCTTGAATCTTAGTTTTAGGGATGTCAATCAGATGATGATAATCCAGAATGGCAGAGAAGTAGTCAGAGAGAGAATCTCTCTATGCTCGATGGCCCCAGGACTCTAAGTGGCCAATGGATAAATTTAGATCACCTACAAGTATCAGATGATCAACAGAAAATAAATCCGAACCTAGGAGATATTCCCAAAAATCGGGGACCTGTTTTGACACGGCCCATATATGTTGTAGATTCTATATATCATGCCCAGGTTCGCAGAATGAATATCAGCTCCTATATGTCTGGCCCCTCCCCAGCAATCGAGCAATTTGATGGAACAGGAGTTGTATCCCAAGGTTATAACCCCCACTCACCCATGTGTATCCAGAATAGTAAATTTCCACCCAGGTAACATATGCTCAAGGGACAGTGTAATGTCTGCAGCAGTGCCGAGTGTCTCTTGTAAAAGGATGAGGTCAAGCGAGTTGGTATTGACTAACCATTAGAGTGCTAGTTTCTTATCAGGCCTAGCAAGCCCTCGACATGTGAAGGAGAAAAACCTCATGGTGGGGGTTCAAAGCTGGTTTATCTAGCTCTAAGGACCCCAGGAATTGTGGAATATTTACCCGAAGTGATTTCATCTCCCACCTAAGATTGTGCAGTAGAGAGAGAGGAGGGTCGACCTCGTTGCATTTTATGCAGGGGGGAGGGGATGATGTCGAGGCCGACATGGTCCAAAGCCTATCTCTTGGCTTTTGAGCAGGTCAGATACCCAGGTGCTAGAGGGGCAAGTAGGGAGGATGTAGGTGGAGGAGGGGGGAGAATCGACAGAGTGGGAAGTGTGGGTGAAATGATAGGATGTGAGGGAGCAAAGTCACAAACAATATATTTTTATTATTATTTTATTTTTTCTTTTAAATACAATAGGATAAATATTTAACTATATAATTTTTAAAAAATATAATATTTTTTTTTTTATAAATTTATTATTAATATGTAAATATATTTTTTTAACCTATACGTCAACTATTAGGCAATTTAAAAATTTCAAGTATCAATATTATAATAATATATCCATACATCATACATTATAATAAAATTTTTGAATATTATTAACTAAATAAAACTTTGTTCAGTTAGTTATAAATGGTATAGTTCCTTTTTTCAGCAATAAAAAAGCATTATAGATTTTTATTAAGAAAAAGCCACACATAATCTCATTAATGGTTTAATAACTGCACACATAAGTGGTGCAATTCAGAAACTAAGAGTTATTACAATGAAATTTTCCAACATTATGATGGCATGAAAAAGCTAATAATGGCCATGAACCTTTCTTCGAGAAGTAAGGGCCAACATATGTCAAAAGGTATAAAAATAAATTGGGCATCTTTCACATGTCTATCCTAAATGAAAGATTAAAATAGATATGACAAGTACTTCTTAGAAGTAGAAAACAGAAAATACAAATGTCTCATATAGAGAATGTCAAAAAGGAGTGATTGTTCCCTGCTCCAAAATCACAAAATCCACTCTGGCACAAAAGTGAAAAAAACAAGGGATGCTCGAAGTTGTTTCTTTGATAGTGCATTTTCTACCTCATTTTTTCCCCCAAATATATTCTTGAAGGAGATTGTAGTAAAATATTGAACCGACAGATGAACCCTAGACCACCGATTTTCCAATGAGTGGGGCGAGAAATTTGACATCCCATATATCCCATCAAAGATTTTCTTTGAGTCACCATGTACTGAAATTATGTCTCATCAAGTTTGTTTGGCCATGTATAACAAGCCCAATAGGGCCATGGTCTCTGTACGAGATTTTGTGCCTTACCCAAAAAACTAGAAAAGTGAAGATGCCTCTACGAAATGAGCATAAGAACAACCCTGCAACCACATAGGTTAGATTGGGATGCGCCATTGAATAAACCAGTCGGATACACTATCAGAGGAGGGTTCCCCAATCTCCTGGGAACTTTGACTAGTTGGTTTAGCTGTTATATAGACTCCAACCAACCAAGGATATATGTACATATTTTTGAAATGTTTAGAGGGTTCCCCTAAAAAAATCATCAAGTTTCTCATCTTCCAAACCTCCCATGTAATAAATAAAGGAATAGCTTTATACCTCCCTTGCTTTTGAAACCACCACTTAAGGCATGCTTTAAGTGAAAAGAAACACCATCATGGAGGGAGATTAAATCAGTCCAATATCTCCATCCAAACAACAATAATAAAGGGGCGATGTAAAAAAAGATGTGTGGCATTTTCCTGAGATTATTTACAAATGGAACACCAACCACATTGTGAAATGCCCCTCTTGCCAAGGTTGTCCCATGTTAGTATGTGATTTGTCCAAGCTAACGAACTGAAAATTGATAAATCTCAAAGGGATATGCCATTTCCATGATTTTTGATACCATGTTTTGATTAGCAGTTGATTAGAGTGACCAGAAATATGATTGTAAATGTCAAATAACAAGACAATACTAGAACAAAGGGATGTTTTCCAAGACAAAGGATCATTGTCCTACTTAGAAAAAAAACCTACCATCTGAAGATCAACTGATATGTAAACTATCATACATATTCCACTCGACAATTCATCACAATAATTCTGACAATATTATATTAAAAATCCAAAATTCTACACTATTACAATTTTATTAAACTTTAAGATAAGTAAGCTTAATTATAATTAGTTCATGCATGCAAATATAAATTATACAAAAATGTAGAAAACGAAAAAATATTCTCACACACACACGCACACACAAAAGATACAATATGCTTTCTGGGAAACCCTTTTCGGAGAAAAACCAAGATGGAAGTTGGGGTACAAAGAGGTAATGTTTGTGGCCCGTGGGCTACTACAGTGCACATATCCTCTCTGTGTGCTCTACCTCCTATCTTTCTTGGATATATTTTCTAAGCTATGGAACAAAATTCTCTCGAAAGAATGGAATGCCTCTTCCTCCTAGTGGCCCAGTTATAATACAACGTGATAGCCTACTAGTGGTTAAGTTTGACTACATCAACTATTAACTAGAGTTACAAAATATAATATTCTAGACTATTCTACATCAAAGAGATGTGGCTAGTCCCTTTTCCATGAATAATGGGGGTTGATGCAGCATCCTTCCAAACTATAGGTGTGAAAATATGAAGGTCAACTTCTCAGTGGCATAACATTTGCATACGGATTTTGATTGACACACTTCTTGCGTTGCTCGAAAGATCTTTGTTTATAAAACCATGAGATGGTGAAATGCTAAAGCAAGAAAGGTTTACCACCAAAAAATGTCATTTGATGCCTCAAAATAGTCCCAGAAGGTTTCAGACTCTGTTTTTCCAAATTGGGTCTCGTCAGCAAATGTGGTCCTCTTAGTTGATTCCTCTACTTTTTTCTACTCCAAATGCATCGAGATGGATGAAACATAACATAATAATCTAGGTCGGATCACACCTCCCCATTTTTGGAGGATTTTGGTACCCAAAATCATCTAGAAAATGAGGTGACAAAATTTTTCCTCCATCTTCTCTCTTGTCTATCATTTAGATTTTCTTGGAAGTTGTCCCTTCAACCCAATACACAAAACATCATGCTCCTTCTCTATTGTAGTTCTAGATATTTTCTGCAGAACTATATCTTCTGTCAACTCTGCCTAGGCAGCTGGTGCAAAATTCTCCACAAAAGGTAGGCCTTGTTCCTCTTCTTGATCTAGCATCGAAGGCTCATAGAGTTTAAAATTCTCTACATTCACAACCGAGTAAATGTGCATATATGGTGGTAAACTGAGTCAATAGGAATTATCACCCACCGTTTCTAGTATCTCAAAGGGACCATACTCTAGAGCCTTGATTTTGTTTTCAGGTCCCTACAACCTCTCCTTGTTCAATTGTAACCATACTCTGTCTCCCACTTCGAATGATTTCTCTATTATGTGTTGATCATGTATGGGTTTATACTTCTGTTATGAAACTAGCTCAAGAAAAGATAGAAAAGATAGATCAACGCCTTAGAATTCAGCCTCTTCAAGGGGGCAACCTCCTTTACATTACATAAATGAACAATTCTTGGATGATACAAATGAAAAGACCTCCTTTCTATATATAGGAGTCTAAGGGGTCATAACATAATCAGGGCCGACATAACAATAATAATGTAAGGGCACAATAATAACAATAGTGGGCTTCTATGGGGCACAATAGTAACAATATGGGCACTACATGGGTACAATGATATAATAAGTGGGTTGTACTAATAACAATAAGGGGTTACACTAGTAGTATAGGGGCCTAACATGCCCCTCTCCTTCAAAAAGTGTTGTCCTCAACGCTTGAATAGTTCTTGATGCTTCTATATAAAATTCTTGTCCTCCCATGTGGCATCTTTAGTAGGTAAGTTCTTCCACTTGATGAGATACTCCGAAATTGATCGATTTTGTAGCTGTCGGGTTCTTGTTTTTGTGACTACTCCAGGTTCCAATATGATTTTTCCTTCCTCTTCTATTTCTGGAAATATTGTTTGAATTGGGATCTTTTGCAACTTTTGAATAAGTGGCCATACTTCTTTGTCCTTATTCCATTCATCCCTTGCTTTGTTTATCCAATCTGGTTGGATAATAGAAATGGCGCACAACAATGATTCCACATCCTCATCCTTTATTGAGAGTGCATATGCCACCACATTTTGCTTCCCATTTTTGTAGATGATTTCAAAGTCATAACCCAACATCTTTGTGACCCACTTTTGTTGCTCTTCAGAGGATAATCTTTGTTCTAAAAAGTATTTAAGGCTATCATGATCTATTTTTACCTTGAAGTGTCTTCCCATTAGGTAGGGTCGCCATTTCTTAAGTGCATGGAGTATTGCCAACATTTCCTTCTCATAAATAGATTTGCTTAAAAACTTTCCCTTGATTGGATGACTTTCAAAAGCAATGGGTCTTTCATATTGCATTAGAACAACACGAATTCCATTTCCTGAAGCATCAAATTCCATAATAAAGGTTTTTGTGATGTCCGGTGTAGCTAAGACCAGTGCTTGGCACATTGCCTCTTTAAGATGTTCAAAGGCCTTTGTTGTTTCTTGAGTCCATGAAAATGCATCTTCCTTCAATAATGTTGTTAGAGGTGCTGCTATTCTCCCATAATTCTTAACAAAGTTGCGATAATACCCTGTCAACCCGAGAAATGCTCGCAAATGCTTTATGGATGTGGGGATTTTCCATTCCTTAATGGCTTTAATTTTTCTAGGGTCTACCTTAACTCCTTCATGAGATACAATATGGCCCAAATATTCCATCTCCTGGATTCCAAAGAAATATTTGGATCTTTTTGCATATAATTGTTTCTCCTCCAATAGTTGTAGCACCCTATCAAAATGTTCAACATGATCCTTCCAAGACTTGTTGTATATTAGTATATCATCAGAAAATACTAACACAAATTTTCTAAGTAATGGTTTGAAAATTGAATTCATCAAACCTTGAAATGTTGAAGGTGCATTGGTAAGGCCAAAAGGCATGACCAAAAATTCATAATGACCCTCATGAGTTCTAAATGCTATTTTCAAAATGTCTTCAGTCTTCATTCTGATTTGATGATATCCTGAACGAAGATCCAACTTGGTGAAGTAAATTGATCCATGCAATTCATCCAGTAATTCATCAATGACAAGAATGGGGAACTTATCTTTAATAGTGAGCTTGTTGAGCTCCCTATAATCCGGACACCTGCGGCATGATCCATCCTTCTTGTGCACCAATACTACTGGAGCAGAGAAATAACTTTGACTCGGTTGAATTATACCAGCCTCTAGCATTTCTGCAACCATACGTTCAATTTCACTCTTTTGGACATAGGGATATCTGTACGGCCTGATGTTTGGAGGAACACTTCCTGGAATCAGATGAATAGCATGATCATGATCACACATAGGTGGGACACCTTTGGGAGTATCAAATACCTTGGAATGATTGTCCAAGACTTTTTGGAGATCTGGAGAAATACATGATTCCGATGTGGAAACATCTAGCGAACATAATTGTGCAATTACACCTCTTTGTTCCTTTTTTAGAAGCTTTGTCATACCATTAGAGCTGATTATCTTTCGTGGTTTCCCTGCAATACCCCTTAATTCAACTTCCTTTCCTTCCGTAGAAAATTTGATGAAAATTTCTTGAAAATTAAAAGCTATTGTACCTAAGGATTGTAGCCATTAGACTCCTAGTACAACATCAGCACCTCCCATTGGAATGGCAAGCATTGGGCTAGTCAATACATATTCTCCCATGGATAGCTTGATATTATGGCACTTTCCAGAGCAATTTATTGTTCCTCCATTTGCAATCATCACTTGACACTGTGGTGCTGGATATAGGAAGCAATTCAATTCTTTTGCTACCTTACAATGAATAAAATTGTGGGTGCTTCCTGAATCAATCAACACTATTACCTTTCTCTTCTTGATTTGTCCTTCTATCTTGATGGATTGAGGAGTGGTAATTCCTACCAATGCATTACAATATATGGTCGGATTTATTTGTTCTTCATCTAGGCTTTGTTCCTGGAGTATATCCTCTTCTTTTGACCTTTCTTGCTCCTTTTCTTCTTCTTCTTCACAATCTATGTAGAATAATTTCTTCTCAGCACACTTATGACCTTTAGTGTATTTACTATCACAACTGTAACAAAGCCCTTTTGCTATTTTTTCTTCCAATTGTTGACGTGTCAACCTTATAGGTTGTGGAAGACTAGGGGAAACAACACTTCCGTCTTTATAGTTGTGAGTGGTATGCTTCCTGGTTGCCATAATTTTGCTTTCCATTTTTCTTGCTGACCTGAATGCCTTCTCTAATGAATCAAGTTCCCAAACATCATGTTGGATATTATCCTTTAAAGACCCTATGAACACATCAATCCTATGCTCCTCTGGAATATCTTTTACCTTCATGTTCAATTTTTGGAACTCCTCAATGTGCTCCATTATTGAACCCTTTTGTTTGAGACTTATCAATTGGCTAAAAAAAGTGTTGCTTTTTGTATCCTCATAATGTGCTATCAATTATTTCGTAAAAATTGCCCAAGTGATAAATTTGTTTACGAGAGCAAAGCCATTGATACCATACAAACTGATTTGGTTCCAAATATAAAGTTGCCATACGTACCTTTTGTGTGTTTTGCACATTATTGAGATCGAAGAATTGCTCCATCTGTAATATCCATGTGGCGGGATCCTCGCCATCAAACTTCCTCATATCGATTTTTGGAATATGGTGAGTCTTCGATCCAATATTAGAGTCTATGGAATCATGATTAACATTTCTTTTGTTCTCATCATGAGTTTCCTTTAGTACCCTTTCACCATTAGTGACCATTTCTTGTAGCAACTTATTCACATTTATCTTCAATTCTTCCATCTTACCATCCATGCCATCAATTTTGTTGGCATTATGATGCATGTGTTGTACTTGATGGCAACCCTCTCATAGAAGAATATCTCACATGTGTTGTACTTGATGGCAACCCTCTCATAGAAGAATATCTCACTTATGTATAACTGGATGAATCTTCAGAAGAGATATCAGATGTGACTGATGGAGGACGGCTCAAAGGAATCAGATGATAGTTCTAAGTGTGACAAGTTAGCTTTGCCATCAAGTCCAAAGGGGGAGATTGTTGGCATTATGAGACAAGTGTTGTCCTTGATGGCAAACCACACTGATGAGAAATCATAGTGCAGAAGGACAGCAACAAGGAATTGATGATCATACTATAAGAAGAAGAGAAAGTTCATACACGCAGGTTCGTTAAGCCCAAGTCACGTGTACACGTAGGTTGGCTTCATTAAAAGCGCGTGTATGTGGAAAACTCATTTTGGTCCATGGCGGTTAGTCCTCGGAAGTTGTGCCTATGGTTTTGGACCTTGGTGTCTCGACGGACGTGTTGATCCCTAGTTTTGAAGTTGATGGTATTGGATTTCTATGGTTGTGGCCCTTGGTATTGAACAAGGCCTAAGGCTATATAAGGAGAAGGAAATCATTAGGCAAGTGTATCTGAAATGTCTTGAATATCTTATGAAGCATTAGATCCAGTATGCAGGGTTATGGGTTGATGATGCATTGCTTGATCTGAGCTAAGGAGAGATCTCACCGGTTGATGGAGAACTAGATCTAAGGAGAGATCGGGATCAAATGGTTTGAAATGAACTATCTTTATGATGCTTATTCTAGATCTACATACTGACGCATGTATTGTTCTATAAGTTGTATGAGTATGACTGATGTCTGGTACAGCTGCAAGTTATGAGAAATTTTTTTTAGATCTGTACGCGGGTTGGCTTTGATAAAAGCGCGTATACACGCGGGTTTGATTCATCGAAGTAGCGTATACATTGTAAATCTTAATATTTGAAGTTGCAGATGGATCTGATGGTTATTACAGAGTTTTGTGTCTGCTCTGTGTTCTGGTGACTGTTGTTAACAAGGTTTCAGTGATTCAGAGTTTGATGATTGTTTTGAGCTTCAATGATAGTTATGGGTCCAGTATGAAAATTGGATGAAAAGTGGCCTTACAGATTATGTGTTGTGCTTCAGTGTATCCAGTCTGAAAATTGATGAAACGTGGTACTTGGAGGTGAGAAGATTGTAGGCAAGCATCTACGTACTAGTATCTAAGCTAGTACAAAAGCTAAAGGAGATCTTTGGAGCATTGTAGCAGGTAGCAGCCTGCGTACTAGTAAATGGATCGGCTAGTACAAGAGCAAAGGGGGTTGTAGCTCCCGTACTGGTATAAGACTGCACCAGTACAAATATTGTAAAAGGATTTTCTTATTAAGAAGAAGATTGAGATGACTTGCAGCAGGTGGTTTTCACCCACATTGGGTTTCCACCTTATATCTTTGTGTTCATGTGTGTGGCTCTTGTGTAATGTTCTGTTCTGTTATTCTGCACCTGTTTACTGTTAATATGCTTAATAATGATCTGATGCATTTACTGAAGATTAAGCTAACTGAATTATAAGATCTCTGGATATACGCGAGTTTCATTAGACACAGTTGCGTGTACACGCGGGTTCACTTAATTGAAGTAGCGTATATGTTTCTGAGTATGAAATTGAAAAGTTTGATTGATCTGATAATACTGATTCACCCCCCCTCTCAGTATTATTTCCAACAATTGGTATCAGAGCAGGTCCTTTGGTAGAAGCTTGATCGCTTGAAGGAGATCCGTGGAAGAATGGGAAAGAAGCTTAAGAAGAAAGCTCATAAGAAGAAGAAGACATCTCAGAAGGACTATGACAGTGGGAGAGTCGATTGGGGATTGGGTATAAGAAGCTCTTCAGATTCAGAATCAGATTCAGAATCATTATCAGGTATGAATGTGTTATCCTCTGATGTTCCTGCTATATTTCCTTGTGAAAGTGATGGAAGTGATAGTGAAACTACTGAACATGCTTTTATGGGTGAGCAAGAAAAGTGTCAAATAGAGGCAGTGTTTAGAAGGCTTGCAGACAAAGTTAAAGATCAACAAGATCTATTGAACAAAAGGAAATGTGCTTTCAAAGAAGAAGTTACCAAACTAAAGGCCCAAATAGAAGAAGGAAACAAGGTAAGAAAGCTACTCAAGGACAAGGAAGACCAATGTCAAAAATTGCAGCATGAAGTGACATCATTAAGAAAAGAAGTCAACGAAAGAAGCACAACCATCAAGAAACTCAAAGATAGATCCAGCTACTATGAAAATCTTGAAGCTACAATCCCCTCACTAAAAGGAGATCTTGAAGAATCAAAGAAGCAGAATACAGATCTACTCCAAGCTATTGCAAAACAAGAAAACGAAGTCACCAGCTTAAAATCTCAACTAGAATGTGCCTTCCGAGTTTGTCAAATGCAACAGGATCTGAATGAAGAACAAGAAAAGGAGATTCTCAAACTAAGGCATCAGTTGGAAGAAGGAAGGAAAGATGGAGAAGACATGAAGAAGCAATGTCTAGAAAAGGAGGAACAACTTCAAGTTGAGGTAAATATCTTGAAAGGTAAAATAGAAGAAAAGGATAAGCTGTTACGATTTCAAGATAGTTCTAAAGTCTTGGATGATATTCTTAGTAGTCAAAGGTCTCCTGCTATCAAGACTGGTCTTGGTTTTCATGAATCTATTGAAGGTGAATCTAGCTCACAAGGTGAGGCAAGGAACTCTAAAGAGAAAACTAAAATGATCAACAAGGAGATGAAAGGTCAATCCCATCAACAATCCAGGAAAGAGACTCCTCAAAGAAAATCTTTTACTTCTCCTATAAATAATGTTGAATGTTATGTATGTCATAATCTTGGACATGTTGCAGCTAGATGTGGAAGAAGAAGGGTTCAAGACCATCATGTAGAAAGATCATCACATTCAAGGTACTTTAATGGATATTGTTTTTCTTGCAATATGTTTGGTCACAAAGCTGTTGATTGCTACAGGAGGAACATGAAACATGTTAGATGTTATGCATGTAACAAGCTTGGACATATAGCAAAGGAATGCAGGAACAAAGGATGGACATCACACCAAAAGGAGAAAACCTCATCACACTTGAAGATATGGAGGAAGAAGGAAGTACAGTCAGCACAATGTACTGAGACATAGCACAGCACAGACATATTAGACTCAGGGGGAGCTGAAAGTTTAAACCTTCAGTGTCCTGGATCTCATACGCAAGTTCCTTAAAGGGAAGTCGCGTATATACGCGAGTTCGACACTGCAAAGTCGCGTATATGTCAGTCTGAAGAAAAGCAGTGGGGACAGGCTCAGAAAAGGGATCTGATATGATTCAGTCCATTATTTGCTCTATTGGTTAATAGCTACAGTCTGCTGAGGATGTGTGGAAATGTTTTGTTACTTGTATGATGTCTGGAAGTGTTTTGATCCTAACTTGAGGATGAAGATGTTTTGATGCTTACTGCTGATATATGCATGATCAGATCTAACAAATGGCACTGGTTGAGGGGGAGCATATGCCTTTAGTAATTCATTGTTGGCATTATGGTTAATAATCCTTGGTGATGATTCTTATATGGATAAATGATATATCTTGCTATGATATGATGTTGTGAGTTGTCTATGATAAACTCTCATATGATTCTTGAAGTTACATAGAAGATGTTCGGATCAGATTTATGGTTGATTCTTTGATGATGCATGTATGGTGCTTACATGGTGATCTTCATAAGAACAAGGAGAAGTACAAAGCTTGAATACACATCTTCCTCACTTGATGATGAGTCACTTATATACTGCTGTTGTCATATGCATAAAGATCATACAGTTATGATGCAGGCACTCATGTGGATAAGGATTGTTGTTGTTGATGATATCAAGAAGTTTTGTCAAATGAGCTTGAGCTCAAGATACATAGTGCTGACACATGGATGACTACTCAAAGTTGCTTTATTGGAGACATGGTGATGAGTTCTTATCTATATGATGATAGGTTGATACTTACATATGATGATTGATGCAGATGTTCCCAAGAAATGATACTTGGAGCTTGTAGATCTTGATGTTGATGTAATGGCTATGGTGGTTTCACATGTAATGTGAATGATTTCATGATGATGTTTTGACATCTATGTTCAGACATACCTTGCTGCAGGACATTTACAGGTTGTTGATATGGAAATTTGTGTACGCGTGCTGTTTAAAGGATATTCGCGTGCATACGCGGTTTTACAAGAGGATAGTCGCGTATATGGTATACGCGTGTTTCGTAAGGGATATCCGCGTATATACGCCTGTTTATGTGTATACAGACGCGTATATGGAGTTTTGAAGAAAATCAGCAGGGACAGATGTTGGTTGCAGAAAGTCTGATATGGGTCTGACAGAGATCATCTGGCACAGGTTCAGGGGGAGCAGATAATCTTCCAATGATGCATTGTTGGCATTATCTTAAAGTTTTTGGTTCTGGTTCACTTTTGTTGTTGGTTTCAGATGGAACAAAGGCGAAAGGAGAACAGAAGGATCTCTTGGTTGTTGATCTGAATGGTGATTATCAGATGCTGCTGGTGACTTTCATAAGTCTTGGTCTAGTTCCTACGTCTCTATGTCATATATCTCTCTTGTGATATCTCTTTTATGGTGTCAAGGTCATGTAACGACCTATTTTGGTTTCCCCACTATGCCTGGAATGAATATGTAATGAACTTGGTTGTCATATGTAAATTTTTGATGTATCCCCACTTGGTTGGGTGGATGATCCCCACTTGGTTGGGTGATGGATGTATGTATGAGTCCTTGGTGATAGGAAGGTCTTTTATGATGTATAGAGTCATGTTCTTCTTGAAGAACATCTTTTGCAGATCTTGCCTACAGTCAGGAAGAGCATGAACAGCACACTTCAGCAGTACAGAGACTCGACATGTACTCAGGGGGAGCATTGACAGATTGGTACACTTTGGCATATACAAAGGGGGAGATCATTCAGAGATTTCAGCAGGTACTCAGGGGGAGTATGGACAGTGGAATGATTCAGCAAAGGAAGAGAATATCTTGGTCCACCCTTTGCCCTTGATGTCAAAGGGGGAGAGTGATTTGGTGTTGTTGCCATCAAGTCCAAAGGGGGAGATTGTTGGCATTATGATGCATGTGTTGTACTTGATGGCAACCCTCTCATAGAAGAATATCTCACATGTGTTATACTTGATGGCAACCCTCTCATAGAAGAATATCTCACTTATGTATAACTGGATGAATCTTCAGAAGAGATATCAGATGTGACTGATGGAGGACGGCTCAAAGGAATCAGATGATAGTTCTAAGTGTGACAAGTTAGCTTTGCCATCAAGTCCAAAGGGGGAGATTGTTGGCATTATGAGACAAGTGTTGTCCTTGATGGCAAACCACACTGATGAGAAATCATAGTGCAGAAGGACAGCAGCAAGGAATTGATGATCAAACTATAAGAAGAAGAGAAAGTTCATACACGCAGGTTCGTTA
Source organism: Pinus tabuliformis (assembly GCA_031772625.1). Taxonomy (NCBI): domain Eukaryota; kingdom Viridiplantae; phylum Streptophyta; class Pinopsida; order Pinales; family Pinaceae; genus Pinus; species Pinus tabuliformis. The sequence goes on from CM062820.1 coordinate 291,442,381, forward strand.
AGCCCAAGTCGCGTGTACACGCAGGTTGGCTTCATTAAAAGCGCGTGTATGTGGAAAACTCATTTTGGTCCATGGCGGTTAGTCCTCAGAAGTTGTGCCTATGGTTTTGGACCTTGGTGTCTCGACGGACGTGTTGATCCCTAGTTTTGAAGTTGATGGTATTGGATTTCTATGGTTGTGGCCCTTGGTATTGAACAAGGCCTAAGGCTATATAAGGAGAAGGAAATCATTAGGCAAGTGTATCTGAAATGTCTTGAATATCTGATGAAGCATTAGATCCAGTATGCAGGGTTATGGGTTGATGATGCATTGCTTGATCTGAGCTAAGGAGAGATCTCACCGGTTGATGGAGAACTAGATCTAAGGAGAGATCGGGATCAAATGGTTTGAAATGAACTATCTTTATGATGCTTATTATAGATCTACATACTGACGCATGTATTGTTCTATAAGTGTTATGAGTATGACTGATGTCTGGTACAGCTGCAAGTTATGAGAAATTATTTTTAGATCTGTACGCGGGTTGGCTTTGATAAAAGCGCGTATACACGCGGGTTTGATTCATCGAAGTAGTGTATACATTGTAAATCTTAATATTTGAAGTTGCAGATGGATCTGATGGTTATTACAGAGTTCTGTGTCTGCTCTGTGTTCTGGTGACTGTTGTTAACAAGGTTTCAGTGATTCAGAGTTTGATGATTGTTTTGAGCTTCAATGATAGTTATGGGTCCAGTATGAAAATTGGATGAAAAGTGGCCTTACAGATTATGTATTGTGCTTCAGTGTATCCAGTCTGAAAATTGATGAAACGTGGTACCTGGAGGTGAGAAGATTGTAGGAAAGCATCTACGTACTAGTATCTAAGCTAGTACAAAAGCTAAAGGAGATCTTTGGAGCATTGTAGCAGGTAGCAGCCTGCGTACTAGTAAATGGATCGGCTAGTACAAGAGCAAAGGGGGTTGTAGCTCCCGTACTGGTATAAGACTGCACCAGTACAAATATTGTAAAAGGATTTTCTTATTAAGAAGAAGATTGAGATGACTTGCAGCAGGTGGTTTTCACCCACATTGGGTTTCCACCTTATATCTTTGTGTTCATGTGTGTGGCTCTTGTGTAATGTTCTGTTCTGTTATTCTGCACCTGTTTACTGTTAATATGCTTAATAATGATCCGATGCATTTACTGAAGATTAAGCTAACTGAATTATAAGATCTCTGGATATACGCGAGTTTCATTAGACACAGTTGCGTGTACACGCGGGTTCACTTAATTGAAGTAGCGTATATGTTTCTGAGTATGAAATTGAAAAGTTTGATTGATCTGATAATACTGATTCACCCCCCCTCTCAGTATTATTTCCAACAAATTTTAGCGTCCATGCCATTCACCTTAGCTTCCATGCCATCCATCTTAGCTTCCATGACTTTCTTTAAACAATCCATATTAGCTTCTACACCTTTCTTTAAACCATCCATCTTAGCTTCTACATCTTTCCTTAAACCATCCATCTTAGATTTTGTTGCTTTTTGTGCAAGTTTTACTTGTTGCACTTGTTCTTGTAATTTTGATATATCATATAGCATTTCTTCTTCTTCTTCATGAGTCATGCTAGATGAATGGGACTTTCCTGTAGAAGTGTGGACTTCTTTTTTGCAGATAAACCAAATTTTCATTCCAGTTCTGTAGATTCTTCTACCTGTATTCCCCTAGAAGTTCCACCAAATTATTGTTGACTAATTCTATCCACCCATTTGTCTGTGGATGGAATGTTGTATATCTCTTAAGCTTTATGTTCATCTTCTCTTGCAATTTAGTCTAGAATGCATTGAGAAATATTGCATCCATGTCTTAAATGATGCTCCTTGGTATTCCAAAGTGCACCAAGACCTATCCGAAGAACAAGTTTTTTGCTTCTTGCACATTGATGGTCCTTTTACAGGGCATCATAAAACACATCTAGTTGAAACTATCAACTAACATGAAAAGGTAGTCATGTCCCTTCCTGGTTGTTGGTAAACCTCCTACAAATTCCATGGAAATGTTTTCCCAAGGAAGAGTAGGTACAAGTAAGGGATGATATAGACCATGTTTCCTTTTACTAAGCTTGTTGGTACAAGGCATGCAAACTCCTATTAACCTAGCTACATGCCCTTGCATCTTGGGCCAATACACATACCTATGCAAGTTATCCACGATCTTCCCTATACTAAATTTCCCTGCAACCTTGGAGGTGTGACCTCTCTAATCTACTGCAATCACTCACCTTTAGCAACACATACCTTATCCATCATGTAGAGTAACCCACCTTGGAGATGGTAGTCAATGATGTTACTGCCATTATGCACATGAATCAAACTCTGCTACTGTTGATACACATCCTTGAATTCCTCATCCTCTGAATATGCCTCTCTATGTGCATCATGGGTGAATGGCTCCATCTGCAGAAGAGTCCCCAAATTTGTAATCTTTCACATGGGTGGCCTTTAAAGCATGTCAGCTAGCTTGTTTGTGCTTCCCTTTTTATACTTTATCACTAGAGGGAACTGTTGTAAAAATCCCATCCACTTGTAATGCCTAGTTTGTTGTAGCTTACTCTAGGCCTGCAAGTACTGTGATGGTTCGTGATATGTGTGGATTACTATCTCCTTTCCCATTAGATAGTTCTTACACTTCTTCATAGCTTGCACCATGGCATAGAGCTCCTTGTCATAGGCAGGGTAGTTAAGGACTTCCCAATGAAATAGTTCAGAATGGTAGCATATAGGCCTTCCTCCCTCCATGAAGACCACACCCATAGCATACCTACTCGCATCTATCTCCATTTCAAAGGGTCATTACGAGTTTGGTAATGAAGAAATTGGTGCTTGACTAGTATTCTTCTTTAACTCCTCGAAAGCCCTTTGCTGACCTTTCCCCACTTGAAACTCTTATCACTTATTGTTATGGCATGGAGCGGTGCTTCTATTATTGAAAATGAGACTATGAATTTCCTTAGGTATTTTTATGCCCTAATGAAACTCTTGACCTCAAAAACATTAGTAAGAAGTGACCATTTCATGGTAGCCTCCATATTAGAAGGATCTATTGTCAATTCTCCTCCACCGATCACATACCCCAAATACACCAAAGACTGCAGTGCAAACTCACACTTCTTGAAATTTGCTACCAGTTGGTGCTTCTTCAATGTTTCCAGCACCTAAGTCAAATGTGAAATATGCTCCTCCCAGGTAGCACTATATACCAGTATATCATCCAAATAGAAAATAACACATGAATGTATAAAAGGGTGCAATACATCATTCATTAATCTCATAAATGTAGCTGGTTCATTACATAGGCGAGTTGGAATCACTAACCACTCATATAAACATTGCTTACTTTTGAAGGCGGTCTTCCATGTATCTTCTTCTTTGAGTTGAACTTGGTGATATTGAGCTTTAAGTCTAACCTAGCAAAGTAATTTTCTTGTTACAACTGATCTAGTAGATAATATATCCTGGGAAAGGGATATTTGTTCTTGAGTGTGATTTTTTTCAACGCCTTGTAATCTATACGCATCCGCCAAGTCCCATCCTTCTTCAACACAATGATTATGGGTGACCCACATGGTTATGTACTTGGTCGAATGAGACCATGTTCCAACAGTTGTTATAATTTTTTCTTCACCTCACATGATTCAATAATAGACTACCTATACAACCCAATATTTTGCAATGGGAGTCTCGCAATATTTGGATCTCATGCTCCACTTATGTCTTAGGTGGTAACCCTTTAGGCTCTCATAACAGATCCTTGTATACCTGTAACACTACTTCAATTTTTGTTTTTGTTTCTTAGTAAAAACCTCCAGGGATGTGTCCCTTCTTATTGATTCCTCTTTAGACTGGCTTTCTCTTAAAAACAAAAAAATCCCAATTCCTTCTAGAATTGATCAATTTATTAGCTGGGTTGTCACTTACCAGTGAAATTTTTGACTTTCCTTTGTGCGCGTTGATGATGAACTATTTTCAGTCCTTGATGAGCCGATATTGGTTAGTTATCCTCATGAATATTTCATCATGCATGTACATCTATGGACTCCCAAACATGACTCCACATACATCAACGGGAACCACATCTATATCTACTTCATCAATAAAATCAACACTGATAGAAAATCTAATTTTACATTGTTTTGTTACCTTTAGCTTTGCATCCTTATTTACCCAACCCAGTGGATATGGGTTTGGATGATCACAAACTTCTAGCCTCAACTTCTTGCCCAGCTCTGCTGCAATGAGATTCACCTACGATCCTTAATCAAATAGACCATCAATATTTGTCTTCTTGACTTGTATTTTTATATGGAAGTGTTTGGTAATCTATTTCTCTTTCTATTGATGAAGGCTCCTCAGATTCACATCCTTCTATATCGATTTACAAACGATCTTCTCATCCAAATCCGTGTTGCTTTCAAATTGGTTGCCCGAATCAGTGGCAATGAGATTCTTCTTTTTCTTATCTTTGTTCTTTCTCTTTGGGTTTATTTCTAAATGCAACTTCCAACATTTTTCATACGTATGTCCATAAATGTTGCAATGGTTTCTAGTATCTTTGCACTGGTCTGTTGTGCTTGCTATATCGTTATCCTTTCCCCCTTTTTTCTTCTTCATCCCCTCCTGAGAATCATATTTTTTTCTCCATATGCTTCGATCCACTTGATTTTACTCTCTTCAGCCTATGTTCTCCTGATACTATGCCTATACACAAGCCTCGTCCACTGATTTGGGCTTGAACAACATCACTTGCTCACACAGATGGTGGTGTAGACCCCCAAATATTTGAGGAGTACATCTTGGTTCTTTGGAGAGATACCCAACATTATAGCCATCTACCAAAATTATGTTATGTACTCCTAGATGCTTTGGCCCAACTTTTGCCTAGAGTGATGCCATCGGATGCACTAATCCTCCACATACCTGATCGGATAAACCTATGACTTAATGAGTGCTTTGAAATCCTCCCTCCAAACTTAGGGTTTTTGTGTGCCTCTCCCACCAAGTTGGTGCATGGCCTTCTAATTTCATTCACATGAATGAGATATTTTTCCCTCCCTCGATATCAAATTTTTCCTCCTTTTTAAGCAAGGATTGATTAACAACACTCAAACTGGTTTGATCTTTTCTAAGCTCTTTCTTTGATTGGTTGTCCGTGTCTTCCCGATATCCCAATCTCGCTTATTTTTTGTCCTCAACTGATCCAAGTGGATATTGGTGACCACCCACCAATTCCACTTGGACACCCACCATTTCCTCTTTCAGTTTTTTAGTTTCCTTAATTGTAGCATAGTTCACTATTTTTAGCAGTTTTTTGGGTGCTAAACCTCCAGAGCCGTTTTGAGGCCCTAGACAACCTTTTTTTGGAAATTTACCGCCATCGAATTTCTGTCTAAATTCATCTTTTATGTCATATTCCTTGGAGAGATCTTCCAATGGGTTATCATGCACATCAAACGAAGACAATATGACCAAGTCACGACCCCGGGAAGTTGGCTGTCCAACTCACCCTAACAGGGCCCATAAACTCTTGGTGTTACATCTCCTTGGGTTAGGATTTTGGCTGTTTAGGGTTTTCTCTTATTGTTCAATAATAAAAGGCCCATGAGCCTCATTGTAGGATAGTTTAGAGGCATTTATCCACTACATCTCTTCTCAGATATAAGCTACCATCGCCCTAGCTAGTTTATTCCCATTTTTGTTTGTAAGCATATTTAAGTATTTTACATTAATGAAGTGAAGTATTATTTCCACTGCATCTTTGTGTTTATGGTTATCTCTATAATTTGTTGTGTTATTGTGTAAATCTGGATCAGTGGTATCAAAGTGGTCTACTTTTTTTCTCCGGTTTTCTTTGCATGTCCCCAACGAGGTTGGGATATAAGGAGTTAGGGCTTCAACTGGTCGAACCTTTGCAAGACCACCCTCGCAAATCCTGATGCCCTCCCATGGCGGATGAAAAGAAAGATGAGGGGATAGGAGATCCTATCAAAATCTTGCTCAAAGAAGCCCTCAAGTGACAAAGGAAGGCGATGATGGACAACTTTTCCCACATCCTTTAGCGGCTACCCAGGGGTGACGCATCGGCTTCCAACAGCTAGTCTAGAAACGCCACACCTTTTTAGGTACAAGTTAATTTTGAAATGCCCATATTCGAGGGTTAGATAGACGCAGATGCCATTGATAAGTGGTTAAATCTACTAGAGGGTTACTTTTTTGTTCATGATTTTTCGAGTCAGGAAAATATTATTTTCGCTCTTCTCAAAGTAGCCCCCCACGTCAAGGACTAGTGGGAAACCTACTGCGAGCAGAAGGATGAAAGTACAGGCTCACTATTTTCAGTCGCACCCACTTGGAATTCATTTCAGGATGCCATCAAGGAGTAGTACTACCCTATCGGAAGCAATGAGGATCAATACATAAAGTGGACCACGATGCAGCAGGGAAGGGACCAAGACAAGCTGGAGTTTACCATTATTTTCCATACCCTTTGCACAAAGTTGGGTATTAAGGATTCGTAGTAGCATTTGATACTCAAATACCAAGACTACCTACACAAGTACATCCAGGAAGAAATAGAATTCCTGAGCATCTTCTCGCTCGGCACGGCATACTGATATGCCATCAAGGTCGAGCAAAAGTTTAAACAAAAGAAGCGAGATTTTGGATTTGCGAATCCAAAGCAAGGGAAAGGGGCCCCCAAATCGCAGAACAAAGGACAAAGCCAAGGCGGGGTGGCCCAAGACAACCTGCCAAAGCTGCAAGAAGAGAACAGCATTGCGAAGCCAAAAAAGGACACGGGAAAGTGGTGTGAGTTCCATAAGAGCTCCACTCACAACACAAGTGTGTCGGGCCAAGGAGTCACAAGTGGCCGAGCTAAAGGTTTCAGAATCAGATGCATTTTCTAACTCTCAGGTAGAACCCGGCAAGGGGAATGATAAAGGGAAGCAGATTATCGATGCGGATCCCAAAGCCACCATTTCCACCATAAAGATCCAGAAGGTGGAACCCGAAGATCCAGAGGAGGAGGAGCTTCTCTTCCACTCCCAAATATGGGTAAAGGGCTCCGCACTATAGTTCATTATTGACAGCGGGAGCCAAAAGAACCTCATTTTGGTAGAGTTTGTGAAGCGGTTGGGCTTATCGACCACAACACATCCACAACCGTACACCATCGGGTGGCATCACCAAGTACGGGATCTTCACGTGAGCCAGTAGTGTCGCCTTCCATACAACATCAAGCCCTTCACAGATGAGGTATTGTGTGACATTGCTCCCCTTGATGTTTGTGATATATTATTAGGACAACCATACTTGTGGAAGCGACATGTTGTGTATGAATCAAGGACCTGTGCTGTTATTGTTACTTTGGGAAATAAGTTGTACAAGATACCAGAGATAGCACCGCCTACCACCATCTCTTTGGTTACTACAAAAAAATGGAGTAAGCCCATTTCCAAAACTGGGAAATTTGTTTTCCTGATGATACACCCTCAAGGAAAGAAGACAGTGGCCACGACCTCTAGACAAGGACCCTCCACACGACAACTACAGATGGACAAGGTTGTGGAGGAGTATGACAACATCTTCACCTCCCTTGCAGGGGTTCCTCTACATTGTCAGGTCAAGCACTCCATCGATCTAACCCCGGGTGCACCACTGCCCAATGGACCAATCTATCGGTGCTCTGTTCTGGAGAATGATGAAATCAAGAGATAGATTCAGAAGCTGCTACAGAAAGGTCACATCCGTCTGAGTTGATCACCCTATGGGAGCCCAATCATGTGGGTGCAGAAGAACGATTAGACTTGCAGACTTTGTATTGACTATCAGGTGATGGATAAGATCATTGTCTGTAATAGGTACCTGATCCCATGGATTGATGACCTATTGGACCAACTGAAGGGGGGAAATATTTTAGCAATATCGATTTGAAGTCAGGATATCACCAGGTACCAATCGAACCCTCTGATGTGTGGAAGACTACCTTCAAAGCCAAGGAGGGCCTTTTCGAATGGTTGGTCATGCCTTTTGGATTTATGAATGCTCCTGCAACCTTCATGAGGCTAATGGATGACATCTAGTGGCCATTCAAAAACTCATTTGTAGTGGTATACTTGGATGACATCCTGATCTTCAGCCATAGTTTGGAAGAGCACCTCCAACACATCCGACAGGTTCTCCAAACAATGTGGCAACACAAGTTATGTGGCAATTTGGAGAAATTCACTTTTGGCATGACCGACCTTCAGTATCTGGGATACATTATTGATGAATAGGGGTGCATGTGGATCCAGCCAAGATCCAAGTCATTTAGGATTGGCCATCTCTAACCACTCTGATAGAGCTTTGCAACTTTCTAGGTCTTGCCAACTTCTACTACAGGTTCATGTTGGGATTTTCTCATATCACTTGGCCCTTGAGTCAAGTCACCAAGGGAGGAGCAAAAGAAAAATTCTTTTGGTTTGAATCTCAATAAAAGGAATTCATAGAGTTGAAAGATCGCCTCTTCTTGCCACCAATTCTCGCATTACCAGACTTGCAACAACCATTTGAGGTTTAGACAAATGCCTTTGACTATGCTATTAGGGCAGTCCTTACTCAACATGGGCATCCAGTGGGATATCACAGTGAGGCACTTTCAGACACAGTCTAGAATTATCCCACTTATGACAAAGAGATGTATTCCATTGTGTAGGCCTGCTGACAATGGAAGCATTACATTTTGGGGAAGGAAACAGTCATCAACACAGACCATTGACCCCTGCAATTCATACCGACCTAAGAGAAATTGCAAAATTATCGCCATCAGAAGTGGTCCACATACCTACAACAGTTCCATTTGAATATCAAGCATAAGAATGGGAACACCAAGAATGTTGTAGATTCCCTTAGTCCACCACCGATCATGGTGTTAACCACCGTGCTCAACTCTTGTGGGAACGAGATTTCTGACTGGCCACTTCTCTACAAAAGTGACCCAGAATTTGGCCACACATACCAGACACTCTTGGAGGGTCAACATGTTCCAGATTTTCACCTCCAAGATGCCCTGCTATGCTACCTGGGTCACCTTTTGTTCCTTCAAGCGAGAGTACCAAGATGATTTCAGAAGCACACTACAGTTGGGTTGCTTGGCATTTCAGTGTCGAGAAAATGGTGGCAGTACTACAGAAGTATTTATGTTGGCTAAATCTTCGGCATGATGTCAGGAAGTACATCATATCATGCACTGCCTGCGCCATCACCAAACCAACCATCAGGAAGCAAGGCCTCTATACCCCACTCCCTACCCCTAGTCAACCTTGGGAATCCATCCCCATGCATTACATGTCAGGCCTTCCTTCCACTAAGCATGGAAATGACTATGTTTTTGTGGTCGTTGACAGGTTGTCAAAGATGGTCATTATGGTGGTCTGCAAGAAGAATATCACAGAAAAAGCCACTTCTAAAATCTTCTTTGAACGAGTGTGGGTACACATTGGGATCCCACAGTCTGTCATCTCTAATCGGGATATTAGGTTCCTCAGTACATTTTGATCCAGTCTCTGGTCGATGCTAGACACCAAACTCACTAAGTCCACATCCTTCCATCCTCAAACTGCTAACCAGACAGAGGTTGTCAATAGGATGATCGTACACATTCTACGCATGCACAACTCAAAGGATCCATGCACATGGGAAAAGAGCCTCCCCTATGCTCAGCACAGCTACAACCGGGCTTTCCACAGCTTGACTGGCCATAGCCCTTTTCAGGTGGGCTTGCGATTCCAACCACTATGTCTCATTGATGTGGCCATGCCATTTGCAGCTACTCACACATATTCGGCTCATGTCCAGTCTGAAACAAATAAGGAAAACAACTTCATTGAACACATCCAACATATTCTCTAGCAGGTCCATGACATTCTAGAGAAATCAAATGCCAAGTACAAGCAGTGACATGATCAACGTCGGGTGCCACACAAGTTTCAAGTGGGTGATAAAGTTTGGTTGCATTTGCAAATGGAATGCCTTACCGGAGCCTATTGGAAACTCATACCACTCCAATATGGTCCTTACACCATTACCAAGGTTATGGGAGACAACGCATTTGAGCTCAGCATTCCCCCATTACTTAGCTTGCACCCAGTGTTCAATGTCGACTGCCTTCGGCCATACTTTCCACCATTACTAGACACATCCGACATTGCAAAACAGCTCACACCCACAGAGTTGAATTCAGATTGCATGGAACAAGCTGCAACTGATCGGATCATGGACACACAAATCAAGCATACTCACCAGCAGTATTTCCAACTGTATCAAATTGTCAAAGCAGGCCAACTCCTTGACTAGGGAAAGTGGCTCACCAGGGACCAAGTTCAGCAGAAGATTCCTCATCTCATGGAGGAACTCAACACAATGGGGACCATTGTTTCCTAAGAGGGGAGGAATGATCCAGGTGGATATTGGTGGCCGCCCACCAATTCCACTTGGACCTCCACCATTGCTTCTTTCAATTTTTCAGTTTCCTTAATTGTAGCACAATTTACTATTTTTAGCAGTTTCTCAGGTCCTAAACTTCTGGAGTTGTTTTGAGGTCCTAAATGACGTTTTTTTGGAAATCTACCGCCAATGATTTTTTTCTAAAATCATATTTTCCATTGTAGTCCTTGGAGAGATATTTCCAATAGGTTATCATGCACGTCAAATGGAGATAATATGACCAAGTCACGACCCCGGGAAGTTGGCTATCCAACTCATCCCAGCAGGGCCCATAAAGTCTTGGTGTTACATCTCCTCGGGTTAGGGTTTTGGTTGCTTAGGGTTTGCTCTAGTTGTTCAATAATAAAAAGGCCCTTGAGCCTCATTGTAGGATAGTTGAGAGGCATGTAGCTACCACATCTCTTCTTAGAGATAAGCTACCATCGACCTAGCTCATTTATTTCTATTTCTGTTTGTAAGCATATTTCAGTATTTTACATTAATGAAGTGAAGTAATATTTCCGCTACATCTCTGTGTTTATGGTTATCTCTATAATTTTTTGTGTTCCTATTTAAATCTAGATCATCTACATTCAAACCGCCATCTTCTCCAAATATCCCTAGATTATTTCTTAGGGCCTCCATGAGGATGTTTACATTTTGGTTTATATCTGCGACTAGTTGTTTGAGCCACAAAAACCTCACCTCTGCTGGACCATGAGGTTTGTTTATAGATTCATCGGCATGATTAGGGTTTTACAAACTTCGGGCCCACTAATATAGATCCCTAAATCTCCCCAAAACACCCAAATAAACCCACTCCCATACCAAATTATTTGTAAACTACCATAGATATTTGACTTGACATTTTATCACAATAGTTTAGACAATATTATATTAAAAATCTAAAATTCTACACTATTGGAGTTTTATTAAACTTTAAGATGTGTAAAATTATCTGTAATTAGTGCATGCATTCAATTATAAACTATTGAAAAGAGTAGATAATGAGAAAATAATCTCACACACACACATAAGACACAATATATGCTCTTTGGGAAACCCTTTTGGGAGAATAACCCAGTTGGAAGGTGAGGTTGCTTTGCTCTCTTTCTTTGTTTGGAAATATGGTTGTAGGTACAAATACGAAATGTTTGTGGCCCATGAGTTGTGACAGTTCATAGATCTTCTCTATGTTCTCTATGTTCTATGTCTATTGGCTATTTTTGCTCGGCTATGGACCAAAATTCTCTTGAAGGAATGGAGTGTCTCTTCCTCCTAGTGGCCCAGTTATAACGTAACCCTGTAGCATACTAGTGGTTAAGTTTAACTACATAAACTCTTCACTAAAGTTAAAAAATGGAATTTTACAGAGTCTGTTACATCAAAAACATGTTTCTAACACATTTTCTGTGAATAATGGGGAATGATACAGTATCCTCCCTATTAGTGCCTAAATCTACCTTTGGCTAAGAAAGGCAAGATCTAGGATAACATCAAACCACGCTTAACTTGGTAGCTAGCCCTACCAGGTTGGGAGAGGGGTCTCTCCTTGTCAATCCCAAAAAAGATGGCCAATAAAGCTTGAGATGACTGATGTAATGACTAATTTTAGGCTAGATATGAGGTTTTTGATTGAATTTGATGATGTTTTGTTGGCTCAAATGTGAAAGGTAGATTTGGGTCCGAGGAATGAGGCTCAGTTTTGTAGAGATCTCTATGGGGCAAGGTAGGCAAGTGGTTTGGTACTTCAAATTGAGTGAGATGGAGAGCTTTTAGACAAGTGAGGAGTTGGAGAGGGCATGAAAAACTCAGGGATCCTCTTCAAGCAGCTGAAAAAATAGATAACTAAACAAACCCTAGGTAGAGCACTGCACTTTCAATGTATTCTACCTCTATCCTTGTTTGATTTAGTTAAGATGAAACAAAGAGAGTTGACATACATAAAACACATGTAAACTTACAATTATATAAGAAAACACAATACCAAAGCAAGATGCCACATGAATCTCATAAAGTGTTGCAAATGACTGGTTTATTCCTTAGCCAAACTGCTGAAATGAGTATACAATGAAGCTCCAAGCTTTCCCAAAAGTCCAACCATGCTAATGACTGAAAAATTACAAGATATAGGCAACCAACAACTCATCCTAGCCTCTAGGGGTCGAGCTCATAAGATTAGGAGCTGTTCCAACAACATCTAAATTGAGAACTAAAAAGTAGGTAGTGGAACAGCTTGCCTCTAAAAACTAGGAAACTGATTCATTCCATTGCAAACTAGCTTTTGATGGATGAATCTACCTCTAAGAGTGAAAATGTAGCATAATTACATTAAAATACATCAGTTCATTTTAAAATTTCATCATGAGTTTGACATTTAGAAGAAGAAAAGTCAAACTATCAAGAAACTAGGCGAAAAATAGAGTATTTTTTGTCAAACTGAGCAAAATTCCTCCAATGCGCCACGCTGATTTCCCTATGTGTAGCGCCTTTTTGCAGCTGAGTTTGGAGGCCTTCCCGGTGTCCACATTTGCTCCAAGTGGACTTGTTAGAAAGTTCTACTTTTCCGCTTTCTAGAACAAGTGGAATTTTTGAATTTTGCCTCTATTTTCCCCTCCAAAACTGATTTTTCCCAAGATTGCTTCTTGTGTGTCAAAAAAGGGGCAGAAAGGTCATTTTTGGGGTGTTTTTGACCTTTTTGGAAGCCCAAAACCTGTCAAAATTTCTTGGCCATTTGTGAGCATGCATATCTTTTCATGAAAAAACCAAATATGTTGAGTTTTTCTCAAAATGATGCCTCCATCAAAAGCGAACGCTAAGTGGCGTGGCGCATTGGGCAGAAAACTCTATTTTTTAAGGAAAAATTTACAAAATTACAAAAAGTGCCCCAAATTTTTTGAAATTTGGGCTGAGTTTCCTCCATTAAGTACTATGCTAGGCCAAGGAATCCTCGACCAAGATCTGAAGTTTATCTTGCGCTTTTTGCCTCCTCGATGTATTCTTCAACTTGGCCTTCAATTTCCTGATTCTTGCTTGGCACACCATATTTCTTGACAAATACTGATATGCCATGTTTCTCAACATATTTTTCTCATTGATGACATTCTCTAGCATCCTCTCTAAATGGATATTTGTCCTCTCCAACCAGGACTCACGATCAACACTGATTTCTTGCTCAAGTGTTGTGAACTTGACTCTCATCCTTTTGGCAGCTTGCCAGTTTTCTCGTATGTTTCTTAGATCCTTTATGGTTTGCTGATCCTCTAGTTGTTTGTTTCTTTGCTCCAGATATTTGACTATCCACTTGGCTCTTTGTAGGTTGACAGACAAATTTTGAATGTCAGCTTGTTGCTCCTGGATGATCTCTCTAAGCTTTGAGCTTTGTGAGCCCAAATCGGTGTCATCATCCTAAAAAAGAATAAAATCTGTCTCCTTCCCTCCTAAAGGCCCCTCATCCTGTAATGGCCACTAGCCCTTGTCCTATACTTTCTCTGCTGATGGAGGAAGCGAGACCCCTTCCACCCTGGGTGGAGATAATACTCGCTTTGCTGCTGCAAACAACCTTCTAGTGACCTTTTGGTAAGTGACATATACTGACACATAAGCGGTTTGTGTCTCATGAAGCTCCTACTGATGTGAAGGTTCACTTGTCTCATGAAAAGCTGCTGGAGGTACTTGAGGAGAGGTGAACACCTCATGTGAAATGAAATCCTCGCATGAGATGTTGTGTAAACCAAGCTGATGCATGACCACAATCTTCATTAGTGCAAAATGATATCTGTTGTTATACTGCTACTAAGGAGTCTTCTTATGCACTATGGTGGTCATCTTCTCAATGTTTCGGCAAATAAAATAAGGGAGGTTGATCATTCTCACCCTAGTGAAGTGCATCAACAATTTGATATGATAGGTATACACGCAAGAAAGCTAGCCCTCACAGCTGAAATACTTGATTATGAGTTTCATCAAGGGAACATATGAGTCTTTCAGATACCGGAAGGAAAAACTACGCTGAGATGTCTCAAATAGCCAGCCTTGATGTAAGGCTCATAATGTTCTCTGTCAATATGTTGCCTCTTATTCCACTGCTCACCGATATTGGGAATGCCAGTTTCTAAGAGAAATAGACTCTGGTGTCAAGGTGAATGTTACACCTGCTAGAGTGACTTAGCCATTTTGAAGATGGAGGACAAACATCCTGGCCAACTCATGATGGTACTGGATTCTCTATACCATCTCATAGAACTGATAATAGGCTTGGTGTTGAAAGCATGTGACAACGAGAGGGCAGGCCTACAGCTCGGCAAGTGAGGTAGGCTCCTCTTGTATATGTTTACCACCCTTGTGAGGTTTCCTTGGTGCATGCATTTCTCTAGGAGAGTCACTCTGTGTCTCCTCATCTCAGTCATAGGAAGGATCAGCTTCCATGTTTGCCAGATATTTGAGTTTCTCTTAGATGAGTATAAAGATATTTAAGGTGTCTTCAAATTTTCCACCAAATGTATGAAAATGTATGAGGGACTGTGAAGGGAGAGGGTAAGAGGGGTTTTAGGAATGCTGCTGATAGGATTTTGGGGAATAAAAGGGTTTTAGGGATAGTAATTAGACTTTGGGATAGGAATTAGGGTTTAGGAATTTGTAGCTAGGGTTCGGGATAATGAGAATTAGGGATATGGGATTAATGAGAATTAGGGATATGGGGATTAGGGAATGGGTTGATGAAACTGGAAAATAAATCAGGGAATCAAAAAGGTGAGGGAGTGATGAAGTGGACTTGATAGCAAAAACTCAAACTGCAAACCCTAAGAAATTGTTTTTGAGCAAAAATTGCAATGAGGCATGGTTTGAAAAATTTCTCACTAAATCTCCATAAACATCTAAAGACACACATTCATTGGCATTGGAATAACATTTGACTTACTTGGAGAGGAGGCAATCAAGCAAATTTTGCAATTGGATGAATTTCGTGGGTCAAATTAGGCTTGCAGCTCTATGTACCGTGCCACAAACCCAACAGGCCACATCTACTCTATGCGCCACACCAGTGTATTTTCTGCACTGTGGAGGGCAGCCCAATGTGCCGCGCCAGCTCTATGCACCGTGCCCACAACCCAATGTGTCGCGCCCTTGAAACTTGAACTGTTTGCTACGATTTTCTCTCCAAGACCTTGCTCTAAGTTCCTCTTTCTCTTTTGGATGCAAATGAGTTCTTTAAACACAAGAAATGGTTTATATACAAAAGATTTTGATTTTTCACTCATAGAACCCACTTTTGTAATGTTTACATTTGACATTTGCCTTTCAAACTCTGTTTTTAAGTAGTTTGCTTTATTTTTTCCTTTGATGAACTGAATGATTTGACTTTTTTTTTGCCTTGCAGGGGATGGAGTTGTTGAAGCTTGGTAAGGTGACCATTGTTGCCATTGAAGTTGCTTACATATAGAAAAATTGAAATTACATCAGATTTATGCATAATCACTCAATCACTGAGTGAGTGATCATGAAAATTATTGTTGTTGGAACTTTATTCAACCTCCCATGTTCTTGCTGACCATCACTGATCATTTGGAGACCTTATTATGAAAACCCTACACCTAAAGAGACCTAAAAGCCTAAAAGTGAATTTTACATATTTAAAGACAAAAATTGACTGCAGCAGTTCTGAATGAATGAAAACAGGCCAGCATATGAGGGAAAATATATAATAAGCCATTACTGTCAAATGATCCATGACCCTAATGGAATGCAGCTGATCAGGCGAGACACCTAACATGCAATGCAACAAGAGCATTTGACCACTGATAGAGGGATGAAGATACCGGCACTAACACTCCTGAACTATACGTGTCAAAATAGGAAGGTCAACTTTTGAGTGGCATAAATGTTGCATACATACTCTCATTGACACACTTCTTACGCTATTGGAAAGATATTTGTGAACAGAATAGCATGGGAGGGTGAGGTGGCAAAGTGATAAACTTTTACCCCCCAAAAATGTCATTTAATGCCTCAAAATTCTCCTAGAAGGTTTCACACTCCTTTTCACCAAACAGGGTCCTTTCGGTAAAAATGGTCCTTTGAGCTGATTCCTCCACTTTTTTCCATTCCAAATGCATTTAGAGGGATGATAAATAATATAATGATCCAATCTAGATCATCACCAATAAATTTGTTGCGTTGGATTTCATTTGTACCTGAGAGACTGATCTCATTTGCATCCTTCTAGACTGGGTATGGAAAATAAACAAAGCGATGTTTATAAGCTTGATCCATGAAGAAAATTCCCTTTGCATGCAAGATATTCATGACACTTTGTGGGAGAGTGTGATTACTACTTAACCCCTGAATATAATCAATAATAGACAAGAATTTTTCCCCTTTACGAAACAACCATAGTAGATTTTGCAATAGCCACTTACTTACATTCCTCAGACTAATCCAGATCTATGATCCCCTTTTTTATTCCGAATCTCCCTTTCTAGACACTCTGATTAGGGACATGTGGTTGAGATACTTATAAAAAATAATGTCCTACTAGAACCATGACCTAAAAAATACCCTCCATAAAATTTAGGTTGGGAGTGCCCATCTAAACATTTTTAGATTTAGTAAATCCCAATCCCCAAACTCCTTATCAATGGTGATGAAGTCCAAATAGACAAGGTGAAATTTGTATTTTCCCTTAGTCCCTGACCATAAGAAATGTGCGAAAATGGTCTTAATCTAATGAATTATACTCAAGGGAATCATGAAGAGATGTATCCAGCAGAGCAATATTTATTGGAGAACAACCTAAATGAGCATATATCTTCTTCCCAAAGAGAACCATATATATATGACCAAGAGGGTAAACACTTTTGGAAATTTTCAAGGAGCTAGTGTTAGTCATTAATCCTATGGTTATTGGGCTTAATCCTGAAACCTATATATATGAAAACCTCCTCAATATTGGACATAGAAACACCAAATACGCTTGTAATGTTGACAATCTCATCAACATCACTAGATGAAAAAGTCATATTGGACTTGTTACCGTTGAGGCATAAGCTTGAAGAAACACCATACCTAGTGAAGATGGAATGTGGAACATTCCATTGTGGCCAAGGAACCTGACCAAAAGTGAGCACATCATCTAAAAAAAGAGGTGTGAGATAAAAACCCATCTAGATACCTCAACTCCTTAAAGAAACCAACCCTGCGAGCCTCTAATATTTTGTAGCGAAGACCGTCTATAAAAAGAACAAAAATAATAGGGGAGAGGGAGCACCCTTTACGAAGCCCTCAGTTGGTCTGGAAAAAATATGGAGGAGCATTATTGACCAAAACTACATAAAATACCGAAGTAACACATGCCATGATCCAAGAAACATCTTCCATAGAGATGCTAGTCTTTGTGAGAATCATTCTTGAAGAGGACTAGTCCACACAATCATGCGACTTGTGGAAATCTAGTTTCATGACCAATGCCTCTTATTTTTTGGTGTGTATGGTATGAAGGCATTCTTTCTCAATAGAAACAACATCTTGAATTTAACGATTTGCAAGGAAACTGAATTGTTCCAAAGAAATGAAATAAGATAAGGTGTCCTTTAAAATGATGGAAATGATCTTAGAAATGAGTTTGAATGACATGTTGCAAAGAGAAATAGGGAGGAATTCAACAAAAGAAGTCAGATGGGAGGTCTTGGGAATGAAATGAAATGAAAGTGGAATTGAGTGCATACAATACATTTTCATAAATGCAAGATTCTTCTACCATCTGTAGGAGATCATCCATTATAATATCAAAAAAATGGGTGAACAATTCTAATATCCATCCATTAGGTCTAGGGCACTTGTCCTTTTTGAAGCACTTTGGTACCATAGAAATTTATTCCAAAGTTACTGGTCTTCCCAAATTTCCTTTTGAGGCCTCATCAAACATGTGAAGGAAAGCCTCAATCCCCCAAAGATTTTCTAAGATGTCCACATCAGCATAAGCTGAGAACATGTGTTCAAAAATTGTTATAGGTTCCAATTGTATGTCATCAATGCTATAAACATGGTCCCTAGGAGCTATTTGCGATTCCCAGATGGAATTCATATTTCGACATTGTGAGGATAAATGGTGGAAAGAATGAGTATTTTAGTTCCCTTCGTTGATCCAGATTGAATGGCTCTTAAGCCTCTGAGTTATCTCCTAGATTTTTAAAATATACCTTTTCTTGTTTTCCAATTCCTGTGTTCAAGCCAAATGAGAAGGAGTTGGAGCATAAGGGTTCAACTTTCTCACAATGAGATCCATCTCTTCCATAATCCTATCCAGATTCTTCGACAACATGCAATTTTTGTTTCTTTCCCATTTACGGATAACCTGTTTTAAAGACTTCAATTTCTCCTATAAAATAATCATAGTCGATGGCCCTATTGGGCATATCAATGTCTTATGTGAATCTCGAACTGGGAAACTAAAATCCTCATCCTCAAGCTAGATCCTGTTGAATTTAAAATGGATTTCTTTTCAATTTGTTTCACCTCTTCATGGGAGAAAAATCAAAAAATGGCCAGATATTTTGACCTCAACAACCCAATTTCTCACATCCCCTAGGACATCAAATATGTTATCATGAATGGAAAACCTGGCCAAGCACTTCCCAATGTACACATCTCCAGAATGACCATTTGTCCAAGTAGAAACAAGGGGAAAAGGTTGAACATCTACCAAAAATTCTTAGCGAAGAGATTATGTAGTTGAGAGTCCAAAGGGTCAGGATGACTACTTATACCAAAAATTTCTCCCTATGAGAAAGTGGAATTCAAGTTCCCAGCTAAAAATAAAGAGCCAATTTTTAGAAGCTCACAATCTCCCAACCTAGTTTATAATTCCTTTATGTCATGCTAAGGGCCATATATGTAGAGAAAATCAAGTCAACATGAGATATGTTTGACAAAAACACACAAGAAAAATCCTTCAAAACATTTAAATGCCTTTAAATTCACCCATCTAGGATTATAGAGTGCCACCAATCCACTAGATAAACCACAAGCACCACTAGTTTCAAGGTGCCATTTACCACAAAAAGAAAAGAAATATAACCTGGCTTTATCCACAGAGGGCATGGAATCCTAAACAAAAAGAATGATAATATTGATAAAGTGAAGCAAATGTCTAAGGGAGCTATTTTTAGACACATTTTCGGGCCCTTTGAGGTTAAGAGATAAAATTTTCATGACTATGGAGTCTAGGCAGGCTTACAAGCTCTAAGGGCGAGTGTATATTCAGAAGAATTAGTAATGACATCCCTCAATCCACTATCCAAACCAAAAGATAATGTTTTAGCAACAAATTTACTTCAGAAATGTCTACTTCCTCTACCACCATACCTATGAACAATGATATTAATAGTCAATCGCGGGATGATAGAATGGGCCATGGGGTAAGTTTCATCCTTATGAATATTGAGGGGAGACAGATCCAAAGAGGAGTCTCTCAATAAAAGAATGAGATTTCTACAAATAAAATTATGAGGGGAGGAGTCCATCAGGGGAACTTAGGGGGTTGAAAGATCGAGGTTGTTTAAGGATGATGGTTTGGTGCGAGAGTCATTATCAGTAGCAAGGGATACTTTAAGGAGGGAGAGACCATAGATACTAGGTTTAGTGGGGGGTAGAAGAAGGGGATAGTTGGGTCGACTCTAGGGGGCTTGCAAGTTTGATTTTAAAGAGGAAGTCATAATGAGAGAAATATATGGATTTTGTTGGCAATAAATAAGATTGTGTTCCAAGGGATTTTTCAGAGTATTTGAAGTTTTAGGGGCAAGCCAACCAAAGCCTTGTAGTGGATCTGAAGCTTCATATGAAGGCAGATGAAAAGAGGATAAAGGGGAGAATCAAAGGAAATGTCGAAAGGAACATATGAGATGGGGACCTGATAGTTACATGGGCCATTAACTATCTTTGAATATAATGGATTTTCCCACAGCCCGCAACGGTGCCCCATCTCCATGTTGGTACCATCTAGTCGAAAATTTTGATTTGGAGAGCATCTAGGCATTAGATGTCTAGTATGGTGACAAATTAGGCACCTGAAACAGATTCCCCAAAAATAAACTCAATGGGGAACTCTGATCGGTCCCTATTCAATATCAATATTCACTATAAGGTCATTGGAATAGTTAAGCTCCACTAATAACCATGCTACCTTCTTTTTCATGGCGCACAGGATCTTCAAGTCAATATATACAAAGTGGCCTATAGCATTGCCAATCTCCTCTATGGCATCCCTAGTCCAAAATTCCAGTGGCTGGCCCATCAGCTTTACCCACACACAAAAAAATTTGGGGAGTCTCCTTTAGTGGGTTAAAAACCCACATACCACAGGGATAACTATAGGATGTTATGATCACTCACCGAATGAAAATTGACTTGTTTTGGATCATTGTGATGTAGAAAGTGAATATCGAACGAACTATTAACAAGCACACTGACCTTCAAATTATAATGCATAATAGGGCCCTAATGCGCCTTGATCAACTCCTGCATTTTATGTTCAGACATCTTTGCAAAATCCCACTTACCCATCAACGCGTGTTTCTGAATACTTACAACATGATCCCAAAGAACATCATGGTCGAAACTAAGGAGTCTTGTTTAAGAGGAGTGTTTTACAGCCTTTTCAAAATAAAATAAAAATCGTGTGGATTTACCAATCCCCTTCATATTATTAATCCCTAACTCATGGATCTAATTCATCTAATTTTGTCATACTTAATTTCAAGATACAAATATACATGAATGTATTTATTATTTATTATTTAATCTATGTTTAATTTTGAATAAGTTCAAATTTTTCAGGAAAATTTTATTTAATGTTTGAATATTTAATATTCAAATTTCAACTAATTCTTAATTTTTCAACTAATCCCTATTTTAAGAATAAATAAAAATTCTTTTATTTTTTTCTGCTATTTCATTTCTCGATCTACGATCATCTAGGTTATTAAGATTTTCAGAATTAATATTTTACTATTTTTCATGAAATGGATGGTCAAATATTATAAATTTTCAAAGTTAGTCAAATATTATTAATCTCAACTTTTCTCTTTATTCCAATATCTGTTGTGCTAGTCCCAAATCCTTCATTGCAAATTAGCTACCCAAATATTTCTTCAATCTATTGATCTAATTCTTATCATGCGTAGCAATCAACATGTTATCCACATATAACAATAATATGATATACTTTCCTTGATCATACCTCTTAATATAGACACAATGGTCAGCTTCTAACCTCTGAAAACCATGTTCCAACATGAATGAATCAAATTTCTTGTACCATTGTCAAGGTGCCTATTTCAACCCAAAAAGACTCTTCTTCAACCTACAAACAAGGTCTTCTTTGCCTTTTTCTATGAAGCCTTTTGGCTGCTCCATATAAATTTCTTCCTCCGATTCACCATGAAGGAAAGCATTTTTTACATCTAATTGTTCACATTCTAATTCTAAAGTAGCAACTAGACCAAAAATGACTCTAATGGATGATATTTTAACAACAGGTGAAAAAATTTCAGTGAAGTTAATACCTTTTTTTTGGGCAAAACCTTTCACCACCAGCCTTGCTTTATACCCCTCCTTCTTTTCGTCGCCTTCATGCTTAATCCTATAAACCCATTCGTTTTGTAGAGCCTTTCTACCTTTTGGGAGGTTTACCAACTCCCAAGTTTTATTTTCCAACAGAGAGTTCATTTCTTCTTCCATTGCTTTCTTCCATTCTTCACTATCCTCAACTTTACAAGCTTCTTGAAAACAATTAGGCTCACCTTCATTAGGCAACAAAATATAGTTTGAAGGAGGATAACTTTGTGAAAGCTTATGAGGCCTAGAAGATCTGTGAACCAACTGTGTTGGTGCATTATTAGGTTGAATCTCCTCTAAAGGTTCCTACAAGATTCCTTCTTGTTGTTGTTCGTCATTTTCCACTCGTTGTTCTTAAAGCTCCTGAATTTGATGTTCATTTTCTTGTATTGGTGGGATGTTTTCCTACTGCTCTTCAAACCTCTCAATAACCTTCTTGACCTCAAAATTACCTAGAGTCCTCTTGAACGTTTCTGACTCATTAAATATAACATCCTCGCTTCTAATAATTTTATGTTTTACTGGATCCCATAGACGATAACCAAAATCTTCATCCGCATATCCCAAAAAATGCATTTCATAGATTTATCATCTAGCTTAGTTCTATTTTCTTTGGGAATATGTACAAATGCTTCACATCCAAAGATTTTCAAGTGAGAATAATTCAAGTTCTTACCAGACCAAACTTCATCAGGGATACCACCATCCAAGGTTGTAGTTGGAGATCTATTTATGAGGTAGCAAGCAGTCCTAATTGCCTCAGCCCAAAAATTCTTCTCCAAACTAGAATTGGACAACATACTTCGCACCTTTTCCGTAATGGTGTGATTCATCCTTTTTGCGACACCAATTTGTTGAGGAGTACCAGGCATAGTCTTCTCATGCTTTATGCCAAACCTATTACAATATTACTTAAATGCATTTGAGCAATATTCTCCACCATTACCTGTTCTTAAATACTTCACCAATTTGTTAGTCTCTCTTTCAACAACAAAATGTAATTTTTGAAATATTCCAAACACTTCACTTTTACTTTTCATAGGATATGCCCAAACCTTCCTGCATGTACCATCTATAAATGTTACAAAATATGATGCTCCTCCTAGTGATTTGATGTTAACAGGCCCAAACACATCTGGGTGTACCAATTCTAACACATTTTTCTTTTTGTCATGGCCACCTCTATGGAATGAAACCCTTCTTTGTCTACCATATATACAATGCTCACAAAGGTTAAGATTGTAGGATTTCAAACCTGGCAATAAATTTTTACCAACAAGGATTTTTAAGCCCTTCTCACTCATGTGACCCAAATGCTTATGCCACAGATCTGCTGAATTTCCTTCTTTTGTGAGAGCAACCAAATCTGATTTTTCTATCAGTTCCTTCAACGTGTATAATGTTCCTATCTTGGCTCCTTTGGCCACGACCAATGCTCCTTTGATAATTTTCCAGCCTCCTTTTCCAAATCTTTTGGAATATCCTTCATCATCCAGTCATCCCATAGAGATTAAACTCATGTGCATTTCTGGTACATGCCTGACCTGTTTCAACAATATATCTTGTCCATCTTTGATCTTGATCTGGACATCTCCCACTCCAACAATATTGCAAAAATGATTATTCCCCAAATGCACTCTACCATAATCACCAGGATTATATGAAACAAAACTATCTTTGCATGGGGTTACATAGTGAGATGCCCCAGAGTTAGGGATCCAATCAAAGCTACTACTAGATGTATATACACATGCATCCTCTATTGAAACAATAAACAACACATCGCCATCTGTGGCTACAGTAATAGTCTCACCTTCATTTGTGTTGGATGACTTGTGATTTGTATTAGATGTTCTCTAATCCTTTTGTTCTTTCTTCCTAAATCAACATTCTTTCTTCATGTGCCTAGGTTTGTCACAATGAAAGTGGATGATCCTTCCTCTACTTGATTTTGATCAGCCTCTCGATCTTGATCACCCTTGCTGGCCTCGATCCTTTCTCCTGCCACGATCAACTAGAGCTAGATCTTCTCCTCCCTAGTTTTCTGCAATTGACTTGCATTGCAGTTCCTTATTCATTAAACTGTTGCTGACATCATCAAACTTCAGGGTCCCTGCAATTTTTGAAGTGCTCATAGCTAAAATTAAATTTTCCCAGCTGTCTGGCATAGAGCACATTTTTAAAATAGCTCTAATTTCATCATCTAAAATTATTTTAGCAGATTCAAGCTGATTAGTAATAATATAGAATGCATTCGAGTGCTCAGCAATTGAAGCACCCTCCTTAATTTTGAGATTATAATTCTTCTTCATCAAGAACACTTTGTTTGATGTTGTGTTCTTCTCATATAGATCATGGAGCTTCTTCCATAATCCTTCAACCATCTTTTCTCCATACACATTGAAATACACATTCTTTGCTAGATATTGGCGGATTGTTGCAATTGCCTTTCTATCTAGCTTATTCCATTCTTCATTTGTCATCGATGAGGGTTTCTTTGTTGTGCCCTCAATTAGAAAATACTGATCCTTCAAAATCATTATATCCTTCTTCTGTGCTTTCCATAGGGCAAAATTAGCCCCGCTCAACTTCTCCATATCTGTAATTGTTGTCTCCATTTTCAATATATTGATGCCCAAAAACAAAACGTCCACTTAAAAATAAAACTTCAATTATTACTCTTTAAAATTTAGTAATAATGACCTTTTTAAAATACCCCTTTCAAAATTTGTTCTCCTTTTAAAATGTACTTTTCAAAATTCCAACATATAATTATATAAGTATAAAAAACATATATAATGTTTTAACCGTTTCACATTTCACACATACATATGTTGGTTTTTATACGTGCAATCTTGATGAAAAAAATTACGAACTCCACATAAAGCACTTACACACTCCACATTTTAGGCTTCATGGCACGTTTCACCATATACCCACGACCTTTTTATTTCTTGCAACAACTGTCTTAACGTTCCTCAACTAGTTCCTCAGCTATTTCCTGAACAAATTCATTTCCTGGAATCTCTTCTTTGCAGCGATTTCTGATTTCCTGGACAGATCCTTCAACAACTATAGAGGTATTAGCCAACGTTTTAATGAATGCTACCAGAGTAAGGCAATGGAACTAAGCGGCTTGCACATTGGATATTTGACCCTAGCTCTGATGCCAGTTGTTAGATCAGAGCATACATAACACACAACAGATTTATACTCAGAGACTTAGACGGCAATAACAAAGAATAATTTCAGGGACAAACAAATGGAGAAACAACAAGATTACTCAATCAGAAACAACAGAATAGATAAGACAATCATTGGAGAATAGAAATCACTTAGCATTACATAACAAGCCTGGACCTTGGCTTTCTTTCCTTGACCAGAGAAATTACAAATTTATAGAGGCTGAAGAAGGATCTAGAATCCTGTATGTGATTCAGATAGAGATCTAGAAACTAATGGCAGTGTAGAATGATCTAGAATCCTGCATCTGTTCTAGATGGAGATTTAGAAACTAATGGCAGTGTAGAAGGCTCTAGAATCCTGCATGAATTTGGCTTCACACTTAACACATTCCAGCAATCGTCTACAAAAAATGAGACTGATAATGAACAATAAACTACACAGATTGGAAAAACTAGAACTATCCCCATGAAACTAACAACACCAACATCTTGGGCATTCCACCAACAGAGACAACACTTCCATTTAAAACTTTTGCAGGGTCGAGTGAAATATAAGAATTTGGAGAGTATACACTTATTGTGAACTATCACTAGTGGATCTTTCTTAAAAAGAACTAACTTCATCTAAAAATCAATAAGAAAGTCCTTGTATAACTCCCACCACATGTATATGATCCCAAGCATAGAAAAATTAAATTGCTTGCCTAAACTTTAAGAGACTACCGTGGACAACCGTAGAAACTCGATACTAAATTAAAAACTTCAACAAATATATCCACTCAACACACCTGCAAAACTAAATCATAGGAAATTGCCTAACATTGCAGAAACTTCATATACCAGTGATTAAAACTAGACCACCATAATCCAATCTTGCCAACCCGACACCAAATCAAATGGTCTCCCTTTTACGAAAACATATATCCATCCCAAGGAGGACAATTACAGTAATAGAATTAATGAACAAAACTATCAATTGGAGGGTTTCCACTCGAAACGTCATCACTTACTTCATTTTAAATAAAAAAATTCTCTCTTTTCCTTGAATTCATGGTGTATTGATAAAAACTGAATTGAAGAATTTGAATTTGGTTAATTTGTTATCAAATCACTATTATAAGTTGTGTATTTATTTTATATTTTTATTTTTATTCATTTTCTAAAAATTATTATTATTATTATCCAATTTTAAGGTCATAGTCACCCGAGCTAGATGCCAAATTGGTGAACGAGACTCTCATGTTTGGGGGACAAGGGACCAACCTTTATTTGCGAGACAAGGGACCAACCTCCTTGGAGCTATTTGACTATAAAATCTACTAAAGTATACACACTCTACCCCTCTAGTTTTTGAACCTATGACCTCTTAGGAGGAAACACATACCTTTAACCATAAACCCACTTAAATTATATGTTTAATAATTAAATTTATTTTTTATTATTAATTATTAATTTTTATTTAAATAAGAATTAATTTTTATTAAAAATAAAAGAATATATTGAAATTACCTAGTTGAATCCAACTCTTAACGACAACATTAATTTTCTATGAACTGAAATTCTTAAATGATCGTAGTGAATGACCTTATTCATGTGAAATCAGTCGAACAAATACTTTTTATTTTTTAACACAATTGGAAATCCCATTATAATTATTCAGATTCACCAGCTGGCAACCATCATGACATGGAATCATCCACGAGATGACAACGTTTATTTTAGTGAGAGTAGTCCCAAATCCCTGAGTTTATAATCCCCAACGTTATTTTGATCGTCGATTCCCCAAATATTTATGGCTAGCTTTTTTATTTTTTAACCAAATAAATCTAATTATTGTTGGTTTTATTGCAAAATTATTTTAATTAAAATTTAATTTTTTAATAAATATTATTATGTTTATTTTGGATTTATATAATATTTATATTATAAAAATATTTTAAATTTAAATTTTAATATAATTGTTTAAATCAATTTGACCCATAACTAAATTGATTGGCCTTGAAATAAATTGATTCAGTCCGAAATTCTTCGATGTACACAAGAAGGTCGATATTGAGTTATCCCTGATTGAAGATGGAAAGTTGACAGCTTTATTTCACTTTCAGCCCGATTGCCACCAATTTAAATGGATTTTATGATTCAGATTCCAAGTTATAATTTTTATTATGATTGTAAATATTGTGTATTCAATTGACATGGCACCATGTTAATCTTGATGCTTAGAATTCAGAATTCTTAAATAAGTTAAAAAAGTTGGGCAATAAAAGTGTAGCATCATTCTTATGAAATCGACACTTTTTATATTTGCAATGCAGTTAAAGATTCAATATGGAGTAGAGTACACAATTAGTCTTTCTTGATCCTATGAAAACGAGTTAAAAAATGATCTGGAAGAAGACAATATAATATTACTATATGTCTATTCTAAGTCAATGGTATACCTATCATATATTCTAAAAAGGAGTAATGATATTTAATGTAATGAGGATTTAGCGTATAATATTTGAGACGACGGGAATTGTAGTCTTTTTCGGGAATTGTAGTCTTTTTAATATACTTTATCTTTATGTTACAAATGTAATTACGTGTTACTATAATCTTTATGTTACAAATGTGATGTCGTATTACTATAATTTGTTTATTTGTAGCAGATGGAAGTTAACTTCCATCTAACTTAACCAATTAAACTAAGATTTTGTAATTTTGAGTAAAATATTCTTGATTCTGCCTTTCTACAATAGAATTATCCAAGCACAAAGACAAGCAAAAAATTTGAACATATACTTTGACATCTATACTCAAAGGTGTCAACAGTTAGAATTGTATTTTCTTATAAAAACTGCTAAGTTTTGTTGAGTAAAGACTATTTTGACTTTTGATATATTGTTTCTATTGTTGGGTGATTATATTATAACAATTTTATAAATTCTCAAGATTTAACAAGTCTTTTGTGTGTTAGGGTTATTTTGGTTTTTTCGTTACAATAAGTATATGAAAATTTTTAAAATAATTATGTTATTGAAGGTGTCAACCATTAGAATTGTATAAAAACTCTAAGTTTTGTTGAGTAAAGACTGTTTTGACTTTTGATATACCATTTTTATTGTTGGGTGATTATATTATAATATATTTATAAACTCTTAAGATTTAAGAAGTAATTTGTGTTATGGCCATTTTGATTTTTTCCTTTATGATAAATATATGAAATTTTTCAACATAATTATGTTATTTAAAAGTAATTTTTTAAAGTAAAAAATTGATTTATTAGAAGAACATTATTATAGAAGTGTAAAATTTTAAACACGCAGTTTGATTGAAGACATAAAGACCCAAAAAGTTAAAAAAATTAAGTGTATAAAATGTAAAGAGAAATTCAAATAAAGAGAAATACAAATTCCTAACTGTGCACGAGACTACTTACCCTCTCCTCTCCATATGTTTTATTTGGGCCACGTGCCATTTATATATTGGAAACTACTTGAGGTCGTTTCTACCCATCCGTCCTTACCGTACATGTTAAATAGACTACAATTCAAGTCAAAGACTATGATCGACATCCTACGGGAAAAAATCCGTCCAACTTTTCTCTAACTCTGCGTGAAGCTGACAGCTTGTAAGCGAATGTCGGGATATACCTATTATCTGCATTCTTCAAGCATCTTTATTTAGGTTTTCAGCGAATCTTCACAGACTGTGATGTGTAGTTCATTGATTGTCGTTCTGCATTGTCGGAATCCCACCCTAATATCCAAATTAGAAGTGAGCATGGAGCTTTATTTCTCGAAAGGTTAAATAATCTAGACAAGGGTTTGACTGTTGTCGCCTCCGAGTCTCCCAACACAACACAAAACAAAAGCTAAAGCGTGTTATTGTCGAAGGATTTCTCTGCAACGCTCTCATGTTTCTACTTCAGTTCCACACCACCTTTGATAAAAAAAAAGTTTGGAGTCGTTTACTGAAGGGAAGAATTGTTAGTACCGCTAAAAGTAGTTGGAATTTGGGTAAAAAAGATTTAAATTTTTTTGTAGAAGTAGTGTTTGAATAGTGGTTTTGATAGTAAAAATAGATTCAGTTTTATAAAAAGTTTTTAGTACTTAAAATTTTGAATTTTAAAAAATGTAATTTAAATTTACAAAAATCTTTACCAAATTTTTTCAAAATATAACTAAAATTTCCATAACTTTGAGAGAAAAAACAATGTCATTAAACTACGGTTGTTTCTTTAATGGGCATACAAAAGAATTTGATGCAGTGTGGTATTTGCGGGAACACACAGATCTATGAAATTTCAGGAAACCTAATATGAAGTGGAAAATTATGACCTTTTGATGGCGTTACTATCACGCCAGAATAAATTATATACGAACCTAATGTACCGAAACATTAGTAAATTTATGTATGGAATAAACGAACCAGTCATGATTAGTTGACAGCTACCTTCTAGCGTAAAGCCTCTCGTATTTTTAATAATATAAAATTCATGACAGGGCAATTTTTTTTGTGGCGGAGCTTGATTTTTCATAGGGTTGATATTTTTAATGTTATAAAATTCATGACATGGTAATCATTGCGTTTTGGGTGGAGGAGATTGATTTTTCGATAGCTTTATGTTTTTATATTTATCACTGGTTGGTTTACGGGTAGCAAAATACTTGATCGAAATCGATGAAACGAGTTCACAATCACAAGCAAAAATATCCTGGGTTGATAATAAATTATAATTATTGATGGTTGAAAATTATTTGAAGGGCGAGCTGTAAAGCTCAATCAAGTGGACCTGTAATAAAATAAGAGGCACTGTCATTGACAAGAATAAGATGGTGTATTATATTGATTGAGACGCTGGCCAAATGGACAATTCCAAAGTGCGAGGTACTATACAATGCTTTACATTATCAGGTTCTCCATAATTGCACTACAGCTCCTCTTCTGGCGTTTCTCCATCGTGGGTGGGCACTCTTCAGGACATTAACCGGTACAGAGCAATAATGCAAGCACAGCTAGAGAGCAACCTGGTTTAATCTTTATTCCCCTTTGATTTTAACCATTTTGACCAGGAAAATAGATCTGAGAATAGAACGGCTAAGATAGTAATCAGAGAACGTCTATTGACCGGCGTTTACTTATTATGACAGATTAGTTAGCAACGCATATAAGTAAATATTTACTTACAAAATTGTATTTAAAGTTGTACACGTTAGATCCAGCTAAAAAACAATGAATAAAATTTGTAAGGAATTAATAAAAAACAAAGAATAAAATTTACAAGGAAAGGAAAAAAATATTGATAGAGAAAAAGAGTTATTGAATTCTATTCATGCATGGAAAAAAGAAGAAGAAGGGAAAACACAAGTCAATGAGATATATTTTACTTACAAAATTGCATTTAAAGTTGTACACGTTAGATTCAGCTAAAAAGCAATGAATAAAATTTGTAAGGAAATAATAAAAAACAAAGAATAAAATTTACAAGGAAAGAAAAAAAAATATTGATAGAGAAAAAGAATTATTGAATTTTATTCATACATGGAAAAAAGAAGAAGAAGGGAAAACACAATTCAATGAGATATATTTTACTTGGCTGACTTAATATATTAGTGAGTGTAGTAGTGAATCTAGAAAAATGTGAACACGGACTAAAGAAAATTGAGACCTAGTCCTAAGTAACTTGCTATGTAGTCCTCAATTATCTCATGCAAGTGGATTTAGTCATGCAATGTAGTCATTAGTTAACTATGTCATACCTCCCCACCCCCCTCAAGCACTACCAGGGAGAACAAAATGGATGTGTCCCTGAAAGAAGCCATGTAAGGTGCCCATTTTGCAATGCATCTAAGTAACATAAATTACATTTGAGAAGAGGAAAGAGGGAAAACCACATGGGAACAACCCTACCTCCCTCAAAATACAATACTAAAAAAGAAATACAACTACACCCCAAGGTGGTTTCTTAGAAAGTAAAACTTTTGCTGGGTGAAAGTTTTTGTGAAGATGTCAATATTATGTGACACTAATGCAAGTCAATGACCCCATCATGTACCAATTCTCAGATGTAGTGCATATGCATCTTGATGTGTTTTGTTCTTTGTCGCTGCACTAGATCTCTACAAAACTTTAATGTGATTTGATTGTCACACTAAATGATAGTCAAATGATGAAATATGATACCAAGTTCAGTGAGGAAGTTCTCCAACCAAATGGCCTAAGTGGCAATGTTAATTGCATCTCTGTATTTGGACTCTATTGATGATAAATCATTTGTGGATTGCTTTTTATTGGACCAACAAATGGGGTCAGAACCCAAATTGAGAACATACCTTGAAGTGGATTTGTGATCAATTTATTTCCATCCCAATCTAAATTAACGTGGCCAATGTGATCCAATTTACATCCTGCTGGATAATGAATCCCATGGTTGATAGTTCCCTGGATATCTCTGAGAATGGAGGCTTTCTAATATAGCTCATGTGGCTTACTCATGTATCTAGAAACTACGCCTACTGTATATGGGAGATCTAGAAAATAGTGAGCAAGATAGTGGAGGCTCCCAACAAGCTTTCTATACATGGTGGAATCAATCAATGGTGTATTATTTCCATCCTCAATGGGTACTCCTGGTAAGAAAGGTGTCGTTGTTGGCTTGCCTTCATTCATGTGAAAGCAAACCAAGAGATATCTCGCATACTTGCAGTAAGAAATTTTGATTCTTGGATCATTCTAGTTGATTACTAGTCCTAGGAAGGGGCATAATAGACACATATATGTCATGAAAAACCGATCATGCAAAATGGTTTTGATTGTAGGAATGGTTGAGGTTGAACTACCTATGATTAGTATATCATCTACATAGAACACTATGAGCAACAAAGAGCCATATTTTCTTAGCATATAAACATTTGGATTATATTTACATTAAATCAAATGTTGAGAGAGTAAATAGGAATCCATTTTACCATACTATTCTCAAGGTGCTTTCTTGAGGCCATAGAGAGAATTCTTCAATCTACAAATTAAAGGTGATTTTTTTACATATCCTAGAGCTTTCCTCTTTGAGATCATTGTGAAGAAATGCATTCTTCACATCCATGTGGTGAACCTCCCATCTTCTTGTTGATACAATGGAAAGAGTTAACTAAATAAAGTCCATTTTGGTCCCTAGAGAAAAAGTTTCATCATAATTGATTCCATGAACCTGTTGAGAGCCTTTGGCCACCAATCGTGCTTGATCTCTTCTCACAAGTGTATCCACTAATTTATTTTTCTTGTAGGATCACTTGCATTTGACAAACTTACAATATGGAGGAACTAGAACCAAGTCCCAAGTTTGGTTCTTAATGAATGAGTTGTACTCTTGCTACATAGTTTTTTTCCAGAAAGGATTCCCTGTAACTTCTTCATAACTTTGAGGGTTAGATGCTATAACCATGTAGAAATGCATGGGAATAATAGGTAGTGTAGCTATGAGGACATAAGGTGGTTCTTCAAATTTATATCTCATGGCAGGATCATCCAAGAGATCACTCGTGAGGCACCACTTTTGTGTCAAAAGTGGTTGCAAATTAAAATATTGATATGCATGTTTATGATATTCTCAATTAGCATCAAAATCTAAATGCTTTGATGCATCATCTCTTAGATTTGTTATAGGAGGAAGCACAAAAGTTTCTACATGTTGTTTCTTAGATGCATGCTGGGGACTTTTGTGAAATTGGACACTCCTCTTAATGAAGAGTTTTTATGTTGAAAGATCCAACATTCTATATCTATAGTTTACCTGTGGAGTTCTTGCATCCATAATTATTTGAATCAACGTTTTGAGCCATCCACCGTGGCTCATCATCAGGATAGATCAATAAGTGATGATCCATGGTGGATGGATCAAAACGTCGATTCAAATAATTATGGATGTGAGAACCCTGGAAGAAAATTATACGCAAAGTACAAATCATAGAAGCGTCAGAACAATAATATATATCTATTGACACCATATAGATATCTAACAAATATTCACTCTTTGGTTTGAGGCCCCAAAGGCTTCCTCTTTTGCGAATGAATGCAAACCCATGCACGAGATCCAAAAACGGAAAAATATGTAACTTCTGGTTGCATACTACTCTATGGTTAAAAAAGTGTTTTTCCTATGACATATTTGTGAGGAGATCTATTTTGTATGTATTAAGCGCAATTGATTTCTTTATCCCACAATTTGGAAGGAATGGACCTTGCATGAAAAATTTAACTCATCATCTCTTTCAACGATATTTTCTTGCTTTTAGCTACATTGATCTACTACAAAGTGTAAGGAATTGTGTATTGCAATTGTACTCATGCTTCATCACAAAAAAGATGGACATCCTTATTGACATACTCATCCCCATTATTTATATGGATTATCTTGATCATATTTCTAGTCTGCTTTTCTACATCCTCTTGAAATTCTTCATTTTCTCAAA
Source organism: Pinus tabuliformis (assembly GCA_031772625.1). Lineage (NCBI taxonomy): Eukaryota > Viridiplantae > Streptophyta > Pinopsida > Pinales > Pinaceae > Pinus > Pinus tabuliformis. The sequence goes on from CM062820.1 coordinate 291,476,134, forward strand.
CACTTTAGGTTTGAGTTTGATCAAGTACACCCATGTGTATCTCATGTAATCATCTATGAATGTAAGTATCTACATTTTCCTATGAAAGGATTTGGAAAAGGCCCCATAAGATGATTGTGGAAAAATTCCTATGGAGAGGAGGCCCTCCATGCATGCCCCTTCGCAAAATTTTCTAGTGGATGATTCCTAGCAGCACATCCTTTTGAAACTCTATTAGAAAATCTATGGTAGGTGAGCCCTTCACCATCTTCTATTTGCTAAGATGCTACATGTAGCTGAAATTTAGGTGTCGAAACATTTCATGTCAAATTATACTTTCATCATTTTCTTGCATTAGTAGTAAAGTGGAATCTAGTTGAGGAGAAAATTAAAAAAATGTGTACAAATGAGACTAATGATTTTCCTTACCAACCACAATTTGGAGTTATTTTTCATGTTGGGTCCTTTATTTTTTGGTCAATTTTGAGTAGAAAGAAATCATGGAAAGAAGAAAGAAGGAAGCAGAAAGGGATAGCTAGACCAGGAATTTATTTTGGAAAATTTCAAGAGAGTGTTCAAGTAGAATTGACAATGTCAAAGTGAAAGGGAGTTAAATTGACTTTACTAAGGCATGGAGTTGAGTTTGGCAATGCCAGAGGAGCTAGACTTATCCTGTCAAAACATAAGAGTTAAGCTTCACAGTATCAAGGTGGAGGGTTGGTTGACAATGTAAATAAGCCAAAGCTATAATAGGAGATGCACTGCTAGTTATGAGAGAAGAGGATGAAGAGAGAGGCTAGCATGCTATCAAAATTCATATTCATGCCATGATCATATGTCCTTGTGTCTGTAATTGAAGTTTTGGCAAGATTGATGTATCAAATATAAATGCAACTATGTGGATCTATGATTGTAAACTATATTTGGACTAATGTTGATAAAAGAAGGCAGTTTGAAGGGAGATCTATTGTATAATGTGTGCGATCATTTATCCACTTAAAATTATTTTAATTCTTGTTTAAGCTCATGCACAATGACTTTCTAGTTTTCTTTGTAATGGTGGTTATCTAAATGGTAAATCTATTCACTCAATTAATACACTTAATTCATGGAATTTATTTTTGGGTCAGACTGTATTCCCTTGGGGAAGATTGAAAATGCTAGCATAGGCTAGATTATAATGGAAGCATATTGTTGGCCCTTGAAGTAGAACCCTAGTCTCTATAATATTTTCACCAACATTGCATGTAAGATATGCTCACCAAATATGGGATGAATTCAAGTCCCCTTATGGTGCCAATATGTGTCATTTGATACACAAAGAGATTATTTAATTAAGATTCAAAATATGTAGGACATTATTGAAACTTCCATCTCCAAGATCTACTCTGCCTTGTCCAATTGCCTCTACTGAAGAATCATATCCCATGAGAATAGGAGGCCTAGCATATGGTTTTAAAGATGAGAGGGAATATTTTCAAGCTACCATGTGATGTGAAGCTCCATAATATATGATCCATGCATCCATATACGAATGAGTAGTAATTAATGCACATTCATCCCCTCCTTTTCCAGGTTCTCTTTCTCCCTACTTATTCTTAGAACTCTCTAGAATATAGTCAATGAGATTCTTTTAATAAAGTTTTTTCTCCATAAGATAAATTGTATTATTCATGCATGATAATTCTAGATGGTAACTATAGTAGAAATAACTACATTTTTATTTCCCTCACTTGCTATTCTTTTCCTTCGAAGTAGTAGATTCATCTAGAGGCTTGGGATTTCCTACCTTTTTTGGTTCTAGCTATTTTGTCTTTTCTTTACCTCTAGATTGCTAATTTCAATTCAAGTTGGCATTGCCCCTTTTATGCATAGTGACTGCATGATATTTGGAACTTTTCAATGTGCCCATCTTTATGATCTTATCTTTCACATGTATCAGGGAATAAATAAAAATAGTGATTGTGTGCATCTTCCAGGTTGCGCTGATTGCAATCCTATTTGTGTTAAAAGTGGAGGCAAATATAGCATACTATGGACCAAATTTTGGAAATATTGAATGAATTAATTGGCATTCTTACTTGAATTTATTGATTCTACATTATTCCAATTAGAGTAACAAGGATTCAAACCTTGTGAAGAAATATTTAATGCTTCTGAAAGTACTTGGGTTAGAAATACTTGGGGCGATAGGGGGGGAGCGTGAATCAATATTTTATGCCAATTGACCTTTGACCTAATTTTTCCTCTTTTTAACTAAATCTTCATTTAACTAGAATCACATCTAATGATAACCAGATATCACATGTACACTATAGGCAACATATAATCATAAATGCATGTGATCTATAAAAATGCAACACATTAATATGTCAATGTATCATCACATAGAGATACCGAATTTTAGTTCGAAAACCTAACTAGGAAAAGCCATTGTTGTTATTGTCTTCATCTTCTTTTATTAATATCTAGAAATATCCTTTTGCATGTTACAATATCATAACCTTCTACTAGTGTGTAGTCTCCTACCAACTAGAGGCCACTACCTCCAAGAAATTTTCGAACTGCTACTAGAAGGATGCCTATAACCCTTACAAAAGGCTCTAATGCTTATATTCTCATGGACCACATTTTAAAATATTTTAGAATGGATCCACTTGGACATTTCAATTTAATACTCAAACTCATTGCAACTCAATGCTCAATATTTGTTTGCAATATCAATCTGCTCAAATTAACAACAACAAGATTCGACAATTGTCACACATGCAACACATCAAGCCCTAAAAGGATTAGAATCACAACCAATATCAACAAATGTTGTCTCACATGAAAGCATGCAAGTCACAATGACTCTCCCATACATACCTCTGCATAATATGAATACATTAATGACAAGAAATAACTACCTCATATCATCATAATCATCACACCCCTTAGCACATCAAATTCATAGGCACCCAACTGTACTTGCATTAGTGCTACAATAAGATATAAATCTCTTACAAACAGTCAAGAAAAAAACAAATTTATCATATAAAACATTAACCCTTTGCCAAAACTATGGTACTAAACTCTGTTCACTACAACAATAAATAATGATAGCCCCTGTACCAATACACTGTAAGTCCTCCAATACTGTGCATTCACTATCTTGATTCAATATTATGTCATTGAAAGTTCTGAAACCCCTCTAAAAATTACATTTGTATGAAAACACTACAACATCTTTGTCAATACAAACCTTCTCAATTACAACAGAAACAAATCAACTTGGAGAATCGCATCATCAAGCCATTATGGGAGCATACAAAGTCATAGAGATATATCACCAACACCCTAGCATCAACCACTCATAAACAAATATATAGAAACATGAAGATCTAACTTTGCGACATAAAAACCAATCACCAATAGTATTTACTCCCTACAAAAAAAAAAAATATCCACATGAGAATTTCTACAAGATAAAATATCATTCATATAACATAGTAATTGTGCAAAATTCAGTGATCTCTACCGTCGATCTATGTCAAACACTAAAAGTGTGCCTCTGCTATCAAAATAAAAGACCTAGTCTCAGATTTAGAAAAGCGCACTGGGCATTCAGTCATATACACACATAGGATATGTGCATCATCACATTATTTACCTATGATTATGTGCACTATGTTCAAAATGTAGTGTTTGTACGTATTTCCAAAGGGATGAATAAACCAAATCAACACAAAGGAAATCATACATTCAAAATATCTGAATGAAGAGATCAAATTAGTAAACAATAGTTTCCATTAGTGATTGATCGATCGATCAAAACATCTATATCAGTGATTTCCCCACTTGAACCTTCACACGAGTGCAAATCTGAAATCAACAATAATAATTCGCATGCATAGTCATCAGATTTGTAGTGCTTGTGCTCTAGCGAAATACACTCTTTAGATAAGGTCATATCACCTCATACTTGGACCACCACCAAATGGTAATGATGAATTTTGGTCCCAGATCAAAGGAGTAGACAATAGATCACCCAAAACACAAAGAGAGATCGATCACTTAGAACTCATGTAAATCAATTTTTCTTCCTACGAAATTACTTATGCACATTTCCTTGGATATGGACATTATGCAGGCTCGTAGATATCTGCAATTATACCATATCCTCCTTTGAAGGAACAAAGAGACAAATAGAAAGTAAAAACATTGATTTAATCTAGATTGATCCACAGATTAAAAAAAAAACCTTCAGATGATAGATCAAAATCCCCTAATCCACCAACTATCTAATTGTCTTGTGAATTTATAATCTCACCCCCTTCAGTTACCTTGGAAAAAAACTATAGATTTGTTGATGGAATTCCTTTTATGGACCAATTTAACTAGATTGATAAAATAATATTTCACTAGGGCACTTGGACCATATGTAATTGATGATGACCAACATTTTCCATTAGATCCACAACTCCAAATATCAATGTGTGTACATGCTTTGTAACCATCATTTATCCATCAAAGGGTGCTTGTACCAAATCAGTTATGCTCTAATATTACTTTCCTTGTGTTGTACTAACCAAAGGGACCACATGCTCGTAATCAACATATTTCCTTCGATAAATGATGCTCGTAGAGAAGATCTAACAATTAAAACATGTTGATACTACAATTAATGCATTCCATAACCATATCAATTTATTAGAGTTTCCCAAATCCATTGTAAGCATGCATTATCATTAGTGAATAACCAAAGTATGGAATTTCTATAGTACTCGTGTATGGAATTCTAGTAGTACTGGAGTATGGAAGTCCTGTAACACATCTACTCCTATTTCCAATCACAAAGTGTGAGATAAAACCAAGATCGAGGTTGACATCAATGTCAACCAATCAACCAGTCATATTGGAAACAACTTGTATCTAGCGAGTTCAGATATTTTTCTATGATGTCACCCCACATCTCATCTTTCTTCCCAAAGAGTGTCTCTAAAGTTGTCCAAGAATGATTAGGAGTCACTCATGCTTCAACATGAAGCAATAATTTTGGAGAAATTAATAACCATAAGAGATAAGAGGCCACACCCGTGTGGTTGAAATATTTGTATTTTTTAACCACAAAACTTGGTTCAATCTTTTTTGCCATGGATATCCAATAGAGGCCTTCTACTTTTGCGTTGAAGTAGAATATTTGGCTTCCATTCACAATAGTTATATGGTCTGAGACTTGAGTAAGGTGGAAACATCATTATTTCCAATAGATCCAATATCTAGTACATACAAATAGATTGTTTATGGTCCTTCTTCCTAGTTCTAATGGATCTAATAGCTCATGAAATTATAGTTGAAACTAAGCATGTTGAATCTAGCTAGAGAATAATGAACAAAAGTTGGAAGGAAATAAGAAGGAAAATTGATAGTGTTATAGTGAAATTTACATGCAAGGAGTTATTTCTCCATGACATCGTGCCTGAATAAGATCACCAGACAATGAAAGGGAAAAATGCTAATGGATATATAGATCAGTCCCAACCCAATGCTCACACATGAAGCATACAAATAGTTCTAGATGCTATAAAGAAAAAGCATGCACCTAGCCTCCTTGCAGTTCGGTGAATGGTTTTCAATTCATTGCAGAATCCCAACGCTCCAATCAAATGATCTCCTTTGTCCATACTTGATCTCAACACCTACACACAACCACAAAAACTCAAGAATGACAAGCAATCTTCCTCGGAAGATAATTAGATCAAAACATCATAGAATCAATATCTATAACTTCTACAAACATGTAAATATAGGGAATGATCATGTACCTATTAATCCAAAATGAAAGCACAACAAATGTATAGCTTATAGAAAAGGAGATCCTCTCCTCAATATTGTAGTATGGTTTCCTCTCCTAATACAACACAACTCTCGTGCTATAGTTTGGATACTAGATCTAACCTCCTTTCCTCTTTGTGATATTATATAGGCTCATTCCATCCTCCAAGAGAATGTATCTAGCCACACAGGGGCTTGTGAAGTTAGGAAACTTCTAAAATTATGGACCCTTAGCCAACTCATACACAAGTAGGTCAAGTTGATCTACTTGGGAATGGCAAACTCTAGAAACGTATTTTACAATTATGAGTTTTTCTCAATTATCTCAACTATGAAATAATTATTATCTCATAATTATAATATTTTGGTGAAATAATTATGAGAAATGACTCAATCATGTAATTCCACCCTTTTATAATTAGATAAATCTCACATTGGTAAAAGAAAAGGTGAAAAGGGTTGCATTTTAGCCAATCAACTGAGTTAATTTGAACTTCGGTTTTCATTACTATAATGGAGTGGAAAATAGGGTTATGACCAATAAAGAAAATAATTACTGAATTCTATTCAAGCATAGAAAATAAAATTATGAAAGAATGCAATTCAATGAAATATATTCTACATGGTTGAAACTAATATATTAGTGAATCTAGATAGATGTGAACATGCGCTAAAGAAAATTGAGACTATCCTTAGAGTTAACTACCCGTGTAGTCATCTGTTAACTCTATCATGCAAGTGAAGATATTGCTAGTTAACTGGATATGTTATCATCATCTAACTAGCTCATGCAAGTGGATGTAGTCCTTATTAAATAATGTGCAAATAAGTGTACATTATCTCCAATAATTTTTTCATAGTCTTACTATAATTCTCTGGTATTTGGATGGGTTTAAGCATTTTTTGACTCTCTTTCATCTTTAGTCAACTCCTTGGAGCATGTTCTTTAGCAAGGATTGCCTCAAACTACATCCTAAATATAGAAGACAAGTACCATCACTATTTTTGGATCTCCTTTTCTCGCTTCACTCTTTGTTTCCTTTATAATAGCAATCATTCCTTCTAAATTTATTCCTACATGTGTCAATTTTTTAAATGACAAAAGATGCTATGGAATTCACATAAATGTACTATGTTTGAAGATTTTTATATATCTATAATCAATTGGTAAGTATTTTCATATTGCGCTGAGAACTAGAATTTTGGTGTTGGTTAATTAATCAACGTTTGATATTATTAGATGGACAGGATTCACATACCCTCCCATTTCGAAACGTGCATGGTAGTTTCACTTTAACAATGAATTTTGTATTCTGTCGAATATAAAAATGTTAAAAGAAAAACCCTGTGCAAAACTAAAATGCACCTTCCAAGATAAAGAATATTTCATCTATGAGATTTTCAATATGTACAATATATAAGAGTGTGTATATACAGAAAATGAGAATCTACTTATACACAACAATGGAATATGACCATTTCATAGGCATTACATGTGTAGAAATGATGAGTAGACAAATAGGGTTAGAAATAGAACATGTAATACAAATATTAGATATAAAGTTGTTTGCAAGATATTTACCTTTGAACATGGTCCTATTCATCTCAACAATTGTCCTATTCTTTGGCTTGGTCATACTATTCTATTTGGGAATATAACCAGTTGTCAATTTCCTTTGTATACCATTTATTTTGCAATAATAATAAAACTCATTGGAAATGAAATTTCTCCCCTCTATCTATGCTTAATGTGCTCAAAACATAACCACTTTTCTTCTCAACAATAACTTTTAATCTTTATGTTTCTTACTAAGAATGCATCCCTTACATAATTGAATCAACAAGAGTCAAACATTTAAACATTTTATTTTTATGTAATAAGTTTTACCCTTTTACATTAATATTTCCATATCTCATATGCCATAGCAAAATTTATTATCATAGCCAAGTTATAATGCTTCATTAGCTTCACAAAAAATATTGAAAGAAGAAATTATATTGTGTGAGATATTAATTTTAGCTATAATGTGATTATCATTCTAGTTATGATATATGATGCATTCAGTATTTTTAAAAACAACAAGATATATTTTTCAGCAATCTTCCCCACATTAAAAAAAAATATGTGTTAAACCAGTATCATATAAAACATCATTAATATTTTTTATTTTTCCTTATTTTTTTTTTTATTGTAATTCTTCCTTTACCTTTAACTTCCATTGGTTTGTCATCTCATAATAGAAATTTTGATTTAGTAGATTGATCTATATTTATAAATCTATCTATCTTTCAAGTCATGTGATTGCTACATCCATTATCAAAAATCCATACCTCATTGTAAACCTTATTAGTTGAATCCCAAACTAAAACGACATATTCTTTTTCTAATTCTTAGGTTGTTCCTTTGTTTTATCCATCAATTATATTAATAATGGAAAAGTATTTTATAATAAAATTATTAAACTTAGCATCTTCGACATCTTTTATCTCCATCATTACTATAATCGTCTCTTCATTTCTTATTTAAAAAAAAAGATTCTTTCTTGACCTTCGCCTCCCATATATTCTTGTACTCTCTCTTTTTCCATTGCTAAAGATTTACTCATGGAAAAATGTTTTGAACTTCCTAAACTTTATTTGCATAAATATTGGGTTTTTCTTGAAAATATTACTCAAAATAATTTTCAACTATCTATTATGTTGGTGAAATTTTTTTTCTGTATTGATCCAAGTGTGACACCCTTGGTAATTTCTCCCCTGATTATTGTAATGGACCAATGTCATGGCTTGAAGTAAAAGGCCATAGATTGATGATTTAAGAGGGAAGATGAAATATGAACCCAAGTGGGATTAGTTGGCACCTTAAATTAATTTGATGGTGTGTATAATGAGAAAAGAACAAGAAGCTTCCAAGAGGAATATGAAGAAACCCCTCCAGACTGGATAAAAAGGGAGAGACATAACAATGTGGGGTTGGACCTCTTTTTAGTGGAGTTCATGAGAAAAATTAGAATAAGCTATGAGTTGAGGGAATGGGATTTACCTGAGAGAAAGAAAATGTGACTGGAAAAGCAAGAGGAAATGGGATTGAGTTCTTGTCGTGGGCTAATAATCAACTGATGGAGTGCTTGAAACAACTAATAAACTACTTGGAGTACTAGCTAAGGATGATAAACCACATGCAAAATATGTGCCTATTGTGGGCTGATAAACCACTCTTAGAGTGCTTGACATAGTCGATAAACCACCCATATTGTGGATTTTGTTGTGCTTGAATAGCTAATAAACCACCCATTATTATAATTTCCCTTCGTCTAGGTTCGAAAGATGGCTTTCTACAAAGGTTTTTTAGAAACAATTTCACCTTAGCTCTTGGATTTGGCTAGAGAGAAAGTGTTGTAAGTAATCTTGGTTGGTGTAGGTATATGGTTAGGTGGAAAATTGAAATCCCATTTTAGTTTCATTTCTTTTCTAAATTGTGAATGGAAAATCTCAGAGTTGAAAGCTATGAATTTAAACAAAACTCTCTGGAATTTCTTGCACAGTATTATTGCATGAATCTTACTGACTGCATTTCTTTAATGTTTTTATGATTATGTTTATGAGCCTTTGGCATGAAATTGTGTGAATTTGTGTTTAGAATTTCCACCGGTGGAAATGAAATTCTCGTAGGCTTATAATGATGTTGATTACATGCCTATACATCACGTTTACACCTGTTATAAGACTGTTAAGATGGATTCTCTATATTTTCATCGTAGGTTAATTTCCTGGTGACATTCTTGGAACCATATGTTCCTTGGTTGTATTTTCAAGTTTGATACACTATTTGTTTCTCAAAGGAAATTTGTAGATCTTAGATGCAAGCTCAATCTATTTCTCATAATGAAATTGAGGATTGAGGGACTGAAAGGCTTCAAGAGACTGAATGGATAAGTCCCTAGCCTATATGGGCAAGTCCTTAAAGCATTCCTTGTATATTTTTCCTCAAGAACTCAGATATGGTGTTCTTGTGGGAATCTCAAGAGGGATAGCACCGTGTGTGCTTCAGAAGGACCCCAAGGGTGAGAATCAGACTTTGTTGTAGGTTCAAACCCTTATATAACCACCATGGTCAAGCCTCTTTACAATGGCTCACAAAGAGGCCTTATCCTTAGCCGATTAAAACCCTTTTTCCATGGTCTTGGCCAGATGATAGAAATCGAGCAAGGGAAGGCTTCCATGCTAGATTTCTAGTCATAAGACTGCAAGATTAACCCAATTCAATGTCGGTGAACGAGTGGCCAAGATTGGATAGGAGGTAATTGATGGCTAAATGATGACTCAGTATGGCGTAATACCAGAGAAACCACATCCCAGAAACCCATAGTAAGTTGCTCGAAGGGAAGAGCCAAATAGACCAGGGTTCACAAAAGGGTATACCCTGAATGAATGAAGAAAAGTGAACCAAGAGTTTTAGACAGGATGATGCCCCTGGGAGTTTTAGCTAGAATAATGAAGCTAGAATTTTTACCATGGTTCAAATTTAGGAGATGAAAATGTTTTCATCAATAAGCATTATGAAGTTTGATAGTTTCCCGGAGGTCTCATCCCCAATGATAATAAGAAGTCACTCAAGAGAAGAGTCAGTATGTCAAGGACTAGAAAGACTTAGCAAGGCTTCTAGCTAGATGAACCAATGAATAGTGAGAGGTGAGGTCCCATGTTTCACTCAAAGACTAGAAATTATTCTCTAGATAAATGAAGCAGGTACACCAAAGGTTATTGCCTAGATGAATAGAGCAGGAAGCATTAGAGGATACTCCTTGACTGTATGAACTGGCTACACTGGAGGTTACTCCCTGAATGTATCAGGTGGGGTGCACCATAGGATACTCCCTAGATGTATGAATTAGGGTGCACCAGAGGTCATTCCTTGGATAAATGAAGAGGGTTCACTGAAGGTTATTCACTAGGTGAATGAAGTGGGGTGTACCAGAGGTTATGTCCTAGATTAGTGAAGCAGGGCCTACTAGAGGCTATTCCATAAATGAATGAAGTGGGGTGCACCAGAGGTTATTCCCCGAATGAATGAAGTGGGGAATACCAAAGGTTATTCCCTAAATCACTGAAGTGAGTGCTTCCCAGGAATATAGTACGACGTCATGGAACTCAAACCCATGAATAGGTTAGTAGCCAATCATTAATTTCCAAGCAGTGTTGGTATATTTTCCAAGTGGGTATAGCCACTGGGCATCCATGTGGCCAAGACGTTGATGTGGCACTCTCTAATTCTCTAGAATTGTAATGGTCACATCTCTTTATCTAAAGGTCAGATTGAGGTAAAGTTTTATATCACTAGAATCTTCTTGATGAGACAAATGCAATGCTAATGTAAGGCCATGAATTCAAGTGAGTTGAAAAGATAAAAAAAATTAGACCCCATTTCCCTAATGGTAACTTGGATCTTGCATCAACATAGTGACCATCTCCTCTTAACATGTGATTTGGTAAGATTTGGGAGGGGGTGTTTTACAAAATGGTATAAGAGAAATAAGTTTAGATAATTGGCCTGGATAAGCTCACATGCACATGCTAGATGATTGCTTGATATCCATAATATGCCTAATCTGTTAAGTTTTCTTTTATGATGATTAAAAAATGTTGTAATGCATGAATGATAGGCTTACTAACTAAAAATGGTTACATGTTGATTGATAGGTTATGGGTAAATATTTATCTAGACTCAAGACAAGAATTAAGTTGTATAAAATGAATGTTTCTTATTGATGGCTAACATTAGTATGTATGTAAAGAAATATTGAGAGATATCTAGGTACTATAATGAAAAAGAGAATGATGAGAAATAAGAGTCGGTGAACATGGTATGAGCAAAATCAATAGGGATTTGAAGAAGAATTGATTGGGAAAATGAAAGAGGAGGATGGTCCTAAACTAATAGAAACCCTTAGAAGTATAAGAGCTAAAATAAGAAGTTGCAAGGAAGATAATGAAAATATTCACATAGATCAAGCAATAGTAAATTTCATACTATTTCAAATCTTATCTGAATTATAAAAGACTATAGGAAGTTGGCACTATCCATTAGGGAAAGAACAATCATAAGGATAGCCCATCAGAAATACACAAGCACAAATGAAATGATAAGAAAGTAGAAGGAAGTTTATTAAGAAAGAGGAGAAGACATGCAGAAGAAGGAACTGAACTACTCAGCTCCCCAAAAAGAGAATCAAGCACTCCTAGCCAATCATTGGATAGTGCCATTGCTAGATATCACCATCAAAGGAAGAGTAGAAAGAATCCCATGGAAGAGGAATTCAAGAAAAAAAAACTCCCAACCTTTTATTGAGAGGTAAATAAAGTAGAGGATGTAGAATCTTGGCTTCTGGGAATAAATAATTACTTCAAGATGCATGACTATACCAAGAAGAAGAAGGATAGGGTAGTTATTTTCATTTTGAAGGGAAAAGATGATATATGGTGGGAGAATCTCAAGAACATCAAAGGCATCAAAGAGAAGGAGTTGACCTAGAGAAATATTTAAAATTACTTCCCAAAAAAGTACATATCCGAGAACTATTATGAAAGCATAACCAAGGAGTTTTATGAGCACAAATTTAATTATATGACACCTAAAGAATGTACCAGCAAATTCTTGTATCTATTAAGTTATGAACCTTAAATCAAGGATGAGAATACCAATATACATAGGTATGTCAATAGATCACCATAAGCATACTGGACAAAATAGAATTTGATTATCCTAAGACTCTAGACGAGGTCATCTAGAAGACTAGGCATGCCTTTGAACAGTCTAAGTGTAAGAATGAAGTATAGACCGAGTAAAGTAATAAAGGAAAAGGAAGAAAGGGTAGAAGGTTTAATAATTTCATGAAAAGTGAGCATCAAAAAAACTTCATTTTCAGTAAAAGTGAGACACAAAAATCAAGATGAAAATATGAAAGGAGGCTATTAATGTTAGGAGTGCAGAGAAAACCATCTAAGGAGAAATTGTCCCAAGTTGCATAAGCCTAGTGGAAAGTTGCACAACATACAAAAGGCATCAACTGTGAATAATGTCTGGTTTATCTCCTATGTAAATAAATAAATACAATAACCAAGTTTATGGGACACGTATTCCAAGATAAATGTCGGGGAAACAATCATTTGTGAGGGGATCACTGGTGATTAATAGATGGCTATGGAAATTAGCAAATGCATTGTCAAAGGAAAAGTGGCAATAATTGGAATCTTATTTATGAAATAATGGAAAATAGGAGAGAATGGAGGTGAAAGGTTAAAGAATAACATGTAAGGAAAATTGAGGGAAAAAAGGAAATTGAAGAAAATAGAGGCCTCAATGATAAAAATGCTTTTGAGGATCAGTTCACAGCTTTTGTTAGTTTAAGCCTTTTGTCAGCGCAGTTTTCGATCTCTCTCTCTATTATCTCTCTCACATACTCTTGCAAAATTAGAGAAAACTTGGAGCATTTTTGGAGCATTCTTGGAGCACTCTTGTTTCCATTGTAATTGGATAAAGAAGGAAAAGAAAAAAATATGAAAGCGCAAGGGGATAGTGGGAACAACATGTTTAGTGTGATTTCCTTTTAGGTATTGTGTTACATGTATGATTTCCATGTTACTTTTGGCATGCATGGTATATGCATGTGGTTATTTGATTATAATTTATCATTGGCATGGAGGATTTCCTAGATTAACTATGGTTTTCCCTAGCATTTCCATTTCTTAGATAGCTATGGTGTTGTTGGATTTTCCTCTTGCTGTTTTTGATTGGTGCTTAGATTCCTTACGGTTGTGTGTTGAGTTACTAGTTCCTAGAATTGTTGGTTGCAAGAAATTCTCTAAAGACTTGGAACAACTTGGGTTGAGTTACTAGTCTTGGAGCCTTGGTTTTAGAACCGCTTTGGAGCCCTTAGTGGGTTGAGTTACTAATCCTAGAGCCTTGGTTGGAAAAATGATCTAGAACCCTTGAAGGATGTGTGTTGAGCTATTAGTTTCTGGAACCGTGGTTGGGACAACTGCTCAAGAGCTTTGGACAACTTCGGTAGAGAGTGATTTGGTTGGTGTTAGTGATGTCTGACCATGAGGTGGAATCACGAGTTGAGGGATGAGGTGGTTTGGCCTCTAGAAGCCCTGGTTTCGTTTTGTTTGGGTTATTCCATAAGACCCACATTCATGCTTAGAATATGCCATGGGGTTGATCGATCGAAAGAGAGATTTTGTTCAATCGAATCTATGGTCGAGCGGTATGTGGAAGTGCTTGACTTAGTTGGATTTTGAATATGATAGTAAGAGCTCTTTCCTCTTGTATTTTCATGAGTAATTGTACTTTTTATTATCCATCTTTGATGGATGATCTATCATGGTTTATATGTTGTTCATTTCTTAGTTATGTGTTGGTTATAAGATGTACATTCCATATGTCTCTTGATATGTTTTGAATGGTTGATGAATGGTTAATGAATGCATGAGACAATAGATGTTATTGAAACTATTATGAGAGGGAATTATACCTTCTTAATGATTCTTAAATAAGTATTAGAACATTATGTTTAAATATGCATTCATGACCTGCATATTGAATGTTCACCATATGTTTGACAAAATGATTGTCATGGTTAGGCCTAGTTAGGTCAAGTCCTTGATCAAATTTTGTATTAATAGCTTTTTCCTGATGTCATTATTGATTCTGGAAAGTGTCACTGAGTTTTTGGAAGTGGTCTGGAGGTTGACCTAGAAATTTGACTCATAATCTAGGACTACATGCTCTAAACTAAACATTTTGAGCTGCAAACAAGCTTATCCATGTGGTTAGAGGCTCCCAACTGCATGGATGACTTGATATGGGAGAGGTTAAGGGTTCAGGTCAAGGAAAAGGTGGCCCATCTTAGGATTTGTCTAGTTGGTGTGGTTACCCCGCTTCCTTAATGGAATCGAGGAGGTTGATTCTTGTCATAGTAGCTCCTCCTCTCATATTTACCCTGACAATCCAGTGAAACTACGTATATATGGGAGTGGTCATTACTTAATGGTATCAGAATTATCTAGTTCAAGACTTGGACTGAATGGGTCGAATGTGTCTGCCATGCATGCATGTTAGTTGTATATGTGTTCATGATGCGTGCATTGTGATTTTCATGGTTGTAAATGGTGTCATCATGTAGATGTTGATGATGTTGATGTTGAGGTGATTGATATGTTGATATATATCTATATCTATATCTATATATATATATCTATATATATATATATATATATATATATATATATATATATATATATATATATATATATATATATATATATATATATATATATATATCTATATCTATATATATATATCTATATATATATATATATATATATATAGATATGTATATATATATCTATCTATATATATATATATATATATATATATATATATATATATATATATATATATATATCTGTGTGTGTGTGTGTGTTATGCTAAAATAGATTTATTTTGCAAATGAGATAACCTCCCCTAAACTTCACTAATGTACATTTGGTTATGCTTATGTTTGGATTATCTTGTATGATATACTTGCAAGAACTCGAGGATCAAATATGACAAGAAAAATGGTGGACTACATTTCATGTTATTCTCCCCAAAATCAGAGGAAAAACATGGTGATGTGTACCCCCCCCTGGCATAATAAATACATTGAGAAGTTTGAAAGCAAAGATGGAGAGTTGTAAGGAACATAATTACAAAATCATTCAATCACAGTAAATACTTGCTAGGGCACAAGAGAGACAAGAATAGGTTAATTTAGTCATCCTTTAGATTCTATGATATTTTTAGAGATAGGGACCACTTAGGATCAAACATGTATAGGAGGAAATTACTAATGGGGAAAATGATAGCAGGTCTCAGTCATGATACAGGTTTGACATGGACATACAATCATAAATGGTATTTTCTTGGACACACTGGATAGGAGGGGTAGTGAATGTGGGTTCTATTCTAGTCCTGGTTTAGAAATACATCATCATCATCACCATCACCATCTCTATATGAGGAGTGAGAAGCAATACTTGCCACAGGATTTCAAGAAAGAAAAGACTCCTATACTTGAAGGAGAAATTAAGAAGTCATAGGATGTAGAAGCTTGATTTCTTGGGATGAATAGGCTCTTTTGATTTGATGATTACTTAAAGAACATGAAGGCTAGGATAGCTAATGGTGAGCCCTCATATTCCACCAACAATGTTCCAACTCCCAAGGGATCCTTAACTCAAATTATCAACCTGAAGTTTGTACAAACTTCTAGGTGACAGTGCTATATGCACAACATATAGGATTCCACTCATGCCACCATCAATTATTACATTATATCAAAAATTTCTAAAAGACCCTTCCTTATGCTAAATTAGAATGAAAGATTGATAAAAGGAAAAATTGGAAATTTCTTCTAAGTATGAAAATATAAATGCCATTGAATCAACTTGTCAAACCCTAATTACTTAATTCATGAAAAGATAAAGGCTAACCTACTTACAAAAATGAAGTTATGTTATCTTATAGAATTCATCACACTACCTCATCTACTTGCAGAAAAGAAACTAATATATCTTTCATAATTCATCAAGCTACCAATCAGATCCATAGGTACCATTTTCCTAGTTCATACTTCCTCATAAATAAATAACTTATTTGCATGATAAAGAAAATAACTCTACAATGTTTTTGCAGTGAGACAAGGAATGTTCAGAGTGGGGTAGGAGATTTTCCTGATCATATTATCATAGTTGGAGCTCATTATGCATCTATTCTAGGTCAAATTTGCAGTATGGATCGAAATAGATGAAGAAAAAGGTTGCTACAGGTTTCCTACAAGTGATTGTTACAAGAGGCCTGTAATGCTATAGGTAGGCTTGTAATGCTATGTGAGGGCATCCGAGTGGTTTTTGAAGGTGAAAGCATTTGTTTGAGGGTACATGGAGATGAATAGTAGTTGAATCAAATTAAAGAAGGTTGGCTTGATCCCTTAGCAAAGATCAAAACCTATCAAAGGCTTGTCTTGCACTAGGATGAGTACTCTCGGTGACCTAGACAAAATAGATTATAAAATAGGGTTTTGGGGATAGAGCTTAGAGGTGGAAGGAGAAGGTGAAAGAGCTCATGATAGAACTGATGGAGATTCCCTAATGATGGAACTAATGGGCACATTTGACTTGGCTTTGATTTATTCCTTTTTGGCTTGACAATAGTGCCCAATGTAGCTAAGGTTGTAGTCACTTTCTCTTTAGTGTATTTTGTTCCTTAGAGTGGAGAAGTATTCTCAAGGCTCATTCATTCTTCTACTTTCTTCTCCTCCTATTATCTTTAATATCTACTTTTCCTTCATCTATCTGTATTGCCTCTTTCTCTTCCTCCTTTGTTTCTTTTCCTTTTGTTCTTGCTACCTCCTCCTCTATTGTCTCTCTTTATTCTTATTTCAACCTTCCTGCCTCTTATTTTTTTTCCCCTTCTTCTTCCTCTGTTTTTCCCTCTCTTCCTCCAATACTAGAGGCTAGGGTTTCCTCTATTGTGAGTTCTTGTGTTTCTATAAAAGTGTCCCTATCCATGTATACAATTTTTTTCCTTAGGATAGGGATTCTCAAATGGTTCAGAGCATCTAACACTATCAATTTAACGAGGCCATGGTGAGATAAATGTTGATGTTTTCCCTCCCTTACCTTGTGAATAATCTACATGATTGACTGCACAAGAAAATGATGGACACTAATTCTTTGACAAAGAGGTAATTATTCCTTGAATCTCAGCTCTTGGGGTTGTTAACACCCAGGTTGTTCCCTATGACTCCCAAGGGAATACGGCCGGGGTAACCACTAACCAATCTTTGGATCACTGTTCCTAGCCAAACTGTGATCAGAGAGGGCTCTCTCTTTATGATTTGCAACTGTTTGTAATAGGGTTTTAGGCTAGCTATTATGTACTGATTCTTTGTTTATGTTTTGGTTGATGAAACTCCTTTTAGATTCTATTGATGTAGTTTTCAGAGAGGTTGAATACCATTGGGCAATGGAGTCTGTGGCTATAAGTGTTTGAAACTTTGAGATGAAAGATGGAACTTACAGGGCCATTAGAGTGCTTAATAGAACAGGTTTTTTGATTAAATTACTGGAAACAGGTAATGCAACAGTGAAAGCATTTAAGAATTTTCACTTGTTATCTATATGTTCCCAACAGACAGCTTTAAGAGGAGAAAACAGAGGTCTTAGGGGCAAAATTGAATCCCTGAGAATGACTGTCACAGTAAAAGACACAGTTTTGAAATGCAGCAATTAAGAATTACAATTCTGTCACTGTATCTGAGGAAAACATGTATAATAGCTCAGTTTGAGTCCAGGGTAAACATTGTTAAATCCTGGGACTATCCTTTCACCTTGCTATCAAGTGTAAAAACATTTGAACAACAAAAGAGAACAAAAGACTCAAAAACACATAACAAAGAGATTTGAGAATACTTGCTGTTTTATGCAACACCCTGGAATCCTGTAACATTCATCTTTCACCACCATACATCAAAGAACACCAAGCCTTGGAAATTCCATTCTTCCTTTGTATTAATTCTCTGAAAATATTACAATGAGCTAGAGCTTTTTCAAAGAAAATAACAACAACCCTTTTTTACTGCTGTGAAGGGTGAATATATACTTGCGGTCATTTACAAAATATCTGAGTCCTGAGTTATCTCAGATTTTACTTTCTTACCAACTACTTAAGATATTATGGCCAAAATCTAATGCAGCATTGACTACAGAGTACAGGCATTTTAATGCTCTGTCAGAAGATATTTTAGCCTTTGGAGACAGCTAAGTCGGTCGAAATATTCTGAGTAAATGCTGGAACATCTGTCTTTAATGCTTTGTACGCTGTGCTTTGGACTTGTCACCTGTGACTGTGACTGTTGCTTGTGGTGAGTCAATGGTCCAGCTGAGTTGGCTCAGCCTCTGCTTCTTCCCTGTATCTATCTTTTCTCAAAACTGTGCCTGCGCATGTATGCTTATTTGCCTGTAGAAATAGCGTTACTGATTCTGGCCTGACAGAACTGTTTGTGTCAAATTTCTCCAGGCATCCTGTGTGGGCAGCTGGTGTGCTAAGATTGCACCCAGAGTTTCATCTGCTTCTGTAAATTTGAAGAAGTTAGGTGGTGTATCAAACAGATGGTCAACTTCATTCATGAGGAAAAACAGGTTCTCCACTCTGTCATACATACTCTGCCCGGTGGCTGGCCCTGGTTCTGCTGAAGTGCTGGGCGGTTGTGCAATCTCTGCTACTGCCTGGGCATCAATTCTCTTGTTGTAATTCTCTAGGGTGAGCAGTCTTCCTACACTGCTTAAAATGCTGGGGAGGCCTCTGTTCTGTAGTGCCACGAATTTCTCCAGGAATCTGTTGATTTCAGTTTGCATATCCTGTGTCCTCCTCTCCAGTGTTCCAACCAAGTTCCTCAATGTAACGACTCTCTTTGCTACAGCAATTGCTTCTGTCCTGTTAGTGATTCCCATGACAGCTAATTGAGAGCTAGTCTTATAGTTCAGAGTGTTGATTATCCTTGTAGCAGCTTCTGGCATGTGTCCAAGGCTCGCCCTGGCTCTCTGTATTTCTTTGTTTGCTCTAGTGATGAGCACCATTTGCTCATCCATGGTCTCAATATATTGCCACTGTTTGGCAATGGACCTTCCAATGTTGCTCCATAGCACTGCTTTCATTTCAGCTGTCACCTTTTCTAGTGCAAGCTCCTTCTCTAGTTCAGCAATTCTTCTCTTAAGAGCTTTTACCTCTCTGTCCTTGGCTGCCTCATTCTGTTTGCTCTTGTCAAACCTTTCATTTACCTTAGTCAAGGTTTTCTTAAGCTCATCCAGCTCTTTGATTTGAGATTCCATGGCTTGGATCTCAGCTTGCAGCTTTTGCATGTCTAAGCTAGCAGCCTGTTCTGATGTTGTAGTTGTTGCTGCTGTGGATGGTGCTGTAGTTTCTGTTTGCTGAGGAGGAGGAGTAGTCTTTGGAGGGATTTCCTCAAGATTTATTATGACAGGAGGAGGCTGGGAGGGTTGGCCCTCTTCTCTTTGCTTCAGTGTTTCCTGTAGTGCTGCCTTCGCAGCTTCAGTTTGTCCCAGCTGGTCTTGAGTCCTAACCAGCTCTTTGTATAGGGATACCAACAGATCTGTAGCATCCTTTTCTTGCCTTTGCTGGGCAACTTCATCTGTTTGTGGATGGATGGTGGCCGGGAGTTTGATTTTCTTTCTTAGGGCTGCCATGTCTGCATCCCTTATCTTCAGGAGCTCTTGGATGCCTTTGACATCTTTAGGATCATGCCCTATCTCTATAATTACCTCTTCCAAGGACTTGATCCTATTGTCCTTGGCTTGTGATGAAGCTCTTTCTAACTCCAGCTGAGAAGCTGTGTTGTCCAGGCTGCTCTTTAATTTATAATTCTCCAATGTCTCATCTGCCAGGGAGGCATACACCATTTCACCAGTCTGCTTATGTAGTTCAATCTTGTCCATGGGGTGTATGTCTTTGGCAAGAACCTCCATGTTGGTTCTTAGATAGTCTGAGGTGGACTGAGGCTGCAAAGTTGTAGGCATGAAGTGGCTCATTATCATTTTGCCTTCGCTCACATCGAAAGCAGACATGACTCTCTGCTGGTTGCTAGGAGCTAGGTTCAACAAGTGATCGTACAGTTGCACTTTTATTGGATCACTCCTCCTTTTTATGTCAATGAATTGCTGTTTTATACTTGACTGCCCCTTTCTTGTTTGACCGGAGGAGCTGACCTCTCCTCCCATTGTCATGTCATGTCCTCGCTGGGATGAGCTGGCCGAAAGTTCTCCACTGGGTGGGCCCATGCCCATGGCTTGCCTTACTGCTATGTCCTCCTCTTGGGAGTCATTCAGTCTCTGTCTCTTCTCACCCCTGATGAAAGATGAGGTGTGGGGGGTCTCTCTCTCTCTTTTTCTTGTCACATCCTCCTTTTGTGGTGTTTGGAGGACTGATGTGTCTATATTGGTGTCTGTCCTGGGAGGCACATTTGTTTGAGGCTGCTGCTCAGTATTGCCAGGTTGATCTGTCCCCTTTTCCTGCTGCAAGGGCTGTTCACTGGACTGTGCCTTTTCTTGTTGCTGCCCCAGTTCCTGCTGTTCCATTTCTTCTTGCTGCTGTAGCAAGGTGTCCACTTGTTCCTCTGTCAATACAGGTGGCTGTTCCACCTGTTTACCTTTGTCTTTGCTTGCTGCCTGGGATGTCTTCTCAGTGGTTTGCTGCTGTGCTGCTGAAGATCCAGCAGCTGTTCCACTTTGCTTTCTGTAGGAGTGGGGCACCTGTGCGCAAGTTTCCAAGTCAGTTTCCTTTTGTACATTCCTGGCTTCTTTCTCAAGCAATTCTACCTCAGTGAGTTGTTCTATTAGTGTACCCTCTTCCCAATCTAGTGCATTGGCATACTTTTCTATTTCCGGTTGTCTTTTATGTGCATAGTTGCCCAGTCTGTATCTAATTCTCCTGAGGGAAATACTATGATTGGGGTCATAAGGAATCCACTCAAAACTGGTCTGCAATCTGAGGCCTTCCAGCATGCTGTGTGCCTCTTTCCATCCTTCCTCTTTCTTGTTATACAGGAAGGAACCTAGCTGACTTCTTACCTTCAATTGTGACTTCTTGTTTCTACTCTGAAAGTGAAGGTAATCTGAGTTCCCAAACTGCCTGAAATACTCCAGGGCAAAAAGCCTCATGGGGACATACCTTGGCAATCTAAATGGGTTCAATTCACAGCCATATATCCTAATGACTGTGTGGTTCTGGTAGAAGTACCAGTTGCCAATATTGTAGGATTTGTTCAGATGTAGAATCCTCCTCATTTCATCGGTTAATCTAGGAGGAGGAGTACCTTGCAGAACTGTTAGGGCCGGATGAACAAATAAATCAATGAACTCACAGTATGTATAGGGTGATACTGAGGTAAAATGAAACACAGAGGTCCAGAAAACAACTGATCTTGGGCTTCCTTGGGCATTGAGTGGCCTCAAAGGAACTGAGAAGGTAGCTGGCTGATAGAAAAGAAATAAATGATAGATATATGAGGAGTACCTAAACAGTCTCTCCCTTTTCAAATTCATGAACTGATCATGGATTTTCTCTGCTATGTAAGTTGCATAATCATACTGCACAGCTGGAGGCTTACCAGGGGCAAACATGGACAGCATTGCCATTATACTTTCATCTACATCTTCCAGCCCCCTGAACCCTAGGACATAGCTAATTAGGTCCACCAGCATTCTGCCCAACTCATTCAGACAATGGTACCCAATAGGAGGGGTTCTGACTGTTTCAGAGCCTGATATGACAAACAGTTGGTTGATTTTGATAATCTGGTCACTGGACAGCTTGATCCCTGTGTTAATCAGATTCTGCATGGACAGAGGGGTCAATTTCTTGGCTGTATTGAAGTGCAGCATTTGGTTTATGCTCTCTGGGGTGATCTGGAACAGGACTAGGCCTGTGGGGCTTATGACTGCCCTTTGGCTGGGGTCATAGCATTCCTGGCAGCTGTAAATGAGCTCTGGCATTGGATTGACTTGGGGAAGGTTGTATATGGGCAAATTTGACTCCCAAATCCCCAAGATATCTGCTCCACTGAGGTGTTGGGCTCTTAGTTCATTCAGCATTAACACATTATACTTGGTTCCCATGGGAAACCAATCCAGCATTTGGTAGTCCATGTCTCCCAGGGCTTTCCATGCTAGCTCTTGGTGAGGTGCATTGATGGGCTTAATGTTTAGTGCAATAGGGGTCTCCATAGCTGTTCAGGTTACCAAAATTGCAAATAGACAGGTGGAATGGTGAAAACACAGTCTGGAGACAGTCTTCTGTGGAAACAGTTGAGGTTTTGAGTATTCAAGGGGAATTCTCTCAGTAGCAATTGAAATACTACTGGAGTCTAGTGATAGAACCTCTCTGTGGTGTGACTGAACTCTCTAACAGGGTGAAATATGTCTATTAGCAATTCTGCCAGGAAAACGCAGAATTACAGAGGTTTAATGGGAATTGCAGGTTTTTAGGGCTCTGCCAGTGTTTCTTGGCCCTCACAGTGACAATGCTGGATGAATGAAGGGGAATGAACGGTGTAAATCTAGTCTTTGTGGTTCTATTATCCCTGTGAGCAATTTTGAGCTTAATGAAGGTCGTATGGAGGGCGAAATGGTCTAAATACCTGTAATTCGACGAGCAGAGGTTGAGACACAGGTGCACAGGTGCTTTCTGAGGAGGTCGCCCGGGCTAATCGACTGGTTGGCGAAAATTCGAGCTCAAACGGTCAAGCAGAGCGCTCAGTAAAAAACACAGTGAAAATGGTAAAAACACGGGAAAATTTGGTAAATATGGGTCATTTTACCATTTGGCGCTTTTTTCTGCTGACGTCAGCATGACGTCATTGGTGGGTCATGGTGAGGTGACGTCAGCTGACGTCATCGGGCGACGTGGCAGTGGGCGACTGGTCAAAGGTGAGGCGAGGTGGAAGCCCAGTCAGCAGTGAGGTGGGCCAATAACATAAGCGGGTACGGGCAGGCAACGACGTGGCGGTGAATTAGCGGCGGGTAGGTGGCGGTTAACGTGCAACGGTCACGGTTAAGGCCTTAACCGTCGCAGTCTCCCGGGGCGGTTAAGGTACGGCGCGGAGGATGTCAGAGCGGGCTCCGAGATGGTTTAACGCCCGACGCGTGGAGGAGGCGTGACAAGGCGCAACGTCACTTCCCCGGAAGTTAACGTGCGGTCACGGGAGGCGCTCCGATATTGCTGTAGGCCGTCGGATCTGGTGGGCTTGATCCGACGGCTGGCGGAGGGGTAACATGCGCCTTTGATATTATGGGCGGAAAAATCAAAATTTGTGGGTTTTATGTGGGTTTTTTCAAATGTTTTGATTAAACCACAATGCGGTAGGATTGGGAAACGTGCCAGAGGCGGGCATTTGACCTTTGCAAAGGTTTTATAGGCAAAATGGGTTCGGAAAGTGGGTTTTAGCAATGCAGAGGTGATTTGAAGGCAAATTGTCTTGCAGCAAAAGGGAAATGGGTGGAATAGGTTCACCAAAGTGGCCAGATGCCATTTGGTCCCTTTTTTGAAAAATACACGGCTATTATGCCTAGGGGAGGGAATATACATAAGATTTGGGGTTTTATACACCTTAGTGTTAATAATATTAGGGGTGGGGTAAGATAAGGGAGGTTATATAGTAGAATTAGGAGTTAATATGAATGAAGGAGGGGAATTTAGAAAGGGGGTGTTAGTGATGGAGTAGAGAGGGAAAGAGAGGAAGTTAGTGATGCTCTTTGCTGTAATTTCATGAACTTCACCACTTTACTTGCTGACAGATCGATTGCCTTGGCAAGAGACCTATGGATACTTGTGTAATGGTGATCATATTCTTTCTGCAACCACAACTGCCTACCCAACTATTTTGCCTAGCATTTTTTGTTTCTTCTTGGAGGGGCACTTGAACTTGCAACCCTCAATTGCCTTTTCTTTTCTTTGGCTTTTTCCTCTTTTTCTCTATCTACTTCTACCCTTATGTCCTCCAAGGTCCCAGATTAAACTTTTGGGAACCTTTGCTTCTCTACCTGAGCTACTTGTCTGCCAAGATTAAGCTGTTTGGACAGACCTCTTTCTCTATTCTACAACTCAAAATTGAAACATGGCATGATCCAGATTAAACTGTTGAATCATCCACAAAAATTGAAATAAGGTCCTCAATACTTGAAACACTTACCCAGCTCTTGCTTTCTAAGAAATATGGGATCTTTGGGATACCAAAGCAGAGCATATTTGGCTTTTCTCTTGCCAATCATGAAATATGAAACCTATTACTATAGGTATCCAACAGTGGCTCCACATGGGGATGGTTTTTCTTTTGAAAGACCAAGAACAGCAGGTCAGATTGCCTTGTTGCATGACTGCCCATCTTTGTCTTTAAAATCTGCTGCATATAATCTGTCAAAATAGTGTGCTTCTTTCTTGGAGAACCTCTGATTCTATCTGCCTGTTGCTGCTAGGTGCAGCATTTGGGAAAACCTCTTTATACAATTTAAATCACAAGAGAATATGTACAATTGCATATATACAATGAACCTCTGAATTTCTATCATAGTGAACAGTCAAAATAGTGCTTGAGCATCCTGCCATTTACAGGACCTTCATCCAGCTCAGTTATAGTCAAGCTTTTTAGGAAGTAGGTGTTATTACCTTGTACTGCTTGGACAGCAAATGGTCCTTTCCATAAAGAATCAAACTTCCCATGTTTTCCTTTCTCTTCTCTTCTTGCATCCCACTTTAAAACTTTGTCCCCCACATTGAAATCTTCAGCTTTAGTTCTTCTGTCAAAGGCCTTTTTCAGTTTCTCTTGTAGTATCTGCACTCTGCTGAAAACTTGTTCTCTGGTCTGCTGTAGACAAATTATCTGGTTAATCCTTCTTTGCATGTCATTTGGCTCTGCTTGGCTTTCTTGTAGAAGTTTCATAACTGGCACTCCTAGTGATGAAGGAAATCTGGCCTCTAATCCATAGACTAACTCATATGGGCTGGTCCCAATTGATCTTTTGGTGGTTAATCTGTCTGCCCATAAAGCATTTACTAGTTTCTTATGCCAGTTCTTTTTGTTCTCTTCCAGCACTTTCTTTATGATGTTTATCAGGCTTTTGTTTGATGATTCAGCGAGACCATTTCCTTGAGGATAGTAAGCTGTAGAATGGCCCAAAGTAATGTGAAATTTATGGCAAAAGTTTACCATCTTCTTGGATCTGAAGGCAGCAGCATTGTCTGTTATTATCTTGTCTGGGCAGCCAAATCTAGCCAGTATATTGTTCTCCAAAAATTGAATGATTACTGAATCATTTGCTTGTCTGCATGGGGCAGCTTCAATCCACTTGGTGAAGTAGTCTGTTGCTGTTAGAATCCATCTGTGTTGTCCTGAAGATGAGGGGTGAATTTTCCCAATGAAATCCAAGCCCCATTGTTGAAAAGGTCTCTCTGTTGCAATGGGCCTCAAAGGGAGTGGCAGCAACTGTCTTTTGCCTTCAAACAGTTGGCACTTGTGGCATGATGTTGTGAATTTCTTCATATCTGAGAACATAGTGGGCCAGTAATAACCAGCCCTTAATATCTTGTCCACAGTGGACTTCCAGTACAAATGTCCACCACAGTCTCCAGCATGGAATTCTTGCATAATATTGTCAGTTTCACTCTCAAGAAGACAGTGCAGCAAAATACCTTCATGGTTTTTCCAGAGTAGATTCTCATCTATCACACAAAATTTAGATGTTTTCATTTTTAGGAACCTAGACTTGGTTCTGGACAGTCCTGGGGGAGCACACAGGTTTTGTAACACATAACAGATATCAGAGTACCAGGGAGATTGTTCAAAGGCTACATTGATCTTTGGAGTCGCCAGCTCTGTTTCACTGTCCATTTGGTTGATATCTAAAGCTTGGAAATTTGCTTCTGTCATTAACTTGGCCAAACCTTGCCCTTTTATCAGCTTTGTAGGCTTTATTTCAATGTCAAATTCAAGTATGTTTGCAATCCATTTTCCTCTCCTTCCCTCTAAGTTTTCTTGTGTGAGAATGTTTTTGACAATAGGACTTGGTACATAAGCTACAACATGGGAGTAAAGGATGTAAATCCTAAAGTCTTTGATGGCTTTGATCAAGGCATAGGCTTGTTTCTCCATTATTTGGTACTTTAGGGGGGCATCCCTAAGAGCTCTGCTGAAAAAAGCAATGGGCTTTTCATTCCCTTGGTCATCTTTCTGTAATAAAACAGCAGCAATAGTGTGTTGGGAGGCAAAGGAGAAAATGATGAAGTCTCTGTCAAACTGAGGGTTAGTTAACACTGGGGTTTGAGTCAGGCCAATTTTATACTTTCAAAAGCTTGTTTTGCTTCAACAGTCCATTTGACCTTTGAATCTTTCTTTAGCATATTGTTTAATAATCTGATTAACTCTGCTAAATTTGGGATAAACCTTCTCAAAAAGTTGATTTTTCCCAAGAATCCTTGCAGCTCTTTGACATTCCTTGGGTGAGGCATTTGTAGGATAGCTTGTATCCTATCTGGATCAATTCTTATGCCATCTTTCGAAATGATGTGTCCTAGAAGTTTCCCTTCTTCTAAGCCAAATAAAGACTTCTTGGGGTTTAAGGAAATACCATATTTCCTGCATGTTATGAAGATTTGTCTCAGATGTTTCAAGTGTTCTTGGTCAGATTTTGAAAAGGGTGTAAGATCATCTAAGTAAATGACCAAGAAATCATGAATTTCCTTTGCAAAAGCAATGTCCATTGCTCTCTGAAATGTTGCCCCTGCATTTTTCAATCCAAAGGGCATCTTCACATACTTGAAAGTACCCCATGGGGTAGTAAATGCAGTCTTGTCTTGATCATCAGGGTGTACCAGGATTTGATTGAAACCTGAGAAGCCATCCAACAATGATATTCTTGAGGCTCCTACTACTCTTTGAAGGATGTGGTCCATTTTGGGTAAGGGATAGTTGTCTTTGAGTGACACTAGGTTCAAATTTCTTAAGTCTACACAAAGTCTAATCTCACCAGTTTTCTTTCTTGTAGGGACCAAATTTGAAATCCACTCAGAAAACCTGATTGGTGCTATGATCCCAGCTTTGAACATTTTTTGTAATTCCTTTTCAATGGAAGGAAGAAGCACAGGATTGATTCTTCTCAATTTCTGTTTGAATGGTTTTTGATCAGGCTTGAGGGGAATGGTGTGCTGGATAACAGAGGTATCATAAGACTTCAAGTCTTCATAACCCCAGGCAAAGACATCTTGGAATTCTTTAAAGAGATCAACATATTTGGGTTTTTGATCAGGGGGCAAAGCAGCAGACAGCTTTATTATTTTAGGCTTGTCAGTGGTACCAATGTTACATTCTTCAATTGTTGCATCTAATGGCTGCATCTTTGGTTTCCTGGGGACATCATTTGAGTCAAAAATGTCCTCTAGTGGGGTAAGGCCTGCTGGAAGAAGATTGTCTTTGAGTTGTATGATTTCATCTTCAGCGTTGCTCAGCTCTTCACAGTCAAATTGGTGAATTTGCTGAATGTTTACTTTGTTGAAAATGGTTGGACTGAGTAGTTGTTTTGCTGTCCTAGGTGACATTGGGTGGGCAGACTGTTGAAACAGTAATTGTGATTGACTTGCCCCATCAACTGTTTGAGATTGACTTGTTGTCTCAAGGTCAATATTTAATCCTGTAAACTCTTGTTGCAAAGTTAAAAAGTTGTTTATTTGCCTATCATTCTCAAATACTTGCCACTCTTTGACATTGTTTGGAATAGAAGGCCTATATTTGACTTCTGCTGTGAAACAATTGTTGGGTTGTAGTGGGAATTTGAAGGTGCTGGCAAATGTTGCCAAGCTGTGAGCATGGAGATTGTGGCCCCTAGGAATCTTTGTGATAATAAACTCGGAGAAAGTTTCTAATATTTCAATTACAGCAGACCTATAGGACCTTAATCTTTTGTCATTAGTGACAAAATCCCCTTTTACTTGTTGAATTACTAGATCAGAGTCCCCCATGATTGAGAGGCTATGTGCTTGTAATGATCTTGCAATCTTGAGGCCTAGT
Organism: Pinus tabuliformis; assembly: GCA_031772625.1. Classification (NCBI taxonomy): domain Eukaryota; kingdom Viridiplantae; phylum Streptophyta; class Pinopsida; order Pinales; family Pinaceae; genus Pinus; species Pinus tabuliformis. The sequence goes on from CM062820.1 coordinate 291,504,606, forward strand.
AGCAGAGCTTCATATTCTGCCATATTGTTAGTGCATTTAAAGTTCAATCTATAAGCCCGGCCTTGTGCACAGGCTTTCTCTTTGTTATGTATCCATACTCCAGCTCCTGCCCCTAACTTGTTAACTGAGCCATCAAACTCTAGGACCCACAGACTATCTTGCTGGTCAGGGGATCTTAAATTCCTTTCATGGGATGGCCATGTGAGCATGAGTTGAGGTTTCTTTTCCCATTTGTCTCCTAGGATAATTTCATCATTTGTTTGACAATTTTTGACAACTAAAGGAGGGTGAATGGGTATTGTTGAGCTGATTAAATTTTGGCAGGTGCCACTTGTTTGATCGATGTTTTGTTCTTGTATGGGTGTTTCGGTCTTAATGTCATTGCTTAAGGAGTTTGTGCTGTCATTGAAAAGGATGAAGGAGTCTATGTCCGAGTGGACAGCATATATTGGAAAATTTTGAGGCTTTTCTTCACTGCTGACCATATATTTCATGAGTGTTTCCCTATAAAGTCTCTTGGGTTGTCCAAAGACAGAGATGGTTGCATATGACATGTCTAATTGCAGGGAGCCTTGGAGCTTGGCTCCCCATGATCTTGATAGGAGCATTCCATATTTGGGTGGGATATCAGCAACAACAACATCCATTAGAATGGTTTTGTTGGGGAATTGAACCAGGGACACACATAAATCCTTAATTAGGCCCAAGCATTTGACTTGACTAGAATCAAAAGAAAACAGGTCTTTGTATGGTCTTGTTATATCCAAGTTTAATCTTTCCATGACTGCTTTTGGCATAAGGTTGTGAGATGCACCTGAGTCAAACATTGCATTATGCAGTATTTTATCATGAACATGCAAGCTGACATAAAAAGGCAAAACTCCTGTGACTACTGTTTTTCCATCTACCTCTGGGCCAAACAGTAATTCTGGAGTGTCATCTAGCACATTTACATCATCTTTGTTGTTGGTGAGCTGAAGGGATTTTTTGATCTGTTGCTTATATATGTCATGCTTGGCTAGCTCTGAAAGGGGAATTGCTATCTTTAACTTGCCAATTTCTGTTCCTAGGTCAAAGGGTTTATCCACTTGAATTTTAAAGTCACGGATAGCAGTCCTTTCTCTGTTGATTGAATCTTCTTGTTGGATTTCATCTTGATTTTGGAACCTGCCCCTCATGTTGATGTCTTGAGGGGTAATGTTCGGATTTGGGTGGGAAGATGAGGTTGCCAAGGGTTGTTGTGGTGTGGACAGTATTTCAGTGACCTCCTCAACCACTACTTCTTTTGTAGGTAAGTTTGTTTTGTCATTAGGTTCAGTGACTAAGGTTTCTTTAGACTGTTGTTTCTCCTTTACCTTCTCAGGCTGATTTGCATTTACAGTCCGACTTCTTAGTTTGTATTGTTTATGGACTTCATAGACAGCAGTATCATACCCTTGTTTAAAGTCAAAAGACTCTCCTGATTGTGTTTGGAATGTTTTGTTTTCATCCTCCTCATGGTCTTCTTGTGTTAAGAAAACATGGCTTTTACCATCCAGACCTATTAAGTTGATGTCAGGATCTTCATTGAGCTGATTAGCTGAAGAAGTTTCTGCATAATTTTCTTGAAAAGGGGGTCTGATATCTTGGTCAGCGCCTGTCTTCCCTATATTGGGGTTCTGTGTTCTCCTAAAATTTGGGTTTCTAGGAGGATTGTTTTGTGGTGCCTCCCATGATGACTTTCTTTCAACTGATTCCACTCTTTCACCTAATCTCTTCATGCTGTTTAGTATTGCATCCAACTTTTGATCAAAACCTGAGGGCTCTTCTTTGAAACCAACCTTCTTTTCCAGCTTTGCCCTGTTTCTTTTGGCAATTAGGTTGGCCTCTACAGTGACTGCAACTCTTTGGGCTTCTGCAAGGGTTGGAGGGTCTCTTTCTCTCAACTGATAGGCCATATCAGAATCAAAACCATCAGGGAAGTTATAAAGGGCCAAATCAGGAGGGGGCCTTAAGTTCTGGGGAATAGCATTGTATATGTTGTTAAACCTAGCACAATACTCCAACACCGTTTCTTGGGGACCTCTTTTAATAGTGTTATATTCACCAAGTATATGGTGCGGATCTCTCTTTTTCTCCCATCTGTTGGTGAATTCCTGGTATAGAACTTCAGGGGTTGCAATGGAATTTGCATTTAAGGATCTAAACCAAGTTCTGACATCCCCAGTTAAGCTTTGAACAAAAATTCTCATCCTAACACTGTCATCATCTATTTCATAGGTCTCAAAGTGGTCTTGCATCTTTTTAGCATGCTGGATGGCTGTCAGAGGGCCATGGGAGTCAAAAAATGAGAGTCTAGTTTGGTAGTCTTGGGGTAGAGCTGGAGCATTGGCTGGTATCTGCAGCGGTGCATATCTGTTAGCCATGTTTATGGGATTTATAGGGTTAATAGGAACAAATGGGACAACAGGGATTACAGGTGTAACCGGGTTAAGAGGATGGGTAATAAGTGGGGAACTGGTTGAGGGAGTGTGTGCAGATGGTGAAGATGGGAGAGAAGGGCTGTGAGGTGTTGATGATGAGCTAGGGGAATTAGGTGTGGAACGGAAAAGGACTTTACAAGGAGTTGGAATGAGGATAGGTTGGTCTAAACTTATATCTGAATCAGCAAGCTTCTCCTGCTTTTGCTGCCTCCTTATGTTCTTTGGTATGATATTTGGGTTATCGACGATGATGGGTTGATTAGGGTCAGGGTTTGCCCTAGTGTGCCTTGGGTTTCTTTTGGGAGCCAGCTTCTAAGTATTCTTTAGAACTTTATACAGAAAGTTTTGTATGTACAAGGACTAGGTAAGAATTCTGGAATGACTATATATTTCTCAAAGCTAGTATGAAGTTTCCCTAGTTAGCTCTTCCCTAAAGCTGTCCCTGTGTTTACAGAAACAGTCCTGAGGCCTCTTGGCTAGTTTCAGGCTTGATGGTAGCTTTTGGAAATAGATAGTAATTGAAGAAATCTTAAGTCCCCAGTGGAGTCGCCATTTATGTTAACACCCAGGTTGTTCCCTATGACTCCCAAGGGAATACGGCCGGGGTAACCACTAACCAATCTTTGGATCACTGTTCCTAGCCAAACTGTGATCAGAGAGGGCTCTCTCTTTATGATTTGCAACTGTTTGTAATAGGGTTTTAGGCTAGCTATTATGTACTGATTTTTTGTTTATGTTTTGGTTGATGAAACTCCTTTTAGATTCTATTGATGTAGTTTTCAGAGAGGTTGAATACCATTGGGCAATGGAGTCTGTGGCTATAAGTGTTTGAAACTTTGAGATGAAAGATGGAACTTACAGGGCCATTAGAGTGCTTAATAGAACAGGTTTTTTGATTAAATTACTGGAAACAGGTAATGCAACAGTGAAAGCATTTAAGAATTTTCACTTGTTATCTATATGTTCCCAACAGACAGCTTTAAGAGGAGAAAACAGAGGTCTTAGGGGCAAAATTGAATCCCTGAGAATGACTGTCACAGTAAAAGACACAGTTTTGAAATGCAGCAATTAAGAATTACAATTCTGTCACTGTATCTGAGGAAAACATGTATAATAGCTCAGTTTGAGTCCAGGGTAAACATTGTTAAATCCTGGGACTATCCTTTCACCTTGCTATCAAGTGTAAAAACATTTGAACAACAAAAGAGAACAAAAGACTCAAAAACACATAACAAAGAGATTTGAGAATACTTGCTGTTTTATGCAACACCCTGGAATCCTGTAACATTCATCTTTCACCACCATACATCAAAGAACACCAAGCCTTGGAAATTCCATTCTTCCTTTGTATTAATTCTCTGAAAATATTACAATGAGCTAGAGTTTTTTCAAAGAAAATAACAACAACCCTTTTTTACTGCTGTGAAGGGTGAATATATACTTGCGGTCATTTACAAAATATCTGAGTCCTGAGTTATCTCAGATTTTACTTTCTTACCAACTACTTAAGATATTATGGCCAAAATCTAATGCAGCATTGACTACAGAGTACAGGCATTTTAATGCTCTGTCAGAAGATATTTTAGCCTTTGGAGACAGCTAAGTCGGTCGAAATATTCTGAGTAAATGCTGGAACATCTGTCTTTAATGCTTTGTACGCTGTGCTTTGGACTTGTCACCTGTGACTGTGACTGTTGCTTGTGGTGAGTCAATGGTCCAGCTGAGTTGGCTCAGCCTCTGCTTCTTCCCTGTATCTATTTTTTCTCAAAACTGTGCCTGCGCATGTATTCTTATTTGCCTGTAGAAATAGCGTTACTGATTCTGGCCTGACAGAACTGTTTGTGTCAAATTTCTCCAGGCATCCTGTGTGGGCAGCTGGTGTGCTAAGATTGCACCCAGAGTTTCATCTGCTTCTGTAAATTTGAAGAAGTTAGGTGGTGTATCAAACAGATGGTCAACTTCATTCATGAGGAAAAACAGGTTCTCCACTCTGTCATACATACTCTGCCCGGTGGCTGGCCCTGGTTCTGCTGAAGTGCTGGGCGGTTGTGCAATCTCTGCTACTGCCTGGGCATCAATTCTCTTGTTGTAATTCTCTAGGGTGAGCAGTCTTCCTACACTGCTTAAAATGCTGGGGAGGCCTCTGTTCTGTAGTGCCACGAATTTCTCCAGGAATCTGTTGATTTCAGTTTGCATATCCTGTGTCCTCCTCTCCAGTGTTCCAACCAAGTTCCTCAATGTAACGACTCTCTTTGCTACAGCAATTGCTTCTGTCCTGTTAGTGATTCCCATGACAGCTAATTGAGAGCTAGTCTTATAGTTCAGAGTGTTGATTATCCTTGTAGCAGCTTCTGGCATGTGTCCAAGGCTCGCCCTGGCTCTCTGTATTTCTTTGTTTGCTCTAGTGATGAGCACCATTTGCTCATCCATGGTCTCAATATATTGCCACTGTTTGGCAATGGACCTTCCAATGTTGCTCCATAGCACTGCTTTCATTTCAGCTGTCACCTTTTCTAGTGCAAGCTCCTTCTCTAGTTCAGCAATTCTTCTCTTAAGAGCTTTTACCTCTCTGTCCTTGGCTGCCTCATTCTGTTTGCTCTTGTCAAACCTTTCATTTACCTTAGTCAAGGTTTTCTTAAGCTCATCCAGCTCTTTGATTTGAGATTCCATGGCTTGGATCTCAGCTTGCAGCTTTTGCATGTCTAAGCTAGCAGCCTGTTCTGATGTTGTAGTTGTTGCTGCTGTGGATGGTGCTGTAGTTTCTGTTTGCTGAGGAGGAGGAGTAGTCTTTGGAGGGATTTCCTCAAGATTTATTATGACAGGAGGAGGCTGGGAGGGTTGGCCCTCTTCTCTTTGCTTCAGTGTTTCCTGTAGTGCTGCCTTCGCAGCTTCCGTTTGTCCCAGCTGGTCTTGAGTCCTAACCAGCTCTTTGTATAGGGATACCAACAGATCTGTAGCATCCTTTTCTTGCCTTTGCTGGGCAACTTCATCTGTTTGTGGATGGATGGTGGCCGGGAGTTTGATTTTCTTTCTTAGGGCTGCCATGTCTGCATCCCTTATCTTCAGGAGCTCTTGGATGCCTTTGACATCTTTAGGATCATGCCCTATCTCTATAATTACCTCTTCCAAGGACTTGATCCTATTGTCCTTGGCTTGTGATGAAGCTCTTTCTAAATCCAGCTGAGAAGCTGTGTTGTCCAAGCTGCTCTTTAATTTATAATTCTCCAATGTCTCATCTGCCAGGGAGGCATACACCATTTCACCAGTCTGCTTATGTAGTTCAATCTTGTCCATGGGGTGTATGTCTTTGGCAAGAACCTCCATGTTGGTTCTTAGATAGTCTGAGGTGGACTGAGGCTGCAAAGTTGTAGGCATGAAGTGGCTCATTATCATTTTGCCTTCGCTCACATCGAAAGCAGACATGAGTCTCTGCTGGTTGCTAGGAGCTAGGTTCAACAAGTGATCGTACAGCTGCACTTTTATTGGATCACTCCTCCTTTTTATGTCAATGAATTGATGTTTTATACTTGACTGCCCCTTTCTTGTTTGACCGGAGGAGCTGACCTCTCCTCCCATTGTCATGTCATGTCCTCGCTGGGATGAGCTGGCCGAAAGTTCTCCACTGGGTGGGCCCATGCCCATGGCTTGCCTTACTGCTATGTCCTCCTCTTGGGAGTCATTCAGTCTCTGTCTCTTCTCACCCCTGATGAAAGATGAGGTGTGGGGGGTCTCTCTCTCTCTTTTTCTTGTCACATCCTCCTTTTGTGGTGTTTGGAGGACTGATGTGTCTATATTGGTGTCTGTCCTGGGAGGCACATTTGTTTGAGGCTGCTGCTCAGTATTGCCAGGTTGATCTGTCCCCTTTTCCTGCTGCAAGGGCTGTTCACTGGACTGTGCCTTTTCTTGTTGCTGCCCCAGTTCCTGCTGTTCCATTTCTTCTTGCTGCTGTAGCAAGGTGTCCACTTGTTCCTCTGTCAATACAGGTGGCTGTTCCACCTGTTTACCTTTGTCTTTGCTTGCTGCCTGGGATGTCTTCTCAGTGGTTTGCTGCTGTGCTGCTGAAGATCCAGCAGCTGTTCCACTTTGCTTTCTGTAGGAGTGGGGCACCTGTGCACAAGTTTCCAAGTCAGTTTCCTTTTGTACATTCCTGGCTTCTTTCTCAAGCAATTCTACCTCAGTGAGTTGTTCTATTAGTGTACCCTCTTCCCAATCTAGTGCATTGGCATACTTTTCTATTTCCGGTTGTCTTTTATGTGCATAGTTGCCCAGTCTGTATCTAATTCTCCTGAGGGAAATACTATGATTGGGGTCATAAGGAATCCACTCAAAACTGGTCTGCAATCTGAGGCCTTCCAGCATGCTGTGTGCCTCTTTCCATCCTTCCTCTTTCTTGTTATACAGGAAGGAACCTAGCTGACTTCTTACCTTCAATTGTGACTTCTTGTTTCTACTCTGAAAGTGAAGGTAATCTGAGTTCCCAAACTGCCTGAAATACTCCAGGGCAAAAAGCCTCATGGGGACATACCTTGGCAATCTAAATGGGTTCAATTCACAGCCATATATCCTAATGACTGTGTGGTTCTGGTAGAAGTACCAGTTGCCAATATTGTAGGATTTATTCAGATGTAGAATCCTCCTCATTTCATCGGTTAATCTAGGAGGAGGAGTACCTTGCAGAACTGTTAGGGCCGGATGAACAAATAAATCAATGAACTCACAGTATGTATAGGGTGATACTGAGGTAAAATGAAACACAGAGGTCCAGAAAACAACTGATCTTGGGCTTCCTTGGGCATTGAGTGGCCTCAAAGGAACTGAGAAGGTAGCTGGCTGATAGAAAAGAAATAAATGATAGATATATGAGGAGTACCTAAACAGTCTCTCCCTTTTCAAATTCATGAACTGATCATGGATTTTCTCTGCTATGTAAGTTGCATAATCATACTGCACAGCTGGAGGCTTACCAGGGGCAAACATGGACAGCATTGCCATTATACTTTCATCTACATCTTCCAGCCCCCTGAACCCTAGGACATAGCTAATTAGGTCCACCAGCATTCTGCCCAACTCATTCAGACAATGGTACCCAATAGGAGGGGTTCTGACTGTTTCAGAGCCTGATATGACAAACAGTTGGTTGATTTTGATAATCTGGTCACTGGACAGCTTGATCCCTGTGTTAATCAGATTCTGCATGGACAGAGGGGTCAATTTCTTGGCTGTATTGAATTGCAGCATTTGGTTTATGCTCTCTGGGGTGATCTGGAACAGGACTAGGCCTGTGGGGCTTATGACTGCCCTTTGGCTGGGGTCATAGCATTCCTGGCAGCTGTAAATGAGCTCTGGCATTGGATTGACTTGGGGAAGGTTGTATATGGGCAAATTTGACTCCCAAATCCCCAAGATATCTGCTCCACTGAGGTGCTGGGCTCTTAGTTCATTCAGCATTAACACATTATACTTGGTTCCCATGGGAAACCAATCCAGCATTTGGTAGTCCATGTCTCCCAGGGCTTTCCATGCTAGCTCTTGGTGAGGTGCATTAATGGGCTTAATGTTTAGTGCAATAGGGGTCTCCATAGCTGTTCAGGTTACCAAAATTGCAAATAGATAGGTGGAATGGTGAAAACACAGTCTGGAGACAGTCTTCTGTGGAAACAGTTGAGGTTTTGAGTATTCAAGGGGAATTCTCTCAGTAGCAATTGAAATACTACTGGAGTCTAGTGATAGCACCTCTCTGTGGTGTGACTGAACTCTCTAACAGGGTGAAATATGTCTATTAGCAATTCTGCCGGGAAAACGCAGAATTACAGAGGTTTAATGGGAATTGCAGGTTTTTAGGGCTCTGCCAGTGTTTCTTGGCCCTCACAATGACAATGCTGGATGAATGAAGGGGAATGAACGGTGTAAATCTAGTCTTTGTGGTTCTATTATCCCTGTGAGCAATTTTGAGCTTAATGAAGGTCGTATGGAGGGCGAAATGGTCTAAATACCTGTAATTCGACGAGCAGAGGTTGAGACACAGGTGCACAGGTGCTTTCTGAGGAGGTCGCCCGGGCTAATCGACTGGTTGGCGAAAATTCGAGCTCAAACGGTCAAGCAGAGCGCTCAATAAAAAACACAGTGAAAATGGTAAAAACACGGGAAAATTTGGTAAATATGGGTCATTTTACCATTTGGCGCTTTTTTCTGCTGACGTCAGCATGACGTCATTGGTGGGTCATGGTGAGGTGACGTCAGCTGACGTCATCGGGCGACGTGGCAGTGGGCGACTGGTCAAAGGTGAGGCGAGGTGGAAGCCCAGTCAGCAGTGAGGTGGGCCAATAACATAAGCGGGTACGGGCAGGCAACGACGTGGCGGTGAATTAACGGCGGGTAGGTGGCGGTTAACGTGCAACGGTCACGGTTAAGGCCTTAACCGTCGCAGTCTCCCGGGGCGGTTAAGGTACGGCGCGGAGGATGTCAGAGCGGGCTCCGAGATGGTTTAACGCCCGACGCGTGGAGGAGGCGTGACAAGGCGCAACGTCACTTCCCCGGAAGTTAACGTGCGGTCACGGGAGGCGCTCCGATATTGCTGTAGGCCGTCGGATCTGGTGGGCTTGATCCGACGGCTGGCGGAGGGGTAACATGCGCCTTTGATATTATGGGCGGAAAAATCAAAATTTGTGGGTTTTATGTGGGTTTTTTCAAATGTTTTGATTAAACCACAATGCGGTAGGATTGGGAAACGTGCCAGAGGCGGGCATTTGACCTTTGTGAAGGTTTTATAGGCAAAATGGGTTCGGAAAGTGGGTTTTAGCAATGCAGAGGTGATTTGAAGGCAAATTGTCTTGCAGCAAAAGGGAAATGGGTGGAATAGGTTCACCAAAGTGGCCAGATGCCATTTGGTCCCTTTTTTGAAGAATACACGGCTATTATGCCTAGGGGAGGGAATATACATAAGATTTGGGGTTTTATACACCTTAGTGTTAATAATATTAGGGGTGGGGTAAGATAAGGGAGGTTATATAGTAGAATTAGGAGTTAATATGAATGAATGAGGGGAATTTAGAAAGGGGGTGTTAGTGATGGAGTAGAGAGGGAAAGAGAGGAAGTTAGTGATGCTCTTTGCTGTAATTTCATGAACTTCACCACTTTGCTTGCTGACAGATCGATTGCCTTGGCAAGAGACCTATGGATACTTGTGTAATGGTGATCATATTCTTTCTGCAACCACAACTGCCTACCCAACTATTTTGCCTAGCATTTTTTGTTTCTTCTTGGAGGGGCACTTGAACTTGCAACCCTCAATTGCCTTTTCTTTTCTTTGGCTTTTTCCTCTTTTTCTCTATCTACTTCTACCCTTATGTCCTCCAAGGTCCCAGATTAAACTTTTGGGAGCCTTTGCTTCTCTACCTGAGCTACTTGTCTGCCAAGATTAAGCTGTTTGGACAGACCTCTTTCTCTATTCTACAACTCAAAATTGAAACATGGCATGATCCAGATTAAACTGTTGAATCATCCACAAAAATTGAAATAAGGTCTTCAATACTTGAAACACTTACCCAGCTCTTGCTTTCTAAGAAATATGGGATCTTTGGGATACCAAAGCAGAGCATATTTGGCTTTTCTCTTGCCAATCATGAAATATGAAACCTATTACTATAGGTATCCAACAGGGGCAACCTGAAGTGGTAGTCATAAAATACAATTAATCTCCCTTCACAAGATATGTATTTAAGGATATGGTAGGCTACCTCATCCCAAGGTTAAGGAATAATTTCTCTCCACACTCCATTCTCCTCTTATACATGCTTCTCTTTTGAAAGGAAGAAGTTTTTCATATATGTGACACTTACTTGCTTGTCTTAGTTTCTCCATCTCATTCCTAGAGGTAAGGTAGTTACTCTACTGATAGTTTTTGGATTGAGAGAAATGGAAAACCCTTTGACAATAGTTGTGGAACTATCTTCCCCTTGATAGTGTAGTGTTGTGGAAAATTCATGGGCATGTTAACCATCATACCCCTTTAGTAGCTCAAAGAAGCCCAGCCACTAGTGGTTTCTGAAAATGTCAACTACATAAGTGTGTTAGTGATTTCTCCTAATTTCTGAGGGTACCCCTTTATTAAATGCTCCCCCAATTTATTCTATATTATAGCTTTATGCTATGTGGGTTTGGAATTTCAAAAATATAGACAATCTCAATGGTGAAATAGTGGCGTAAATAATGGTGAAATGGTGGCACAGTGCTTGGTGATAGTGAGGAACAAGGGTGCTCAAAGTTATATTCACCAAGCTATTTCCTTTATCTTAACCACAGAAACCTCCAAAAGGATTCCCTACTCATAAATTGACTACTATATGCTCTTAATTTCAAGCAAACTATTCATGAAATTAGGTGTAGAAACAAAGGAGGAGGGTATCACTTACTTCTTACTAGAGCATTTCTGGGTGTGCATGAAGTTTTTGAGATAGTATTGAGCCACTTTGACTTCTTTCTCTCCTCTCAATTCCTCCTATAGCTCCTCTCAGCCCTCTTGTTGCAATTGCAAACATGCATGTAGATTTCTCTTGTAGCACTGTGCGAGTAGGAATTGAAACTCCTCGATGGAACTATAGCTACTCAATGCACTAGCTAGTCCTTCCTCCACCAGTTTTTGGATTGAGTGATGTTGTAAATGGAGTCGAGCCAACACATAATATCCTTTTCTAGTTAAAATATCAGAGCATTGTGGTGACTTGGAATTAATAAGAGTTTCTTCTTTTGGACTGTTGTCCCCAATAACTGTCATCATCTCTCCCTCCTCGTGATTATCACCCCACTCTTTGAGGACACTAGATTGCATTGGTAACTTAACTCACACTTAACTTGAATAGTGGAGGGTATCCAAGTTCACTAGCCACCTCCCACCTATTAAAACACATTTTCTCACTTAAAACAAATTTTTCTTATTTTTATGCAACAGAGGCTTGCATGATGGAGATGGACCATACATCATTATGAAGAAGGGAGTTGACCTCTTTCAATTACTTCTTGTGCATGTCTTCATTTTTTTATGTTTCCTTGACTATTTATGTTGTTGTGTGTTTGCAGGTGCTTCTTTTGATATTCAATCTATTGGTGGTAGTGGAAGGCCACCCTCAGAATGAGGCATGTCTTCATGGATGAAAACCAAGCTTCATAATCCCTTCTGATGGTGAAGAAAAACATAATATTAGTGTTTGTTTTGTGGTTGTACAGGCTACTACAAGAGGAGTTTCTTCCTATAGTAGTCCCTTGTTCTCCCCTTTAAGTCTTCAGTTGGTATGAGGGAGATGAGGGAGATGATGATGAATGTTGAGGATAGGGCTAGAATCATGGACGAGTGGTCTAGGAACTATAGATATAGAAAGTGATAGCTTCTACGTATTTTTTAAGGAAGGACAAAGTGGGGAAGTTTCAACAAACGTTTTGTGAAATGAGTTGATGGATGATGGATGAGTAATGGAAAAGTAATATGAGGGCCCTCTTTACCATTTATCAGAGTCAGGATGGTATTTTCGATCACTTTCATCGTCATATCTCGTTGGGAATGGAATCCCTCCAAGCCATGTTTTGGGGCTCAAAGCCTAATTTTTGACCAAGTCCTTTCTAAAGTCTCCGTAATTTGTGGGCACGGAGTGCGAAGTTATACTAGAGTCACAGGGTTGTCTGCCCTTGTTTTTATAATGTAATGTCGGCTTGATAGACATACCCATGGTCTGCAGACCTTGGGATTGTATAAATAGAGTGAGGCTCTAACTGTAGAAGATAGCATATAGGGAAGAAAATAGTAGAATCATGATGAGTCTAAGAGATTGAGTTGAAGTGTAAAGGGTGTCTTTAGGTCGTAGTGTAGGAGAAGGCTCTGCAACTGAGTGCACAGAGGCCTAGTAGTCAGCAGCTGAGTGCGTGGACCCCTGCAGCTGAGTGTGTAGGGTAGTTCATGTCTGTAACCATTGGAAGAATTAATAAAGAGAATTTTACCATATGTCTGTGTATCTATTCCTGTTAATGTATTATTGGGTATAAATTGGAAGTGTACTATTTATTTACTGTGTGAACTTATATGTGTGTGTTGTATAAATAAATATAACAAAAGGCTTCTATTTACATGAAGATAACTAATTGGTGTAGGAAGATAGGTAGGATCCCAGGTGTGACTTAGGGAAATAATGCAGAGCACTCCTCCAAGCACCGCGGAAGCCCCAAAGCCGCTAGGGCTGCATGAAGGAAAGTATATCAGGGCGTGAAAGCTAGGGAAGTGTGTGAAGCAACTAGCATGCATGAACGAGCAGTTGGACCGAATCAAACCCTCAAACATCTCAAGGGTGCGGAAACCTGGTTCCAACACCCCCCCATACTACTTCGGGTGAGACCTCATTCCACATTCCATAGATTGTTGCCGAAAGGGCCAATAGTATAGGGATTTGTTTGGCTAATTAACTCTGAACCTGGGTCAGGCCCCAACAAGCCAACAAATGGTTTAGTTGTTGGGATTGCGATTTGCATAGAGATGTTTGATGTAATATCACTGGAATCCAGTAAAGAAAGGAATTGAAGATTGGTTGGATAGGAAGATTCACGCGTTTACGGCGCAGGAGAATAGGAACCAATGACTATCAAAGGAAGAGTTATTAGGCTGCTACTTATACACAGAGATCCATGAAATTTTCTTTGCATCTTTCCCTACTTATCTATATGAGCGGATCATAAAGCTAGCAGATAGCCAAGGAAGGTGTAAGCTCGGAAAACCTATTGTGTGGGCTCTAGAATTGGTGCGCAGATTGGAAGCATCAGAGGATAAGATCGCACGCATTGTTCATTACTGGATCGATCAAATTATAGGAGGATTCATCACTGATTTCATGGTAGATACTTCAGTCAGCTATAGCGACATAGAACACCACATCCTGAAAGGGTCACGAGCTAAGTATGTTAAATCTTTGAACACTTGAATTAAAATGCTACTGTGTGAAAAACAGGTTATGTGAATAAATTGATGTTTGGGGCTACGCAAAGTGGGAGAATCAACATAAATGAAGGTAGTACAGAACTAGAAACTAGCTTCTTGATTTCACCTCCATGAGGGGGCAAAGAAGAGCTTGCAATGGTATCACCAAGAAGTGTGATCAATTTGATAAGGCAGAGGATTCTGCGCATTACACCCCCACCCACACCACCACTAGTTTCACCATTTTCACCCCCATATTTGCCCATACCACCCACGCCACCACTGCGAATCAATATGGTGAGCGCGATAAAGTTGCCAGTGTTCAAGGGAGTAGGTAATGAAGATCCGGACCAGGTTTGGTTCATGCTAAAACTGTATGGGAAGTGCAGGGAGTCACAGATCACAATATAAAGAAAGTAACATTGTTCAATGCTCTGCAGGATCACGCGCTGACCTGGTACATTAAGCATTTCAATCAAAATCCAAGTGCGAGGATCGCAGATATTCAAACTATGCTAAATAAAGAATTTAGCAAGCCAAAGGAAAAGGCACAGTTGATCATTGGGTTCAAGGAAATCACAATACTACCAGGCAAGAACGCTTGGGAGTTGGACAAGAGACTGAAGTGCACAATTTGCGAAGCTAACATGACACTAATGGATGGACAACGCTGCGAATGGTTTATAGCATCATTAATGCTGCATCTAAGGAACACGCTATCACAATAGAGGCTAACAACTTAAGCTGAGGTATTGGAGGTCATGATGAAATTGCATGAGGCTCTGATATAGGATCCCAACCTGGAAGTTCAGCAAATTCACGTGCAGTTGAAAAGCTTGTGCCTTGAGATGCATTGTTTGAAAGAAGATAGGATAGCTTTTCAAGAAGTGTGCAATGAGGTATGGTGCATAAAGTTTAAGGGCTATAGACATGACAAGGATCACTACTCGGTGTTCGCGAACTACGTCACGAGGGGACGACTAATTCCATTGATACCAGAGGCACAAGAAGGACCGAGCGCAGTGCCTGTGTTATGGTGTGCGATTTGTCAGATAGGAGGAAAGAAAATAACTACCATTTATTACATAAGTACACAAAAAATTCACTGTAGTTGTTCTGTAACTTATGTAGATCAGTGGGACATGATGAGCACATCTGTAGAAGTTATGAGCTAATTATGAGTTTAGGCCGAAACATGGGCCCTTGACCAGAATGTAGGAATGGCATGAACCAGATTTCAGGGGCGCAGACGAGGCTGAGGTGGAGGAGGACCAGGAAGAGGTCGCAGACAGCTAATATGTTACAATTGCGAAGGGCTAGGACATTATGCTCGTGATTGTACAAATCCAACGCGGCCATCATGCTTGTATTGTACATTGTTTGATCATGAGATGGAGGATTATCCCACCTTGATAGCGAGGTTACGCGATAAAGGAGCACTCCAACCTTCCCCGACTCAGAATCTACAAATGATGAGGTCTAAGCTGCGCGTGGAAGACCTTAATATAAATATTGTGCTCCAAAGTGGAATTATGATAGGGGATGACAAAGGCAAGTAGCTTGAAGAAAGTACTTGGGTTCGTAAGGCTCCAACGAAGGAAACAAAGTTTGATTTGCAGTGCGCTAAGGAAACCTTCATGGAAGCCAAGAAGATCTTCACTGGTGCCTCCACTTCAAGAAGTAAAGACAGACCAGAGCTAGAAATGGACCCATCGATGCTCACAATGCTCCTGGAAACATGCATAAAGCTACTATGTGACAACAAGGCTATAAAGGGGCTACAAGAACTCATAAATAGAAGCACTAGGACTGTGCTAGAAGAACCACACATACTCCAGAAGCTTGGAAAGCACACGATACAAACAGGAAGGGAGATGAGATTAGCCGCGTAGATTGGAGAATATGAGATGGAGGAAGTGATTCTGGATCTAGGGTCAGACGTGAACGTCCTACCGAACTAGAGCTAGGAGCTCATGGGAAGGCCTATGCTGCAATGGTCTCCTATCAAACTATGAATGGTGAACCAGCAAAAGATCCTACCTATGGGGAGATTGCAGGGAAGCACAGTGGATATCGAAGGAGAAAGCACACTAACATATTTCTAAGTAATAGAGATTGCTGATGACAGAAATCCCTACCCCATGCTATTAGGAATAGATTGGGCCACTGACATGAATGGGGTGATAAATCTGAAGAAGCACAATATGATTTTTGAGAAAAATTCTCTATGCATAGTTGTACCTTTGGACCATGCAGAGGGATTGTGATATACGTAGTCGGTGCATGAATATGACAACAACGATGACTTGGATTGCATCTACAAGATAATTTCACGAGAGCAAGACTGGGTGAATCCAACCACAGATGGACAAATATCATGGGAGCGCGAAAGCTCCTGCACATCGAATTCTCATGAGGAGCTAGAACAATGGGAGAATTGGTTACAAAAGGTAACCACATTGAACAATAACATGATGACGAGATCGTTGTGCTACATATCGACAAAGGTAAGGGATCTACCTATGTATGATGGGTTAAGTGAGGTGGATGACTTCTTGAACAAATTTGAAAGTGAGGTGTCAGAACAGCAATGTTTCAAAGCTTTTAAATGGGTACTACACGCTATCCACCAAGGTGGTGGGATATGCACCAAAGAATTTTTGAGGACTGATGATTAACAGACAAGATTTTCAGACAAAATGGTCTGCATGCCCACCTATCTAGGTGGACACAGGCATATGGTACGAAATCTGCGTGGATGCATACTATCCTCAGGTTAGGAAACACTATCAGTAAGCATGTGCCAATGAGGAAATGGCGTGAACAACCCCTCTAGTTGGAAGCACAGAGTATGGAAAGACCAAGTGCCTAGAAGGTTATCCATGCAAAAGTCTTTAACGAAGTATGTGAAGCGTTGAGCAAGGTCCACAATGTGCAACAGACTGACTGGGACCTACGCATACCAGTAATTCTATGGGATTATAGGACAACGTACAAGAAATTGACAGTGCAGGCACCTCCGAGGCTGGAGTATGGTGTGAACATTGTAATCCCCATGGAGCATAAAATGCCTAGTTTGCGCATGGCAGCACCAGTAGATAAGACAGTTTGCGGAACCTTGGAAGAAGGGATCGCATAGCCGAAAGAAGAAGAATGCTTGGGACTTAACGAAGAAATCCAAAAGGACAATTTTAGGCTCCAAAAACTTGGGAAAGAAAGGGTGCGATTAAGGGAGAAAAGTGCTCTGGCAGAAGCGGAAGTCAAGAAGTTGGAGGACGAGATAAAGGAAGATTTTCTCGATAAGAAGACTAGGGTGATAAAACAGGGTGCTCACGATCATGTTGACAAGTTTGGGGACTATCGCTGTGAATTGATCAGTCTGATGCCTTGGCTTGGACCGCATATTACTAAACGAATCAACCATGATGGCGCACTGCAGATGATAAAGTGTGTGATGCCACCAGTAACAATAAAAGGTAGGTATTTTCCAGGAAATGTGAGGTATAGTCTTAGCACTCCTGGAAGTTGAAAGGAAGCGCAGGACTATAAACTACTCTACTTAGGATCTGCCCGATGGTGGAGTTGCGTGCAGAAGTAGAGAGTCACAAGGTTCACGACTGCGTAAGGTGGGTTGCACTGTTGTGTGGGTTGGCTAGAAAGTGATCATCGAAGTCACTATTCACGATGTGATGGTCGACTTGAGACTAAATGGGGTGGGTGGCAGGCATTTAAGACGTGATTTATGGGCAAGATTTGAGAAAATTTTCCGCCAATAGAGCATTAATGAACCGAATTTGGGGGAAACGGTCGAATTCAAATTCAAATGGTGCTATAAATTACAAAGGGCTACCCAGCAAACAACACTTGGTCATTTGTGAATTGAGCTATTGTATACCCTGCCTAGCCTGAGTAGAGCCCTGTTTGACTTGTACAAAATGTTGATTGAGCCCTAAGTATGCGAGTGATATATTTCTAGTCGGACGCTATGGCAGCATCTAAGGAAGTTATGGAAATTACAGAGATGACCGCCAAAGAGGCCGCGTAGGCCCTGACTATGGGGGATGCCCATGAAGACGTTGATATTGTGGCAGAAATCCCTAAATCACTGCACACACCAAGGCTGAAGAATGCTAAACAGGAGATGGTTCCCATACATGTATCCATGCGAAACCCATTACGCACCAGGCTAATAATGCAAGAGAAAGGGAAAGTCGTTAACATAGAAACCAACGAGGAGGAAGAAGACCTAGAAGACCTTATGATCGAAGAAGATGAGGATGAAGGTATGGAGGAAGAGACTAAGCCTATGCACCTTCCAACAAAGCTACCTGCCTATATCCTCCCATGGAAGGGGAAGGCTAAAGTGCCTAAGGATCTTGAAAAGAGCAAGAGCTCTCTCTAGACCCCGCTCCTCCCAAATGACATCATTTCTTAGGGCACACAATTGTGCTAGGTGCATAACTTGAAATTTGAAGATTGGGATCTCGTTGACCACAAGAAGTTCCCTCACCTAGAGACCGCACAACTCATGAAGCCTAAGTAGAATACCGCAGCGGGGGTTACTGAATTAGAGTCGCGAAAGTTGTTGCATGGAGTGGAAAAGGCAGGGCTACTAAGCCTACTCTGGGCATTGCATTTCCACTGCACCTCATTAACCATTCTTGTCATCAGGCAGTTGCTTTGCCTGGTGCATGGTGGGTGTTTGTGGCTGGAGGAGCCGATCCCCATCACGGACCACTTGATTCATCGCATTACCCAACTTCCATGTAAAGGGGAGGACCTCGCAGATATCTCGGAGTGGAAAAGTAGTGACTTGGCCATCGCAGAGGCCATGTAGAAGGAATATAAATTGGAGAAGAAGAAAAGGGGCTACACCATATTCAGCATCAATAACAAAGCAAGAAGAGTGATCACCCAAATACTGGCAAGTAAGGTTATGTGCAAGTGCTGCACGGACGAGGTACCCATGCTGGTGGTAGCACATGTTGAACAGTGTGTAGAGGGGGTCTAGTTTAACTGGTCCAAGTTCCTCTGCAAGGAATTCTTGGAGAATTGTAGCGAGGTTCAGGAACAAGGAAAAGCATTCCAATATGCATGGTTTCTACTGTCCATAGTGCTCGTGGTAGGGGAATTGCTGGAGGACAGTAAGTTTCCCATAATTTATAGGGATATGCCAGAGGCCTCGAAGTACACTTCGCTCTGGGCCACAAAGGATGCAAACTAGAGTCGCGACAGTAAGATATTTTGGGTGTTCATGGAAATGAACTTTAATATGGGGATTAACCGTAGGTCGTGGTTATCACCCACTATCTACAACAGCCTGTAGAGTTTTGTAGAGTTTAAAGCGGACATCCATAGCATATACATTAGAGCGCGCAAGGATCAGGCTAAGAAATGGAGTGAACTACCCTTTTTAGCCACAAACGATGTAATTTTCGATGTACTGGAGACATGGTCATCGGAGCGGAATTCCCTAGACATCGGGGCAATGGAGAAGTCTGTAGTGAAAAGGAAGAAAGAGGAGGCCAAACTGCACATGCCGCAGTTGGCAAAGAAGAGAAGGAAAGAAGCAGTGGCAGCAGAAGTGCAGGAGGCACAAGATGTTGCATAGACAATAGCAGAACAGAAAAAGGTCGTAGTAGCAACAACAGCACAGGAGGCAGCCAAGAAGGTGCGTGAGGGCCAAAAGTTTCCTTATCATGTGAAGGAACCAAGGGAAGATGAGGGAGGTGAGAACACACAAATCGTGTCAACATAGCTGAAGTCCCAGTGCTCGAGTGAGTTGACAGGGCCACACAAGAAGGTCAAGGCATCAAAGTTGTCTATTGACTTGATCACCCTTACGGAAGGTAATCTGTACGACATCGGTGAGATGGTGTGCAATGTCACCTCTGACGCCCTGCATAATTTTGTGCAATAGAACCAGATTTTGTTGGAGGCCCTTAGACTGTAGCTGTAGGAGTTGCAGGTGTGCACTCCTCGGGCTGGTACCCTTTTGACCAGCCTCATAGTAGAGACAACTACAGTAGAGCATATATTGTCCACTCAGACGACCAATGCAATAGTGTTGCCGAAAGGGGCACTGGTGACAACAAATGAGGCTGATAGGCCTTTGATTAACACACTGAAGGTTATCGGGATCAACATGGCTATGCTCCCATGGGAGACGCTATACGTCCTGCAGGATGGGACAAAACTACGGGCTAGGGAGAGCCATGTGCTGCAAGTACTAAGCGACCAAAAGATCAACATGGAGCAATTGAACTTGCAGTGTGACAAAGTGGTGTCGCAGAATCTCCTGTTAGTATACGTACTGGAAGAAGCCTGTCAAAGTGTCCCTGAGCTAGACATCGTACCAGACACACGAGGAGAGGTGACCATCCATAGGCTAGCAGTAGGGGTGTGTGAGGCGTGAGAAGAAATGAGTAAGGTTCAGCTTGAGTTGAACCTTAAGGTTGCAGAGATGCGGTTGAAGGTACAGCCATCCACCCCTCCGGAAGTAAGAGAATAGTGCACCAATGCTATTACAACAGGATTGGACGAGATTGGCAGTGGAGTGAGGGACTACACCAGAATGTTGGAGGAATCATTTGAGGTCCTCATGAATCTATAGGAGGACCCCAACATCCAGTGCTTAGAGATATAGGAGCATGAACTCCAGTAGCAGTATGACAACGTCAAAGGAATTGTGCAGACGGTGGTCCTCACCCAGAGGCTTGTGCGGATACAACAGGCCAAAGCGCTGAAAGAGTAGGTGGATACATCACAACACAAAGAAGAAGTCCTGAAAGAGCATGTTCAACCTTGGATCGACGAGGCCTTCACCATCATCACAACAATTGAAGGCAAGCTTGCACAAATGCATGGGATGTAGGAATAGCTGCAGGGAATCAGTTCCAACACCATGGTATTGGAACAACGCATACACAAGATCTAGCAGGAATCCGCTCAGTTTGCTGCCAACCTTGCAGAGGTTAGAATAGAGTTGGAGGGACTCCACGCAAATATCTCTGCGCCAAAAAAGCGACTCGAGGGTGAGTCACAATGTTTGTGTTGGGGGCTTATTGGGCATCGAATCCCCCCAAGGCATGTTTTGAGGCTTAAAGCCCAGGTTTTGACCAAGTCTTTTAGAAAGGCTCTGTGATTTGTAGGTATGGAGCACGAAGTCATACTAGAGTCACAGGGTTGTCCGCTCTTTTTTAAGAATGCAATGTCGGCTTGATAGACGTACTGATGGTCCACGGACTGTGGGATTGTATAAAAAGAGGGAGGCTCTAAGTGTAGAAGATTGCATATAGGGAAGAAAAGAGTAGAAGCATGATGAGTCTAAGAGATTGAGTCAAATTATAAAGGGTGTCTTTGGGTCGTAGAGTAGGAGAAGTTTCTGCAGTTGAGTACGCAGAGGCCTAATAGTCTGCAGCTGAGTGTGCAGACCCCTGAAGTTGCGTGTGTAGGGCAGGTCGAGTTTGTAACCATTGGAAGAATTAATAAAGAGAAGTTTACCATATTTATGTGTATGTGTTCTTGTTAATGTATTATTGGGTATAAATTGCAAGTGTACTATTTATTTTCTGCGCAAACTTATATGCATGTGTTGTATAAATAAATATGGCATGAGGCTTCTATTTACATGAAGATAACTAACGGGTGTAGGAAGATAGGTAAGATCCCAAGTGTGAGTTAGGTAAATAGTGCAGAGAACTGCTCCAAGTAGCATGGAAGCCCCACAACCCCTAGGGTTGTGAGAAGGCAAGTATATTAGGGTGCGAAAGCTAGGGAAGTGCGTGAAGCAACCTACACCCCCCCATACTACTTTTGGTGAGGCTTCGTTCTGCATTCTGTGGACTGTTGTCGAAAGTGCCAGTAGTACAGGGATTTGTTTGGCTAATTAACTCCAAACCTAGGTCATGCCCCAACAAGGCAACAAATCTCCCTCCACTATCTCCACAAACTCCTCCTGTAGCATTACAGGACCTTCCTGTAGCAACACAGGTCCTTCATGTAGCAGCACAGAGAGGAAGTGAATTTTAAATAACTTGATGATAGGATGGTGGACAGAGATAGAAATGTGAATGGAGATGATGGATATGGCATGTATGGATAGAGGAATGGATGGAATCCTATAGGTCTTGGTATGTAATGATGAAATATGACATTATGTACAACTCTGCAAAACAAAGGAAAGGTTAGGAAATGGGATATAAGTTCTTCCTTTTCCTCTTTTCTTTTATCTCTTTTTTTGTTTTTTCTTCTTTCTTCCTAAGACACATGGGTTGCGTCAGAGGAGGTTTTCAACCTGCATGCCTGCCTTAGGTGCCTCAAGAGAGGTTTTCACCTAGGGATATTTTTCTTTTTTCTTTTTTCTTTCTCCTCAGTTGCCTCAGAGAGGTTTTAGACCCATGAGTTGGCCTCAGATGCCTCATAGAGGCTTTCATCTAACCCTTTTATTTTTCTCCCCTTTTGTTTTAACAAAATTTCTAAAAGTGTTGAGGACTGGAAGCTATGAAACTACCAATCACATTCAATTCCTTCTTAACTAAACTGGTAAATTTGTCCATGGACAGAGGTCTTCTATATAACTTCAACCTATAACCATTTACAAGGGGATTCCTTCCTCATCAATGGTTCTGACCTAGACAAATCCATTTTCATGACATTTTTCCACTAGGTATGGGCCCACCCATCTTTTCATTAGCTTCCCTTTAAAATATTTTAACCTATAGTCATAGAACAGGGCCCAATCCCCTTCTTGAAAAGTATGTTCCTTGATATTCTTGTCATGCCATACCTTCCTTTGCAGTTGTATGACTTCATTGTGTAAGGGAGCTTACATTTTGAACTCATCCAAGCCTTTTATTTGGATCATCCTTTCTTGTTGTGTTGTGGTGATATCCATGTCCAACTGAGCTAGTATTCTCAAAGTTTCATATTCAAACTCAATAGAAATAAGAGCTTTCTTCCCATAAGCTAAATCATATGGAGTGAATCTAGTGGCGTTTTTCCAAGTGGTATTGCAGGCCCAAGTGGCCTCTACTAGTCTTTATGCTCAATATTTCTCTTTGTTGTTAACAAATTTGGTGAGGATACCCTACAGAGCTCTGTTTGTGACGTCTACTTGCCCATTGAATTTGTTGATCTAAAGATGATCTGAGGTTGTCATTGATGTCAACCCAACAAGCACCAAGGATGACCCTGAATTTCCATGGCACATTTGGCATCATCATGCATAGTTTCTCATCTCATAACCATTATATGAGTACTCTATTCAAAAATATCTTTCTATTGGTATATAGCTCTCCTCGTAATTCCTCATGGTTTGTAAGTTATTCAATATTGAAGTAAGTAACCCCAATTAGTGGGCTAAAACCCCATGGGGTTGTGGCTTGGCATTTATCATTGATTTTTTTCATTGAATAGTCAACAATTAATAATTTATTAAGCTCCTAAAATCCCTCCAACATTCTCTATAGAAGCCCCTCTCAACTCTATAAAAATAAATCTCATATATCCTCCAAGACTAGTGATCGTGGAATGTTTGCTATAACTTTATTTCTGTGAAGTCTTAGATGTTGAATTAAAACCCATTTGATTTGAAATCATCATGAATGTAGTGTTATAAAATTATATATTATGGAGCAATGGAACACATAAAATATTGCAGAAATATAAACACAGAAAACGCATAAAACAAGAGAGACACTGATATATGTGGTTCACCCAGTTTGGGCTATGTCCAGCCCGAACAGGCAGTCCTTCCTTTCTATTATCCAGCAAAATGGAGAGACACAACCTACAGCAGATCTGCTGTAATATCCTCTTTTTTTTCTCTCACGGTCTCACCTCTTTGTTTCTCACTCACGGAATACACATCTATTACACAGCCTCAAATATAATGCACTCATACAAAGAGAGGGGTTGCCTTCTAGGGAAAAAAACCCTAAACGAAACATAAGTTCTACCATCAGATCATCCGCCTAATGAACGACCTAGATTGACTAGAAATTATTATACTTTTACAAGGCAATTTTACATCTATTTTTAGCATCGGGGACACTACCCCCGAGCCCCCCAGCCAAGGGGGATCGACCCCCCCAGACCCTCGCGGGGGGGACAAGTCCCCCCTGTACCCCCCCGCATGGAGGGGTGTACAAACTTCCTGGGGTATACATCTGGCTGAAACAAAGACCTCTAAACAATCATGCTCCACACACAACACGTAGTGACTAAAGTTCAGATCTTTGTTCGCTATATATTCAAAGATATTGTCTATGGAATTTAGGGTTTTTGCAAGCTCCTGAATTTCATCTCAAAGAGGTGAACTTGGAAAAATCGTCATAACTCTCTCTTCGAGAAGTGGATTGGAATTCTGTAAAATGTGGCAGATAATTCACATAATGTATTTTTTTGGTATCAGTTTTATAGCCAAAGGAGGAAAAAGTAACAGGTGACACACTGTACGAGTTATTTCTACTGAACTTGTCCATAATTAGGTCATTGTAAGAGAGTAGGCATAAATTTGTATTGAAGAATCCAAATCAAGTAAGACCTATGGAATTAGAAAGATGACTTAGAGGGATACTATAGAACCAAAGATCACATATTTGGGATCTAAAATCACAGATATACATCGGATTCAATATCATGCTCCTAGGATGCAAGAAACAAAACTAGATTAAGTGTTGTCAAGGGATGCAAATGACCAGACTTCTTAGGGTAGCAAAGAGCAGGGTGTAGCAAAATGATGCAGCAGAGGTAAGCTCCAAGTAAGCATCTTCTGTATATGCATGTTCATCTATTAATTTCATTAGGTTCTTTGTGTTCTAATTTGTTTTTTTAGGTTAGCACTGACATATGCTCTCCAGGATGAGGTAAGTTTTGCTACTATCATGTCATGGGTATTTCCTTGAAGACTTTTTGCGGGTATTATATATTCATCAAGAGAATACTCAGTGTATAGTCTAATGTTTTGAAGAGTGAGAAAGGGTTTTGGGTTCTAATAGGTGTCTTTTAGAACTCATAATTACCTCACATTAATTATCAACCTGGGTAAGAACTTTTATTCCAAGAGTGTACACAATATGTGCAAGCTATAAATCTAGAGAGTAATGCTTTAAAATAAGTTATTATGTTCAATACAAAAGTAAATGGATGCAATCATAAATCTCAAGCTTGTAACTTTAAGGGAAGTAATTCATCTAAGCATCATGACTCAATCTCAAACAAAACCATAATTCAATCTTAATCAACCAATTTGAATGATAATCAATGAGAGCACCATAGCATTAACTGAGCTCTTTTAGATGGACTTAAACTACTAGATAGAAGGATATCATTTGATCTAATAAAAAACACTCTATCCTTTAATTAACCAGAAATGATTCTTTAACTGATGACTAATTCAATCCATGACATGAATAAATAAAACCAATTAGAATTGCGCGTTAATGAAATGAATACCAAAAATCCGAATTAATGAAAGTAAATCGATTGAAAAGTTGTAAAGCAGAATAAACTTGCAGAAAACGGAAAAGTATAAAACAAGGAATAGTAGTAAGATCCACTAGAGACCGGGCCCCAGCCACCAACGAATACTGCTTAGCTATTTCAGAATATCTGAATGAACATCAACGCAAGTTATATATTGATCATCAAAGCCAATTGTCATGACAATACGATCTCGTTCTTCATAATCATGCTTCTGTAAATTAAAATTACAATTGAGGTGAAAGACGAGAGATCCAACTTTAGTTTTCCCCTTTATAACCAAAAGGAAAAATATAAATGTGATCCCTCTGGATCAATAGATCCTAGGGATTCACAACTAAATGCTATCTTTAGACAATTCTTTCATCTTGCATTGATCTTCTTGATTCATTCCTTGGTTCAATCGCACACGACGTGCCTCATTTCCCTTGATTAGCTTTTGTTGTTCCGACTTTGGAAAAAAAGCTGTTCCATCTACTGTTTTTCTGCATAAAAAGCAATGAGAGTTTATATGGTCAAATCTTATCAAGAGCAGTTTCATTCATCCCTTATCAAAATACTATCAATATGTTATTATATCATGGCACAAAATGGATAAGAAAAGAGGAAAAGACAGTGTAATAAAGAGTAAATTCATACCTATTGTACGACTCAACATACTCCCCTGCTTACCTTGTTTCATGTCCTCATGAAAAATGAATAGTTCCTATGTAATGTAGTTAAGGGGTAAGTTGGAAAGAAGGTTTTTCTTATCAGCCCTAAAACTATGATGTTGTGTGAAAATTGCAAAGGCTTCCTTTTCGTGTCCTTCAGGCAACTCATAGTCATACTAATACCCTTTAGGAGGATACCAAATGATGGGACTCCTAAATTGACATCCAAACCAATAAGGCCCTTCCCTCAAGATAACATTGTTGTATGTGATCAACCGGCTCACAGCAGCTTTGAAGTTCCCATAATTAAATGGTTCTCTTTCCTTAACACTGTTATTTGAGATTGTCCATCTCATTTTGGATGCAATCAGGGATCTTTCCTAAATGGAGAGAAAATATGATGTTCCTTTCTGCACAATTTCCTTATGTATGGGCCCTAAAATTTTAACCACGCCCTCTTGTGTCATCAGCGTTTTATGTTTAGCAAAAAGTTGCAAATGGTGAGTAGGCTCACTCCTTAACCAGATATCCAACCCACGTTCCTATCTTTAGAACAAATTATAAGCCTTAAACAACTTAAGTTACTAACTACAAAAGAGATAAAAGCCTGGAACTGAATGTCCCCAACAAAAAGGCTAGGATTCTTGTCCACTTCTTCTCTAATATGAAATTATGCAGATAAAATTTGCAAAGGAGCCTTTGGACTTTTTCCCCATGTTCCTTATAGCAACTTATAAAATCTTTAGTTTTCTTTAATTCGATTGGCTTGCCAGCTCTTACGGATTTAATCTTTAACAATAAGTATCGTTCTAATGAGAACATGGAATAATTTGTGGCAGGAGACCTACATGTCAAGACAACCGAATATAGCAAGTAAATGGTGTCTATCTGACTCATGACTTTGTCTAGATTGGTCTTCACCTTCTTCAACTTTTCTTCCTCCTGTCTAAATCTATCATAAGTCCCATTCTCAGTTATGGTTAATTCCTTAAATTGATTCTACAACTCCTGATATTTTTGCAGGGGAACTGTCTCTTGTTCACATCGTTCTAAGGCAAGTAGGGCTTGTGTTAGCTCCTCTTGTAGCTTTAGAATAATAGGGTCCTTGCTTGACAGGATATCCTTAGCTTGCTCTTCTGTCTGAGTGCCTATGCTACGAGAGGATATATCCTCAGTCTGCACTTTCTAATTTTGGGAGGACCAACCCTCCATCTGAATGGCTGCATCCACTAAGTTTGTATGCAAATTTGCCTAGGTGGCTATTTTTTGAGTAGGAATGAGTTTGGTTTCGGTTTCTATTTCCCTACTCTTACATATTTCTATTTGTGCAGCCATAGTGACTGACTTAGGAGTAGTGCTATGGGTTTTTCCATTTGCAATATCTTTTAACTTCCGATGTAACCTTTTAGTAGTCTTTTGAAGCTTTTGGTATTTTTTCTTAGCTTCTTTATTTTTTCTCCGACTACTCGCCACTTCCAAGGAGCATCTTTTACACTAACGAGCTTGTCAATAGTTTCTATATCTAAAGATCCCTGTTGTCTATCATGGTTGTTCTCCAATAGATCTGTGTCACTAGATTGGTTGTCGGATTCATGAATAACTTCTTTGTCTGCTCCCTCTTCCTGGTCTATAGCTTCTGGAGAAGGAAGAAATTTTTTATGCCCAGAATCCCCTGGGGATTGGGCTTCCATTAGGTTAGGATCAAGTGATCCTCCAAGCTGCATATATGCATTCAAATTTTCCAGGACCTGGGCCATACCTGTCTCAAAATCCTGCAAAAGATCATTTTGGGGGCTCATGGTTTGTGTTTGAGGAGGCACTACTTCATTTTCTAGTTCATCATCAAAATGTTGTGCTCGTTCTTCCTCTGAATCTAGTCTATCCTCTTCCTTGAGTTCTTGTTCTAAATTTGCCTCTTCCCTAGGTTCTGATTCTGAATGACATCCTTCCCCTTGTTTAGGTTCTTCCTCCGACTCGGGCTCTGAATTTTCCTTTTCTTCTGGTTCTGGCTCAGAATTGCATTGTTCCTCTGGTTCTAACTTAGAGTCTTGTACACTAACTGGTTTGGATGGCTCCGCAGGTTGTTCGGCGTTATCCCGAGGATTTATAGACATCCTCTGGGCTAGTTTTAACCTTGCAGACCACCTGCACTTATGGGGTTCAATTTTTGAGTGAGCAGTCATTTTCCTCTTCGGAACAAGGCTCTGCTGGCTTATCTCCAAGATTGCAGAATTTTGGATTACAGGGTTTTGACTAATCTCTAGGGGCACTAGGAGACCATCCCAAATTAATTTTTGTTGAACAAGGTTATGGCTAACAATTAATCTAATCAATCCATGGTGGCTAACTATAGTTTCAGGGTGCCTAGCCCATCTTATTCTATCAGCGGTATCATGTAGCAATGAATTCAAGAAAGATGGCAGATTAACAGTGAGCTTTTGTTTTAAAACAACTAAGAGTTTGAGTTGTCATGGTCTTACCACATCTCGTCGTCCATCACAGGTAATGTACCTCTAGACAACACTTTCCAACTCATGCCATGGTTCTGCCAGAGAAGATGATTGGATGCCCTTGCCCTTTCTGGTTAATTCCTCACCTACATCTCTAAAAATTTCCACCGCGTCTTGCAACATTACATGTTTTTTGGCCATACAATTCCTTTTGCTAGCAGCCCAAATACTTCGGCTATCATAACGTCTGATACTATGACTCTTCTACCTCTCACGAGGGATTTCCAATTCTATAGATGCTCTAGAAACTCAATAGCGATGTCCTAACTAGGGGCTTGAAATCTTGTGAAATATGATATCCACCCTGGGTGGACTAGAATTTCCCTGGCTCTGTTGGAGACTTCTAGCACTAAAGGTTCTCAACGCACTGTCTTTCCACCCATAATGCTTGAGTTCTTCCTACTATTGCAAAGGATTAGTGCAGTGGAGAAAACACAACGACAAACAGCAACAGAGAGATAAAACGACAAGTAGTTGTAATAGATAAGTTTTAGAATGTTAAGCAATACTTCAGTGAGAATTAATATTATTAATTCGAGGACTATTATTTTTCCACATGCCACATGATCATGGGATATCATATCAACCTATGAAGTCCAATAAAATAACTACAACACATGCATGAGTGTAATGGAGGTTCCCTCCCTCCTTTAAAATGAGAGGTCGCCTACGACCGAATGGATGGGGAATTGTTGTTCTGACGGCAAAGTACAAGGGTGAAAGATACAACAGTAAATGAGACAAAGTATGTATATTAATGAAAGGACTATAAAAGGTATGGGTATAATTAAAGCGAGGTGTGTAATGATAGTTATTGATAAGAGACAAGATGCTTTAGTTGATGATAGGTTATGCGGTAAGGAAAAAGGACAGCAATATGAAAAAAATGTGCTTTGCTGATGATATTTCGGCTGAAAATGATATGACTGATTAAAAACATTAACTCATCCATAAAGGTTCAAAGTAGGCAGAAATTAGGGAAATAATCTCTCTGATAAAAAGAAAAGTAATAAGACGGTATTATAATAATTATTGATGTTGAAAATAGAACTTCAATATCACAAGCAGAGATTCTTCTGCCAGGAGACATTCATATTCTCAACAAATTTTCTTTTTAACCCATATGAGCCAGGATCCTCAATTTATAGTTGGAGAATTCCATTGTTTCTACATAAGAGATCAGTGTGTTGGCATGGTAATCAGATGACCACATTTCCATTCACTAAGAAGTAGCAAAAGAGATCAGGTTGACTTGTGATGAGACCTCATGTTCCAAGGATATTTTAGCCATCCAATGGATCATAACCCTAGCATGGTGGCCATAGTGGGAATGTCAAGTCGCTACATCCTTATGAACATGGTAGGATGGCTCTTAATGAGACCCCCTATCCTCTATCTGTAGGAAACATTTTGTTGTTATTACACAATTTTATGTTAAATAGAGGGAGGCTCAGTACTCCTTAAGCGCATGATGGTGGAAGAAGTTGAACATGTCAATAGAAAAAAAAAATATACCCATAATCTCACTTATAGTAGACTGAGAGGATTATAACCATGAGGACTAGAACCAGAATGGTGAGGATGATCAATCAATATCATATACAGCAGAAATCAATACAGTAAAGTAATATATAAATAATTGTGTCCCTTTCATTTTTTTTAAGTAAAATCTATCATCAAAAGTTATCTTGTTAAATATCATAACTTTAAAGGTATTCACCTACTTCAATAGAATCGATAATTCTTGTCTTCATAAAAGTATTGTAATTCATGCCATGAAATGGAATCAGAAAAATGGGGTTGAGATGAGCTAGGAATAATCCTGCAAGAGGAAGGAGGTGTTGATCAACATCAAAATAATGCAAGCAAAAGGGTGATGTTTAGAAAACACACAACTTCACAAGAAGCAAAAACATTGTTCCAAAGATGGAATAGCAGATGTTCAAAAGTGGGAACAACAAAATACGCTAAGAGAAAAAGGTGTTGTTCAAAAGTTTTAACAACAAACAACCAAAAGTGTTGTTCCAAAGTTGGAACAGTAGCTATTCAAAAGTGGGAACAACAACTTACAAAAAGTTTTGTTCCAAAGTTGGAACAACAAACATGCAAAAAGTGGTGTTCCAAAGTTGGAACAACAAAGACGCAAAAAGTGTTATTCCAAAGTTGGAACAACAAACACACAAAAGTGTTGTTCCAGAATTGGAACAGCAAAGACGCAAAAAAGTGTTGTTCCAAAGTCAAAACAACAAAAATGCAAAAAAAATTTGTTCCAAAGTTGGAACAACAAAGACGCAGAAAAGTGGTATTCCAAAGTTGGAACAACAAAAATGCAAAAAAGTGTTGTTCCAAAGTTGGACCAACAAAAATGTAGAAAAGTGTTGTTCCAAAGTTGAAATAGCAAAAATGCAAAATGTTTTGTTCCAAAGTTGGAACAACAAAAATGCAGAAAAATGTTGTTCCAAAGTTGGAACAGCAAAAACACAAAAAGTGTAGGAATTTATAGGGTAAGTACCTCAGAAAGAACACCAAAAGGACACCGCTCACAACCAGATCACAGATCAATACACCAGTATTTTTGACGTGGTTAAAACCCTCAAAGAGGGAAATAGTCCACGGCCTGCGCCAACGTGGCTACTACATGCAATTTATTAATCAAAGAATGAAAATTTACATAAGCTTCTCTCATGCACGGATTACCCGAACAATGACCCTCCATGCGCTTTAAATAGAACTCATGGACCATTCGGGTGTCAAGCCACGGATCAAGTGTCGGTAATACCGAGGAGAGAGTGAACCGTCGGATCACTACATATTGTGACCGTCGGATTGTAAGTTACAAAATGTACAACGGTAAAGAAACACACTTTACCTAACTCTATACCTAACTCTATACTAGACCAAGTTGAACTTAACTATTTCCTATGTGTCGGAATATCCTAACATCCCCCCTTAAGAACAACTTGGGATAGGATTGAAGGATTTACAAATATGACACAATAGGAGAAGGAAGGAGGCACTAGAGCCTATCCCCCCTTAGTGACAACTTCCTAAACTCCAAGCATATATCAAAGTTTAGTGAACTTCGCCTCTGTGAGAGCCTTTGTGAAGATGTCTACAACCTGATCATCTGTTGAACAATATTGCACTTCAAGAACATGGTCATGAATGAGCTTTCTAATGAAGTGCATGGGTAGTTCAATGTGTTTGCTGCACTGATGCTGGACTGGATCTTTGCATAGCTGAATGGCACTTTGATTATCACACCAAAGTGTGGTTGGATGCTGCTGCTCAAAGCCAAACTCTGATAGGATCTGACGAAGCCACAAGGCTTCCTTACTAGCTTCCACGGCACCACGATACTCTGCTTCTGCTGACGAAAGAGAAATGGCAGCCTGTTTCTTACAAGCCCATGTAATAGGTCCTGAACCAAGAGTGAAGACATAACCGGCAGTAGACTTCCGATCATCAGGGTCACCAGCCCAATCAGAATCAGTGAAACCAACTAATAGAGGAGCTGCTTTGGCACTGTAATGAATCCCAAACTGTACTGTACCTCGAACATAACGAAGTATTCTTTTAGCTGCTTTCCAATGACTTTCACGGGGGTTTTGCATAAAACGAGCAACAAGGCCAACGACAAAGGAAAGGTCAGGACGAGTATGGGTTAAATACAAGAGTTTTCCTACAAGTTGACAGTATAAGGTAGCATCAACTTCAGGAGAAGTACAAGAGACTGAAAGTTTGACTCCAGACTGAAAGGGAGAAGGGGCTGGCTTACAGTCTTCCATGTGAAAATGACGAAGAATATCACAAGCATACTTGGACTGGGAAAGGGAAATACCCTCCTTGGATTGCAAGACTTGAAGACCGAGAAAATAGTGTAAGTGTCCTAAGTCTGTCATTTCAAATTTCTTTTTAAGGCTGGACTTCACATGGTTTATAAGGTTGGGATCACTACCAGTAAGAATAAGATCATCAACATAAAGAACAAGGATGATAAGAGAGTTTCCCACTTTCTTGGTGTAGACAGTATTGTCAGAATAACACCTAGAAAAGCCAGATTCTAAAAGAAAGCTATCCATTTTGGCATACCAAGCCCGAGGAGCTTGCTTGAGACCATAAAGAGATTTCTTAAGTCGACATACAAGGTTGGAGTCTGTTTGGATGAAGCCAATGGGTTGTTCCATATAGATTTCTTCATGCAAGTCCCCATGCAAGAAGGCAGATTTAACATCCATCTGATGGACTTCCCATTTTAAAGAGGCAGCAAGGGAAAGAACAAGGCGGATAGAGTTCATTTTGGCAACAGGGGAGAAGGTTTCAGTGTAGTCAATGCCTTCAACCTGTGAAAAGCCCTTAGCAACAAGACGAGCTTTATGTTTATCAACTTTCCCATCTGGTCCATACTTGGTTCTGTAAACCCATTTACATCTAACAAGTTTGCGTCCCTTTGGTAGAGGAACAAGATCCCATGTATCATTTGCCAACAATGAATGATATTCTTCATTCATAGCTGCTTCCCAATGTGGATGGCCTGAAGCTTCTGCAAAAGTGTCAGGATCATGATTTACTGGAGCTTGAGCCAGTAAAGAAGAGGCTCTTTCAAACTGAGAACGTGTACGTCGCTGATGTGTAGGATCACCGGCAAGATCACCTGCTGCATCCCGAGTAGCACGGACCCATCTTGGAAGTTGAGGATCCTGAGAAGGTGGGGGAGGATTATCATCCTCACTTTCATCATCTGAAGAAGAAATGTTTTCAAAGGTAGAAGAGATAGGAAGAGGTGGCACATCTGCCGGACTAGGCTCGCAGGCCGATTTATTTTCATCAAATTTTACATCTCTTCTAATGATAACATTTTTGGACTTAAATGGAATAAGTCTATAACCTTTTACATCTTCAGAATATCCA
The DNA here is from genome assembly GCA_031772625.1 of Pinus tabuliformis. Taxonomy (NCBI): domain Eukaryota; kingdom Viridiplantae; phylum Streptophyta; class Pinopsida; order Pinales; family Pinaceae; genus Pinus; species Pinus tabuliformis. The sequence continues at coordinate 291,537,580 of CM062820.1, forward strand.
ACAAAAGTACATTTCTCACTCTTAGGTTCTAAAGCTTTATGCTTTTCATCTGGAATATGGGCCCATGCTTCACTTCCAAAAACACGAAAGTGACTTACATCTGGTTTAATGGAACTCCAAGCTTCTTCTGGAGTGATATTGTTTAGAACCTTAGTAGGAGTGCGATTGATTATATAATTTGCACAATTAATTGCTTCGGCCCAAAAACTAAGACTGAGTCCTTTAGATTGCAGCATACAATTAGCCATTTCTTTTAAGGTGCGATTTTTCCTTTCAGCTACACCATTTTGTTGTGGAGTGTATGGAACAGTATGTTGCATTTGAATTCCATTTTCGGTGCAAAAGTTGATGAATGTGTTTTTAACATATTCTCCACCATTATCAGTTCTTAGCTTAAGAATTTGATGTCCAGATTGTTTTTCAACAAAGGCTTTGAAGGCCAAAAAAGTGTTAAATACTTCGCTCTTGAGTTTTAAGAAGTATACCCAAGTGCGTCTAGAGAAATCATCAATGAAAGTTAAGAAATACTTGCAGCCAGAGAATGAAGCAACAGGAAGTGGACCACATAAATCACTGTGCACAAGCTGTAAAGGGGCTGAGGTGTGCCAAGAGGCACGTTTTTCAAAACTGTCCCGATGATGTTTTCCGAGTACACATCCGGAACAAACACCATCTCTGCAAGATACCATAGGAAGACCTGTCACCATATTTTCTTTACATAGATGCTGAAGGGAGCGATAGTTTAAGTGACCAAATCGCTCATGCCAAAGTTTGCTCACTTCATCATTATGAGAAACAAATACTGAGGGAAGATTTGATGACCCAAAGTTGTGAAACTTATACAACCTTGTGGAATCATCAGCAATACCAGTAGCTAGAATCTGTTTAGGATCTCTTAGATCCTTGATTACAACATCATGAGGTGAAAATTCAACAATTTTACCTTCACCTGAATGAGTTATCTGATATACAGATAGAAGGTTGCAGGATAAGTTTGGAACACATAATACATCATTAAACTGACCATTGTCTAGATGAACAGTTCCAGTCCCTACAACATTAAGAGATCTATCATCACCAACATATATATTTTTGGTGTTACAATCATTTAAAGAAGAAAACATGCCTTTGTTTTTGGCCATGTGATAAGAGGCTCCAGAATCAATGAGCCACTCATGAGAATGAGAAGAAGAAGATACATTTAAAGCATAACCAGACTGAGATGATTGACAATGACATGCAGAAAGTGCCATTCCTGAAGATGAAGTTGAAGTTGAAGAATGCTCCACATGGATGTTATGTTTCTTCATTGCAGCTTCCAAGGCTTCCATCTTCTTAAAGCATTTAGATTCTAAGTGGCCATCTCGATTACAAAAGTTACAATGTCTATCAGTCTTCTTCCATTTGTTTTTATTGTTCTTATCATTTTTCTGAAATGATCTTTCATTTTGAGGCTGAGTTTGCTTAGGACCCTTGTTTGGTTTAGGACCATTCTTTTTAGGATATGACTTCTTAGGATTCTTTGAATTTGGTTGCTGCTGGGCGGCTAACGCTTTCTTGGAAGAGTTTCCAAGATTAAGAAGACCAAGGTGTAAGAGTTTTTCTTGTTCTCTTATTAAAGAATCACAAAGGGAGTTAAAGGAAGGGGCCTTGTAGTCTTTTCCTTGACAAATGAAAGCTTCCCTTGTAGAATGGAAGGTGGAAACAAATACAGAGTAGGCTGGTCCCAACTTAGTAAGGATGGAATAAATAAGGTTACTATCTTCTTTCTTAACCTTAACACCTTCCAAGAGATATCTAAGGGTCTTGAATTTGGACAAGAAATCTTCAATGCAAGAAAAATTATTAGGATCCAATGTAAGCAACTCATTTTCAAGTTGATGGGCTCTAATTTCATTTTTAATCCCAAAAACTTTAGTGATTTGGTCCAATGCTTCATGAGGAGTATCAAGTTCTGCAATATGGAATCTAAGATCAGGAGAAATAGACATCCCTATCAAACCACGTGCTTGATCTTGTCTATTTTCCCATTTTGCAGCCTTGTCTTCATCTTTTGGTTGCTTCTCTTGGCCTGTGGCTATTCTGTAGAGACCTTTACTTCTAAGTAAATCTTCCATGTAGGATATCCATTGGAAGTAGTTAGTGCTGTCAAGAATGACTTGGCATGGACTTTCCATTTAAAAAAAAAAACTGAAGCTGAAGATGCTGAAAGTAAGTGTTCCAATGGATAGATCTCGAAAAATTAGGCTGTTTTAAAAAAAACAGCTTTGAAAAAGGCTTCCGGATGAAGAAGTTATGGCTTTTTGAAAAAAATTTGTCGAAGTTGCCGGCAAAGTGCGCGAATGTGCAGGAATGAAAAAATTTTCCCCCACAAAATGGAGACTTGAACCCAAGACCTCTACTCTCTTAAAATAGCTTTGAACCAATTGATCTATACAAAAAATTTGAGAGAGAGAGAGAGAGAGAGAGGGGGGGGGGGGCTTGGTTTGCGTGCTTGCCTTGAGAAAGCTCTTTTTCCCTACAAAACACAAAACACAAAACCCAACACGAATATGCAAAGAAAAACAAACCTTGCGGCTCGAAGTTAGCTTTAGCAAAAAAACTAGATATTTTAAAAAAATAAACCTTGCGGCTCAAAGTTAGCTTTAGCCGAAAAACTAAATATTTTTCTCAATGTTTCTGATTTTCCGAGATCACACTAAGGTGCAGGGAAAAGAGCATATGCATGAGAAAAATCCTTCCTTTCTGTTTCTGATTTGCCCAGATCGCACAGAGTCGCAGGGCAAAGAGCATACGCAGAAATGAAAGGTATAGATCCGGTTAAAAAAAAGGCTAAATAAACCGAAATCGAAATAAGCAGAGAGAAAATAACAGTAAACTGCAAAAACACTGTATACCTCCCGATCTGAAAAATGACGCAGCTAGGGCTACCGGAAACCTTTTCGCGTGAAACGAAAGGGGTTCCTCACTGGAACAGATGCTCCAAACGCAACAGAGCAGTCCTCTAGGCCCGAAAGCAGTCAGAAACAGCAGATCTAGGAAACGACAGCCGCATGTAGTTCTACCGGCTTCAGATTTGGATCACCAACGGACGCGGCCCTCAAATAGCTCTGATACCATGTAGGAATTTACAGGGTAAGTTCCTCAGAAATAACACCAAAAGGACACTGCTCACAACCAGATCACAGATCAATACACCAGTATTTTTGACGTGGTTAAAACCCTCAAAGAGGGAAACAGTCCACGGCCTGCGCCAACGTGGCTACTACAGGCAATTTATTAATCAAAGAATGAAAATTTACATAAGCTTCTCTCATGCACGGATTACCCGAACAATGACCCTCCATGCGCTTTAAATAGAACTCATGGACCAATCGGGTTTCAAGCCACAGATCAAGTGTCGGTAATACCGAGGAGAGAGTGAACCGTCGGATCACTACATATCGTGACCGTCAGATTGTAAGTTACAAAATGTACAACGGTAAAGAAACACACTTTACCTAACTCTATACCTAACTCTATACTAGACCAAGTTGAACTTAACTATTTCCTATGTGTCGGAATATCCTAACAAAAAGTGTGTTCTGAAGTTGGAACAGCAAAAATACAGAAAAATGTTGTTCCAAAGTTGGAATAACAAAGATGCAAAAAAAGTGTTGTTCCAAATTTGAAAGAGCAAAAACTCAGAAAAGTGTTGTTTCAATGTTGGAATAGCAGAAAAAAAAAAAAAAGTGTTGTTCCAAAGTTGGAACAACAAAGACACAGAAAGTGTTGTTCCAAAGTTGGAACAGCGAAAATGCAAAAAAGGTATTGTTCCAAAGTTGGAACAAGAGACAAACAGAGAAAAAAACATAGAAAAATCAAATCAGCAATCATATTTACAGTTTTTACAAAAAGAAATGACTTTTTAAAAAAATGAAGCTGTCGAAGGATTGCCTTCTGTAGCTAGAACTTGCATGGTGGAGTCCTCGCATATCTGATGGTAAAAAGATTCTCTTGTAAGTGATTTTTGGTAGAGGTGCACCTGATGCCCATTTTCTTTAAAGGAAAAACCAGACCCATCAATGGTGGCCAATATAAGAGTGTCATTCTCATGCACTTTCTTTATTTCATAGGGGCCTAACCATCTAGTTTGTAGTTTACCAAGGAAGTCTTGAAACCTGGAATTGTAAAGAAGTGCTTAGTCACCCTCATAAAATGTCTTTTTCTTAATCAGGGTATTGTGCCATTTGGCTCTTTTTTGTTGAATGAGTGCAGTATGTTATAGATCCAATAGCCGAATTTCATCTAATTCATTTATTTGTTGTAGTCTGTTAATCTGGGCTTGAGTTAAATCCAGTCCCATCTCTTGGGCTATCCTTAGCATTTGTATCTCAAATTCTATGGGGAAAATGGGTTCCTTACCAAATACCAGATGATATGGAGAGTGTCCAGTAGTGCTCCTCCAAGTCGTGCGATATGCCCACAAGGCCTCTAGCAGTGGAGTAGTCTAGTCTCGTCTATGAAATGAGACTGTCTTCATTAGAATAGCTTCAATTACTTTGTTGGTACTCTCCACCTGCCCGTTCGCCTCCGGGTTATATGAAGAGGTAATTATGTGCATAATGTGATGATTCTTTAGTGTAGCAGCGATCTTATGGCCTAAAAATTGTGGCCCTCCATCAGTAATTACTTCTTTGGGTAAGCCATACTGCACAAAAAATTCAAAAAGAAAATTAATCATTGTTTCCTTTGTTGCTCTTAGTAACGCTACTACCTCCACCCATTTAGTCACATATTCTGTTGCAACCAATATACATGATTTCTGATTGGATGATAGGTTGATCGGCCTGAAAAAATCTAATGCCCAATGCTCAAAGGGTTCTATCAATAGCTGTGGATGCAGGGGCATCTCATTATATTGGCCAGGGCGGCCCATCCTTTGGCAACTATCGCATGCCTGGACAAATTTCTTCGCATCCTTAAAGATCATGGGCCACTAGTAGCCCATTTGTAAAATTTTACGTCCAGTTCTACGGTCTACAAAATGTACACTGCAAGGTCCATCATGGCAGGCTTTTAAGATCTCATAAATTTCGTCTTCCCTAATACACCTATGGATGTTTATATTGGCCCCTGTGTGAAAACAGTATCCTCCAATCCAGAAGAACCAAGTGTCGCCTGCACTATCAATTACCTTTCTCTCGATGTCAAACATTTGGGCAGTTTTCCCACTGCTAAGTAGTTCACCATATCTGCGTACCATGGTGTTTTTATAGCCATAGCAAATAGGTGTTCATCTGGGAACTGGTCTTGTACCTCCATTGCATCATCTGTTCTTGGCACTCAAGCGAGGAAGTCCACCACAAGGTTTTCCCTCCCTGGTCGATCCCTTATAGTTATGTCAAATTCCTGCAAAAGTAGTAACCAACGTGTCACTCTTCCATTTGTAATGGGTTTATTAGCTAAGTATTTGATAACAAAGTGATCAGTATACATAACTATAGGGTATCCAGTTATATAGTGTCTCAATTAATTAATAGCATAAATAACAGCTAGAAAATCCTTATCTATTACTATGTAATTCAACTCAGCAGGAGTTAAGTTTTTGCTAATGTAATATATAGCGTAGGGTTTCTTGTATTCTTCTTGGCTAAGAACTACTCCAATGGTTGTATCTAACGCATTTGATGAAATCTGGAATGATATATCCTAATTCGGGCCTCGTAATACTTGTGCTGTTGATAGTAGCTGTTTCAAATCTGTAAAGGCAATGTCACATTTGTCAATCGATATAAAATAAATATTTCCTGTCAAGGCATATAATGGTGTAGCAACCTGTGAAAATTTCTTTATAAATCTATCATAATATCTAGCAAATCCCAAATAACTACGTACCTCTATTTGAGTGTAGGGAATAGCTAATAAGAGGATTACCTGTATTTTTGTTGGATCTACCTGAATTCCAAGTGCTGAAACGTAATGACCTAGGATCAGGCTCTCTGTCATCATCATATGGCACTTCTCATGGCTTAAGCATAGCTTAGTAGCAATACACCACTCCAAGACTTTCTCCAATGTCTGTAATGCCTGCTTAAAGTCATCTCCATAGGGTGTGAAATCATACATGTACACTTCCAATCCTTCATTTATCAAGTCTGCAAAAATACTAAGTATGGCTCTTTCGAATGTAGCAGGTGTGTTGCACAATCCAAAAGGCAATAGCCTATAAGCAAACATTCCCCATGAGTAGGTAAAAGTAGCTTTATCCTGGTCTTCAGGGGTAATCTAAATTTGGTTATAACCACTAAAGCCATCCAGGAAAGAGAATAATTTCTTCCTTGCCAGTGTATATAGGATCTGATCAATAAATGGAAGGGGAAAATGGTATTTTTGCATTGCCTTGTTGAGTTCTCTGTAGTCAATGCATATCCACCATTTTCCATTCTTTTTGGGGACCACAACTAATGTAGAAATCCATTTCCTGTTAGATATAGGATAGATAAAATTCACATCTAACACTTTTTGAAGTTCTTCTTTAACAATAGCCTTTAGGTGAGGATTTAATCTACATTTAGGTTGTTGAATGGGTCTTGCTTCTTTTTCAGTGTAGATGTGGTACATGCATAGTTGAGGGTCAATCCCTTTCATGTTTGGGTTATGCCAAGTAAAAGCCCCTTTATATTTCCTAAGGACTTGAATAAGTTTCTGTTGTTGGTCATCACTTAGATTACTGTTAATTTTCAGGATCTTCCCTCCCTCAATTTCGATAGGTTTCCTATTTGGTTCGAAGGCTATGATGCCAAGCATTTCATAAGTTGTTGTTGTGAGAATGTTAATGGACGCCCCTAAATCGAGTAAATCATTAGGAAAAGAGCAGCCATTTATCTGGACTGTGACAATGGGGTTTCCTGGGTCTTCATATTTTACATGTGTCTCTTTGCCTAGTAATAAATCAGACAAAGTCTTGACAACATGGACAGTTGGGGTTATTTTCGTTTTCCTCATAGACTTCTTTATACACAATTCTTTAATAATTTTGGCATATATTGGAATGTCTTGAATAGCCTAGAGGAGGGGTATTTTTACACAGATATTCTTGAGTTCACCCAGAGGATCAAAGTCAGGATATTTAATTGCGGTGGTATCATCAATATTTCTGGGAATGGGGGGGAAGTAGTTATGATCTATTCGGGATTTTTCTACCTGATTGTATCTTCCCCTTGTTTTGTTTGTTGATCATCTACAGTTAAAGGCTTATTTGGGTGTGGTTCTTCAAGTTGCAGATTTTTATCCTTATTTGGTTCGATTATGCATCCATATCTTAACTTGAGTTCATTACACTCTCTCAACTCAGCTTCAGGGTCTAGACCCTCAATGATTTGTATTGATTGGATTGGCATGTTGTTAGGATCTGGGTTGTGCTGAGCTGGGAGTTGCGGTCATCTATTAGATTGAGGATTTTTCTGCAACATGTAAGGTGCTGGTAAAGTTGGTTGAGGCAGAGAAACTATCCCCATAGGCTGGTTCATAGATATTTGCCAATTTGATTTCCAGTTCTAATTTTGTGAGGTGGAAGGGGACCATTGTGATGAATAGGTGTTTTTATGCCAGAATGGTGGAGGGTAAGAAGGATTCGACCAATTATTGTTTGGATTTGACTGGTTGGGCCATGGTGGCATAGAAAATGCTTGAGGTGGCCAAGTAAAAAAGGTGGCTAGTTCTGCCATGCTGGCCCTGAATATTGTTGAGAATTATATTGCGAGGGAGGAAAGAATGAAAATGGATTGGTAGGCATACATGTATTACGTGCTTTCCATTGACAATGTTGGTTTAGCAGATATATTGGTTCCACTTCTTCTTCCACTTCCTTGAAGACTGCTTTTAATCCTGGTAGCGATGGGAAACTTTCTGTGGCTTGCTCCTTAGTGCATATGGCACATGTTTGTATCATATCTAGCGGGAATTTTATTTGATTGTGTTTCTTTCTGCAATGGGGACAGAAAATAGCCAGGTTCTATTCTACTTCGGCCTGCTTCCATTTAGCTTGCATGATATCCAATTGTGTCATCGAGGTCCCCAGGATATTAGTCTTGAAATATTCCAACATATTGTTGATTTCAATTCATGTAATGCTTCCTCCTAAGGCTTTGCTATCTTTGGTGATCGCATCGCATCCGGCTAGTTTCATTCTTGTACTGCCCCTGGAGCACCTGTGCACAAGTCTATAATATCTTCATAATCTTCCTGATAAATATCGCCCTTACCCATTATATTCAGTGTTTCTACCCATTGGTCTTTCATAGCTTTAATCATCGTGGTTTTTAGAACATTATCAAGCAGATTTTCATAAGGAGATCTTTACATATTATATTGGAAACACTCCACATATTCTTCTAGTGTCTCGTTAGGCTAGGCTACCATTTGAAATATTTCATCTTTTAGTTCTCTAGTTTGGAAATAATCTTGGTATCTTTTAAGGAAGGATGTTTTCATTTGGTCCCAGTCATTTATGGTACCTCCACCAAGTCCCATAAACCAATGCAAAGCTACTCTGTTCAGAGTAGAGGGGAACAATTTAAGCTTCTGGGGGTTAGTAGTGTAATCATAACCCCTACATAGGACATCGAATTTGAAAAGGAATGCATCAGGATCTTCTGAAGTTAGCCCATGAAAGGTAGGAATATTTTGTAATGGGATAGCTTTCATGGGGGCATTGACAGTTGTGTCAACAATAGGGTATTGTAACATAGAGGTTTGGGGCTGTCATTGATTATTGGCCATTTGGTCAAAAATATGCCAGTATCCTTCAGGGATCTCTGGAGCTGGAGAGTTGTTCCTAGGATGTCCAGAAGAGGCTGGAATGATTCTAACAACGCTACCTCAATCCAGAACATTGGGTGTCCTATGTTCAATCACTATTTCAGGAGATCTAGGTTCTGATGATTTAATTTCAGGATTACCTGTTTCTCCTTCTCCTTCATGGAGGTTGCAAGAATTCCCTTCTTGTGAAGGGCGTGGTTGTGAATTTTCAATATCTTGAAAACTCTGTTTAGACCCTTTAGTCTTACTGTGAATGTCAGCGTTAGCTATAGATGGTGATCCTATGGGTTGAAGGGAGATAGAAGGATGTTTGGTAGAAACAGTTCAGAGTCCTACTGATGACTAAGACTCAGCTTTTCTTATGAATTCATCAATAAAGGTTGATCATCCAAGGGTCACTGGTCCCGTTATTTTTCAGGTTTTGGAGGAGGAATTATATCTTTTTCTAGTCTTTTCTTCTTAGTAATTCATACAAAAATACAAATGTTCATTTCTACCTTAAATTCCTACCCAATTCTTCTGGAAAGTGGGCAGAGGAGTGAGCATTTTACTTGCTCATTATGCAGGTTCTTACCTTCCGTTTTTATTACCAAATTCTCTCTCAGCAGAAAAACATCAAACATACATCAGTCTTTGTAAAATGGAAACACTCTCCCCAGCAACATCGCCAAAATGTTGGGTGCTAATAGGTGCCTTTTAAAACTCCTAATTAACTCACATTAATTATCAACCTGGGTAAGTCCTTTTATTCCAAGAGTGTACACCATATGTGAAAACTATAAATCCAAAGAGTAATGCTTTAAAATACGTTATTAAGTTCAATACAAGAGTAAATGGATGCAATCATAATTCTCAAGCTTGTAACTTTAAGGGAAGTTATTCATCTAAGCATCATGACTCAATCTCAAACAAAACTATAATTCAATCTTAATCAACCAATTTGAATGATAATCAACGAGAGCACTGTAGCATTAACTGAACTCTTTTAGTTGGACATAAACTACTGGATAGAAGGAAAGCATTTGATATAATCAACAACACTCTATCCTTTAATTAACCAGAAATTTTTCTTTAACTGATGACTAATTCAATCCACGACATGAATAAATAAAACCAATTAGAATTGCGCATTAATGAAATGAATACCAGAAATCGGAATTAATCAAAGTAAATCAACTACAAATCTGTAAAGCAAAATAAACTTATAGAATACAGAAAAGTATAAAACAAGGAATAGTAGTAAGATCCACGAGAGACTAAGCCCTAGCCACCAGTGAATACTGCTTAGCTACTTTAGAATATCCAAATGAATAACAATGCAAGTTATATATTAATCATCAAAGTCACTTGTCATTACAATACGATCTCGTTCTTCAGAATCACACTTCTGTAAATTAAAATTACAATTGAAGTGAAAGACAAGAGATCCCTCTTCAGCTTTCCCCTTTATAGTCAAAAGGAAAAGGATAAATGTGATCCCTCAGGATCAGGAGATCCTAAGGGATTCACAACTTAATGCTATCTTTAGACAATTCTTTCATCTTACGCTGATCTTCCTAATTTGTTCCTTGGTTCGACCGCACACGACGTGCCTCGTTTCCCTTGATTAGATTTTCCTGTTACTACTTTGGAACAAAAGCTATTCCATCTGTTCTTTTTCTGCATAAAAAGAAATGAGAGTTAGTTTGGATGGTCAAATCGTATCAAGAACAGTTTCATTCATCCCTTATCAAAATCCTATCAATATGTTATTATATCATCGCAAAAAATGGATAAGAAAATAGGAAAAGACAGAGTAATCAAGAGTAAATACATACCTATTCGACGACTCAACAAAGGGTAGCATGAAAAGAGAAGCAATCAAGGTTTAGAACAAGAGCAAGAAGTTCACCACATGAAGTCTTCAAGTGGGCGGCACTGCATACAATCATTGTAAAAGTATCATTGTGAAAGTTGTATAAGTGTCTATCTGCCAAGAGTTCAAGAGGCAATGTCAGGAGGTCTAGGATCATCACTACGTGGTTGTGTCATAGTTGGGGTTATGGTCAAGTGTGTCATCTTCTTCTATATCATTCTATATCATTGTAAAGTGCAACATTTTCCCTGCTATAGGAGTCCATTCTTATTTTATTCATATATAGGGTCGTAGGGTGGTGCTAGGTTGGTGCATGAAGTCACCAACAGGTTCAAGCCTGTGAAAACTTGAGGGTGGTGGGGTGGAGCTAGGGTGAGTTATAGCTCATTGGGTGTGGGGCATCCATTCAGTTGACTATTGAAGAATCTCGGGCGTCGGAGTGTCCATCCAGTGGGATCTAGAGAAGAATGCTTTTCTAGATTCTAGGAAGTTGGAACTTTCTTTTCAATTGGAGTTGAAGATTAAAGAATTATTATAAAATCGTTCAGGTGCTCTTTGTCCCAGAGGGGGTTTCCACCTTAAAAACTATGTGCATATGTGTTCTGTTTGTTTACTGCTATCATTGTACAAACACTGATAATAATTGAAGATTAACTAATTCTCTTAAAGATTAATAATAATACTAATTGAAAGGAATATTAACTCACCCCCCCCCCCCCCCCGGTCAGTATTTCTGATGAGCCTCATCATTGAGTAACTATATGGACCTTAATCCATGTCCTAGCTTAGTCAAATCAACTCTTCTGACAATTTATTACATATTTTGATTGTATTTCGTTTAACGAGATGAGTCAAAGTGAGATATTATGCCTAGTGGACTAATGTGCATTGATTGTAAGTTTGTGAGAGAAAATCATGGAATTTTGTCTAACTAAGGGCTGAAACTCGAATAAGACAAGGAAGAGAGATTTTAGCAGGAAAAAAATCCTCATTTACTCCTCCCACATTGGAATATTTCTCCATCAGTCACACTAGATTGAAGTACAAAAGCCAATTCATGGAGATCAAAAGGCAACCAAGCAAGTGACAGTTAAAGAGCTAGTTTATCTCAATTTTGGGAGCCGAGCCTCCCTAGATTTAAGGAAGTCATTGGAGACTTCAGCTATATAAATAAAGAGACCTAGAGCCTCATTAGGATTCAATTTTTTTCTCTAAAAACACTAGTCAATTTCCAGTTCAAGACTTGTGGAAGACATTGTTATGTAATTTTCTTTCTTGATAATGAGAATGAGCAATTCCTTGATCCAGCACTGAGTTAACTCACAGGGTTGAAGCTCTTGGATTAGGGCCCAACCCTAGCATAAAAATCTCCTATTCTTGTATTTGAATGCTTAAATTGAATTCATAGATTAATGGTTGAATTGTCTTTAGAATTATTTCACTGCTAGTAGTGTAGATTTGATTAGTTTTCTTATTAGCTTGCTTCCATTTGTGCTTTACTTCAGCAGTAGTTTAGAAGAGATAAAGAAAAATAAAAAATATTCCAATAGGTGGTTTTGTCCTCACTCCTTCCTTTAGGGATCATCGTTTGATGAAAGAACTCCTATGCGGCCCCAAAAAAACAGAATTCTAGTTTCTCATGGAATTTAGGGTTTTCTGTACTTAGGCCAGCATTTTATCAGTTTGCAGGAGTAGGATTAAGTTATCATTTCTTCTACCTTTAGTCTTACATTAGATCTCATCAATGTTACATCTTATTCTGCAAGTTCTCCTCACGCATAAAGTAGGCAGCTAGCTCATGAAATTATGTTTTCCTTAGATAATTGAAATTCTTCTTGTTTACATGATTTTTGGGTAAATGCAAATGTTTGATGAAGTGCAAGTGTCTTAGAAGTACAAATATATTTCATAGTCAGCAACCTCATTCCAACTTCATCCATCCATGATCATTCTTCTCTTTCACTAAAACCCTCACCAATTTCATCATTTCACAAGGAAACTTTCCCAAGCTTGTTGAGCAAATCCAACCATCTCCCAACCTTGGTTTTGATTTTTGAAGTGGTCCTAGGCACTCCCTTGTCTCATTCCATCCACCAAACACCTTCCCTAAGCCTTCCATCACCTTCAACACCCATCCTTTTTCTCTCGGTTTTATCCTATAGAAATACAGGGGATCTTGTAGGTTTTTAGGACATCTTGTAGAACGCATTACGACATCCAGTAGGTTTACCTGTAGTGGTCTGTTTTCAGGCTGAATTGAGGAAAATCCTCTAGGAAGTTAGAGAAGGTCCCCTACTGGTCTCGAAAACCTTCTAGCCATTCACCATCATCCGTAAGCTACCTGCCACATCACCGAAAGAGATTACCTTTCACACTTTCACATAAAAAAAGAAAAAAACATAATTATTTTATTCATTTACATGCACAGTAGTAGAATGTTTGATCCTTCGAATTTTCATGCTTATGAAATTATAATTGCATACATGTTAACTTAGCATTCTTCTGAAGCATAGCCTTTTAGCATTTAGTTAGAAAATGGTGTGTTTTATCATTTGATTTCAGTGCTTTTCGTTACTACAGTAGACAAGATTTCTCTTAGAGTAGATTTCTTTCCCTCATTGGTAATCAAGCTTTTTCTAAATCCATAAAATCCTGGTTTGAAAGAGCATAGTGGTCTATCACCAGCTTAGCAGTGACAACAAGTAGATCCATCATATTTACTTTTGTATAAAACACTGTCACCTACATGTTTGTACAAACCCCGTGTTGATAAAGTAAAGTTGGTAACCTCATGAGTTGTAACATTCTTGTTGTGATACTAGTACTCATCACTTTTTGGCACCATTGCCGGGGAGGTGTTTGAGTAATCTGTGAATACTTCTTTCTTTCTTCAATTTATTGTCTCTCATATTATGCTATTAGTTTCATATTTGCAAAAGTAATTTAATTTTCTTTCTTTTCCATTTTGCATTCTTTTCTTTCCTTTCCATTCTGCAAGTAAGATTTTAGTCAAGCAATTAGTTTGCATTTAGTTAGTTAGTTTTCATTCAGTCTGCAATTTCAATTTTGCAATTATTTACAAAGCTTGAAAAAACACAAAACGAAACAAAAACACTTCTTTCATGCCTCGTAAGAATAGGGATAACTTCGGGAAATTTTTTCCAAATACCCCCATTGGTTCAAACAGCCAACCTTATCTCTTCTATGGTGGTTGTGAATTGGAGGAACCTTGAGGTGAACAACTAGAGATATTTGGAGAGCCTACACGATGAGAAGAAGAAGAAGAACCCATTGTAACTGACCCAATCGCTGAAAATAGAAATGAGAGAGGAAATAGAGAAAGAGTTGAGGGTGCCTTCCCCATCAGGGAAACCAACGGGGATACCAAGATGAAGAATATAAGCCCCTCTACCCTTCCTCATTTCCATGACCTGACCTCATAAGATCTAGACACTTTCTTGTTTGAGTTTGTTGTCATATGAAGAACCTATGATTACATCAATGATGAGAAGAAGTTGAAACTATTCCCATCCACTCTCAAGGATGTAGCTTTGCATTGGTTCATCGATTTACCTAGGGATAGCATCACAACTTGGGCTAAGATGCAACAAGCCTTCAATAACATGTATCATGACTATTGCAGGTCTAAAGACACTAAAGAGGAAATTTTTAAGATGACCTTAGGGCATGATGAATCCTTAGAGGATTATGAAGAAAGATTCCATCTTAGCTACAAAAGGGAAAGGTGCACACTTGACCCCGAGTCATTGAAGCTAGTCCTCCCTAGACGGGTAACGGAATATCTTCTGGATACCCTAAACCTGTTAACAGGAGGGGACATCTACTAGCTACCCTATGAGGATATCAAGACTGTCTTTAGAAACCATTCTAGGGCAGCTAGGAAAAAGGGTGGGAGTAGTCAACCTACCGTCAGTCCATCCTCTTCCAACACATTCATCAAGGGCAAAATCATAAATATGCTAGAATATTTCAAGAGTGAGATGCCACAAACACTTTCCCTACAGATGGACACTATGCACATTAAGAGAAATCAGGAGGAGGCAGAGAGAGCCTTAACCATTTTCTGCCCTAGATGCACAAGGAGGCACCCTAGGAATGAATGTCCATTAAACCTTATTGAGGTCTATTCAATCTATGAAGAAAACCACTCAGAAGACAACTTCCCTTCGCTACCTGGACTAAAATCTTTATATCAAGAAGTTGAAGGGGTGATTGAATAACTCTAATATATAAATCAAAGGAGACCTCATGGGCCTCGGCCATACCAGCAGGGCATACAAGGGTCATCCCATGCATATTACAACCCCAACTAGGCCACATACATTCCCCCTTGGGGGCCTCTTGCCCAGCCATCTCTAGAGCATGACTTACCTTTATGGCTGGAGGACGAGGAAAAGGATGAAGTTTATTCATCTCAACTCTATAACTTAGAAACAACCATGGGAGGGGTACAACCAAATGAATATGATTTGATTGAACACATACTTCAAAGTCCAATGCCCAGCACATTGAGCTTAGAATAATTAGTAAAGGAAACCTATAACAACCATTAGATTGATCTATGATTATCTTATTCAAATCCTAGTTGTGTCAAAACCATAGAATTCTGCTCTAAGAGAACTTTGAAAATCAACCCATCTGTTTATGTTCGCTAAGAAGGAATGTTGTGCAACATGCTAAAGGAACATCTGGATGCCTTTCCTTGGAGTTACAAAGAAATGAAAGGAGTGCACCCCTCAATGTGTACTCACCACATTTATATCAAAGAAGTTGCAAGCCAGTCTGACAACCTGAAAGGAGAATGAATCTAGCTCTCAAGGATATAGTCAAAGAAGAACTGCAAAAGCTACTGGATGCATGATTCATTTACCCTATCTTAGATAGTGAGTGGGTCTCTCCTTTAGTGTTGGTTCCAAAGACAAATGGGAAGTGGAGGATTTGTGTCGATTACAGAGAGTTAAACAAAGCCACAAAGAAGAACCATTTCCATCTACCTTTGATTGACCAAGTGCTAGATGGCCTAGCAGGGAATTTTTTTTTCTCTTTCTTAGATGGATTCAATGGGTAAAATCAAATCCAAATCAGCTCAGAATACCAAGATAAAATCACCTTCACTTGTCATTGGGGTCCTTTCATCAGCTTATGCAATGCCCCTTCAACTTTCCAGAGAGCAGTCCTGAGTATCTTTGCTAAACTAGTCCATGATGCAGTAGAGATTTATATGGATGATTTTACACCCTATGGGTGTGATTTCCAGGAGGCTCTATCCAACATAGGTAAGGTACTAAAAAAATGCATTGAAATGAGCCTATCCTTTAATCCCAAAAAATGTGAGTTCTTGATGACTATAGGGACTGTGCTAGGTCATTCAATATCCTAGCAAGGACTGTAGGTGCACCCAAACAAAATAGCCATCATCCAAAGGGTCCCACCTTCACAAACGCAGAGAGATATCAGAAGTTTTCTAGGTTTAGCTAAATACTATCAGAGTTTTATAAAAGACTTTTGCAAGTTAGCTTCTCCTTTATATGGGTTGTTGGGCAAAGAATCTGAGTTTGTATGGTGAAAAAGTTGTCAAGAGGTCCTAGACATGCTGAAGGAAAAGTTGATCATTGCACCTATTATTTGAGGCTCAAATTGGGACCTTCCTTTTCATATACATGGTGATGGCTCGCACAAGGCCATAGGAGCAACTCTAGGTGAGATAGATGACAAATTGCATTATGCCATTTACTTTATCAGTAATAATTTGTTAAAGGCCGAACTGAACTACAAAGTGAGTGAAAAGGAACTCCTTGCTATTGTGAATTCATTGAAAAAATTAGGCATTACATTATAGGTTATCAAAAATTTTCATACTGACCATGCTACAATTAAATATTTAATGAATAAACCTGATGTGAATTCCTGGATTATCAGATGGTTACTTTTATTACAAGAGTTTGATATAACTATTGTTGATAAGCCTAGGAAGGAAAATGTTGTTGCATATTTTTTGTCCATATTAACTTTTCCTGTAGGGGAGGAAGGAATGGTTGATGATTAGTTACTAGATGAACACTTATTCACCATTTTAGTTCTCTCTCCATGGTTTGCTGACTTAGCAAACTATTTTGTGTCTACACAGTTCCCACCGAATTTGTCCTCCAAAGAGAAAAACAATATTGTGAGGAAGAGCACCCCATTCATTTAGATTGGGGAAAACCTCTTCAAATTAGGCCTGGATCAAATTCTGAAAAGATGTTTCAGGGAGGAGGAAGACTTTGACATCCTTATGACTTGTCATGATGGGCCTTGTGGAGGTCACTTTGCAGCCAAGGGGACATCATTCAAGGTGTTACTAGCCGGTTATTATTGGCCCACTCTTCATCCAGGTGTGAGAATATATACTAGTCAATGTGATCAATGCCAAAGGATGGGAAATCCTACTCCAAGGGATGAAATGCCTCTACAACCTCAAGTGACTTTCAATCCATTTGACAAGTGGGGCATGGATTTCATTAGACTTATTGAGCCTCCTTCTAATAAAAAGAAGAACATCATTGTGTGCACTAGCTATTTGACCAAGTGGGCTGAAACCAGGGAAATCAAGGCAACAACATAGTAGAAGGTGGTTGAGTTCTTAAGGGAAAATGTATTTTAGAAGTTTGGGTACCCTAGATAACAGGTCACTGATCAAGGTAGTCAAGTTACATCAAACATGATTGAAGACTTATTAAGACAACGCAAGATTAAGCATAGAACCTCCACTACCTTTCACCCACAAGCTAATGGGAAAGTTGAGGTGACCAACATAGCGCTGGAGGGCATTCTGACCAAAGTGGTTAGCAACAACAGAAAATATTGGGAAGATAGATTAGTTGAGGCCACTTGGGCCTACAATACCACTTGGAAGACCACCACTAGATTCACATCCTATGAGTTGGTCTATGGGAAGAAGGCCCTATTTTCCATTGAATTTGAGTACAATACATTGAGGATGGCAGCCCAACTAGATCTAGATCTCAGTAGTGCACAAAAAGAGAGATTCTTCAGTTGAATGGGCTAGATGAGTTCAGAGTGCAGGCCCTCCTACACATAGAGGTGACCCAAATTCAGAGGAAGATATGGCATGACAATAACATCAAGGACAAGTAATTTCAATAAGGTGACTGGGATTTGTTATATGATTCCAGATATAAAGACTTTAAGGGCAAGTTAAGGACTAGATGGTTAGGGCCTTATGTCATAGAGAAATGTCATGATAATGGTTTAGTGCATATTAGAACGATAGATGTAGAGGCCATTCCTTTACTTGGTAATGGGAACATATCGAAAGTTTACAAGAGGCCATTGTCAAAGCAATAGCTCATTGATGGTATCAACAAAACATTGATGGTGGTGGAGCAAATATCATCTCCTACCTCATCAAGTAACTGAGATCAGGTGAAAACCTCCATGAGGCACCTGAGTCCCACTGTTGGGTTGAAAACCTCTTGATGTGGCCCAATGGTGTCAAAAAAAGAAAAAGGATATTTGGGTGAAAACCTCTCTTGAGGCGCCTAGGGAAAACAGCTAGGATGAAAACCTCTTGGAGGCGGACTAGTTTATTTCAATAAAAAATAAATAAATAAAATAAGAGAAAAGGAAAATTATGAAGATATTGTTTGCAGGTTAGTAGGAGGGTGATCAGAGCAACAAGAGAGAATCAAAATGGAGCTATCTAGCTCATGTTTTAACTTCTCCATTCATTATCCTGCATCATTCCATCATTTCCTCCCTTTTTCCACTCATTTACCTTAGTTTGCAAGGGTTTTGTGTTTTCTACAGGATTCCCTGTAAACCTACAGGATTCCTTAAAAACTTACAAGATTATCCTGTAGGAATTAGAGGGATTGGGAATCTGAAAGGAAGTAACTCTAGAGTAAGGGGATGACCTACCCATGTTAAAAAAATAAATTCCTACTTCAACATGTCATTAGCATACCTCTCTCCACCATTATCACCCCTACATTCATAAAAAAAGTTAGTTTAAAAAAAATACAGTTTTCAAAAGCAAAAGCCACAGAGAAAAGAGCATGAATATAGAGAGCCAGGGGACAACAACTGAAGGCTATTTTTCCTCATTCGCAAATCCCTAGACCCTTTCTGTTTCCATGCCAACCATCCTCAGGCTCCAACAGTGGAAAATGATTAAAATTTTTGAGGGAGAAGCAACTATAAGAGATCCTATAGGAAATCCTGTAGTAGCCTATCCCACAAAAAAAAATTCATGGGTTGTTGTCAGCTTCAAGCGTGGAAGATCCAGAGGTAGAAGAAGCTCCTCTAGAGACTAGCAACATCATCAGGATCATCATCATCAACACCAAGTAACTGCACATTAAATAAAGTCATCAATCGAAAATAAAAAAAGGGAGAAAAGCACATGCAGTGAACACACAACAAAGACTTCATTCTTAAAACAACATCAAGGCATCATTATGATAGGTGAGTATCTCACTTCCACTCTCTCATTAGCATAATGTGATCAAAAGATGTAAAAGTTGTGAAAGAGTTGGTTTATAAGTGAAAGGTGGCTAGTTAACTTGGCCACCTTCGTTCAGTCAACGAGGGGAAAGCAGTTAGTTCTTACACACATGGCCATAGCCAAGTCAAGGAAAAGAAGGATGAGGTCAAAAGTAGTTAAGCTACGGATGCCTAAAGCGGGAGTTGATTATGAGGTGGGGAGAATGATGATGTGGTAGTGGTACCAACAGTCCAAAAACAGATATCCGTACCTCAGCTTCCAACACACCACCTCACCCAAATCACCCATACGAGGAAACAAACATTGATCCCCATGTGTATAAGCATTCACATTATGAAGGTTCCCCACTAGAAAAGTCGCTCTTGGCCCTTGAGTAGTCTACAGGAAAGAAAAATTGCATTTTTTCCTACACAGGACCACCTCCAAGATCATACAGGATCCTACAGGATACATTTCAGAACTTACAGGATTGGAAGTGAATAGTTTCAAAGGGATGAAAATGGGGGTTGGCTTCATCAAGCAGTGATAAGGAGGTAGGCTCTACATTTCCCCACATTTTTTCAAGTGAAAGGAACATAAAAAGAACTTCTAGTTTTTTTAAAGTGATTGCAGCATAAGGGAATTGCATACGTAGAATTTTCATTAAATTTCCTCATTCATTAAATTTGGCAGTAGACCTATACAAACCCTCCATCCATCAGAGAAAATGACAGGGGGATTTAATAAAAAGGGAGCCCATCAACACAATGAGGATTCATGAACACCCTCTTATGCTAGAGATATTCACAAGGCACAATTGGATGGGTTTCCTGATTGAGAGGGTATGATGATGAAGTAGCCAGATATTTTTCACTCTCCCTCATTCCACTGACTAGGACCCATGCCACTGTTTTGGTAAGAGGCCTCTCTGTAGATCTCACCCCTAAAATCATAGGCAAAATTACCATAATTCCCTTAGGAGTGCCTTGGAGAAAGGATGATAAGGGAAATAGCTAAACTGCAAAGAAGAAATTCTTCTTAAAAGGAGAGGAGGCCATGGAAGACAAAAATGGAGTTGGAAGAGCAAGCCTACCACATCCCTTGAATGAAATAAGCTACCACCTTATAAAATATATCTCATGTGAAGGTAGGTACAATGTGGTGTATGGATACCACTTTACGCTTCTTCAAGAACTGAGGTTTGGAACAGATACACCACCTAAAAATAGACTTAGCATACCCTACTTCCTTCTTCAATTGGTGATAGATATGAGCATGAAGGTGCAGGAAGGAAACCATTAATAGCTATACCATCATGGGTTAATGAGACTTATCATAGAGGATGCCCTCCAGAACCTTAGAATCCCTATCACATGGGCAACGTTCGGAGACATGACGACAAAGGGAGATATCAATTCCCTTGAATATGACAAGAGCCCTAATACCAGTGAAAGGGATGAAAAAGAAACTGAAAAAGTGGAAGAAGAAATAGAGAGGATGAAGAGGAAATAGATGAGGAAGAAGAGTAAGAAAAAGAGAAGGAAGGTGGTGAAGAAACAAAAGAGGATGCAAAGGAGGAAACTAATGAACAGAGTGAGGAACTAGAGGGAGAAGAAAAGGAGAAAAACAAATATGAGAGGAGGAATGGAAAATAGGAGACAAAAGACAAGGAGGAATCACCTAGGGTATCTCTAGAACCCACAGAGAAAGAGGCAGAAACTCCCCTCACTGCCCTTAGCACCCCTATAAAAAAAGGCAAAAGACATAGACAAACTCCATTATACTTTAGGACAAGAAAAAGTACAAGAATAAGGTAGGGAAAATCTCAAACTCCCACCAAGGTTCCTATTGTTATTTAAGACTCACCCAGACAGTGGGAGAAGATGGCTCCTCTTACGAAAACTCAAGGAGAATGATCCTCAGGGCAAGCCTCTCCCATGTCTCCTATCACTTATGTTAGAAGGTTTGTGACTAGATCTGCCACATCCAAAGGAAAAGGCATCCTACAGGATACACATAAGGACCTATAGGAAGTAGAGGCAATCATATACGAAACTCTACTAAACCTATAGGAAGCTTTGAGATTGGATAAAGAAGGGAGTATGCAGAAACAAACAAAGAAGGAGGATCTAGAGCTAAGGGAACATAGTCCTCAACCTAACCTTGACTCCTACTAAAGGTTTATTAAAGGGGGTATGGTCATTCCACAAAAATTTTCCATCCCATTATTCTTTGAGCTTGAGAAATAAAGGGCAAGAACCCATAGATGGATGCATATTGCCAAATCCAAAGGAGTGGAGGACATAGGTCACATGGAGGAAAAGGTTAAATAGATGGGCAGAGAATTGAGCAGCCTGAGGGACAAAGACGTAATAATGAAAGCATAGTTGGAGGTAGAAAATGCACGGTTAAAGGAACAACTACAAGAAAGAGAGAATCAATTGGCATCCATGGCTAGTCTATCCTTAGAGGCAATTTAGTGTAGGATGTCAGCTAAGTCCTATGCATTATACCTTAAGGAACAGTGGCTACAGTTCCAAATCAAGAATCTAGCACAGAAAGGTACTATGCCATTCCACGATTATAGATAGTTCATTGATCTTTGTGATCAAATCACATTTGAGGATAGGGCGAAACTATCTGAGTTCTACCTACATAACTTAGCCTTGACAGATCTGAATGTATGGGACCCTAATCCAAAACTAGAGGTCTTATAGTTGATGGCTTTGGAATCATGGATGAACCATGAGGAAGAAAGGGCTATAGAGATGAAGAAAATAATGGCAAGGGAAGAAACGAAACCTCTGATGATAAGAGCTGAGAATTCAAATCCAATGGTTTTCATCAACACACATAACTTGATTGCAAATCACCCTCAACTTGCACCCAGGTACCTTGATCCCTAAGAGAAAGAAATTACACACTTTGAGGATATGTTCAGGCTGTTAGGGGATGATAGAATGCAAGCTTGCCAAAGGAGATGGAATAATTTTCCCTACAGTTTGAAAATCAAAGAGTACCATTCTCCTCAAAGAATGATAGAAGCATTGAACAGGACACCCATGCACAACCAAGCTCTCCAAATACTCAAAGTCAATTGGATTGGCTTGAGACTCTGTCCAACACTACTCTTAGGGATGTTAGAGGGAAGGAAGGAAGAGGAAGTAAGAAAGAAGATGGAGGAAATAGAAAGGGAGACATGATTCAATGCACAAGAAAAGGAAACTACAACAGAAGCATGGGATGTCAGGGAGGCCACTATAGCAATGAAAGAAATGGATATTGATTGAGTTACTCAAAGGATGAGAAAAACTTTCAGTCAGGGGATGATGATGAACCTCATCATTGGGTAACTATATGGACCAAAATTCATCTCCTAGCTTAGTCAAATCAACTCTTCTCACAATTTATTACATATTTTGATTGTATTTTGTTTAATGAGATGAATCAAAGTGAGATATTATGCCTAGTGGACTAATGTGAATTGACTGCAGGTTTGGGAGAGAAAATCATGGAATTTTGGCTAATTAATGGCTGAAACTCGAGTGAGACAAGGAAGAGAGATTGTAGGAGGTAAATCCTCCTCATTTAATCCTCCCTCATTCAAATATTTCTCCATCAATCACACTAGCTCTGAGTACAAGCAACCAAGTCATGGAGATCAAAAGGTAGCCGAGCAAGTGATAGTTAAAGAGATATTTTATCTCGAGTTTGGCAGTTGAGCCACCCTATATTTAAGGAAGTCATTGGAGACTTCAGTTGTATAAATAAAGACGCCTAGAGCCTCATTAGGATGCAAATATTTTCCCTAGAAACACTAATCAATTTCCAGTTCAAGACTTGTGGAAGACATTGTTATGTAATTCTATGTTTTGATAATGAGAATGAGAAATTCCTTGATCTAGCATTGAGTTAACTCAGAGGGCTGAATCTCTTGGGTTAGGGCCCAATGATAGTATCAAAGGCTCCCCTTCTTGTATTCGTATGCTTAGATTGAATTCATAGATTAATGGTTGAATTGCCTTTATAATTATTTCACTATAAGTAGTGTATATTTGATTAGTTTTCTTATTAGTTTGATTCCATGTTTGCTTTACTTTAGAAGTAGTTTAGAAGAGATAAAGGAAGATAAAAATGTTGTCAATAGGTGGTTTTCGGCTCACTGCTTCCTTCAGGGATGATGGTTTGAGGAAAGAACTCCTATGCAGCCCCAAAAAGACAAAATTCTAGTTTCTCATGGAATTTATCTTTTTATGTACTTAGGCCAGCATTTGATCAGTTTGCAAGAGTAGGATTTAGTTATCATTTCTTCTAGCTTCAGTCTTACATTATATCTCATAAGTGTTCCATCTTATTCTTCAAGTTATACTCATGCATAAATTAGGGAGCTAGCTCATGAAATTTTGTTTTACTTAGATAATTGAAATTCTTCTTGTTTACATGATTTGTGGGTAAATGTCAATGTTTGATGTAGTGAAAGTGTTTCAAAAGTATAGAGAGATTTCATAGTCAACAACCTCATTCCAGCTTCATCCATCCATGATCATTCTTTTCTTTCACTAAAACCCTCACCAATTTCATCATTTCACAAGGAAACTTCTCCAAGCTTGTTGAGCAAATCCAACCATCTCCCAACCTTGGTTTTGAGTTCTAAAGTGGTCCTAGGCACTCCCTTGCCTCATTCCATCCACTAGGCACCTTCCCTAAGCTTTCCATCACCTTCAACACCCATCCTTTTTCTCTCGGTTATATCCTACAGAAATACAGGGGATCCTGTAGGTTTTCAGAACATCCTATAGAACACATTAAGACAACCTGTGGGTTTACCTATACTGGCCTATTTTGAGGCCGAATTGAGGAAAAATACTCTAGGAAGCTAGAAGAGGTCCCTTACTGGTCTCCCCAACCTTCTAGCCATTCACCGTCATCGCTAAGACACCTGCCACATCACCAAAAGAGATTATATTTCACACTTTTACAGAAAAAAGACAAAAATAAAAACAAAATTATTTTATTCATTTACATGCACAGTAGTAGAATGTTTGATGCTTTGAATATTCATGCTTAGGACAATAGAATTGCATACATGTTAACTTAGGATTGTTTTGAAGCATAGCCTCTTAGAAATTAGTTAGAAAATGGTGTGTTTTAGCATTTGATTTCAGTATTTTTTCCTTACTATAGTAGTCAAGCTTTCTCTTAGAGTATATTTCTCTTTCCCTGATTAGTAATCAAGATTCTTTCGAATCCATAGAAGTCTAGTTTGAAAAACCTTAGTGGTCTATTGCCAGCTTAGCAGTGACATTGAACAGACCCATCACATTTACTTGTGTATATAGAACTGTCACCTCCACGTTTGTATGAACCCCGGGTTGATAAAGTAAAGTTGGTAGCCCTAGGAGTTGCAACATTCTTGGTGTAATACTAGTGCTCGTCAATTTCCAATAGTTGGTATCATAGCATGGTTCCTTCAATAGAAATTTAACAACTGGAAGGATATCATGGAGCATACCAAGAATGGTGCACCTCTTTTCAATGAAAATAATTATGCACTCTGGAAAGGAAGAATGGAGGTTTAACTCTTGGTGCAAGGTTATAAGTATGGGACATTGTTCAAAATGGATTTACACCAACCGCGGATGCACAAGGTAAGAATAATTTGGTAAATGATGCAAAAGCAAAGAATAATATTATCAGTGGACTTATTGAATCTACTTATCATAAGGTTTTGGGTTGTAAAACCACCAAAAATGTATGGGACAAGGTTGAGAATATATATGCAGGTGACTCAAATGTCAAAGAAAAAATGCTTCAAATCTACAAAGAAAAATTTGAGCAACTCAGAATGAAAGAAGATGACAACATTGTTTCATACTTATAACATGTTGATGAAATAACCAACACTCTGGAAGGATTGACAGAGCCTATTGACAGGAAGAATATTATACGAAGGATTCTTAGAAAGTTACCAGGAAGATTCAACCCAAAGGTATCGGTCTTAGAATATAGTGAAAATATGGCCAAACTCAACAAATGAGACTTGATTAAGAAGAGGGTACTTCGCATCTAGAAACTATGTTCGCTGCATCTAAGAAAACCAATAAGGACAAACAACCTTCAAAGGTGAAGACCTGCACCTACAAGTGTGAAGAAAAGGAAGATCTTGAAGAAGGTTTTTCAGATAGAGGATATGCTTACTTTATGAGAAAAATAAAAATTAGCAAGAAGAAAGGATTCAAAAGGAGCTTTCTCTCTAAAGATGATAACTCATCATCCGATGAAGACAATGACAGTGAAGATGAAGCTAATGAGAGAGTATTTTTTACGGCCAAGCACAATAAACAAGATTTATCAGACAACAAAGAAGAAGGGTTGACCATAGAAGAATTTTCTAAGGAGGCATCAAGCTTATAAAAGATCTCAAGGCTAAGAAGATCTGTTCCAATACTCTTGAAGAATAAGTTCAAGGTCTCAAAATTGAAGTTGAATAACACAAATGTATTGGAGAGTCACTTCAAAAGAAGTTGGAAGAAAACAATCAAGAAAGGGAAGCATTAGAAGCCAAAGTAGTCTCATTGGGTAAGGAAGTGAAGAAGGGAAACACTGTCTAAAACTATGCCAACAGCTCAAGGGCATTGGAAAAAATCAATAATACAGTGAAACGAGACATTAAGGGAGAAGTCCAATTGAAGCAACAAGAACTCGACATAGCATTTGCAGAGATTAGTAGGATAACACAACAGATGTAGGAAGCAGAAATTGAAAGGAAGGATTCTAATCAAAGATAGATATTTGATGTTGACCAAAAGAAAAAGGAATTAGAAACATCTT
The DNA here is from genome assembly GCA_031772625.1 of Pinus tabuliformis. Taxonomy (NCBI): domain Eukaryota; kingdom Viridiplantae; phylum Streptophyta; class Pinopsida; order Pinales; family Pinaceae; genus Pinus; species Pinus tabuliformis. Next base: position 291,563,574 of record CM062820.1, read on the forward strand.
CAATAGAAATAAGCAGGCTCAAGATTGAAAATGAGAAGCAGAAGGAATAGATATAGGTTCTCAACATAGAAGTAGAGAAGACCACTCTTCTCAAGCTACAAGTTGAGGAGGCAGAAAAAAGAAGGAAGATCTTTGAAAGATGGTTTCAAGAAGATCTTGCTCAAAATCAAGAAGAACATTATGCATCCGTGATGAGATCAACAAACTCAATGGATTATAAAAACAATACTTACGAGATAAGATAGATGAAGAAGTAAAAATGAAGGAAATTAAAGATGGTAAAGCTCTATTTGATGAAGGTACAATTTCCACTGCTTCGCAGGATGATTCTAAGAAGGAAGTTGATCAATGTGAAAAGCCAGAGAAGAATGTTGCAACTCCAAAGAACAAGACCAAAGCAATCAAGAACAAAGGACCACAAAAAAATACAACACCACCTCCAAAGAAAAATAAAAAATCTTCCAGGTATGTTCGTTTATTTAATGGTTATTTCTTTTTATATCAAAAAAGAATAGTGCTATACAACCAAATATTGAATGTTTCAAATGCCATAACTATGGCCATAGCACTGGCGGTTACAGATATATGATGGTATCGCCTTTGGACAACATTTAATGCTTCAAGTGTCATAACTATTGGCACATGGATTGAGATTGCATGAATAAGAAGGTCTGGAAAAGGAAACAGGTATAGGAAGACAAAGCAGATAACAAGGTTTCAACAGTTATGATTTCAAGATTTTCAAAAAAAAAAGGTTATGAGGAATTAGCAGTTGCTTCAGATAATGACTCAAGTCAAGATGGCCCATTAGGTAACTCACTATTTTGAACAATATAGCTTGTTGAATCCTTAATGTGTGTACAGGAGGAGTCTATACAGCTGTATATGGCACACATCTATGATTGAAAGCAAGGTAGTTTGAACAAGATGGTAGTTTCATTAAAGGTTTAGGGGGAGAAAAAAAATTGTAGGATTACAGGTTACCAGGAACAAGGCAAGATTAGTCTTCAAAGGATATGCATAGTTTGATGGAATCAATGTTGAAGAAACATTTTTTCCTGTTGCCAAAGTGGAAGATATTAGGATGTTTCTCACCTATGCATGTTCAAGAAAATTAAAAGTCTACCAAATGGATGTTAACTCATCATTTCTAAATGGCGAATTAGAAGAAGAAGTTTACATTGAAAAATCTGAAGGTTTTGTACTAACAGAAAAAGAATACTATGTTTGCGGGTTAAAGAAGGCTCTGTATGGTCTCAAGCAGGCTCCCAGAGCATGGTATGCTCGTCTGGATGGATATCTACATCAACAAGGTTGACGAAAGGTACTGTTGATAGGAATCTTTACGTACAAATAGATAAAGATAATTTAACAATCGTTGAGGTATATGTGGATGATATAATATTTGGTAGCAATGATGATCGAATAAGTAAGAAATTTTCTACAAAGATGCAAAGTGAGTTCGAGATGTCTTTACTTGGTGAGTTGACATAATTCTTAGGGCTTCAAATATCTCTGCAAGAGAAAGGAATATTTATATGTCAAGCCAAGTACATCAAGGAAATTCTCAAGAAATTTAGAATGGAAGATTGCAACCCCGTCCTTACTTCGATGGTAACAAGTTGAAAATTGAGCATAGATGGCTCATCTAAGGATGTGGATTAGAGGTTGTATAGATCTATGATTAGTAGTTTTCTGTATGTAACAACCTCCTGACCAGATGTTATGCAAGTAGTTGGACAAGTAGCAAGATTCGAAGAAGCACCAAAAGAATCAAATATTATTGCCGTCAAAATAATTCTTCGATATCTAAAGGGAACAATAGAATATGGCTTGTGGTATTCCAAGGGAAGCAATCTCATTATTCAAGCCTTTACAGATGTAGATTGGGTAGGAAGTGTTGATGATCGTAAGCATACTTGTGGAGAAGTATTCTATCTAGGTGGTTGTCTCATATCATGGTTGAGCAAAAAGAAAACCTCAATCTTGTTATCTATAGCGGGAGAAGAATACATTGCACCAGAAGCATGTTGTACTCAAGAATTTTGGATGAAACAAACTTTGCAATATATTCAAGTACAATTTAGTGAGCCTATTCCCATCTTCTATGATAACACTAGTGCTATTAGCATCTCCAAGAATCCTCTCATGCATTCAAAAACAAAACACCTTCTGATCAAATATCATTTTGATAGAGAACAAGTCATTGAAAATAATATAAAAATTGAATATGTTGGTACAAAATAAAAAGTCACTGATATCTTCACTAAACCTTTACCTCACGATGCATTTGAATATCTTCGCCAAAAGCTTGGGATTCTCCCAAGTTCTCATTATATTTTCCTTACTTAGAAAATAAAGGGGGTGTGGATGTGTGTACAGGTCCACAGGATGGTTATGCATTAGGGGGAGCTACCTTTGCCATTTATGTCAAAGGGGGAGAGAAGGCAGTAGGAAGAGGTGTCGTAATCATAGGGGGAGTACTTGTGTTGCCATCAATGCGAAAGGGGGAGATTTTTGATCTAAAGATGATCTGAGGTTGTCATTGATGTCAACCCAAGGATGACCCTGAACTTCCATGGCACATTGGGCATCATCATTCATGGTTTCTCGTCTCATAACCATTATAGGAAAACTCTACTCAAAAATATCCTTCTATCGATATATAGCTCTCCTCGTGATTCCTCATGATTTTTAAGTTATTAAAGGTTGAAGTTACTAACCCCAATTAGTGGCCTAAAACCCCATGCGGTTGTGGAATGGAATTTATCATTGATTTTTTTCATTGAATAGTCAATAACTAATAATTTTTCAATCTCCTAAAACCCCTCCAACATTCTCTATAGAAGCCCCTCTTAACACTATAAAAAGGAATCTCATATATCCTCTAAGAGTAGCAACCGTGGCATTTTTGTTATAACTGTATTTCTGCAAAGTCTTAGATGCTGATATTAAAATCTATTTGAGCCGAAATCCTGATGAATTTCATCGCAGAATTTCAAATCTTGGTTCACTATATTTTCAGGTATATGATCTGTGGAAGTTAGGGTTTTTGTAGGCTCCTGAATTTCATGTCAAAGAGGTGACATTGGGAAAATCATCATAACTCTCTCTCTGAGAAGCGGATTGGAATTATGTAGAACATGGTGGATAGTGCATGAACTGAAGCTTTCTGTGTATCGATTTTACAGCCCAAGGAGGAAACAGTGACATCTGGAGCACTATAGAAGTTCGCTCTACTGAACTAGTCCATAATTAGGTCATTTGTGATAGATTGGGCTTAACTTTGCCTCAAAGAATCCAAATAGGGTCAGATCTATGGCATTGGAAAGAAGATGTAGAGGGCTACAACAAGAATGAAGATCACATATTGGGGATCTGAAATGACATAGATACATTAGATTCAATATTGTGGTCCTAGAGGGCAAGAAAAAAACTAGATCAAGTGTTGTCAAGGGGTGCAAAGGACCAAAGTTTCTAGGGCAGCAAAGAGCAAGGTGTAGCAAAATCATGCAACAATGGTAAGCTCTAGGTAAGTATCTTTTGTATATCCATGTTCATCTATTAATTTCATTAGGTTATTTATATTTTATTTTGTATTTTTTGTTTAGAACTGACATATGCTCTGCAGGGTGAGGTAAGTTTTGCTATTATCATGTCATGGGTATTTTCCTGAAGATATTTTGTAGGTATTATATATTCCTAAAGAGAACACTCGAACACATAATTTAATGTTCTAAAGAGTAAGAAAGGGTAGCATGACAAGAGCAGCAATAAAGGTGCATAAAAACAATAAGAAGTTCACCACATGAAGTCTTCAAGTGGACAGCATTGCATACAGTCAGTGTAAAAGTATCATTGTAAAGAGTTATTTTAAAAGAATCATTGCAAAGTTTGTACTAGTGTCTATCTACCAAGAGTTGAAGAGGTAGTTTTGGGATTTCTAGGATCATCACTAGGTGGTTGTGTCATAGTTGGGGTTATGGTCTAGTGTGTCGTCTTCTTCTACATCATTCTATATCATTGTAAAGTGGACCATTTTCCCTAGCATGGGAGTCCATTCTTCTCTTATTATTCTATATGGTGGTAGGCTAGTGCTAGGCTGGTGCATCAAGTCACCAACAAGTTCAATCCTGTGAAATCTTCAAGGTGGTACTGTGGTGCTAGGGTGAGTTGAAGCTCATTGGGAGTTGCGACATCCATTTAGTTGACTACTGAAGAATATTGAGCATTGGAGCATCCATCCAGTGGGAGTTGGAGAAGAATGCTTTTCTAGATTCTAGGAAGTTGGAGCTTTCTTTTCAATTTGATTTGAAAGAATTATTAGAAAAGTGTTCAAGTGGTTTTCGTCATGGAGGGGGTTTCCACCTTAAAAACTATGTGCATTTGTGTTCCTTTTGTTTACTGCTATCATTGTACAAACACTGATAATAATTGAAGATTAACTAATTCTCTGAAAGATTAATAATAATACTAATTGAAAGGAATACTAATTCACCCCCCCCCCCTCTTAGTATTTCCAACATGCTTCAGGATGATAGGAAGTGGATGTCTTGTCCTTGATATGGTGTTGCATCATGAGATCCTCAATAAAACTGGATGAGAATTGTGCTTATTGATCAATGATTACCTCCATTGGATACCCAAACTTATAGAATATTTTCTCTCTTAAACATTCTGCCACTTTCTGCTCAGTTTCTACTTTGACTACATTTGTCTCATCCCACTTTGCTAAATTGGCAACTAGGGCCAAAATCCATGTGGGTCAGCTTATTTATGGTAGCTGATACTTTTATTGGATCCCTCTTGTCGAGAGGTGTAGGATTGATCCAAATATCATCCGATTCCAATAAGTATTTATGGGGATATGAATTTATTTTGTTTATGAAATTATTATCAAGCCGACCAACTATTATGTAGGCTCTAGAAGCCCAACCAACGTGTCTATTCATCATCCTCGCTTTAGTATAAATAGAAGAGTTTTGATGTCAATTGGCTCACTCATTCTTCATGTGATCTCCTCTCCACGTCTTGGGTTTTTGGAAGGAGAGTCACAAAAAGAGTACGCTGGTCTAGATTAATTCAACGCAGTCTTATAAGATATACGCTGCTCATAATACACGTTGTTCATGGTGGATATGTTGTACGCTGGTTTCATGGAGTCATGGGAGACATTCACGCAATCAATACATGCCCTAGCTTATACGCTGTAGTGGAGCCTAGTTGCAGTAAGGGAAGGAAAGACATCAAACCGCAGTAAGGGAAGGACTGCAGTAAAGGAAGGAATAAGACTGATATTCACGGGTCATGGGACAACAATATCTTCACACAGCATTTCATACGCTGTAATGACAGCAATATATATATATGCGCAAAGAATACGCTGACACTTTCGATGTAGTCATGAAGACACCTAAATGCTGAGACCTGTTGACAAGTTAATGCCCTAAACGCAGAGATCTGTTCACTTCCATAGAAGCACAAAACTCACGCATATTCAAATGGCTCTGGAGTCACTGTCATGAGGCCACATGTTCCTCACAGTTGGGAACGCAACTATATAATGCACTCATGTATGACCCCCGCTGTTTGGAATGCAATCATAGGACCCACAACGCAATCATGATATATATATCCCACATAGTCATACGCAGTCCATTCTGGGTACGCACAGGTCCATACAAAGAACGACAGTCATACATTGCGGTTATGGTTATATACATTCGCTGGACAATCCTGTATATATGCTAGGCAGTATACATTGTGAACGTAGTCATATTTATGATGAATGTAAGCACTGGCCATTGGACTGTAACATAAACGCTAGATGCTGGGCAGTAATATATACGCTGGTCCAGAATGAATATAAAGTGTCATACGCAGCAAATGTATATGGTTGACAAAATGGACATATATACTCACAGGTGAAAACATATATTGTTATATGGGCAGCATCTGGGCAACATGATATATAAGCAGCATAATGCTTGATGTATATAGGCAGTATTTCGGTAACATGATATATAAAGCAGCATATGGATGCATGATGTATATGGGCAGCATCTGGGCAGCATGATATGTAAGCAGCATAATGATGATGATGCACATTAGTAAGGAGCTACATGTTGAATGGGCAACATGATAGATAAGATGCATGGGCAGCATAGTGATCATGAGCTACATGATGATGCATGATGTAGCATGATGGTGCTACACGGTAAGGTGCAGCAAATGGATGAAAGGCAAAACTACAATAGGTGAAGCCGTCACCTTGGAGAATTAGTTGGAGCAGAATGTCTTCAACTGATTTCATCGTTATACGAAATGATCTATGCTAGATCTAGATAAGTCAAAGTGTTGACTTCTGTTGTAAATGTACTCTCTCTCTCTGCTGAACTTTGAAGATAAAAGAAGATTTGATCAAACAGTTTCCCCACACATAGTGGGGTTTGTCCCTGGCTCCTGCCATATCTTGTGTCCTCTTGTCTTGGCTTGTCTTCTGCGATTTATATTTGTGTTCTATCTGCAGTTTATCTTAATGCTGATGTGATTGCTAACTATGAAAATTTAAATAAATTTCTCTAGCATAGAACATACCCAAAACTTAACATGGTACCAGAGGTGAGGTGAAGACAATGCCCAAGCAAGAGTGAAAGAGAAATCACCAAAGGCAGTTGGGACAAGACAAAAGGATCAATGGGTTCCTCATAATTCACTTAGGGTGAGGTCGAAGCAGAGAATATTATCAGAATGGTGCAACGGAAGTTTTTGATGGCCCATCTAAAGATCACTTCATTGGGAAGTTCGGATCTAAGGGTGGAAGGAAAGGCAGATGCCTTGTTGAAATAAGTTCGGCCGTTATGTGAAGGAGTGTCCAAATGGCAGAGACACATCTCTTGATCCAAGGAATGTCTAGTAATGCAGGTCATCAAGGAAATGGTCGACTCTTCCACGAAAGCAAGGAACCCCAAAATCTCTTTTATGTACCTGATCGCAAGAAGAACTTGGTGTCCATCTCGGAAATAGAAGTCAAAGGTTATCAATGGAAAGGTACGTGTTTGAAAATAGATCTTGCAAAGATGTTTTGAGTTCAGGGTTGTATCAAGTTGCAGGAAGTCCACTGGGGACCATATCCTTTGACTCAGCATCGGATGTCTGTGAGTTAGATGGTGACTTGGATCCCTGAATTCAAAAAGGAACATGAAGGTCCATGTATGAATTGTACCGAAGGAAAATATTATAAGGCGACCATTCCCCCTCATGCAACAGGTCCACAGGCTTGGAACAACCCAAGGAGTTTGAGACTCATGATCAGGAATCTCATGTATACAGGTGGAAGAAAGTCCTCTATGGCTTGAAGCAAAACACCTCAGGCGCAGTAATGAGAGGATTGATAGCTGTCTAATGGAGCTGAGATTCACTAGGAGTGAAACCGATCCAAACCATTACTCGAAGGTTGTTGATGATAAACCTCTCGTACCGGCACCTATGTCTGACAGGTGCAGTCCCTATAATTTATAGGAGACAGAGGGAGTTGGATTCTGAATATGAGAAGATAAGCTGCAAGCTTGTGACTGCCTCAAAGATCTTAACTTTCAGAAGTTATACGGTAATGATGTCGGAACAGATTTGGGAAATGCCTCTGAGTTTCATAAACTCATTCACGTTGATATTCTTGGAGAACCTCCGTCCGGACATCTGTGTTGCAGTTAGCATGGTGAGCTCATATTTGGTTGAGCCTCACTAGACTGGTGCCAAGAATCTTCTAAGATATCTTCAGGGTACAATCTCTCATGGAATGAGATACACTGCCGGAAATATGAAACCACATGATTATTCAAATGATGAGTGGGCAGGCAGTATGGAGGATCACTAGAGAACTTCTCAGTGTTGTTTCTCTTTGGAGTGTGCCTGGATATCCTGGATGAGCAGGAAGCAGAAGTCAGTGACTCTGAGCAACACCAAGGTAGAATACATTGCTGACAGTATGGCCTTCTGTGAGGTAGCCTGGTTGTCGAAGCTCTTCAATGAGCTATTTGTACACATGATGAATACCACTGTCATTCTCTGTGACAACCAAAGATGGGATTCAATTATTGAGGAATCCCGTATTTGACAACTGCTCCAGCATATATACATCAAATACTACCTTATCTGGGATATGGTAAGTTGATGATCAAGGAGGCTCCACCGCACTAAGATGATGTACAGGACAGAGCCCTGAGGAAAGATCAAATTTGTGATTTTCCCGAACGACTTGGAGTCGTCGAGAGACCTTTGTAAAAGGGTCCTGCATGTTGCATACATTGAGCTCTAGGAGCTTTGGGGGGCTTGCAGTTCTATTGGAGCAACATACGACCACAGGGTGACTCACCCTCCCCTTGTGGTACGCATTGGAACAAGATGATTCGCTCTCTTCTGTAGCAAGATGATTAGTTCTCCTGTGAGGCCTGGATTTATGTGTTCTCCATGGCGATTGTAGTAGGATTTATGTGTTCTCCTGTGAGGCTTGGATTGATGTGTTCTCCATGGCAGCCTGGATTGATGTGTTCTCCATGGCGATTGTAACAGGATTGATGTGTTCTCCTATGAGGAAAGGATTGATTAAGTTCTCCTGTCAAGGCATCCTACCCATGAAGTCTGGGACTCATGGGAAGTACCTCTCATCTGATCAATGAGCAAGGAAATGAAGTTAGGGACCATAGTAGTACCGATGGATGCATCGTTATATCCACCATACTCCCTACGGTAGGATGTCCTCCATTGATCTGGGATTAATGATACTGGTCTGGGACCAGTGGTAGGAGTTGTACATACTATGACGCTGACTTCGGGTCGGCTGAGACTGGTCTGGGACCGGTAGTACATACTCCGAGACTGACTTCGTGTCAGTGCAGGACTGGTCTGGGACCATTGAGAGTTGTACATACTATGACGCTGACTTCGGGTCGGTTGAGACTGGTCTGGGACCAGTAGTAAACTCTCTGAGCCTGCAATACTGGTCTGGGACCAGTGGTAGGAGTTGTACATACTATGACGCTGACTTTGGGTTGGCTGAGACTGGTATGGGACTAGCGGTACATACTCCGAGACTGACTTCGTGTCAGTACAGGACTGGTTTGGGACCAGTGAGAGTTGTAAATACTATGACGCTGACTTCAGGTCGGTTGAGACTGGTCTAGGACCAGTAGTACACTCTCTGAGCCTGCGATACTCATCTGGGACCAGTGGTAGGAGTTGTACATACTATGACGCTGACTTCGGGTCGGCTGAGACTGGTCTGGGATGAGTGGTACATACTCCGAGACTCACTTTGTGCTAGTGCAGTACCGGTCTAGGACCAGTGAGAGTGATACATTCTATGACGCTGACATCGGGTCCGCTGAGACTGGTCTGGGACTAGTGGTACACTCTATGAGATTGCGATACTGGTCTGGGACGAGTAGTAGGAGTGGTACCTACTGTGATGCTGACTTTGGGTTGGTTGAGACTGGTTTGGGACCAGTGGTACGCACTCTAAGTCTGACTTCTGGTTAGTGGAGAATGGTATGAGACATTCTCGATCAATTCTTCTTCTTCATAGTTCAGCAGAGCTAAGCAGAGTAGAGCTAGCGGAGCCGGCAGCGCTGAGCAGAGCTGAGCAGAGCAGAGCTAGCAGAGCCAGCAGCGCGGAGCAGAGCTAAGAAGAGCAGAGCTAGCAAAGCCAGTAGAGATGAGCAGAGTAGAGCTAGCAGAGCCAGCAGAGCTAAGCAGAGCAGAGCTAGCAGAGCCAGCAGAGCTGCGTAGAGCCAGTAGAGCTGAGCAAAGCAGAGTAGAGCAGAGCCAGCAGAGTTGAGCAGAGTTGGGCAGAATAGTGCAAGGCACTGATGGCAGAGATAGTACAGTCGGACTGATGGATCAATGGATGGAGTTCTCCCTAGTTGAGAGGGAGTGTTAAATTGGCAACTAGGGCCAAACTCCATGTGGGTCAGCTTATTTATGGCAACTGATATTTTTATTGGATCCCTCTTGTCGAGAGGTGTAGGATTGATCCAAATATCATCCAATTCCGATAAGTATTTATGGAGATATGAATTTATTTTGTTTATGAAATTATTATCAACCTGATCAACTATTATGTAGGCTCTAGAAGCCCAACCAACGTGTCTATTCATCATCCTCACTTTAGTATAAATAGAAGAGTTTTGATGTCAATTGGCTCACTCATTCTTCATGTGAAATCCTCTCCACGTCTTGGGTTTTTGGAAGGAGAGTCACAAAAAGAGTACGCTGGTCTAGATTAATTCAACGCAGTCTTATAAGATATACGCTGCTCATAATACACGTTGTTCATGGAGGATATGTTGTATGCTGGTTTCATGGAGTCATGGGAGACATTCACACAATCAATACATGCCCTAGCTTATACGCTGTAGTGGAGCCTAGTTGCAGTAAGGGAAGGAAAGACATCAAACCGCAGTAAGGGAAGGACTACAGTAAAGGAAGGAATAAGACTGATATTCATGGGTCATGGCACAAAAATATCTTCACACAGCATTTCATATGCTGTAATGACAGCAGTATATATATATATATACGCGCAAAGAATACGTTGACACTTTCGATGTAGTCATGAAGACACCTAAACGCTGAGACCTGTTGACAAGTTAATGCCCTAAACATAGAGATCTGTTCACTACCATAGAAGCACAGAACTCACGCATATTCAAATGGCTTTGGAGTCGCTGTCATGAGGCCAGATGTTCCCCACAGTTGGGATCGCAACTATATAATGCACTCATGTATGACCCCTGCTGTTTGGAATGTAATCATAGGACCCGCAACCAATCATGATATATATATCCCGCATAGTCATATGCAGTCCATTCTAGGTACGCACGGGCCCATACAAAGAACGACAATCATACATTGTGGTTATGGTTATATACATTCGCTGGACAATCCTGTATATACGCTAGGCAGTATACATTGTGAACGTAGTCATATTTATGACGAATGTAAGCGCTGGCCATTGGACTGTAACATAAACGCTGGATGCTAGGCAGTAATATATATGCTGGTCCAGAATGAACATAAAGTGTCATACATAGCAAATGTATATGGTTGACAAAATCGACATATATACTCGCAGGTGAAAACATATATTGTTATATGGGCAACATCTGGGCAACATGATATATAAGAAGCATAATGCTAGATGTATATAGGTAGTATTTGGGCAACATGATATATAAAGCAGCATAAGGATGCATGATGTATATTGGCAGCATCTGGGCAGCATGATATGTAAGCAGCATAATGATGATGATGCACATTAGCAAGGAGCTACATGTTGAATGGGCAACATGATAGATCAGATCATGGGAAGCACGATAGATAGGATGCATGGGCAGCATAGTGATCATGAGTTGCATGATGATGCATGATGCAGCATGATGGTGCTACACGGTAAGGTGCAGCAAATGGACGAAATGAAACACCACAATAGGTGAAGCAGAATGTCTTCAACTGATTTCATCATTATACGAAATGATCTATGCTAGATCTAGATAATTCAAAGTGTTGACTTCTGTTGTAAATGTACTCTCTCTCTCTGCTTAATTTTGAAGATAAAAGAAGATTTGATCAAAGGGTTTCCCCACGCATAGTGGGGTTTGTCCCTGGCTCGCGCCCTATCTTGTCTCCTCTTGTCTTGGCTTGTCTTCTGTGATTTATATTTGTGTTCTATCTCCAGTTTATCTTAATGCTGATGTGATTGCTAACTGTGAAAATTTAAATAAATTGCTCTATCATAAAACATACCCAAAACTTAACATGGTATCAGAGGTGAGGTGAAGACAATGCCCAAGAAAGAGTGAAAGAGCAATCACCAAAGGCAGTTGGGATAAGATAGAAGGATCAATGGGTTCCTCATAATTCACTTAGGGTGAAGTCGAAGCAGAGAATGTTATCAGAATGCTGCAACAGACATTTCTGATGGCCCATTTAAAAGATCACTTCATTTGGAAGTTCGAATCTAAGGGTGGAAGGAAAGGCAGATGCCTTGTTGAAATAAGTTCGGCCATTATGTGAAGGAGTGTCCAAATGGCAGAGACACATCTCTTGATCCAAGGAATGTCTAGTAATGCAGGTCATCAAGGAAATGGTCGACTCTTCTACGAAATCAAGGAACCCCAGAATCTCTTTTACGTACCTGATCGCAAGAATAACTTGTTTTCCGTCTTGGAAATAGAAGTCAAAGGTTATCAATGGAAAGGTACGTGTTTGAAAATAGATCTTGCAAAGATGTTTTGAGTTCAGGGTTGTATGAAGTTGCAGGAAGTCCACTGGGGACCATATCCTTTGACTCAACACCGGAGGTTTGTGAGTTAGATGGTGACTTGGATCCCTGAATTCAAAAAGAATGATGAAGGTACATGTATGAAATGTACCGAAGGAAAATATTATAAGGGGACCATTCCCCTTCATGCAGCAGGTCCACACGCTTGAAACAACCCGAGGAGTTTGAGACTCATGATCAGGAATCTCATGTATACAGGTGGAAGAAAGCCCTCTATGGCTTGAAGAAAAACACCTTGGGCGTAGTAATGAGAGGATTGATAGTTGTCTAATGTAGCTGAGATTCACTAGGAGTGAAACCGATCCAAACCATTACTCGAAGGTTGTGGATGATAAACCTCTCGTACCAGCACCTATGTCTGACAGGTGCAGTCCCTCTCATTTATAGGAGAGAGAGGGAGTTGGATTCTGAATATGAGAATATAAGCTACAAGCTTGTGACTGCCTCGAGGATCTTAACTTTAAGAAGTTATGTGGTAATGATGTCGCAACAGATTTGGGAAATGCCTCTGAGTTTCATAAACTCATTTGAGTTGATGTTCTTGGAGAACCTCCATCCGGAAATCTGTGTTGCAGTTAGCATGGTGAGCTCATATTTGGTTGAGCCTCACTAGATTGGTGCCAATAATATTCTAAGATATCTTTAGGGCACAATCTCTCATGAATTGAGATACACTGCCGGAAATATGAAACCACATGATTATTCGAATGATGAGTGGGCAAGCAGTATGGAGGATCACTAGAGCACTTCTCAGTGATGTTTCTCTTTGGAATCTGCCTCGATAGCCTGGATGAGCAGGAAGCAGAAGTTGGTGACTCTGAGCACCACCAAGGCAAAATACATTGCTGACAGTATGGCCTTCTGTGAGGTAGTCTGGTTGCTGAAGCTCTTCAGTGAGCTGTTTGTACACATGATGAATACCACTGTGATTCTCTGTGACAACCAGAGATGGGATTTGATTATTGAGGAATCCTATATTTGACAATTTCTCTAGCAGATAGACATCAAATACTGCCTTATCTGGGATATGACAAGTCGATGATCAAGGAGGCTCCATCGCACTAAGATGATGTACAGGACAGAGCCCTGAGGAAAGATCAAATTTGTGATTTTCTTGAACGACTTGGAGTCATCGAGAGACATTTGTAAAAGGGTCTTTCATGTTGCATACATTGAGCTCTGGGAACTTTGGGGGACTTGCATTTCTATTGGAGCAACATACGACCACAGGGTGACTCACCCTCCCCTGGTGGTACACACTGGAACAAGATGATTCGCTCTCTTGTGGGATAAGATGATTCGCTCTCTTTTGTAGCAGGATGATTAGTTCTCCTGTGAGGCCTGGATTGATGTGTTCTCCATGGCGATTGTAGCAGGATTGATGTGTTCTCCTGTGAGGCTTGGATTGATGTGTTCTCCATGGCAGCCTAGATTGATGTGTTCTCCATGGAGATTGTAGCAGGATTGATGTGTTCTCCTATGAGGACAGGATTGGTTAAGTTCTCCTGTCAAGGCATCCTACCCATGCAGTCTGGGACTCATGGGAAGTACCTCTCATCTGATCAATGAGTAGGGAAATGAAGTTAGGGACCATAGTAGTACCGATGGATGCATCGTTGTATCTACCGTACTCCCTACACTAGGATGTCCTCCATTGATCTGGGATCAATGATACTGGTCTAGGACAAGTGGTAGGAGTTGTACATACTATGACGCTGACTTCGGGTCGGCTGAGACTAGTCTGGGACCAGTGGTACATACTCCGAGACTAAATTCGTGTCAGTGCAGGACTGGTCTAGGACCAGTGAGAGTTATACATACTATGAAGCTGACTTCGGGTCGGTTGAGACTGGTCTGGGACTAGTAGTACAGTCTCTGAGGCTGCAATACTGGTCTAGGACTAGTGGTAGGAGTTGTACATACTATGATGCTGACTTCGGGTTGGCTGAGACTGGTCTGGGACTAGTGGTACATACTCCAAGACTGACTTCGTGTCAGTGCAGGACTGGTCTGGGACCAGTGAGAGTTGTACATACTATGACGCTGACTTCGGGTTGGTTGAGACTGTTCTGGGACATGTAGTACACTCTCTTAGCCTGCGATACTGGTATGGGACCAGTGGTAGGAGTTGTACATACTATGACATTGACTTTGGGCCAGCTGAGACTCGTCTGGGACCAGTGGTACATACTCCAAGACTGACTTCATGTTAGTGCAGTACTGGTCTAGGACCAGTGAGAGTGATACATTCTATGATGCTGACTTCGGGTCCGTTGAGACTGGTCTAGGACCAGTGGTATGCTCTCTGAGATTGCGATACTGGTCTGGGACCAGTAGTAGGAGTGGTACCTACTATGACGCTGACTTTGGGTTGGTTGAGACTGGTCTGGGACCAGTGGTACGCACTTTGAGTCTAACTTTTGGTCAGTGGAGAATGGTATGAGACATTCTCAATCAATTCTTCTTCTTCATAGTTCAGCAGAGCTGAACAGAGTAGAGCTAGCAGAGCTAGTAGTGCTGAGCAGAGCAGAGCTAGTTGACCTGAGCAGACCTAGCAGAGCCAGCAGCGCCAAGCAGAGCTAAGCAGAGTAGAGCTAGCAGAGCCAGTAGAGCTGAGAGGAATAGAGCTAGAAGAGCCAGCAGAGCTGAGCAGAGCAGAGCTAGCAGAGCCATCAGAGCTGAGCAGAGCCACAGAGCTGAGCAGAGCAGAGTAGAGCAGAGCCAACAGATTTGACCAGAGTTGGGCAGAATAGTGCACGACACTAATGGCAGAGATAGTACAGTCAGACTGATGGATCAATGGATGGAGTTCTCCCTAGTTGAGAAGGAGTGTTAAATTGGCAACTAGGGCCAAACTCCATGTGGGTGAGCTTATTTATGGCAGCTGATATTTTTATTGGATCCCTCTTGTTGAGAGGTGTAGGATTGATCCAAAGATCATCCGATTCCGATAAGTATTTATGGAGATATGAATTTATTTTGTTTATGAAATTATTATCAAGCCGACCAACTATTATGTAGGCTCTAGAAGCCCAACCAACGTGTCTATTCATCATCCTTGCTTTAGTATAAATAGAAGAGTTTTGATGTCAATTGGCTCACTCATTCTTCATGTGATCTCCTCTCCACATCTTGCGTTTTTGGAAGGAGAGTCACAAAAAGAGTACGCTGGTCTAGATTAATTCAGCACAGTCTTATAAGATATACACTGCTCATAACACACATTGTTCATGGTGGATATGTTGTACGCTGGTTTCATGGAGTCATGGGAGACATTCATGCAATCAATACATGCCCTAGCTTATATGCTGTAGTGGAGCCTAGTTGCAGTAAGGGAAGGAAAGACATCACACCGCAGTAAGGGAAGGACTACAGTAAAGGAAGGAATAAGACTGATATTCACAGGTCATGGGACAACAATATCTTCACACAGCATTTCATACGCTGTAATGACAGCAGTATATATATATGCGCAAAGAATACGCTGACACTTTCGATGTAGTCATGAAGACACCTAAACGCTGAGACCTGTTGACAAGTTAATGCCCTAAACGCAGAGATCTGTTCACTGCCATAGAAGCACAGAACTCACGCATATTCAAATGGCTCTGGAGTCGCTGTCATGAGGCCACATGTTCCCCACAGTTGGGAACGCAACTATATATGAAACGCACTCATGTATGACCCCCGCTGTTTGGAACGCAATCATAGGACCCGCAACGCAATCATGATATATATATCCCGCACAGTCATACGCAGTCCATTCTGGGTACGCACAGGTCCATACAAAGAACGACAGTCATACATTGCGGTTATGGTTATATACATTCGCTGGACAATCCTGTATATACGCTAGGCAGTATACATTGTGAACGTAGTCATATTTATGATGAATGTAAGCGCTGGCCATTGGACTGTAACATAAACGCTGGATGCTGGGCAGTAATATATACGCTGGTCCAGAATGAATATAAAGTGTCATACGCAGCAAATGTATATGGTTGACAAAATGGACATATATACTCGCAAGTGAAAACATATATATTGTTATATGGGCAGCATCTGGGCAACATGATATATAAGCAGCATAATGCTTGATGTATATAGGCAGTATTTGGGAAACATGATATATAAAGCAGCATATGGATGCATGATGTATATGGGTAGCATCTGGGCAGCATGATATGTAAGAAGCATAATGATGATGATGCACATTAGCAAGGAGCTACATGTTGAATGGGTAGCATGATAGATCAGATCATGGGCAGCATGATAGATAGGATGCATGGGCAGCATAGTGATCATGAGCTGCATGATGATGCATGATGCAGCATGATGGTGCTACATGGTAAGGTGCAGCAAATGGACGAAAGGCAACACTACAATAGGTGAAGCCGTCACGTTGGAGAATCAGTTGAAGCAGAATGTCTTCAACTGATTTCATTGTTAAACGAAATGATCTATGCTAGATCTAGATAAGTCAAAGTGTTGACTTCTGTTGTAAATATACTCTCTCTGTCTGCTGAACTTTGAAGATAAAAGAAGATTTGATCAAAGGGTTTCCCCACACATAGTGGGGTTTGTCCCTGGCTCGCGCCATATCTTGTGTCCTCTTGTCTTGGCTTGTTTTCTGCGATTTATATTTGTGTTCTATCTGTAGTTTATCTTAATGCTGATGTGATTGCTAACTGTGAAAATTTAAATAAATTGCTCTAGCATAGAACATACCCAAAACTTAACATGGTATCAGAGGTGAGGTGAAGACAATGCCCAAGCAAGAGTGAAAGAGAAATCACCAAAGGCAGTTGGGACAAGACAAAAGGATCAATGGGTTCCTCATAATTCACTTAGGGTGAAGTCGAAGCAAAGAATGTTATCAGAATGGTGCAACAGAAGTTTCTGATGGCCCGTCTAAAAGATCACTTCATTGGGAAGTTCGGATCTAAGGGTGGAAGGAAAGGCAAATGCCTTGTTGAAATAAGTTCGGCCGTTATGTGAAGGAGTGTCCAAATCGCAGAAACACATCTCTTGATCCAAGGAATGTCTAGTAATGCAGGTCATCAAGGAAATGGTCGACTCTTCCACGAAAGCAAGGAACCCCAGAATCTCTTTTATGTACCTGATCGCAAGAATAACTTGGTGTCCATCTCGGAAATAGAAGTCAAAGATTATCAATGGAAAGGTACGTGTTTGAAAATAGATCTTGCAAAGAGGTTTTGAGTTTAGCGTTGTATCAAGTTGCAGGAAGTCCACTGGGGACCATATCCTTTGACTCAGCACCGGAGGTCTGTGAGTTAGATGGTGACTTGGATCCCTGAATTCAAAAAGGAGCATGAAGGTACATGTATGAAATGTACCGAAGGAAAATATTATAAGGGGACCATTCCCCCTCATGCAGCAGGTCCACAGGCTTGGAACAACCCGAGGAGTTTGAGACTCATGATCAGGAATCTCATGTATACAGGTGGAAGAAAGCCCTCTATGGCTTGAAGAAAAACACCTCAGGCGTAGTAATGAGAGGATTGATAGCTGTCTAATGTAGCTGAGATTCACTAGGAGTGAAACCGATCCAAACCATTACTCGAAGGTTGTGGATGATAAACCTCTTGTACCAGCACCTATGTCTGACAGGTGCAGTCCCTCTCATTTATAGGAGAGAGAAGGAGTTGGATTCTGAAAATGAGAAGATAAGCTACAAGCTTGTGACTGCCTCGAGGATCTTAACTTTAAGAAGTTATATGGTAATGATGTCGGACCAGATTTTGGAAATGCCTCTGAGTTTCATAAACTCATTCGCGTTGATGTTCTTGGAGAACCTCCGTCTGGACATCTGTGTTGTAGTTAGCATGGTGAGCTCATATTTGGTTGAGCCTCAATAGATTGGTGCCAAGAATCTTCTAAGATATCTTCAGGGCACAATCTCTCATGAATTGAGATACACTGCCGGAAATATGAAACCACATGATTATTCGAATGATGAGTGGGCAAGCAGTATGGAGGATGACTAGAGTAGTTCTTGGTGCTGTTTCTCTTTGGAATCTGCCTCGATATCCTGGATGAGCAGGAAGAAGAAGTCGGTGACTCTGAGCACCACCAAGGCAGAATACATTGCTGAAATTATGGCCTTCTGTGAGGCAGTCTAGTTGTTGAAGCTCTTCAGTGAGCTGTTTGTACACATGATGAATGCCACTGTGGTTCTCTGTGACAACCAGAGATGGGATTCGATTATTGAGGAATCCCGTATTTGACAATTGCTCCAGCAGATAGACATCAAATACTGCCTTATCTGGGATATGGTAAGTTGATGATCAAGGAGGCTCCATCGCACTAAGATGATGTACAGTACAGAGCCCTGAGGAAAGATCAAATTTGTGATTTTCCTGAACGACTTGGAGTCGTCGAGACACCTTTGTAAAAGGGTCCTGCATGTTGCATACATTGAGCTCTGGGAGCTTTGGGGGGCTTGCAGTTCTATTGGAGACACATACGACCATAGGGTGACTCACCCTCCCCTGGTGGTACACACTGGAACAAGATGATTCGCTCTCTTGTGGGACAAGATGATTCGCTCTCTTCTGTAGCAGGATGATTAGTTCTCCTGTGAGGCCTAGATTGATGTGTTCTCCATGGCGATTGTAGCAGGATTGATGTGTTCTCCTGTGAGGCCTGGATTGATGTGTTCTCCATGGCGATTGTAGCAGGATTGATGTGTTCTCCTGTGAGGACAAGATTGATTAAGTTCTCCTGTCGAGGCATCCTACCCATGCAGTCTGGGACTCATGGGAAGTACCTCTCATCTGATCAATGAGCAGGGAAATAATGTTAGGGACCATAGTAGTACCGATGGACGCGTCGTTGTATCTACAGTACTCCCTACGCTAGGATGTCCTCCATTGATCTGGGATCAATGATATTGGTCTAGGACCAGTGGTAAGAGTTGTACATACTATGACGCTGACTTCGGGTTGGCTGAGACTGGTCTAGGACTAGTGGTACATACTCCGAGACTGACTTCGTGTCAGTGCAGGACTGGTCTGGGACCAGTGAGAGTCGTACATACTATGACACTGACTTCGGGTCGGTTGAGACTGGTCTGGGACCAGTAGTACACTCTCTGAGCGTGCGATACTGGTCTAGGACCAGTGGTAGGAGTTGTACATACTATGATACTGACTTCGGGTCGGCTGAGACTGGTCTGGGACTAGTGGTACATACTCCGAGACTAACTTTGTGTCAGTGCAAGACTGGTCTGGGACTACTGAGAGTTGTACATACTATGATGCTGACTTCAGGTCGGTTGAGACTGGTCTGGGACTAGTAGTACACTCTCTGAGCCTGCGATACTGGTTTGGGACTAGTGGTAGGAGTTGTACATACTATGACGCTGAATTCGGGTCGGCTGAGACTGGTCTGGGACCAGTGGTACATACTCCGAGATTGACTTCGTGTCAGTGCAGTACTGGTCTAGGACCAGTGAGAGTGATAGATTCTATGATGCTGACTTCGAGTCCGCTGAGACTGGTCTGGGACCAGTGGTATGCTCTCTGAGATTGTGATACTGGTCTGGGACCAGTAGTAGGAGTGGTACCTACTATGACGCTAACTTTGGGTTGGTTGAGACTGGTCTGGGACGAGTGGTACGCACTCTGAGTCTGACTTCTGGTCAGTGGAGAATGGTATGAGACATTCTCGATCAATTCTTCTTCTTCATAGTTTAGCAGAGCTGAGCAGAGCAGAGCTAGCAAAGCCAGCAGCACTGAGCAGAGCGGAGCAGAGCAAAGCTAGCAGAGCTGAGCAGAGCTAGCAGAGCTAGCAGCGCCAAGCAGAGCTAAGTAGAGCAGAGCTAGCAGAGCCAGTAGAGCTGAGCAGAGTAGAGCTAGCAGAGCCAATAGAGCTGAGCAGAGTAGAGCTAGCAGAGCCAGCAGAGCTGAGTAGAGCAAAGTAGAGCAGAGCCAACAGAGTTGAGCAGAGTTGGGTAGAATAGTGTAGGGCACTGATGGCAGAGATAGTACAGTCGGACTGATGGATCAATGGATGGATTTCTCCCTAGTTGAGAGGGAGTGTTAAATTGGAAACTAGGGCCAAATTCCATGTGGGTCAGCTTATTTACAGCAGCTGATACTTTTATTGGATCCCTCTTGTCGAGAGGTGTAGGGTTGATCCAAAGATCATGCGATTCCGATAAGTATTTATGGAGATATGAATTTATTTTGTTTATGAAATTATTATCAAGCCGACCAACTATTATGTAGGCTCTAGAAGCCCAACCAACGTGTCTATTCATCATCCTCGCTTTAGTATAAATAGAAGAGTTTTGATGTCAATTGGCTCACTCATTCTTCATGTGATCTCCTCTACACGTCTTGGGTTTTTGGAAGGATAGTCACAAAAAGAGTACACTAGTCTAGATTAATTCAGCGCAGTCTTATAAGATATAAGCTGCTCATAATACACGTTGTTCATGGTGGATATGTTGTACGCTGGTTTCATGGAGTCATGGGAAAAATTCACACAATCAATACATGTGCTAGATTATACGTTGTAGTGGAGCCTAGTTGCAGTAAGGGAAGGAAACACATCAAACTGCAGTAAGGGCAGGACTGCAGTAAAGGAAGGAATAAGACTGATATTCACGGGTCATGGACAGCAATATCTTCACACAGCATTTCATACGCTGTAATGACAGCAATATATATATATGCGTAAAGACTACGCTCACACTTTCGATGTAGTCATCAAGACACCTAAACGCTGAGACCTGTGGACAAGTTAATGCCCTAAACGCAGAGATCTGTTCACTGCCATAGAAGCACAAAACTTATGCATATTCAAATGGCTCTAGAGTCGTTGTCATGAGGCCACATGTTCCCCACAGTTGGGAATGCAACTATATAACGCACTCATGTATGACCCCCGCTATTTGGAATGCAATCATAGGACCTGCAACGCAATCATGATATATATATCCCGCACAGTCATACGCAGTCCATTCTAGGTACGCACAGGTCCATACAAAGAACGACAATCATACATTGCGGTTATGGTTATATACATTCACTGGACAATCCTGTATATACGCTAGGCAGTATACGTTGTGAACATAGTCATATTTATGATGAATGTAAGTGCTGGCCATTGGACTGTAACATAAACGCTGGATGTTGGGCAGTAATATATACGTTGGTCCAGAATGAATATAAAGTGTCATACGCAGCAAATGTATATGGTTGACAAAATGGACATATATACTCGCAGGTGAAAACATATATATTGTTATATGGGCAGCATCTGGGCAACATGATATATAAGCAGCATAATGCTTGATGTATATAGGCAGTATTTGGGCAACATGATATATAAAGCAGCATATGGATGCATGATGTATATGGGCAGCATCTGGGCAGCATGATATGTAAGCAGCATAATGATGATGATGCACATTAGCAAGGAGCTACATGTTGAATGGGCAGCATGATAGATCAGATCATGGGCAGCATGATAGATAGGATGCATGGGCAGCATAGTGATCATGAGCTGCATGATGATGCATGATGCAGCATGATGGTGCTACATGGTAAGGTGCAGCAAATGGACGAAAGGCAACACTACAATAGGTGAAGTCGTCACCTTGGAGAATCAGTTGAAGCAGAATGTCTTCAACTGATTTCATCGTTATACGAAATGATCTATGCTAGATCTAGATAAGTCAAAGTGTTGACTTCTATTGTAAATGTACTCTCTCTCTCTGCTGAACTTTGAAGATAAAAGAAGATTTGATCAAAGGGTTTCCCCACACATAGTGGGGTTTGTCCCTGGCTCGCGCCATATCTTGTGTCCTCTTGTCTTGGCTTGTCTTCTGCGATTTATTTTTGTGTTCTATCTGCAGTTTATCTTAATGCTGGTGTGATTGCTAACTGTGAAAATTTAAATAAATTGCTCTAGCATAGAACATACCCAAAACTTAACACACTTTGTCAACTAATCAGTCAACACAATGATGTACTTTTTCTTCCCTGATGGTGGATCAATTGGCCCAATGAAATCCATTCCCCACTTGTCGAATGGCTCTAAGGCCACTTGAGGTTGTAGGGGAATTTCATCCCTGGGTGTCTGTTTGCCCATTATTTGGCACTAATCACATATAGTGGTGTATCTCCTTGCATCTTGATATAAGGTGGGCCAATAGTAACGACCCTGTATAATTTTAAAGGTTGTCCTTTTTGGGTCCACTTGTATCCCTTCCTTTGAGGTGGAATGGCCAAGGACAGTCTCCTCATTCATCAACAATTCGCATTTCTTAGGGCTTAGAGAGAGATTCATTTTAATGCATTTTCTCAAAACCTTACATAGATTGGAGAGAGCTTCATGGAAGTCACATCCATAAGGAGTCAAATCATCTATGTAGATTTACATAGATTCATGAACTAATTCAACAAAAATACTCAAAACTACCCTTTGAAAAGTAATAGGGGCATTGCATAAAACAAATGGAAGTACTCTATAAGAAAAGTTACACCAAGGACATGTGAATATGGTCTTGTCTTGGTCTTCAGGGCTAATCTAGATTTGATTATATCCACTAAATCCATCCAAGAAGGAGAATAATTTCTTCCCTGCAAGGCCATCTAGGACATGGTCAATGAAGGGCAAGGGAAAATGGTCCTTCTTTGTGGCTTTGTTGAGCTCCCTATAATCCACATAGATCCTCCACTTCCCATTCTTCTTGGGAAGTAACACAAGAGGTGATACCCACTCCCTAACTGAGATAGGGTATATGAACCTTGCATCAAATAGCTTTTGCAATTCATCCTTCACAATATCCTTAAGAGCTTGGTTCATACTCCTGTGGGGTTGATTCATAGGCTTGCATCCCTACTTGATGTAAATATGGTCGATATAGACTGAGGGATCCACACATGTCATTTCCTTATAGTCAAAACCAAAAGAATCCAGGTGCTTCCCGAACACTTTGAACAATTTCTATTCCTATTTGGCCAAGAGAGATGTTACAGATCCATTTCGGCACATCACTCCCATCATCCAGATCATTGTTTTAGGGCTCATCAAACCCTAATTTCAATTGCTACATGCCCTAAGCAAGTCACCCTTTTGAATTCCTCCTTCCCAGCCAGTTTCATGACATGAAGACATCCTGAAATGATCTCTAGAGGGACTAGCATAGGTAGGCCCATGTAAGCATGCGCTTGAGAGTAGTTGAGTCCATGCCAGGATGCTCTGCATAGCACTTAGGCCTCCTTTCACCTGTGCTGGGTGAGTTTGAGCGAAATTCGTGTAGGGTTTTGGGAATATTCTTATCTTTTGGAGTCATCTTGAAGGTTCCCTCACTTATAAACTCCTATGAGCTCGAAAATGGATGAGGAATGAGTTAAGATGCATCCTATCCTCTAACCCCTTCCTCCATGGAACTAATTCTAAGTCTGGAAGGCCATTCAATACCACCATTTATGGCAAAACCTCCTTCATCTCCCTATAAATTGACCACTCACCTAAGTGATCAGGGGCTGGACTATGTTGAATTGTAAGGAGATAATGTTGCTATGAGAATTGACTTTGAAGGAAGTATTGTAATGCTCCAAGTTTTTCATGCTTTTGATGTGATGTGGACGAGATCGAAGTTGGAGGAATGAATTTGAATTGAACACAATGGTTGTAATTCCTTCCTCTATTCAATAAAGCATTTGAACCTTTCTCCCACATGTTTGTATTGTCATATTATGCTTATATGTGTGAAATGTATCTTATTTCATTCACTTGTATTCAATAGATCTTTTTCTTTGATCGGTTCTTTGTCGTTTGTTGGTGTTTACAGGTACTTCTCAAACATGTTAAGTATGGGAAGGAGTGATAGGATCGATACAAATGAGACAAGAGGACAGAAGAACAATAAGTAGGTCTTCTCATCTTCATTGTCTTATCTATTTCTTACAGGAAAAGGCTAAAGTGATTTAAACTGTTGTTCTAGATATGGCTACTTATCTACAGAATTAATATTTATCCGTAGATACCAAATTCTCGAAAACAAATTTCCGACTCCACTAGGGAACAATTATTCTTCCGAGAAACTTATCCACATCCTATGACACTCTAGGAGACCTTACTTCTTTCATTGATTCTATTTCAGCCTTCTTGAAGTGTTATTTGGTCAAAAAATTGATGTTAGATGAATCTTGAGTGGCCTCTCAAGAATTAGCGCAAGCTTGGTCAGGGGACAGTTCTCTACAGAGCACCCTTGAGTGAGAGACAGTGCTTTGTAGTGCAGTTAGGCCCTCTTTGACCTACGATGATCCACCTTAGGGAAAATTTTTACTTTTGGATTGGGGTTTTTCTCCAAATTTCCTTCTATTTATGCTTGCTGAAAGATCAATGATTGTAGTATTTTTCTGAAATCAACTTGGAATTTATCTTTCCAACCCTACTTTGACTTGATTTATTAATGTTTCTTAAATGATTTCTTTGTCATTATCGATTCATCGTCAAAGTTATATTATAGTTGATTAATGTTTGTTCGAAATAAAGTGTCGTAAAAGTCTTCTTTTCCTTCGAAACTGAACTGTCGTAAAGTCTTCATTCTTATAAAAAGATTGATTGATTGTATGTGCATTGGTTTCCTTTTTGTTCATCATAACATTAAGGGATTCGAAAAGAAAAACTCGCATCGTTCATATTTTAGTTTGTGAATGCTTGAAAGGAATAGCTAGGGAAATTGCATTCGATGTGCTCGTTGCTCTTTGTCAAAGATTTGATTGCTCTGTCCCTACTAGCTAAGGTTTTCATTATTCAATTGAATGAAAATAATGCTTATCATATTAGTTTCATTTTAGGAATTTCAAAAATACATCATGTGGTGAACCTTGAAAGGAAAATTCTAAAGAAGATCAACTTAATATTTATCTGAATTTATCTAATGGAGCATTGTCACCTAATGAAAAACATTTAGATGTCTGGGCTAGAGATGTGTTCCGACGTCGTAAAACATAGTAGTTGTCACTAACGTTTCTGAAATACATCCCAAGTATGATACCTCATTCCACGTACATGATTATATCATAGCTCATTCACATACCTTCGGGTATATAGGGCAGTGTTACAGTACGTAAAGTATATGGGAATGATCTCATTGCACGGTTTTGTATTAGACAATGCTAATACGGATTGGGCCTCCACGTACTTTTAGGTATATATGGTAGGACAAAACTAGGATGCTATCCATCCTTAGGTAACAATGTCAGCCACCTTGTACACTATGATACACCGAACAAAACGTTCGGGGAGATTTCCTGCCCATACTTCTTGGTTCACCAGGAGGTATTATGCAGTTCATAGTTGCTTGGTAAACCTTTGCCTAGATTATCCCTTTTTTGTTTTTTATGTTACTTTGATTAAAATAAAATTAATTGAATGTGGATAAAATCCTCCATGCTCACTCCGTAGTTAAGCTCAGGTTGAAACACATGGCGACAAATCTGGAGTTCACCGATCAAGGAATTCCTTTTGATTGGAATCATAGTCCTTTTACTCCTTTTGTAAATATTGGTGCTCCTTATATGTCTACAATATCCCTATTGGGATTTACCATTGGCTTGCTAGTATGGTTTTTTTCAACCTCTTTGGTTCAAAATGTTGTGATTTCTTCACAATTGAGTACTCCTCCAATTGGACAAAATCAACCTCTAGTTGATCCTAAAGTTGACCCTTTTCCTTCTTCCTTAGCTATTTCTTCCTCCCCTTATTCCTCTTCGCCTAGTGAAAGTATTGGTACTAGTAACCTGGTGGCTAAGAAGAAGAATAAAGGAAGGAACAAGAAGAAGAAGCAAATTTAGCAGAGCGGAAACCAAGAAACCATTGCTTTGAATGAAATATCTGATGAGAAACCATCTGTCAAGCCTCACAAAGTTTGATATCCATGAAAACTTTGTGCGGGAGACCATCTTATTCAAAATTGTCCTAATATTCCTTAGATGTTAGAAGAATGGTCTTCGCATTCACATCATCTTGTGTCATCAAATTCTTGAGATCATGCTGGTGACACACCATCAACTAGTGGTAGTAAAGTTCATGGAAAGAAGGGTAAAGTTAAGTTTCCCTATAGGTTATGTGAAGGGAATCACCCCATTCACCTTTGGTCCTATCTAGATGAAGCCAAAAAAGTGTTGGATAACTGTCTTGCTTCACTATAGCAACTTCCATCTGGTTACAGGAGACCCTGCCTTAATCCTTCACTAGTTGATGAATTGACTGACTCAAATGAACCATCGGTCAAACCTACTATCTCTAAAAGTGAATCCTATGAGTCTATACCTGACCCAAATCAACAGGTCAAGGAAACAGTTGACCCAATTTCACCTTGAGTTAATCGTACCTTTCCTGAAGAGAGTGAATATGATACCACTCAAGTTCTTTTTGTTTCTTCAGATTCCAATGAACTTGGGGGAAATCCTCCTATTCCATCAAGACAGGAAGAAAATCCTCTCATTCTCATAACTCAAGGGGTTAATTCTCCCATTCTTACAGTATCCCCTCGATGTAGTCTAGTCACTTCCTTTGATTGGAATTGACTGAGAGGATTCTGTCTTCCTTCTTGTGTGCCTTTCCAGATCATAGTACAGGTTTGTAATATGATTGTATCTGACACTATTATAGATGAATGTGTGTCTATGAGTATCCTTTCCTCCACTGCTTGGCAAGCACTCGGTTCACCACCACTTGTGCCAGTTACCTAGAATCTGTTGGCTTTTAACAGAGGAGCCAGTTAACCATTAGGGATCCTTCCTCAGTTTCCTTTTACTTTGGGAGGAATATTTTTTTATCTCAATGTGATGGTAGTCTCGGGTCATTTAGATCACAATTTACTTCTTGGGTGCGACTATGTTTAGACATGGGAGCTATTGTTTGAAGACTCTTTAGAGTGATTTGTTTCTCGCATGAAGGCAAAATTGTCACCGTTGACCAGCTTTCATTTCCAAGTCCAAATATGGCTTCTAGTCAACCATCTTCCCTAAATCGTCCTTTTGTCCCAATCGTATCTTCCCCGCCATGGGTTAATTATGTGGCAACCTGTTCCATGCCTACATCAACTGACGATCAATTCAGTGATGTTGTACATTATGTATTGGGGGCATTGGAAACAAATCTCAGTTTCCTTGATAGAGATCCTTTCCAGAACATTTTTATCCCATCTGATGAGAACCTCTTGGAAGTCATGACCTCTTAAAGGTCATGATCAAGGAATCATGAGGATAGTTCCTTGTCTTGTGTCAACCTCATTAAAAAATGAAACCAAGTATATGAGGATAGTTCCTTGTCTTGTGTCAACCTCATTAAAAAATGAAACCAAGGATATGAGGATAGTTCCTTGTCTTGTGTCAACCTTGTTAAAAAATGAAACCAAGTATATGAGGATAGTTCCTGGTCTTGTGTCAACCTTGTTAAAAAATGAAACAAGGAGTATAAGGATAGTTCCTTGTCTTGTGTCAACCTCGTTAAAAAATGAAACCAAGGATATGCAGATAGTTACTTGTCTTGTGTCAACGTCATTAAAAAATGAAACCAAGTATATGAGGATAGTTCCTGGTCTTGTGTCAACCTCGTTAAAAAATGAAACAAGGAGTATGAGCATAGTTCCTTGTCTTGTGTCAAGCTCATTAAAAAATGAAACAAGGAATTTGAGTAGAGTTCCCTTTCTTATGTCAAGCTCATTAAAAAATGAAACAAGTTCCCCTTGAGCAAAGTTCCAAGTTGATTCTTTGATTAGATCTTGTAAAATCACAGTCGAGTCTCTCACTTGATCTCGTAAATGAACCTTCATTCCATCCACCTCATAGCCACGAGTAGTCTACTTAGGTAGATGAAATGAAGCTTGGGGGGCATGCACCTGGTGATAAAGTTAAGTTTCCCTATAGGTTATGTGAAGAGAATCATCCCATTCACCTTTGTCCTTATCTGAACGAAGCCAAAAGCATGTTGGATAACCATCCTGCTTCACTGCAACGACTTCCATCTGGTTATAGGAGACTCTCCCTTTCATCATGTTGGGGAATTTAAACCAATTTCAAGCATAGTTTTTCCTCATTTCAAGCTTGTGTAAAAATGAAACTAGTTTGAAGCAAATATTTTCCTCATTTCAAGCTTATGTAAAAATGAAACTAGTTCCAAGCATAGTTTTTTGTTTCAAGCTTGTGTAAAAATGAAACTAGTTCGAAGCATATTTTTTCGTTTCAAGCTTGTGTGAACATGAAACTAAATCCAAACATAGTTCCCTATGGTTCAATCTTGTCTAAAAATGAACCCATTTACATTTTAACACTTGTGATTGCCATTCTATCACCCTATTCTTCCAGATGAGCCTTGGTTTTCCTCCTTCCAACGTCACTATCTGCTTGGTCGATCATACGCTTTCACTTGGTTGGTTTACCCTTTTTGAGGAACAGTTTCAATGAGTGGTCTTATTAGCTAGCCTCTTCACATAAATAAACATGTTTTGAGAAGTTCCAACATCACTAGAACCAGTTTCTATCCTAGACACCACTCGTTCCTCAAAGTGGAGTCTTCTTTAAGCTCTTTTCAGAATCTCAAAATATGAATTCCGAGTGCTTGCCCGTTTCAGCTTGTTAACAGATTGGAAACGACATCTACTTAGTATAATTTTAGCCCTTTTTCAGACTGAGATAGATTATTTACAAGAAATGAATACATTGGTCGAACATGGTCAATAGGTTCTCTCTTGTATTGTTTTATGCGCTTTTGGGCTTGAGAGACAAATCTACGAAAAAGAACTTGTGGATTTTTCTTTTTGTCCCTTTTCAAACTCTCTAAGCATGAAAAGGACTGAGTTATCTTCGTTGTTAAACTCATTAAAATTTCACATAGCAATGGATTCACCCGAAGGGTGGAATTATACAAAAAGCATATGTTATCCTCTTAAAGCTTGATAAAAATAAAGAGGTACTAGTCAGCAATTACTGGGGAAAATGGGACAAAGGGGAAAACCAATTTATGGTAGCGGGTCGCTCTTGAGCATGACACTTTCACTCCATCACCGTGACTATTTGGGTTGGGTTATCAGCTTTATGGTTATCATATCATTGGTCTATCATACCATCCATCACTTTGTTTTGGGTCAATGCTACCAATTCATTTTAGTGTCACCAACATGTTCAAGAGAAGTCATTCTATCAAAATTCATCCTTTGCAATACCATAAACCTTCATTTTCATGACCGTCATTCCTGAACCTTGTGTCATCAGTAAAATTCCATCTCCAAAATAACTACACTCGTTTCGTGCCATTGATGTGGGATACATCAAGGCCCTCTTATGATGAGTCGCTTCTTTTCGACATCAACACATTATCCAAGAGGTTGACTTAGAAACACCCTTCTAGTACCTTGAGGCTTGCATACATCAATGGTAGGTTTCTTGCTTCTAGCCATAGGATAACATAAATGGCCTTCGACCGAAAGACTTTGTATGGTGTTCGACATCAAATCATCCATTCACACCATGCAGAATGTACTGCAGTACCTTGAGGATCATTATCATTATCAATGATTTCTCTCGCGTTTGTTAACAACTTACATAATTGGCTGGTAATCAGATAGTGCCTTCCCATGTTTGACTTCAGATCACGTATTCACATGGTTAGACTCATACTTGAGCATACAATTGAATGATATAGAAGACCCCGGATGTAGTTTCATCCATCCGAGCTGTGATTTTAGGAGTACTAAATCATATGTACTATGGCTTTACATTGATGCTCATTCTGATCATGGCTCTGTATCTGTAGATGACTATCTATGTACATGTAATGAATCTTTATAAGTTGAGCATGGGTATGCCTTCCCTTAGCAATTCATGTAAAAATCAAAATATCATGATATATGTATTGTAATTGATGTAGGTCATCTTCCACTTCGAAACCTCCTCATCACATCTTGAAGCATTTCATTCAACAATTACATTTTTCAATTTCATGCTTTAGGGGGCAACTATTACAGATTCATTTGGGCACATCACTCCCATCATCCAGATTAGTGTTTTAAGGCTCATCAAACCCTAATTTCAGTTGCTACATGCCCTAAGAAAGTCACCCTTTTGAATGCCTTATTCCCAGATAGTTTCATGACATGAAGAGATCCTCGAATGATCTCTAGAGGGACCAGCGTAGGTAGGCCCATGTAAGGGTGCACTGCAGAGTACTTGAGTCCATGCTAGGGTGCTCTGTAGAGCACTTAGGCCTCCTTTCACCTATGTTGGGCAAGTTTGAACGAAATTCACATAGGGGTTGGGGAATATTGTTATCTTTTGGAGTCATCTAGAAGGTTCCCTCACTTATCAACTCCCATGAGCTCAAAAAATGGATGAGGAATGAGTTAAGATGCATCCTATACTCTCATCCCTTCCTCCATGGAACTAATTCTAAGTATGGAAGGCCATTCAATACCATAATTGATGACAAAACCTCCATCATCTCCCTATAAATTGACCACTCATCTAAGTGATCAGGGGCTGGACTATGTTGAATTGTAAGGAGATAATGTTGCTATGAGAATTGACTTTGAACCAAGTATTGTAATGCTACAAGTTTGTCATGCTTTTGATATGATGTCGATGGGATCCAAGCTAGAGGAATGAGTTTGAATTGGACACAATGGTTGTAATTCTTTCTTCTATTCAATAAAGTATTTGAACCTTTCTCCCATATGCTTGTATTGTCATATGATGCTTATATGTGTGAAATGTATCTTATTTCATTCACTTGTATTCAATAGATCTTTTTCTTTGATCAGTTCTTTGTCTTTTGTTTGTGTTTACAGGTACTTCTCAAGTGTGTTAAGTATGGGAAGGAGTGACAGGATCCATACAAAGGAGAAAAGAGGAAATGAGAACTACAATTAGGTCTTCTCATCTTCTTTGTCTTATCTATTGCCTATACGTAAAGGCCAAAGTTCTTTAAAATGTTGTTCTAGATATGGCTACTTATCTAGGGAATTAGTATTTATCCATAGATACCAAATTCTCCAAAACAAGAGAAGGTTTGATCTTTAAGGTTTTTGGATGGTCCAAACTCTATAGTCTTGACGTGGTCTTAACTTGAGTCAATAGGGCATAAGGCAACCCAACAATTATTCTCAAATCATTTTATCAAATCTTCAATGGGTATGGTAGCGGGAGGCTGATTCTAAAGTATGTGGTCAATGAGATCATCTTTGTTATGTTCCCCCCCTCCTATAATGATGTCTAAACTACATATTGGGTGAGGGGTGGTGTGATATAGTTCATCTTCTTCCACCTCTTCTAGACATAAGGGTAAGTCATGCTCAATGGAAGGCTGAGTAGGAGGATACAATACCAATTGTTTAAACAAATGTCCATTCTTAATAGTCAAGTTCCCATTCCTACAGCTAATGGAAGCATCAGTGCTGGCTAACCATGGCCTTCCCAAGATCACAGGATAGCCATTGAACTTGGTTTTGGGTTATAGTACCAGGAAATCAATAGGATACTCCCAAGAGTCAATGGAGATCATAATAACTTAAACAACTCCCTCAGGAGCTGCTATGGATCTGTTTGCAAGCTCCAGCACTATGGTATTATTTCTCAAACCTCCTTGGAGTTTTATCTTTAGCATAGTTTCCTTATTCATCACATTGATGGCAACCCCAAGATCAATCAAGGTGTTAGGGGCTATAAGGCCATCAATGTGCACATATACTATGAGAAAATTTATATATTACAGAGCAATGGAACACATAACATATATTACAGAAATATAAACACAGAAAACACATAAAACAAGAGAGACACAGATATACGTGGTTCAGCCAATTTGGGCTATATCCATAGAGAAAAAGCTAGTCCTTCCTTTTATATTATCCAGCAAACTGAAGAGATGCAACCTACAGCAGATCCGTTGTCATTCCCTCTTCGCTCTCACCTAATCTCCTCTCTCTTTCTCACTCAAAATACACATCTAAATATACGTAATAAAATTCCCCCATATACAGCAACGGGTTTCCTTCTAGGGAAAAAACCTTAAATTAAACATAACTTCTACCGTTAGATCTCCACCTAATGAATGACCCAGATTGACTACGAAATTATAACATTTTAAAAGGCAATTTTACAACTATTTTTATCATCGAGGGCACTACCCTTGATCCCCCACAAGGGCAGGGCTCCTAAAGATCACCTTCATCCCCCCATGACCCCCCTTGCAGTGCAAATATTACGGACGACATTGTCACCACATTAAGAACAGGCGTCCAATGTCATGATGCCTTTGAATAAAGAAGATAATCAGGCTCCACAGCTAACAATCTCCCACTTGGAGACTGATTATACCACTACTTCATTGGCTGGATAATGACTCCACTTTGGACCTGGTTGTTTCTCATCTTCTTTATCATAGTTGAAGACCAATTGAAACTGAGAAGAATATGAGTTTCTCCCTGGTTACAACTTTTGTTAACATATCTACACCATTTTGGCTAGTGTGTATCTTTTCCAGCTTCAACTGTCCATCTTCCAACACTGACTATATGAAATGGTACTTGAGCTATATATGTTTAGTATTGGAATGAAATGTAAAGTTCTTTGCAAGATTTATGGCACTCTAGCTATCACTGTATAACCTGCCCAACTTTGGATTCTTACCGAATTCATCCAGAAACATTTGTAACCAAATCATTTCTTTACTAGCCTTTGTAGCAGCAACATACTCTCCTTCTATTGTTGAGAGTGCAACACCAGTTTGCAGTTTTGAAAATCAACTGATATCTATTCCACCTATAGTAAACACAAACCCTGATGTGCTCCCCCTGTTATCTCTATCACCTGCCATGTCTGCATCAACATATCCCTGTAAAGCAATGTTTGAACCACCAAGGCATAATGCTTGATTTGTGGAAGCTCTCAAATACCTGAGAATCCACTTCACCGCCATCCAATGTTATTTTATTCGATTGTTCATGTACCTTCTTACAACTACCACTGCATGTGCAATGTCAGGCCTTGTGTAGACCATTTAATACATTAAGCTTCCAATTGCTGACGCATATGGAACTTTAGACATATAAGTCATTTCTTCCTGAGTCTTGGGACACACCTCATTACTTAATTTGAAATGGCTAGCCAAAGGTATACTAACTGATTTGTCATTCTGCATATTAAATTTTTTCAACACCTTTTTTATGTACTCACTTTGAGACAATGTTAATTTGCAATTCTTCCTATCTCTAGTTATTCTCCTACCAAGGATTTGTTTTGCAGCACCCAAATCCTTCATTGCAAATGAGTTCACCAATTTTCTTTTGAGTACATTTATTTCTCGCATGTTAGAACCTGCAACAAACATGTCATCTACATACAATAACAATATAATATAGTTGCCCCCATTTTTCCTTTTGAGATAAACACAATGATGAGAGCGACATCTAGTATAACCTTGTTCGGACATAAACCTGTCAAATTTTAGATACCACTACCTTGGAGACTTTTTTAAGACATACAAGCTCTTCTTCAACCTGCACACTAGTTTCTCCTTCCCTTTGACCTCATATCCTTGTGGTTGTTGCATATACATCTTTTCCTCCAAATCCCCATGGAGAAAAGTTGTCTTTACATCTAGCTACTCAAGATGCAAATCTTCAGCTGCTACTAGACTTAAAATAGTTCTAATTGAAGTCATTTTAACAATAGGAGAAAATATCTCATCAAAGCATATACCCTTTTTTTGTGTAAACCCCTTCACCACAAGTCTAGCTTTATACCTTTTTCTCCCTCCATCTTCTTCCTTCAACCTGTAGACCATTTTATTCTACAACATTGTTTTATCTGCAGGCAACCTGACTAAGTCTCAAGTCTAGTTATGTGCTAAGGAGTCCATCTCTTCTTTCATGGCTTGCTCCCACTTCTTCCTAGTGTCTACCTGCATTGCTTCTTCATAAAATTTTGGTTCACCATAATCAATCAATAATACATAATATAATGAAGGAGAGTATCATTTAGGGGGTCTACCTATCTTGGTAGATCTTCTAACACCACTTTTAGGTGTTTTAGGTGCTTGTTGTTGTTATGGTTGTTGTTGATGTTTCGGCTCTTGATCATTATGATTTTCAGGCACCTTCACTTTTTTTGTGATGTCATCAAGGACTGTGTATTTTCTGTTTTATTTTTCTTGTTTATTTTCCTTCATCTGATCCTTATATAAAACACTTTCATTGAATATGACATCTCTGCTCCTAATGATTTCGTGTTTTTCATAATCATAAAAGCGATAACCAAAATCATTAACACCATATCCAATAAAGGTACATTTCTTTGATTTTTTCTCAAGATTTGTTCTATTTTCTTTATTAATGTGGACAAAGGCTTCACAACCAAATGTCTTTAAAAATGAGTAGTTTAACTTTTTACATATCCATGCCTCCTCTGGAATACCACCATCCAAGGAACTTGAAGGCCTTCTGTTTATTAGATAAACAAAAGTGTCTACAACATCTGCCCCAAATTGTAAAGGCAATCTTGCATGCAATCTCATGCACCTTACAAGCTCCATGATTGTCCTATTCATCCTTTCTGACACACCATTTTCTTGTGGTGTTCCTGGAACCGTATTCTCTCTGCAAATTGCATTCTATAAAAATACCTATCAAACTCTTTGTTGTAATATTCATATCCATTGTCTAATCTGAGACACTTCAACCTTCTTCCTATCTCATTTTCAAGCAAATCTTTCCATTTCTTGAAAGTATCAAATACATCATATTTATTTCAAATACAATAAATCCAGGTTTTTCTAGTTGCATCAATAGTAAAAGTAACATAATAACAAGAGCCATCGGGAGATGATACCTGAGTAGGTCCCCATAAATTTGTATGCACAAGCTCTAACTTTTCACTCTTGTTTTCTTTCCCATCTCTGAGGAAGCTGACTCTCTTTTGTTCTCCATAAACACAATTCTCAGAATTTTAAATCAACATGCTTCAAACCACGCAACAAATTTGTTGAGTGAAGAATCTACATACCCTTCTCACTCATGTTCCCGAGCCTATGATTCCACAATGCAGTATCTTCTCCTATAGAGTTTAAAGTATTAAAAAAATTAGAAATACCATTGCATAAATACAATGTACCAACCTTTTCTCCTTTTGCTATTACCAGGGATCCTCTAGTGACCTTCCAGGTTTTATCTGTAACTGCCCTGTTGAAATCCAATTTTTCTTCAGATCTAGAACATGCTTTACCTCTTTCAATAGCCATTGATTTCCATTTTGCTATTTTATGAAAACTATACCAATTCCAATGATTTTATAAGGTTTATCATCACCCAATCGAACCTGTCCAAAATATCCTTGAACATAATCATGAAAATGTTTCCTATCAGGTGTGGCATGGAATGAGACCCCTGAATCTACCACCCAGGAATCAATAATATTCTCTAATGAAAGAATCAAATCATCTTGCAACACATCACCTATCACATTTTCTTCATGATTCTATTCTTATTTCGTGTCTCCTTCTTTTCCCTTCCGAAACTTACATTGTTTCTTCAGGTGTCCTTTCTTCCCGCATTTACAACACACTATCCCTGATATGGACTTGGATATGCCTTTCCTTTAGTTACTGCGATATACTGGGCTCTTTCCTCTTTCCATTTTTCTTCCCCTAGTCTCTACAGTCAAAGAATTACCTAATGTCTCACCGGAGATTTTTTGTCACATTTCATTGCTAAGGATTGCACTGATAACATCATCAAACTTTAAAGTACTATATTGAGAGACATAGTTACTAATGGCCATAACTAAACCATTCCAACTTTTTGGCAATGATCATAGAAATAACAAATCCCTAACTTCCTCATCAAAAGTTACCCGTGCAGAACTTAATTGACTGGTAACTATATTAAATTCATTTAAATGATCAGCAATAAATACACCTTCTGACATTTTCATATTAAATAAACGCTTCATAAGAAATAGCTTATTTGAGGCCGATGGTTTTTCATATAGTTTGGCCAATGCTGACATTAAAGCCTCTATATTCGTTTCCTATGAAATATTAAATGCTACTAACCCCTCTAGGCATAGCCATATTGTTCCAAGTGCCTTTCTGTCGAGAATATCCCTTTCTGTGTCTGTCATACTCATCGGATTCTTTACCTTTCCACTCAATGTTTGGTACAGATATTTCTAGTACAAATAATCTTCCATCTGCATCTTCCACGGCTGGTAGTTTTGGACGTTAAATTTTTCGAGCCTAAACCTACCATCTTCCACCATTACTACCACTCAAGCTAGGAACCCTTCTCTCCTGTGAATTTATCATCCAAATAGACCTTCAGCTCTGATACCAGCTGTTAAAAAATTATATATTATAGAGCAATGGAACAAATAAATATATTGTAGATATATAAACACAGAAAACACATAAGACAAGAGAGACACAGATATACATGGTTCACCAAATTTAGGCTATGTCCACGGAGAAAAAGCCAGTCCTTCCTTTTATATTATCCAGTAAATTGAAGAGATACAACATACAACAAATCCATTGTAATTCCCTCTTCTCTCTCACACAATCACCTTTCTCTTTCTCACTCAGAATACAGATCTACATAGACGTAATATAATTCCCTCGTATATAGCGACGGGTTGCCTTCTAGGGAAGAAAACACTAAATTAAACATAATTTCTACCATCATATCTCTGCCTAATGAACAACCCAGATTGACTATGAAATTACAACATTTTACAAGCCAATTTTACAACTATTTTTAGCTTCGAGGGCGCTTCCCCTGATCCCCCGCCAGGGAGGGGCTCCTAAAGATTGTTTCCACCCCCTGTGGACCCCCCTTGCAATGCAAATATTATGACCAACGTTGCCACAACATTACAAACCGGGGTCCAATGCAGTGATACCCCTGAATAAATAAGATAATCATGCTCGACACCCAACATCTACCATAACGCTTCTAGGGCCTAGATATTTTGGGAAGATCACCCTGCCAAGCATCAAATCAGACAATTTCCCAACAACATTTATGGAGGGGGTATCTCTTTTTATTCTCCCAGTTTGTTTGAAACATTTATCCTTGACAATCTTATTATAGATGGGAACATCTTTAATAAACTGGAGAAGTGGTATTTTAACACACAAATTCTTTAATTCTCCCAAAAGTTCAACCTCCTTTAGGGTGTGCTAGCTAGGGTGGATCAACATCTCGGAAAAAGGATGTGGATTGATTTGAGTAGTACTCTCTTCCTTATCTCTTTCAAGAACATCAGGTAGAGAATATGGGTGGTTATCTGGAAGCACTCTCCCAGGCTAAAGGTTGATCTCCTGGATTTCCACAACATAAGTAGGGTAACATGTCTCTCCACTATAGACCTGCTGGTCTTACTTGTTGTTCAATTTCATATTTGATTGAGTACGATTTAGTCCAATTAGTAGGAATAGGATGAGTTAGTTGTGGCTAATTTTGGGGTGGAGGTAGTAAAGTAGGAGTTTGGTTAACTTGACGCCTCCACCCTTGTGATGGGTTTCCCCATTGAGAAGATTTGGGTGCATATGGCCGAAAGGATGGTTGACAAGTTGAGGAGGATATGGAGGAGCATAAGGCCAAGAAGGGGGCATGGACCATGATGGGTTATTGGAAGAGTAGTAAGGTTCCAAGGGTGTATTCTGATTTGGATTATAATAAGAGTGGTGTGCACCTTGCATTCCTTGTTGATATGGCCTAGGTGGTTGATGTCTTCATTGATTGATGAAAATGCATTGCTTTGACCCCCTTTCTACTCCTTGATATATATATATTAGTCCTAGAAAAGAAGGGCACTTGTCTGTTGCATGATTTTTTTCACAGACTAGGCATACCTCTATGACATTTAAGGGGCACTCATTCCTAGGATGTCTTTTAGTTCATCATGGGCAGAAAATAGCTAGTCCCCTTTCTGCTTCCTCTTGTTTTAGTTTTATTTCCATGGTATCCATTTACAGATAAAAGGTATGCAACATTTATGTCTTTAAATCCACCAACATGTTTCATATCTCATTCTTAATGGAGGTTGCAGAGGGAGAGGAACTAACCAAGCCTTGACTAGCCATACCTTTCTTTCTATTAGCCCTAGAGTGATTCTTGAACACAATTTTAATGTCATCGTATGATAAATGATAGATATATCCCAAAAACAACATATTGAGTGTCTCCAACATGTATTCCATGGTCCCTCAGAGAAGAACTAGTTTGCGTGATTCAAGATGAAGGGTGTAGTTAGCCCTCTTATAACTGAGTTGAAATCTCTCCTCATAGTATTCTAGGGATTCATGAAGTCCAAGAGTCAACCTAGATATTTCTTCCTTGGCTTATTTGGATCTATAGTAGTCCTTGCACTTGTTATTAAAGGCTTGTTGCATTTAGAGTGATGCTACCCACAGGCAGAGCCATATACCAGCGCAAGGCTGCATCCTTAAGGGTTGAGGGGAATAACTTTAGCTTCTATTCATTAGAGGAATAGCCATAGGTCCTACAGACAACAAAAAAATAAAACATGAAGGTATCTAGATCCTCAAATCTTAAGCCATGGAAGTGTGGAAGGGAAGTAGGGCTTATATTCTTCATTCTAGCCTCTCCACCAATCTCTCTGATAGGGAAAACCTTATTGTCTTTGTTTTCAACAGTAGTTTGGGTAAGTGAATTGGGTTCATCTTCTACCCTAATAGGTTCTTCAAAAATTTTAGGTTTCTCACCAAGAGGGTCTTCTAAATCCCTTGTAGTCAGAGAGGGAAGCTGATAGTCACTGAAGAAGAGTGACGGTTAACTACTTGAGGGTGTGGGGCTTTTTGGTAAGAATTTCCTTGAGTATCTCTACTCCTATGACACATGAAAGAATTTTTTTCTCTTTTTCTTTTATGTTTCTTTTTCAAAATTGTATGAAAAATAGAAAAATGTTAAGAAGAAACAAAATTTACCTAGACACCTCCACAACAATGGTGCCAAAAAGTGGTGAGCCCTGGTATTGCACCAAGAATTTTGCAACTCCCAAGGGCTTCTCAACCCAAATTATCAACTCGGGGTTCGTACAAAATTTGAGGAGACAATGCGATATGCACAACAGATAGGATTCAACTCATGCCACCCTCAATTATGACATTAGATCAAAAAGTAATCAAATAACTTTCCTTCTACTCAATTAGAATGAAAGCTTGATAAAATGACAAACTAGAAATTTCTTTTAAGTATGAAAATATAAATTCCATTGGCTCAACTTGTAAAACCCTAATTATTCAATTCATGGAAAGGTAAAGGCTAACCTACTTACATAAAAGAAGCTATGTTATCTTGTAGAATTCATCACACTTCCTCATCTACTTGAAGAAAAGAAACTAATATATCTTGCATAATTCATCAAACTACCAATTAGAATGACAGGTACCATCTACCTAGTTCATACTTGCTCATAAATAAATAACCTAATTGTATGACAAAGAAACTAACTCTACTTATTTTTTTCAGAGAAGACATGGAAGGTTTGGAGTGTCCTAGGATCTTTTCTTGATCATATTATCATAGATGGAGGTCATTATGCATCTATTCTAGGTCAAAGTTGCAATGTCGGTCAAAATTGATGAAAAAAAGTGTTGCTATAGGTTAGTTATAGGTGATTGCTATAGGAGGGGTGTAATGCTACAGGTAGGCCTTTAATGCTACAGGAGGGCATCCGAGTAGTTTTTAAAGGTGAAAGCATTGTCTTGAGGGTATGGAGAGGTGAATAGTAGTTGAAGAAAATGAAGGAAGGTTGTTTTGAGCCCCTAAGGAAGTTAGGACCTCTCGGAGGTCTATCTTGCACTAGGATTGGTTCTCTCGATGACCTAGACAAAATAAATTATAAAATAGGGTTTTTGGGATAGAGCTTGGAGGCGAAAGGAAAAGATGAAAGAGTTCATGATGGAACTGATGAAGGTGCCCTTCCCTGCATATAAATGAAGCCTACAATCAATCATATGCATGCATTCATTTATCATTTGAAAAATTAAATAACTTATGATGGAAAAGATCAGTCGAATTTAAATGACATCTAACTCATGCAAACCACTGATCTACTCACTGAACTAACTTCTAAAATATAGAAAGAAAATTTAAAACAGGACAATGAATACTAATCTATTTCCAAGAAATCATAAACACAATATTTTTTTGTTGTGGTTGTGAATCCTTTCACTCATTCTCCCAAAAGAGAGATGATGTACAAGTTACAACCAAATGATTTTATAGGTTGAATTCTACGGAAATGCAAGAAACTATGAACTTCTTCAAATCAAGAAGAAACATGAGTACAAGAAGAGGGAACAAAGCCTCTAGGTTGGGCCCAAACCCAAGGGTCTTAACCCTCTAAAACTAACTTATATAAAAATTAAAATCCAAATTCTCATTATCAAAAAGTGTAGGTCTAATACATCACATACAAGTTGAAAATAACAATGTCAATGCTTGTAGCTCAATAGCTACACCTAGCTGAACAAAAAATTTGAATCCTAATGAGCTATTCTTCTAGGTTATTTATACAAAAGGTTAGCTGAAGCAACTTTCTTGAAAATACGAATGGTTCCCTCCTTGATCTCGAAAATGGTGGATCTTGTCCCCCCTGATCTTCACTTGGTCTAGGAGTCACTCAGCTACCAATGAACTCAAATTGGTGAGAGAGGATATGATGATCCCAAGCCGAGTTTAGGGAGTTAAGAAGGTGGTAAAACCCCCTATATTCCCTCCTAGTTGTTTCCATTGAGCCCCTGCATAATAGTAACCTAAAAAATGTCTCATTTTCTTGCAATTAAACCACATTAGGCCACATATTGTGCCAAACACCTTCTACTCCCCATACTAACCATAATATAACAAAAAATGTGAATTAATGCAAGAGAAGGGTATTTTTAGGGCTAGAGGATGGCATATTAATCTTCAAAATGTACCTATTGATGGGACTCATCAGTAACTTTCAGTATTAAAGGAAAATAAAACATTTGTTAGGAATATGTGAAGAATGCTAGATGCATTAAGGAAGATCAGTTGACTGGGAGTGAGTTTGAGAAACATTTCAAGAAGAAGTATCTATCTGAGAGATACTTTGATGATAGGGAAAAATAACTCTATGAGTTGAATATGGTATCTATGACCAATGAGGATTGTACTAGGATATTTTTCGAGTTGTTGAGATATGTACGTTATCTTAAGGAGGAGAAAGAAAAAATTCAGAGATTCATCAATGG
This sequence comes from Pinus tabuliformis, assembly GCA_031772625.1. Classification (NCBI taxonomy): domain Eukaryota; kingdom Viridiplantae; phylum Streptophyta; class Pinopsida; order Pinales; family Pinaceae; genus Pinus; species Pinus tabuliformis. The sequence goes on from CM062820.1 coordinate 291,605,200, forward strand.
GTTGTCAGTATAATTCAAATACAGGATTGAGTTTTATGAGCCTATATCGCTCGAGGAATCCATCAGAAATTTGAAACACTATTATGAGCAATCAAAGCACAAGTCTAATACTAAGCACGATTAGAAAGGTAATGAGAATAATAAAGGAAAGTGGGTTAAGAAGAGAGGAAAACCATAGGATACAGATGACAAGGAGAATGTAGCACCACATAAGAAGTTCAATTCATCTAACAAAGGACATGGATTTCAGTCTAAGGAACATAATAAGGGTGGTGGAAGGAAACATTTATAGTGTTGGAATTATAGAAAATATCAATGCAGGAGACATTGTCCACAAGATCAGGGTGGAAGACCTCAGATTTATAGTGCCCATGAGGCATAGATAGTTGGGGATGTTGGACATAATATTCCTCAAATTTATCCAGCATTGGATAATAGGAAGGTTGATCATCAAGCATCTATTATTGATATGGAAGGCAATCTTTGTCATCAATGTTTTGCTATTTTGATTGACCCTGGATCTAACTATAGTTATATTATTTAGTGGATAAGTGTGGTTTGAATAAAGAAGTGCATGCATATTATTGGTTGGTGCAATTGGCTACATGTACTAAGAAGAGTGTTCATCATTGGTTAAGAGCTTTTTCATTTGAACTGAATGATATGTCTGCATCAGTTCATCTAAATGTGCTTCCATTGGGTTCATACAATATGTTTATGGGTATGGATTGGTTATACATTCACAAGACTAAGCTGGATTTTTATGAAAAGGATATTGAGTTCTTGTATGACAATGGAGAATAAAGAATATTGCAGGGTAAGAAGAAGGCAACATCTATTAGAATGGCTATAGCTGTGTAGGAAAAGCATAGTCATAGGAACGGATGTATTTTTTTTGCAGTGCATGTTTCCAGTGATAAATGTAAGGATGTTGAGGATGCTAAGAGATTGAAGAGGTACCCAATTTTGTAACATTTTCAAGATGTATTCACAAAATATCTTTTAGAGTAACCATCTCATAGGGAAGTGTACCTTTTCATTGACTTGATGTCGATAGCAGCACCACCTTCAAAGGAAACTTATAAGATGAGCACACTAGAGCTAGTGGAATTGAAATTGTAGTTGAAGTAAATGCTTGACAAGGGATATATTAGGCCAAGTGTGTCACCTTGGGGTGCACAAGTATTGTTTGTGAAGATGAAGGTGTTAGGATATTCCGACACATAAGAAATAGTTAAGTACAACTTGGTCTAGTATAGAGTTAGGTATAGAGTTAGGTAAAGTGTGTTTCTTTACTATGTACATTTTGTAACTTACAATCCAACGGTCACGATATGTAGTGATCCGACGATTCATTCTCTCCTCGGTATTACCGACACTTAATCCGTGGCTTAACACCCGATTGGTCCATGATTTCTATTTAAAGCGCATGGAGGGTAATTTGTAGGGTAATCTGTCTATGAGAGAAGCATATGTAAATTTTCATTCTTTTATTAATAAATTGCCTGAAGTGGTCGTGTTGGCTCAGGCCGTGGACTATTTCCCTCTTTGAGGGTTTTAACCATGTCAAAATACTGGTGTATTGATCTGTGATCTGTTTGTGAGTGGTGTCCTTTGGTGTTCTGTCTGAGGAACTTACCCTGTAAATTCCTACATGGTATCAGAGCTATTTGAGGGCCGCGTCCATTGGTGATCCAAATCTGAAGCCGGTAGATCTGCATCTGACTACTGTTTCCTATATCTACTGTTTCTAACTACTTTCGAGCCGAGAGGACTGCTCTGTTGTGTTGAGAGCATCTATTCCAGTGAGGAACCCCTTTCGTTTCACGTGAAAAGGTTTCCGGTAGCCCTAGCTGCGTCATTTTTAAGATCTGGAGGTATATAATGTTTATTTGCAGTTTACAGTTATTTTCTCTCTGTTTATTTCGATTTTGGGTTTATTTAGCTTTTTTTATTACCGGATATATACCTTTCATTTCTAAGTATGCTCTTTGCCCTGCGACTCTGTGCGATCTGGGCAAATCAGAAGCAGAAAGGAAGGATTTTTCTCATGCGTATGCTCTTTTCCGCTGCGCCTTAGCGTGATCTCGGAAAATCAGAAACATTGAGGAAAATATTTAGTTTCTGGCTAAAGCTAACTTCGAGCCGCAAGGTTCGTTTTTGAAAATATTTAGTTTCTGGATAAAGCTAACTTTGAGCCGCAAGGTTCTTTTTTTTGTATGTCCGTGTTGGGTTTTGTGTTTTTTGTTTTGTAGGGAAAAAGATCTTTCTCAAAGCAAGCACGCAACCCAAAGCATCAACCACCCCCCTCTCTCTCTCTCTCTCAAACTTTTTGTATAGCTCACTTGGTGCAAAGCTAATTTATGAGAGTAGAGGTCTTGGGTTCAAGTCTCCATTTTGTGGGGGCGGATTTTTTCATTTCCGCACATTCCCGCACTTCGTCGGTGACTTCGTCAATTTTTTTTCAAAAAGCCATAACTTCTTCATCCGGAAGCCGTTTTCAGAACCATTTTTTTTAAACGGCCTAATTTTTCGAGATCTTTCCATTGGTACACTTAGTTTCAACATCTATAGCTTCAGTTTCTGTTAAAAATGGAAAGTCCATGCCAAGTCATTCTTGATAGCACTAACTACTTCCAATGGTGGTCCTACATTGTGGATTTACTTAGAAGTAAAGGCCTTTACAAAATAGCCACATGCCAAGAGACCAATCCGAAAGATGAAGATAAGGCAGCTAAATGGGAAAATAGGCAAGACCAAGCATGTGGGTTGATAGGGATGTCTATTTCTCCAGATCTTAGATTCCATATTGCAGAGCTTGATACTCCTGATGAAGCACTGCAGCAAATTACTAAAGTCTTTGGAATTAAAAATGAACTTAAAGCCCATCAACTTGAAAATGAATTGCTTACATTGGACCCCAATAATTTTTCTTGCATTGAAGATTTTTTGTCCAAGTTCAAGACCCTTAGACTTCTCTTGGAAGGTGTTAAGGTTAAGAAAGAAGATAGTAGCCTTATCTACTCCATTCTTACTAAGTTGGGACCAACCTATTCTATGTTTGTTATCACCTTCCATTCTACAAGAGAAGCCTTCATTTCTCAAGGAAAAACCTACAAGTCCCCTTCCTTTGATTCCTTTTGTGATTCTTTAATAAGAGAACAAGAAAAACTCTTACACCTTGGTCTTCTTCATCTTGGAAACTCTTCTAAGAAAGCGTTAGCCGCCCAATAGCAACCAAATACAAAGAATCATAAGAAGTTGTATCCTAAAAAGAATGGTCCTAAACCAAACAAGGGTCCTAAGCAATTTCAGCCTCAAAATGAAAAATCATTTCAACAAAATGATAAGACAAATAAAAACAAAGGGAAGAAGACTGATAGACATTGCAACTTTTGTAATCAAGATGGCCACTTAGAATCCAAATGCTTTAAGAAGATGGAATCCTTGGAAGCAGCAATGAAGAAGCATAACATCCATTTGGAGCACTCTTCAACTTCAACTTCATCTTCAGGAATGGCACTTTCTGCATGTGGTTGTCAAGCATCTCGGTCTGGCTATGCACTAAATGTATCTTCTTCTTCTCATTCTCATGAGTGGCTCATTGATTCTAGAGCTTCTTATCACATGGCCAAAAACAAAGCCATGTTTTATTCTTTAAATGATTGTAACACCAAAAATATATATGTTGGTGATGATAGATCTCTTAGTGTTGTAGGGACTAGCACTGTTCATATAGACAATGGTCAGTTCAATGATGTATTATGCGTTCCAACCTTATCCTGCAACCTTCTATCTATATATCAGATAACTCATTCAGGTGAAGGTAAAATCGTTGAATTTTCACCTCACGATGTTGTAATTAAGGACCTAAGAGATCCTAGACAGATTTTAGCTACTAGCATTGCTGATGATTCTACAAGGTTGTATAAGTTTCACAACTTTGGGTCATCAAATCTTCCCTCAGTATCTATTGCTCATAATGATGAAGTGAGCAAACTTTGGCATGAGTGATTTGGTCACTTAAACTATTGCTCTCTTCAGAATCTATGTAAAGAAAATATGGTGACAGGTCTTCCAATGGTATCTTGCAAAGATGGTGTTTGTTCCGGATGTGTAAAACATCATCGGGACAGTTTTGAAAAACGTGCCTATTGGCACACCTCAGCCCCTTTACAGCTCGTGCATAGTGATTTATGTGGTCCACTTCTAGTTGCTTCATTCTCTGGCTACAAGTATTTCTTAACTTTCATTGATGATTTCTCTAGATGCACTTGCGTACACTTCTTAAAACTCAAGAGTGAAGTATTTAACATGTTCTTGGCCTTTAAGGCCTTTGTTGAAAAACAATCTGGACATCAAATTCTTAATCTAAGATCTGATAATGGCGGAGAATATGTTAAAAACACATTCATCAACTTTTTCACTGAGAATGGAATTCAAATGCAACATACTGTTCCATATACTCCACAACAAAATGGTGTAGCTGAAAGGAAGAATCGCACCTTAAAGGAAATGGCTAATTGTATGCTTCAATCTAAAGGACTTAGTCTTAATTATTGGGCAGAAGCAATTAACTGTGCAAATTACATAATAAATCGCACTCCTACTAAGGTTTTAAAGAATATCACTCCAGAAGAGGCATGGAGCTCACACAAACCAGATGTAAGTCACTTTCGTGTTTTTGGAAGTGAAGCATGGGCCCATATTCCAGATGAGAAACATAAAGCTTTAGAACCAAAGAGTGAAGAATGTATTTTTGTTGGATATTCTGAAGAAGTCAAAGGATATAGACTTATTCCACTTAAGTCCAAAAATGTTATCATTAGAAGAGATGTAAAGTTTGATGAAAATATATCGTCCTGCGAGCCTAGTTCGACGGATGTGCCACCTCTCCCTATCTCTTCTACTTTTGAAAATATTTCTTCTTCAAATGATGAAAGTGAGGATGAAAATCCTCCCCCACCTTCTCAGGATCCTCCTTCAGCTCCTCAGCTTCCAAAATGGGTCCATGCTACTCGGGATGCAGCAGGTGATCTTGCCGGTGATCCTACAGATCAACGACGTACACGTTCTCAGTTCGAGAGAGCCTCTTCTTTACTAGCTCAAGCTTTAGTGAATTATGATCCTGACACATTTGCAAAAGCTTCAGGCCATCTAGATTGGGAAGCAGCTATGAATGAAGAATATCATTCATTATTGGCAAACGATACATGGGATCTTGTTCCTCTACCAAAGGGACGAAAACTTGTTAGATGCAAATGGGTTTACAAAACCAAGTATGGACCAGATGGGAAAGTTGATAAACATAAAGCTCGTCTTGTTGCTAAGGTTTTTTCACAAGTTGAAGGCATTGACTACACTGAAACCTTCTCCCCTGTTGCCAAAATGAACTCTATCTGCCTTGTTCTTTCCCTTGCTGCTTCTTTCAAATGGGAAGTCCATCAGATGGATGTTAAATCCGCCTTCTTGCATGGGGACTTGCATGAGGAAATCTATATGAAACAACCCATTGGCTTTATACAAACAGACTCTAGCCTTGTATGTCAGCTTAAGAAATCCCTTTATGGTCTCAAGCAAGCTCCTCGAGCTTGGTATGCCAAAATGGATAACTTTCTTTTAGAAAATGGCTTTTCTAGGTGTCATTCTGACAATACTGTCTACACCAAGAAAGCGGGCAAGTCTCTTATTATTCTTGTTCTTTATGTTGATGATCTTATCCTAACTGGTAGTGATCCCAACCTTATAAACCATGTGAAGTCTAGCCTTAAAAGGAAGTTTGAAATGACAGACTTAGGACACTTACATTATTTTCTCGGTCTTCAAGTCTTGCAATCCAAGGAAGGTATTTCCCTTTCTCAGTCCAAGTATGCCTGTGATATTCTACGCCACTTTCACATGGAAGACTATAAGCCAGCCCCTTCTCCCTTTCAGTCTGGAGTCAAAATTTTAGTCACTTGTACTTCTCCTGAAGTTGATGCTACCTTATACCGTCAACTTGTAGGAAAACTTTTGTATCTAACCCATACTCGTCCTGACCTTTCCTTTGCCGTTGGCCTTGTTGCTCGGTTTATGCAAAACCCACATGAAAGTCATTGGAAAGCAGCTAAAAGAATACTTCGTTATGTTCGAGGTATAGTTCAGTTTGGGATTCATTACAGTGCCGAAGCAGCTCCTCTATTGGTTGGTTTCACTGATTCTGATTGGGTTGGTGACCCTGATGATCGGATGTCTACTGCAGGTTATGTGTTCACTCTTGGTTCAGGACCTATTACATGGGCTTGCAAGAAACAAGGTGCCATTTCTCTTTCTTCAGCAGAAGCAGAGTATTGTGGTGTTGTAGAAGCTAGTAAGGAAGCCTTGTGGCTTCGTCAGATCCTGTCAGAGTTTGGCTTTCAGCAGCAGCATCCGACTACACTTTGGTGTGATAATCAAAGTGCCATTCAGCTATGCAAAGATCCAGTCCAACATCAGCGTAGCAAACGCATTGAACTGCACATGCACTTCATCAGAAAGCTCATTCATGACCATGTTCTTGAAGTGCAATATTTTTCCATAGATGATCAAGTTGCAGACATCTTTACAAAGGCTCTCACAGAGGCGAAGTTCACTAAACTTCGATTTATGGTTGGAGTTCAGGAAGTTGTCACTAAGGGGGGATAGCCTCTAGTGCCTCCATCCTTCTCCTATTGTGTCATATTTGTAAATCCTTCAATCCTGTCCCAAGTTGTTCTTAAGGGGGGATGTTAGGATATTCCGACGCATAGGAAATAGTTAAGTACAACTTGGTCTAGTATAGAGTTAGGTAAAGTGTGTTTCTTTACTATGTACATTTCGTAACTCACAATCTGACGGTCACGATATGTAGTGATCCGACGGTTCATTCTCTCCTCGGTATTACTAACACTTGATCCGTGGCTTAACACCCGATTGGTCCATGATTTCTATTTAAAGCGCATGGAGGGTCATTTGTAGGGTAATCTGTCTATGAGAGAAGCATATGTAAATTTTCATTCTTTTATTAATAAATTGCCTGAAGTGGCCGCGTTGGCTCAGGCCGTGGACTATTTCCCTCTTTGAGGGTTTTAACCATGTCAAAATACTGGTGTATTGATCTGTGATCTGTTTGTGAGCGGTGTCCTTTGGTGTTCTGTCTGAGGAACTTACCCTGTAAATTCCTACAGAAGGATGGTACTCTTACGTTGTTTATTGATTACAAGAAGTTGAACAAGGTGACAATTAAGAACAGGTACCCCTTTCCAAATATTGATGATTTTTTGATCAATTAAAGGGAGAATAAGTGTTGTTAAAGACTGGTTTGAGTTCAACATACCATCAGGTATGCATCAAAGAAGAGTACATTTTCAACACTGCTTTTTGGACGAGGTATGGGCATTATGAGTTTGTTGTGGTTCGAATTTTTTTTGACTAATGCTCCATCTACTTTCAAGTTTTTTTATGAATAGTGTGTTGTGTTTTTATCTAGACAAGTTTGTGATTGTATTCATTGATGAAATATTTATATATTCTAAGAGTGAGGAAGAGCATAAACAACATCTAGCAGTAGTGCTAAAATTTCTAAGAGAGCATTAGTTGTATGCCAAACTTAGTAAATGCAACTTCCTCAAGATAGAGGTACATTATTTTTGGCATATGGTTTCGAAGAAAGGTATAGTAATGGATCCAAAAAAAAGTTAAAGCTATCATGGAATGGGAAACTGTGAATATTCAGTGACCCCAAATCCTACTGCAACAACTGATAACATTTCTCCTATTTGTTAAACTACTTAAACAAATTATTTCCAATTTTCTACAGAAAATATCGAAATACATACACTGTAGCCTTCACAAACATAGTATTCTGGAAGAAATAAAAATGTTCGAAGAATAGATGCACACACACAATAAACACCATTATTTTTGGACCAACGTTCCTAGAAAAAACCAAACTTGGGAAATTGGTGCAGCAATTGAGTGTTTCATTATTATCTAGTAGTAAATTTGAGTACAAATCATTGGATGCCCAAACTGGCTATCTGATATAGAGAGTAAACTAGAAAATAGGTACTGAGAAATATTCTCACACTATTATTGGTGATTTGACTCTTATGTAGGCTCTGGTTGGCTAGCCCCATGTTGCCTTTGCATGTTCTCTGCATGAGCTCACATAGTCAGTACATCACATATTCTAGGAGCTCTGTCACCCTTTGAGTTAATCGATTTTCTAATTGGAACTCAACTCTTTGTACCTTCGATCTCACACCCCAGCTTCTAGCACTACATCTCAACTGATCCTAACAAAATTACGAACTGCCTATGAAGCACTGTGCTACCTCTTTGAGCCTCTCATTTCCTTCTCTTCCTTACACTCGCTAGAATTGGAAAATGCTCCTCCAATCTACTATCCCTATGCCTCACTACAAGAAGATCACTTTATCTCTCTCTAGAAACTCAACGCTACTACTCTTAAGAAATTCGATCTCTAGGTATCACTATGTCGGTGTGTTCTCGATGCATTCTCCACATGTACATCGAGCTCCTTCTTCTAATCTATTGTTGGAGCACCAATGGCCAAGATTAAAACATAATCAAGGGTTAATATTAACTTGGAGTTGATCTTTGTCTTCATCTAGAAGATTAACACTAGATTTAATTAATACCCTTTAATTAATCACATTTCCTAAGTTTAGACTTAGGAGTACATTAAAAATGATTAATTATTTTACTTAAACCATATGTAGCTGGAATTTTCCCAAACGATTTCTGGGTCTTCGAGAATGCATGTTTCTTATCATCTCTGCAAAATCTTGAGGCTAGATAACATTTGATGCTACTGAAATCAACACTCCCTCTTAGCGAGGAATGTGCTCTAGTGCTGCAACCCACTAAAGCATCACTCTGTCTCTAAACCATCTCCTGTTGTGCTATTAATGTCTGGCTCAACTACCCATCAATTATTGTACAAAATTTATTGTTTAATATGTGCTACTGTTGGCCTGACTGAATTCCTACCACCATTACATCTACACTGCAACCTTCTCCAATTGTTGTTGTTGTAAGTGGAACAACTGCAACGAAAAAGCTTCCAAAATACTGAATCAACTGTGGTCAGTATGATGCATCTATCACCCAAGTCCTGACTGCTGCTAGACTTTGTGCTAGCAGTGAAGCCTCAGTGTTGTTTTTGAATCTACACTGTGCCAATTGAAACTACTGCCAACTCTGCTCTGTGCTGCCCAATATTTGAACTACTTCTAGCTACCACATTTGTCACTCTGACTACAACAACTGCCACAGATCCATCCTGCTAATGCATGTATTGGGCTCCCGTAGCAAGTTATTTATTCATGACATGGACATCCTCAAGAATCCTCCCCATCTTATAGCTCTCTAGGGCTACAAATCCAAATCACTCCATCTCACCCCTAGAGGTAATTCGGTGATCATGGAAAACTCTTACTCCAATCTAGAGGACAACCTCTCGATCTCAGTGGATGAAACTTGTTCATCTTGCTTCTTCTCTTTATCCTTATTTTTGAGAAGACATTGAGTGTTATAGTGGCCAAGGTCACCACACCTGAATCACTTGATCTTCGAAATGTCCTTCTTCCTCCTACGTTGTTCCTGTTGCCCCTAGATGTGAGGGAAATATCTTCCTCCTCGTTTACTTTCTTCATCCCACTACTGTTGATACCACCACTGATGGGGCTCCTCACCAGATCTCTCGTCATCTCCTCCTATTGCAGATCATCCCACACACATTCCTAATCTGGCAGCTTTTCTCTTCATAAGGATGCTCTAGACAAAGACTTTCCATTCTTTAGAAACGTTGCTTAGAGATGATCATACAAACTCTGTGGGTTTAGGAGTTGATCCTACTAAAACTAGTTGATCCTAGACATCACAAAGCCTAGTAAGGAAGGAGTTTATATGCCCCCCTTTCTACAATATCGTGCATCTTAGCTTCTCCTTAAGATATATCTTTTGCTGCTCAGAAGACCCTTCATATAGCATATCTAGTGCTTCCCACATCTATCAGGCAATATCTATGCAAACTATGTGAGATACCACGTGATCTCAAACCCCATCAAGAATCACCCTCTTAGCTTTCCCCATCTTCTTCTCTCTTAATCATATCTGCATATGTGGGTATAACTACGACACTACCGATATAAGTTTTGAGATCATGCTCATTTAGAAGGTAGGAAATTCTAGCCTTCTAGATCACATAGTTGGAGACTCCTTCCAACCGATCTTAATCTCTCAACCAAATTAATTCCATCTCTCTCAAAATGAAGAATTAATCCTCTTCTCCTCTATTCAACTATCACCCAACTACTCGCACTCCCTTCTAGAGTGAGAAATTATGGACACAACTACTGCTACTCTGCTAGGAAAATTTGAAATTCTTGGCTAGAAGTCCCTTGAGGAAATAAATCTCATATTTTGTGCTCTTCCTTCCTCCTGACACTATTTTCACTAACAAAGTACTACAAAATCTATGTCCCAGCTAAACATCTTCTCTGCAAGGAAATTGCTACTACTCCCTCTGCCTCTGACAATCTTCGATATGGAAAATTTAGTTTCTCTGTCGAATCTCTCAAAGAAAAAAATTTCCTAAAAACCTGACCCTCTTGGCACCATCCTAAATAATTTTCTCTGTCATTACCATCCTCCTCATTGACACCTCATACTTCTCTCAAATGCTTCCACCAATATCATCTTTACAGGGTCAATGAAGGACATCGTGAATATGATTTTTTGTGTAATATGGACCTCTAAGGGGTGCTAATATTTGTAAAAATGCCTCATGCATCCTTCATACACCATCATCCACCTTCCTCCACCTTAAAAACACCTTCCTCTCCCTTAGAAATCTCGTGGACCGAATCCTATAGCAAAACAGGGTATCTCATAATATCCTCTAGCAGCCCTATAACACTGCCTAAATTCAACTAAATTCTCTCTAAGTTCTTGGTTTTTTCATTTTTGGATCAGTAATCACATCTAGGCTTTGAATCCATGATTCTGGAGAGCTAAGGACAACTCTAGACCCATCCTTCCTCCACTACAAGTACAAGATAATAATGAGAATTACGAAGAATTTTTTCACATTTGAATCACAATGAGTAATCTCTTATGCAATGAGAAAAAAACTTGTTGCTAAATTTAAAACTATATTACACTCAGTGAAATGAAGGGAAACTCTTCAATGCAGATATATTAGAGTTAGTTACACTCTTTTATTTCCTAGTTCTACGTTGTGGACTAAATTTCCTCTTTCAAAGAAATTTTGGAATTAGATTAATGATTTACAATCTACAAGTAGAGTATTTAATTGATTGGTTTGCAAGTAGAGTAGCATGGTTCATTTCATTTCTACAACAAGTGTAGTATTTTTCCTTGCTTCAATTACAATTAGTCTCTGCATCTAATGAATGGCACTTTCATTTATGAAACTAGGTTAATGTTAATTTCCTTAAAATCAAGGTAGGTTTTTTTCCTTTTCATAGAAATTCCTTTTGTAGTTAGGAGAAGGAGTGGTCTTTTCATACCTTCATTTGATTCAATGACTGAGGGTTACATGAGTATAACTTGGCCTACTATGCCTATAGAAATTTCACCTCTAAGTTCGTATGAACCTAGGTTGGTAATTTAAGTTGAGAGTCTTGGGAGTTGCAATGTCCTTGTTGCAATATCAGGCTCATCATGGATCCTATTGATAATCCTAAGGAGATGATGCCATGTAATGTCTTTATTCTCCCCAATTTAGAAAAAGGTAGAGATTGGAAAGAAAAATCTTGAATCATCATAGGGAGAATTTTCTCGTCCAACCCTAGAAGTTTCATCCAAGGGCCGAGTCAATTATTTGTTTTCTAGTGTTGAACATGCCAATGAATTTTCTAAATCACATTTTCCTATCAACAAGTTTCTTGTACCCCCTTTATGACTTGATCATCCTTGTCATGGAGTTACGCTAGCTCATGAGGCTTCTCACCTTGTATGTCCTCATGTAATTCTTAAAAACCCCATGGTTCTAGGTTTTTCTTAGTATCATCAACCTTTAGGAATTATGCAGTTAAATTTTTTATGGCATGGACACATCATGGTGTGTGTTATGTGAAATTTATGGTTACAAACAAAAATAATTTCCCTAGACCTAGTGGACTAGTCTAGAACAACAAATGGAAAAGAATATAGAGTTTTCCTTAAAGAAATTAAAGAATGGGAAAGAATCCTACTTGGAATCCGTCACAAGATTTTGTTTCCTCCTTGCTTGTAAGCTCCAAACGTAGCTTTGAATGCTATAATTAGAACTTGCACATGAAATTAGAACAATCCAAGTATCCACAACAATTAAGTAGCACAATTAAATTACTCTATTCAATGAGTCAACAAGGCATTGAAAAACATGAATGTTAATGTAACACAACACATATAGGAAAGCAGGATACTCTTTGTATTAATATAAATAGGAGAGGGTTGACAGCCATGAATAGTAGTTGATCTTGTATAGATCTCCCCAAGTTGAATTATCCTTCCTTGTCACAAAGCATACCTTAATGTCACCCTAATGCATGAAGATGATGACTCGTTTAGATTCAAGGAAGCCATGTGAGGGCATAATAAGTCTCCAAAATCCAACCATGATGTTATGGATGGCAGTAAATTTATAGGAGAGGGATGGTAGCTTAGGATTTACCATAATGATCTTGAGATCCACTTATGATGGGAGTATGAGCTCAAGGGGTAAGAGGTGAAGTCTCCAAGGTAGGATCAGATAAGACTCGAGATTCTTATCCAAGTTAAATGGTTAAAACAACCCTTGGAAGCTTTTAGAACAGTAAGCTTCCTTTTTTTTAATTTTCATGCATTTCTACAACCAACACACTATATCAAGGAGCAACTAGTGTTGACCAGCACTGGTGAAGAAGAGAGAAATACACGATGAACATAGGTGGCTAAAGGGGTAGGGTGCATTGGGGTTAAAAACATTGATTTTGAGTAGTTAATCCCATAAACTCGTACTTTTTAGAAATTTCATGTTTATACTTTGTGTAGGGATGATGATAACATTTTCATGAATGTGGATTGATCCAATTTGTAGGCCTATTGACCAAATGTGACAAAATGGACTATAATAGATTCCCTCATAAAGCACAAAGTCAAGAATGGTAGTTGATGACTAAAGTGCTTTACCTTGTGACAAGTCTCAATCAAGAACAATTGGTTGATATCATCATCCGTTAGAATACATTTTCATCATCATATCTTTGTTGAGGGAGGCATACCCATGCTCAACAAATAAGCTGAAATTACATATACAATGATCAAGGAGTATGTCCACTAATGACTTAGAGTGGACCCATGGTTGGATGATTTTCTGTATGGTGATGGACATAATTTTTTGCAATGTTGTATTATTCCTCAAAATGCAACCCCGATCGATGGAACTAGATATGGGGTATTCTATCTCATTTTCTTGATCATCTAATGTACAGGACCATGTGAATTTATGAGTGGGATTCAAACATGGTAGACACCATCTAATTACTGCCTAATGGTACAATCCATTAACAAATGCAAGGGAAACCACCAATGATGTTAATGGTTCTCAAGGTACAGTCATACAATCCATATGGTGTGAGTGAATGAGTTGAATTTGAACACCACACAAAATATTTTGGCCCATCAATATCTTAGACTCCTACTAACATCATCTTTACACCTAATTATACTTGTAAAAAATTCAAAGTTCCATAAGGCTTGAATCCTCTTCCATCAAAATCCTTAAGAGTAGTGAGTGAATGATTTAATTAATGAGAACCAATGGCATTCCAATAAGAAAGTGACATGATACAAGTAGAATGTCCTCCATTCACAATGGTGCGATGGATGCCTTACTTCGAACGACAACCTGAATCATGAAAGATAATTTGACTGGAATTCAAGGTGTATGAATCCGATGGTTAAACATTACAAGGCTAGAATCTTAGCGATCAATACATCTAATTATAGAAAGTAAAGCCTTATTTTGCATGGAAAATTTTTGCAACACCTCTGGAGTTGACATAGCACATGGAGCTTGATTTAGATCCTCAATTATGTTATGATTTTGAGCAACTCTCGCATGAGGGTTGAACCTGGATTTATGGATAACACCCTTGAGAGGCTTAATCGCTAATTTAGTAGGAAGCATATTTGGAGTAGGATCTGGTAGGGATGCGATAGAACTGGCAGGTTGATTAATAGCCTAACCAGTTGAGGCGTTCGAATTAACATAGTATTTATTCTTGGTTGTCACCATAACGTCATTCCGGTTTAGTGGAGAAAAGCATCATAACTGAGGAAGAGGAATGGGGATCCCTAAAAACCATGTTAGGCTCCTAATTAGGACAGGGATTTGTCAACATAGCGGGTGCGACAGATGCCTTAAGGAATTGATTTACTTCAGCCCAATGTGGACATCCATGAGTGAAATGTTCTCATTGAAAATTAAGCATGGATAACGCAATTTCCACTTTACATAAGAAGACTGGTTATTTTTGTTTGTCCTACTGAGGATTATCTTTCTTCTTTTTACATTTTCCTTTCTTCTTACTTCCTAGTTGTTGAGATTTTCCTTTTGTGGATTGAATGACATTAATCTCAGAAGTAGAAGCTGTAAGAGTAGTGGATGAGTGGTTTTGGGTAGCCACAATAGGAGTCAAACTAGATGGTTTATTCACCGACTCCTGGCTAGCAGAACCAATCACTGCATCAATGACATGCGATTCTTTACTGGAAGATGGGGGAACCATTTTTCTGTGTTGTGGAGCATTGGTTATTTTATGGTAATCTGTTTTAGGTTATGTATAAACAAGATCCAAATATTAGGCATGATTAATTACTTTATCTTTGGTCACAACTCTGTCCTTAGTGACATCTTTAGTGATGGGTGCTAATAAATATGGACCATTCGACTAAAAACTCATCAGGCATGAAGGTTTTGACCAAATAATGATGACATCACCACTTGTGAACATGATGAGAAATATGAGTGGAATCATATTGTTTGAAATTGGTCAAAAACTCAATTCTAATCTCATATCGAATGGGAAACTGAAAAATGAGTAGAGAATGTGGTTGCTAAGATGTTTAAATTATTGAACGAATCTCGTGGTAGTTCAATATAACATTTTTTCTATTGTACTGGTAAGTGTGCACTAGAAAAGACGTAAATACATAGAGTCATAGTTTAGAGAGTTCAAAGAATGCCATAAATGATAAGTCATAACATATGTAGATGTGTGTTTTCCTAGATTTCCATGGAAATTAGACATATCACTGGGAAACTTCATAGGAATAACCAACCACCAAGGAGAATGACAATTGTGATCATTTGTAAGTTGGGTTAGATCTAACAATTCAAGAGTTAATATAAATGGGAATTTTGTGTTGAAGTCCGATGGAAGATACCTTGGGCAAGATGCGATGGTTTGAGAAATAGGTATTTGTTCTCGAGGATACAGAGGATTCTGATAACCCAGATACACATAACCTTACTGCCCAACACTAGGATAACCTTTTAAAGGTTGAAATGGTTCGGTTTTGATTTGTTGTCCTTGGTAAGGGATTTGATAGATACCTTGATATGGTTTCTTTGTGGGATTTTGCATCATCCCAACATAAGGTTCATTAGGTTGTGCCTATTCCATACCATATAATGGTTGGCCCACCTAGATTTGAGGAATATCTTGACCATGTGATGAGGGTTGTAAGATTCTTGAAATAGGCTGGGTAAATGGGGTCTGGGAGGCTCCATATACTGGTAGAATAGGTTTATTCAAAGATGCACCCTGTGAAGGTTTCTTATGTTAACTTGAGCTTGAACAGGTTGAGGGATAGGTTGATAAGTAGGAATCTAATATGTATATGGAACAAGTTAAGAGGTTTGACCTTGATTCAAAATCGAGCAAGGTTGTATAAGAAATGTAGGTTCCCAAGAATTAGCAATCATGCCTAGATGTGGGGCACTTAAATGAGGCTGAGCACTAACTTGCAATGTTTGATGAGGATATGAGAATATTCCAAAAATAGGTTTCCCCCTGCCAAAATAGGAGGGGAATATGAAGGCAACTTACCTCCAAGAGGAGGGTTCTAAATATGAGGTGGATTGGGTTGTTGTAGGTGTCCATACCTATTGACATAAGGACTAGACTGCTACTCAATTGTAGGTTGATATGGAGGAGGAAGAGTAGACTATGAAGTGGTCATCAAGGAATTCCATATAGGATTCTAGAAGAGGATGACATGGGAGAAGTCCATGGATTGGATGTTGGGCTAGAAAAGGTATTAGATAATGATTGGTAACCAAGAGGGATGGACAAGCCACCATATAAATGTGTCTCTAGCGATGTTGCAAACATGGATGAAGTTGAAACATAGGTTTTCTCTATCATAGTGGTATATTTAGGAAGGAGAACCATAGTGGACACAATTATGGTTAATTGTACCAAAGAGGATTTCAGTGGGAAATTCAAGGGTGAGTGGAGAGGAGATGAACTAGACAAAAGGTTTATGATGGAGTTCGAGGAGAAGGAAAAGGATGGGCTTGGTAAATAGGAGGCCCCCTTAAATTAATATGAGAGGAGGATTGAGGCTATTCTTGAGGAATCTCCTCAATGCTCACAATAGTAGGTGGAAGTAGTTCACCTTTAAGTCCAAGATATATAGGTTGTGATTGGGCATGAGATATAGGAAGAGAAGAACAAGGTCCTAAAGTAACAGGTGTAGTTAGCTGAGGTGGCTAAGGTTTTATAACCTCAGGTTGTAATGTTTCAGATGGAATAGATAAAAGTTAAATAAGCTTAGGTAATAAAATTTTAGGTGCTTCTAATTCGACTATGATGGACTAACCATCGGATGAAGAAGTAATCTCAGGTTCAGTACTCACAGGAAGAGAGGATTCTGGTGTATCTATCTCAGATGGAGGACCATAAGGAGCATCTCCCAAAGTACTAGATTTAGTAGTCTACATATTTTTGTTCTTCTTATGACATCCAATATTTTCCTTAGGAGGAAGAAGAAGCAATCTTTACATCCTACGTAAATGACAAGGTTGAGGGGGTTCCTCTTCCTTGTTGTTTTAATAAATTTTAAAAATTAACAATAAATAAATAAAGTGTAATCTATGAAAAAGGGTTTACCAAGAAACTGTGAACTATAATATACTACCTTAGAGAACCAAGGATTTCCGTACAAGCAGGAAATCTCCCCAAATGTTATTTTTAGTGTATCACAATATACAAGGTGGCTAACTCTCTTACCTAAGGTGAGGCAAGCAACCTACTATGGGCCTCCAAAATATACCCAAAGGTACATGGAAGCATAATCAACTTTAGTCTAATGTATTTCCATATGATGAGAGCATTCCTATATACTTTTGATACATCGAGTGCCATCAGATATACCTGAATGTACATGGAGAATGTCTGATACACTTAGATATCACCATCATAATGCAATGATGGAAAACATGGGAGCTCCTATGTTTATAAACATTGTAACACATCTCTAGCCTAGACCTATAGAATATTGCATTAATGTTTAAAATGATCCTTAAGATTGATTCAATAAGTTTTAAAGGTTATCTTGAATTATGTTTCAAATTCCAAGGATCATCATGAATTTCACCTGAATATCCCAAGAATGAAATCTAGCATGTTAAGATGAAACTTTTATTTTCAATGGAAATCTATATACATGAGGGAAGAGGAAAAAGTGTATTGCAACATAATATATGTAACAGAAAAAATTTGTTAAATCAATTCCCCTAATGCAATTGTTCCAATTTCAAATTTCAGGCACAAAACACTAAATATAATACAAAATGAAAAATCATGAGATTTTTCTTTTCAGTACTCTTAATTTCCAAATGAAATGAGAACTAAGTTTCATTCTAAATCAGTGATAAGAGAAAAAATATAGGATGATGATTGCAATATGAATTCTTTCAAGAAATCAATGATCAAGCAACAGTTTTCCAATGACCCAATTAACAAGAACAAAGAAAAATCCAAAAAAAAATTATCAAACACTTTTCAAACCAATTGAAAACAATGTTAGGGCTTTTCAGAGACCAAGACACACTCAAGGATAGAAGGAAAACCAGCTGGAACAAAGCATATCATAGAGCAAGGTAAAAGAGGAAAATTTTTGCATCATACAGGGATCAACGCAAGTGTAGAATAGGCACCAGTTCTCAGCAGCACAAGTGTAGAGAAGGAGGTGGTGTACTCAAGCGCTCTGTCTCTAGACTAAGGGGTGTATTGAAGAAAATTCAGAAAAATTACGACAAAAAATTAAAATCAAGCTCAGAAAAGGGCTTTCCTATGGTCGATTATGGTACGAGTGAGGAAATCAAGGTCGGCTCAAGAGGTGAAAAAGGTACTAAGGTCAAGGAAACCACTAAGGGAAGAAAATGTTCCCTAGTATGGTTGCCAATTTGTTATGCATAATTTACAACTGCAGACAAAAATAATTTCCGTAGACCTAGGGGACTATTCTAGAACAACAAAAGGCAAAGAATATGAAGTTTTCCCTAGAGAAATTGAAGAATGGAAAGGAATCCTACTTGGAAGCCATTTCAATATTTACTTTCCTCCTTGCTTGTAAGTTCCAATTGTAGCTCATAATTCTATAATTAGAACCTACAAATGCAACTAAAACAAGTGAGGGATCCACAACATCTACTAGGATAATTCAATTACTCTATTGAATGAATCAACAAGTCATTGAAATACATGAATGTAAATGTAACACAAAACATATAAGAAAACAAGATACTCTTTGTAGTAATAGAAATAGGAGAGAGTTTACAACCAGTAATAGTAGTTGATCTTGTATAGATCTCCCCAAGTTGACTTGTCCTTCTTTGTCACAAAACACACCTTAATGTCACCATAATGCATGAAGATGATGACTCCTATAGATTCAAGGCAACATGATGAGGGAATAATTAGTTCCAAAAATCCAACCATGATGTTATGGATGGAAGTAATTTTGGAATAGAGGGATGGTAGTTTAGGATTTACCATAATAATCTTGTGATCTAGCTATGATGAGGGAATGAGCTCAAGGGATAAGAGGTGAAGTCTACAAGGTAGGAACATATAGGACTCGAGCTTCTTACCCAAGATAAATGGTTAAAAAAACCACTGGAAGATTTTGGAATAGGAAGCTTCAGAAATATTTTTAATTTTCCTAAATTTCTAGAATTAGTTCAACCCCATCAAGGAGCAACTAGTACTACCTAGCACTGGTGCAGAATGGAGAAACCAACACTAAACGTAGGTGGCTAAAGGGATATGGAGTGTTGGGGCTAAAAACATTTATTTTGAGCAGTTAATGCCATACTCTCAAACTTATAGGAAAGGTCATGCTTAGTGCTTTGGGTAGGGATGATGACAACATGTTTACAAATGTGGATTGATCCGGTTTGTAGGCCTATTGACAAGATGTGACAAAATGGCCTATAACAGTGTGACATATGGTACCTCAACTCCTTCATGAGTTCATGTATGGGAATTCTTGGATTGTGCCGAACAATGACCATGTTGTGACATGACCTATTAGATTGATCCGTGATTACAAATAGTGTAAATAGGAGTGTGTGTGATGTTTTCCTCTTTTTGGTTTGTGTTTTGATGGTTTCTATGTGTAACTAGTGTGTGTGGTTCTTAATTGGCAGATGTTAATGCCCTCTTCAACTTTTGTATGATTTTTCACCCACTGATGAGAATGTGAGTTCAAGGGGCATTTTTCTTTTCCCAATCACCAAAAATTGGTAGAGTATAGTGTCATTATTGGGCTCTTAACTAAGCCTATTTACCTTTGGATCTGCCACTCAGTTTTCCAACTTGACTCACAACTTGTAGTGTCTTATCTAAATTGTGTTTATTCTATGAGGAATCATGCATTACTTCATTAATTTTTTTAGGGTATGTCTCTTGGAATGATACTTTGATTATATTTATTATTCACATATACCTATAGGCTACAATCACTTTCTAATTCATTAGCTAACTACGTGTTGGATTGGAATTTTTCATATTAATAATTTAGTGATGAACACAACAATGATTTCATAAAGTACACATCATTTATGAAACACATTGTAAAATCCATCATATTTTATTAATTCAAAATAGAGTTGTTACATCAAAACATGAGTACCTAGTGAAAATAGGGAACTTGAGGCTGAGGCTATGAATCCAAATACATATGCTTAACAAAATTAAATCCATCATAGGAGTAATATTATAGGAATTCATCACGTTTGTGCAAGTGATAATGACACATCCATTCCAAGACAAGAGGCCATGATGGCAAGAGGAATGAAATCATATGGTCTGCCTCTATAGGTGTGGATGGACCTCATTCATATATATGGGAAAAAATACAAGTGTTAAGCTAAAAGTGTAATCCCATAGTTCATCGTGCTACCCTCCCTTCTCCTCATCTTTATATACTTCTCACAAAACTCGAATATCTACTCCTCGATGGTCGAATGGTGACTGGCTTGGAGGATGGGCTAGTCCCATGTCTACATATCACAAAATAAAAAGGTATTAACCATGTGCTCATGAAAAAAGAAAAAAATAAAACACTCAAAAAAATACAAAAACCATAAAATATTCCAAAGTACCCAAAATTTATTCCCAAGGGCACAACATTATGTACTAGGGGGAAGAAAATGTCTAGATCCTATCTAGATTCCACGCCCTCATAGGCATAGTCATCAATAACCAGAGATACATGCATCAACCAATTGAATTATGTTGAATAAAACCAATGCCCACTTGGGATACATTCTTTCCTAAGTGGGCTACAATTTTTCCTCACCATCATAGATTTCCAATGACTCATGCAAGGCTTTTCAACGGGAGGTTCATCATCATAATCTATTATGGGCATCATTACAAGGACCCATTCAAGGGAAAGAGACACCACTATGCTATCATAGCCAAAATACCTTAGGGGACCACTCTTACTATAGGTAAGTTGTTCATTGATATTCACTAGTATTCTCTCACACCATTTGAAGAGCGTAGGTTGTAAGCATCTCACTACTAGATCCACCTCAATCTTAGTTGTTAGGTTTGCTAATGTTAACTTGGAAATGCACATGATGGTGAGGACTTTAGTATTTAAATTTAGATATGTGATATCTCATACAGGTAGTCTCCATACATATTAAATGTACTAGGCCTACAAAATTTTTCCACATAACAATCTATGCTTTCTTCATAAATTCTCCTCGCCCTAGTCACACCTACAATATCTCCACACCTAGATAAACCTGTTAGGAAATATATATCTCAAATTTCTAGCCTTAAAACTTCTTGCCACGTAATGAAATGTTTATTATTCGGATCCCACTATCCACTAGTTGTTGTAGCAAATGGACTTGGCTTAACATACTTGGAACCTTGAATAATTTAAATAGGCCATAGTCTTTGAGATCCCTAAGAGTTGGAGCATGAACCATGGCTTGGAAAGTTTTTCAAAGAGATCTCTCTCCCGCCATTCAATCATTGTTCTCAAAAACCAAAGAAAACATTAAAAAAGTAGGTCCACACAAACTAATCATGTAATAATCACACAAACCCTAGATTATTTGGGAAAAATATAAACCAAATTTTTTTATCACGGGATTTAAGCAATTTTATTTATGGAAAGACATAATAATCACATAGATTTAACAACCATGATCTATGTAGAAACCCTTATTTGAATAGACAGTCCATGTCAAACCTGCGGAGATGTGACTCTAATCGATTAGGGCAAGGATTTTTCATTAGAGTAAAAAAATTGAGACACGCGATGAGAGATTATATAACAAAGAGCATGGTTGGAATAGTACCTCATGAAGATAGGTCATGAAATAGTGCTCTGTATCTCAATCTCCTTCCAAATCTCAAAGGAAAAATGGTCATTTATCCTCTCAACTCTATTTCTTCACTTCCAAATGAAATAATGAACAATGAAGATGTATGTTGGTATTTTTTAAAGAATATTTTATTATTAATTTGGAGAAAGTTACCTTTATGTCTTTATTCTAAAGTTAGAGATTATTTGTCATTTCATTATATCTCTAATGAATTTATTGTCAGGAGTGTGGGGTTTTATTAGTCTATCTTCCCTAGAGTATTTTTTTTCGTGGTTCCTGTTATCACTCCAAGAAACTATCCTAGGTTGTAGCTCGGAGGTGCCTGGTAACATATAATATTCAATATTGTTCTCTAAACTATTGGAATAAATGATGGTTTGGATCAAGCCAGATAACCATTTCAACTATGTTTTAACTCAAGACATGCATGAACACCCTCAGCTTACAAGGCTTTAGACTGCTAATGCTCAATAGTTTGTAGATTCAATGAATGGATGGAGAATACTGACCATATCGGCAGATGCATACATAAACATAAATGAATGGCTAGCTGCAAGAAGCAAAAGAGAATATTGACTATACCGGCAGATGCATATATGACCACTTGCGAATGGCTAGCTATAGGCAGCAAAGAATCTTACAAATCTAATTTATCAAATCAAAGATAAGATGACAGTTATTTGGCCTTAGACACAAAAGAAAACATGAACAAACTGTTCAAGTGAAAGCTTAGAACAAAAGAGAAATGGACATTGAACATATAACAACAAAATAAGTTTGTATTACTAATGAATGAAGATAAGAATCTTAAGTAGCAAAGTCTCTACAGTCTCCGGAAGTTTGAACCCCTATTACATTTTGCTTTCAGATATTTATATCTCTTTACAATGATGCTGAGCCTTTTGAGGCTTGAGAGGTCTTAATCTATCTCTCTGTCTCTTCAACTAATTGATTCCCTCAATAGGTAGCATTGTTCAAAGGTTTCTTCTTTTGGCAGAAGTATAACCGCATTCAGATATTTTGGGTAGCCTGTTGTGATGTCTGGGAGCTCTCTCGTGCAAGAGATGCCCCATAATGTTTGTTGGTGTTCTACATTGGGCTATTGATGCGTTGTGCTTCTTCTCAACCTCTATGTCGGTTTGGGGAGGAGCTTCGCATGTTGTGGCCCTTTTAATGATTAAATGACGCATGCCTCTATTATAGCAGAACAACGCTGCCTTATGGTGGACCTCTATTGGAGACAATGTATATTTCTGTTTTAAACAGAAAACAAAACCATCAATGATAAATCCCACCTTCTCGGTGTATTTTGGAATTCAAAGTCCTAAAAAATATGGCTTAATTTTCTATTGGGTCCGGCTTTGTCACCATCGCAAGTCACTCTCGGCCTGTCTATGATTCCCTTTGTATTTTTTAAATACCTAAAAACTGTGAAAAACATTGAAAATGGGCTTTGCGTGGATTTCAAATATGATATATTTAATTCCAGAAACCCATTGGGTCCGATTTCCATCACTACCACACTGCCTCAAGCTTCCTTTGTATATCGTTATATAACAAAAATACATTAAAAAATGCATAAAAATCAGCCTTTTGCAGACCTAAAAATGTATATATTCTACTTCGTCAACCCTTTCGGGTCTGGGCTTCGTCACAATCACACTACCCAAAGGATCCCCTGTATTTTGTTGTATAACGAAATACACAAAAAAGCATTAAAACAAAGCTTTAGTGTGGACCTGAAACTTTATAAGAAAACATTTATAATGCCATCAGGTCCACAAAATCGGGTCACCCGTATGTATATGTAAAGCCCCTGCCCCTTTGGCTTCTGCCAATAGCGATCTACCGATGCGATGTGGGCCGTCGATCTGCACACGCGATCGACTGTCCATGTTGAGTCGGCAATCATTATTGCTCATTCCACACAACCTGCGCTGATACTCTGCCAATACCACCGCCAATACTTCTGCTGATGCGACCTGCCGATAGTGATCATCGGCGATCGCTGATCGACAGTGTCTAGCTCTGATTGCCACTACTTGGGACTGCCCATTTGAAATTTGCCGCTTAGATCTGAGTCGTTGATTCGCCAGATCTAACGACACCTGTGCATTCTTGGGTTTTAAGCCTGTGATAAGGGTTTTCAACTGATTTTGAAGTGTTTTAGCCTCCTGATCGTGCATTTTTTCCCTTACAAGGGCTCACCTCCCTTGCTTGTTTCGATCTTGAGATGATCTTAAGCACTTTTGAAGATTCCAAGAGCATTTTTGGATCCCTTTGCATGATTTTAAGCAAACTTTGGAGACTTTGAGAGTATTTTGGATCCATTTTTGGGCCAAATGTCGACAAAGCTAACACTGGCTCCTTCTGGGGATGAAAGCCTCCTTATGAGGTTTCAAGAACTATAGATCAATTCCTTTCTATGAAAAACAAGATCAAATCTTCCTCCTAGTGTTGCATTGGGTATGGAGTCTATTTAGTATGAAATAAAAACTCGAAAACAACATATTTACAATACCAAGGCTTGAAATCCTTAACTGAAATAAAGTTCGAAGAACAACCCATTGAATGGGCCATCAAAAACATCTCCTCCTTCCTTTGATGCATTCCTTTTGAGAAAATAGTCACCAAACTGAAAATTTACCCTTTTTAGTTATGTATGAAAGGTTTCTTTCTCTTGGTCAATGTGCATATCAGCCAATCCATTAAAGACTTGCAAAAGCCTATTGATTTGATCCTCTACTCCAAAAAAGTTCCAGCATTTGGCATTATCAGGCAGAGATGGTTTATATTTCACCTCATCTCTGTGTGCTTTCAGCCTTGGATGTTTTTCTTTGAAGGTTTGGCACACCTGCTGAATATAAAGTTTGCTTTATACTTTGCCATGTCATTTGTGACCTGAAAAGTTAATATAAAATATGAACCAATGTATTCCTGTGTGGGGGACACAAGGACTTCACCTATTCTTGTAGCTTCCTTAGAGCAAGCCCCATCAAGGATCATGTCCCAAATCTGTGGGCCTTCTTCCTCTGTGATCTGGAAAACTAGTTTTCTAAGCTGTCTAGAGGCAAACTGATCAGGCTTGGTAATGTCAAGACTGAGCTTATCCATGACAGCCTTGGGCATTGGATTATGGCTGGCTCTAGTGTCCAAAAGACAAATATGAAGGATTTCATCATGAATAGATAGAGAAACATAGAATGATGGGGACCTGTCTTCACAATTTTCAATCATTAGATTGAGAATAATAGCTAGTTGGTCATCTTGCAGATTTAAATAGTCAGTGGAGGCTTCGACAGTTTTAGGGTCAAGAGCCTCAAGGATAGACTTATTGAAGGACTCATTCTTCACTGGTTCAATGAGAGGTGTAGGTATTCTTGGCTTCTGCATTTCTGATTGAAAACTGAAAGAAGAAGGGGACTTGTAAAGGCCTCTTACCTCTATGGCTGGAGCTTTGAGGATGATAGGATCAAGTGCTGGTTGCTTCTGCTTATTAGCTTGCTATTCTGCATGGACAATAGCTTTATGAACAAGAGTTTCTTTCACATTCTTCATCATGGACCTCAGATTATATTGGTGTTGATCTTCAGTTCGTAGAACAGATTCACCATCCCATTCTTGGCTGATCTAGTCATTGAACAATGACTTTTCATAGGCAGCTTTGGTTAAAAAGGTGGCACTACCTTTGTCTTCCATACAATGGATCTCATCATCCTCTTCAAAGTGCTCTTCCTCCATGACTACATTTTTAACAGGGGTCTTCACCCTTTGGTATTCATTAGCATCTTTGTTTCTTTGCGAGATCTGCAATTGCTCATTTGCTCTTCTATATGGATTTGGATTTGGAGGAGAAAAGGTATTAGGAATCCTTACTTTCCCAGAATGCTGTTCAACCTTTAATTTGGAAACTTTACAGCCTAATGACTCTATCATCTTGGCCATTTTATCAATCTTGGGATCTGTAGATGATGAAGGCTTGCCCCTCTGTCTCCTTCTATCAGCATTACCTTTGAGCTTTTCTGTAGCCATGATGTTTGATTCTACTTCCAGGGTTGCATCTTGCATATCAGCCAAAGAAGTACATCACCTCTCCCTCAACAATAAACATAAGTCATAATCAAAGGCACTGTCATAGATGAGTCTAGCAGAGGTAGTGGTGGGTTTTACTTCAGCGGGTATCTTGATGTACATGTGGTTAAATCTATTATTAAAATCAAATAGAAGTTCACCATTTTCCCTCTGCAAGTTCCCAAACTTAGTGTGGTAGTAAAGGAGATCCTTCTTATTGCCCCCAATGCTTTAGGAATGCATCATATAAGGCCTCAATATCATTATAGATTTTGGGGTTAGTTCCCTGAACCATTTTCTAGCCTCTCCATCTAGGCTTTGGACAAAGACTCTCATCCAGACATCATCGTCACTAATGTCTAGGTTATTAGCATAGCTATAGAATGACTCAGGATGTTCTTCAGCTGAAACACCTTCAGTCCCAGTGAACGTAGGCATATATTTTTGATACTCTCCAGTAGGCATATCATTCAAATGAGTGGGTAGTATTAGAGGTCCATATCTAGCAACTATGATTCTCTCCATTTTGGTAGGTGCTTGTGGACCTGCCATAACTATGGTGGCTAAAAGAGTACTGGTAGTCTGAATAATGGAGGGCTGAGGAGTGATTAATAGGACTGAAGGAGTATGATGGAGAGGAGGTGAGGTTTCCTTTGAGCATACAACAAAAGGAAAACCTAAAGAATGAGTAGCTTTATGAATCTCTAAGAGTTTTTCTTTGCTGCTAGTATTAGAAGCTATACTCTCAACATGTATTTGTTCTATTATAGGCCTTCCTTGAGGAGATATAGGAGATTGTTTAGGTTTACCTGAGCCTGATGCTCCTTTCTGCAATAACTTTCTTTCTTTGATAATCCTTTCAGGGTCAAGTAGTGGGTCAGCTTGTGACTTTTGAGGATTTCTCCGAGTATGGCTCACAAACTGAGCCAGAACTATGAAGTAGAGTTTCCAAGAGGTTCAACCTCTAGTAGAGTCACCAGATAGATGATTAAAACGAAAAAAGTGCCCAGACTTTGTCTATCATCAAAGCTGGATCTATGTCATTTCCCAGGGAAGTTGAGCTTTAGTTTCCTCTCCCCGACAATAGCGCCAATTATGTTATCACTCCAGGAAACTCTTCTAGGTTGCCGCTCAGAGATGCCTGGTAACATATAATCTTCAATACTATTCTTTGAACTATTGGAATAAATGATGATTTGGATCAAGCCAGATAACCATTTCAACTATGTTTTAACTCAAGACATGCATGAACACCCTCAACTTACAAGGCTTTAGACCACTAATGCTCAATAGTTTGTAGATTCAATGAATCGATGGAGAATACTGACCATACCAGCAGATGCATACATAAACATAAATGAATGGCTAGCTATAGGCAGCAAAAGTGAATATTGACTATATCGATTGATGCATATATGACCACCTATGAATGGCTAGCTGTAGGCAGAAAAGAATTTTGCAAATCTAATTTATCAAAGCATAGATAAGATGACAATTATCTAGCCTTAGACACAAAAGAAAACATGAACAAATTTTTCAAGTGAAAGCTTAGAACAGAAGAGAAATGGACATTGAACATATAACAGCAAAAGAATCTTGTATTACTAATGAATGAAGATGAAAATCTTGAGTAGCGAAGTCTCTAAAATCTCCAGAAGTTTGAACCTCTATTAGATTTTGCTTTTAGATATTTATAACTCTTTAAAATGATGCTAAGCCTTTTCAGGCTTGAGAGGTCTTAATTTATCCATTTGTCTCTTCAGATGATTGATTCCATCAATAGGCAGCATGGTTCAAAGGTTTCTTCTTTTGATAGAAGAATAACCACATTTAGATATTTTGGCTAGCTTGCTGTGATGTATGGGAGCTCTCTCATGCCAGAGATGCCCCATAATGTTTGTTGGTGTGCTATGCTGGGCTACTGATTCACTGTGCTTCTTATCAACCTCTATGTCATTTTAGGGAGGAGCTGCGCTTGTTGTGGCCCTTTCAATGATTTAACGATGCATGCCTCTGTTATAGCAGAACAACGCTACCCTCTGCTGGACCTCTGTTGGAAAAAATGTATGTTTCTATTTTAAACAGAAAACACAACCATCACTGATAAATCCCACCTTCTCGGTGTATTTTGGATGTCAAAGTCCTCAAAACTATGATTTAATTTTCTATTGGGTCCAGCCTTGTCACCATCGCAAGTCGCTCTCAGCTTGTTCTATGATTCCCTTAATTTTTTAAACACCTAAAAACTGTGAAAAACATTGAAAATGGGCTTTACGTCGATTTCAAATATGATATATTTTCATTCCAAAAACCCATCGGGTTCGAGTTCCATCACTACTGCACTACCTCAGGCTTCCTCCGTGTTTCATTATATAACGAAAATACGCAAAAAATGCATAAAACTCAGCCTTTTGCAGACTTGAAAATGTATATATTCTACTTCTTGAAAATCACACTACCCAAAGGATCCCTCACATTTCTTTGTATAATGAAATACATGAAAAAGCATTAAAACAAGGCTTTGGCATGGACCTGAAATTTTATAAGAAAACATTTATAATGCTGTCAGGTCCAAAAAATTGGGTCGCCTATATGTATATGTAAAGGCCCCGCCCCTTTGGCTTCCATCGATAGCGATCCGCCAATCCAATGTGGGTCATCGATCCGCACGTGAAATTGATGGTCCACGTTGAATCGGTGATCGCTATTGCTCATTCCACATAGCCTGCACCGATACTCCACCCATACCACTGCCGACACTTCTACCGATGTGACCTGCCGATAGTGATCATCGACAATCATTGATCAGCGGTATCCAACTCCGATTACCACTACTTGGGACTGCCAATTTGTGATTTGCTGCTTAGATCTAGGTTGTTGATCAGTCAAATCTAATGGCAACTGTTCATTCTTGGTTTTTAAGCCTGCAATAATGGTTTTTGACTGATTTTGAAGTGTTTTAGCCTCCCAATAGTGCATTTTTTCCCTTCCAAGGGCTCTCCTCCCTTGCTTGTTTCAATCTTGTCATGATCCTAAGCACTTTTGAAGAATCCAAGAGCATTTTTGGATCCCCTTGCATGATTTTAAGCAAACTTTGGAGACTTTGGGAGTATTTTAGATCCATTTTTGGTCCAAACGTCAACAGAGCTAACAGTTCCATTACGATAATGGGCCTAAGGTATGATTTCTTTGAACCTGGAATATAGCGGTACATCTCATATTAAAATTCTCATTGCATTATCTATCATCATTTCCATCTTCATTATGCCTTAGGTCTAAGTCCATTAGGTTGCAATATTAGCCTCTCTCTCTTATGCATGTCATAAATTGGCAATAGAGTTTATCTATACATGGATGTCCTATATTAGCACCTAATTTTCATGTTGATTTCCATATAGTGTTATTTCGTTTTCATAATTCCTCCTCTTTAACTGTCATAAATTAGAATCTAAGCCTCGTCTTCATCCTCTTCGTCAGTTTCTAGCCTTAACCTAGGAGGATTCCAAATTTATATAACTTGTGATTGCTACATATCTTTATCCTATTTTATGCATGTTTATATTCCTTGGTTTAGTTTTTCCACCATTGCATCCATTGCGTGGCCCACTTCATGCTTTTGTTTGGTGTTCTTACCCTTTCTTGGAAAGGATGTTGCAATGAGTGGTCTTATTGTCTAACCTCTTTGCCTCATTATTCTTAGTTCGGTCGTATCAGCTCGGAACTAGTTTCCCATTTATACCACTTTCTCCTTTGGGATGAGCTTCATTTTTGTAATTATTATGATTGTTAAACCATGAAAGGCACCAAGTATCCCTTTATCTCTTTTTCAATCTCATTAAAAATGAATGAAAAGGAACTATTAAGCTTACTTGTCTTCTCTTTCATTCTCATTAAATTGTGAAGGACACTAAAAAGAGAAAGGAAAAGGGTAATCAATCACTTGAGTTATTATTAAAAATGGAAATATTATTCGCATCGCCCTTGAACATGGAACTTGTTTGAGTCATTTCCTTAGAGTTAGGTTTTCTCTTTCCTAGGAGCCATACAATAAATATGAGTATGTCTACTACTCTAGGTTCTCACTCTTCCGGACACTATGGAGTGTGCACCAATGTGTCCTATATTGTTGTGCAATATCATGTGATTATCATTATTAAGTGCTTCCAAGTAACTTTTGTGTTGTGTCGTTATTTGTTCAAGGGGAGTGTTAGCATGTGCCAACCTTCTATAGTCCTTGCTGACCTTTATGTGTTGACCATCATTGTGTCAATTATACTTCATCACTTAATGACTTCATCTATTCACATCATCGCTCTATTTGTTCTGTGTCAATTTATGGGGGATAAATCAAGGCCCTCACTCAATGAATCTTCCCCGATTGACTAAAGCTCATTATTGAGGGGCAAGATCTAGGAACTATTATCTCTCCAAGAAACCCTCCTAGGTTGTAGCTCGGAGATGCCTGGTAACATATAATCTTCAATATTGTTCTTTGAACTATTGGAATAAATGATGGTTTGGATCAAGCCAGATAGCCATTTAAACTAAGTTTTTACTCAAGACATGCATGAACACCCTTAGCTTACAAGGCTTTAGACCACTAATGCTCAATAGTTTGTAGAT
Source organism: Pinus tabuliformis (assembly GCA_031772625.1). Lineage (NCBI taxonomy): Eukaryota > Viridiplantae > Streptophyta > Pinopsida > Pinales > Pinaceae > Pinus > Pinus tabuliformis. Next base: position 291,635,828 of record CM062820.1, read on the forward strand.
TCAATGAATAGATGGAGAATACTAACCATACTAGTAGATGCATATATATAATAACACATATGAATGGCTAGCTACAGGCAGTAAATAAGCTTGCAGATCTAATTTATCAATGCAGAGATAAGATGACAGTTATCTGACATTAGATACAGAAGAAACATGAACAAACTATTCAAGTGCAAGCTTAGAATAGAAGAGAAAATGAACATTGAACATATAACAACAAAATAAGCTTGTATTGCTAATCAATGAAGATGAGAAGCTTGAGTAGGAAAGTATCAATAGTCTCCAAAATTTGAACCCTTGCTACATTTAGTTTTCAGCCTTTTATAGGCCTTTTACAATGCTCCTGAGATCTGAAAGGCTCGGAGTCTTAACCTGTCTTATCTGTCTTGTTAACTAACCGATGCCTTGACTAGGCAAGCATGGCTCAGAGGTTTTCTCCTTTTGATAGAGGAATAACCACCTTCATGTAGTTTGATGCGCTATCTAAGAGCTCTCTCGTGCCAGGGATGCCCCATGATGTTGGTTTTGATGAGTTGCGCTAGGCTGTTGATGCTTCTATTGTTTTGGGCACGCTGCGTTATCTGCTCCATGACCATTCTATTTGTTTCGAATAGCTATGTGTGTTGTGCCTCCATGATCACTTTTCAGCCTCTGTTTTCCTGGAAAACTGTCTCCCGGACTATGCTGTGAGCTGGAAAGGGTCCTGTTGTGGCCACCAACAACCCCCCTCTTTGTTTGGTATTAGTGATAACACCAAGCAAATGGGGACCCTTAATAAAAAATCCAAAAAACATTTTATCAAAATTTTTGTATTTCAACTCCCTAAAGCTGTATCGCATCGCGAGAAGAGAGTGAAACGTTTTCCTATGCGCATAATAAGTTGCGAAGAAGCGACGCGAAATTCATCGCATCGCATATATTATGAAGCACTCTTAAATGAAAAAACTTAAGGAATCTCCGACGGTCGATATGCGACGTCGCATATCGCAACATCGCATAAGCAACACACAATGATTGGATGACTAATTGCGATTTACGATCTGCGATGACACATCTTGACAACGCGATCCTCGATACTGCGATGCGAGTCACAGAAATCACCCATCGCAAAATTTCCTCAGCACAGTATTCAAGGAAAGTTGTCTGTAGACCAAAATTGGGTGCGCACCTTAAAAGAAATTAATGATTGTACGCCAAAGTATCCAAGAAGGATTGTGTTGTCTTTTTCAAAGAGTCAGTTTGTTATGGGTATCATGATTATGCATTCATTAGAGCTTAAAGCTTTCATGTCAATCTTTATCATCATTACTCTTTTCCTTTGCGTAAACTGTAAGACAGGAAATAACATAAAGCAATGTGCAGGAAACATCTAAGGAAAAGGGGAAAGCATCAATGCCCGGAGAACAGAGAAGAGATGCCTTCACAAACGGATGCCACATGCAACAGGACCACTGATTCCAGAGTATCACTCAACAGATACTGATGTCAATAGGCCATCCAAAACTCAGAATCAAAGGCGCACAAAAGCAGCATGTTTGCAAAAGATCCTGAAGCTTATGCCCGGTAAAGCAAAAAGAAAAAAGGCGCTAAAGAGGGAAAACGCACTAGAAAAGCCCGAAACAAAGAATGGAGGCAGTTTTCAATACAGAAAATTGTTCAGAGAGCAAAGTCCCTAACTTATTCAGTCATTCGCAAGGCCAGAAACCGAAATAGCAAAAGCAGAATCAGTTTGAGAGGAATTTGGGTTATTACCAAGTATACACACAGTGAATACACTAAGCCAGAGGAAAATTCTTGAAAATATCTTCTAGTTTACCAGAAAGTGGTGCCATCGCTTGTTATTTCTATTTTCGTAGCTCAAACAAAAGGAGAAGACGACCAACCGACTCTTCCCAGGCGAATGTTGCGTGCTTGCAGCACTAAGGAGCAAATACAGAAACGGTTAGGAATTAGATTCAATTTTTAGAAATAATTTTGCTTTAGTAGAAGGGTGGTCATTTGAAACCGTAGCCTAAATTTATGTAATTAAGATTAATTAGTTAGCAGTATTTAGACCCTTCTCAGGCATTTGGAGAAGGGTCTAGAAATTTGTCAAAAAACTTGTCCTCAGAACATGCAGTTTTGCACCCTCGGAGGGGGTTTTTGATGAATGGTTGGATCGATATTTATCAATGTTTGCATTTGATATCTGCTACTGATGTTGCACTTTTGTACTCTTAGTAGATGTTAAAACAAGTAGAGATAAATCGTTGTTGCTTGAAGCTTATGAGTAGGATTAGTCATAAATGGTACTTTTATCTCTTGATCATTTCTGCTTATATTCTTAAAGTGATATACAGTTTTCAGTTGTTTATATGTTACTGCATGAATGTATGGGTTACCATTTGGCACTTCTGTACGGTGGAGTCATTCATTTATGTTTGATATATGAATAAATTATTATGCAATATGTTGTTCACAACTGTTTTGCTTAACTTTTTATGCAAAGTGGTTTATCTTAATTGATTTCTATTCTTATGATAGCTGAATGATCTTTATTACCAGTTATTGTTTGAAATCTCTTTAGATCGCATAATAGAAGAAATGCATCCTGGGTTAGCATAGATTAGATGTGTTGTTTCTCATTAGATTGCAATAGCATAGAGTTAGTTTAGAAGTTTGAATTAAATTAGCTGTAAGTACTCTTAGATCAGCATCATCCAACTCTACACACACACACACACCCTTAAATTGGGAAACTGTTCCCATTATCCCCAGTCGGACCCGCTATACCAAACGGATAAGGAGCTGCCAACCAAGGTCCGGACTGGGTGGGTATCCCCCTTGTTGTCGACCCGATTTTCGGGGCTTCAACATATTTGGCGCTAGAAGGAGGGCCCGAACTATGAATCGCACCTAAATCAAAATCTAAATACCATTCTGAGAGTAAATCGCCCTCATCAACTCCCCCGACTTCCCCAGTACATTTGAATCCAAAGTCAGAAGTCGCTCGAGTATTAACCGCTGCTACATACCCTAATATTTCAGACCAATCTACCATTGAACCCCCTGAAGTTCAAACTCTAATTCGCAAACTCCAGGGATTTTCTATTTTTACACTGAGGTCTGATAAATCTCAAAGCAGCGTGACTTCGCAGTACAATCCTGCTCATCCCGTGACCAGATTAAAGAGTGAAAAATTTGGCATCCAGCCAGCTGAATTCCCTCTCCCCACCAAGAAAAGAGCAAGGAAAACACCACCAAAGTCTGACAGTGAGACTATTTCATCTACATCGTCCATTTCAACTCCCTCACCACGAAGTCAGCCACCCACATCTTCATTCCAAACCACTCATCCATCTTCCACAACCCCTCTTCTTCAATCATCTAAGATCATAATATCTTCATCTTCCCAACCTCAGGGATCATCCTCTGCACTTTCATTTACTAGTAGCTCAACGATGGCCCAGTCTCCATGGAACAATCCTGGGGCAGCTTTAATGCCTCCACCCCTGAGCCAAATACCGGCCCATCTTGAGAAATGGCTACCCAAATTCAATCCAGAAGCAGGCATGCTAGCTGAAGAACACATTAATAATTTCATGCTTTCGGTCAATCTCAACGAAGTTACCAACGAGGATGCTGTCGTCCGGATTTTTCCCTATACAATGTAAGGAATAGCCAGGTCATGGTACTTTTCATTACCTTCCGGGTCTATCACAAGTTGGGACATTTTTCAAAGTCAATTCCTTAACAAGTTTGGTGATGACAGATCAACGGCAACGTTAATCAATGACCTATCCAATATTAAAGCCGAGGCTAGAGAACCCATCAAAGATTTCAATTTACGATTCAATAAAATCCTCAACAAAATTCCCGCTGCTTCCCAACCTAGCAAAGAAGTACGATGCGAATGGTATATTACGGCCTTACCATCAAACTTAGCAATCTTCGTGGATAGGGCAAATAAGACAACCTTAGTTGAAAACTTGACAGAGGCGATATCAGTAGAGAAACACGTAGTAGCCCTGGAAAAAAGATCTGCGATAGAGGAACGCAAATCTAAGAAAGTCTCCTTCAAGGAAGACTCCAAGAAGAAACAAACGAAAGACCCTTTCGATTTGGAAGGATTACAAAAAGTATTAAAAACCATGTCCAATGAGATGATTGACATAAAAAAACAAGTAGCAGAAACTTCTTCAAAAAAGCCCTACAGAGCTTTTAAAAGAGGCCCTTCAATGGATGTGAAACCACCCAACGTTATCTAAAATGTCGAATCTGAAGAAGAGGAAGAAGAAGAAAGTACCACTGAAGGGCAGACCGATGACGAAGAAGTTGTGGAACTACAAGGAATGTGGGATTTCATCCTCCCAAAAGAAGAAGATCAAGAAGCATTTCCAGTTAGTACACGAAGCAAAAATCAACTTGATCCTCCCCAAACTACCCCTAAGCAGAAGGGCGCAAGCCCTGCAGCAAAAGATAAAGTTGCAACAAAGAAAACAACTGCTAAAGCGACTCAATCTAGCCCAGTCCAATCAGATCAAACACCTCCATTAAGAACACTGATTGTGTCGGATGAAATGGAGGACAATATTATTGATGACATGAAAAAGACTAGGGCTAATATCACTCTTTATGAATTGAGCAAATTGAAACATCAACAGAAGATAATGATGAAAGAATTACATGTCGTGCTTACTACATCTTTGCCTACAGCTGTAGCTTCCCACAACATGGGAAGACCTCCAACCAACACGATCAATAAGGTTGATCCAAATGACATCGCCTTGATTGGAGGAAGATCAAGGTCTCACACTCCCCCTTTTCTTCTCACTTATGAAATTTTCAATAAAAAAGTGCACAATTGTTTGGTAGATTCTAGTGCTTCAACGAATATTTTACCCAGATCAATATGTGCCAAGTTGAATGTTCAACCACAAAAATCCGCAGTGCGCATAGTTCAGCTTGATCAATCTCAAGTTGAAGTGATTGGTGAACTTAATCAAGTGACCATAAGATTTTCGTCTAACCTGAAGGTATGTCAGGTTATTGACATTCTAGTAGCTGATATCCCAGAATTCTATGGCTTGATTCTTAGCAGGGATTGGTCCGAGAAAATCCATGGATACTTCTCAACCGACTGGTCGCACATGTGGTTACCCTACAATGGTAAACCGAATCAAATAAAGGTTGAACAAGAGTTACACACCAGAAGTACATAGTAACGGAATTGGAGGGAGAAAATGAAGCAATAGCATACAATAGCAGTATCATAGGCAATTACTCGGTAGATTCTTTCCTCGGCAATTTCAATGCTCATACATCGCCTTATTTAGAAAATTCAGTTTTGTCCCAAGTCGAAAATTTTTCCCAAATTGATAATTCAAAGTGTGTTAATTTTTTAGATAAACCTGTAAATGCATCTTTGTTTTGGAAATTATATTTTGATGGCTCTAAATCTAACGAAGGAGAAGGAGCAGGATGCGTTCTGATTAGCCCAGAAGGAGATAAGACCATGCTTACGTGCAGAATTTTATTCGATTGCACAAACAATACAGCGAAATATGAGGCCTTGGTGCAAGGCCTATGCAAAGCAATCAGGTTGAACGTTAAGTACCTTCAAGTCTTCGGAGACTCTGAGATTGTCGTCAAAGAGGTACGTAACACCATACATTGCCTATCAGGTCATTTGAAACACTATCAATCTTTAGTACAAGATCTAACTGAGCATTTCATAGCATTCAATATTTCGTCAATCCTAAGACTCCAAAACGCGAGCGCAGACTTGTTAGCTAACGTAGCCTCTAGACTTATTCCCTCCGAAGATTTTAGTCCAGATAGATTCTCAATAGAATTAATCTTTAGACCATCCATCCCTGACAACATTACAAATTGGAGAGTATTCAATGATGATCCTGATATTGTAAATTTCCTCACTTTTGAAGGATCCTTCTCCAATCAGATAATTGACGAAGACCATCATGATCGACAAATACAACAAGATAGCACTGATAATGCTATACCTAAATCAGTGGTTAAGTTAGAAGACTTATATGATTTGAAAAGTCGATTTAAAAGGTATACCAATTCTAAGCTCTACAGTTCAACTCTGAACTACGAATTAGTAAACCTAGGAACCGATGATAAACCACAAAACGTTAATCTAGGCCACGGCCTAGCCCCTGAAGAAAAACTAGCGTATATCCGTCTTTTGAGACAATACAAAAATGTTTTGCCTGGAATTACGATGAGCTGAAGACATACGACACTTCTATCATTCAACATACTATCCCTATGATTGACAATGAAAAACCTGTCCAACAGAAACTCATAAAAATCCACCCCAATTTAGAAAATTAGATAAAAACTGAGCTAAATAAGATATTAAGAGCCAGAATAATTTTCCCCGTTAGACATTCCAAATGGGTCTCCAATATGGTACCCGTTAGAAAGAAAAACGGAGATATTAGAATCTGTATCGATTTTCGGAATCTCAACAAAGCCTGTCAAAAAGACAATTTTCCCCTCCCACCTATGGAGCAGAAATTACAGGCAGTAGCAGGCTCAGAATTAATGTCTTTTTTGGATGGATTTTCAGGATACAATCAAGTGCTGGTACATCCTGATGATTAGTTAAAAACCACATTCCGAACTAAATGGGGCACATACGCATATTGGAAGATGCCATTTGGTTTGATCAATGCCGGCGCTACATTTCAGAGAGCCATGGACATCGCATTCAAGGGTTTAGTCAATAAATTTGTAGTGATTTATCTGGATGATATAACAGTGTACTCCAAGAAGCGAAGCAACCATCTCAAAGACTTGAAACAAATCTTTCAACGATGTTTAAGGTATGGGATTTCACTTAACCCAAAGAAATATTTTTTCGCATTAAGTGAAGGAAAACTTCTAGGATTCATAGTGTCAAAATCTGGTATTCACATTGAGCCTGACAGAATCAAAGAAATTTCTGAAATATCCCTACCTCATAACACAAAAGCCATGCAATCTTTCCTTGGTCAAATCAATTTTGTGAAGAGATTTGTCCCAGATTTTTCACGGATTGTTTCTCCTTTGCAAACCATGATTAAAAAGAATTCAAATTTTAAATGGGGTCAAGATGAGCATCAAGCATTCAACCTAATCAAACAAGCTATCATTAACGCTCCATCTTTAGCAACCCCGAATTTTTCAGAATCTTTTATCTTATACACATTTGCCTCAGAGAAATCATATGCCGCGATTCTAACTCAAGCAAATCAAGAGAAAGTGGAAGCTCCAATCGCATTTTTTAGCTCGAATTTACAAGGTGCTGAACTCAACTATTCAGACGTGGAGAAACAGGCATATGCTGTTTTCAAAGCGATCAAATATTTCAGACCTTTCTTACTTAAAGCCCATACTAAGGTCATAGTACCGTTTCCAGCGGTAAGAAATCTTCTAATGCAGAAGGATGTGGGCGAAAAGAGAGAAAATTGGATCACCGCTTTACAAGAATACGACCTTGAAATCAAACCAGCAAGCATTGTAAGAGGTCAAGGCTTCTGTAAAATGTTGGCTGGAGCATCGCAAATTCCTGAGAATTCATTTGAAGAGGTACAAACATATGAGGTAAGCCTAAACGATGCAGAATCATTATATGCTGACACCATTTATTATCTTAAGAATGGGTATGCTCCATCACACCTGGATCACACCAAGAAAAGAGCTCTGAGATTGAAAGCTAAACAATATCAGCTCATAAATGATGTTCTGTTTAAAAGGAATTACCATTATGTGCTTCTTAGGTGTCTTGAGAAAACTGAAGCCGAAAAGGTTTTGCAGGAACTCCACGATGGACCAGCAGGCAGACACTATGCTGGAGATGCTACTGCACATAAAATCTTACGTGCAGGATATTATTGGCCCACGCTGTTCAAAGACTCACACAGTTACGTGAGGAAATGCCAAGTTTGTCAGACTGCTGCAGGGAGACAAAAGAAACTGTCCATGCCACTACAGCCGGTAAACATCGAGCAACCATTCAGTCAGTGGGGCTTGGACATAATAGGTGAGATCGTTCCTCACTCTTCTAAGCAGCATAGATACATCCTCACGGCAACAGGTTATTTTACTAAATGGGTAGAAGTAGTTCCTCTCAAGACAGCTAATTCTGAAACCATCATTGAATTTATAGATCAATTTATAATCACTAGGTTTGGATTACCAACGGCTTTAATGTTTGATAATGCCTCATACTTTTCTGGGAATGCAATGACTGAGTTTGTACTTAAAAGAGGGTTCAAACTGAAATATTCGGCCAACTACTACCCGCAAGGTAATGGATTGGCTGAATCGACGAATAAAAACCTAATCAAGATTATTAAAAGAATAGTTGACCAGAACCAAAAGAATTGGCACAAAGCTTTGGTAAATGCTTTATGGGCAGATAGAATAACGAAGAAATCCTCAATCGGCACTTCTCCCTTTAATTTAGTTTATGGGAAAGAAGTGATTCTTCCAACTCACTTAGTCATCCCCTCTTTGTCTTTAGTACAACACATCGATGAGGTATTTACTTCCTCCATACAACTAAGACAAATGGAAATAATTAAATTAGAAGAACGATGAGAACAAGCTAAGAAAACTCATGCTCATCACCAAGCGCTAATAAAATCCTCTTTTGACTCAAGCATAATGACCAGAAAAAATTTTCAGATGGGAGATTTAGTTTTGAAATGGGATAAGGCTCGTGAAGAAAAGGGCAAACATACAAAATTTCAGAAGATGTGGCTTGGTCCTTTTCAAATTGTAGAAGTCATAGGCCCATCAACGTTTGTGTTGCAGGATTTAGCAGGTAGAAGGGATTCTTTGCCTGTTAATGGACAGATCCTTAAAATATATTTTCCATAGAAGATTACTCTTCTATTTTGCAGGATAGTTTTAGTTTTTTCTTTGTTTTTCTCTTTCTTATAAATAAAACCAGTTGTAGATGGTTACTAAAGGGGTTCACGAAAAAGACACCAATTCTCTATCAGACTTTGAGCTTTTTTTCTTGTACAAGTAGCAAAATTTTCGAAAAATCTGATCTTTATTATTGACAGGTAGAGTTGACTTTAGCGTAGATATGATATTAGTTTCAACTTCAAAAATTTTAGGAAAGCAACCTGTCATGAGGAAAGAGTCAATTTTGTGGACAAAACCGACCTCCCTAGAAACTAAGGCTTTTCTAGTGACAAACAAAACAATCAAGCACTATCTTTCCCTAAATATGCGTTTAAAATAAAAGTAACCAGGTGTTTAAGGCTTACCTTTAGTCCAACGCTGTTTGTAGGGGCTAAGCCTCTTGGATCCAGATGAGCTCCTCTCCTTGAAGCCTGCATACACAAACAAGCAAATGATTACATAGCACCTGAATAACTCATATAATAAAACATATTCATCATAAAGACCAAGGAGTTTATGAAACAAATTATATATAACAACTTGTTGAGAAAAATGAACTTAATTGTATTAATTGGAAACAAAAGAAACCTTACAACCAATGCCTTGGTGTTGTGCAGGTCCCTCCCAGGGTCCAGCAAGAGTTCTCCTCTACTTTGATCAGCTCACCCACTTCCAAATGAAGCTAAGAAAGGAATGTGATCTCTCCTCTCAAGCTCTATAAGGGAGTCCTAATTTCAGTAGCATTTACCCTTAGGAATGTTCAGCTTTCAACCTCCCTTGCCTCTGGCCCAATGCCTGTATTTATAATGCTTTGGAGGAAGTTAAACAGGTCCACCATCAATGGGATAAGCTCCTCTTTCAAAGGGATAGCTCCCCTCTTCATGGGATAAGTTCCTCTTTCATTGGGATGCATGAACCATCTGGAGGTGCTCAATCCACGTCAAACCATCTTCTAGAATGCTCTAGAATCGACCGCAAGTAAGTTTTTTGAAGTAAAACTTGTGCCTTTTGACTTTTACAAGGGTACGCACCCACCCCTTTACAGACAGAGCGTACAAGTATGTAGGTATTATGTACTTGAGGTGCGGGCACGCAGGTAAAAGTAAGAGAAAGTGCGGAACCAGAGTTATATTGATTTTTTAAAGGCTTTCTCTCTTTTTTGGAGTTTGACATGAGGAGCAGAGGTATAAGACTTGCCAAGGAGGACAGTATGGTTATTGATGGAGCCATACTGACTGCAAATAGTCATGGTGACAAATTTTAGTGTAACAGATTGCCCCCTAAAGTGCGAGGTTTGTAGTAGATTAGGGTTTTATATCATCTAGGAAGGGTGAAGCACTTTATCATTTCGAGGCTTATCTTGTGGAGAGCCTAGTCGGAACCTGCAAATATTCAACACAAAATACATATATGAGATCATATCATCGTTGAGGTAGGCATTCCCATACTCAGACCAAAAACTTAACTAACAAACTAACTACTGCTCTGATATAGGAATGATTTCGCAATACATCATAATCATAGACACAGTATGGACGCAGCCATCTATTTATAATTAGTCTACTGTATAATGAATACAAAACTCCTCGCAGCCTGGATGGTGGAAACTAGATCCAGGGTCTTCATTTCTGCTTCCCAAAATAGTACGATTCTATCCATGCGAATAAATGAGTTGATGTCGAACATGGTAGAAACCACTTGATTACCAGTCAATGATGTAAACTGTTAACAAGTGTGAGAGAGACCACCAGTGATGTCAATGGTTCTCAAAGTACCCAGTACAATCCATGAGATGTGAGTAGATGTGTTGATGTCAAACATGTCATGGAATCCTTCAATCGAAAGTCAATGATGTAAACTATCATCAAAGGCGAGAAACCTGCCATTGAGGCATGCAAATTTCAAGGTACTGATGATTTCTAGATCATCTTTCTAGATAATGAATTGAAGTCGATAGAAAGCGATCCATTGCAGGCAAGCCCACAACATGAAATCATAGATCAAGTTGAAGAAATGTAGCTGTAAGGACTGACTCAGGGATGGTCAAGATGGATGACAGATATTTTGGAGATGAATGGCTTATTTGCAAGACTCCTCTTGAACACATAATGACACTACAGATGGTTTGGTGACAATTGACCCAAAGTTAATACCCGGAAACCGGCTGAAGACTTTCAATGTGGTTTGATCAACTATTAGGCAAAGGATTTCCCAACCCAGGTGAATGAAAAGTGTCGTGTTCAAGAGTGGTGATAAGGTTTTTCCGCGATAAAGTATAACAAATAGGCTCATTTTCCTCTCTTTTCCCCCACCATTTTTGGCAAGTACCTCTTTATTTTTTACAAGCTTGAGGAGGATAATATTTGCTTGATTATAAGCTCATCCTTCGGATGAGTCCAACTTAGTTTAGATTCGAACCCTAAGAAGGAGTTGTCCGTTCCTGTTTGTAATCGAACAGGTCCTTTACTGTGAAATTTTAACGAGTCCAGTATAGGAGAAACTCGGTGTTTTTCAATTTTAGACAGTCTGAAAAAATTAAGAAGACTCCACGGTTGACCTTTTTCGTAAATTGGTGCCTCCCAAGCCCGAAAAAGTATAAAATAATACTTGAGAGAACCGCTTGATCTTTACGACCAAGGAGTACTTTCATGATTACTGTCTCTGATCTGAAAAGTAAAAAGCGATCAAGGACACGTCGTTTTATTTCCAATATCGAATTTGAAACGACAAAAATCTGGCAATCTTTTCATGTTTTTATGGTCAGAAAAGGGTTGTAAGAGGACCATCTTTTTAATTCCGTTTTAACGAGCTAAAAATAAAACTCGGCAATCTTTTCACATTTTAGGAGTCAGAAAAGAGCTTAAAGATGGCTCTGATGTTTTTGGTTGTAAAAAATGACAATTTTCCCTAAAAATCCTTTATCCTGCACAAAAACCAACACATTAGTCATACCTGTTGAAGATAGATAAAAATACTTTGAAAAATACCTTTTCATGGTGAAAAATAAACAAATTTACCATTTATTTACCCAAAAAACCTATAAAAAGGGCTTTTACCAATTCATTTTTACCATTTTACTATTTGAGGAGAGAAAAAGGGCTTTTGGCAAGAAACTTCCTGTGGACATTGCGGAGAATCCGACCGTCGAAATCGAACGCCGTCTCTTCTAGGTAATCTACAACATCCTTCTCTTCAATTTCATCCATTTAGAATTCCTTTTTAGGCCCCAGATTTCATTTTTGGGAGGTTTTATGGTTTCAAAAACCGCCTCTCGGGGTACGTAGGCACCACACTAGGGACCCACGTACCCCGACATTTTCTCAGTTTGAAAAATGTCAAAGGCACGCATCCTGCCTTCGCCATTTTGTCATGCGGAAAGAGTCAATTTTGCGGACAAAACCGACCTCCCTAGAAACTAAGGCTTTTCTAGTGACAAACAAAACAATCAAGCACTATCTTTCCCTAAATATGCGTTTAAAATAAAAGTAACCAGGTGTTTAAGGCTTACCTTTAGTCCAATGCTGTTTGTAGCGGCCAAGCCTCTTGGATCCAGATGAGCTCCTCTCCTTGAAGCCTGCATACACAAACAAGCAAACGATTACATAGCACCTGAATAACTCATATAACAAAACATATTCATCATAAAGACCAAGGAGTTTATGAAACAAATTATATATAACAACTTGTTGAGAAAAATGAACTTAATTGTATTAATTGGAAACAAAAGAAACCTTACAACCAATGCCTTGGTGTTGTGCAGGTCCCTCCCAGGGTCCAGCAAGAGTTCTCCTCTACTTTGATCAGCTCACCCACTTCCAAATGAAGCTAAGAAAGGAATGTGATCTCTCCTCTCAAGCTCTATAAGGGAGTCCTAATTTCAGCAGCATCTACCCTTAGGAATGTTTAGCTTTCAACCTCCCTTGCCTCTGGCCCAATGCCTGTATTTATAATGCTTTGGAGGAAGTTAAATAGGTCCACCATCAATGGGATAAGCTCCTCTTTCAAAGGGATATCTCCCCTCTTCATGGGATAAGTTCCTCTTTCATTGGGATGCATGAACCATCTGGAGGCGCTCAATCCACGTCAAACCATCTTCTAGAATGCTCTAGAATCGACCGCAAGTAAGTTTTTTGAAGTAAAACTTGCGCCTTTTGACTTTTACAGGGGTACGCACCCACCCCTTTACAGACAAAGCGTACAAGTATGCAGGTATTATGTACTTGAGGTGCGGGCACGCAGGTAAAAGTAAGAGAAAGTGCGGAACTAGAGTTATATTGATTTTTTAAAGGCTTTCTCTCTTTTTTGGAGTTTGACATGAGGAGCAGAGGTATAAGACTTGCCAAGGAGGACAGTATGGTTATTGATGGAGCCATACTGACTGCAAATAGTCATGGTGACAAATTTTAGTGTAACACAACCTTTGGTAAAAAATTGTTTTATATCAGCACAATGAAAGGTATCAATAATAAAATAAATATTCTCTGTAAAACTGCTGTTTTCAAACTCTATTATTGTCGTCTAGATCTTTCTTAAGGAAAAGAAATGACTTCCTCCCTGCTAAAGGAAATCGCAGCATTTAGAGGAACAATCCGAGAAAACACTATATCTCAAAGAATAAGAGGTCTCATCACGAGCCGGCTTATCATGATCACTGATATTATAACTTGCTGACTTTGCCAATACTGTCCACCAAAACAGGGCAACGACTCAAGATTTTTGCAATCAAAAGACAAGGGGTCTCATCACGAGCCAGCTTGTTCAGCAAAAGTGTAAATCAAGTGAATGACTGTGTCATAATTTGGCCACCAAACCAAGACATGTTCTTTAGAGAATAAAAAAGGAAAAAGTGTCAAAAGGGGTTTTTCTCTGAAAAGTTGTAAATAGCCTTAAGCAGGATAAAGGATCATTGCTGGGTAACAGGTAACCCTGTCGAGGCTATGATGCTTGCGGGCAGCAGAGGCTCTATCTACGACAAATGAGCATATTTTAAAAGCCAACACGCAGAGAAGACCTTATTTTATCTTTAAAAGACCAAGTAATGTCTGATGTAAATACAAGGACTAAGCCTGAGGAAGCAAACAATTGGAATAGGAAAAGGTTGAGACAAAATATCATTGATAGGATAAGGCATATTGTACTCTATCTGTCCATAACAAAATTTAGACGTATGAAAATTTTTCTGTTTTGGAAGTTAAAATTCAATAGAAAAGCAGAGATAACTACTTCTTCACAGTGAATCGCCATTGTTGTGGCCACCAACAACCCCCCTCTTTGTTTGGTATTAGCGATAACACCAAGCAAATGGGGACCCTTAATAAAAAATCCAAAAAACATTTTATCAAAATTTTTGTATTTCAACTCCCTAAAGTTGTATCGCATCGCGAGAAGAGAGTGAAACGTTTTCCTATGCGCATAATAAGCTGCGAAGAAGCGATGCGAAATTCATCGCATCGCATATATTATGAAGCACTCTTAAATGAAAAAACTTAAGGAATCTCCGACGGCCGATATGCGACGTCGCATATCGCAACATCGCATAAGCAACACACAATGATTGGATGACTAATTGCAATTTACGATCTGCGATGTTGCGATCTGCGATGTTGCGATCTGCGATGAATGCGATCATCAATTTCTGCGATGACACATCTTGATGACGCGATCCTCGATACTGCGATGCGAGTCGCAGAAATCACCCATCGCAAAATTTCCTCGGCACAGTATTCAAGGAAAGCTGTCTGTAGACCAAAATTGGGCGCGCGCCTTAAAAGAAATTAATGATTGTACGCCAAAGTATCCAAGAAGGATTGTGTTGTGTTTTTCGAAGAGTCAGTTCGTTATGGGTGTCATGATTATGCATTCATTAGAGCTTAAAGCTTTCATGTCAATCTTTATCATCATTACTCTTTTCCTTTGCGTAAACTGTAAGACAGGAAATAACATAAAGCAATGTGCAGGAAACATCTAAGGAAAAGGGGAAAGCGTCAATGCCCGGAGAACAGAGAAGAGATGCCTTCACAAACGGATGTCGCGTGCAACAGGACCACTGATTCTATAGTATCACTCAAAAGATACTGATGTCAATAGGCCATCCAAAACTCAGAATCAAAGGCGCACAAAAGCAGCATGTTTGCAAAATATCCTGAAGCTTATGCCCGGTAAAGCAAAAAGAAAAAAGGCGCTAAAGAGGGAAAACGCACCAGAAAAGCCTGGAACAAAGAACAGAGGCAGTTTTCAATACAGAAAATTGTTCAGAGAGCAAAGTCCCTAACTTATTCAGTAATTCACAAGGCCAGAAACCGAAATAGCAAAAGCAGAATCAGTTTGAGAGGAATTTGGGTTATTACCAAGTATACACACAGTGAATACACCAAGCCAGAGGAAGATTCTCGAAAATATCTTCTAGTTTGCCAGAAAGTGGTGCCATCGCTTGTTATTTCTATTTTCATAGCTCAAACGAAAGGAGAAGACGACCAGCTTACTCTTCCCAGGCGAATGTTGCATGCTTGCAGCACTAAGGAGCAAATACAGAAACGGTTAGGAATTAGATTCAATTTTTAGAAATAATTTTGCTTTAGTAGAAGGGCGGTCATTTAACACCGTATCCTAAATTTATGTAATTAAGATTAATTAGTTAGCAGTATTTAAACCCTTCTCAGGCATTTGAGAAGGGTCCAGAAATTTGTCAAAAAACTTGTCCTCAGAACATGCACTTTTGCACCCTCGGAGGGGGTTTTTGATGAATGGTTGGATCGAGATTTATCAATGTTTGCATTTGATATCTGCTACTGATGTTGCACTTTTGTACTCTTAGTATATGTTAAAACAAGTAGAGATAAATCGTTGTTGCTTGAAGCTTATGAGTAGGATTAGTCGTAAATGGTACTTTTATCTCTTGACCATTTCTGCTTATATTCTTAAAGTGATATACAGTTTACAGTTGTTTATATGTTACTGCATGAATGTATGGGTTACCATTTGGCACTTCTGTACGGTGGAGTCATTCATTTATGTTTGATATATGAATAACTTATTATGCGATATGTTGTTCACAACTGTTTTGCTTAACTTTTTATGCAAAGTGGTTTATCTTAATTGATTTCTATTCTTATGATA
Source organism: Pinus tabuliformis (assembly GCA_031772625.1). NCBI lineage: Eukaryota > Viridiplantae > Streptophyta > Pinopsida > Pinales > Pinaceae > Pinus > Pinus tabuliformis. The sequence continues at coordinate 291,651,854 of CM062820.1, forward strand.
GCTGAATGATCTTTATTACCAGTTATTGTTTGAAATCTCTTTAGATTGCATAACAGAAGAAATGCATCTCGGGTTAGCATAGATTAGATGTGTTCTTTCTCATTAGATTGCAATAGCATAGAGTTAGTTTAGAAGTTTGAATTAAATTAGTTGTAAGTACTCTTAGATCAACATCATCCAACTCTACACACACACACACACCCTTAAATTGGGAAACTAGTCCCATTATCCCCAGTCGGACCCGCTATACCAAACGGATAAGGAGCTGCCAACCAAGGTCCGGATCGGGTGGGTATCCCCCTTGTTTTCGACCCGATTTTCAGGGATTCAACAGGTCCTCGAGTCTTTATTTCCCCTTTAGAGGCTTAGAGTGACTGCTTCTGTTATAAACAAAGAAATGATGCAATACTATAAAAATCCACCCATTCCTGTTTCTTCTAGACTTCAATAGTCTTCGAATATGGTTTGTTCATCCATCGGGTTCACCCTTGGGGTCGCTATCGTAAATCGCAAGTGGCCTGACCTTGTGTTCCCTTTGTATTTTCTAAATACATAAAAAACTTTGAAAATCATTGAAAAATGGCTTTTTGCAGATCTGAAATATTATCTATTTCATTTGGTCTTTATTGCATCGGCACTGCCCAAGGCTCTTTGTATTTCATTATATAACGTAATACATTGAAAATACATTAAAACTGCCCTTCCCGCAAACCTAAAATTTTATGCAAGATTATCTATAATGCTGTCAGGTCTGGTCATCGAGTCGCACCGGGCCAAGTTTAATGCTCCTTAATGTTTCTCCGATAGTAATCTGACGACGCGATGTGTTCCATTGATCTGCATGCACAATTGACTGTCCATGTTTAATCATTGATCGCAATTGCTCATTCCACACTGTCTGTGCGGATTCTTCCACTGATACCTCTGCCAATGCAACCCACTGATAGCGACCCGCTAATCCGATCATCGGCGATTGCTGATCAGTGGTGTCTTGTGCCCAACCTTAAGTTTTCCTCTCCGATCAGCTGAATAAGATTTGCCACTTAGATATGGGCCATTGATCAGCCAGATCTAACGGTTGTGGTGCTTTGACTGTGTAAGCCTACAATTCATGGTTTTTCCCTTTCTTCTTTAGTTTTTTTCTCCCAATAGTGATTTTCCACCCTTCCAAGGGCTCTTGGCATGCAACTGTTGGGATTTTTAAATGATCCTTAGGTGAATTTCGAAGCCTTCAGTCATATTTTGGATCCATTTTTGGACCAAATGCTTCCAAGGCTAACAGTGGCTCCTTCTGGGGATGAAATCCTCCATGTGAGGTTTCAAGAACTACAGAATAATGTCTTTCCTGTAAAAAACAAGATCAAATCTTCCTCCTAGTGTTGCATTTGGCATGGAGTCTATTAAGCATGAAATGAAAACTTGAAAAAACATATTTACAATACCAAGGCTTGAAAGCCTTAATTGAAATAAAGTTTGAAGAACAACCCATTGATTGGGCCATCAAAAACATCATCTCCTTCCTTTAATGCATCCCTTTTGAGAAAACAGTCACCAAACTAATGATTGACCCTTTTTACCTTTCTATCAAAGGTTTCTTTCTCTTTGTCAATGTGCATATCAGCAAACTCATCAAAGACTTGCAAAAGCCTATTAATTTGATCATCTAATTCAAAAACTTTCTAGCATTTGACATTATCAGGCAGCGATGGTCTATATTTCACCTCATCTCTGTATGCTTTCAGCATTAGACATTTTGCTTGGAAGGTTTTGCACACCTACTGAATGATAAGGTTTGCTTCATACTCTGATGTGTCATTTCTGACCTAAAAAGTTAATATAAAAGATGAATCAATGTGTTCCTCTGTGATCTGGCAAACTAGTTCCTTAAGCTAAGTAGAGGCCAACTGAGACTTTTCAATCTAAAGAAAACAAGCTACAAAGTTAGTGTTAACAACATAGATGGGATGATTGGTGGGATTCCTTTCATCATTGATTATATAAGCCAACTGAGCTTCTCTGTATAACCTCCTTATTTCACCTCCAAGAACTGGGATAGTAGCATAAGATAGATCATTTTGCAATGTTCTACCTAATCTCTTGATCTAGCCTATGGAAAGTAACATGCAAAACTTGGGGGGGACATCTGCTACCACAATATCCATCATTATGCTTTTCATGGGCAGCTGAGAAAAAGTGATGGCTAGATCCTTGATTAATCCCACACATTCCACTTTTCTAGAGTCAAAAGAAAATAGGTCATGGAAAGGCTTAGTAATGTCAAGGCCCAATTTATCCATGACAGTGTTGGGCATTAGATTATGGCTAGCTCCTGTGTTGAGAAGGCAATTGTGAAGGATTTTATCATGAATGGATAGAGAAACATAGAATGATGGGGAGCTGTCTTCACAATTTTCAATCATTGGGCTGAGAATAACAACTGGTTGGTCATTTTGCAGATTTACATAGTCAGTGGAGGCTTGGATCGCTTTAGGCTCAAGAGCCTCAAGGATAGATTTCTTGAAGGAATAATTCTTCACTAATTCAATCAGAGCCATAGGCATTCTTAGCTTCTGAATTTCTGATTGAAAGCTAAAATAAGAAGGGGACTTGTCAAGGCCTCTTACCACTATGGCTAGAGCTTTGAGGATGATAGGATCAACTACTAGTTGCTTCTACTTATTAGCTTGTTGTTCTACAAGGATAGTAGCTTTATGAACAGGTGTTTCCTTGACATTGTTCATCTTCGACCTCAGATTATATTTGTGCTGATCTTCAGTTTGCAAAACAGCTTGACCGTCCTACTCTTGGCTAATCTGGTCATTGAATAATGACTTTTCATAGGTAGCTTTGATAAAAAAAGTGGTGTTTCCTTTGTCTTCCATACAATGGATCTCATCATCTTCTTCAAACTGCTCCTCTTCCATGACTACATTTTGGGAAGGGGTCTTCACTCTTTGGTCTTCATTGGCATATTTTCTTCTTTGCAATATCTGCAAATGGTCATTTTCCCTTCTATATGGATTTGGATTTGGACGAGCAAAGGTGTTAGGAACTCTTCCTTTCCCAGAGTGCTGCTCAACCTTTAATTTAGAGATCTTAGAGGCTAATGATTCTATCATCTTGGTCATTTTATTCATCACCGCTTTGTCTCCTTTTATCAACATTTCCCTTGAGCTTTTCTACAGCCATGATGTTTGATTCTACTTCCACGGCTACATCTTGCATATCAGCCAAAGAAGAAAATCACCTCTCCCTCAACAGTAAACAAAATTAAACATCAAAGGCAGTAGCATAAATGAGTCTAGCAGAGGTAGTGGTGGGTTTTGCCTCAGCTGGTATCTTGTTGTACATGTGGTTAAATCTCTTATTAAAATGAGAGAGCAGCTCATCATTTTCCCTCTTTAAGTTCCCAAAATCAGTGTGGTAGTAAACGAGATCCTTCTTATCCCCCCAATGGTTTAGAAATGCATCATCTAAAGCCCCAATATCTGCTATAGATCTTGGGGTCAGTTCTCTGAACCATTTTCTAGCCTCTCCATCTAGGCTTTGGACAAAGACACTCATCCAGACATCATCTTCACTAATGTCTAGGTTATCAACATAGCTATAGAATGACTCAAGATGTTCTTCAGATATAACACCTTTAGTCCCAGTGAACTTAGGCATATACTTTTGATATTCTTCAGTAGGGATGGCATTCAAAGGAGTGGGCAGTATTAGAGGTCCATACCTAGCAACTATGATTCTTTCCATTTTGGTGGGTGTTTGTGGACTTGTCATAGTTGTGGTGGCTATGAGGGTACTCGCAGTCTAAATGATAGAGGGCTAAGGAGTGACTGACAAGACTAAAGGAGTATGATTGATAGGAGGTGAGGTTTCCTTTGGGCTTACAATAAAAGGAAAACCTAAAGAATAAGGAGCTTTATGAATCTCTGAGAGTCTTTCCTCGCTGCTAGTATTAGATGTTATACTCCCAACATGTATTTGTTCTATTACAGACCTTTCTTGAAGAGATATAGAAGATTTTTTAGGTTTACCTGAACCTGATGCTCCTTTATTCAATGCCTTTCCTTCTTTGATGATTTTCTTCAGGGTCAGGTACTGGGTCAGCTTGTGACTTCTGAGGATTTCTTCGAGTATGCCTCACAAACTGATCCAGAACTATGAAGTGGAATTGCCAAGAGTTTTAACCTTTAGTAGAGTCGCTAGATAGATGATTACAACCAAAAAAGTGCCCAGACTTTGTATATCATCAAAGTTGGATTTGTGTCATTTCCTAGGGAAGCTAAGCTTCATTTTCCTCTCCCTGGCAATGGCGCCAATTATGTTATCACTCCAAGACACTCTCCTAGGTTTCATCTCGGAGATGCCTAGTAACATATAATATTTAATATTGTTCTCTGAACTATTGGAATAAATGATGGTTTGGATCAATCCATATAAACATTTAAACTATGTTTTTACTCAATACATGCATGAACACCCTCATCTTACAAGGCTTTAGACTGGTAGTGCTCAATAGTTTGTAGATTCAATGAATAGATGGAGAATACTGACCATACCAGCAGATGCATATATATAATAACACATATGAATGGCTAGCTATAGGAAGTAAAGAAGCTTGCAAATCTAATTTATCAACGCAAAGATAAGATGACAGTTACCTGGCATTAGATATAGAAGAAACATGAACAAACCGTTCAAGTGCAAGCTTAGAACAAAAGAGAAAATGAACATTGAACATATAACAACAAAAGAAGCTTGTATTACTAATGAATGAAGATGAGAAGCTTGAGTATCAAAGTCTCAATATTCTCGAGAAGTCAGACCCTTGTTACATTTAGTTTTCAGCCTTTTATAGGCCTTTTACAATGCTCCTAAGCTCTCAAAGGCTTGGATTCTTAATCTGTATTCTCTGTCTTGTTAACTAATTGATGCCTTGGCTGGGCAAGCATTGATCGGAGGTTTTCTCCTTCTGATAGAGGAATAACCACCTTCAGGTAGTTTGATGCACTGTCTTGGAGCTCTCTCGTGCTAGAGATGCCCCATGATGTTGGTTTTGATGAGTTGAGCTGGGCTGTTGATGCTTCTGTTGTTTTGGGCAAGCTACACTATCTGCTCCATGACCATTCTGTTTGTTTGGACTAGTTGCATGTGCTATGGCTCCATGATCACTTTTTGGCCTCTGTTTTCCCAGAAAACTATCTCTCAAACTATGTTGTGAGGTCGAAAGGGTCCTCGGGACTCTGTTTCCCCTTTAAAGGCTTAGAGTGATTGCTTTCTGTTATAAATAGAAAAATGATGCAATACTGTAAAAATATACCCATTCCTATTTCTTTCTAACTTCAACAGTCCTCAAATATGGTTTATTCATCCATCGACTCCACCCTTGGGATTGCTATCGCGAATCGCATGTGCCCTGACCCTATGTTCCCTTTGTATTTTCTAAATACATAAAAATTTGTGAAAATCATTGAAAATGACTTTCTGCGGATCTGAAATATTATCTATTTTATTTCCGAACCCTTTAAGGTCTGGGTCTTTATCGCATCAGCGCTGCCCAAGGCTCTTTGTATTTTGTTATATAATGAAATACATTGAAAATAAATTAAAACTAGCCTTCCTGCAGACTTGAAATTTTATTCAAGATTATCTATAATGTCGTCAGGTCTAGTCATTAGCTTGCACTGGGCCATGGTTAGTGCTCCTTAATGTTTCTCCGATAGCGATCTAGCGATGTGATGTGCACCATCGATCTGCACACACGATCGATGATAGCCTTTTTTTCATTGATAAACAAGAGAAACCATAAACATACAAAAACCTAACCCTAGGAGATGAAGTGCCAAATGCTTGTGGACTCCATTTGGGTAAGTTGGAACATCAATTCACATGGTCATAACTTTGGCATATGATCTTTGTTTCCCTATCATAATACCTCGTTTTGAGGATCTTAAAGAGTGGGTCCAAAAAAATTGAATATTCTATTTGAAAATTTTCTTGTCTCTCTGTTTTCCCTAAAAATGTATATTAGACCCTCAAAACAGCTATGGAAGTTTAGGACCCTAAAAACCACGAAAAATAGTAAGTTGTGCTACAATTAAGGAAACTGAAAAGAAAAAATGGTGGGGGTCCAATCAGAATAGGCGGGTGGGCACCAATATCCACTTGGATCACTCGGAAATGATCACAAAGCTTCAACTCCTTTTGGTTGTGTGATTTCAATTACAACAATATTTACATGATTATAAATTTGAACGAATTTTCATATTGCAGGCATGCATTTTCTTGAAGTCCATGTTGTGACAAAATTTCATAAGAATGGTGTGCATAATGCACAAAATTCGTCTATATATATGAATTTTCAATAAAAGTATGATTTGAGGAAGTTATAATATAAATCCTAAGACAACACTTTACATTTTTCACTCTATGGCATGCATTTGATCACATTCCCTAATTTCACGTAGAAAACACACAAATTATATTTTTGAGTGTGCATCTTATATTTAAGGAATACATATGTTCTTAAGGAATGCAATACTAATAGCCTATATATCCATTTATCCGTTTATATTAAAATCACCATTTGGACTACATCTCCCTTATGCTAGTGCTCATTTTTAAAGGCCAATTTAAACAAATTGTTTTCATATGACCAACTTTAATAAATTGGCCCTTTCATTTTACAAGGAATCTTTTAGCCTTTATGCATAACAAGATTTTATTTTTCTAAAAATGTCAATATAGGCTTATACATTGGTCTCAAACTACAAATTACACCTTTTTAAACTTGAACAATTCAATTTAAGTAAAAATTGAGACTAGACTATGAATTTTGCTCTAAGGTAGTTTTTCCTTCAAATTCATTTGAAATCTCGAATCGAGGTGCATGAAAGAATCTTCTCTTATTCTTCAATTGCAGTTTAAATTACATAAGTAAATTTACCATATATCTAACTCCATCTTCAAAATTATTAAACATGTCTTTGGAGCTACAAGAAAGGCAAGGGAACATTTTAATTTAGTCGCATAGTATAGTTCTGGCCTTCCAAATTACAAGGGAAACTTTGCCTCTTTTGCAAAGAAACCCATTTTAAGCTTAAAATCGAAAATTAATACTATGAGTAAGTATAATATGATAGTCCAAACTCCAAACATTTTTTACAACTCTAGTATAGGGCATATTACGCCTTGGAGTACTTTTTACAAATAGGGTAAACATTTCTAAGATTTTAGTAGGAATCTCTTGCCTACTTTTGCACAAAATGGTAATTTTATGACTAAAAATACAAAACAAAACATATAATATTATGTAAAATGATTTGGAAAGTAATTTACTATTTCAAACAATTTAATTGACTAGGTTTTGAAAGGTGGGCATGCGTTTTAGTGTAGACTTGTGCCCTTTGGTTTTAGAGATTTTTTTTTAGAATTTATGCACAACAAGAAGGCTTTGGTCTAGAAATGCCAATATAAGTTTATATATAGGTGTGAAATAGAATATTATAGTTTCAGAGGATTGAACAACTGAATTTGGATCAAATTTGTGACTAGGTCATGCATTTTACTCAAAGGCAATATCTCCTTCAAATTTATGTGAACTTACAAATCTAGGTGCATGAAAGCAACTTGTCAGGTTCTTTGATTTCACTTCAAATTGATATGTAAATTTAATATACATACATACATACATACATACATACATATATTAAAACTTTAAAAACAAATTTCTGACCTACAAGGAAGCTAGCGTGTGCATTTTAATTTGGTCACTTAGTATGATTTAGACATTTCAAATTACAAGGAAATTTTTTCCTCTTTTGTAGAATAACCCTTTTTTAAACTTTCAATTGCAAAGTTATCATTGGGAATAGGTATAATATGATAAACCATACCCATATCCTCTTTGTAAATGATGGTTGTATGTGAAAATTCAAAGTTTATAAGAATTCCAAACTTTTAGTTTATGAACTGATGTGATAGAGCTAAAGGGATGTCTTAGAAATAGAATATTCATAATTTAGACATTATTATAAAGATGCATTAAAATATATATATTAAATATTACAGATATTAAATGCTAATGATCACAACAAGTAGCACATATAGGACAAGCATGAGTCAAAACAATATTGATATTCCATTAATTCCTCATAATAGCAAGATATTTACATAACAAAAATCACAATTATAATGTCCATTACAAAGTGTTGAAAAATGAAGTAAGAAAATCCCAATTAGCCTAACTTTAGTCTAACTCAGTTTTTTCTCAGTTAACTAATCAATTAGCCCAAAATAGCTAGTGCATGCAACAAATTCTCGTTCACTGGTTGTGGAGGAGATTCCAAGGCAGTGTAACATTAGTTGTAGACTAGTCTTGAGTGTACAAGTGTTTAATGCAATTATATGATAAACCTCTGGGAATCATGCAATAATTTTGGAGGAAATTCCTAAATAATAGGGGCCTAATTTCCTCAGGAATGGTGCAAGGAAATAGGGGCTGAAGAAGAGCTAGAAATGTACTAAGTGTGGGTTAGAGATTCTTAGTGAGAAGAGAGATAGATGATTCAATTGCAGGTTTTGGTCAATTGAGCAAAGCAAGTGTAATACATCTCTATTCATTAGATTAACGCAAGAAGGAAAAGTGCTTTTATAGAAGATTTCTTTCCGCTAGAAAAATACTATGTGCATGTGTGTTATTTCTCATTGCATGTTTGCGATTGATATTCTAAATTGTGAATTGAATTCTACAGAGAAGTAAAGTAGGTTTGTGTTTGTGATTTGGATTAAATTTCATGAGAAGTTTCAAATATACATCATATTTTCTACATCGTATCAGAGTAGGATTCACATTAGAACAAGGATTTCAGAGTTGTTTCTTAGGAGTTTCAAATTTGCAATTCAATGTAGCAGGATTTCTTGAGAGTTGGGAAGATAACCTTCAATGGGATGATAATAAAGTATGCTTGGGAATCCATATCTAAATTCATTTCATGAAAGGATCACATGGAGGCAGTGTTTGGTGATAATGGCTTGCTAGAATATATCAAGAAAGATCTTCCAAAACCAATATAATCCAATGCACATAACCTAGCCTAATCAATGAAAGATATAGCCAAGGTGAGGAGAATAATATTAGAGGGAGAATGAGACCACATTGCCTTGAATATTCATAGGAAAGAAACTCCTTTCTCAATGTGAAACGTACCAACATAATTGTTTGAGAATAACAATGAGCATAGGAGATTGGAACTCAAGGATAAACTTTGAAATATCAATATGCAAAAGAATGAAACTATCTCACGGTATCTGAGCATTTTTACACAAGTTTGTGATCAACTTGGTGGGGCTGGTGTTAATGTTTTAGAATATGACCTGGTAAGCCTAGCTCTTCTAGGCCTTCCCAAAAGTTGGCATAGCTACCAGGACTCGGTGAATGGGAGGGAGAAATTATGAATTTGGGAATGATTATGATTCAATTTGGTACAAGACAAGATAATGAAGAATGCAAGAGATGGAACCTCATCCAAGGGCAAGGATGAAGAAAATTTTGCATTGGTTGGAAAGGGAAAGAAGGGTAAAAGGAATAAATTTCAAACCAAACTAAAAATTGGCCAAGGGGGAAGAAGAAATATTTGTCCAAAATAAAATGCTTCAATTGGCATGAATTCAGGCACTACGCCACAAAGTTTCCACACAAATATTCGAGTAATAAGACCCCAGGAGGAGTAGCAGGTGAAGCCCTAGCTTCACAGTTCAATATTCACTTCACCCTTATCAAATGCATGACCAAGACAATGATGGGGATCGTGTGGTACTTGGAATGTGGTGCCTCATTCCACATGACATGGCATAGAGAGTTTTTGAGTGACCTGGAGGAGGAATGTCTCCATGTTTGTATTGAGTTAGGGGATGAAGAAAGGTACAATGGTACCGGGATTGGTACAATCACCTTTTAGAGGGAGTCAAGATCCTCTCTTAGGCTCAAGGATCACATGTTTATTATAGGTCTAAAGAATAATCTCATCACTATAGTATTTCTGGAATACCATGACTATGATGTGATCTTTAGCAAATTGGAAGAATTCTTGAGACACATAGAAATGGGATAGGTGAAGCAGATCAATGTTAGTATGAATAATTGGTACAAGTTGGATGTTGAATATTATGCTACATCAAGGAGTAAGGCTGAGAAGGTGAAAATTTGCGATGTCGGTGATCTGTAGCACATAAGATTTGGCCTTTTGCATCATGGCACCCTAAAAATTATGAAACAAAGAAATACTGGTCTCCTTAAAGGAGCATTTGAGTAGTAGGATGTGTGCAAGGTTTGTAACTTAGGGAAGTATGTGAAATCCATATTCCATGATCGAGACAGAAAGGTACATGAAGTCTTGGAAAGAGTCCACTCTGATGTTATTGGACCCTTCTCAAAAGCCTTCATGTACATACATAAGTAATATGTTATATTTGTTTTTTATTTCTCGAGGAAGTGTTGGATGTTATTCATGCAAAAGAAAAATGAGATATTCTTAAAGCTTGTAGAGTTGAAGGGATTGGTTGAGAAAGATACTAGCAAGTTGCTAAAGGCTCTTAGGAATGACAATGGAGGTGAGTATGTTTCAAAAATGAGATATTCTTAAAGCTTGTAGAGTTGAAGGGATTGGTTGAGAAAGATACTGGCAAGAAGCTAAAGGCTCTTAGGAATGACAATGGAGGTGAGTATGTTTCAAATGTCTTAAAGGATTTATGTGCAAAATAATGCATTCAAAGAGAGTTGAAAACACCCCGCAACCTGTAGCATAATGGGGTTGCTCAGATAAAGAACCACAACATTGTTGGAGTCACACGATCTTTGCTACATGACCAGGGTCTACCACTCCATTAGTGAGAAGTGGCATGTAACATAGAAGTCTAATTTTAAAACCAGTGTCCTCATTGGGTTCTTGGTATGATCACACCAGAGGAAGATTTCTTGGGGATAAAGTCAAATGTCTCGCACTTTAGAATTTTGGCACCATTTGTTTACTTCTATGTCCCCAAATATTTGAGGAAGAAGCTTGAGTTGATAGCATATTTGGGACTATTTTTGGTTTACATAGAAACTCCTCAAAAACTATCGTGTGTACTTACCATCCATCAAATTGATAGTTGTGCGAAGGGATGTAAAATTTTATGAGGAGAAAGCAAAATGATGCTATCTTGAGAGGGAGATTCATATATCACCAGAAGAGGATCTCTTAGCTCCAAAGGACGAGCCTTAGGAAGTTGTGAAGTAGCCACAAATTGAGGAGAAGAGAATGGAGACACCCAATCAAGCAGAAACATATATAGAATGGAGAAAACAATCATGGAAGATAATAGACTTGTGCAGGATGCGAGGGTGAATGTGGGAGCTCCATCAAATTTATGTAGACAAAGGACATCACCTAAGTGGTACACTAGCTACATGGCTCTAATGACTGAGCTTATAGAGAATGAGCCATCGTCTTTTGAGGAAGTTGTAGAGAAAATAGTTTAGGTTGATTTAATGGTGTAAGAATATGATTCCATTATAAAAAATAGTATTTGGGAAGTGGTCCCAGGACCAACAGATAAATCGGTTGTGGGTTTGGGTCTTAAAAGTAAAGCATGCAATAGACTAAAGCATAAAAAATTATAAGGCCAAATTTGTGACCAAAGGATTCTCTCAAGTTGTGGGAATTGACTATGAGGAAACCTTTGCTCCTATAGCAAGGTATTCATCCATTAGATCAATTCTTGCACTGGCTATGCAAATGTGGAGGAATATCCACCAGATGGATATAACAAAACCATTCCTCAATGGGGTTATTGAGGAGGAGGTATACATTGAGCAGCCAAAAGGTTTTGGGACATTTGATTAAGAGTCTCATGTGTGAAAACTCAAGTGAGCATTTATAGTCTAAAACAAGCACCCTGTGCTTGGTACACCAAGATTGAAATTTATTTCACTGGTTTGGGATTCACCAAAAGTGAAGTAGATCTGAACCTCTTTCATATCTTGGTAGAAAGTAAATTTATTATAATTATATTATATATTGATGATTTTATTTTAACTGGTGACGAGGATCTCATCAAATCTTGTAAGGAGGAACTTGCAACAAAATTTGAAATGAAAGACATGGGTCTCATGCACTACCTCCTCGAGTGGGAAGTATAGCAAGGTGATGTGGAGCTTTTTTTGTCTCAAGGAAAGTATGCAAATGAGATACTTTAGAGGTTCCACATGGAGATTTATAAACCCATGGAGACACCTCTAGAGAACAATAGGAGGAAGGAGAATGCCACTTTAGGTGAAGAGGTGGATGATACCATTTATCAGCAACTGGTGGTTTCACTAATGTATTTTGTGAACACATGACTAGATAAGTGATATGTAGCCAACCAGCTAAGCCAAGCTATGGTTAGGTCGACCAGATTATTTTGGCTGGTGGCTAAGCATCTTTTACGATACCTCAAAGGCACTACCCAATATGGATTATGGTACAGACAAACAGAGTGAGTGAAGTTGTATCACTTCATAGATGCAAATTGGACAGGGATTTCATCTGACCGAAAGATGACATTAGGTGGATCTAGAAAATCTTGTATATTCACAAGATAATGTAATTTGATAAAGAAAGAGACAAGAATATACTTCTACTCTTTACAGTGGAAGCCCATAAACATCGAGCAAACAATAATCAATAGAGGAAGAGAATCAAAGGCACATAACAAAATAAATATCCAGGGAAAGCCACAGCTCAAAATGCCACTATCTATTTTGTATTAATCAAGAAAAAAAAGATAAAATTACAATACTTGTTCTCTCAAGAACAATCCTACAACTCAACAAATTCAATCTCCAACTCATAAGCAAGCTCAAGGCCAAAGCATAGGCTCTTAACAAGCTCTTCAAGTATCTATTCCAATGTGTAATTCCTATGAGGGATAGCTTGTATTTAAAGGGAAATAAAGCCTCTAAAAATAGTGCAATCCCTCATGGATCAATTCTTGAATGCATGCACTATCAATGCAAATCAAAAAAATATAAACTGTAGATTCACAAACTAGTGTAATTTGCTAAAACAAGAGACAAGAACATACTTCTACTCTTCACAGTGGAAGCCGATAAACATAGACAAAACAATACTAAATAGAGGAAAAGAATCAAAGGAACATAACACAATAAATATCTGGGGAAATCCACAGCTCAAAAATACACTATCTATGTTGTATTAATCCGGAAAATCAAGATGAAATTACAATGCTTGTTCTCTCAAGAACAATCCTAACACTCAACAAATTCAATCTCCAACTCATAAGCAAGCTCAAGGCCAAAGCTTAGCCACTTCACAAGCTCTCCAAGTCTCTATTCCAATGTGTAATTCCTATGAAGGATAGTTTGTATTTAAAGGGAAATAAACCATCTAAAAATAGTGAAATCCCTCAAGGATTAGTTCCTGAATGCATGCACTATTAGTGCAAATTAGAAAAATCTAAAACAAATAGTATGATGTCCCTACACTATAGTCTCAACTGGGTCTTTCTTAGAATATACATGCATGAGTTTCTGATGAGTAAATATTTAGTTAACTACAGTAACACTGGTATAGTTCATTAGTGTCACCATTGACTGTTAACTTAGTATTGGTTCTGTCAATCAATTTGAGAACTAATCTAACTAAACTGACTCATGAAATTGAGTCTTCCATTTTACAACTCACAATTAACTAACATTGGACTCCTACAAAGTAGGGATAACATATACATGACTTACAAAATACTTCCAACTCCAATTTGCTAACTTAAGTATGTTTAATAAAATTAATTTAACTATTTTAAGTTTCTAGGAGAATAGAATTCAAATTTAATTGACAGTTTAATTCAAGGACAAATTAAACTGGAATTTCTTGTTTCCATTTCTCAACACTCCCTCTCAATAAGAAATGGATTATAAACTACCCCGATTCTGTCTCTGTGAAACTCAAATTTACATCTTGACAATGTCTTTGTCAAGATGTCAAAATATTTCTCCTCTGTGGGAATGTAAGCTAACAACATTATCTGACTCAATACACAATCTCTGAGATGATGGTACTGGATATCAATATCCTTAGACCGATGATGAAATACTGGATTTTCAGAGATTTTGATACAACTATTATTATCACAATAAATCACTGTCGGATCCATCTATTGACCAAGCAAACCAACCAAGATCTGCTTCATCTATATAGCCTCACATGCTGCCTTACTTGCAGCCATGTACACTGCCTCTGCGGAACTAAGTGCAACCGATCTTTATTTCTAGTTGTACCAAGAAATTTTCATTGACCCTATACTAAACATCCCTCTTGATGTGCTCTTCCTTTCGGATGGACTCCTTGCCGAATCTGCATTGGTGAAGCCTTGAAGCTTCACTCCCTCTATTTGTTTGTACCATAACCCAAATTGAGTAGTTCCTCTGAGGTATCTCAATACATGCTTTTCCGCCTTCCAATAAAGATTGGTAGGCCTAACCATCGCTTGACAAATTTGGTTAACTACGTAACACATATCCGGTCATGTGCTCACCAAGTACATGAGTGAACCCACAAGCTGCCTGTAAATAGTAGCTTCCACTACTTCCCCTAATGTAGCATCCTCCTTCCTCTAGTTACCACCTAGAGGAGTCTCCATGGCTTTACTGCTCTCCATGCAGAATCTCTTGAGTATTTCATTGGCATACTTACCCTGAGATACCAACAACTCCCCATCTCTGTGCCATACCACCATGCTAAGAAAGTAATGCATGAGCCCCATGTCCTTCATATCAAACTCTCTTGCAAGGTCCTCCTTGCAATATTTGTTGAGCTTCTCATCACTTGTCAGTATGAGATCATCTACATAAAGTACAAAAAATAAACAACTTACCTTCCACCACTATGTGATATAGGTTTGTATTTGCTACACACTTTGTGAAGCCCAGCCCAGTGAAGTAGCTATCTATCCTAGTGTACCAAGCATGGGGTGCTTACTTTAGCCCATACAACACTCTCTTGATTCGGTACACATGCCACTCACGCTCCAAGGTTTCAAAACCTTCTGGCTGCTCTATGTATACCTCTTCCTCAATCATGTCATTGAGGAAGGTAGTCTTCACATCCATCTGATGGATATTCCAACCCATGTGTGCTAATAGTGAAAAAATAGATCTGATTGATGAGTACCTTACAATAGGAGAAAAATTCTCATCAGAGTGAATTCCCTCTACCTATGAAAAGCCACAAGCCACAAATCTGCCCTTTTGCTTCTACACACTACCATATGTAAATTGATTTACCTTGTGAAGTTAATGGGAGGTCACAAATTACTTGTCTTGCGGTCTCAGGACAACATTCTAAACACTGTTTCGAACTATGGAGTTATACTCCACCATTGCATCAACCCAGACCGGCTACTGCACTGCTTTCTGAAAGGAAGATGGCTTTGTCACAACACATGCACCCATAAGTGCCATGTATCCACTGTACCTCTTGATGAGCCTCATCATTGGGTAATTATATGGGCCTTAATTCACCTCCCAGCTTAGTCAAACCAACTATTCTCATAACTTATTGCATACTTTTGATTATATTTTGTTTAAGAGATGAGTTAGAGTTGGATATTTTTCTTTGTGGTCTAATGTGCATTTAATGCAGGGTTAAAGGATAAAAGCAAGGAATTTTGGAAAATGCCATGGTAAAAACTTGAATGGGACAACGGAGATGTATTATAGGATGTAAATCCTCCTCATTTACTACCCCTCCATTTGAGTATTCCTCCATTACCTTGGAGTTCAAACAACGAAATCATGAGGACTAGAAGGCAGCCGAGCAAGTGAAAGACAAAGCACCAATTTATCTCAAGTTTGGGAGCCAAGCCTCCCTAATTTTAAGGACATCATTGGAGACTTTAGATGTATAAGTAGAGAGGCCTAGAACCTCATTAGAATTTAGATTTTTTATTGTAAAACTCTACTCTATTTTTGAGCTACAAGACTTGTGACAGTTTTTAATGTAATCCATTGTTTTGGTAATAAGAATGAGTTTTGTTTTGAGCTAGCATTGAGTTAACACAGAGGGCTGAAGCTCTTCGATTAGGGTCCAACCATAGTAGCCAAGGCTCTTGTTTACTGTACATGTATGCTAGTATAGATTCATAGTTTAATTGTTCATGTGCTTAGTAGATGCATTTCCATTACATCGGTGTAGATTAGATTGGTTTTTTGATAGTTTGCTTCCATTTTTGCCTTCTTTCAATTAGAAGGTTAGCAAGGAGAAAAAGGGATCACCATAAGGTTGTCAGCAGGTGTCTTGCCCTCACTTCCTCCCTCTATGGCCATGACTTGAGGAAGGGACCCTTCAGCAGCCCCAAAAACACATATTTATAGTTCTTGCATGAGATTTGAAGTTTGTTTTCTTCGATTCAGTATTTGGTTCATGTTGCAAGGATTATTTCATTTTCATCTTTTTCCATATCCATTTCTACAATAAGATCTCACTCATGTTTTCATTCCCTTCAGCAACTTTCTTCATGCATAATATAGAAAATTGATTCATGTTTTTCTAGTTTATGAAAATGTTTCCTGTTGTATAGTTCTTGGAAGATGTTTTAAGCAGAGCAGGTACTTCAGGAGGAGTCCCAAAATTCATCACCAGCATCCACCTTCCACTTCATCCACCTTAGCCATCTCCTATTCCACCATCACCCTCACTAGTTTTTTTATCATTTTTCATTAAAATTCCAATAGATACATTGAGTGAATCTAGCCATCTCTTATCTTGGATATTGACTCCTGAGTGCTCCTAGACCTTCTAACACCCCATTCCACTCATCGCCCACCTTTTTGAAGCTTCCCAACACCTCCAACACCTCACAATTATCTCGGCTGTATCCTATAGGTTTCCTGTATTTCCTACAGGATCATCCTGTAGGTTTCTAGTACATCTTGTAGGTTTTCCTGAAACAACTTGTTTTGAGTCTGAACTAATGGGAAGCCTCTAGGAAATCATACAAAGCCTTCTAGGACCCTTCCACACCATCCAACCACTTCATAAACCTTCTATCCATCCTCCATCACCTTCCGTCCACCTATCACATCCACAAGAACAATTAATTTGCATACTTGATTTTGCCGAAAAAAACAAAAAAAAGTGAAAACAGATTTAGTTTAGTTCTTTGCTTACACATTAGTATGGTTTGATGCTCTTTATTTCTGCATCTTAGATAGTAGTATTTTTTTAGTGTTTATTTAACAATTCTGCTTAGCGTAGCTGTTTAAATGGTTAATTAGGATCTAGTGTGATTTGGCATTACATATTGTTTTCTTCACTACTACAGTAGAATAGCTCTCTTAGAGTAGATTTTCTCTTCTTCCATTAAAGAATCAAGCTTCTTCTAACTCTATAGAAGTCTGGATTGAAACCCCTCGGGTCTCTCCTCAGATAAACAGTGAAAACGGGGATGACCTTCACTTTTACTTGTGCATACAACACTATCACCTCCAAGTTTGTATGAACCCCGGGTTGATAAGTAAAGCTAGTTATTGGCACTCATCACTTTTTGGCACCATTGTTGGGGAGGTGTCTGAGTAGAATGTGATTACTGCTTTCTTTTCTTCTATCTCTTGTCTTCAATATTTTGTCGTTAGTTTATTTCTGCAAAGGTAATCTAGATTGCTTCCTTCCTTTCATTTCTCATTATCTGATTTCCTTTCTGCAAGTAGGATTTCAATTCAACAAGTAGCTTTTTCATTCTGTTAGTGATTTTCAATCAATCAACAATTTCATTTCTGCAAGTACTTTCCAGTTTAAAAAATACAAAACCAACCCAAAAACATTTCCTTTCATGCCTTGTAGGAATAGGAACAACTTAGGGAAATTTTTTCCAAATACCCCCGCTACATCCAACAACCAACCTTCTCTCTTTTTCGGTGGCTATGAATTGGAGGGACCTTTAGGTGAGCAACCTGACATATTTGAAGAACCTATGGGGGAAGAAGAAGAAGAGGCACCCATTCCTACTGAACCAATGGCTAAAAACCAAAATGATAGAGGGAATAGAGAGAGAGTTGAGGGTGCCTTCCCCATTAGGGAAACCAACAGGGACAATACGATGAAAAATATTAGCCCCTCTTCCATTCCTCATTTCCATGGCCTAACTATAGAGGACCTCGACACTTTCCTATTTTAGTTTGTTGTTATATGTCAAACCTATGACTATACAGATGATGAGAAAAAGTTAAAACTATTTCCATCTCCCCTCAAAGATGCATCATTGCGCTGGTTCATGGGCTTAGCTGGAGATAGCATCGAAACTTGGGCTTAGATGTAGCGGGCCTTTAACAACAAATATCGGGACTATTGTGGGTTAAAGGATACTAAATAAGAAATTTTCAGGATGGCCATAGGCCAGGATGAATCCTTAGAAGACTACAAAGAAAGATTCCAACTCTGTTACAAAAGGGCCAGGTGCACACTTGACCCTGAGTCACTAAATCTAGTCCTTCTGAGGGGAGTAAGAAAAGATCTTCTGGATACCTTATAATTGTTAGCAGGACGAGGTATCTACCAATTACCCTATCAATATATCAAGATTTTCTTTAGAAACCATTGTATGGCAGCTAGGAAAAAGGGTAGGGGTGGTCAACCTATAGCCAGTACATCATCTTCCAACTCATCTATCAAGGGTGAAATTGGAAATATGTTGGAAGATTTCAAAACTGAGATGTTGCAAACCCTTGCATTGCAAATGGACACCATGAACATGAAAAGGACATAAGAGGAAGCACAGAGATCCTTGGCCACCTTTTGTCCTAGATGCACCAGGAGGCATCCTAGGAGTGAATGTCCATTGAAATGTATTGAAATTTTCTCAGTCCGTGAAGAAAATCACTTCACAGATAAGTGCCCTTCTTTACCCGGACTCAAAGTTGTATATCGAGGAGCTGAAGGGGTCACTGAGAAGCTTTGATACACTAACCAAAGGTGACCTGCTTGGCCTAGACCATACCAATAGGGCATGCAAGGGTCATCCCATGCATATTACAACCCCAACCAAACCACAGTTATACTTTCTTGGAGACCCCCTGCTCATCATTCCTGGTCTACACTCCCTCCTTGGTCCTATGCATCTTAGTATCATTCCCGACTAGATGGCCATGTTGGATTGTGTTATATTCTTTCCATGACTAGCCCACATAGTTAATTGGGGGGTTAGAATGGGGGTGGAGCCTCTCCTTCGTTAAGCCAATTGCGTAGCGAGGGGAGTCACAGGGGGCTTGAGGGGTGTAGGTAAGCCCACTTTATGGGGTCTGGGGCAGCGCCCTAGAAAATTTTGGTTTTGGACCCTATATTAGGTTAGGCGGACCTACCTATGGTTGTGTGCATGATTTTCGCACATGGTTTTCGATGCGATGGTTTTCGGTCCATGGTTTTGGACGTGATGGTTTTTGGTCGATGGTATTGGATGCTTAGGCATGTATAAATATGTATTGTAACATTGAAAGAAATACAATGAAAAATCAAGCTAGTAGTCCCATTTTTGAGATCCAGTAGAAAATCTCTGTGTATATGTGTTTTATGTGTTATGCTCTTGCATTATTTATTTTCTGTGTTTTAGAATTCGTATGCAGGTAATTTTTGTACGGGGTTAAAACCTACATTTGGTATCAAAGCTATTTTGGCTTCAACGGGACGCCTTTGTTGCTGAGCGGTTTCACTTAGGCTTGTGGTAGACCCTGTTCAGTGGGACATCTACGAGATGGATTTTGGTGGTGAAAGAAGATGGCGAGTAGTGGAAAGATAGAGATCGAGAAATTTATTTGTCAGAGTTTTGAGTTGTGGAAACTCAAGATGGAAGATTTATTGGTGGATCAAGATTAATGGATCATGGTAGATCCAGGTACTAAACCAATGGGAGTGTTCGATGAAGAATGGAAGAAGTTGGATTGGAAGGCAAAGAGCACAATACGATTATGTGTCTCAGATTCAGTATTGTTGAATGTATCAGGGGAAGCTACGGCGAAGGCTTTGTGGGACAAGTTAGGGACTCTGTACCAATCTAAGTCTCTGGTGAATAAAATTTTCCTACGGAAAAAGCTGTATAACTTGAGGATGAAAGATGGAGACTCAGTGACAGAGCATCTGAATGCATTTAATACTATGGTAAGTCAGTTATCGTCTGTTGATATCAAAATTTTAGATGAAGATACAAGCATTAGTTTGTTGTGTTCTCTACCAGATTTGTGGGATAGTTTGGTTAATGTAATAGGTAGCTATGCAACTGCCTTACAGTTTGATGAAATAATCTCCTTCTTGTTGACCGAGGAGATGAGACAAAAAAATATGGAGATCCAGAACGGTGATGCCTTTTTTGTACGAAGACGGTCCCAAAATAGAAACAAAAATAAGTCATCGAGTGGGAGTTCTAAATCTAGAGGGAGATCTAAATCTCTAGGAAAACTTGTAAAGGTGGTTTGCTGGAAATGTAGAATGGAAGGGCACTACAAAAGGGACTATAAATCTAAAGCTCCTAACAAAGGAAAGGGATCTGATGATGCTCCTTCTACAGAGGCAAAAACCACCTCAAATGAAGGTGGGGATGTGTACTTGGCTTCTTCAAGTACACATGTAGATCATGAGGCATGGTTGATTGACTCAGGTGCATACTTTCAGTTCACTCCCCATAGAGAGTGGTTCTTCTGTATGAGATATACGATGGTGGTGATGTCTTATTAGGGGATGATAGGAAGGCTAGAATCGTTGGTCGTAGAAAATTAAAGTTGAAGTTGCAAGGTAGAAGGGTTAGAACACTTACGGGTGTTCTATATATTCCTACGTTGGCCAGAAATCTGCTTTCTGTAAGCAAGCTGGATGATGCAGATGTAAAAATAGTGTTTGAGAAGGATACCTGCAAGATGGTTTAGGGAGCCCTGGTATTGATGTGGGGAGTTTGGAATGGAACTTTGTACAAGCTGCAAGGTGGCATTGTTATTGATGGGTGCAACAATTATGTGGTTCCTGAAAGTGGAGCAGAAAATCTAGTGGTATCTGGAGAGAAGACCATGTTGTGGAATCAAAGGCTTGGACATATTGGAAAGAAGGACCTTCCAATACTTCATGGTAAAGGTATGGTAGAAGGTATCAGTAATAGCTCTCTGGATTTTGATTTCTGTGAAAATTGTGTATATGGTAAGTAGAATCAGGTGAGTTTCCCCTCTGGTAGTAAGAGGGGGAAACAAATATTAGAGCTTGTGCACAGTGATGTGTTTGGACCTGTGAAGGTTCCATGACTGGGTAAGTCTATGAATTATGTATTATTTATGGATGACTTCTCAAGGAATACATGGATATATTTCCTTAAGAATAAATCTAAAGTCTTTGACAGGTTTAAAGAATCTAAGGCTCTGTTGGGAAACCAGAAAGAGAAGAACATAAAGGTGTTGAGGACAGATAATGGTGGAGAGTTTTGCACTAAGGAATTTAAAGAATTATGTAAGAAGTGTGGTATAGCACGACAAAAGACTACCCCATATACACCTCAGCAAAATGGAGTTGCATAAAGAATGAACAAGACGTCGATGGAAAGGGAAAGAAGCATGCTTAGTGGTGTCGAGTTAGGATAAGAATTTTGGGCAGAGGCAGTGGAGATAGCATGTTACCTGGTCAACAGATCACCTTCATCAGCGTTGTAAGATAAGACTCCACAAGAGGTATGGACTGGTAAGAAACCCTCTTTTTCACGTCTGAGGGTATTTGGATGTGATGCATATGTACATGTTCCAAAGGTGAAATGAACCAAGTTGGATAATAAATCTAAAAAATGCATATTTATTGGGTATAAGGATGGTTTAAATGGTAATAAGCTTTGGAACCCAGTAACAAGGAAGGTTGTGTACAACCGAGATGTGGTGTTTAGAGAGATGAAAGATGTTATTAAACATGAAGTTCAACCAAAGGAACATGAGAAGATAGAGTTTGAGCTAAGAGAGGAAGAAGCGACCTCTACAGCAAAGGAGGAATCAGAAGATGAAGGGCCACAATCTCCGGGTGTGAAAATTTCAGTTCAAGAAAGAAGGCAGCAAGAAAGGTATAGTCCATCTGCTTTCTGTTCAAATTTTGTTTTATCTATTACTGATGATGATCCCATAATTGTGAAGGAAGTAGTAGATTCAGAGGATGGAGTACTTTGGAAAAAGGCCAAGGTTGATGAAATGGCATCGTTGCACAAAAATGAGGCTTAGGATCTAGTGGAGTTGCCGGCTGGAACGAAACCTGTTGGCAGAAAATAAGTGTTCAAGAAGAAGACAAATCCAGAAGGAAAGGTGGATAAATACAAAACTCGGTTGGTAGCAAAAGGTTATTCCCAGGTGCCAGGAATTGATTTTGGTGATATCTTTTCTCCTGTTGCCAAGGTGACTTCTATTAGTTTACTTTTATCTGTTGTTGCTGCTTTTGATTTTGAGGTAGAACAGATGGATGTGAAGATAGCATTTCCTCATGAGGATCTAGAAGAGGAGATCTACATGAAGCAACCTGAAGGCTTTGCGGTGAAGGGTAAGAAATAACTGGCGTGCAAGTTAAGGAAGTCTCTGTATGGGTAAAACAATCACAAAGGATGTGGTATCAGAAATTTGATACATTTATACAGTGAATTGGCTTCACGAGAAGCAAAGCCAATCACTATGTGTATTTTAAGTTAATTGGTGACCATGTTATTTATCTGGTCTTGTATGTAGATGATATGTTTCTGGTTGGAAATGGCAAAGAAATTATTCAAGACTTGAAGACCCATTTGTCCTCCAAATTCAACATGAAAGATCTTGGTGCTGCAAACTATATTTTGGGAATGGAAATTAAAAGAGATCAGACAAAGAGGAAGCTCTGGTTAAACCAGAGGAATTATGTCAAAACAATATTATAGAGATTTAATATGTAGGATAGTAAATTGGTGAAGGTTCCTATTCCTGTAGGTGTAAAGTTATCTGCTAAACAGTGTCCAAGGACACAAGAAGAGGAAGAGGACATGTCCTGTGTTCCATATGAAAGTGTAGTCAGTAGCCTAATGTATGCGATGGTCTGTACTAGACAAAACATTGCACATGCAGTGGGAGTATTGAGTAGGTTTATGTCAAAACTAGGGAAGAAGCACTGGACAAAAGTGACGCGGGTTTTCAGGTATTTGCATGCCACTAGTGATTATGATTTGTGTTACCAAGGAAGATGAGGATTGGATAAAGTGTTTGATATTCGTGGCTTTGTTGATGCAGCTTGGGCAAGAGATCTGGATCAGAGAAGATCTACAAGTGGGTATGTGTTTAACCTACTTGGAGGTGCAGTCAGTTGGATGAGTAAGAAACAATTTGTAGTGGCACTATAAACTATAGAGGCAGAATACATGGTAGCTACTCATGCAAGCAAGGAAGCAGTTTGGTTGTAGAGATTGTGTTCAAATACGGGGTTAGTATAGGGAGCTATAAGAATAGACTGTGACAGCCAAAGTGCAATTTTCTTAGCAAAGAACCCTACATATCATTCAAAGACAAATCAGATCGATGTTCAGTATCACCTTGTGAGGGATATGATAGAACATAAAAAGGTGTTGCAAGTAAAGGTGGACACTTTG
Organism: Pinus tabuliformis; assembly: GCA_031772625.1. Taxonomy (NCBI): domain Eukaryota; kingdom Viridiplantae; phylum Streptophyta; class Pinopsida; order Pinales; family Pinaceae; genus Pinus; species Pinus tabuliformis. Next base: position 291,675,506 of record CM062820.1, read on the forward strand.
AAGAATACTGCAAATGCATTGACAAAATCAGTGGGTTGTGAGATGTTCTCTTGGTGTAGAGAAATAATGGGCGTTGCAGGGCTGGATAAATGACTAAGCTCTCTTGTGGCCCCCTATCGAAAGAAAACAACAAGTGGGAGAATGTTGGATTGTGTTATATTCTTTCCATGACTAGCCCATGTAGTTAACCATGGGGGTAGAAGGGGGATGGAGCCCCCCCTTTGTTTCACCGATTGCATAGCGAGTGTAGTCACAGGGGGTTTGAGGGGTGCATGTAACTCTACTCTATGGGGTCTAGGGCAGCACCCCAGAAAATTTTGGTTTTGGAACCTATGTGGCAAACCTACCTATGGTTGTGTGCATGATTTTCGCACATGGTTTTGGATGCAATGGTTTTCGGTCCATGGTTTTGGACGTGATGGTTTTCGGTCCATGGTATTGGATACTTCAGCATGTATAAATATGTATTGTAACATTGAAAGGAATATAATGAAAAATCAAGCTAGTAGTCCCGATTTTGGGATCCAGTGGAAAATCTCTGTGTATATGTGTTTTATGTGTTATGCTCTCACATTGTATATTTTTTGTGTTTTAGAATTCATATGCAAGTAATTTCCATATGGGGTTAAAACCTACAGGACAGTCATTTCAACCTTACACTCCACCGCAACCTCAGTGGAATACACCACTCCAGGGGTGGAGGCCCCAATACAACAATGCTCCAGCTCTATTGCCTCCACCACCTACCCAATCACAACTCCTAGACTTTGCTCCACCCAAGCAACCCCAGATGCCTACCCATCCAAATCCGAACCCGAACAATAGGCAGGTTGAACAAGTATATAGTGGAGAAACATGATATCCAGCTTATGCTATAGAAATCAAGGAGATTAACTTGAGAGCTGGGAGATTTCTCCGAGATAACCAATGCTCCCCCTCCACCTAGGGAGGTTGAGGAAGAAAGAGAGGAAAGAAACCTTAAAGTAAATCCACCCTTTCCTGAGAGATTAGCTCGACCACTCTAGCCTACCCCAGAAGAAGCTGAACTTTTGGGAGAATTGAAAAATCTATGTGGAAAGATCCCCCTTCCCTAGTCAATAAAATATGTTCCCATTTACAATAAGTTGATTAATTATAGATGATTCAAGAATCCCGGGAGGTGAAAATGGGATGCCCCTACCATTAATGTCATTGGGCAGTTGTCTGACTTAATGCTGGGGCAGGTAATATGCCCAAAATATTTGGACCCAGGAAGCCCTATAGTAGATTTGTACATCAATGGCACCATTCTCCCACACACTCTAATTGATCTTGGGTCTACCATTAATGTGATGAAAAAGGACACCATGCTCAAGCTCAACCTCCAAGGGTCATTAAGGAAGACCACAATAGTTTTGCACCTAAGGCTAAGCTTACTGGTTATCCTCTCATCCTTGGGAGGCCATGGTTGGCCACAGCTAATGCTTACACTAGCTACAGAGCTCGGAATATGACCGTCAAGAATGGTCATATGACCAAGCATTTAGTCCTATACCCTCCTGCTCAACCTTCTCTAGAGCATGATTTACCTTTATGGTTGGAGGAGGAGAAAGAAGATGAGGTTTATTCTTCCCAACTTTATGCTTTGGAAGCAACCATGGGAAGAGGATAGCAAGATGACGATGACTTGATTGAACACCTTTTCCAAAGTCCAACTCTTGGTTCATTACCATCAGAAGAAGAAGTAAGGGAAACCTAGAAAAATCATCCAATTGACTTATGCTTGGCCAATTCCAACATACTCCATGTTAAAACCATAGAATTCAGCCTAGAGAAAACCTTGAAAATTAATCCATCTCTTTCTATTCTCGAAGAGGAGAAGCTATGCAACATGTCAAAGGAAAACATAAAAGCCTTCACTTGGAGTTGCAAGGAAATGAAGGGAGTACACCCCTTAGTGTGTACTCACCACATATACATCAAAGAAGGTTGCAAGCTAGTCCGACAACCACAAAGGAGGATGAATCCAACTCTTAAATATATAGTCAAAGAAGAACTACAAAAAATTCTAGATGCAAGATTCATTTACCCTATCTCCAACAGTGAGTGCGTCTCCCCTTTAGTGTTAGTTCCCAAGAAAAATGGTAAGTGGTGGATTATTTTCCATTACAGGGAGTTGAAAAAAGCCATAAAGAAGGATCATTTTCCTCTACCCTTCATTGATCAAGTGCTAGACAACCTGGTAGGGAAAAGGTTTTTTTTCCTAGATGGATTTAGTGGGTACAACCGAGTACAAATCTGCCCAGAAGACCAGGATAAGACCACATTCACCTATCATTCGAGTACTTTTGCCTATAGGGTCCTTCCTTTTGGCCTATGCAATGCTCCTTCCACTTTCCAGGGAGAACTCTTGAGTATTTTCACCGATCTAGTCCATGATGTGGTGGAAATTTATATGGATGATTTTACACCTTATGGCTATGATTTTCAAGAAGCCCTGACTAACCTAGGCAAAGTACTACACAAATGCATTGAAATGAACCTGTCTCTCAGTCCTGAAAAATGTGAATTCTTAATGACTAAAGGGACCGTGCTAGGTCATTCAATATCTCAGCAAGGACTGTAGGTGGACCTGAACAAAATAGCCATCATCCAAAGGGTTCCACCTCCTTAAAAGAAGAGAGACGTCAGGAGTTTCTTAGGGTTAGTTGGATACTAGCGAAGGTTCATAAAGGACTTTAGCAAGTCGCCCTCTCCTTTATTTGGGTTTTTCGCCAAAGATTCTAAGTTTATATGGTTAGAAAGCTATCAAGAGGCCTTAGACATTCTAAAGGGTAAGTTAACCACTACACCCTTTCGCTAAGGCCCAAACAAGGCCCTCCCCTTTCATATTCATGATGATGCCTCACACAAATCCATAGGAGCAACCCTCGGTCAGGTAGACGAAAAACTGCCTTATGCCATCTATTTTATCAGTAAGAACTTGTTAAAGGCTGAGCTAAATTATACAGTGACTAAAAAAGAACTCTCGGTTGTTGTGCATTCATTAAAAAAATTTAGGGATTACATTACAAGCTATCAAACATTTGTGCATAATGACCATGTTGCAATAAAATATTTAATGAAAAAACTAGAGGTGTATGCTCAAATTATAAGATGGTTTCTTTTATTACAGTTGTTTGATCTAACCATTGTTGATAAGCATGGTAAGGAAAATGTTGTTACAAACTTTTTATCTAGGGTAAATGTGCCTGCAGGTGAAGAAGGAATGGTGGATGACCAGTTACCAGATGAGCATTTGTTTGGTATTTTAGTTCTCTCTCCATGGTTTGCTGATATAAAAAACTATTTCGTATTAGCACAGTTCCCACCAAACTTGCCCTCCGAAGAAAAGAGAAATATAGTCAGGAAAGGCGCCCCCTTCACCTAGGTTGCAGGCAATATTTTCAAACTTGGCCTAGTTCAAATCTTGAGAAAGTGTGTCAGTGAACAGGAAGTCTTTGACATCCTTTTGACCTGTCGTGATGGACCTTGTGGAGGACACTTTGCAGCAAAGAGGACAACATTCAAAGTGTTACAAGTAGGCTATTATTGGCCCACTCTTCATCAGGATGTGAAAAAGTACCCTAGTTAGTGTGATCGGTGCCAAAGGATGGGAAGGCCTACTCTAAGAGATGAAATACCCCTGTAGCCTCAAGTGACTTTCAAGCCATTTGACAACTGGGGCATGGACTTCATTGGGCCTATCAACCCTCCTTCAAAGCAAAAATAGTACATTATTGTGTGCATTGATTATTTGAATAAGTGGGCTAAAACCAAAGCAATTAAGGCAGCAATAGAAGAAAAGGTGACTGAGTTCCTAAGGGAGAATGTATTCTACAAATTTGGGTACCCTAGAGAGCTAGTCACAGACCAAGGCAGCCAATTTACCTCCAACATGATTGAAAACCTTCTCAGCCATCACAAGATCAAGCATATGACCTCCACTCCCTATCATACAAAAGCTAATGGGCAAGTGGAGGTGATCAACAGGGCACTAAAGGGCATCTTAACCAAGGTAGTGAGCAGTAGCAGGAAGGATTGGGCAGAAAGACTAGTTGAGGCCACCTGGGCCTATAATACCACATGGAAGACAAGCACTGGATTCACACCCTATGAGCTGGTCTATGGGAAAAAGGCCTTCATGTGGATCAAGTTTGAACATAACACATTAAGGATGGTAGCCCTACTATATTTGGATCTCAAAAATGCACAAAAAGATAGGTTGTTCTAATTGAATGGCTTAGATGAATTTAGAATGCAGGTCCTCCTACATACATAGATAGTTCAACTTCAGATGAAGTTCTGGCGTGATAAACATATTAAGGAGAAGCAATTTCAGGAGGGCGATTGGGCACTGTTTTATAATTCTAGGTATAAAGGCTTCATGCAAAAGTTAAGGACAAGATGGCTTGGACCTTATGTTGTGGAAAGATGCAATGATAATGGTTCAGTGAAAATCAAAACTATAGATGAAGAAGCCATTCCTTTGCTTGTTAATGGGCACCTATTGAAAATGTACAAGACACGTTTATCAAAACAAGAGTTCGTTGATAATATCAATAAAGCAGTGATGATGGTGGAGAAAGTTCTAGCTTCTCCCCCATCAAGTCAAAGAAAAAGAAAAAGGAATAAGGACTCTGGTGAAAACCTCCATGAGGCGCCTGAGTCCCATATTTGGGTTTAAAACCTTGTGAGGCAGCCTAATGATGAAAAAAAAAAGAAAAAAAGAGAAAAAATACAAGAAAAAAGAATAAGAAGATCCCTGGGTGAAAATCTTCCTTGAGGCACCCAGGGAAAACAGCTAGGGTGAAAACCTCTCTGAGGCAGCCTAGTTGTTCTTCAAAAAAAAAAAAAGAGAGAGAAAAATATATAATTGTCCTTTGCAGGTGGGCGAGAAATACTGTCAAGGAGTAAAATAAGATCCAAAGGGAACCCTACCTCTTACATATTCATCTCCTCCACTCTTTACCATGCATCCCTCCATCATTTCTATCATTTTTCCACTCCATTTCTTCGATTTATGCAAACACTGTGTTTTCTACAAGATCCCTTGTATTCCTACAAGATCCCGTGAAAACCTACAGAATGATCCTGTAGGAATTACAGTGACCCAAAAAACCTAGAGGAAGAAATTTGAAGGCACATGATAGGTTTTTTAGATCCCTAAAATTCACCCTATGCATGATCTAGCACCTCACCTCATCCACCATCATCATCCCTACACAAACCATTCAAAACAAAAAAATCAGTTTCAACAGTTTCTGCTAGTCTTAAAAAATAAAAAAGGAAAACAGAGAGGAGTAAGAGCATTACCTGAGTATCCTTTGCTATACACACTTCTACTCCTTCTTTCCATTCATTACACCATCCTCCCAGCCCCAATCAGCAACATGATTAAAGAATTCTGAGGGAGAAGTGGCTACAGGACATCCTGTAGGAAATCATGTAGCCACCTATCCCACAGAATGCCATTCACACCAGCAATAGGTCTTCACTAGGATGATCTAGGATCTCCACAATAGCAGCAACATCAGATATTCATCCACAGATACGTACAAAATCAAAGAAACCATTAGCAGACAGAAAGAGGAGGAAGAAGAATGGCATGCAACAAATATACAAAGCAGCACCTCTGGGCTTCGGCAATTGTAGCATAGCATCGAAACCATAGGTAAGTATCCCGCTCGCTCACTCATATGCATCATGTAGTAAAAATTTGTAAGGGTTATGAGATAGTTGGTTTATAAGTGGAAAGGTGGCCAGTTAACTTGGCCACCTTCGTTCATTCATCACATGCAAAACCGAGCGTCCTCTCACAAGTGGCTACAGTCAACTGAAAGACAGAGAAGGAGTAGGACAAAAAAGTAGTTAGACTATAGATCTACGAGGTGGGAGTTGATTATGAGGAGTGGGAAATGATGAGGTGGTAGTGCAGACCAACGGTCCAAAAATGGCAATGTACTTTTGCCGCTAGCACACCACCTCACCTTGAATCACCATAAAGGGAAATAAAACATCATTCCCATGCATTCATGCATTTCACCTCCTCGAAACTCCCACACTCAAGTCCCTCTCATAACCTAGGCCACCCACTGGAAGAAAAGATCCATCGTTCTGCATGGGAATTCCTACAGGATATAGTCTATAGGATACACAGAGACTATCTACAGGATGCATAGAGCCAGTCTATAGGATAGGAAGAGAAGAGTTCAAGAAGGGATATCATGAGAATTTTCCACTACAACCATTCTAAATAGTGAGGCTCTAAAATTTTTGGAAAGATGTGCACCTCAAGGAATTGATACTTGGGTAAATTGGACTCCCAGAGACCAATTTTATCAGAGTGGTTTAGGTATTGATATCTATATCGACAGTATAGCTTAAGAGGGGATTCAAAGACAGGGATGTCGTTGATTTGGAAATCTTTATCAACAAGGGGAAGGTGGTCCAGGTCTAGGTGAGGAGTGGAAATTGGTCTGACATCCATGGAAATTGGGGCAGCCATTCTCAGTTTTTCTAGATTTGAGAATGGGTGAGGTAAATTGTAAGTCTTTTAGGGCAAAGGTGGTTCAATTCTAGGTGGGTTTTATGTTGTCATAGTTTCTCTTTAATTTCAATTAAGAAAACTTAGTGGTTGGTTCGAAAGTTGACATGGTTTTCGATGGATTCTGGCTTAAATACCTGGAATTTGAAGAAAACTGGATCTGAATTGGATAACTAGCAATTGTGAACAGTTGAAAAGGCTACAAGCAGGCTGGAAGGTGATCTGGGAGCTTTGTAGTGTCTTCAGGGTGCAATTGTAGGTGGGTTGGTAGCTTGGAAATTCACAAGCACGTGCATGGAAGTTTATAGTTAAAAAAATGATAAAAACAATAATTTGGTGCTTTTTTGGCTTTATGCGCGAAAGTCAATTTGGCGGGTACAAGTGTACAATGGTCATTTGTTGCATAGCAAGGTGAATAGTGGTTGTTTTGGCATGTAGTGGGCTAGCAGTAAGTGGTTTGTTTCGCACAGCTTTTAGACACTGGGTGGTATTTGGGGGAGGCCGTGGATTCTATTCATTGAGCGCCACGTCGCCTAAGGGGCCTAGCAAAAAATAGCACTTTTCGGGTGGGTAACATTTAGATTTCGAGCGCTTTCGAAATCAACACGTGCCGTCAGATGGGGAGGAGAGAGATCGTGTGGTGGTCAGGCGATGGATTTGCACGGAAGGTAATGGGGGGCTTGGTGGGTGTTTAAGCGCGAAGATTTTATTTTAATGCGAGATTAAGGTTGGGGTTAAGGTATAAGGTAGGATTTAATTGGGTTTTTTAACTAACTTAATCGAGGATCGATTAGTTAGTGGGTGGGGTAGAAACTTTAGTTTATATAATTAAACTAGGGTGGGGTTTAATTAATATTGTGGGAGTTAATATATATACGAGAAATGGGTCTTTATAAGGGATTTAATAAATAAATTAGTAATTTAGTTAAATAAGCAGAAAAGGATCACAATAACACAAATATATGATTTCTCATATTTTAATGATTTCCGATAATCACATAAAGACTTAGGATATGATGTTTTTATGGGTTTTCTATATGAAAATGAGTTATGTGGGGGGAGAAATACTTTTTGTAGGTTAAAGTGATTTAACCTTAGGAAAAGAGTATTATTAAGAAAAACGAATGCATTGAAGGGGGGAATGAATCTTTATGAGGGGATTTTAGTACTTATTGCTTATAAGTCATTGAGTTGAGGGTCTCGTCCCTCCAAAAGTAAGAGAAATGCTCTGATTCTCTTTGACTAAGGTTTTTTAAGTAGTTTGGTCTTTATTATGGGAAATTAGTTAAGTAAAAGGTGAAATGAATGAGGGAAATTAATTAATTGACTTTGATATCCATTTGCATGCTTGAGTGCCCATTCACATTTGAAATACATATTTAAAGATGATAAATGTGCTTTTCCCTAGTCAGTCATCACACTTTTTGCAACCTTTCTTCTACTTACACACCTACTCATCCTACCATTTTTACTTCTCTTTATTAGGGTGCATTTGAGGTAGAAAACCCTTATCAAACATTTTTATTTCTCTTTAGAATAGTAAACTAACTAAATCTAACCTTATTACATCCACGAGCTCAGATTAAACAGTTGAGCTCCTTTTATTTACTCTACCTATCTAATTATCTGCCAAGATTAAACAATTTGGTCAGATATTTATTCTCTATCTATAGACATGAAGTTGAAAACATGAAATAGTCAAGTTTAAACATTTTGACTATCATGAATTGTGGTAAAGATTACAAGCTGCACACAATCATTTATTATGCATGAAAGTAAATAGTAGTGGAATTTTGACTTGCTCACTTTCATGGTCTTTTTTCTTGGGGTTCATATTTTTCATATTTTTTGTCATTTTTGTTCTTTTTGTCCTTTGATTATACTTTCAGGACATACCCTCTTTACATTTTTAAATTTTTTTGAATATGGAAAACATTTGTAGAAAGAAAAGTTATGTACATATTACAGGTTTAATCTCAGTCATTCAAAAATTATGACTCCTATTGGTATAGGAACCTAACAATGGCTCCACTTGCAAGTAGCATTTCCTAGTGAAATGTCAAGAACTTTGTAGACCAATGGCCTTCTGAATTTCTTTGATGTCACTCTACAATTTCATATAAAATAAAAAATGTGAAAGCATAACACATAAAACACATATAGATAGAGATTTTCCCCTGGATCCAAAAACTGGGACTACCAGCTTGATTTTTCATTATGTTCCCTTCAATGTTACAATACATATTTATACATGCCGAAGCATCCAATACCATGGACTGAAAACCATTGCATCCAAAACCGTGGACCGAAAACCATCACGTCCAAAACCATGTGCGAAAATCATGCACAAAACCATAGGTAGGTCTGCCCAACGTAACATAGGGTCCAACCTAACATAGGGTCCAGTTGTGTCTTGTAAATATTTCAAGCACCTGGGGGTGTTGTTGGATTCTCACAGTGTTTGTGGGCTCTCTCTTATTAAACCCTCATATCATCTTGCTGGTGAAGCTTAAGGAGAAAATGAGAGGGTTGACACAATTTTTCAAATGAAGGAGCAACACAGAGTTGACTGTGTATGTAATTCACTTCTCACAGTTGCTCAATTCACTAAATTTTAGAGTATCGCTGGTTGATTTTCTTGTAAAGGGGGATGAAATTTTAGAGCCTACCTATTTAGAATGGTTGAAGTGGCTAATTCCCATGATATCCCTTCTTGAACTCTACTCTTCCTATCCTCTAGACTAGCTCTATGCATCCTGTAGATAGTCTCTATGTATCCTGTAAGAATTCCTGTGCACGCTCTAGTAAGAATTACCATCCAGAACAATGGATATTTTCTTCCGGTGGGTGGCTTGGGTTATGAGAGCTATTTGAGTGTGGGAGTTTCAAGGAGGTGAAATGCATGAATGCATGGGAATGATGTTTTATTTCCCTTTATGGTGATTAGGGGTGAGGTGGTGTTCTGGCAGCAAAGGTACGTTTCCATTTTTGGACCGTTGGTCCCAGCTACAACCTCATCATTTGCCACTCCTCATAATCAAATCCCACCTCGTAGATCCATAGTTTAACCGCTTTTTTTTCCTACTCCTTCTCAGTCTTTGAGTTGACTATAGCCACATGTGAGAGGACACTCGGTTTTGCATGTGTTGAATGAACGAAGGTGGCCAAGTTAACTAGCCACCTTTCCACTTATAAACCAAATATCTAGTAACCCTTAGAAATTTTGACTACATGATGCATATGAGTGAGCAAGCGGGATACTTACCTATGGTTTCGATGCTATGCAACAGTTGTCGAAGCCTAGAGGTGCTGATTTGTATATTTGTTGCATGCCATTCTTCTTCCTCCTCTTTATGTCTGCTAATGGTTTCTTTGATTTTGTAGGTGTTTGCGGATGAGGATCTAATGCTGCTACTGTTGTGGAGCTCCTGGATCATCCTAGTGAAGACCTGTTTCTGGTGTGATTGGCATTTTGTGGGATAGGCTGCTACAGATTGCCTACAGGATGTCCTATAGTTGCTTCTCCCTCAAAATTCTTTAATCATGTTGGTGGCTGGGGCTATGAGGATGGTGTAATGAATGGAAAGAAGGTGTAGAAGTGTGTAGAACAAAGGATACTAAGGTAATGCTCTTACACCTCTATGTTTTCCTTTCTTTTTAAGACTGGCAGAAACCGTTGAAACTGATTTTTTTTTGTTTTGAATGGTGAGTGCAGGGATGATGATGGTGGATGAGGTCAGGTTCTAGATGATGCATAGGGTGAATTTTAGGGATCTAAACAACCTATCATGTGCCTTCGGATTGCTTCCTTTAGGTTTTCTGGGTCACTGTAATTCCTACAGGATCATCCTATAGGTTTTCACGGCATCTTGCAGAAAACAGAGTCTTGGCATAAATCAAAGCAATGGAGTGGAAAAATGATAGAAATGATGGAGGGATGCATGGTAAGGAGTGGAGGAGATGAATATGTGAGAGGTAGGGTTCCTTTTAGATCCTCTTTTGCTCCTTGACTGTCTTTCTCACCCACTTGCAAAGGAAAATTATATATATATATATATATATATATATATATATATATATATATATATTTGAAAAACAACAAGGTCACCTCAGAGAGGTTTTCACCCTAGTTGTTTGCCCTGGGTGCCTCAAGGAAGATTTTCACCCAAGGATCTTAGTATTCTTTTTTCCTTTTATTTTTTCTCTTTTTTTTCTTTCTCATCATTGGGCCGCCTCATGAGGTATTCAACCCAAATATGGGGCTCAGGCACCTCATGGAGGTTTTCACTCGAGTCCTTATTTTTTTTATTTTTTTTTCCAATTGACTTGGTGGGGGAGAAGCTGGAACTTTCTCCACCATCATCACTGTTTTATTGATATTATCAACGAACTCTTGTTTTGATAAAGGTGTCTTGTACATTTTCAATTGATTCCCATTAACAAGCAAAGGAATGGCTTCTTCATCTATAGTTTTGATTTGCACTGAACCATGATCATGGCATCTTCCACAACATAAGGGTCAAGCCATCTTGTCCTTAACTTGCACTTGAAGTCTTTATACCTAGAATCATATAACAATGCCCAATATCCCTCCTGAAATTGCTTCTCCTTAATATGTTTATCATGCCAAAACATCCTCTAAAGTTGAACTATCTATGTATGTAGGAGGGCCTGCATTCTAAATTCATCCAAGCCATTCAATTGGAACAATCTCTCTTTCTGTGCATTTCTAAGATCCAAACCTAGTTGGGATACCATCCTTAATGTGTTATATTCCAACTCAATGGACAACAAGACCTTTTTCCCATAGACCAGCTCATAGGGTGTGAATTTAGTGGTCGTCTTCCATGTGGTATTATAGGCCCAAGTGGCCTCAACTAGTCTTTCTGCCCAATCCTTCCTGTTGCTACTCACTACCTTGGTTAAAATGCCCTTCAGTGCCCTGTTGATCACCTCCACTTGCCCATTAGCTTTTGTATGATACAGTGTGGAGGTCATATTCTTGATCTTGTGAGGTTGAGAAGGTCTTCAATCATGTTGGAGGTAAATTTGCTGGCTTGGTCTGTGACTAGGTCTCTAGGATACCTAAATTTGTAGAATACATTCTCCCTTAGGAACTCAATCATCTTTTCTTCTATTGCTGCCTTAATTTCTTTGGTTTCAGCCCACCTAGTCAAATAATCAATGCACACAATAATGTACTATTTTTGCTTTGAAGGACGGTTGAAAGGCCCAATGAAGTCCATGCCCCACTTATTAAATGGCTCGAAAGTCACTTGAGGCTGTAGGGGCATTTCATCTCTTAGAGTAGGCCCTCCCATCCTTTGGCACCAATCACACTGTTTAGGGTAATTTTTCACATCCTGATGAAGAGTGGGCCAATAATAGCCTACTTGTAACACTTTGAATGTTGTCCTCTTTGCTGCAAAGTGTCCTCCACAAGATCGATCATGACAGGTCAGAGGGATGTCAAAGACTTCCTCTTCCCTGACACACCTTCTCAAGATTTGAACTGGGTGAAGTTTGAAAAGATTGCCCCCAATCTAGGTGAAGGGGGTGCCTTTCTTGACTATCCTTCTCTTTTCTTTGGAGGGAAAGTTTGGTGGGAACTGTGCTGATACCAAATAGTTTGTTATATCAGAAAACCATGGAGAGAGAACTAAAATAGCGAACAAGTGTTTTTCTAGTAACTGGTCATCCATGATTCCTTCTTCACCTGCAGGCACATTTACCATAGACAAAAAGTCTACAACAACATTTTCCTTACCATGCTTATCAACAATGATTAGATCAAATAGCTGTAGTAAAAGCAACCATCTTATAATTCAAGCATACACATCTTGTTTGTTCATTAAATATTTGATTGCAGCATGGTCATTATGCACAAATGTTTGATAGCCTATAATGTAATGCTTGAATTTGTTTAATGAATGCACAGTAGACAAGAGTTCCTTTTCAGTCACTTTATAATTTAGCTCAGCCTTTGACAAGTTCTTATTAATAAAATAGATGGCATAAGGCAGTTTTTCCTCTACCTGACCTAGGGCTGCTCCTGTGGATTTGTGTGAGGCATCAGCATGAATATGAAAGGGGATGTCCCAGTTTGGGCCTCAGAGAGTTGGTGCAGTGGTTAACTTACCCTTTAGGATGTCTAAGGCCACTTGACTTTTTGACCATATAAACTCATAATCTTTGGCCAAAAACCCAAATAAAGGAGAGGAAAACTTGCTAAATTCCTTTATGAAGCTTCGATAGTATCCAACTAACCCTAAGAAACTCCTGGCATCTCTTTGCTTTTAAGGAGGTGGGACCCTTTGGATGATGGCTATTTTGTTCAGGTCCACCTACAGTCCTTGCTGAGATATTGAATGACCTAGCACGGTCCCTTTAGTCATTAAGAATTCACATTTTTCAGGACTGAGAGACAGGTTCATTTCAATGTATTTGTGCAGTGCATTTCCTAGGTTAGTCAGGGCTTCTTGAAAATCACAACCATAAGGTGTAAAATCATCCATATAAATTTCCACTACATCATGGACTAGCTCAGTGAAAATACTCAAGACTAATCCCTAGAAAGTTGAAGGAGCATTGCATAGGCCAGAAGGAAGGACCCTATAGGAAAAAGTGCTAAAAGTATAGGTGAATGTGGTCTTATCCTGGTCTTTTGGGTAGATTTGGATTTGGTTGTACCCAATGAATCCATCTAGGAAAGAAAAAACCTTTTCCCTGCTAGGCTGTCTAGCACTTGATCAATGAAGTGTAAAGGAAAATGATCCTTCTTTGTGGCTTTGTTCAACTACCTGTAATAGAAAAAAATCCTCCACTTACTATTTTTCTTGGGAAGTAACACTAAACGGGAGACCCACTCATTGTCAGAGATAGGGTAAATGAATCCTGCATCTAGCAGTTTTTGCAATTCTTCTTTGACTATATCATTTAGAGTTGGATTCATCCTCCTTTGTGGTTATCAGACTGACTTGCAACCTTCTTTGATGTATATGTGTTGAGTACACACTAAGGGGTGTACTCCCATCATTTCCTTGTAACTCTAGGTGAAGTATTTTATGTTTTCCTTTAACATATTTCATAGCTTCTCCTCTTCGATAACAGAAAGAAATGGATTAATTTTCAAGGTTTTCTTTGGGCTAAGTTCTATGGTTTCGAAATGGAGTGGGTTGGAATTGGCCAAGCATAAGTCAATTGGATGATTGTTCTAGGTTTCCCTTACCTCTTCTTCTAATGGTAATGAACTAGGAATTGGACTTTGGAAAAGCTGTTCAATCAAGTCATCCTCATCTTGCTATCCTCCTCCCATGGTTGCTTCCAAAGCATAAATTTGGGTGGAATAAACCTCATCTTCTTCCTCCTCCTCCAACCAAAAAGGTAAATCATGCTCTAGAGAAGGTTGAGCAGGAGGGTATAGGACTAACTACATGGACATATGCCCATTCTTGATGGTCATATTCCCAGCTCTACAGCTAATATAAGCATCAGCTATGGCCAACCATGGCCTCCCAAGGATGAGAGGATAACGAGTAAGCTTAGCCTTAGGTGCAGAAATGTTGTGTTCTTCCTGAATGACCGTTGGAGGTTGAGCTTGAGCATGGTGTCCTTGGTCATCACATTAATGGAAGATCCAAGATCAGTCAGAGTGTGTGGGACAATGGTGCTATTGATGTGCACATCTAGTACAAGGCTTCTAGGGTCCAAATATTTTGGACATATTACCTACCCTAACATTAAGTTAGACAACTGCCCAATGACATTAATGGTAGGGGCATCCCTTCTTTGCCTCCCTAGATGTGTGAAGAATTTCTCCTTAATCAAATTATTGTAATTGGCAACATCTTTTATTGACTGGAGAAGGGGGATCTTTACACATAGATTTTTCAATTCTCCTAGAGGTTCAGTTTCTTCTGGGTAGGTTGGAGTGGTTGGGCTAATCTCTCAAGAAAGGGTCGATTTAATTTAAGGTTTCTTTCCTAAATTTCTTCCTCAACCTCCTTAGGTGGAGGGGGAGGTTGGTTATCTGGGAGAAATATCCCAGATCTTAGGTTAATCTCCTTGATTTCTACAACATAAGCTGGATATGATGTCTCTCCACTGTATACTTGTTCAGCCTACCTATTATTCAGGTTTGGATTTGGCTAGGTAGGCATCTGGGGTTGCTTGGGTGGAGTGGAGGGTAGGAGATGTGGTTGGGCAGGTGGTGGAGGCAATAGAGCTAGAGCATTGTTGTATTGGGGCCTCCACCCCTAGAGTGGTGTATTCCATTGAGGTTGTGGTGGAGTGTAAGGTTGAAATGACTGGCTTTTAGGTTTTAACCCCATACAGAAATTACCTGCATATGAATTCTAAAACATAGAAAATAAACAATGCGAGAGAATAATAAATAAAACACATATACACAAAGATTTTCCCCTGGATCCCAAAACTGGGACTACCAGCTTGATTTTTCATTATATTCCTTTCAATGTTACAATACATATTTATGCATGCCAAAGCATCCAATACCATGGACCAAAAACCATCACGTCCAAAACCATGTGTGAAAATCATGCACACAACCATAGGTAGGTCCGCCCAACCTAACATAGGGTCCAAAACCAAAATTTTCTGGGGTGCCAACCCAGACCCCATAGAGTGGGGTTACCTACACCCCTTGACTCCCCCTGCTACGCAATCGGTGCAACGAAGGGTGGGCTCCGCCCCACTTCTAACCCCCCCGGTTAACTATGTGGGTTAGTCGTGGAAAGAATATAACACAACCCAACATCCTCACACTTGTTTTTTTCTTTTAACAGAGTCCCACAAGAGAGCTTAGTCATTTATCCAGCCCTGCAATGCCCATTGTTTCTCTACGCTAAGAGAACTTCTCAGAGATCATAGATTTTGTCAATGTATCTGCAATATTCTTCAAAGTGTCCACCTTTACCAGCAACACCTTTTTTTCTTCTATCATATCCCTCACAAAGTGATACTGAACATCAATGTACTTTATCTTTGAATGTTATCTAGGGTTCTTTGCCAAGAAAATTACACTTTGGCTGTCACAGTCTATTCTTATAGCTCCCTGCACTAACCCCATATTTAAACACATTCTCTACAACCAAACTGCTTCCTTGCTTGCTTGAGTGACTGCCATGTATTCTGCCTTTGCAGTTGATAGTGCCACTACATATTGTTTCTTACTCATCCAACTGACTGCACCTCCAAATAGGTTAAACACATACCCACTTGCAGATATTCTCTGATGCAGATCTTCAACCCAGTCTACATCAACAAATCCATGAATATCCAACACTTTGTCCAATCCTGGTCTTCCTTGGTAGCAAAAACCATAATCACTAGTGCCACGCAAATACCTGAAAGCCTTCTTCACTGCTTTCTAATGCTCCTTTCCTGGTTTTGACATAAACTTGCTCAATACTCCCATTGCATGTGTAATATTTGGTCTAGTACAGACCATTGCATACATCAGGCTATCGACTACACTTGCATATGGAACATGGGACATGTCCTCTTCCTCTTCTTGTGTCTTGGGACACTGTTCAGTAGATAACTTTACACCTATAGGAATAGGAACCTTCACTGGTTTACTATCCTTCATATTAAATCTCTCCAATATTGTCTCAACATACATCCTCTGGTTTAACTAGAGATTCCTCTTTGCCCGATCTCTTTTAATTTCCATGCCCAAAATATAGTTTGTAGCACCAAGATCTTTCATGTTGAATTTGGAGGACAATTGGGTCTTCAAATCCTGGATAATTTCTTTGTCATTTCCAACTAGCAACATATCATCCACATACAAGACCAAATAAATAACATGGCCACCAACTAATTTAAAATACACACAGTGTTCTACTTTGCTTCGGGTGAAGCCAAGTCCCCATATAAATGTATCAAATTTCTGATACCACATCCTTGGTGACTGTTTTAACCCATACAAAGACTTCTTTAACTTGTATACCTATTTTTTCTTACCCTTTGTTGGGTTGTGTTATATTCTTTCCACGACTAGCACATGTAGTTAACTGGGGGGTTGGGGGGGAGGCGAAACACCCCCTTTTCTGCACCGATTGTGTAGTGAGGGGGGTCACTGGGAGTTTGAGGTGTACCCATAACCCCACTTTATAAAACTTTGGTTTTGGACCCTATGTTAGGTTGGGCAGACCCACCTATGGTTTTGTGCATGATTTTCGCACATGTTTTTGGACGTGATGGTTTTCGGTCCATGGTATTGGATGCTTCGGCATGTATAAATATGTATTGTAACATTGAAAGGAACATAATGAAAAATCAAGATAGTAGTCCCAGTTTTGGGATCCAGGGGAAAATATCTGTGTATATGTGTTTTATGTGTTCTACTCGCATTATTTATTTTCTGTGTTTTAGAATTCGTATGCAGGTAATTTCTGTACGGGGTTAAAACCTACATCTGGTATCAGAGCAGATTTGGCTTCAAGGGGATGCCTTTGTTTCTGAGGGGTTTCGCTCGCGCCTATGGTAGACCCTGTTCAGTGGGAGATCTGCGAGATCGATTCTAGTGCTGAAAGAAGATGGTGATTGATGGAAAGATAGAGATCCAGAAATTTAATGGTCAGGGTTTTGAGTTGTGGAAACTCAAGATGGAGGATCTGTTGGTGGATAAAGATCATTGGATCGCACTAGATCCAGGCACTAAACCAACGTGAGTGTCCAATGAAGAATGGAAGAAGTTGGATCAGAAAGCAAAGAGCACAATATGATTGTGTGTCTCAGATTCAGTATTGTTGAATGTATCAGGGGAAGCCAGGGCGAAGGCTTTGTGGGACAAGTTAGGGACTTTGTACCAATCTAAGTCTCTGGTGAGTAAACTGTTCCTGCAGAAAAAGCTGTATAACCTGAGGATGAATGATGGAGACTTCACTACAACAAAACCTTGTGATTAGCATCCGTTTCTTCTTCCTATTTTGCGTCTAGAGCCCATTTTTGCTGCTATTTGTGTCCATTTATCAAATATGGTGCAAAACGTGATGCAATGTTTGCACCGATTTTTTCACCAAGTCTTACACCAAGTTTAGCACCAGGTATTGTAATAGGCTTTGCACCAGGTTTTACACCAAGTTTTACGCCAGGTTTTATGCCAAGTTTTGTGCCATCCTTTGCACCATGTTTTGCATCAAGTTTGGCAGCTAATTTTGTTTCACCAAATTTTGTATCCTTTATTGCATCCACTTTTTGCGCCCACACTTGTGTCAACTTTTGCATCATCTCTTGCTTCCTCTTTTGCATCATTTTTTAAATCATTTTTTGTATCCATTTTTACATCATTTTTTGCATCCCCTTTGCATCAAGATTTGCATCAAGTTTTGTGTCTCATATTGCATCTACTTTTTCATCGAATTTTGTTGCATCAACTTTTGCATCCTATTTTTCATCCATTGTTGCACCCATGTTTATGTTCACTTTTGCATCCCTTTTTGCATCTTATTTTTCATCTTCATTTCCTTCTTTTTTTGTATCTATCATTACATCTACTTTTGTTGTAACACTATTTGTGCCATGTTTTGTACTTACTGTTGTACCCACGTTTGCTTCCAATTTTTCATCCATCTTCACATCCACTTTTGCATCACAATATTGCATCTATTTTTGCATCCACTATTGTGTTGGATTTTGCATCTCATTTTGTATCTTCTTTTGCATCTACTTCCATTGCATCCATATTTTTTATCCAATTTTGTTTCTTTTGTTGCACCCATGTTTGCATCCACATTGCATCCCTTATTGCATCTTGTCTTGCATCCAAGTTTGCATCTTTTTTTGTGTTTTTTATTACATCCATTTTCTCATCCACCTTTTTTGTGCCACAATTTGTACCATATCTTGTGCCTATCATTGAAACCCACATTTTCTTCCAATTTTGCATCCACATTTTCATCCTCTTTTGTGTCCAAGTTTGCATCCACATTTTCATCCTCTTTTGTGTCCAAGTTTGCATCAAATATTTTTTTTATGTTTTTTACATCCCATTTTCATCTACGTTTACATCCACTTCTGATGCATCCAATTTTGCATCTAATTTTGTGTCCACTATTTCACCCATGTTTGGTCCATGTTTACATTCATTTTTGAATCCAAGTTTTCCTCCTTTTTACATCCAAGTTTGTGTTTTTTTTTGTTCATTGGTGTATCCACATTTATTTGACAACAATTCATGCTAAGTTTTATGCCTACTATTACACCCATGTTTTCTTCCACTTTTTCATCCATGTTTGCATCGTATTTTGTGTCCAAGTTTGCATCAACTATTGCATCTACTTTTTCATCAACTTTTGTGTCAATTTTTCTATCTTGTTTTTCATCTACTTATGTTGTGTCCACTCTTCATCCAATTTTACGTCTATTGTTGCCCCCAATTTTTTTGACATTTTCATCCATTTTCCAACACTCATATATTTTTTGCATTGATGATATCTCTTATGACATTAACAATTATAAACAACCGATGACAATGTCAATAATTATGATGATGATGATAATGAAGATAATGACAATGACATGAATTGTGATTATTATGATAATCAAAATGATGATAAAGATGATGGGGGTTACAATGACAATGATGATGACGATGCTATTGACCTTGGACAATCCTCCCAATTTTGTAGGTTTTAACCCCATACATAAATTACCTGCATACGAATTCTAAAACACAGAAAATAAACAATGCGAGAGCATAACACATAAAACACATATACATAGAGATTTTCCCCTGGATCCCAAAACTAGGACTACTAGCTTGATTTGTCATTATATTCCTTTCAATGTTATAATACATATTTATACATGCTGAAGCATCCAATACCATGGATCGAAAATCATCGCGTCCAATACCATGGACCGAAAACCATCGCGTCCAAAAACATGTGCAAAAATCATGCACAAAACCATAGGTGGGTTCGCCCATCCTAACATAGGGTCCAAAACCAAAATTATCGGGGGCGCTACTCCGGACCCCATAAAGTGGGGTTACGAGTACGCCTCAAACCCCCTGTGACCCCCCCCCCCCGCTACACAATCGGCGCAACGAAGGGGGGCTCCACCCCCACTCTAA
Organism: Pinus tabuliformis; assembly: GCA_031772625.1. Taxonomy (NCBI): domain Eukaryota; kingdom Viridiplantae; phylum Streptophyta; class Pinopsida; order Pinales; family Pinaceae; genus Pinus; species Pinus tabuliformis. Next base: position 291,695,173 of record CM062820.1, read on the forward strand.
CCCCCCAGTTAACTACGTGGGCTAGTCATGGAAAGAATATAACACAACCCAACTTTCTCCCAATACCATGGATTGAAAACCATCGTGTCCAATACCATGGACCAAAAACCATCGCATCCAAAAACATGTGAAAAAATCATGCACAAAACCATGCCGCCCATCCTAACACAGGGTCCAAAACCAAAATTTTCCCGGGCGCTACCTCGGACCCCATAAAGTGGGGTTATGAGTATGCCTCAAACCCCTGTGACCCCCCCCCCCTGATACACAATTGGTGCAACGAAGGGGGGCTCCGCCCCCACTCTAACCCCCCGATTAACTATGTGGGCTAGTCGTGGAAAGAATATAACACAACCCAACATTCTCCCACTTGTTTTTTTCTTTCCACAGGGGGCCACAAGAGAGCTTAGTCATTTTTCTAGCCCTGAAATGCCCATTGTCTCTCTACACCAAGAGAACTTCTTAGAGTTCACAAATTTTGTTAATGCATCTGCAGTATTCTTCAAAGTGTCCACCTTTACCAGCAACACCTTCTTGTCTTCTATCATATCCCTCACAAATTGATACTAAACATCAATGTGATTTGTCTTTGAATGATATGCGGGGTTCTTTGCCAAGAAAATTGCACTTTGGCTGTCATAGTCTATCCTTATAGCTCCCTGTACTAACCCCATACTTTAACACAATCTTTGCAACCAAACTGATTCCTTTCTTTCATGAGTGGCTGCCATGTATTCCGCCTCTGTAGTTGATAGTGCCACTACAGATTATTTCTTACTCATCCAACTGACCGCACCTCCAAATAGGTTAAACACATACCCACTTGTAGATCTTCTCTGATCAAGATCTCTAGCCCAGTCTGCATCAACAAAGCCACAAATATCCAACATTCTGTCCAATCCCGATCTTCCTTGGTAGCACAAACCATAATCACTAGTGCCATGCAAATACCTAAAATCCTGCTTCACTATTCTCCAGTGCTCCTTCCTTGGTTTGACATAAACCTGCTCAATACTCCCACTGCATGTGCAATGTCTGGTCTAGTACAGACCATTGCATACATCAGGCTACCGACTGCACTTGCATAGGGAACATGGGACATGTCCTCTTCCTCTTCTTGTGTCTTGGGACATTGTTCAGCAGATAAACTCACACCTACAGGAATAGGAACCTTCACCGGTTTACTATCCTGCATATTAAACCTCTGCAGTATTGTCTTGACATACTTCCTCTGGTTTAACCAGAGCTTCCTCTTTGCTGATCTCTTTTAATTTCCATTACAAAAATATAGTTTGCAGCACCAAGTTCTTTCATGTCAAATTTGGAGGACAATTGGGTCTTCAAATCCTGGATAATTTCTTTGTCATTTCCAACCAGAAACATATCATCCACATATAAGACCAGATAAATAACACGGTCACCAATTAATTTAAAATACACACAGTGATCTGCTTTGCTTTTGGTGAAGCCAAGTCCCCATATAGATGTATCAAATTTCTGATACCACATCCTTGGTGACTGTTTTAACCCATACAGAGACTTCGTTAACTTTCATACCAGTTCTTTCTTTCCCTTGACCGCAAAGCCTTCAAGTTGCTTCATGTATATTTCCTCTTCCAGATCCCCGTGAAAAAATGTTGTCTTCACATCCATCTGTTGTACCTCAAAATTAAAAGCAGCAACAATAGATAAAAGTAATATAATAGAAGTTACCTTGCCAATAGGAGAAAAAATATCACCAAAATCAATTCCTGGCACCTAGGAATAACCTTTTGCTACGAACTGAGCTTTGTATTTCTCCACGTTTCCTTCTGCATTTGTCTTCTTCTTGAACACCCATTTGATACCAATGGGTTTCCTTCCAGCTGGCAACTCCACCAGATCCAAAGCCTCATTTTTGTGCAAAGATGCCACTTCATCAACCATGGCCTCTTTCCAGAGTTTGCCATCATCTGAATCTACTGCTTCCTTCACAGTTCTAGGATCATTGTCAGTAATAGATAAAGAAAAATTTGAACAGAAAGTAGATGGACTATACCTTTCTGGCTGCCTTCTTTCTCAAACTGATCTTCTCACACCCGGAGTTTATGGCTCTTCATCTTCTGATTCCTCCTCTGCTGTAGAGTCTGATTCTTCCTCCTTAACCTCAAACTCTATCTTCTCAGGTTCCTTTAGTTGGACTTTATGCTTAATAACATCTTTTACCTCTTTGAACACCACATCTCGGTTGTACACAACCTTCTGTGTGACTGGGTTCCAAAGCTTATAACCCTTTAAACCATCCTTATACCCAATAAAGATGCACTTTTTAGATTTACTATCCAACTTGGTTCATTTCTCCTTTGGAACATGTACATATGAATCACATCCAAATACCATCAAATGTGAAAGAGAGGGTTTCTTATGAGTCCATACCTCTTGTGGAGTCTTATCCTCCAACGCTGATGAAGGTGACCTATTGACCAGGTAACATGCAGTATCCACTGCCTCTTCCCAGAATTCCTATCCTAACCCGGCACCACTGAGCATGCTTCTTGCCCTTTCCATCAACGTCTTATTCATTCTTTCTGCAACTCCATTTTGTTGAGGTGTATATGGAGTAGTCTTCTGTTGTGCTATACCACACTTCTTACATAATTCTTCAAATTCCTTGCTACAACACTCTCCACCATTATCTGTCCTTAGCACCATTATCTTCTTCTCTGTCTGATTTTCCACGAGAGCCTTAAATTCTTTAAACCTATCAAAGGCTTTAGATTTCTTCTTAAGGAAATATATCCATGTATTCCTTGAGAAGTCATCTATAAATGATACATAGTACACAGACTTATCCAATGATGTAACCTTCACAGGTCCAACCACATCACTATGCACAAGTTCTAATATATGTTTCGCCCTCTTACTAGTAGAGGGGAAACTCACCCGATTCTTCTTCCCTTATACACAATTTTCACAAAAATCAAAATCTAGAGAGCTATTGCTCATACCTTCTACCATACCTTTACCATGAAGTATTCGAAGGCCCTTCTCTCCAATATGTCCAAGCCTTTGATGCCACAACATGGTCTTCTCTCCAAAGACCACTAGATTTTCTGCTCCACTTTTAGGAACCACAGAACTATTGCACCCATCAATAACAGTGCTACCTTGAAGCTTGTACAGAGTTCCAATTCGAACTCCCCGCATCAATACCAGTGCTCCCTGAACCATTTTGCAGGTATCCTTCTCGAACACTATTTTTACACATGCATCATCCAGCTTGCTTATAGAAATCAGATTTCTGGCCAATGCAGGAATATGCAGAACACCTGGAAGTGTTCTAACCCTTCCACCTTGCAACTTCAACTTTACTTTTCCACGACCAATGATTCTGGCCTTCCTATCATCCCCTAATAAGACATCAACGCCATCGTATTTCTCATACTCGCAGAACCACTCTCTATGGGGAGTGAAGTGAAGGGATGCACCTGAGTCAATCAACCATACCTCATGATCTACATATGTACTTGAAGAAGCCAAGTACACATCCCCACATTCATCTGAGGTGGTTTTTTCCTCTACAGAAGGAGCATCATCAGATCCCTTTCCTTTATCAAGAGCTTTAGATTTACTGTCTCTTTTGTAGTGCCCTTCCTTTCCACATTTCCATCACACCACCTTTACAGGTTTTCCTAGAGATTTAGATCTCCCTCTAGATTTAGATCTCCCACTCGATGACTTATTTTTGTTTCTGTTCTGGGACCGTCCTCGTACAGATAAGGCATCACCATTCTGGCTCTCCATATTTTTCTGTCTCATCTCCTCCGTCAGCAGGGATGAGACTATTTCATCAAACTGCAAGGTAGTTGCATTGCTACCTATTGTAATAACCAAACTACCCCACGAATTTGGTAGGGAACACAACAAACTAATTCACTTATCTTCATCTAAAATTTTAATATCAATAGATTCTAACTAACTTACCACAGTCTTAAATGCATTCAGATGCTCTGTCACCGAGTCTCCATCTTTCATCCTCTGGTTATACAGCTTTTTCCACAGGAACAGTTTATTCACCAGAGACTTAGATTGGTACAAAGTCCCTAACTTGTCCCACAAAGCCTTCAACCCAACAAATTTTTAAATGTTGTCATGGTCATAATCATAATCATTATCTTTGGATTCATCTTCCAAGTCATCATCATTTGATCATCATTATAATTATTTTCATCTTGGTAATCATCAACAAAAATAGTGGCATGAATGATGATTATGATGTTCATGACGAAGTTGACAACAATGATGATGGAAATTACATTATTTATGATGATGGGGATGATGAAAATTATAATGACGATGATAATGGTAGTGATGATGATGATCATCGATCATCTCTAAAAAATAAAGTTGTCATTTCTCTTTTATATATCATGTATCCTAACAACCCTTTTTGAGCACTCATAATATTTTTTGGGTTGACGATATTTCTTGCAACACCTATAATTATGAATAATTGAAGAGAATGTCCATAATGATGATGATGATGACATGAATGGTGATTATGACGATAATGCAATGATGAGATTGATGGTGGTGATGATGGTGATAATGAGGATGACGACACTCCCTCTAAACTAGGGAGGTACTCATAATGAAACAAAAAAGTACTCTCAAGTTGAGATATTGATATAAGAAGGGATCTATATTGATAAGCATCAATGATGATTTACATCATCATAACCAACATTTGTCAAAATAGAAAGGCCTTGACTAACAAGTTCTATCTCTCCATTAGATCATAGCACAATGTTGGGAGGAATAAATTTGGACACCACTGCCTCTTTAGGCACTTACCCCACTAGGATGTTCATCAAACATTTCCTCACATGATCATTTCCTAATCCACTGTCATAATATTTGACACCAGGAAATGTCAATCCTCGTGACTATTCTTATCTTTGATTAATGTACTTGGCTTGTGGCGGTTAGTCCTAGTCAAAGCACAAATTCTCAAAGAATATTGGTCCCAGATGTTTATCTAATCCACCATTCTCCCTACTAGTGTCTTTAGTAGGATTATGAATGTTAGTCTTGAACATAGTACATGTCAAATGGATAATATGGTGTCAACGCTCACTCCCTCTCAACTAGGGAGGAGACATCCACAAGCATAAGTGTTTCTCAAGAATAGCCATCATTTTCATAGAGAATAACATCATTGATTTGTTTTCATCGCAAGACGCCTTTATGATTAAGCATTCATAGATTTGTGGCAAAATATTCCCCCTTTTGTCATTTGTGATGAAATAAAATCAAAAAGTGAAAGCCAAAATCATTAAAGATACACTATAATGATTTATCGAAGTCTAAACTCTAAGGTTGAAGTGAAAATTTATGTAAATATTATATCTATGAGTTGTTCAAAACTTATGAAAACCTTATTCCCTGAGTCCTATATATAAGAAAAATCAATAGAAAGAAAAATAAGGCCTAATGAATGGTAACTTATGTATTCACATCCTCTTTGGAAAACATATGAATATATACACTCCTAGTCACACTTGATCACATGTTTGTGATGGTTAAATCATGAAGTCCTCTTTTACCATTTCATTTTCACTTCATCATTTAAGCACCTAATTGAGGATCTAGGGAATTTTTCTTGCCTAAGGGTTTCATGTGTACTCTTGGTTTACTTATGTCACACTATGGTCAATTATGTGACGAAGTGAAATACTTAAGTTTGTGGAGTTATTAGAACAATGTGTTAATTTAGTCATCACACACACATGTATTACATCTCATTGATCCACATGTGTGGGTTGGAGACTCATTGATTGAGAACTTTAATGGATAATAATTTAGGGCTTTGATGGTATATCTTACATAATCTCTTGGTAAACATTGTGATTCATCATTTCTTTTCCTCGAGAAACTTGATAATATTGAAGTCACTCCCAATAATCCATGGAGATGGGGAGTATAAATTACTTGTGCTAGAAATGGAATTGAGAAATAGAGGTTTTTCATTTGCGATATTGGATAAATAGACATTGGATACATGGTAGTAGTCCTCAATGTCAATTAACTAAAAGTATACTGTCATAATGTCAAAAGAGGTAAACATATTGGTAACCTTGATGTCCTAATCATTCCAAATAATAGTCGTTCCACCAGAGTATATCTAGTCATCAATCACTACTACTTCGAAATTCCTCCCCCATTTGCTAATTATATGAGGTAGAACCTCACTTAATATTTTTATTTCTTATATCAACATTATTGATGGGTGCTTTGTGTACCTTTTTTCTTTTAGGAGTATTTGTTTTCCTTTACTATTGAGGCCCCTCATGTTCTATGAGACTATTTTCATGGAGAATTTACACAGAAAGGAAGTATAATGTGATTAAAAAAAAACATGTTCCAAGATTTAAGTTCTTATACAATGCCACTTCATGACTCCTATATTTCCTTAACCTGGGACTAAATGGTGAACTTGATAGCCTTAAGGGAAATTAACCAATGAAAATATCAAAAAGAGGTGACTTTTGACTTTATCACATACCAGTTAATATACTAAAAAAAATATCCAAAACAATTTCATCAAGAAATGAATCATTACATTCTAAATTACAATCGATAAACTTTTAGGGAAATTTTTGCTAAACCATGTTCAAAAACAACATATTTAATCTTAATATTTAACAATAATATGGACAATAACACATTTTCATAAATTAAATAACATGTTACCAATCCTAGGAAATGTCACTAACATAAAACTAAAAAGCATGCAACTAATGGGAGTGACCACTCAAGGCCACCATAAGACAATTAATCTATTAAGACAAGGATTAATGGGGAAAAAATCTACAAAGGGCAAAGGAAAACCTATTTTAACTTTATTTTTTTATTAGGTGCAAGTTGAACATCTCAAGATATAATGGAGAGTAGAATTAATTTTATTGCATTAAGAAAACCCAAGCACATTTTATAACTTAGCAGGGAAGAGATGTATAATAACCATCTCAGCAACACAACGCATGGCATTAAGTTACTTTTTTATATATAATTTAAACTTATATCATAACATCACAAATTTAGCATGAATGGATGTTTAAAATTCATTTTTATAAAAAGAAAATATAATTTTTGTTATAAAAAAAAACCAAAAACTAAATATATTTTTTTAGAAAATAAAAAAATAATAAACTTAATATATATTAAAAAAGAAAACTAAACTTAAGCAAATAATTTATTTATTTTTTTAATTTAAAATCTTTTTTATAATTTTTTTAAACACTCCCTTCCATTTTAAGAAGCAAAAATAATAATAGAAATAAGGACGGACCAAAAATATTCCTTTCCTTGGTAAGTGTTTCCCACCATTCATTCCACTCACTCGAGTTATTTCACAAAACAGAGATAAGTATTATTTCACACTCTTTTGGCAAAGCCTATTGAGCTTCTCTTATGATATATCTATTCCTTTATGGAGTCCTTGATATATTGATCAACTTTTGATTCCTTGGAGATTAATTAGAGCAAAGAAAACATGGGTACTCTTAATTCCAAGTTCAATGCCTCTAATGGTGGACATGAGGCAAGGGAGGGGTTTCTGTCATGGTCATAGCTCCAATTTCATTGTATCTGATGGTGGACGAGGCAAGGGAGGGGGTTGTGGTTATGGTTGTGGTCGTGGAGTTTTTTCTTTTACATTATATTTAGGAAGTTCACAGAAATTTGAATGGAATCATTGTTGTTATTAGGTATAATGGATTAAGTGTGATAATGGATAAAATGAAGTAATTATTTGTGAACATTTGTTCTTGAACGGACATTTTGATCCATTTTATTATAGAGAAAAGTACATGCATTAAAAACAACTCAATATTTCATGTGACATTCATATTATATGCAAATTATTGTTCATTAAAAACAATTTACTTTTTCATGTGACATTCTCTTTTTGTTAAAATTTATTCTATTTCTAATCTATATTACAATTGTAATTTGAAATAAAGCTTCCAGTAAATATTAATTTACCAATTGTGCATGGAAATCATAAGAAACATTCACAATATAATATGAAGAACAAATGGGTACCTACTTCATATGAATTAAAAAATGCTTCTACTACTTAATGTGAATTACAAGTGTAATATTAGTTGGATCTCCAATATATCTTAACCCATATTTTCATTTCATTTTTAGTACTATTAAATGTTATTATCTCCTACCTCATGTTATTGTTAGCAATGTAATAAAAATATGCATTTTTCTATAGACTTAGTACTAACATGTAATATTGATTTTTTTCCCAGAACGCTACAGGTAATGACCACGAAGATGATGATATAGACTATGTTTAGATTACATCATATACCTGAGATGATGATGATGAGGATGGTGATGGCAGTGGTGATGATTACATGGATGATATTATCATGATGGTCAGGATGATGATCATGGAAATGATCATGAGGATGAGCTTGACTATGATTTTCGTGGTGCTAGCTAGCCATGCGTTATTTTTTATATTTAGTTGGATGTCTTAATATGGTAATCATACATTTCAATTTTAGTTGATTTGAATAATGATGATGATACTATCTGTACTATCTTGTTACCTTATGAATATGTTGAAAAATGTTAACAGTTTTTTTATGAAGAATTATTGTGTATGATGAGATTCCTATTTTTTTATGGATGTTGTGAATTTACCTTAGCATAATGATATCTATGAAACATTTTTATTTGGTAATCATACATTAACTTTTAGTTGATTTGATTAAATATGATGATGATATTATCATTTTTATCTTGTTATTTTATGTATATATTGAAAATTATCAACATTATTTTGATGGAGAATTATTATGTATGATGATATTACTATCATTTGATGGATGTTGTGAATTTTCCTTAGAATAATGGTGTTCATGAAATATTTTGATATGATAATCACACATTTGAATTTTAGTTGATTTGATTAAAGATGATGAGGATATTATTATTATTATCTTGTTACTTTATATATGTGTTGAAACATGTCAATGTTTTTTGATGGGGAATGATTATGTATGATGATATTACTATTTTTGGATGTAATGTTGTGAATTTACCTTGGAATAATGATATCTGCGATAAGTGTTGATTTAGTAGTGATATATGTATATTGAAAATTGTCAATGATTTTTTGATGGAGAATTGTTATATATGATGATACTGCTATATTTTTTATGAATGTTGTCAATTACCCTTAAATTTCTTTACAAATACTAAGTTATCAATTTGAATTGTGATATCTTATTAAATGTGTTATACATGAAAATACCTCCTCATCATCTTGGAGGAGAATACTATGTTGTTGGTTGAAATACCCCTTTCTCCTAAACTATATAAGACTATAATACAAGTTATGTACCATGAGGACCACGTTATCCTAGTCTATAACAAGTTGTCCCCTTCATCTAACTTTTTTTACCAAAATTATCACATTAGAGAAATTTTCAACTCAAAAATCACCACCTAAGAAAAAATTAAGAAACTAATAATATAATGCCATGTAGACAAATTTTTAATATATCATTTTTATTATTCTTTTACCAAAATTACCCAAAGAAATGTCACATTTATCAAAATAATGGTATATGTATTTCATATTTAAATTAATATATTAGCACAAGATTTAATAAAATTTAAATTAAAAAATAAATTAAAATTAAAAAAGAAAATTCAAAATTTAAAGGAAATTTAAATTTAAATTACCCAAATAAACCTCACTTTTATTAAAAATAACTGTCTACATGTATTTTATATTGAAATTAATTTATTACCACAAGATTTAAGAAAATTTAAACTTAAAAGGAAAATTTAAAATATAAATTAAAGTTAAATTTAAATTTAAGTTACTCAAATAAATGCACTTTTATCAAAATAACCATATATTTATATTTCATATTTAAATTAATTTATCAATACAAGATTTAATATAATTTAAATTGAATTTAGGATTTAGGATTTTACATTTAAATTTATTTACTTAGCACACCATGATTTACCCTTCATTGAAAATATTATCTATATTCTAACTTTTTTAGATTAAGATATCAATTTTATTTTTAATATTTAATATAGTTTTGGGTCACTTGGTCACCATTCACAATTAAATTAGGTAAGTTATATTACTAAAAAAAATCCAGTGCCTAGTCACACCTGTATGTCTTTTAAATTTTAAAGGATTTTGATTGGCTTACACATTATGACATGGAAATTCAATGTTAACATTTTAAAATGAAAATTCCGCTAATGCTAAGTCACAAGGAAAAAATCTCAAGCTAACTAGAATTTGACACTCTTGTTCACTTTCAGAAACTCAAATGGCAGAATGTGATCTCTTTATCCTCATCTTTAGATTTTTCCTAAAAAATAAAAGCATACAATAGTGGGAAAGAGCCATAAAGCATGGGGAAGCTTTTTCCTAAGCACAAAAGCATCTAAAAAGTGGAAAATGCCATTTTTATATGAGGAAACATTATTCACCCAAAAGAGTTTGCCAAAATTGAACTAATGAGGAATTTGAGAAATCTTCATAGCCTTCACTTTCCTATATATTGGAGGCTTGGGGAAAGGATGGGAATTCATGTATTGTCACGCTGCTGAGATCTACCTTGAGAGGGAGTGTTTTGGAGCTAGGAGTTGAGGGAGGTGTTGTTGCCCGATGGTTGTAACTTTCCTCCAACTCCTTTATTAATATAGATGAGTGGTTCTTCCTTCCATATGCTACTATTCATTCTTTACTTATCCTATTTAACTAATAAATGTATGGGATTTTGGTTTATATTTATTTATTCCGTAATATTTATATGTTTATGATAGTTTCAATTATCAAGATATTATGTTCTGAAGTTTTCTTTGTTCTTTCTCTTGTGTGTAGAACCAAGATTTGGAGCTAGGTAGGAGGACTTCCCAGCTACACTAAAAACTCCAACAAGACCTACATGCGAGGACTCACATGAATTCATTCTCCTTTTCTTAATCTATACTCTGCATCTTGATCTACTAAGAATCCTAAGCCTTAGAACAACCTTTCTCTTAATCAATCTATCCTAGGTTTCTAAGATAAACTAAGAGGGTTTTATATTCATCTAACTATGCATTAAATCCTACAACAAAATGATATTTAGAAACTATAATATATTTCACTATGTAATAAAATTAGTGAAATGGAAATAAAAGTAAAACTCTAAACAAGAAGCCAAAAGTGGATGTAACCATCGATGTAAAATTGGGAGTAGAATTGGATGTTAAACTAGCCATCAAAACAAGATGCAAATAATGACACAAAAGGGTTTTAAGCTAGAATTAAAAAATGGTGCAAAACTAGACACAAAGAAGGGAACAAAATATGGCATACAAAAAGATACCAAATTTGGTGCAAACAAGGATGCAAAAATGGACACCAAAATGAGGATGCAAAGAATGGTGTAAAATTGAGATGCAAAATTGGGTGCAAAAAGGATGTAAGAAAATACACAAAACAAGATGAAAATGGGACAAAAAAGGGGTGAAACTAAGGATGCCAAAAATGATGCATAACTAAATGAAAATTCAAACTAAAATCTAGGTGCAAAATGAGATGCAAGTGTAGACACAAAATGTGGCAGAAAAAATGATGAAAAGTTGGATGCCAAAATGGATGCAAAATTAGACACCAAAAAGGATGCAAAATTGGACATAAAAAATGGTGAAAATTTGGACAAAAAAGTAGAAAAAATGGTGTGAAAATGGGCATAAAAATGGCTCAAATTTAGATGCAACATTGGATGCAAAATGAGGTGCAACAAATGATTCAAAACTTGATGCAAAAACAAATGCAAATGTAGACCAAAAAAATGGCTCAAAATTGAACGTAACATTAGACACAAAATGAGATTCAAAGGTGGACGCAAGATATGATTTAGCATAGGGTGAAAATTTAGATGCTCAAAAGGATGCAAAATTGGATGCAAGAAATGTTGTTAAAAATGATGCTAAACTGGATGCAACAAATGATGAAAAGTTAGGTGAAAAATAAGATGCAGAAAAGGGAGACAAATGAAACAAAAAAGTGGATGAAAAAAATGGTGCAAAAATGGATGAAAATTTTGGCACTAAATCAGATTCAACATACAGTGCAAAATTAGATGCAAAAAATGGTGTAAAAAAAGGTAGAAAAAATGGCGCAAAAATAGATGTAAAAATAAGTACAAAATTAGAAGCAAAAAATGGCATAAGACTAGATGCAAAAGCTAGCACAAACTGGATGCAAAAAAAAGGCACTAAATCAAATGCAAAAGATTGTGTAAAACTTGATACAAATTACAACCCAAAAATAGAAGCAAAGAATTGCACAAAACATGAAGCAAAAAATGATGCAAAAATAGATGCAAAAAATGGCACAAAACTAGAAGCAAAACCTGTTGTAAAACCAAATGCAAATCTTGGTGCAAACTATGATGCAAAAAATGATGCAGAATTTGGCATAAAAAAAGATGCAAAATTTGGTGCAAAAAAGGACGCTTAAAAATTGTATAATAGAACCAGATTTATTGCTAGGCCACTCATCCCAATGGAAAGAAAAATACACTAAAATCTGGTGCTAAATCTAGCGTAAATTGCTTGTTTTGTTGTAGTGCTTGTTGACAGAGCATTTGAACACATTTAATATGGTGGTAAGTTAGTTAGCATCTATTGATATTAAAATTTCAGATGAAGATAAGTGCATCAGTTTGTTGTTTTCTCTACCAGATTCATGGGATGGTCTGGTTATTTCAATAGGTAGCAATGCAACTTCCTTGTAGTTTGATGAAATAGTCTCAGTCTTGCTGATGGAGGAGATTAGATGGAAAAATATGGAGATTCAGAATGGTGATGCCTTGTTTGTAAGAGGACAGTCTCAGAATAGAAACAAAAATAAGTCATCGAGTGGGAGATCTAAATCTCTAGGAAAACCTGTAAAGTTGGTGTGCTGGAAATGCAGAAAGGAAGGGAACTACAAAAGGGACTATAAATCTAAAGTTCCTGACAAAGGAAAGGGATCTGATGATCCTCCTTCTGCAGAGTCGAAAACCACCTCAGATGAAGTTGGGGATGTGTACTTGGCTTCTTCAAGTACACATGTAGATCACGAGGCATGGTTGATTGACTCAGGTGCATCCTTTCACTTCACTCCCCATAGAGAGTGGTTCTGCGAGTATGAGAAATATGATGGTGGTGATGTCTTCTTGGGGGATGACAGGAAGGCTAGAATCATCGGTTGGAGAAAAGTAAAGTTGAAGTTGCAAGGTGGAATGGTTAGAACACTTCTGGGTGTTCTACATATTCCTGCATTGGCCAGAAATATGATTTCTGTAAGCAAGCTGGATGATGCAGGTGTAAAAACAGTGTTTGAGAAGGATCCCTACAAAATGGTTCAGGGAGCACTGGTATTGATGCGGGGAGTTCGGATTGGAACTCTGTACACGCTACAAGGTAGCACTGTTATTGATGGGTGCAATAGTTCTATGGTTCCTAAAAGTAGAGCAAAAAATCTAGTGGTCTCTGGAGAGAAGACCATGCTGTGGAATCAAAGGCTTGGACATATTGGAGAGAAGGGCCTTCGAATACTTCATGGTAAAGGTGTGGTAGAAGGTATGATTAATAACTCTCTAGATTTTTATTTCTATGAAAATTGTGTATACGGGAAGCCGAATCGGGTGAGTTTCCCCTATGGTGGTAAGAGGGTGAAACATATATTAGAGCTTGTGTATAGTGATGTGTTTGGACCTATGAAGGTTCCATCACTAGGTAAGTCTGTGTACTATGTATCATTTATATATGACATCTCAAGGAATACATGGACATATTTCCTTAAGAAGAAATCTGAAGTCTTTGACAGGTTTAAAGAATTTAAGGCTCTAGTGGAAAGCCAGACAGAGAAGAAGATAAAGGTGCTGAGGACAAATAATGGTGGAGAGTTTTTCTGTAAGGAATTTGAAGAATTCTGCAAGAAGTGTGGTATAGCACATCAGAAGACTACTCCATATACACGTCAGCAAAATGGAGTTGCAGAAAGAATGAACAAGATGTTGATGGAAAGGAAAAGAAGCATGCTCAGGGGTGCCATGTTAGGACAGGAATTCTGGGCAGAGACAGTGGATACTGCATGTTACCTGGTCAACAGGTGACCTTCATCAGCATTGGAGGATAAGACTCCACAAGAGGTATGGATTGGTAAGAAACCCTCTCATTCACATCTGAGGGTATTTGGATGTGATGCATATGTACATATTCCAAAGGAGAAACGAACCAAGTTGGATAGTAAATCTAAAAAGTGCATCTTTATTGGGTATAGGGATGGTTTAAAGGGTTAAAAGCTTTCGAACCCAGTCACATAGAAGGTTGTGTACAACTGAGATGTGGTGTTTAGAGAGGTAAAATATGTTATTAAACATGAAGTCCAACCAAAGGAACCTGAAAAGATAGAGTTTGATCTAAAGGAGGAAGAATCAGACTCTACGGTAGAGGAGGAATCAGAAGATGAAGAGCCACAAAATCCGGCTATGAGAAGATCAGTTCGAGGAAGAAGGCAACCAGAAAGGTATAGTCCATCTGCTTTTTGTTCAAATTTTGCTTTGTCTATTACTGATGATGATCCAAGAACTTGAAGGAAGCAGTGGATTCACTGGATGGAAAACTCTGGAAAGAGGCCATGGTTGATGAAATGGCATTTTTGCACAAAAATGAGGCTTGGGATCTCGTGGAGTTGCTGGCTAGAAGGAAACCCATTGGCAGCAAATGGGTGTTCAAAAAGAAGACAAATGCAAAAGGAAAAGTGGAGAAATACAAAGCTCGATTGGTAGCAAAGGGGTATTCCCAGGTGTTGGGAATTGATTTTGGTGATATTTTTAATCCTGTTGCCATGGTAACTTCTATTAGATTACTTTTATCTGTTGCTGTTGCTTTTGATTTTGAGGTAGAATAGATGAATGTGAAGAAAACATTTCTTCATGGGGATCTGGAAGAGGAGATCTACATGAAGCAACCTGAAGGCTTTGCGGTGAAGGGTAAGAAATAACTGGTATGCAAGTTAAAGAAGTCTCTGTATGGATTAAAACAGTCACCAAGGATGTTGTATCAGAAATTTGACACATTTATATAGGGACTTGGCTTCACCAAAAGCAAAGTAGATCACTGTGTGTATTTTAAATTAATTGGTGACCAGGTTATTTATCTGGTCTTGTATGTGGATGATATGTTGATGATTGGAAATGACAAAGAAATTATACAGGATTTGAAGACCCAATTGTCCTCCAAATTCGACATGAGAGATCTTGGTGCTGCAAACTATATTTTGGGCATGAAAATTAAAAGAGATCAAGCAAAGAGGAAGCTCTGGTTAAACAAGAGGAAGTATGTCAAGACAATATTATAGAGGTTTAATATGTAGGATAGTAAACCAGTGAAGGTTCCTATTCCTGTAAGTGTGAGGTTATCTACTGAACAGTGTCCCAAGACACAAGAATAGGAAGAGGACATGTCTCATGTTCCTTATGCAAGTGCAGTCGGTAGCCTAATTTATGCAATGGTCTGTACTAGACCAGACATTGCACATGCAGTGGGAGTATTGAGTAGGTTTATGTCAAAACTAGGGAAGGAGCACTGGATAGTAGTGAAGCGGGTTTTCAGGTATTTGCGTGGCACTAGTGATTATGGTTTGTGCTACCAAGGAAGACCGGGATTAGATAGAGTGTTGGATATTCGTGGCTTTGTTGATTAAGACCGGGCTGGAGATCTGGATTAGAGAAGATCTACAAGTGGGTATGTGTTTAATCTATTTGGAGGTGCAGTCAGTTGGATGAGTAAGAAACAATATTTAGTGGCACTATCAACTACAGAGGTAGAATACATGGCAGCCACTCATGCAAGCAAGGAAGCAGTTTGGTTGGAAGATTGTGTTCAAGTATGGGGTTAGTATAAGAAGCCATAAGCATAGACTGTGACAGCCAAAGTGCAATTTTCTTGGCAAAGAACCCTGCATATCATTCAAAGAAAAAGCACATTGATGTTCAGTATCACTTTGTGAGGGATATGATAGAAGACAAAAAGGTGTTGCTAGTGAAGGTCGACACTTTGAACAATACTGCAGATGCATTGACAAAATTTGTGAGCTCTGAGAAGTTCTCTTGGTGTAGAGAAATAATGGGCATTTCAGGGCTGGAAAAATGACTAAGCTCTCTTGTGGCCCCCTGTGGAAAGAAAACAACAAGTGGGAGAATGTTGGGTTGTGTTATATTCTTTCCACGACTAGCCCACATAGTTAACCGGGTGGTTAGAGGGGGTGCAGAGCACCCCATTTGTTTCACCGATTGTGTAGCGAGGGGGGGTCACTGGGGGTTTGAAGTGTACTCGTAACCCCACTTTATGGGGTTCAGGGTAGCACCCCAGAAAATTTTGATTTTGGACCCTATGTTAGGTTGGGTGGACCCACCTATGGTTTTGTGCATGATTTTCGTAGATGTTTTTGGATGTGATGGTTTTCAGTCCATGGTATTGGATGCTTCGGAATGTATAAATATGTATTATAACATTGAAAGGAACATAATCAAAAATCACGTTGGTCGTCCCGATTTTAGGATCCAGGGGAAAATATCTGTGTATATGTGTTTTATGTGATCTTCTCCCACATTGTTTATTTTCTGTTTTTTAGAATTTGTATGCAAGTAATTTCTATACGGGGTTAAAACCTACACCCTTCACTGCAAATCCTTCAGGTTGCTTCATGTAGATTTCCTCTTCCAGATCCCTGTGAAGAAATGTTGTCTTCAGATCCATATGTTCTACCTCAAAATAAAAAGTAGCAATAAGAGAGAAAAGTAATCTAATAGAAGCTACGTTGGCAACAGGAGAAAAACATCACCAAAATCAATTCCCGGCACCTAGAAATAAGCTTTTGCTACCAACCGAGCTTTGTATTTCTCCACCTTTCCTTTTTCATTTGTCTTCTTCTTGAACACCCACTTGCTGCCAATGGGTTTCCTTCCCGTTGGAAACTTCACCAGATCCCAAGCCTCATTTTTCTGCAAAGATGTCATTCATCAACCATGGCCTCTTTCTAGAGTTTTCCATCCTCTAAATCTACTGCTTCCTTCATAGTTCTGGGATCATCATCAGAAATAGATAAAGAAAAATTTGAACAGAAAGCAGATGTGTAGGTTTTAACCCCGTACAGAAATTACCTACATACGAATTCTAAAACACAGAAAATAAAGAATGCGAGAGCATAACACATAAAATGCATATACACAGAGATTTCCCCCTAGATCCTAAAATTAAGACTACCAGCTTGAGTTTTCATTATGTTCCTTTCAATGTAACAATACATATTTATACATCCTGAAGCATCCAATAACATGGACCAAAAAACCATCGCGTCCAAAACCATGGACCGAAAACCATCGCGTCCAAAAACATGTGCGAAAATCATGGAAAAACCCATAGTTGGGTCTGCCCAACCTAATATAGGGTCCAAAACCAAAAATTCTAGTGTGTTGCCCTGCACCCCATAAAGTGGGGTTACAGGTACCCCTTAAACCCGCTGTAACCCCTCCTTTAATGCCCAGTTAACTACATGGGCTAGTGGAAAGAATATAACACAACCCAACATTCTCCCACTTGTTGTTTTCTTTCCACAAGGGACCATAAGAGAGCTTAGTCATTTATCCAGCCCTACAACACCCATTGTTTCTCTACACCAATAGAACTTCTCAGAGCTCATAGAATTTGTCAATGCATCTGCAGTGTTCTTCAAAGTGTCCACCTTTACCAACAACACCATTTTGTCTTCTATCATATCCCTCACAAATTGATAGTGAACATCATTGTGCTTTGTCTTTGAATGATATGAAAGGTTCTTTGCTAAGAAAATTGCACTTTAGCTATCACAGTCTATCCTTATAGCTTCCTGTACTAACCCCATACTTGAACACAATATCTGCAACCAAACTGCTTCATTGCTTGCATGAGTGGCTGCCATGTATTCAACCTTTGTAGTTGATAGTGCCACTACAGATTGTTTCTTGCTTATCCAACTGACTGCACTTCCAAATAGGTTAAACACATACTCACTTGTAGATTTTCTCTGATCCAGATCTCCAGCCCAGTCTGCATCAACAAAGACATGAATATCCAACACTTTGTTAAATCCTGGTCTTCCTTGGTAGCACAAAACATAATCACTAGTGCCACACAAATACCTGAAAACCTGCTTCACTGTTGTCCAATGCTCCTTCCCTGGTTTTGACACAAACCTACTCAATACTCCCACTGCATGTGCAATGTCTAGTCTAGTACCGACCATTGCATACATCAGGCTACCGACTGGACTTGCATATCGAACAAGAGACATGTCCTCTTCCTCCTATTGTGTCTTGGGACACTGTTTAGTAGATAAATTCACACCTATAGTTATAGGAACCTTCACTAGTTTACTATCCTACATATTAAACCTCTACAATATTGTCTCGACATACTTCCTCTGGTTTAACCAAAGCTTCCTCTTTGTCTGATCTCTTTTAATTTCCATGCCCAAAATATAGTTTGCAGCACCAAGATCTTTCATGTCGAATTTGGAGGACAATTGGGTCTTGAAATCCTGGATAATTTCTTTCTCATTTCCAACCAGCAACATATCATCCACATACAAGACCAGATAAATAACATGGTCACCAATTAATTTAAAAAACACACAGTGATCTGCTTTGCTTCTAGTGAAGCCAAGGCCCCGTATAAATGTATCAAATTTATGATACCACATCCTTGGTGACTGTTTTAACCCATACAAAGACTTCTTTTACTTGCATACTAGCTCTTTCTTACCCTTCACCGCAAAGCCTTCAGGTTGCTTCATCTATATCTCCTCTTCCAAATCCCTGTGAAGAAATGTTGTCTTCACATCCATTTGTTCTACCTCAAAATCAAAATTAGTAGGAATAGATAAAAGTAATCTAATAGAAGTTACCTTGGAAACAGGAGAAAAAATGTCCCCAAAATCAATTCCCATCACTTGGGAATAACCTTTTGCTACCAACCAAGCTTTGAATTTCTCCACTTTTCCTTCTACATTTGTCTTCTTTTTGAACACCCATTTGCTGCCAATGGGTTTCTTTCTAGCCAGCAACTCCACCAGATCCCAACACTCATTTTTGTGAAAAGATGCCATTTCATCAACCATGGCCTCTTTCCAGATTTTTCCATCCTATGAATCCACTACTTCTTTCACAGTTCTGAATCATCATCAGTAATAGACAAAGAAAAAATTGAACATAAAGCAGATGGACTATACCTTTCTGGCTGCCTTCTTTCTCGAACTGATCTTCTCACAGCCAGAGTTTGTGGCTCTTCATCTTCTGGTTCCTCCTCTATTGCGGAGTTTGATTCTTCCTCCTTTAGATCAAACTCTCTCTTCTTAGGTTCCTTTGGTTGGACTTCATGTTTAATAACTTCTTTCACCTCTCTGAACACCACATCTCAACTGTACACAACCTTCATTGTTACTAGGTTCCAAAGCTTAGAACCCTTTAAACCATCCTTATACCCAATAAAGATGCACTTTTCATATTTACTATCCAACTTGCCTCGTTTCTCCTTTGGAACATGTACATATGCATCACATCCAAATACCCTTAGATGTAAAAGAGAGGGTTTCTTACCAGTTCATACCTATTGTGGAGTCTTATCCTCCAACGCTGAAGAAGGTGACCTGTTGACCAGGTAACATGTACTATCCACTGCCTCTGCCCAGAATTCCTATCCTAACCCAGCACCACTGAGCATGCTTCTTGCCCTTTCCATCAATGTCTTGTTCATTCTTTTTGCAACTCCATTTTGTTGAGGTGTATCTGGAATAGTCTTCTGCCGTGATATGCCACACTTTTTACCGAATTCTTCAAATTTCTTGCTGCAAAACCCTTCCCCATTATCTGTCCTCAGCAACTTTATCTTCTTCTCTGTCTAATTTTCCATGAGAGCCTTAAATTATTTGAATGTTAATTTTAGGTATGTTTTATGCTAGAGTAATTTATTTCAATTTCTTTTCCACATTAGCAATCACATCAGCATAAAGTAAACTGCAGATATAACATAAATATAAATCATAGAAGAGAAGCCAAGACAAGAGGACACATGATGTGGCACTAGCCAGGGACAAACCCTAATGTGAGGAAGCCTTGATCAATTCTTCTCTTATGTTCTTCAAAGTTCAGCAGAGAAAGTGAGAGAGATAGTAGATTTACAATAGAAGTCAATCACTTTGTCTTTTGATATCGGCATGAGATCAGTTGAAGACATATTTCTTCAATTGATACTCTAAGGTGACTTGTTCACCTATCATAGTGCTGCATCTCGTATATTTGTTGCACATTAATGTGCGACACCTTGTTGTACTGTCACATGTGTTGAACCTCGATGAATGAGCTGCTCTCATCTTCATGTTGCTCATCATGTTGCATCTTCCATGGTCTTATTCAACATCAAGCTACCCATGCTCATGATCTCATTCATCATTATGCTGCCCATGCTCATATCATCATGCATCATTATGTTGCCCATGCTCATATCATCATGCATCATTATGTTGCCATGCTCATATCATCATGCTACTTATTATGCTTCCCATGATCTCATACATCATGTTACCTTCCTTCGGAGACAGATGCTCCGGCTATTTCGATAGTTCCCGGTAATTCTAGCTTTTCTGGCAATTTTGGCTTTTCCCGTAGTTCCGACAATTTTGGCATTTTCGGCTTTTCCAACTTTTCTGGCTTTTCGAAATTTTCTGGCTTTTCTAGTATTTCTGGCTTTTCCAGCATTTCCAGCTTTTCTGGCAGTTTCGGTAGTTCCTTCTTTTCTGGCTTTTCCATATTTTCTGGCTTTTCCAATATTTCTGGCTTTTCCTGCATTTCTGCCTTTTCTAGCAATTCCAGCATTTCTAGTAGTTCCGGCTTTTCTGGCAGGTTCGGCTTTTTCCGACAGTTCCAACTTTTCTGGCTTTTTCAGAAGTTCCAGCTTTTCTGGCTTTTCTGGCTATTCCGACTTTTCCGGTAGTTCCGACTTTTCCAGCTTTTTTAGCTTTTTTGACAATTCTGGCTTTTCTGGGTTTTCCGGGAGTTTTTGATAGTTCCGGCTTTTCCATCTTTTCAGGCTATTCCTGTTTTTCCAGCAGTTTTGACTTTTCCAGCTTTTTTGGATTTTCTAGAAGTTCGTTGTTTTCCAGATTTTCTGGCAGTTCCCGGCTTTTCTGGCTTTTCCTTAGGATCTCTCCTCCTACTAAAACCCAAAGAAAAGTAGAGAGAGGAAGAGATCCAAGTGTTTGTAGAAATGACTTGAAGTCCTCTTCTATTTATACTAAAACATAGAGGTTGAAAAGACATGACTGTTGGGCTTCTCAGCCTACATAAGTTGTTGGCCAACTTAACAATTTGTCCATAACATAAATAAATTCATAACTTCATAAATACTTATCGGAATCGAATGGTGTTTAGATCAATCCTACACCTCTCAAGGAGAGGGATCCAATAAGAATATTAGCTGCCATAAATAATATGACCCATGTTAGAGCCTAGATCGACCTCAGGGTAAAGGGATGCAATCTTAGGATAACCACAAACCACGCTTAACCTGGTAGCTAGGCCTACTAGGCCGGGAGAGGGCTCTCTCCTTGTCAATCTCAGTCAATGACTGTAATTACAACTTGAGTTGACTAAATTGAAATTAGATTTTAGGCTAGGTATAGTAGCTCAAGGGTTTTTGGTTGATTTTGATGATTGGTTGTTGGATAAAATGGAGCTGGCAGCTTTGGGTCTGAGAAATCAAATCAGAATTGCAGAGATGTTTCATGGGGCGAGATAGATAAGTGTTTATGCACTTGGAATTTAAAGATATAGTTGATTTAAGATTGCTAAGGGTTGAGAAGGGCATGCAAAGACCATGAATCCTCTTCAGACTGCTAAAAACATTAAAAACTAAATGCATTCCCAAGGCAAAGTACTGTTATCAATGTATTTTTCCTATTTCTCTTGATTCATTTAGTTTACAAGAATGGAAAGATTTTGAAACATATAACACATATTAAGAATAACTTATTACAGAAGAAGAAATAATACAAAAGCACAATATCACAAGAAGCCCACAAAAATAGCTGCAAAACCTAGTTTTATTCCTTGCCAATCTGTTGTAGTGATGTACAATGAAGCTCAAAGCATCCACAAGAGTCCAACATTTTCAAATGATTAAGAAAGTACATAATATAGGCATAAAATCACCTATGCTAGCCATCAGGGATTCAATCCATGAGAAAATGAGTGGTTTCAACCATATCTAAACTAAGAACAGGAATAGAGGCAGTGGAACAGCTTGCCTCTAAAACCATGGAAACTTATTCATTCCACCCCAAACCACTTCAAAATGATGAATTTAGCCCCTAGAGTCATTTTGTAATTATATTTACATCCCATAGCATCAATTACATTCATAAATTTACCTAAAAAGAGACGAAAATTCAAATTAAAAAAAATCTAGGCGAAATTTTGATTTTGGAGTCAAACTGGCAATTTCCATCCAATTCACAGCGCCCCTGATCCAATGCGTAGTTCTTTTTCCAAGCTCATTTTGGGGACCTTCACGATGTCAAAATTGGGTATAGGATAGCTCGTTGTAAATCTTGTCGAGTCTACCTTCTGGAACAACTTGAATTTTTGATTTGGATGTCATTTGCCCCCTCAAAAAGGGAATCTCCCAAGACTGCTTCTTGTGTGTCAAAAAAGTGGCAGAGAGATCATTTTTTGATGGTTTTTGGGCCTTTAGGTGACCAAGATCTGCTCCAAAATTGATGAAACTTTATGGGTTTGCTAGTTTTTTTTTTTTTAATGTTGAATCCAAAAATGCAAACCATTCCTTCAAAAGATGCTCCAGTCAAAAACGCAGCACCAGTGGTGCTACACACCTATTGGGTTTTCCTGTTTTTCTAATTTCAAAATTTGAAAATGACAAAAAATTCTCAAAATTTCCCCAGATTTGGTACAGAGCACCCTCAAGCACTGCTATGATGAGCTAAGGAGGCAACAACAAGAATTTCTAATTTGTTCTTCTCGTTTTGGCTTCTCAAATCTCTCCTCAACATTGCCTTTAGCTTTCTCATTCTTATATTGCATATCTTATTCCTAGTTAAATAGTGATAAGCCATGTGGCGAAGCATTTTCTTCTCTTTATTGGCCTTCTTAAGCAACATTTCAAGGTGAATGTTCACCCTCTCTAACCAATTTTCTCGGTCATTCTCAATTTCTTGCTCAATGGATGTCATCTTGCCCTTTGCTTTCTTTGCTTCTTTTCTTTCTTCCCTAATCATTTGCAATTCCATAATAGCTTGTTTATCAGTTAATTGCTTATTTTCCTACTCAAGGTATTTGATTATCCACTTTGCTCTTTCTAAATTGATTGATAGGGCTTCAATGTCAGCCTCTTTTTCCTTGATGATCAAATCCTTGACACTCCTTAGATTTTGAGCATCGAAGTCCATGACATTCTCCTCTTGAGCCACGTCATGGTCCACCAAGATAAAATCTCTCTCTTGGCCCTCACTAGGATCATCCTCATGCAACTTTTTCTTTCTTTTATCTCTAACCTTCTATTTCTGACCAGCCTGTACCTCGTTAGCTGGAGAAGAAGACAAAGCCCCTTCCACTCTAGCTAGAGATAGCATTTGCTTGTGATTTGTAGATGAAGACGATACCCCTTCCACTCTAGGTGGAGATAGCATTTGCTTGTGATTTGTAGATGAAGGCAAGACCCCTTCCACTCTAGGTGGAGATAGCATTTTCTTATGATCTGTAGATGAAGGCGAGACCCCTTCCACTCCTTGTGGAGATAGTACTCGCTTGGCAGCTGCAAAAAGCCTCCTAGTGCCTCTCTCATAGGTGACAAACACTGGCACTCCCAAAGTTTCAGTTTCTTTGGCTTGTTCATGTCCTGAAGGTTCAGCTTCCTCCTGATGCACTGATGAAAATATTTGAGGACCTTTGAAAACCTCATGAGAAATGAAGGTTTCCCATGGTATATTCAGCTTATTCAATTGATGCAACACAATGATCTTGATCAGAGAGAAGTGGTAAATGTTGTTCATTTGTTGGGGATAAGGCTTTTTCTTGACATAGTGTGCTATCTTTTCAATATTTCGGAACATGAAGAAAGGATGATCCATCATTCTTAGTCTAGTAAAATGCATCAACAACCTAATGTGGTAGGCATACAACCTTGAAAACCTACCTTCACAATTAAAATATTTAATAATGATCTTCATGAGTGGGGAAAACATGTCTGGCAAGAATTTGAATGGAAACACCCTTTTCAGCTTGCTGAGGCATGCAACCTTGATGTAAGGCTCATAAAATTCCCTATCAATGTACTACCATTTGTTCCATTTTTCACTTATGTTTGGGATTCATGCAGCCTCTAAAATGATCGCAACTGACAAAGTGAAAGTGACTCCAGCAAGTTGTACTTCATTATTGTCCAAGTGTGACGCAAATAGCCTTGCTAATTCATGGTGATATTTGACCCTCTCCACCATTTCACAGAACTCATAACAAGACTGATGCTGGAAACATGTGATGGCAAAGGGACAAGCAAGTAGTTCTCTAAGGCTAATGGGCTCCTCCCTAGTTATCTTTCCTCCTTTGTGATGTCTCGTCTATTGCAAGTTTAGTTCCCTAAAACTGTCACTGAAGGTCACTTCCCCCATCTCATAATCTATATTCATTTTCCTATTTGACTGTATATGCTTGTGAGGAAAGAAAGATAATGTAGGTGAATGATGAGTATGAAGATATTTTCAAAAGAAAGGGAATGAGTGAGAGGAAATAGGGATATGAGTGAGATTTGATAGAGTGTAGGGTTTGAGGGAATAGGGTATGAAGGGGATGAATAGGGTTTTGAGAATTGAGGGTATAGGGTTATGTATGTAAGTAGGGTTTTAGGAAAGTGTATATGAGTGAATGGGAATGGGAATAGAAGTGTGTGTAGGGGTTAGGGTTTTAAGCAACAGTCACCAATTATGAAAAAGACAGCTATTAAACAGTGAACTTTTATGGATAAACTTTGCTTTAACAACAGCTAGGGTTTATCCTTTTTACAAATTAGCTCTAAGCACAAAAAGTCTTATGGCAAGAACAGTAGCAACACTTACATGTAGGAGAAGAAATCTTTGCAAATTAGAGGAAATTTGAGCGATTTTTGACCTTGTTTGAGGTTCCTAGCACTGAGTGGGCAGCTTCCAGTAGATGCGCAGTGCACTCCAACAGGTGCGCAACGCCAAATGAATGCGCACCGCCTTTGTTAATTAACACTGCCGGATAGCATCCAATGCGCAGCGCCTCTGTCTTTCTCCAACAACACCTCAACTTGCTTATTTTTGTCAAATGACACCTTAAAATGGCCTTTCGATCTCTCCTTAGCACTTTAGATTTCATTAAACATATTCCACTTTCTAATGTTTGTTTGCTCCTCTGAAATACTCTGTTTTAACTGATTTTTGACTTTTTGCATGTCCACAGGAGGAATGATGCTCTTTCTTTTAACTTTTTTGCAGTGGCAGGAGTTGACCAAGTTGGAAAGTGACCAAGAGCAGCGTGTGAATAGTGTTACATATAGAAACCATAAAACTACATTGAATTACATGAAGTGAAATGATAAAGTACAAATGCTCTGCTCTTTCAACTCAAAACTAGTTTTGACTTTAAAGAGCTTTATTAAGCTTACAAACCAAGAAATTATGATTTTTGGATAACCTTCTCATGTGCCTGCTGATATTTATTTTTCATGGGAATGACCATGGAGAAAAATCCTAAGACCTAGTCAGACTAAAGTCTAATACTGATTTTTTATAAATGAAGTGAACTGGAATGACTATGAATGCTTTAAAAGATATGTGAAATAGATCAACAGGTATATAGCATGAGGGACAAATGAAATAAAACCCTACCATCAGCTGATCCATGACCTAATGGAGTGCAACTCATCAGAATGAAGCACCTAATATGAAATGTAAAAGATAAATTTCATCATTGATGGCAGTGTGAAAACACTGACACTAACATTGGCTCCAATGGGGATGGTAGCTCCTTGGAGGTGCCAAGAACTATAGAGCTCTGGAAAAAGTAGACTAGTGCCTCTTCCATTGGGAAATACGGTCAATACATTTCAAAAAATGAAACTGATACTATTACATTGACCCAAGATTCAAATTGACTCAAGACTCAAACTGACAAACTGAAATTGACAAACTAATACAAAACTCAAACTGATACAAAACTCTCAACTTTATAGCCTTCACCTTAGGCCCCAAGTTGAAATGAATTGCATCTTTTGAAAACTTGCAGTGAAAATAAAACGGTATATACAATGATGGCTTCATGACTTCAGAAATTACCCTAGAAAAAGTAGTGTTAAAGGAGCCTACCGTTAACTGGTCCTCCTGAAAAAAATTGTCCGTCCATCTCTTTGGGCAGGAATGCATTTTTCCCTCTGTATGCAGCAATCCTATATGGTCCCTTCCGCAAGTTTTCAAACTTGCCATGCCTACCTTTGTCCTCTTTCCTCGCATCCCACCGTAACACCACATCATCAAGCTAGAATTTATCTGCTTTAGTTTTGTGATCATAAATATTTTTGATTTTTTCTTGCAATCTGAAAGTATTTTTGAAGACTTCCTCCCTTGTCTGCTATAAATATATCATCTGATTTATTCTTCGTTGAAAATCATCTTCCTCACTACCAGCTTCCTGCAAAAGTTTCACAACCAGGACTTCCAAGGATGCCTGAAAGACTGTATCAATGCCATATACAATTTCAAACAGAGACATACCTATATATTTCTTCTAACGGACTCTGTCTACCCACAAAGCATTGACCAACTTCTTATGCCAGCCTTTCTTGTTTGTTTCCAGCAGCTTCTTTATGATATTCACCAATGATTTATTAGATGATTTGGCCAAACCATTACCTTGTGGGTAATATGTTGTGGGATGACCCAATGTAATATTATATTTGCTGCAAAAATCGATCATCTTCTTGGACTTGAACGAAGATGCATTACCTATTATGATTTTACTAGGACAACCAAAATAAGATAAAATATTTGATTCCAGAAATTGAATGATTACCATGTCAGTTGCCTGCCTGGTTGGGATTGCTTCAATCCACTTCGTAAAATAATCTGTTGCTATTAGGATCCACTTGTGTTGAGCTGAAGATGTTGGATGAATCTCACCAATAAAATCGAGTCCCCAATGTTGAAATGGTGCACTGACTTCAACCGGTTTCAAAGGAAGGGGCAACAACTTTCTTTTCCCTTGAAAGACTTGACACTCATGGCAACTCATGACTATTTTATAGATAGCTGAAAATAAGGTGGGCTAGTACTATCCTGCTCTCAAAATTTTGTTTGCTATTGTCTTCCAAAACAAGTGGCCACCACAATCACCCTTGTGAAAATCACTCATTACCTGCTAGGCTTCATCTTCGATTAAACAATTCAACAAAACACCACCTAGATCCTTCCAATAAAGGGAATTATTCAAAATGCAGAATTTAGCAGCTTTTAGTTTAAGAGTTCTACCTTTATTCTTTGACATTTCCGGAGGTAGAGAAAGGTGCTGAAGTACATAGACAATATCTGAATACCATGGTGACTGCAAGAATATTTCAGACACTTGAATTAGAGAGTTGTCCTCTTCATCTTCAGACATGGCAACAATAAGATTGATATCTAATGCATGCAAATTTGATTCCGCCATCAACCTTGCCAGGCCTTGTCCTTTGATCAGCTTTGTAGGATTGATCTCCAAGTCATATTCTAACATTGTTACGATCCATTTTCCTCGTCTCCCTTCTAGATCAGTTTGTACCAACACATCCTTAACTACTACATTGGGAACATATGCTAGGATATGAGAGTGCAGAATGTACACTCGGAAATCCTTCAAGGCTTTGACAAGAGAAAGATCCTACTTCTCAATTATGTTGTACTTCAAGGATACATCCCTAATAGTTTTACTAAAGAATGCAATGGGATTTTGTACTTGATCTCTCTTTTGCATTAAAACTACTTCCATTGTATGCTCAAATGCAAATGAGAATAAAATGAAATCTTGTGTATAATCTGGAATAATCAAAACTAGAGCTATAGATAAGGCATACTTTACCAAATTAAATGATTTCATGGCTTCCTCCATCCATTTCACCACGGTATCCTTCTTCAACATATTAGTGAGTTCTCTCAAGTGTTCAACAAGATTAGGTACAAATCTTCATAAGAAATTCATCTTACCGTTGAATGCTTGTATTTCCTTTTTGTTTCAGGGAAAATCAATCTGCTAAATTGCTTCTACTCTTGATGAATCAATGTGAATGCCTTCCTTCGAGATGATATGGCCCAACAACTTCCCTTCATCCATAGCAAAAAGACTTTTCTTGGGATTGAGTGATATCCCAAATTTTCTTCATTTCTAAAACAAAATTTTCAAATGGTAAAGATGCTATTCATCAGAATTTGAAAAGATAATCAAATCATCTAGATATATAACTAAAAATACATCTTTTTCATTTGCGAAAGCAATGTCCATGGCACGTTGAAATGTAGCTCCAACATTTTTTAAGCCAAATAATATCTTGGCATAATGGAATGTTCCCCAAGGGGTGGTGAATGCAGTCTTATCATAGTCATATTCATGGACCAAAATTTGATTGTAGCCTGAATATCCATCGAGTAGCGACATACGAGATGCTCCAACCACTCTCTGGAGGATGTGATCCATCTTTGGTAGCAGGTAATTATCTTTCAATGACACCTTATTTAGATTTCTGAAATCAATGCACAATCTCATCTCCCCAGTCTTTTTCCTCATAGGAACAAGATTAGAAATCCAATTAGAAAATCTGATCGAAACAATTATACCAGCCTTGTACAATTGGTTTACATCTTTTTCAATTGAAGTTAGCAACTTGGGATTAATCCTCCTCAGGTTATGATGGAATGGCTTCTAATTTGTCTTAGTAGGGATTGTGTGCTAAATTATGTCTTTGTTATACACGTTTAAATCTGAATAATCCCAAGAAAACACATCAGCAAATTTAGACAATAATTTGACATATTTAGATTTTACCTCGGGGGATAATGACTTTGATAGTTTCACAAACTTGGGCTTCTCGGTTGTTCCAAGATTCACATCCTCAACACCCTTATCTATTGGCACCAAGCTTGGCTTTCTAGCCACATCATCTTGATCGAAGAGTTCTTCTAAGGGAATAATACCTTTAGGAATGACATTGTCCTTAAGCTGCAATACTTCCATTTGATTTACTTCAATTTTCGGTTCA
This sequence comes from Pinus tabuliformis, assembly GCA_031772625.1. Lineage (NCBI taxonomy): Eukaryota > Viridiplantae > Streptophyta > Pinopsida > Pinales > Pinaceae > Pinus > Pinus tabuliformis. The sequence goes on from CM062820.1 coordinate 291,724,603, forward strand.
TCTTCATCACGATCACGATCTATGGAAGCAACCTTGTATTTGCCTTCATTTTGCAAGAAATCATTAATCTCCTTATCATCCCAAAAGACTTGCCAATACCTTAGATTTTCACGGATGGCTGGATGATGCTTGACATGGATCTCAAACTTATTATTGGAATTCATTGGGATCTTCAAATTACTGCAAGCAGTAGCTAGTGAATCTGCAATTACATTTTGTGCACATGGTACACATGTCAAGGTATAATCTGGAAACATCCTTAGGATATCTAAAACTGCATTATGGTAGGCCCTCATCCATGGATTTTTATCTTGATATTCACCCTTAACTTGCTTGATTATCAACTCTGAATCTTCGTAGACTGATATCCTCTTTGCTTTCAGCTTTTTGAGAATTTTAAACCTACAATCAGCACTTCATATTTGGCTTCATTATTAGAACAATCAAAGGCCAAATTATATGAGCAAATTACTAGGGACCTTTTTGGGCTGAAAAATAGGACTGCAGATCCAAATCCTAATGCCGGCACCATCCTTACCCACAGCTCCATCAAAATCCATGTTCCATAGGCCTGCCTCTTCCTTTAAGTGCTGAAATTCTGTTTCATCTTCTTTCTTACCTTGGCTGGTTTCTTCAATTTGCTTCTTCTCATTACCTTTCTGCTACTGCCGGTATGCAGACTACTTGGAGATACTTGCAAGTTTTTGTCTTTCTTGATCCAAGACTGATATGAAATTCTCTGAAATCTCTAGCAAATCTTCTACTTCAACTAGCTGACTATCAATATCATTCAAGACACTATCTGAATATAATACAAATGATTCTAAATTTGTATGTATAGCATTAATTAGATGATTTAATGGTTTCTCCTTGCTTGTAATCATGTACTTCATTTTCTTCTCCCTATATAATTTTCTCAATTGACCAAACACGGGTATGGTAGCATAGGAGAAATCTAGTTGCAAAGTTCCTTTTAGTTTTGCACCCCATGATCTGGACAAAATCATGACAAACCGTGGTGGGATGTTCGCAACAACCACATCCATGAGAACATTTTTAGCTGAAATCTAATCTAAAGACACCACCATGTCTTTGATAAGACCGATACATCGGACTCTACCGGAATCAAAAGAATAAAGGTCATGATATTTGCAAGTAATGTCAAGGCCCAATTTCTCCATAATGGCTTTTGGCATCAAATTATGGGAGGCTCTGGAATCAAACATGGCATTATGGAGGACATACTCATACAACCTAAGGCTTATATAAAACAGAGGCACTTCACTATCCTCAGACTGACCTTCTAAGGCAGGGCCAAAGATAAGCTCTGGGTGATCATCTTCTACATTGACCATATCAGATAAAGGATCTATGTTCAAAATTTTGGACACTTGGTTTTTATAACTACTACTCTTCATCAATTTAGTCAAAGGAATCAAACCTTTAATTTAGCTATCTCATTCTATAAACTAAAAGCTAAAACTTTATCTACCTCTTTAACTGGAGAGTCCTTCTTTTCAACCTTTTCCTTTGCTGCATTTTTCTGATTAGGCTTCTCATTTGCAGATGGTCCTTTGCTGGAAGTTGGATCAGCGGGCTCCTTTCCCTTCTTCTACCCATTTTAGATGTCAGTCTTGGGCTACAACTCTTTTCTCTTTTGAACAAGGCTAATAGGTACATCTCTACTTCTTAAAGAATATTTTTTTTGCTACGTTGTTAGTGCATTCATATATCCCCTCTGATAATCATCTGATTCATCCTCTAAGACTCCTTCATTTGCTAGTATGAAATCTTCATCTATTTGAACATTTGAAGCCTCTGAATATTCTTCATCTTCCGTGAGAAAAATAGGAAAACCATCAGTAGTAAAGAAATGATTAGCCTCCACCACCAGATCATCATCATCTTCACTTTCCATCCCATGCACATAATTTTGCTACAAAGGTGTTTTGACTTGCTACTGTGATGACTAATCTTGTGCCTTCTGCTCCCTTTGTTTGATCGTGAACTGAGGTTGTTGTTATCCTCAGAAGTTTGGATTTCTGATTGTGTTCTCAGGCTTGTCTGCAATTGTCAATTGATCAAACATCTTCTCAATTTTCTGGAGTATATGATCTGCCTTAACATCTGAAGAAGATGCCTCCTCCTTTATAGTAACCTTCTTTTCAGTCTTCATCCTTGCTCTCTTCGCCAGCAAATTTTCCTCTACACTTACTGCGTTCTTCTGCATATCCTCAAGTGTGGTAGGATCTCTTTCTCTCAACTGATATGCCATATCAGCATCGAAGCCATCAGGAAATTTAATCAATGCCAACCCCATTGGTGGCTTGATATCAGCTGGAATAGCATTATAAACTGTATTGAACCTTACACAATAGTCTTGGACACTTTCACCTACATTCCTTTTTATATTTTCATACTCAAAAAGAATTTTAAGTGGATTTTTCTTTACCTCCCATCGATCCAGAAATTGTTTGTGTAGAACCAGCAAAGTATTGATGAATCCCACTGGTAGTGCTCTAAACCACTTTCAAACCTTGCCTCCAAAACTTTACACAAACAACTGCATGGTCACATTTTCTTCATCTACCTCATGGAGATCATAGAAGTCATTCATCCTATCAACATGCTCCTACACTATGATACCTTGAGTAGCATCAAACAAAGGTATCTTACTTTGGTAATCGGCATGCACAACATCCAAATTCTAAGAAAGGACAAGAGGTGCATATCTAGCAGCCATGGCTTGTGGTGGATTTGAAATTGTTGTTGAAATAACAGAGGGATTTGTGACAACAGGAGGAGTTGATGTCGCGGAAGAGACGAGTATTTGAGGTGTAATAGCAGGCTGTTGAGGGATTGAAGGTATGAACAGAGGTGTCGGATGATTCTCTGAAATATGAGGAAATGATTATGAGGCAAAAGATGTTGAAGCCGAATCAGAGAGTTCAGGAATTCAATAAATGGTGATAGATGACTGAGGAGAGGTTTGAAGCTTACGATTACTTATCAAATTGGCTCGTTGGACTTCAAGCTCATTGAGGAATTCTGGGTCTGCAACTATGTCTAGTAATTCATTGTCTGATGTGGTTCTAAACAAGGATAAACCACATTGTTCGTCAAAAGGAAGATCCTCAAGGTACAACCACTTCACACGACATGAAATAGATCTGAAAACTGGTCTAGGACTTGATAAAATCTCTTGTCTAAGGATCCTAGGAATGGGATTAGGATTTTTGAATATGGGAGGAGGATTGGGATCACGATTGGACCTGGTGTATCTTCTTGAAGCCATTGTGTTCAAAAATTCTCAAAAGTTTGATATTGCTTTACGACTTTACAATTTTCATCCTACTGAATTCTAAACTTATCATCCAAAAGTTCATAACTTCTCGATGGTAGTGGGGTGATTTATCTTTCTTCCCCAGTATAGTTACCACTATGTTAGAGCCTAGATCAACCTCAGGCTAAAGGAAGGAAATCTTAGGATAACCACAAACCACGCTTAACCTGGTAGCTATCCCTACCAAGTCGGGAGAGGGCTCTCTCCTTGTCAATCTCAATAAATATGACTGCAATTATAGCATGAGATGACTGAATTGAAATTAGATTTTAGGATAGGTATAGTAGCTCAAGGGTTTTTGGTTGATTTTGATGATTGGTTGCTGGATCAAATGGAGCAGGAAGATTTGGGTCCGGGAAATCAAATGAGAATTACAGACCTGTTCTGTGGGGCGAGATAGATAAGTTTTTATGCACTTGGAATTTAATGAGATGGTTGATTTAAGATTTTTTAGGGGTTGAGAAGGGCATGCAAAGACCATGAATCCTCTTCAAACTGCTGAAAACATTAAAAACTAAATGCATTCCCAAGGCAAAGCACTGTTATCAATGTATTTTCCCTATTTCTCTTGATTCAATTAGTTTAGAAGAATGGAAAGATTTTGAAACATATAACACATAAGAATAACTTATTATAGAAGAATAAACAATACAAAAACATAGTATCACAAGAATCCCACAAAAATAGATGCAAAACCTGGTTTTATTCCTTGCCAATCTGCTGTAGTGATGTACAATGAAGCTTAAAGCATCCACAAGAGTCCAACCTTTTCAAAGGATTAAGAAAGTACATAATATAGGGATCAAACCACCTATGCTATCCATCAGGGGTCAAATTCATGAGAAAAGGAGTCGTTTCAACCATATCTAAACTAAGAACGGGAATATAGGTAGTTGAACAACTTGCCTCTAAAACCATGGAAACTGATTCATTCCACCCCCAACCACTTCAAAATGATGAATTTACACCCAAGAGTCATTTTTTAATTAGATTTATATCCCATAATATCAATTACATTCACAAATTTACCTAAAAAAGGCCCAAAATTCAAATTACAAAAAATCTAGGCGAAATTTTGATTTTGGAGCCAAACTGGGAATTTCCATCCAATGCGTAGCATCCTTGGTCCAATGCTCATCACTTTTGCCAAGCCAAATTTTTGGACATTCCTGATGTCCAAATTGGGTGTAGAATAGCTCGTTGGAAATCTTGTTGAGTCTACTTTTTGGAACAACTTGAATTTCTAGATTTGGATGTCATTTGCCTCCTCAAAAATGGAATCTCCCAAGACTACGTCCTGTGTGACAAGAAAGTGGTAGAGAGGTCATTTTTTATGGTTTTTTGGACTTACGTGACCAAGATCTGCTCCAAAATTGATGAAAATTTTTGGGTTTTCTTTTTTTCTTTAATGTTGAATCCAAAAATGCAAACCATTCCTTCGAAAGATGCTCCAGCCAAAAGTGCAACGCTAGTGGCGTTGCACACCTATTGGGTTTTCCTGTTTTTCTACTTTCAAAATTTGAAAATGACAAAAAATTCTCAAAATTTCCCCAAATTTGTTACAAAGCACCCTTAAGCACTACTATGATGAGCTAAGGAGGCAACAGAAATAATTTCTAATTTGTTCTTCTCCTTTTCGTTTCTCAAAGCTCTCCTCAACCTTGCTTTAGCTTTCTCATTCTTATATTACATATCATGTTCTAGGTTAAATAGTGATAATCCATGTGGCAAAGCATTTTATTCTCTTTATTGGCCTTCTCAAGCAACTCCTCAAGATGAATGTTCACCCTCTCTAACCAAGTTTCTCAGTCATCCTCAATTTCTTGCTCAATGGAGGTCATCTTGCCCTTTGCTTTCTTTGCCTCTTTTCTTTCTTCCCTAATCATTTGCAATTACATAATATATTGTTTATTAGTTAATTCCTTATTCTCCTGCTCAAGGAATTTGATTATCCAGTTTTCTCTTTCTAAATTGACTGATAGAGCTTGAATGTCAGCCTCTTTTTCCTTGATGATCAAATCCTTGACACTCCTTGGATTTTGAGCATCCAAGTCAATGACATTCTCCTCTTGAGCCACCTCATGGTCCACCAAGACAAAATCTCTCTCTTGCCCCTCACTAGGATCATCCTCATGCACCTTTTTCCTTCCTTTATCTCTTCCCTTCTGTTTCTAACCAACCTGTACCTGCTTAGCTGGAGAAGAAGACAAAGGCCCTTCCACTCTAGGTTGAGATAGCATTTGCCTATGATCTGTAGATGAAGGCGAGACCCCTTCCACTCTAGGTGGAGATAGCATTTGCCTGTGATCTATAGATGAAGGCGAGACCCCTTCCACTCCTTGTGGAGATAGTACTCGCTTAGTAGCTACAAAATCCTCCTAGTGCCTCTCTCATAGGTGACAAACACTAGCACTCCCAAAGTTTCAGTTTCTTTGGCTTGTTCATGTCCTGAAGGTTCAGCTTCCTCCTGATGCACTGATGAAAATATTTGAGGACCTTTGAAAACCTCATGAGAAATGAAGGTTTCCCATGGTATATTCAGCTTATTCAATTGATGCAACACAATGATCTTGATTAGAGAGAAGTGGTAAATGTTGTTCATTTGTTGGGGATAAGGCTTTTTCTTGACATAGTGTGCTATCTTTTCAATATTCCGGAACATGAAGAAAGGAAGATCCATCATTCTTACTCTAGTAAAATGCATCAACAACCTAATGTGGTAGGCATACAACCTTGAAAACCTACCTTCACAAGTAAAATATTTAATGATGATCTTCATGAGTGGGGCAAACCTGTCCTACAAGAATTTGAATGGAAACACCCTTTTCAGCTTGCTGAGGCATGCAGCCTTGATGTAAGGCTCATAAAATTCCCTGTCAATGTATTTCCCTTTGTTCCATTTTTCACCTATGTTTAGGATGCCTGTAGCCTCTGAAATGATGGTAGCTGATAGAGTGAAAGTGACTCTACCAAGTTGTACTTCATTATTGTCCAAGTTGACACAAATAACCTTGCTAATTCATGGTGATATTTGACTCTCTCCACCATTTAACAGAACTCATAACAAGACTGATGCTAGAAACATGTGATGGAAAAGGGAAAAGAAAGTAATTCTCTGAGGCTAATGGGCTCCTCCCTAGTTATCTTTCATCCCTTTTGAGGTCTCCTCTTCTGCAAGTTTAGTTCCCTAGAACTGTCACTGAGCGTCTCTTCCCCAGTCTCATAATCTCTATCCATTTTCTTATTTGACTGTATATCCTTGTGTGGAAAGAAAGATAGTGTAGGTGAATGATGAGTATGAAGAGATTTTCAAAAGAAAGGGAATGAGTGAGAGGAAATAGGGATATGAGTGAGAATTGATAGAGTGTAGGGTTTGAGGGAATAGGGTGTGAAGGGGATGACTAGGGTTTTGAGAATTGATGGTATAGGGTTAGGGTATAGCATTATGTATGTAAGTATGGTTTTAGGGAAGTGTATATGAGTGAATGGGAATGGGAATAGGAAGTGTGTGTAGGGGATAGTGAACTTTTATGGATAAACTTTGCTTTAATAGCAACTAGGGTTTAGCCTTTTCACAAATTAGCTCTAAGCAGAAAAATCTTATGGCAATAACAATAGCAACACTTACATGTAGGAGAAGAAATCTTTGCAAGTTAGAGGAAATTTAAGCGAAATTTGACCTTGTTTGAGGTTCCTAGCACTAAGTGGGTAGCTTCAAATAGATGCGCAGTGCACTCTAACAGTTGCACAGTGCCAAATGAATGTGCGACGCCTTTGTTAATTAACACTACCAGACAACATACAATGTGCAGTGCCAAATGACTGCGCAACGCCTTTGTCTTTCTCCAACAGCACCTCAACTTGATTTTTTCTGTCCAATGACACCTTAAAATCGCCTTTCGATCTCTCCTTAGCACTTTAGATTTCACAATGAGGTGATATGAAATATGAAATGTTTTTTATACCTTTTCAAGCCCTTTGATTTTCATTAAATATATCCCACTTTCTAATGTTTGTTTTCTCCTCTGAAATACTCTATTTTAACTGATTTTTGACTTTTTGCATGTCCACAAGTGGAATGATGCTCTTTTCTTTGACTTTTTTGCAGTGGCAGGAGTTGACCAAGTTGGCAAGTGACCAGGAGCAGCATGTGAATAGTGTTACATATAGAAACCATAAAATTACATTGAATTACATGAAGTGAAATGATAAAATACAAATGCTCTGCTCTTTCAACTCAAAACTAGTTTTGAGTTTAAAGAGCTTTATTAAGCTTACAAACCAAGAAATTATGATTTTTGAATAACCTCCTCATGTGCCTGCTGAAATTTATTTTTCATGTGAATGACCATGGAGAAAAACCCTAAGACCTAGTGAGACTAAAGTCTAATACTGATTTTTTATAAATGAAGTGAACTGGAATGACTATGAATGCCTTAAAAGATATGTGAAATAGATCAGCAGGTATATAGCATGAGGAAAAAATGAAATAAAACCCTACCATTAGTTGATCCATGACCTAATGGAGTGCAGCTCATCAGAATGGGACACCTAATATGAAATGAAAAAGAGAAATTTGACCACTGATGGCACTGTGAAAACACTGACACTAACAACCCACATGGAGTTTCACCCTAGTTGCCAATTTTAACACTCCCTCTCAACTAGGGAGAACTCCATCTGCTGATCCATATGTCCAACTCTACTATCTCTACTATCAGTGCCCTCCACTACTCTTCTTAGCTCTACTATCTCTGCTTAGCTCTTCTATCTCTGCTTTTCTCTCTCAGCTCTGATCTGTTGGCTTTGATTTGCTCTGCTTAGCTCTACTGGCTCTACTCTGCTCTGATAAGCTTTGCTCTTCTCTGCTTATCTCTACTCTACTCTGCTTTGCTCAGCTCTGCTGGCTCTACTCTACTCTGCTCAAGTCTGCTCAGCTCTGTTGGCTCTGCTCTACTCAACTTAGCTCTGTTGAACCATAAAGAAGAAGAATTGATCAAGAATGTGTCATACCATTCTCGACTAACCTGAAGTCAGTCTCAGAGTGTGTACCACTGGTCTTAAACCCGTCCTCAACTAGCCCAAAGTCAGTGTCATAGTAGGTACAATTCCTACCACTAGTCCCAGACCAGTACTCTACTGACTCGAAGTCAGTCTCAGAGTATGTACCACTGGTCCCAGAATAGTCCTCAACCGACCTGAAGTCAGTGTCATAGTGGGTACAACTCCTACCACTGGTCCCAGATCAGTATCATTGATCCCAAATTAATGAAGGTCATCCTAGCGTAGGGTTTATGGTAGATATAGCGATGCATCCATCGGTACTACTATGGTCCCTATCCTCATTTCCCTGCTTATTGATTAGATGAGAGGTACTTCTTCCCATGAGTCCCAGACTACATGGGTAGGATGCCTCGACAGGAGAACTTAATCAATCCTGTCCTCACAGGAGAACTAATCATCCTTCTACACAATCACCATGGAGAACACATCATCCAGGCCTCATAGGAGAACTAATCATCCTGCTACACAATCATCATGGAGAACACATCATCCAGACCTCATAGGAGACCTAATCATCCTACTACATAATCATCATGGAGAAGATATCATCGAGACCTCACAGGAGAATTAATCATCCTGCTACACAATCTTCATGGAGAACACATCATCTAGACGTCATAAGAGAATTAATCATCCTGCTACACAATCGTCATGGATAACACATTATCTAGACCTCACAGGAGAATTAATCATCCTGCTACACAAGATAGCAAATCATCTTGTCCTGCAAGAGAGTGAATCATCTTGTCCCACAACAGAGCGAATCATCTTGTTCACAGGAGAGCGAATCATCTTGTCCATAGGAGAGCAAATCATCCTGTCCCACAAGAGAGAAAATCATCTTGTCCCACAAGAGAGTGAATCATCTTTTCCACATGAGAGCAAATCATCCTGTCCATAGGAGAGAAAATCATCCTGTCCCACAAGAGAGCGAATCATCTTGTCCCACAAGACAGTGAATCATCTTGTCCACAGGAGAGCGAATCATCCTGTCCATAGGAGGGTGAATCATCCTGTCCCAGTGCGCACCACTAGGGTAGCGTGAGTCACCCTGTGGTCATATATTGCTCCAGTAAGAGCCACAAGCCCCTAGAGCTCCCAGAGCTCAATGTATACAACATGTAGGACCCTTGTAGAGGGGTCTCTTGACGATTCCAAGTTATTCAAGAGAATCACAGATTTGATCATTCCCCCGGGGCTTAAACAAAGTGTAGTGACCTGTACATCATCTCATAGCGATGGAGCTTCCTTGCTCATAGACTTACCATATCCTAGATAAGGTGGTATCTCATGTCTATTTGTTGGAGCAATCATTGAATACGGGATTCCTCAATAATCAAATCCCACCTCTGGTTGTCACAGATAATCACAGTGGTACAAACAGCTTACTTGAAGAGCTTCCCCAACCAGGTAGCTTCATACTAGATCATACTCATAGATATGTATTCGGTTATAGCGGTGCTTATAACAACCAACTTCTGCTTCTTGCTCATCCATGATATCGAAGCAGAATCTAAAGAGAAACAACACTAAGAAGTGCTCTAGTGATCCTCCACACTGCCTGCCCAATCAAAATTCGAATAATCATGCAGTTTCATATTTCTGCCAGTGTATTTCAATCCATGAGAGACTATGCCTCGAAGACATCTCAGAATATTCTTGGCACCAATCCAGTGAGATTCAACCAAATATGAGCTCACCATTCTAACCACAAAACATATGTCTGAACGGAAGTTCACTAAGAACATCAATGTGAATGAGTTTATGAGATTTAGAGGCATTTCCCAAATATGTTCCGACATCACTACCATATAACTTCCGAAAGTTAAGATCGTCGAGGTAGTCATAGGCTTACAGTTCACCATTCCACATTTGGAATCCAACTCCCTCTTACTTCTGCAAATGAGAGGGTCTGCACCTGTTAGAAGTAGGTCATCCTCTATCATCCACAACCTTCGGACGGTTTGGATCCATTTCACTCCTAGTGAATCTCAACTTTATTAGGCAGCTATTGATCCTCTCATACTATGCCTATGGTGTTTGGCTTTCAGCCATAGAGGGCTTTATTCCACGTACATATGCGAGATTCCTGATTATCAATGTTAGACCCCTTGGGTTGTTCCAAACCTGTGGGCCTGCTACATGAGGGGAATGGTCCCCTTGTAAGATTTTTGTTTGATACATCTCAGACATGTACTTTCATGCTCCTTTTAAATTCAGGCATCCCTGTCACCATCTAACTCAGAAACCTTCGGTGCTACGTGACAATGGACATGGTCCCCAGTGGACTTCTTGCAATTTGATACAACCTTGAACTCAAAAACATCTTTGAAAATTCTATTTCCAAACACCTACCTTTCCATTGATGAGTGCCACCCTGAAACCTTTGACTTCCATTTCCGAGATGGACACCAGGTTCTTCTTGCAATCAGGTACATAAAAGTGATTCATGGTTCCTTGCTTGCTTTGAAGAGTCGACCATTTCCTTGATGACCTACATTACCTTCGGACACTCCTTCACATAATGGCTGAACTTATTGCAACCAACGCATCCGCCTTTCCTTCCACCCTTAGATCTAAACTTCCCAATGAAGTGATCTTTAGATGGGCCATCAGAAACTTCCACTACGCCATTGTAATAATATGTTTTGCTTCGACTTCACCCTTTGTGAACTTAGAAGAGAGATGTGGAACCCACTGATCCTTTTGTCTTGTCCCTATTTTCTTTGGTGATTGCTCTTTCACTCTTGCTTGGGCACTGTCTTCACCTCAGCTTTGATACCATGTTAATTTTAGGTATGTTCTATGCTAGAACAATTTATTTCAATTTCTTTTCCACATTAGCAATCACATCAGCATAAAGTAAACTGTAGATAGAACATAAATATAAATCGTAGAAGACAAGCCAAGACAAGAGGACATAAGATGTGGTGCTAGCTAGGGACAAACCCCAATGTGGGGAAACCCTTGATCAATTCTTCTTTTATGTTCTTCAAAGTTCAGCAGAGAAAGTGAGAGAGATAGTACATTTAGAATAGAAGTCAATCACTTTGACTTTTGATATTGACATGAGATTAGTTGAAGACATATTACTTCAACTGATTCTCTAAGGTGACTCGCTCACCTATCATAGTCCTGCATCTCAGCTATTTGCTACACATTACCATGTGACACCTTGTTGTACTGCACATGTGTTGAACCTTGATGACTGAGCTGCTTTGATTTTCATGTTGCTCATCATGCTACATGTTCCATGGTCTTATTCATCATCAAGCTGCCCATGCTAATGATCTCATTCATCATTATGCTACCCATGCTCATATCATCATGCATCATTATGCTACCCATGCTCATATCATCATGCATCATTATGCTGCCCATGCTCATATCATCATGCTACTTATTATGCTGCCCATGATCTCGTACATCATGCTGCCTTCCTTCGGAGACAGATGCTCCAGCTGTTTCAGCAGTTCTCGATAGTTCTGGCTTTTCCGGTAGTTCCAGATTTTCCCACAGTTCCGACAGTTCCAGCATTTCCGGCTTTTCTGAATTTTCCAAATTTTTTGGCTTTTCCGGTAGTTCCGACAATTCCGGCTTTTCTGTCTTTTTCAGCTTTTCTGGCTTTTCTGGTATTTCTAGCTTTTCCGGCATTTCCAGCTTTTCCATCATTTCTAGCGTTTCCAGCACTTCTGGCTTTTCTAGCAGTTCTGGCTTTTCAAGGTTTTCTGGCTTTTCTAGCAGTTCCAGCTTTTCTGGCAGTTCCAGCTTTTCTAGCTTTTTCGGATTTTCTGGCAGTTTCGGCTTTTCCGGCTTTTCTGACAGTTCCCGGTAGTTTCGGATTTTCTGTACTTTCTGGCTTTTTGGGTAGTTCGAAATATTCTGACTTTTCCAGTTATTCCAAGTTTTCTGGCAGTTTCGACTTTTCTAGCTTTTTCGACTTTTCCGGCAGTTTCGACTTTTCCAGCTTTTCCAGCAGTTACCGCTTTTTCCGACTTTTCCTTAGCATCTCTCCTCCTACTAAAACCCAAATACAAGTAGAGAGAGGAAGATATCCAAGTGTGTGTGGAAATGACTTGAAGTCGTCTTCTATTTATACTAAAACGTAGATATTGAATAGACATGACTATTGGGCCTCTGAGCCTACATAAGTTGCTGGCCGACTTAACAATTTGTCCATAACATAAATAAATTCATAACTTCATAAATACTTAGTGGAATCGGATGATATTTAGATCAATCCTACACCTTTCAATGAGAGGGATCCAATAAAAATATTAGCTGCCATAAGTAATATGACCCACATGGAGTTTGGACCTAGTTGCCAATTTTAACATTAAACCTGTCAAAGACTTCAGATTTCTTCTTAAGGAAATATGTCCACGTATTCCTTGAGAATTCATCTATAAATGATACATAGTACATAGACTTACCCAGTGATGGAACCTTCATAGGTCCAAACACATCAATGTGCACAAGCTCTAATATCTGTTTCGCCCTCTTACCACCAGAGGGGAAACTCACCCAATTCTACTTCCCATATACACAATTTTCACAGAAATGAAAATCTAGACAGCTATTACTCATACCTTCTACCATATCTTTACCATGAATTATTTGAAGGCCCTTCTCTCCAATATATCCAAGCCTTTGATGGCACAGCATGGTCTTTTCTCCAGAGACCACTAGATTTTCTGCTCCACTTTCAAGAACCACAGAACTGTTGCACCCATCATTAACAACGCTACCTTGTAGCTTGTACAGAGTTCCAATCTAAACTCCCCACCTCAATACCAGTGCTCCCTGAACCATTTTGCAAGTTTACTTCTCGAACACTATTTTTACACCTGCATCATCGAGCTTGCTTACAGAAATTATATTTTTGGCTAATGTAGGAATATGTATAACACCCGGAAGTGTTCTAATGCTACCACCTTGCAACTTCAACTTTACTTTTCCATGACCAACGATTCTAGCCTCCCTGTCATCCCCCAAGAAGAAATCACCACCATCATATTTCTCATACTCACAGAACCACTCTCTATCGGGAGTGAAGTGAAAGGATGCACCTGAGTCAATCAACCATGCCTCATGATCTACATGTGTCCTTGAAGAATCCAAGTACACATCCCCACCTTCATCTGAGGTGGTTTTTGCCTTTGTAGAAGGAGCATTATCAGATCCCTTTCCTTTATCAGGAGCTTTACATTTATAGTCCCTTTTGTGGTGCCCTTCCTTTCCGCATTTCCAACACACCACCTTTACAGGTTTTCCTGGAGATTTAGATCTCCCACTCAATGATATTTTTGTTTCTGTTCTGGGACTGCCCTTTTATATACAAGGAATCACCATTCTGTCTCTCCGTATTTTTCCGTCTCATCTCCTCCGTCAACAAGGGTGAGACTATTTAATCAAACTTCAAGGTAGTTGGATTACTACCTATTGCAATAACCAAACTATCCCATGAATCTGGTAGAGAACACAACAAACTGATGCGCTTATCCTCATCTGAAATTTTAATATCAACAGATAATAACTTACTTTCCACAGTATTAAATGTGTTCAGATGTTCTATCACCGAGTCTCCATCTTTCATCCTCAGGTTATACAACTTTTTCCGTAGGAATAGCTTATTCACCAGAGACCTAGATTGGTACAAAGCCCCTAACTTGTCCCACAAATCCTTCGCTGTAGCTTCCCCTAATACATTCAACAATACTGAATCTAAGACACACAATCTTATTGTGCTCTTTGCTTTCCGATCCAACTTCTTCCATTCTACATCGGACACTCCCATTGGTTTAGTACCCAGATCTACCATGATCCACTGATTTTTATCCACCAACAGATCCTCCATCTTGAGTTTCCACAACTCAAAACTTTGACCATTAAATTTCTCAATCTCTATCTTTCCACTACTCACCATCTTCTTTCACCACCAGAATTGATCTCGTAGATCTCCCACTGAACAGGGTCTACCACAGGCCCAAGCAAAAACCCTCAGCAAAAAAGGTGTCCCCTTGAAGCCAAAAAATCTCGTAGGTTTTGACCCCGTACAGAAATTACCTGCATAGGAATTCTAAAACATAGAAAATAAAAAATGCGAGAGCATAACACATAAAACACATATACACAGAGATTTCCCTTGGATCCGAAAACCAAGACTACCAGCTTGATTTTTCACTATGTTCCTTTCAATGTTACAATACATATTCATACATGTTGAAGCATCCAAGACCATGGATCCAAAAACCATTGCATTCAAAACCATGGACCGAAAACCATCACATCCAAAAACATGTACGAAAATCATGCACAAAACCATAGGCGGGTCCACCCAACCTAACATAAGGTCCAAAACTAAAAATTTCTAGGGCATTGCCCCAGACCCCACAAAGTGAGGTTATGGGTACCCCTCAAACCCCCTGCGACCCCCCCTCTAACCCCCGGTTAACTACGTGGGCTAGTCGTGGAAGGAATACAACACAACCCAACAAGATGGATTATACCTTTCTACATGCCTTCTTTCTCAAACTGATCTTCTCACACCCGGAGTTTGTGGCTCTTCATCTTTTGATTCCTCCTCTACTAAAGAGTCTGATTCTTCCTCCTTAAGCTCAAACTCTACTTCTCAGGTTTCTTTGGTTGGACTTCATTTTTAATAACATCTTTTACCTCTCTGAACACCACATCTTGATTGTACACAACCTTCCTCATTACTGGGTTCCAAAGCTTATAACCCTTTAATCCATCCTTATACCCAATAAAGATGCACTTTTTAGATTTACTATCCAACTTGGTTCGTTTCTCCTTTGGAACATGTACATATGCATCACATCCAAATACCCTCAGATGTGAAAGAGAGGGTTTCTTACCAATCCATACCTCTTGTGGAGTCTTAACCTCCAACACTGATGAAGGTGACCTGTTGACTAGGTAACATGCAGTCTCCACCACCTCTGCCCAAAATTCTTGTCCTAACATGGCACCACTAAGCATGCTTCTTTCCCTTTCCATCAATGTCTTGTTCATTCTTTATGCAACTCCATTTTGCTGAGGTGTATATGGAGTAGTCTTCTGCCATGCTATACCAAACTTCTTACATAATTCTTCAAATTCCTTACTGCAAAACTCTCCACCATTATCTGTCCTTAGCACCTTTATCTTCTTCTATGTCTGGTTTTCCACAAGAGCCTTGAATTCTTTAAATCTATCAAAGAATTCACATTTCTTCTTAAGGAAATATATTCGTGTATTCCTTGAGAAGTCATCTGTAAATGATACATAGTACATAGACTTACCCAGTGATGGAACCTTCACAAGTCCAAACACATCACTGTGCACAAGCTCTAATATCTATTTCACCCTCTTACCACCAGAGGGGAAATTCACCCAATTCTTCTTCCCATGCACACAATTTTCACAGAAATCAAAATCCAGAGAGCTATTACTCATACCTTCTACCATACCTTTACCATGAAGTATTCGAAGGCCCTTCTCTCCAATATGTTCAAGCCTTTCATGCTAGAACATGGTCTTCTCTCCAGAGACAACTAGATTTTCTACTCCACTTTCAGGAACCACAAAATTTTTGCACCCATCAACAACCGTGCTACCTTACAGCTTGTACAGAGTTCCAATCCAATCTCTCCGCATCAATACTAGTTCTCTCCTAACCATTTTGCAGGTATCCTTTTCGAACATTATTTTTACACCTGCATCATCTAACTTTCTTAAAGAAATCAGATTTTTGGACAATGCAGGAATATGCAGAACACCTAGAAGTGTTCTAACCCTTCCACCTTGCAACTTCAACTTTAATTTTCAGCAACCAATGATTCTAGACTTCCTATCATCCCCTAAGAAGACATCACCACCATCATATTTCTCATACTCGTAGAACCACTCTCTATGGGGAGTGAAGTGAAAGGATGCACCTGAGTCAATCAACCATGCCTCATGATCTACATGTGTACATGAAGAAGCCAAGTACACATCCCCACCTTCATCAGAGGTGGTTTTCGCCTCTGCAGAAGGAGCATCATCAAATCCCTTTCATTTGTCGGGATCTTTAGATTTATAGTCCCTTTTGTAGTGCCCTTGCTTTCTTCATTTCTAACACACCACCTATACAGTTTTCCTGGAGATTTAGATCTACCTCTAGATTTAGATCTCCCAATCGATGACCTATTTTTGTTTCTATTCTAGGACCGTCCTTGTATAGAAAAGGCATCACCATTATGGCTGTCCATATTTTCCTTCTCATCTCCTCCATCAGCATGGATGAGACTATTTCATCAAACTACAAGGTAGCTGCATTGCTACCTATTGCAATAACCAGACTATCCCACAAATCTGGTTGAGAACACAACAAACTGATGAACTTATCTTCATCTAAAATTTTAATATCAACAAATAATAATTGAGTTACCACAGTACTAAATGTGTTTAGATGTTTTGTCATCGAGTCTCCATCTTTCATCCTTCGGTTATACATCTTTTTCCGTAGGAACAGTTTATTCACCATAGACTTACATTGGTACAAAGTCCATAACTTGTCCCACAAAGCCTTCATCATAGCTTCCCTTGATGAATTCAACAATACTGAATCCAAGAAAAACAATCGTGCTGTGCCCTTAGCCTTCTGATCCAACTTCTTCCATTCTTCATTAGACACTCCCATTGGTTTTACCTAGATCTACCATGACCCACTGATCTTTATCCACCAACAGATCCTCCATCTTGAGTTTCCAAAACTCAAAAATCTGACCATTAAATTTCTCAATCTCTATTTTTCCACTACTCTCCATCTTCTTTCACCACTAGTATCAATCTCACAGATCTCCCACTGAACAAGGTCTTCCATAGAACCGAACGAAACCCCTCAGCAACAAAGGTGTCCCATTGAAGCCAAAACAACTCTAATACCAAATGTAGGTTTTAACCCCGTACAGAAATTACTTGCATACGAATTCTAAAACATAGAAAATAAACAATGCGAGAGCATAACACATAAAACACATATACACGGAGATTTTCCCCTGGATCCCAAAACCGGGACTACTAGCTTGGTTTTTCATTATGTTCCTTTCAATGTTATAATACATATTTATACATGATGAAGCATCCAATACCATGGACCAAAAACCATCACATCCAAAACCATGTATCGAAAACCATCGCGTCCAAACCATGTGCGAAAATCATGCACAAAACCATAGGTAGGTTTTCCTAACCTAACATTGGGTCCAAAACCAAAATTTTCCAAGGTGCTACCCTGTACCGTATAGAGTGGGGTTACCTGCACCCCTCAAACCCCCTGTGACCCCCCCACTATGCAATCATCACAACGAAGGGAGGGCTCTGGCCCCCCTCTAACCCCCTGGTTAACTACGTGGGCTAGTCATGGAAGGAATATAACACAACCCAACATTTCCCCCTTTTGAAATTTCTGCATTATTTCTATTTATGATAGTAAAATTCTTGAAGCTTAGGGCCTTCACTTCAAGCTTCAAATTCAAAAAGTCATCATCCAGTCCACTCTAGACTTTTTGAAAGTAAAGTATATATACATGATTAGTGAAATTAGTAACTAGGCTCAATATAGTGTTTGAGCATTCGACCATTGACTAGTCCTCCTTCTGCTTCTGTGCCATTCATTTATCTGAGGAAGAAAACATTATTACCTCTAAAAGCATAAATGATATATGTGCCTTTCCATAGGAAATCAAGTTTCCCATGTTTACCTTTATGCTCTCTTCTTGAATCCTATTTTAAAACCTTGTCCCCTAAGTAGAAATCTTCTGCCTTAGTCCTTTTATCAAAACCCTTCTTGATCCTTTCTTGCACAACTTGAGATCTGAAATACACTTCCTCCCTAGTCTACTGTAAATGAATTGTTTAGTTGATTTGGTGTTGCTTTCTTGTTTTGGTCAGGAGTATCAGTGTTCTCTTTACTCCACAAGTTGTACTGTTTATGCACTTTGAAGGTAGAAGAACCATACCCTTGCTTATAATTGAATGATTCTCCGGATTGGGTCTGCAATTGCTGAAGCATATGTATTTCTTGATCATCTTGTGTCAAGAAGACAGTTTCCTCTTCATATAATCCCATTAAGTTAATTTGTGTCTCTTGTTCAGGGTCTTTTGAATGGGATGTTTCAACATATTTTTCTTGAAAAGGAGGCCTAATATTATGATCAGGTCCATTTTTTCTAGTATTTTGATTTTGATTCTTTCTAAAGTTTTGATTTCTCATTCGAGGTGCTTGTGGATTATCCCATTGAGGCTTCCTTTCAATGTTCTCTATCCGATCCATCAGTTTTTCCATTCCTTTGGTTAGGACATCTATTTTAAGGTTAGAGGGTGAGGCTTCATATTTCACTGGTCCTCTCCTTTCATTCCTAACCCTAGCTCTTTTTGTTGGCAAGTTAGCTTCCACACTAACTGCTACACTCTGCATGTCTTCTAAAGTTGGAGGGTTTCTCTCTCTAAGTTGGAATGCCATATCAGTATCAAACCCATCAGGAAACTTTATTAGAGCTAAGTCAGGTGGGGCTCTAAGATTGACTGGTATTGCACTGTATATATTGTTAAATCTGGTACAATAATCCTGGACTCTTTCATTTCGTCCTCTTCTAATGCTCTCGTGTTCTAAAAGAATCTACAAAGGGTTCTTTTTCTTTTCCCATCTATTTAAAAATTGTTGATGAAATACTTCTAAATGATCTATGCTATTAGTAGGCAATGCTCTAAACCATTTCCTAACATCACCAGCTAGAGTCTGAGAAAAAAGTCTCATTCGAACATCTACAATATCAATTTCATGCAATTCAAAGTAATCTGTCATTTTTTTTACATGATGTTGTGTTGTATAAGGTCCTATGCCATCAAATTGGACAATTTTGTTTTGATAGTCTTGTGGCATAGCACCTAGTGGAGTGGGTAACACAAGAAGGGCATATCTATTTGCCATGGCTCTAAGTTGGGTAGGGCTAAGAACTGGAGTTGGGGTACCAGGGGATGATACAGTAGTTGATGGAGAACTAGGAATAATAGGTTCTTGATGGGTAGTGATATGTTGGTAGCGAAGTGAGGGTATGAATGGAGGTGAGGAATGAACTTCAGAGGTGGAGGGGAATAATGGTGAACTAAAGGGAGTTGAAATGTTTCAAAAAGCTCATGGATCTTAAAAGTGGTAAGGGATGACTGAGGGGAATTTAAAATATACTCATCAATTGACTGGTTTCCCTTTTGGACTTCAAGATCTGCAATAAACTTTAGGTCTAGAACTATGTCATCAAGTGCACTTTCAGACCTGGTTCTAAATAGGGAAAGGTCAAATGACTCATCAAAGGGGAGGTCTTCTTAAAAAAACCATTCATTAGGATAGGAATCTTCTTTGATTGAACGTGTTGTACTTACTAAACTTTCTTTTCTTCTGGATCTTCTCGAAATCCGGTTGGGATTATCCACTACTGGGGCAGGGATTGGATCAAGATTGGCCCTAATATAGTGAGGTCTTCCTAAAGCCAAATTTGAAGCATTTTCTAATTATTTTCTTTTTGTAAAATTTTGTAAATAACTTCTAATAACCCTTCAAGAGGCTTGAAATAAAGATTTGAGATTTTCTCAAAGGTTTATTATGACTAAGGATTTGAGTCCCTAGTATGGTCGCCACTATGTTATCACTCAAAAGTTTTCCCTAGAAGTTATCAAAAGAAGAAATAATCCAAGGTAACCACAAACCAATATTCAGACTTAGGTTCTAGCCAACCGAAGTCCAGAGAGGGCTCTCTCTTTATAATTTAACTTTGTTTGGGTGAGGATTTCAGGCTAGTTCTTAGTGTTCATAAGGTTTTGATTTTGGTTGGGTGGTGGAATTCTAGGAATAGATGGATAGAGCTAGTTTCTTCATGCCATTGGGCTATGGAGTCAATAAAAGGATAACATAACTAGATCAAATCATTAAAGGGAATGTTCATAGGGCAGGCTAGCAAAGAAAAAGGCAAATCTTCAAGAGCTGATGGATGGAATGATTCTAACCAGGGTGAAGGGCACTTAAGAATCCTTGGACCAGGATCACAATGAGGAATAGAGGGTGATCATCAATAAAGGGCAATTAAGAATCCTTTGCTACATAGACCAAAAAAGAAACCTACGGAAGCTAAGGAGCAGCTAAGAATTCCCTAGCTAAGATAGTTTAGCAGAAAACATTAAGAATGTAAACAGTCAAGACAGAGTGCATTTAAGCCAGTTCCGAAATATCATTCCTAGTTTAACATTCAGATTTCATAAAACACATATGATTATTAAGAACATAAGGAAAAACAATAATACACATAAGAATACTTATTTGATTTTTTCTTTACACAAGAATCCTAAAAACTATTTGAGCTTTATTCCACGATCTAGCAAGCCAATCCAGTTCTTTGATACAATAGGACTTTGATTTAAGAGAAAAATATACAGAAATGTCTTTGAATCCACACTCAATACTTCGAAACGTGAAAGTATTTATACAAAAAATATTCGCAAAATATCTCATAACAGTTTGAGATTTAATTTAAGGAATCAAAATATCTTCAAGCATGAAGATAGAGACAGATGGAAAACTATATCATGTTGTCCCTTTTATTATTATTGTTCTAGCTGTTGCAGTTGATTTGTAGCCCTTTAAATTGGTTGATATTTGTAGGCTAGAATCATTTTTATCTTTAATCTTTTACTGATACTCTTTAACCTGCTACTCTTTGACCCTGTTGACCTCTCTTTTACCTGTTTTACCTAGCTACCTTCAGATTTACTATGATAACTTATAGTAAATCTATCATTCTATCCACTATTCATCCTTAGGTAACTTTGCTTTTATCATTCTTCAGTATATTTCATTTTCTTCTGTGTACTTAACAAAATTGGGCTTGGTGACAAACAAATGTTTCACCACATTATCTAAAGAGAAAAAGTTTTCGAAAGTGTCATACAGTACTTTCCCTATAGGAAAGGCTTTGATACTTGAAGTACTAGCTTGTTCCTTAGCCAATTTCCTAAGTCTGTTAGTGTAGTCCAATTGGGTCATGAGTTTATCATGGATGACCTTAGGGCTATGTAGACCTTTGTCCCTCAAAATTTGAAATTTGGCCATAAACCTGTTAACGGCCACCTGCATGTTATGGCATTTTTCTTCTATGTTAACCATGAGGCTTCTTTTGGAAAGAAGCTTTTTGACTTCCAGGATGGCTTCACTCCTATCCTCTATACCAAGCTCATTTAGCTCATGTCTATTCTTGCTGTTCAGGAGGTGGATGAGTCGATTGGCATGCTTCGGCATATCATCCAATTCTTACTTTACTTTTTGGATAGCTCCAATAGCTACCTTTACCAGTTCTGTTTGCTCAAATATAACTTGAATTGATGGCCAAATATCATTGATAGAGTCAATGATATTGGCCCAGTTCATTTCTTTGGTCTATCCTAGTGGCTTCGGTAATGTCAAATCTCTCTCTAGGACCTTAATTTTCTCACCCATACTTAGGGCTTTCTATGTTTCTTCTCTTTGTTGAATTTGGGCAATCTTATAGTCAGTTTCTAAGCTTTCCACTTTCTCCTTTAGCCTTTTGAGCTATGTTGCTTGGATGGACATTTCCTCCATGGCTTTTACTAACTCTGTTGTTTTCTCTGTAGATGTACCTGCTACTGTAGACTTAGTTGTGATTGGCAGTGCTATGATAGGTGGAGCTGTTGGTGCCAAAGATGTTGCCAATGTAGAAGGAACTGCAGTTATTACTGTGGGAATGGTAGTTCTAGAAGTTGTTGCCAGGTCACTTTGCTTGGACTGAAATAAGATGTCCAACTATTTCTCTATCTCTTTTAGTTGGTCAATTAGCTTTAGGACCAAGTCCATGAGCTCTTCATGTCATTTTTGTGCCTCCAGGACTTTTGCTATTTGTGGGTGATGTAATAGTGGAATCTTGAGCTGCTTCTTCAAAGCAACTATGTCATCATTCTTCTTCTTTATCAATTTTTCAGTGGCCTTTACATCTTTGGGATTGTGTCCCAATTCAATGACTATGTTGTCTAAGGACTTTAGTATGGTATCTTTGCCCTATGAAGACGCCTTCTCCAATTGGAACTGAGCTGATATGTTATTCAGGGAGTTTTGTAATTGGTGGGTTGTGATGGCTTTCCCTGTCAAGATGGAGTAGATCATCTCCCCTATCTACTTTTTCAGCACAATTTGGTCAATAGGATGTATGTCCTTTGCCAGTAATTTGAAATCTATCTTTTTTAAGTCTACTATTGTTATTGGTTGCTGAGTAGTGGGTTTCATGAAAGTCATTTGCATCTTCCCCTCTTTTACATCATAAGCTGACATAAGCCTTGTCTAATTGGTAGGGGCCATCTTTAAGTACTGTGCATAAGTTTGGGCATTTAGCCTCTCATTTCTGGGTTTTATGTCCATGTATCTTTCTCTGATGTCTTGGTCTCTATTAGTTGGCATCTTGAATGAGGACACTTCAACACTCTGCTACCTTTCCAACATCTAAGTTTGTGATGTGGAAGGTTCTAGTGTGCCCCAAAGGGAGTGGCATGCCTTCTTCCTTCTCTTTCTGTGCTGGTGGTCCCAACTATTTCTTCTATGAATTCCTATTCAAAGATAGGATTTATCCTTTCTCTTTTAAGTAGGTCAGTCTCTGCATAGGCCTGTGATGTTGCTTTACCTGATGCAGTGGCCTCTTCCCTATTCCTTTTGAGGTTTTTCTCATCATTTAGAGGAGTTTACAAGGTTGGGTGAGTACTCATGATGGGCTCTAGTACACCTGTTTGAGTTAGCTCCTCTAATAGTTCTAGTTGTTCTGACTCTTCTTGCAACTGGGATTCTTCTTCTACATGTGATTCACTTTGTGCCTGGGATTCTCCTTGTGGCTGTGATTCTTCTTGGGCTAGAGATTCCCCTAGCACCTACAGGAAAGAACCCTCATCGAGTTGTTTCTCTAGATCAATTAGAGCATTTTCAACATCAACTTCAGTTCTATCCCTGTCCACAAAAGTATTCTCCACCCATTCCAATTTATTTTCATATTTCTCTATTTCATGGATTCAGTGGTGAATGTAGGGAGGCATCTTGTTTTTCTATCTTCTGTGGCAGATGAAGTCCAAGGGATCATATCTCCACATGAAGCTCTATTTTAGGTTAAGCCTCTGAAGGATTTTCTCTGGTTCCTTTCCATCTTCTCAGCTATTACACACAAAGGGGCCTAGTTGATTTTGATTCTGAGCTTGGCCTTCTTTTTGGCTTTGAAAAAATGCACCTCATCTGAATTGATTATTTTCCTGTAGTACTCCAGAGAAAATAAACTCATTGGGAGGTATCTGGGCAGTTTATATGGGGCTAGCTCACAACCATAAATCCTAATCTCAGTGTGCTTTTGGTACAAGTACCAATCCCCCACTTTGTGTTGTTTTGAGAGTTGTAGGATACTCCTTATATCTAAACTGATTCTTGGAGGAGGGCTTCCTACTAGGATTGTCACAATGGGATGTACAAATAGGTCTATGAAATCTGTATATGGATATGGGGAGTCATGCTTATGGATCAAAGGATTCTAGAAAATCACTAACCTAGGGTGACCCTTTGTATCAATATTTTGGAGAGTAAATGGGAACTTTTCAGCTTGGTAGTATAAAAATAGGGCGATACAAGATAGAGGAATATTTAAAGACTCTCTCATTACTCATCTTTAGGAATTGTTCATGCATCCTATCAGCTATAAACTTGGCATAATCATAAATGACAACAGGAGGTTGTCCTGGAGTAAAGATCGACATGAAAGCTAGGATGATTTCATTTATATACTCTCTAGTGGTGTAACCTAAGACACTACAAATCATTGCTACAATGTCCTGACCAAATGGGGAAAATATGGTGGCCACATCTGGAGGAGGATCTTTTGGGATATGCCTTTCCTCCTTGATGAAGGTTTGGAACATCTTAGCAAATTTTACAGTGGCAAGCTTAGGGAAATGGTCTAATAGGTCTCCAATTGAAATAGTGGTTAGATTTTGTACTAGTTGAAGTTGTAACATTTCAATTATTGATTCAGCAGTGATGGTGAAAAGGACAGTCTGGTTTGGGGACATCACTGCTCTTTGACTGGGGATGTAGTTTGCATGGAAATAATGGACACTTTCTGGAAAGATGTGAACCTCAGGGACCAATTTAATCAGAGTGGTTCAGGTATTGATCTCTTTATCAACAGTATAGCTTAAGAGGGGATTCAAGGACAGAGGTGTCCTTGATTTGTAAATCTTTATCAGCAAGGGGAAGGTGGTTCAGGTCCAGGTGAAGAGTGGAAATTGGTCTGACACCCATAGCAAATGGGGCAGCCATTCTCAGTTCTTGTGGATTTGAGAATGGGGGAGGTAGATTGTAAGTATTTTAGGGAAAATGTGGTTTAATTCTAGGTGGGTTTTAAGTTGTCAAAGTTTCCCTTTAATTTCAATTAATAAAACTTTGTGATTGGTTTAGAAATTGACAGGGTTTTCGACGAATTCTAGCTTAAATACCTGAAATTTGAAGAAAATTGGGTCTGAACCGGATAACTGGCAATTATGAATGGTTGAAAAGGCTACAAGCAAGCCAAAAGGTGATCTGGGAGCTTTGTAGCAGTTTGATGGTGCAATTATATGTGGGTTGTCAGCTTGGACATTCACAGGCATGTGCATGGAAGTTTACAGTTAGAAAAAGGATAAAAACAATAATTTGGGGCCTTTTTTGGCTTTATGCATGAAAGTCAATTTGGTGGGTAGTGGTCATTTTTCACATAGCGGGGTGAATAGTGGTTGTTTTGGCGTGTAGGAGGTTGGAGGTAAGTGGTTTGCTTCGCACAACTTTTGGACGTTAGGTGGTATTAGGGGGAGGCCACCCTATTCCATTCATCGAGTGCCACGTCGCCTTAGGGGCCCAGCAGAAAACAACCCTTTTCGAGTGGGTAACGTTCAGATTTTGGGCACTTATAAAATCAACACAAGCCGTGAGATGGGGAGGGGAGAGATCATGTGGTGGTTAGGCAATAGATTTTAACAGAAGGTAATGGGGGGCCTGATGGGTGTTTACACGTGGCGGTTTTATTTTAATGCGAGATTAAAGTGGGGGTGAAGGTATTGGGCGGGATTTAATTGGGTTTTTAACTAAATTAATTAACGATCGATTAGTTAGTGGGTCCGGGGTAGAAACTTTAGTTTATATAATTAAACTAGTGTGGGGTTTAATTAATATTGTGGAAGTTAATATATATGGTAAACATGTTTTTATTAGGGATTTAATAAATAAATTAGTAATTTAGTTAAATAAGAGGAAAAGGGGCACAATATCCCAAATATATGATTTCTCATGTTTTAATGCTTTCCGATAATCACATAAAGACTTAGGATATGGTGTTTCTATGGTTTTTTGATATGAAAATGAGTTATGTGGAGGGAGAAATACTTTTCCTAGGTTAAAGTGATCTAACCTTAGGAAAAGAGTATTATTAGGAAAAACGAATGAACTAAAGGGGAGAATGAATGTTTATGAGGGGGTTTTAGTACTTATTGCTTCTAAGTCATTGAGCTGAGGGCCCAGTCCCTCCAAAAATCATAGAAATTCTCCCCTCCAAAAATCATAGAAATGCTCTGAGCCTCTTTGACTTAGGTTTTTTAAGTACATTGGTCTTTATTATGGGAAATTAGTTAAGTAAAAGGTGAAATTAATGAGGAAAATTAATTAATTGACTTCGATATCCATTTGCATGCTCGAGTGCCCATTCACATTTGAAATACATATTGAAAGATGATAAATGTTCTTTTCCCTAGTCAGTCATCACACTTTCTGCAACCTTTCTTCTACTTACCCACCTACTCATCCTACCATTTTTACTTCTTTTTATTAGGGTGCATTTGAGCTAGCAAACCCTTATCAAATATTTTTCTTTCTGTTTACAATAGTAAACTAACTAAATCTAACCTTATTACATCCAAGGGCTCAGATTAAACAGTTGAGCTCCTTTTATTTACTCTACTTGTCTAATTATCTGCCAAGGTTAAACAGTTTGGTCAGATATTTATTCTGTAGTTATAGACATGAAATTGAAAACATAAAATAGTCAAGTTTAAACATTCTGACTATCATGGATTGTGGTAAAGTTTACAAGTTGCGCACAATCATTTATTATGCATGAAAGTAAATACTAGTGGAATTTTGGCTTGCTCACTTTCATGGTCTTTTTTGGGGCTCATATTTTTCATTTTTTTTTGACCTTTTTGTTATTTTTGTCCTTTGATTATTGTTTAGGACATACCCTCTTTACATTTTTATTTTTTTTGAATATGGAAAACATTTGCAGAAATCAAAGGTATGTACATATTACATGTTTAATCTCAGTCATTCAAAAATTATGACTCCTATTGGTATAGGAACCTAACATTCCATTTACTACATGGAAAATTTTAGGGGTGAATTTTTTCCCTTGGGCAAAATTAAGGGATTTTATATTTTTATTGGGCGAATATTTTGTATCACAGTACATTGTTACAAATCGCTTCAAATTTATGTTATAAAAAAATTAGGTATGGAGGTTAGCGCACTTTATTTTAAGGGAGAGAGTAAAAAAAGTAAATTTAGCCCTTGAAATTAGGAGTTACAACCTTCCATTTGCCCTAATTTTCAAGAATAGGTATTTATGATAGTTATTTCACTCTCCACATTTGGTGTAAAAACAAATTTTTTCTTTCATTTTCCCGTATTTCATGGTATTGCGGTTAATTTCAAGAAAATGACCTTATCTTTTGGAAAAAATGGTCACAAAGGAATAATTCATTTTATTTAAAAATTCAAGTATCTTATTTTCATGTTTATTTAAAGATTGAATAATGTTCTTGCCATATTCCAAGTTTGCATCTATTTAGTCATAATCATATAAAGAAAAATGGAAAACATTTTTTTATATTTACTCCATAAGTCACTTTATATTTATGTGTAAATAAATAAAAATAAAAATAAAGTGGAGTATGGTAAATAAATAAAACATCGTTTTATACTTACTCCAAACGTACGGTAAATAAATATAAATATAAATAAACTAGAGGTATGGTAAACAAATAAAACCTCTCTTTATATTTAGTCCATAACCCTCCTATTTAAGAAGGCTCAAAAAAGAGGTTTTATTTAAGTGAATCCTATGGGCCAAATACCATATTTATAAAAGAGGTATGGTAAATTAATAAAAATATAAATAAACGAGAAGTATGGTAAATAAATAAAACATTTTTTTATGTTTACTCCAGAGGTCACATTATATTTAAGAACACTAAAAAAATATGTTATATTTAAGTGAAGCCTATGGGCCAAATACTGTGGGCCAAATACCATGGGCCAAATTATTATTAATAGCATGCAAAAAAAACATTATTAACCCATTATTAACCCTAATATTAGTATTAATAAAAAAGAAGATGGCACATGGTATTGACCCATCGTATTCACGTCAAATGTAGGCTATTTAAAGGGGGGGAATTAAACCAGCATAGATCCATCTTTACTCTGGATCTACTAAGCCCCGGGAGGGATCAAATATCGTGATATGCAAACTAGCATAGAGTGAAAAAATATTTGATCCTCGGGCTTGGTAGATCAACGGTAAAAATGGATGTTGTAATTTAATGTCACTTAAACATTTTAATTTGGTTAAAATAAAAAAATAAAATAAAAATCAATTATTAATTTTATTAATTTTTATAAATTACTAATAGTAGTTTTTAAGCTCCAGATTTATGATAACCCACCGTATTGACCGATGGTAATATCATGGTATTCATGTGAGCATAGACTATTTAAAGGGGAAATTCTATCAGTGTAGATCCATATTAATTCCGGGTCTACCAAGTGCTGAGAGGGATAAATAGATTTCATCCCTCCAAGAGTGGTAGAAGTGGAGTTAAGATGGATATAGGTTGGTTTTTATGATGATGAAGATATTAAACTAGACATAGGAAATTATATTATAAAAAACATCTTAAGGTGAATGGTTAAAACTGCATTTAGTCACTTCACAAAATTTAGTAAAAAATACCAATATCTCCATTAATATTGGTTTTTCTAACTTAAAAAAAAAATTCAAAACAGTGAAATCTTATCACTCTTTCCGCATCACCCTCGCAGAAGAGAGATAGTCAGTGCCCATATTTCCCACCATTTTTCAAATGTTCTCAATATGATATCTACATGAAAAGGTTAAGGTACTGATGTTGGATTAGTTGTTTCAAAAATATGTTGGTTTGTACAACCTTTCATCTTCTCTGTTATTCTTAATTTGTCATAACGATCTATAAGGATTGGGTCATTGCTTGAAAAATATGCTGGTTTGTACAACCTTACATCTTCTCTATTTTTCATAATTTTTCATAACGATCTGTAGGGGTTAGGCCAGTGCACCATATTGTCCTAAAAGGTGGAGATTGTGCACCAAAAATGAAATTAATCCACATGTTACAATGTTGTTAAAAAATGCAAGACCTATGAAGGTAGTGAATTATGCTAATAATCAATTTAGAATGGGAGAGACGTAATTAAATTTTATTATTTAATTGAAGATTTCCAATTAAAATAATCGTAAATATATATCTATATATTAATATATTGATTGGAAGGCTTCTAACAATGATCACTTCTTTCCATTAGATCCCCTTCAAGACTTTGGGATACCTACTACTTTCTTATATTATATAGTTGGGGCTTGCTACTTGTTGGTGTGTTGAGGTAAACAATATGTGTTTTTTTTATCTCGTAGTCAGAGTTTATGGAATAAGAAATAAATTTGATAACCTGACAAAAGTGGTAAAAAATATGCATTTTTTATCTCGTAGTTGGACTCTATGGAATAAGAAAGAAATTTGATAGCTTCACAAAAGTGGTAGCTTGACAAAAGTGGTAGAGAAAAGATTAATCTCTTCTACCTTGACAGAACTAGTGGTCAAGATCAACACCTACAAGAACTTTGTTGTGGAATATTATCAAAACTAATAGAAGGATATGAAAGAGTGTATAGTGATAACCTTGACAAACATGGCCACTGAAACTTGCAACATTGTTTGTAGGAAGAGAAAATTATGTTTATTTTTTCCAAACATGTATGTTAGTATATTACAGTTTAATGAGTATTTTTTCCTATTATCATATATGGTTTGATGCTTTAAAAAAACATTCGCCAAGACTTCACTTTTTATTATTCAGTGAAAGATTTGCCAAGATCTTACAAGATTTTATAATTCAGTGATAGATTCTGCATGACTTTACAAGATAATATAATCTAGTGAGAGATTCACCAAAAAAATTATATATACATACTATATTATTGATAAAATCGCCTCCCATTCTTCCTATGTATCATGGGGATTCGCCCATTTATTATACATATAAATTTAGGGTGCTTCTTAAAATTTTCCCTGATTTACTAGGCCTCCAGAATCTTGTCACATAAGCATTTATGTTTTCTTCATAAATTCTCTCACCCCACTTAGAGCTACCATAACACCAAGTGAAACCCCCGGTACTTGTTCCCTTGATTATTGTAATGTAATAATGTAATGGCCTAAAGTATGGGACCACCGATTCATGATCTAAGAGGTAGGAGGAAATATGAACCCAAGTGGAATTAATTGGCACGTTAAATTAATTTTATGGTGTAAATTAAGAGAAAGTAAAGGGAAGAGTCCAAGAGGAATATGAAGAGACCCCTAAGGAAATGATAAAAAGGGAAAAACACAAAAATGTGGTGTTCGACCTCTTCTTGGTAGAGCTCATGAGAAAAGTTAGAATAAGGTATGAGATAAGAGAATGGGATTTCCCTAAGAGAAATAATTGTGACTAGAAGAGTAGGAGGAAATGGGATTGAGTGCTTGCTAAGGATTGATAAACCACTCATGGAGTGCTCAATATAATTGATAAACCACACCTCTGTGCTAGCTAGGGATGATAAACCACATGCGAAATGGGTTCTTATTCTGGGATGATAAACCATTCTTAGAGTGCCTGACATAGCTGATAAACAATCTATACCATGGACTCTACAATGCTTGATAAGGCACTCACTATTATAATTTCCTATCCTTTGGATCCTAAATATGGATTTTTGCAAAGGTTTTTGAGAAATAATTCCTCCTTAGATCGTGGATTTGGCTCAAAGATGACTGTTGTAAGTAATCTTAGCAATAATAGGTATATGGTTATGTGGAAAATCAAATTACCATTTTCATTTGCCTTTCATTTATGAATTGTAAATGAAAAAGAAACCTCAGAGTTGATTAAAAAAAATTCTCTATAATTTCTTACATGGTATTTTTTCAAGAGTCTTGCTAGCTAAATTTCTTTGATGTTTTTATGATTCTATTTATGAGTATTTTCCATGCAACTGTGTGAATTTACATCTATAATTTCCACCCCTAGAAATGAAATGATTATAGGCATGTGAGAATGTTGATTCATGTGCCTGTATATATGATTTACATCTATAGTAGGATTGTTAAGAGGGATTCCTTACCATTTTGTGGGAGGTTAATTTCCCAGTGACCTTCTTAGAGCCATATAATTCCTAATTGTATTTATAATTTTCCTACAATTTTTGTTTCTCAAAGGAAACTTTGGATATTAGAGGCAAGCTCAATTTTTTTTCTCGATATTACCTTCAGGTTCGAGGGACTAAATTACTCCAAAAGACTGAATGGATAAGTCCCTAGCATGTATGGGCATGTACCTAAACCATGCCTTGTATACCTATCATTAATAACACAACAATGGTGTTGTTGTAGCAAGCTCAAGAGCAATGGAACCGTGCATCCCTTAGAAGAATCCCAAGGGCAAGAATCATACTTTGTTGCAGGTCCACACACTTGTAGAACTAATGTTGTAGAGCCATGGTTCCAGTCAATCACATATGTTCCATAAGACAAACAGGTCAGAAGCTTTATCTCCTTTCATTAGGCGTTTTACCTTATACATGGTCGTGACACAGTTTATCAGGTTGAGTAAGGGTTGGCCTCGAGGCCAAATCACTAGCTCGTATGACTTTAGGAATTATCCCATATGTTTCTCTCATATGCATTTATCGAATTTTTCTCCTGAATTTCTTTCCCAAATTATTTTCCCGATGCTATTCCCAAGTACGATAGCCTGAAGTTCTCGTTCACAGATGATCACAAGAAGTTTCTCAAGGAAAGAGTTAAGATGTCATGAACAAGGCTAACGTAGAAAGACTACCAGTGGGATGGGCCAATCAGAAGTAAGCAGCATGGTCCCGTGTCACACCTAAGAATAGAGGATCCTCCCTAGATGTATAAAGAGGGGTGCACTAGAAGATCTTCCCCGGATGAATGAAGTAGTTCTACCAGAGGTTATTTCCCCGATGACTAAAGTCGGGTGTACAAAAGGTCGTTCCCTAGAAAAATGAAGGAGGTGCACTAGAGGTTACTCCAAGGATGACTAAAGTGGGGTGCACTAGAGGTTATTCTCTAGATGAATTAAGCAGTTTCACCATAGGTGATTCCTTAGATGAATGAATGTTATGCAACCAACTCACAAAATAGAAGAAATGATAGATCAACAACTTGAGTAATAGCGTCTTTGAGGGGGAAACCTCCTTTACATAACATAAATGAGAAATTATTTGATGATACAAATGACAAGACCTCCTTGATATATATAGGAGTCTAAGGGGTTGCAATATAATTAGAGCTTGCATAACAATCATAACGTAAGGGCACAAAAATAACAATAGTGGGCTTCTATGGGGAAAAACAACAACAATACCTAGGATACACTAGTATGATAGGGATCTAACATGTCCCTCTCCTTCAAAAAAGTGTTGTCCTCAATGGTTGAGAAGTTGTGGATGCCACTGTATAAAATTCGCATCCTCCCATGTCAAATATTTAGCTGGTAATTTCTTCCATTTAATGAGATACTTTGAAATTGATCGATTTTGTAGTTGTGAGGTTCTTGATTCCATGACTGCTTGAGGCTCCAATATGATTTTTCCTTCTTCATCAAGTTCCAGCAATATTGTTTTAGCTAGGAGCTTATCACTAATAACCTTCTTTAAGCATGAAACATGGAAAATTTGGTGTACTCAGGAAGATGTAGGAAACTCCAATTTGTATGTTATAGTACCAATCTTTTGCAACAATTTGTGAGGACCGTAATACGTAGGTGATAATTTATTATCCTTCTTAGCTTGCTTGAGGGAAATTTATTTGTATGGTTGTATCCTTAACAATACCTAGTCACCTAACATCTAAACTTCTTTCATTTTGATGTTGATTTTCCTATTGCTTCATTCGATTCTATGCTAGAGTGAGGTTATCCTTTATGAGTTGGAAAACTTGTTTTTTATGCTCAATGTGATGTACCACTGCTTGAACCTTATAATTTTCTCTTAAAGATGATGTGATGGATGATGTATGATATCCATAAAGTGCCACAAATCAGGTCATTTTTGTTTCAGTGTGGAAGGAAGTGTTATACCACCATTTATTTTGAGGTAACCACTCAAACCATTGTGTTTGTTTATCAAATACAAAGGAACAAAGATATCCTTCCAAACATTTGTTCACTATCTCAGTTTTCCCGTCAAACGGAGAATGATAAGATGATTTGTGAGATAATTGAGTACGAATATAAGAGAATAATTTTGTCCAAACATTTCTAGTGAAAATGGGGTCTCTATCACTTACAACAATCTTTGGGTTTCGTTGTAGAATTTTGAATTCTTTCCATGAATGAAGTAGAAACTGTATTGGCTTTAAAAGGATGTGATAATGCACAAAAGTGTTCATACTTGGTAACTCTATCAACTACCACCATGATGACACTCTTTCCTTCATACTTGGGTAAACCTATGAAAAAATCCATTGATGTCTCCTCCCAACTCTGACTTGGAATGGATAAAGGTTGTAACATACCTGGGGTCTTAATTGTCTCAACTTTATTTTATTGGCAAACGAAACATTCTACCACAAACTATAGAATATTACATTTAAGAACATCCCAAAAAAAATTCCTTCTTAACCTAGTGGAAAGTTTTTAAAAATCTGAAGTGCCCTCCTAAGGGGGAGGTGCGCAATTCCAAACGAATCTTTCGTTTGAGTTGGGATTATTAAAGAGATATAAGGGATCTTTGTATCATAGTGAATCATTTTTCCAGATAAATATAGGATATGTACTAGGATCTTGATGCAATTTTTGACTGAGTATCCACACCTCTTCATAATTATTCCATCCATCCCTTGCTTCAGTTATCTAATCAGGTTAGATAATAGAAATGGCATGCAGAAATGCTTCCACAACCTTATCCTTTCTTGAGAAAGCATTTGCAACAATATTTTTCTTCCATTTTTCATAAATTATTTCAAAGTCATAACCCAACATCTTTGTGGCCCATTTTTTTTGCTCTTATGAACATAATCATTGTTCCAAAAATTATTTAAGACTATCGTGATCTATTTTTATTTTTAAGTGTCTTCCCATTAGGTAAGGTCGCCATTGCTTTAGTGCATGTAGAATTTTCAACATTTCCTTCTCATAAATAGGTTTGTGTAAATACCTTCCCTTGATTGGATGACTTTCAAAATCAATCGGTCTTCCTTCCCATATTAAAATAGCACCAATTCCATTTCCTTAGGAATCACAATTCCACAATAAATGTTTTCGTGAAGTCTAGTGTAGCTAAGGATGATGCTTGCCACATTTCCTTTTTAAGATTTTCAAAGGCCTTAGGTTCTTCTAGACTCCAAGAAAACACATCTTTTTTTAGTAATGTTATTAGAGGAATTTCTACTCTTCGATATTTCTTAACAAACTTGCGATAATACCTTATCAACCCGAGAAATCCTGGAAGATGTTTTAGAGTTTTGGGGATTTTCCATTCCTTAATATCTTTAATTTTGTTAAGGTATACCATAAAACCCTCATGAGATACAATATGACCCAAATATTCCACCTCTTGTACTCTAAAGAAACATTTGGAGTTTTTTGCATATAACTATTTCTCCTCCAATAGTTTGAGCACCCTTTCAAGATGTTGAACATGACTCTTCCAAAAGTTGTAGATTAATATATGTTATAGACATTTTTGGGCACTGCAACCCCAATCATATATGTCCATAAACCAAGGGCTTCTGAGTCCCTAAAAGTGTTGTTTCATTCCCTAAAGGAACAAGGTCAGCTGATTACATCACCTCCCAGAAGTTCTCCATAGAAAACTGCTCAGCACTGGTCAAAACTAGACCATACAGGTTGCTCAGTGCTAAGGGTATGATGCATCTCACTTGCCCAATGTAAAAGGTGCGATGCATACTAGAAAGCCCTTCTGTAGGGTGCGATGGGCGAGAATTGACAAATGGTAGAGATTGTTTGCGAGGTGGATGATCATGGAATCTTCCAAAAATTTCTCCTCTGACACTTGCCTCTCTGAAATCACCCAGGTATGAGTAAGAGATCATCAATCTCCAAGTTGAATGAAGAACTACCAGTGAAAAGACACTAATCAAAAACCCAGAAGCTGACTCACCTCCCTGCAGTCATTTATATATGGATCCCTCATCCCAGAGATCCAGAGGCTGGAATTTTGTATCTTGTAAGGAAGTGTTGTTGGTTTCTTGGTGGAATATCATAGTGTTGGGTCATCTAAGCTTTTCATGAGGTGAAGAAGGGCTTTCATGCTGGGAGGATGATGTTGGGTTAGATCAATGGGTTGTAATCCTCTCTTCTAATCTTTATATCAATAAAGCTATTCAAATTTTCCTCCACATTCTTATATGTTTGAACAACCATCGACATCTAGGACTGTGTCATCTGACACAATAGCGGCAGAACTTCCTGTTGTTATTCCAACAATGTTCGCTGGCGTACCATCTGTCCCAACTAACTCTCAATCAGTATGGTCTGTTCCCATTTGTTCATCTATAATAATATCTGGAATCTCTTATGTTTAGTCTCAGCAAATTGATCCTTCGCAATGTCAATTTGGGCAGTCTGGTCCTCAAAGGCAAATCATTCCTTTGAGCACTGGATTACTGCCGTATGGGGGGCAATATACCCTTTCATTGTCTCCTCCGGGAGAACAAACATATGAGAGTTCACAACAGAATTCAGGTTATGCTAGAATTACATCCATTGGTTGGGTGCCAATACTGTCTCAACAACCATCAGTTGTATACTCAATGCAACAAAGTCTGCCTATGTTAAATATCCCCACTACACTGACTATTGTGATGGTGTCGTAAGTACAAGTGTTGCCTGTTGTATGCCAACCTCAAGTCTCTTAGGTCGCAATTCAACAGCCTCTTGTCTCTACGACGCCACCACAATCATCGATTAGTGGCTCCTTAAATGGAGTGACCCAGGCTCAAACGGATACCATCACCCCTCATCTTGGTCAAACAGCCGGTATTGGAAAATAGCAAATGGTTTCACAACCATGGCTTGTGCAATATCAACAACCGCAATTCCAACAAATTTACCAAGGATTTGAGCACCAAATCTTTGCAAGTAATGGGCAACCGTATATTCAAAATGGTCAACATCAACCATTTCATAGTGGTTATGCCCATCAACCTTACCAAAGTTATCAGCATCAAATGCACTATTCTGATATGAGAAGACCCACTGCTCAGGTAATCTCGTCTTATCCTGGGCATGCTTCGCCGAGCCTGAATCAACAGTTGCCCTTCGTGGCAACTTTAGAATTACCAGATCTAAATCGGCTGACAAACGATCCAATTGCTTGTGCCCCTTGGTGGCCAGCAATTCCGCACAAACTTTCGTCGAATATTCCTCAATTTAATGGAAATCTGGGTGAAGACCCGTCGAATCATGTGATGACCTTTCATCTGTGGTGTTCATCTAACACCCTAAATGATGATTCGATTAGGATTCGTCTTTTTCAGCGAACGTTAACTAGTCTGGCAACAAAATGGTACATCGAATTGCCTAGAGCTTCATTCGATAACTTCAACATGCTAGCCACAACCTTTTTAACCCATTTTCAGTTACCCATAAGGTACGAAACAAGAACAGAGCTTCTTACCAATTTTAAACAGACAACGACCACTCACATATCTGATCATATTCATGAGTGGGAACGTCGTCGTCGAATGGTAAAAACATATGTTATACCTTCTATTATGGAAGATGTGGCAAAGGGAGGAGTCATCACTGAAGAGCAAGTCATTACTCGTGCGCAATATCTAGACTTGATATATACTCAGTCTGGTATGCTCTACGATAAAATCCCTAATGCTCCTAGACCGAAATTCTCCATTACCCCCCCTCCTAAATCAAGCAAAGACTCTCATGCCGACGATGGCATGATAGGTGCGACTAGCATGAAAGCCGTAAAAGCTACATCAAAGAAGGCTCGTATGGTTTCAAGTCAAAATGCAAATGAGGAGCTTCTTGCCTCAGAGGTAAATGCCGTGTCGACTAAAAAAGGAAAATAACCAAAGCAACCAGGGGGCAAGAAGAAAAAGAAAGGGAGGAAGAAAAAATAGGAGTCGTCTCCTGAAAAATCTTCAGCAAACCGTTCTAGAGATAGGAAACCAAGTCATCCATGCTTCATATGTGATGAGGATCATTATACGAAATATTGTCCACATAAAGCCGAGCTTAGAAAATTCTTTAAGAATTCAAAAACCTCAGTAGTATTGACTAATCTGTTTCCGAATCCAGCAACAAATCTGGTTGTTAGTGACAATACTTCCACGTCCCAAGTGCTAATGTTGTCTATTTTGAATCAGAAAAATGATGCTTTGATATCGACAAGGAATAAAGATTACGGGAATCCACAGCTGTCGAAAAACAAGGCTAATGATCAACCTAGTAATTCGATGAAAACTTTGACCGAAGTTGTGCCGCCCATCATTCCTGAACTAACGATAAAGCCATTGAAGGGAGTAGTATAGAAATTGACATTTAAGCCTCGTGCCAGAGCAGCACAACATTATAATATAGTGGAGGATCTGGCCTAATTGCTGTCCGCTATGTTGACACTTGAGGTACTGCAAAATTGCCCCTCCCAAAAGCAGGCTTTATTATCAGCAATAGGTGGGATTGACCCAACGGATTCCAATCTTATGCCCTTAATCATAAAGGATATGACCCTCAGTTACCAGCTCAACTAGCTTTCCTTATTCAAGTGAAAGCCCTCAACAAAATTGTTCATCAAACAATTATTGATGAGTGGGCATCTACATGTATTATGTCAATGAGTTGTTGGAAATCTTTAAGATCTCCACCCTTGTCGTGATCTTCGACGACATTAAAAGCATTTTATGGATGAACATACTCCCCATATGAGATTTTAAGTAACTTTCAAGTCAAACTGGGGGAAAAAGCAGTAGAAATTGATGTTGAAGTGATCGACAGAAACCTCTATTACAACATCCTACTCGGAAGGCCTTGGATATATGCTACCTACCTCAGGAAGATTGCATTTCCCTTCCAAGGAGGTATTACAATCGTTGACCAGCAAACATTTCTCCCCAACAATTCACAAGTTACAGGAGGTGTTCGGATGATCCATGGAAGCCCTCATTCGCTTCAAAATATCTGAGTAGGCCTACTAAAAGACCCTATATTAATGGGGACTTTTTCCCCACCACCTCCAATCAATCTGGTGGAAGTGGCAACAGTAAGAACCTGCAATATGATATCTTCTATTCAAAAGATGTCCAAAAATGATATTAGCATGGACGATCTGCAGGTATTGCCTCCAAGCCCAATAGAAATATTGTAGCAATCAATGTTTTCAGCATGGGAGGCAAACCCAAATCAACGCTCATCAAGCGTTTGGATAGATAGGTATAAGGAATATGGCACCTCTTCAGAGCCTTGGTCAGAAGTACATTCTACAGAAAAAGGAATTGTTCAATTAGTGACGATTGACGGGGAACCATGGGAAGATTACCACCGTCGTTCCCATCTTTCAGATTATAAGGAAGATAGTTCCAGTGAACTTCATCATCCCTCAGTTATTGATTTTCTATCAAATACTATAAACACGGTGGATTCTGAACGAAACTTGTCCAATATTGAAGAGACTATCGCCATAAATATCTCGACCAAAACAGATGTTGTAGAAAATATTCATGTCGGAAAATCTTGTTCTTCTTCAGAACTGGAAATATATTACGCTCTTTTTCGTGAGTTCGAAGATGTCTTTGCTTGGTCATATGATGAAACGTCAAGCATTGACTTGAGCATAGTTGAACACGAAATTAAGATGTATCCAGATGTCAAACTGATACGACAATGGCTACGGTAGATGCACGCCAAGAAAGCCGTTGCCATCGAGGCAGAAGTTGAAAATATTCTCCACGCTGGTTTTATTTACCCGGTTCCTCTAACCGATTGGGTATCGAATATTTTGCCTATAATGAAAAAACAAGGAACGATTAGAGTGTGCATCGATTATAGGGATGTAAATCAAGCTTGTCCGAAAGACAACTACCCTACGCCCTTCATTGACCAAGTAATTGATGAATGTGCCAGATGTGAAATCTTTTCATTTATGGATGGATTTTCCGGGTATAATCAAATTAACATCCGCCCACAGGACCAGTCAAAGACTACATTTATTTGTCCGTGGGGCACATTCGCATATCGCAAGTTACCCTTTGGTTTAGAGAACGCAGGGGCAACAATTTAGAGGGCAATGAATTATGTCTTCCATGACATAAAGAACATCGTTCAACCATATCTCAATGATCTTCTGGCTCATTCGTGAAAGAAAACCGATCATCCGCAGCATTTGAGAGTGATATTTCTACATTGCCGACACTACAAGATACGACTCAATCCACACAAATGTGTGTTTTGTGTCAGTTATGGTCGTTTACTTGGCTTTGTGGTCTCAAAGGACGGGATTCGACTCGACCCATGTAATTTTTAGGCAATCATTGATTTGCCTCCACCTTCAAATTTGCTTCAGATTCAGAAACTCCAAGGGAAAGCAAACTTTCTGAGGAGGTTCATTCCAAATTACACCAAACTTGCTAAAGGTTATACTCGTCTATTGAAAAAAGAAGTAGCCTTCATCTAGGATTAGGTCGCGAAGCTTCCTTTGATGCTTTAAAGGAATCCCTAATAAAAGCATCATTAATGTATGCTCCTGATTATCAAAAAGACTTTAACCTATATCTGGCTGCAGTAGATACAACCATCATAATGGTTTTAGTTCAAGAAGACAATGGAATTGAGCATCCTATATATTATTTGAGTAGAAACTTAAATGATATGGAAAGAAAATACTCCTATGTTGAAAACCTATCTCTCGCAGCTGTTCAAGTGATACAGAGATTTCGACACTATGTCCTCTTTCGAAAAACTACCATTTTGTCAGATTGAAACCCCATGACTTATATATTGTCGCGACAGTTGTTGGGGGGAAAATATTCAAAATAGATAGCAATTTTACAAGAGTTTGATCTGGAATTCATAAAATCCAAATCAAAGAAAGCCCTAGCTTTCACGGAGTTACTATGCGATCTCCCATCGTCATCCAATGATGCAACATCAGAAGAAGCGATCGTGGATGAATCTTTGTTTCTGAGATCTTCAAGCAATTCGTGGTATGGAGAAATAATAATCTATCTCCAAACCCAAACATATAGGTCTAATACCTCCCACTGGGAACAACGACGCATTTGATACCAAGCAAAAGAATACATGATCGTCAGTGATATGCTTTATTGTCGTGCTGTCAATACAGTTCTGCGGAGCTGCCTCACCCATGAGGAGGCTGAAAAAGTTCTAAATGATTGCCATTCAGGCACGTGTGGGGGGCATCAATCTGGCTACGCTACAGTGCAAAAAAATTTACGATCAGGATACTTCTGGCCAACAATGTTCAAAGATTACATAATAGCACTCAGAAGTTGCCATGCCTGTCAAATCTTCGATCGCAAAACCAGAATACCACTTGCACCTCTGCAACCAGTAGCTGTTGTTGGGCCATTCGCCAAATGGGCCATATATTTCATGATATGTAACCCCACATCGGTTGGGGGGCATGGGTATATCATAGTCACAGTAGAATATTTTACCAAATGGGCCGAGGTGATGCCTACATTAAACACCAACGGCTAAACGACTGCCCTCTTCTTTTTCAATCATGTAGTCTCCAGATTCTGCGTTCCACAGGCCATAGTTAAAGATCATGGATCGCATTTTCATAATCACATGATGATTGAGTTGGCTACCAAATTAGGACTGTCCCACAATATCTCTACTCCGTATTATCCGCAAGCTAACGGACAAGTTGAGGCAATCAACAAGGTCCTGAAGCGCATGCTGCAAAGGATGATCGGAGTCCATAAATGGAGTTGGCACCTGATCCTATACTCGGCCTTGTGGGCATACCAGACGTCGGTGAGGAATGCAACTAGGTTTACACCCTTTCAACTAGTGTATGGCCTAGAAGCGATCTTACCAGTTCAGTGCGAAATCTCGTCCCTCAAGCTCGCAGTCGACCTTCTCCCCGAAACTTCAGAAGAGGAGGCTCATTTCTTGGAACTAATCCGATTGGATGAAGCCTATCATGATGTTGCTTTGGCTAATGAAGCCCATAAGAAACGAGTCAAGGCACAGTTTGACAAGAATGTCAAACCCCGTGTCTTCTTAGAAGGTGACCTGGTCTTACTTTACGACTAGGAGTCTGATAAATTGGGAGCAGGTAAGTTCAAATATTTATGGATGGGCCCCTATATTGTTAAGCGTGTACTAGCAAAAGGAGCCTATGAGTTAGTGGATTATGATGGGATTCCACTGGCGCAACCCCG
Source organism: Pinus tabuliformis (assembly GCA_031772625.1). NCBI lineage: Eukaryota > Viridiplantae > Streptophyta > Pinopsida > Pinales > Pinaceae > Pinus > Pinus tabuliformis. The sequence goes on from CM062820.1 coordinate 291,765,875, forward strand.
CAACGGGTTGTACCTTAAGCATTACTATGCTTGACTCAAGATAGTAACCCCTATGCTTTTGTTACATTTTTGTTTTCGCTAAGGGTAATTGTTTTGGTTAGGTGATCCACTTTTGCATTTTTTGCAGATGTCGAACCTATTGGAATCATTTTTTGGATATGCCGACAGAGTGAGTCGTAGTTCACGGAATCTATCTTCTACGGCCTGGGACATCTTCGATCCAAGTGACGAGTTAGTGAGTTTCAGAGGAGTATGTATTGGTCGGTCAACGAACAACATTGCTGAATACAGTGCGTTGATAGAGCTCCTCTCTAATGCCATCACACATGGCATACGCCGACTTGTCATCAGGCTAGACTCAAAACTCGTCATTCTACAGCTCACCAGTATCTATTCCGTACGGAATCCAGCTATCTATTGCATGTTCCTAAGAGTCAAGATTTTGGAAAGGTAGTTTGATTCTATTCAATATCAACATATTTCCAAAACTCAAACACATTAATAGACTCATTGGCAAATTATGTGTTAGATAAACATTTGCAACATTTATAAAAGAAGAATTTCATCAATATTTGCATCAAGATCATGTAACTTAACTAAAATAAAACTCCAAAAATAAAAAATATATATATTTAAATGTTTATGGTTTATACATAATGTTCTGTAACAAAGACAAAATCGGTCAAATGACCCAAAACTCAAAATGCTAGGGGGCACCCTAGTCTAATGATGTTGGTGATAATAAGTCACCGCCTATGCAATCATGCGTAAAAGCCTAGTCCATCGACTCGGCACGCCAGTAGTATGTCACTGCAAACTCAGAGGCAGCTCGTCGGTCCTCATGTCTAGAATACCAAGAGTGAGACCTTCGACCTGACCCTGTAATGTTGAAAGAGTCTCAGCCACATCAAGGTCGCGAAGGATAGCCCTCCCCACAACCTCTCCTGCTAGAACGATAGCTGGTGCTCTCGGACATACTGTTGGCCGAACTGGTCCAATATCTGCATGAGCACATGAGTTTTGATTAGTCTTGATAGAAAAAAGCACGAGATCATTATTAAAAACAATAAATAGAGATATGGTTAGAGATTTTACCTATAGCAACCCAATTCTCACTAGCCGGTAGCACCAAATCCAGGTCACCCCGGAAATCCATACCAGCATATGGAAACTTGGAAAAAACCATCTCCTGATGGTTGAACCACTCGAAGAAGGTATCAGAGAAAGAAACCTGGGACTGACTTGCATGTCAGGCCATGAGGTCAACCCATCTCTGCATTCGTGGCTCAGTTGGTGGAGGTAAACCAAGTGAAATGTACTTCAACTACATCAGTGGGATCTTTTCCAAGGCAAAAGCGGTCAAAATAGAACCATAGCCGAAATTCTTGGATCTTCCACTTTTTACCTTGGTCAATTGTTCTTTCATCATAGGGAGTACTACATCACACTAGTTGAACACCTTTGGTTCGAGGAATTCCAAGGCATACTGCATATAGGACCTGTTAGCCACGTGAAGAGCCACACTACCAGCTAGTCTAGAAAAAGTGAAGAGAATGGTCCTCAAGGACTGGTCAGTGACATCTCAGATGTTGATCTTGCCGTCCCTACTCAACTGAGATCCCTCTCTGTAGTACTGGCGAATGTAATCTCTCACGGATTTGCCCCCACGGGCGGAACCTGATAATGAGAGAGGGGCACCACGCCTCGATAAACCGGTCAAAAAATAGATGTCCATGATAGTCAAGGGGAATGATTTTCCTTTGATCTAGAACACCTGGTTGGTAGGATCCCATGCATCAAGGAAATATTGAAACAAGTTTATTTGTTGCCTCATGCTAGAGATGCAGAAAAGCTTGAGCAGGCCACAATTCCGCAATGTAGTTACCGTACCCGGATCATGTAAAGAAACCATGTCCTCTTCTTCATGCTCGTGTTCTCATCATGTAACAACCATTTTGCTCTGATGAACCTTTGCAAAACAATCAAGAGAACAGTCAAGGTCATGATTTGGAAAAAAAAGGGTGAAAATTCCATGAGAAAACAGTGCAAAAGTTTCCGTTCTTGTGCCCATCACACCCCAGCAGTGTACTGGGTGAGATGCATACTGATTGGACAATGGCCAGGCCAATATGCATCACACCTTTCTGTTATCGGGAAATCTAGTGTCTATGCAGAGCTACTAGTCCCACTAAGGCTGGTAGCTACCTTAGAAACAAACAAACTAAAACTACTTTCGTTTTCCTTTATGAGAAATAGATAAGATGGGAATAAAGCAGACCAACCTCTGTCTTGCAATTGGTTCCTTGCTTGATTCCTCTCCCTTTTGATAGATCTTTGCCACTCGCTTCCTTGTCTACCCAGCTTCAAAGAGCACCTATAGAATCAAAGCAGCATAACACTATCCAAGAACATAGATCTATTATCATAAACAATATAGGACCAGATATATATTGACCACACAAATGCATATATCATCAATCATACAAGAATGTGGAGGAAAACTTGAATATCTTTATTGATAACCAAGAAATAGCAAAGAGGATTACAACCAATTGTTCTGACCCAACATCATCCTCTCAGCAAGAAAGCCCTTCTTCACCTCATGAAAAGCTTAGATCACCCAACACTATGATATTGCAACAAGAAACCAGCAGCACTTCCTTACAAGATACAAAATTCCAGCCTCTGGATCTCTGGGATGAGGGATCCATATATAGATGTGTGCAAGGGGGATGAGTCAGCTTTTGAGATTTGATTAGTGTCCTCTCTCTGATAGTTCTTGATTCGACTTGGAGATTGATGATCTCTTACTCATCCCTGGGCGAATTCAGAGAGGCAAGTGTCACAGGAGAAGTTTCTAGAAGATTCCATGATCCTCCACCTCGCAGATTGACCCTGCCATTTGTCCACTCTCGCCCATCACACCCCATAGAAGGGCTTTTCAAGATTCACTGCACGTCCTGTGTGTATTTAAGTGGGATGCAAAGCACTTTGACCATGGAGCAGGTGAGATGGTCCAGTTTTGACCAGTTCTGAGCAGTTTTTCATGGAGAACTTCTGGGAGAAGATGTAATCAGTTGACCTTATTCTTTTAGAGGTTGGAACAACACTTTTAGGGACTTAAGAGCCCTTGGTTTATGGACATTTATGATTGGGGTTGCAGTGCCCAAAAATGTCTATAACATTTTCCCCCTAAAGCATGAGGTCGTTAATCTGTTGATGTCGAGTGAAATGCTTTATCATGAGGATTTGAAGTTCTTTCAAGCTGGAAGGCGACCTGTAATGAGATACAATACAATACATTATCTTCATAATATTTTCATGATCTAGCTGAGGTGGGCATTCCCATGCTTAGCTTTATAAATTCATTTTTCATGTACATAAGACAGACAATCGTCTGAGTGTAGACTAATGATTCTAGTAGAGCCATCATCCCTTGGGATGGATGATTATCTGTGCAGTAATGATGTACATTTGATGTCTTTATTTTCCTGAGTATATATCGGAGCCCAGATGGATGAAACTAGATCCGAGGTCTTCAATCTCGTTCGATCTTCACTCAAAGTACAAGTCGATCCATGTGAGAGATGTTATGGAGTCGAACATGGAAGGACATCACCTGATTACCAGCCAATGATGTAAGCTATTAACAGGCACGAGAGGAATCACCGATAATGATGATGACCCTCAAGTTACTATAGTACAATTCACGTGGTATGAATGAGGGACTTGGCGTTGAACACCATGCAAAATCTTTAGGTCGAAGGCCATTGATGTAAACCTGTCGCTGGAAGTGAGAAACTTGCCATTGAGGCATGCAAGCTTGAAAGTACTGAAAGGGTTGCTCCTAGATCGACTTCTTGGATAATGAGCTGATGTCGACAAGAAGTGATCTGTCATAGGAGGGCTTTAGTGAATCCCACATGAATGACACGGAATGGAGCAAATGATTTTATTGGAGGTGAAAACGATCTGGTGATATAAGGTTCAGGGTGGTGATCATGAAAGAATGGAGCGTAAATGTATTGCAGTGGGTGAGACACAGGTGAATTCTCTGAGCGACATCTCTTGAACATATCAGTGACACTAACATGATGGATTAGTAGCATTAACCCCAAATATGGATGGTGTGACGGAGCCATGGTGATGTGACCAATGAATGGAACAACCCAACCCGACTCGGATGCGGAGTGAAAGTGTCATGTTCAAGAGCGACTTGCTACCGATAAAGTCTCTTCAAGTTTTCTTCCCAATTTTTCCCCAGTCATTTCCGATCAGTACCTCTTTATTTTTGTCAATCTTGAGGAGGATAACATATGCTTGTTCTATAATTTTCCCTTCGGGAAAACCCATCGCTATGTTTTAACAAGCCTAGCAATAGTGAAACTCGTTCTTGTCTGTATGGACAAGTTTGTCGCTATTTCGGTTTTAACGAGTTAAATGACAAGGATAACTCGGTCCTTTTCAATTTTAGAGAGTCTGAAAAAGGGACGTAAAGAAAACTCCAATAATCCTTTTTCGTCATAAAATCCCTTGAGCCCAAAAAAGTATACAACAATACAAAAGGGATGAATTTTCAGTACTTTTAATGAGCCGAACATTACAAGCACTCGATATTTTTGTGTAATAATCCCTCAAGTCCAAAAAGATTAAAATCTAAAGGAGGGATATCACTTCCGGTCCATTTAATGAGCTGGAGAGGCCAATGGCTCGGCAATCTTTTCATATTTTACGAGTGAGTTGAAAAGAGCTTAAAGGAGACTCGTTTTTTGAGGAACAAGTGATAAATTTGGGTAGCAGCTGACTCCAGGTAAGGTTTGGAATTTTCCAATCACGGCAGTGTCACAAGGAAGGTGAACAGGATCACTCTTCGCAGCTGTTCCTCAAAAAGGGTAAACAATCAAATGGAGGTGAATGATCGGCCAATACAGAGTGGAGGTGGTGAGAACACGACCAAGGCTTCAAAGGTTGGTGATAATACATTCACGATGGTTATTTACCAGAAATTGGTTCATTTTCTAATGAGCTTAAACTCTGGGGGAACATTTTCTCATTGCTTATTTTTATTTTTTAACGAGCTTGAATTCCGCGTTAAAACTGCTCGATAAAATGGTCATTGATTGTCTTGATTTTACCATTGACAACTTTGTTCTTTCAAAGGTTGTACTGCCTGCTCAATTGTTTCATCAAACTAGTTAGAAACGAACAATATATGTTTGAAAAATGAGTAAAAACACTAATGTTTTACTTGAATTACGTGAAAAGTAAGTTAAAAGTGCTTTTTACCTCTCATTTTACCATTTCATTTGAACTTTGGTTTGTTGGAGCTTTGGAGATGCTTTCCCCCTTGATTTTCACTAGCTAATTCTGAGAGATTCTGTGGACAATTATTGGCGCCGTCTGGACCAGGTAGGAGCTAAACCTGATCTCTTTAATTTCATCCTTTCCTTTTTGCATTCTGAGCATGTTTTCTAGTTTTTCTGAGCCTCTAGGGTTTGAAAAACTCGTCCTGGCTCCATCGCACCTCTTCTACATCGAAAGGTGTGATGCATGCTAGTTTGGCCATTGGCCATTCAACATGCATCCCACCTAGAACACTGCTGGGGGTGCGATGGGTGCAAAGAGGGCCATTTATGCACAGTTTTTTATGGAAATTTTTACCTGTTTTTCACCAAATCAGGATCTTGACTCTTCTCTTGTTTGTTTCAGAGATTCATTGGAGCAAAATGCCTGTTACATGGCGAGAACGTGAGCATGAAGAAGAGGACATGATTGCTTTACATGATCCGGTTATGGTAAATGCACTGCGGAACTGTGGCCTGTTCAAGTTTTTCTGCATCTCTTGCATGAGGCAACAAATCAACCTGTTGCAATATTTTCTCGATGCATAGGATCCTACCACCTAGGTGTTCCAGATTAGAGGAAAATCTATCCCCTTGACTATCATGGACATCTATTTTTTGACCAGCTTATCGAGGCAGGTTGCCCCTATCTCATTATCAGGTTCGGCTCATGGGGCTGAATATGTGAGAGATTACATTCGCAGGTATTGCAGAGAGGGAGGTATTGCAGAGAGGGATCTCAGCCAAGTAAGGATGGCAATATCATTATCTGAGATGTCACTGACAGGTCCCTGAGGACCATTCTGTTCACTTTTTCTAGGCTGGCTGGTAGTGCAGCACTTCACGTGGTGAACAGGTCTTATATGCAGTACGCCTTGGAATTCCTTGAACCAAAGGTGTTCAACTGGTGTGATATAGTACTCTCTGTGATGAAAGAACAACTGAACAAGGTGAAAAATGGAAGACTGAAGAACTTTGGATATGGTTCTATCTTGACAGTTTTCGCCTTGGAAAAGATCTCGCTGATGCAGCCGCAGTATGTTTCACTTGGATTACCTCCACCGACTGAGCCACGGATGCAGAGATGGGTCGACCTTATATCCAGACATGTTGGTCAGTCCCAGATTTCCTTCTCTGATATCTTTTTCGAGTGGTTAACCTGTCAGGAGATGGTTTTTTCCGAGTATCCATATGCTGGTATGGATTTCCGGGGTGATTCGAATTTGGTACTACCTGCTGGCGAGCAGTGGGGTGTCGTTGGTAAATTCTCTGACCATATATTTGTTTATCATTTCTCTTTATAATTTTCTTGTGCTTTCTTCTATTAGGACTAATCAAAACTCATGTGCTCATGCAGATGTTGGACCATTTCGACCAATATTAAGCCTGAGAGTGCCAGCTGCCGCTCCAGCAGGAGAGGGTGTGGGAAGGGCTATCCTTCGCGACCTTGATGTGGTTGAGACTCTTTCAGCATTGCAGGACCAGGTCGAGGGTCTTACTCTTGGTATTCCAGATGTGAGGACCGACGAGCTGCCCCTGAGGTTGCAGCGACATACTACTGGTGTGCTGAGTCAGTGGACTAGGCTTTTACGCATGATTGCACATGCAGTGACTTGTTATCACCAGCATCATTAGACTAGGGTGCCCCCTAGCATTTTGAGTTTTGGGTCATTTGACCAGTTTTGTCTTGGTTACAGAACATTATGTGTAAACCATAAACAGTTATATATATATATATATATATATATATATATTTTGATTTTCGGAGCTTTATTTCGGTTTAGTTACATGATCCTGATGCAAATGTTGATGAAATGCTTCTTTTTATAAATGTTGCAAATGTCTATCTAACACATAATTAGCCAATGAGTTTGTTAATGTGTTTAAGTTTCTGGAAATATGTTGATATTGAATAAAATCAAATTGCCTTTCCAAAATCTTGACCCTTAGGAACATGCGATAGATAGCTGGATTTTGGACGGTGTAGATACCAGTGAGCTGTAGTATGACGAGTTGTGAGTCTAGCCTGACGGCAAGTTGGCTTATGCCATGTGTGATGGCATGAGAGAGTAGTTCTATCAATGCGCTATATTCAGCGATGTTATTTGTTGACCGACCAATACATACCCCTCTGAAACTTACTAACTCGCCGCTTCGATCAAAAATGGCCCAGGCCGCAGAAGATAGATTCCACGAACTACGACTCGCTCCGTCGGCATATCCAACGAAATATTCCAATGGGTCTGACATCTGCAACAAATGTAAAAAGTGGATTACTTGACCAAAACGATTACTCTTAGCGAAAATAAAAATGTAACAAAAGCATATAGGTTACCACACTGAATCATGTCTAGTAATGCTTAAGGTACAACCTGTTATGGGGTTGCGCCAGTTGAATCCCGTCATAATCCATTAACTCGTAGGCTCCTTTTGCTAACACTCGCTTAACAATATAGGGGCCCATCCATAAAGACTTGAACTTACCTGCTCCCAATTTATCGGATTCCTGGTCATAAAGTAAGACCAAGTCACCTTCTGAGAAGACACGGGATTTGACATTCTTGTCAAACTGTGCCTTGACTCGTTTCTTATGGGCTTTGTTAGCCAAAGCGGCATCACGATGGGTTTCATCCAATCGGATTAGTTCCAAGAAACGAGCCTCCTCTTCCGAAGTTCTGGGGAGAAGGTCGATTGCGAGTTTGAGGGACGAGATTTCACACTGAACTAGTAAGATTGCTTCTAGGCCATACACCAATTGAAAAGGTGTAAACCCGGTTTCATTTCTTACCGATGTTCAGTATGCCCACAAATCTGAGTACAGGATCAGGTGCCAACTCCTTTTGTGGACTCCAATCATCCTTTGCAGCATCTGCTTCAGGACTTTGTTGATTGCTTCATCTTGTCCATTGGCTTGTGGGTAATATGGAGTAGAGCTGTCATGGGACAACCCTAATTTGGCAGCCAATTTGACCATCATGTGATTGTGAAAATGCAATCCATGATCTGTGACTATAGCTTGTGGAACACCGAATTTGGCAACTACATGATTGAAGAAGAAAAGGGCAGTTGTTTCACTAGTGTTATCTAATGTAGGCATCGCCTCGGGCCATTTCGTAAAATAGTCTACGGCGGCTATGATATACCCATGCCCCCTGGTTGAGGTGGGGTTACATGTCATGAAATCAATGCCCCATTTGGCGAATGGCCCAACAACAACTATCGGTTGCAGAGGTGCGCGTGGTTTTCTAGTTTTGCTATCGAAAATTTGACATGCATGGCAACTTCTGACTGCGGTTATGCAATCTTTGAACATTGTTGGCCAGAAGTATCCTACTCATAAACTTGCTTGCGCTGTAGTGTAACCAGATTGATTCCCCCCACATGCACTTGAATGGCAATCATTCAGGACTTTTTCGGCCTCCTCGTGGGTGAGGCACCTCCTCAGAACTGTATCGACACCACGATGGTAGAGTGTATCACCGATGATCATGTAGTCTTTTGATTGGTATCGAATACGTTTTTGTTCCGAGCTAAAGGTATTAGACCTATATTTTTGGGTTTGGAGATAGATGATTATATCTCCATACCACTGATTGCTTGAAGATATCAGAAACAAAGATTCATCCACGATGGTTTCTTTGGATGTTTCATCATTGGACGACGATGGGAGATCGCATCGTAATTCCATGAAGACTAGAGATTTATTTGATTTAGATTTTACGAATTCCAAATCAAACTCTTGAAGAATTGCTATCCATTTTGAATATTTTCCCCCAGCAACTGTCGCGACAATATATAAGTCATGGGGTTGCAATCTGACAAAATGGTAGTTTTTCGAAAGAGGACATAGTGTCGAAATCTCTATATCGCTTGAACAGCTGCGAGAGCCAGCTTTTCAACATAGGAATACTTGCTTTCTGTATCATTTAAGTTCCTACTCAAATAATATATAGGGTGTTCAATTCCGTTGTCTTCTTGAACTAAAACCATTGTGATGGTTGTATCCGCTGCAGCCAGATACAGGTTAAAGTCCTTTTAATAATCAGGAGCGTACATTAATGATGCTTTCATTAGGGATTCTTTTAAAGCATCAAAGGAAGCTTGTGCAACCTGATCCCAGATGGAGGGTACTTCTTTTTTCAATAGACGCGTATAACCTTACAAGTTCGGCATAATTTGGAATGAACCTCCTTAGAAAGTTTGCTTTCCCTTGGAGTTTCTGAATCTGAAGCAAATTTGAAGGTGGAGGCAAATTTATGATTGTCTGAACCTTACATGGGTCGAGACGAATCCTGTCCTTTGAGACTACAAATCCAAGCAAATGACCAGAACTGACACAGAACACACATTTGTGTGGATTGAGTCATATCTTGTAGTGTCGGCAACGTAGAAATATTGCTCTCAAATGTTGCGGATGATCGGTCCGCTTTCGCGAATGAGCCAGAAGGTCGTCAAGAGATGGTTGGACGATATTTTTGATGTCATGGAAGGCATAATTCATTGCCCTCTGAAATGTTTCCCCTGCGTTCTTTAAACGAAAGGGTAATTTGCGATATGCAAATGTGCCCAACGGACAAATAAATGCAGTCTTTGACTGGTCCTGTGGGAGGATATTTATTTGATTATACCCGGAGAATCCATCCATAAATGAAAGGATTTCACATTCGGCGCATTCATCAATTATCTGGTCAATAAAGGGTATAGGGTAGTTGTCTTTCTAACAAGCTTGATTTACATCCCTATAATCGACGCACACTCGAATTGTTCCTTGTTTTTTCATCACAGGAACAATGTTCGATACCAAATCGGTTAGAGGAACTGGGTAAATAAAACCAGCATGGAGAAGTTTCTCAACTTCTGCCTTGATAGCAGCGGCTTTCTTGGGGTGCACCTGCCGTAGCCGTTGTCGTACCGGTTTGACATCTAGATACATCTTGATTTCGTGTTTAACTATACTCGAGTCAATGCCTGGCATTTCATCATATGACCAAGCAAGGACATCTCTGAATTCGTGAAAAAGAGCGTTATATATTTCCAGTTCTGAAGGAGAACAACATTTGCGAACATAAATATTTTCTACAACATCCGTTTTGGTCAAGATATTTATGGCGATAGTCTCTTCAATATTGGACAAGTTTCACTTGGAATCCACTGTGTTTACAGTATTTGATAGGAAATCAAAAACTGAAGGATGATGAAGGTCATCAGGAGTATCCGGAAGATGGGAATGATGGTGGTAATATTCCCATGGCGCCCCTTCAATTATCATTGACTGAATAATTCCTTTGTCGGTGTAATGCACTTGCGACCAAGGATCTGAAGGGGTGCCATATTCCTTAGACCTATCTATCCAAACACTTGATGAGCGTTGATTCAGGTCTACCTCCCATGCCGAAAACATTGATTGCTACAATATTTCTATTGGGCTTGGAGGCAATACCTACGGATGATCCACGTTAATATCATTTTTTGAGATCTTTTGAATCAAAGATATCATATTGTAGGTTCCTACCATCGCCACTTCTGCCAAATTGATTGGAGGCGGGAGGGAAAAAGTCCCCATTAATATAGGGTCTTTTAGTAGGCCTACTCCGATATTTTGAAGCGAATGGGGGCTTCCATGGATCATCGGAATGCTTCCCGTAACTTGGGAAGTATTGGGGAGAAATGTTTGTTGGTCGACAATTGTAATTCCTCCTTGAAAGGGAAATGAAATCTTCCTAAAGTAGGTCGACACAACCGCATCCATAGCATATATCCATGGTCTTCCCAGTAGGATGTTGTAGTCGAGGTTTCCGTCAATTACTTCGACATCTATTTCTACTGTTTTCCCCCCTAGTTCAACTTGCAAGTTACTTAGAATACCATATGGGGTATATGTCTGTCCATCAAATGCTTTTAATGTCATCGAAGATTGTGACAAGGTTGGAGATCTTAAAGTTTTCCAGCAACTCATCGACATAATACATATAGATGCCCCCTCATCAATAATTGTTCGATGAACAGTTTTGTTGAGGCCTTTCACTTGAATGGGGAAAGCTAGTTGAGCTGGTAATCAAGGATCATATCCTTTGTGATTAAAGGACACAAGATTAGAATCCTTTGGGTCTATCCCACCTATAGCTGATAATAAAGCCTGCTTTCGGGATGGGCAATTTTTTAGTACTTCAAGTGTCGACATAGCGGATGGTGATTGGGCCAGATCTTCCACTATGTTATAATGTTGTTCTGCTCTGGCACGAGGATTAAATGTCGACTTATGTACTACTCCCTTTGGCAGTTTTATTGTTAGCTCTGGAATGATGGGCGGCGCAACTTCTGTCGAAGTCGTTGTCGAACTACTAGGTTGATCTTTATCCTTGTTGTTCAACAGCTGTGGATTCCCATAATCTTTATTCCTTGTCAATATCAAAGCATCATTTTGCTGTTTCGGAACCGACAACATCAGTACTTGGGACGGGGAAGCATTTTCACTAGCAACTAGATTTGTTCCTGGATTTGGAAACGGATCAGTCAATACCGTCGAGGTTTTTGAATTCTGAATAATCTTTTAAGCTCAGCTTTATGTGGACAATATCTTGTCCAATGATCCTCATCACATATTAAGCATGGATTTTTTGGTTTCCTATCTCTAGGAGGGTTTGCAGAAGAATTTTCAGGTGATGATTCCTCCTGTTTCTTCTTCTTCCCTTTGTTTTTCTTCTTGCCTGCTGGTTGCTTGGTTTCTTTGCCTTTATCAGTCGAGACGACATTTACTTCCAAGGCGAGAAGTTCTTATTTTTCATTTTGACTGGAAATCTTACGGGCCTTTTTAGTTGTAGCCTTTGTCGATTTCATGTCTATCGTACCAATCACGCCATCACCGGCATGAGAGTCATTTTTCGATTTAGGAGGATGAGGAACGAAAAATTCTGGTCTGGGAGCGTCAGGGATTTTATCGTAGAGCATGCCAGACTGGGTATAAATCAAGTCTAAATATTGCGCACGAGCAATAACTTGCTATTCAGTGACGACTCCTCCTTTCGCCACATCTTTTGTAATGGAAGGTAATAATGACTTAATAAACCATTCAGCTAAAAGCTAATTAGGAACATATGTTTTTACCATTTTACGATGACGTCGCAACTCATGAATATGATCAGATATGTGAGTGGACGTCGTTTGCTTGAAATTGGTAGAAGTTTTGTTCCTGTTTCGTACCTTATCGGTAACTGAAAATGGGTTGAAAAGGTTGTGGCTAGGGCACTAAAGTTGTCAAATGAAGCTCTAGGTAACTCGATATACCAATTTGCTACCAGACCAGTTAACGTCCTCTGAAAAAGGTGAAGCCTAATCAAATCATTGTTTAGGGTATTTGATGAACACCAGAGATGAAATGTCATCACATGATTCAACGAGTCTTCACCCAGATTTCCATTAAATTTAGGAATATCTGATGGAAGTTTATGCAGAATCGCTGGCCACCAAGGGGCGTAAGCAATTGGATCATTCGTTAGCCGATTTAGATCTGGTAACTCTAAAGTTGCCACAAAGGGTAACTATTGATTCAGGTTTGGCGAAGCATACACAGGATAGGATGGAATGGCTTGAGAAGTTGGTCTTTGCATACCAGCATAATGAATTCGATGCTGGTAACTTTGGTAAGGTTGATGTGCATAACCATTGTAAAGTAGTTGATTTTGACCGTGTTGAATATACGACTGCCCACTATTTGCAAAGATTTGTTGCTTAGATCGTTGGTACACTTGTTGGAATTGTGGTTGTTGATATTGCACCAACCATGGTTGTGTAACCATGTGCTATTGTCCAATACTAACCGTTTGACCAAGATGAGGGGTAATTGTACCCGTTTGGGCCTGTGTCATTCCACTAGTTGGCGATTGTGGTTGAGTCGCAGGGACAAGAGGCTGTTGCATTGCAACCTGAGAAACCTGAGGTTGGGATACAATAGGCAATGCTTGTACTTGCGACACCCTCACAATAGCTAGCGTAGTTGGTATATTTGACATAGGTAAACATTGTTGCATCGAATATACAACTCTTGGTTGTTGAGGCAGTATTGGCACCCAACCGCTAGATGTAATTCCAACATAACCTGAATTTTGTTGTGAACTCACGTATGGTTGTCCTCCTGGAGGGGACAATGAAAGGGTATGTTGCCCCCCATATGGCAGTAATCCGGTACTCAAAGGAATTTCTTGTCCTGGAGAACTGGACTGCCCAAATTGACACCCCGAAGGATCAATTTGCTGAGACTCAACATAAGAGTTCCCGGATACTATTCCGGATGAACAAACAGGAACGGACCATATTGTCGAAATAGCCCCTAAGTGGGCCCCTTCTAGCGATTGAGAGCTAGTTGGGACAGATGGTATGCCAACGAACATTGTTGGAGTGACAGCAGGAAGTTCTGTCATCGCTATGTTGGATGACACAGTCCTAGATGTTGACAGTTGTTCAGACATTTCTAGTCTATCCAAAATATTGCCTAGCGATTCTACAAGAGCTTCCGATGACGGTAGACTAATTTCTGATGTACAAGGATATAGAGTGATCTCGATTCCAAATCGCGATGGAGTACTAGATAGAGGATCCTCCAAAATCTCTTCTATAGCAATCAGACTAGGTGGAAGAGGTAGACCGTCAGGTCTGTAAAATATTTCTGGTGTCGAAGAAGGTATAGAATCTGCAGCGACAAATGTTTGGGTAATAACACCTTCCGAATCAGCTGTAGATGGAGTTGGTTCAGTAATACAAGTGTTTACCTTCACACTAGGATCAGTTCTACTGTCCTTTGGTGGTTGCTGAACTTCTTCTGTAAAGGCAGGGATACCAAAAATGTTTGGAGTAACCGGAGTCTCCAATGGTGTTGGAACGCATGTTCTAACTTTACCAGGGGATTTGGAACCGGTTAAACGAGTTCGCTTTGTCCGTAACAGTTTCGACTCTCGAGACAAAGACGGTTGACTCGTAAGCCTCCACGAACAACGAGGTTTCAATTGACTTTCTTCCACGATTGCGAATTACTCGATCAACTAAAAATCAAAGGGGAAGTATGTTTCCGAATTAGATGAATTTTAGATGCTTTGACATAGCTTGTTTTTTCAATTTTTAAGAGTCGAGAAAAAACAAAAGATGACTCTAGTCGCCTTCGATTTTTAATGAGCCTGAAGTGGCAAGTGCTCAGATGGACTTTTTCCTTTAAGGAGTCTGAAAAGGAATGATAGAGACTGCTCTGGAAATCTAGACAGAGGGATTACCAAACCAATCGCAAAACTGTGGAATAGTTTTTACGGTATGGCAGTCAATCTTCCCGAATGTTGTGTTCAGTGCATTACGATCGATAGGGAAGTAGACACGGCTTCCTATGGATAAAGGATAAAGCCTATTGTGGTCTCCCAATATATACTCGACGGTACATGGGAGCATAAGTCTGTACTGGCACTTATCGTCTCAAAGTGGAGGAATCACCCAACCAACAATGAAAACAATAGTTACTAGGCTTTACGATGCTGGAATACGTCTCTAGCCTAGACTTCTAAATGTTGTGCGTTAGGTTCCAAAGCGTTTTTAGATTCATTAAATTTATTTTACAGTTGATCTTGCTTAAGAAATTTTCCTTTCAGATTCACCGCGTGATGTATATGTACAATTCCTAAAATGCAATCTAAGATGATAAACAGTCGTTTAATCTTCTTTTTGCAATGAAAATCCTAGCTACTAAGGAAAGAGAGATGGCGTTCATTCAACATAGAGCAGAGAGCACACACTATATGCACTGTCCTAAATCAAACCAACAAACAGTCTAAATGCAAATGCACATGCATGTATTTGTTTTCAACCTTCTTAATGTGTGAATGATAAAAAGAAAGCTAAGCGCAAATCTAAATTATTTTTCAAAGCGACGTTTACTAACAAGTTTCTTTTCAAGACAAAATGAGGACAATGATGACACTTTGCGACTTGGAATTGAAAACTTGCTTTCCACACTTGAAAAACTACTAATTCAAATAAAATAGAATAGTAACAGTGTAATCGACTATCAATAACAATCATATTCTCTTCTATGACTGAAAACAATACTTGCGACACTTTCAAATCAAGAAACGACAGTACGATTACACTACTTCTTTGTAAAAGTGAACTGAAAATGGCTCAAAATACTAAAAACATTTACAGTCCTTTGCACAATCGAGGCAGAATAATGGCAAGGAAGGGGGTTTCAACAGAGGTGTACTGAATACAGGTAGCAAAACTCTTGAGTAGAGCTAAAAAGAGTGAACACAAAAACCAAAATCTAGGAGCAGGAAAGGCCTTGTCTAATCAGTGCATCTGTAACATAGTGAAAAAGAGATGCAACTCACATACTACACTCAGGAAGTGTGACGCATCTAGAATTCACAGAAGAGATAGTGCGCTGGACCAGGGACAAGACTTTAACTGGGTTCTGGTCACAGTTTGCAGTTTAGTTAAGGGATTTAGGCCGAGAAAGCGGTAATCAGTAAATCAATCACAGGGGTAGATCTAAAGAGGTTACTAGAGCTACCACAAGGGAAATTAGAGAGCTTTTAAATCAATTGTTCAGTTCATAAACAAAACCCAGAGGTAGACTGAAGCAACATTGATCTACTTTGCACTTGCATAGCAAATGTAGTTCGAAGGCTAGCTGGCTTAACTTCAGGCTTTGTCTGTAAGTTTATAAAGCAAACAAATGTAGATAAACAAACAACTTATTCGCTCCCCAGCGGAGTTGCCATTTTTTTATCGCGAAATCTAGTGTCTATGCAGAGCTGCTAGTCCCACTAAGGCTGGTAGCTACCTTAGAAACAAACAAACTAAAACTACTTTCATTTTCCTTTATGAGAAATAGATAAGAGGGGAATAAAGGAGACCAACCTCTGTCTTGCGCTTGGTTCCTTGCCTGATTCCTCTCCCTTTTGATAGATCTTTGCCAGTCGCTTCCTTGTCTACCCAGCTTCAAAGAGCACCTATAGAATCAAAGCAGCATAACACTATCCAAGAACATAGATCTATTATCATAAACAATATAGGACAAGATATATATTGACCACACAAATTCATATATCATCAATCATACAAGAATGTGGAGGAAAACTTGAATAGCTTTATTGATAATCAAGAAATAGGAAAGAGGATTACAACCAATTGTTCTGACCCAGCATCATCCTCTTAGCAATAAAGCCTTTCTTCACCTCATGAAAAGCTTAGATCATCCAACACTATGATATTACAACAAGAAACCAGCAGCACTTCCTTACAAGATACAAAATTCGAGCCTCTGGATCTCTGGGATGAGGGATCCATATATAGATGTTTGCAAGGGGGTGAGTCAGCTTTTGAGATTTGATTAGTGTCCTCTCTCTGATAGTTCTTGATTCCACTTGGATATTGATGATCTCTTACGCATCTGTGGGCGAATGCAGAGAGGCAAGTGTCACAAGAGAAGTTTCTAGAAGATTCCATGATCCTCCACCTTGCAGATTGACCTTGCCATTTTTCCACTCTCACCCATCGCACCCCATAGAAGGGCTTTTCAAGATGCATCGCACCTCCTGTGTGTATTTAGGTGGGTTGCAATGCACTTTGACCATGGAGCAGGTGAGATGGTCCAGTTTTGACTAGTTCTAAGCAATTTTTCATGGAGAACTTCTGGGAGAAGATGTAATCAGTTGACCTTGTTCTTTTATAGGTTGGAACAACACTTTTAGGGACTTAAGAGCCCGTGGTTTATGGAAATTTATGATTGGGGTTGTAGTTCCCAAAAACGTCTATAACATTGTCGATATAGGAAGGGTGCGATGGAGCCAGGGTGAATTTTTCAAACCCTAGAGGCTCAGAAAAACAGGGAAACATGCTCAGAATTCAAAAAGGATGGAATGAAACTAAAGAGCTTAGGTTTAGCTCTCACCTAGTCTAGATGGTGCCGAGAATCATCCACAGAATCTCCTAGAATCATCTAGTGAAAATCAAGGGGGGAAGGCACCTCCAAAGCTCCAACAAACCAAAGTTCAAATGAAATGGTAAAATGAGGGGTAAAAACCACTTTTAAATTACTTTTCATGTATCTCAAGTAAGGTATTAGTGTTTTAACTCATTTTTTTAGCATGTATTGTTCATTTCTAATCAGTTTGATGAAGCAATTGAACAGGCAGTACGACCGCCAAAAGAACAAAGTGTTAGCAGTGAAATCAAATAATCAATGACCATTATCACAAGCAGTTTTTATGTGAAGTTCAAGCTCGTTAAAAATTAAACCTAAGCAATGAGCAAATGTTCCCCCCAAAGTTTAAGCTCATTAAAAAATGAACCAATTTCCAGTAAATAACCGTTGTGAATGCATTATCATCAGCTCTTGAGCCTTGGTCGTGTTCTCATCATCACCTCCACTCTGTTTTAGCCAATCATTCGCCTCCATTTGATGGTTTATCCCTTTTGAGGAACAGATGCGAAGAGTGATTCCGTTAGCCATCGTTGTGACATAGCCGTGATTGGAAAATTCCAAACCTTACCTAGAATTAGCTGCTACCTGAAATTATCACTCGTTCCTCAAAAAACAAGTCTCCTTTAAGCTTTTTTCGTCTGACTCGTAAAATATGAAAAGATTGCTGAGCAGTTGGCCTCTCCAGCTCATTAAATCTACCGGGAGTGTTATCCCTCCTCTATATTTTAATCTTTTTAGACCTGAGGGATTATTACACAAAAAGATCGAGCGCTTGTCTTGTTCGGCTCATTAAAACTATCAAAAATTTATCCCTTTAGTATTATTTTATACTTTTCAGACTTAAGGGATTACATGATGAAAAAGGATCACTGGAGTTTCCTTTCCGTCCCTTTTCAGACTCTCTAAAATTGAAAAAGGACCAAGTTGTCTTTATCGTTAAACTCGTTAAAACCAATAGCGAAAAACTTGTCCATACAAACAAGAACGAGTTTCAATGTCGCTAGGCTCATTAAAACATATCGATGAGTTTTCCTGAAGGGAAAATTATAGAACAAGCATATGTTATCCTCCTCAAGCTTGATAAAAATAAAGAGGTACTGGTCAACAATGACTGCGGAAAAATTGGGAAGAAAACTTGAAGAAACTTTATTTGTAGCAGGTTGCTCTTGAACATGACACTTTCACTCCATCACCATGATTGAGTCGGGTTGGGTTATTCTGTTCACCGGTCATATTACCATTGGTCCACTGTACCATCCATCTTTGGGGTTAACGCTACCAATCCATTTTCAGTGTCACCGATATGTTCAAGAGAAGTTGATCAGAGAATTCACCAGCCCATCTTGTGTCCCATCCGCTGCAATACCTTTCCACTTCATTCTTTCATGACCGCCACCCTGAACCCTATATCATCAGATCGTTTTCACCTCCAAAAGTCATTTGCTCCATTCCGTGTCATAGATGTGGGATTCATTAAAGCCCTCCTACGGCGGGTCACTTGTTGTCGACATCAACTCATTATCCAAGAAATCGACCTAGGAACAACCCTTTCAGTACTTTGAAGCTTGCATGCCTCAATGGAAATTTTCTCACTTTTGGCAACAGGTTTACATCAGTGGCCTTCGACCGAGAGATTTTGCATTGTGGTCGATGCCAAGTCCCATTTTCACACCACACGAATTGTACTATCGTACCTTGATGTTCATAATCATTATCGTTGATTCCTCTCGCACCTGTTAACAGCTTACATCATTGGCTGGTAATCAGGAGATGTCTTTCCATGTTCGACTCCTGACTTCGGGTGAAGATCGGACAAGTTTGATGACCCTGGATCTAGTTTCATCCATCTGGGCTACGATATATTTAGGAAAATAAAGACATCAAATGTACATCATTGCTGCACAAATGATCATCTGAATCAAAGGATGATGGCTCTATCATAATCATCAGTCTGCCACACAGACGGTTGTCTGTCCTATGTACATGAAAATGAATTTATAAAGTTGATCATGGGAATGCCCACCTCAGCTAGATCATGAAAATATTATGAAAATAATGTATTATATTGTATCTTATTACAAGTCGCCTTCCAATTCGAAAAACCTCAAATCCTCATGATAAATCATTTCACCCGACGTCAAAAGATTAATGACCTCATGCTTTAGGGGGCAACTGTTATAGACATTTTTGAGCACTGCAACCCCAATCATATATGTCCATAAACCAAGGGCTTCTAATTCCCTAAAAGTGTTGTTTCATGCCCTAAAGGAACAAGGTCAGCTGATTACATCATCTCCCAGAGGTTCTCCGCAGAAAATTGCTTAAAACTGGTCAAAAATGGACCATACAGGTTGCTCAGTGCTAAGGGTGTGATGCATCTCACCTACCCAGTGTAAAAGGTGTGATGCATACTGGAAATCCCTTCTGTACGGTGCGATGGGAGAGAATGGACAAATGGTAGAGATAATTTGCGAGGTGGATGATCATGGAATCTTCCAGAAACTTCTCCTGTGACACTTGCCTCTCTGAATTCGCCCAGGGATGAGTAAGAGATCGTCAATCTCCAAGTGGAATCAAGAAATATTAGAGAGAAGACACTAATCAAAATCCCAAAAGCTGACTCACCTCCCTGCAATCATCTATATCTAGATCCCTCATCCCAGAGATCCAGAGGCTGGAATTTTGTATCTTGTAAGGAAGTGTTGTTGGTTTCTTGGTGCAATATCATAGTGTTGGGTGATCTAAGCTTTTCATGAGGTGAAGAAGGGTTTTCATGCTGGGAGGATGACGCTGGGTCAGATCAATGGGTTGTAATCCTCTCTTCTAATCTTTATATCAATAAAGCTATTCAAGTTTTCCGCCACATTCTTGTATATATGATAATATATGCATTTGTGTGGTCGATATATAGCTGGTCCTATATTGCTTATGATTGCAGATCTCTGCATTTTGAAGGTATTATGATGCTTTGAATTTAAAAGTACTCTTTGAAGCGGAGTGGTCAAGGGAAAAGCGGCAAAGACCCGTTAGTGAGGAGAAGGAACAAGCAAAGAACTGAGTGAAAGATCAAGGTTGGTATTCTTTGATCCTCTCCTATCTACTTGTCATAAAGGAAAACGAAAGTAACTTTAATCTATTTGTTTCTAAGATAGCTACCCATCTTAGTGGGACTAGCAGCTCTGCATAGACACTAGATTTCTCGATAACAATATATCATCAAAAGATACTACCACAAATTTTCTAAGGAAGGGATTGAAAATGAAATTCATCAAACCTTGAAATGTGGAAGGTGCATTAGTAACCAAAAGGCATGACCAAAATATTCATAATGGCCTTCATGAGTTCTGAATGTTGTTTCCAGAATGTCTTCAGTCTTCATTCTAATTTGATGATACCTTGAATGAATATCTTCTTGTTGAAGTAAATTTCACCACGTAATTCATTCAATAATGATGGGAATGGGAAATTTACCTTTAATAGTGAGATTTTTGAGTTCCCTCTAATCTAGACACAAATGCCATAATCCATCCTTCTTGTGCACCAATACCATCCTCTAGCATTTATGTAAACATACGTTCAATTTCAATCTTTTGGTCATACAGATATCTGTAAGGCCTGGTGTTTTGAGGAACACTTCCTAGAATCATTTGAAGAGCATGATCATAATCATGAATAGGTGGGAGGCCTTTCGAAGTCTCAAATACATTGGAATTATTGTCCAAACCTTTTTAGAGAAATAGAGAAATATATGATTTTGATGTTTGAATATCTAGTGAGCATCACTGCGAAATTATGTGTCATTGTTATTTATTCAAAATCCTTTTCATGCCTCTTAATTTCCTCATAGCTGGTCAATATGCCTTCAAAAAGGATCATTCACATCCTTGAACACGTTTTCATCCTCCCTACAGAAAGCCCTAAGTATTCCTCTCTCAGATCCCTTATTTTCTTCCTGAAAATGCCTCAATGAAGTCATTTTTATGCACCTCACGTCATCGTTGGCCGGAATTGACTACAAAATTGTCCTAATGCACACCTTCATTGGTCACCTACAATTTGCTCATTCTTGGGGGTGTTGTGATTCTAGAAATTTTGGAAAACAAGAAAGAATCCCGAAGCTTCCTCTTCCAAAAGCTTCTAGGATATGTTGTAACTGTTTACCTTGGATAAAAGTCTGGGATCCTATCTTATCCTACCTTGGAATTTTCATCCCTTATCCCTTGAGATCATCCTCCCATCAAGAGTGGATCTCAAGCCTATATTGGTAAAAGGATAATAACTCATGAACTATCTACCTCATCTATATATTTACACCCATCCATAGGAAATGGGTTGGATTTTGGAGATTTATTATACCCTTATGCTGCTAATGTGAAAGATATTATCCCATGCATTAGGGTGATTATTAGTGCACTTTGTGGGAAGGAAAGGCCAAGTCAACTTGGAGGATCTCTTCTACAAAATCAACACCTATTTTTGGTTGTCAATAACTCCATTTCTAGAAATGAAAATACTTCTTTGTTTTCCTATATATGATATTATGATTTCATGTATTTCAATTCCATGTTCATTTATTTAATAAAGTGATTAGATGATGCTACATAAATCTCGTAGATCGTTGGCTTGTATTGTCTCATTGTGCAGGTTCTAGTTATAGAAATGATAGCTAGGATTGGAGCATAAAAGCCAAGGAAGGAGCTAAGCATATGACATATTTCGGGTAGACTTCATCCTTTTATCTATTTACTTTAAGCAAACCATCATATTCTTTGTATTTATGTTTTTCTAGGTTATTTCACTAGGCCCAAGGAAGACACTTCTGTTTGGAGTCATAGATTCCACATAAAAAATTAGTGACCATACTAGGGATAGATGGAATACCTAGGTGGTTTTCTTTTCCCTTAGTTTATATTGTGCTTCTTTCTTTGATCATTATACTTTCACTTAGCCATGATTAGACAAAGGAAGACCTATCATTGAGATTTGATTGCATTTTTTTTATCATAACTTTGCATTTATTGAACAACACACTCTTTCGTCTAGATGAAAAGATTTACACCACTCCCGTGCCTTCTTTGTGCCTATGTTGAATAGCACTGGTGCCTCTTTTGCACATATGTTGGCCCCTGTTCATGCAAAAATTTGATTTTGTTTTGATTTTCTCTTTATCTATCTTTGTTCCAGATGTTCTTCATTGAGTCTTTGAGTTTCTTGTATTAGTCTCTTTCAAGCCTCCATTTGGTTTGCTTTTTTTTTTTAGTGCCTGTGGTAAGGACATTCTTAGATTTTCCTTTTTTCTTATTATTAGGCTGTTAGCAAACTGATTTTGTTTGATAATTGAGTGCTTAAATGAATTGGTGTTTTAGTCATCATTCTGAAAAATTTGATTTTATGAGTGATTAGACATATATCTTAGTTTTAATATGAAAATTAAGTGGAATCCAAAAGAAAAATCTTATGCATCGTTCACTGCATCTATGGTTTTGTGCGTGAAATTGGAATTCCCTATTGTGAAATTGCCTATTTTTTATTTCATTTTTGCAAAAAAAAATTCCTCCTCAATCGCTGGGGTTGGGGGGGGCATGAGTAAATTGTGTATGATTATTAATCACCTCTTAGTGACATCACCTTTTTTATAATATTTTGTTTTGTTCTTTCTTTCTTCTTGTAAAATTTGGATTATATGCATAGATTGATTGTTGAATTTGAAAAGTGACTTTTACATTACAGTTAAAGTCAGTTTGGTTTATTTTCTTCAGTAATCAATTTGAATTCATATCTTCTTTTTAATTTGAAACATTAAAATAAAGTAAAATAAAAATTATTTGCATCACATATAGGGCTTTGATTTTGATTGGAATATTGAGGATATCAATGGATGCATCACTTGTTTGTTGCTTTGTTTAATGATTTCTTCTTCCCCTACATATTTAGGCATTTCACTATTAAAAGGAAAATGAAAGGAGTTATTTTTGTCATATTAGTTGCATCATAGGCATGCTTAGGTGACGTCACATTTTGAGCTTTGAACTAAAATATAATTGAAGATCAACTCTAAAATTCACTCAGTTAACCTAAGGAGCATTTGTAACATTAACACAAACATCTAGAGGTCTAGGCTATAGACGTGTTCCAAAATATTTAAACGTAGGAGATATCATTTTTTATCATTAAAATGTCAGGATGATATTTTTTTCCATGTTTGTAAGTCTATGAGACTGTTCTCCATGTGCCTTCGAGTATATCAAATGGTGCTCCAGCATGACAAGTATATTGGAATGCTTTCATTGAATAGTTATGCATTAGAATCACTACTATATATTGTGCTTCCATGTACCATCGAGTATATTTTGGAAGTCCACCATAGGTAACCGAGTCAACCGCCTTGTAATTTGTGATACACCGAACACAGAATTCGGGGAGATTGCCTGTCCGTCAGTAAATACTTGATTTTCCAATGTGGAGTATTGCGGTTCAGAGTTGCTTAGTAAACCCTTTTTCCTAGTTACCCCTCTTTGTTTGTGTTTGTGTCATTTATTTTTAAAATGAATTAATTGACCACATAACACATCCTCCCTGTGTAACATCTCCTTAATGGATATTATGTTCAGACTAATGACAACAATTCCCGAGTCTACCAATCAACAAAACCCTTGTGATGGGAACCCTAGTCCTTTTCCTTCTTTTTAGAAATATTGGTGCTCCTTATATGGAAATGTTGTCCCTTCCCAGATTTACCATTGGTTTATGAATTTGGTTATTTTCGACCTCTCTATTTCCCAATGTCCAAACACATTCTCACCCAAGTTCTCCTCCACTTGAACAACATCAACCTTAAGATGATCCTAAAATTGACCCTTTTCTTTCTTCTCTTATTTGGTTTTCTTCCTCTTATTTAAATTCACAAAGTTAAACTCCCTTGCATGCTTTGTAAGGGTGATCACCTCCTTAGAGATTGTCTTAGTATAACCAAGGTATTAGAAGTGTGGTCTATAGGCTCACATCAGACCTTGTCATCATCCTCTAGAGATCATGCTGGTGATAAACCATCACATAGTGATAGTAAGGTCCATGGGAAAAAGGGTAAAGGTAAATTTCCATGTATGTTATGTGAAGGGAATCATCCTATTCACCTTTCTCCTTATATGGATGAAGCCTCCAAAGCCTTGGAAAAAACTTACAGCTTCTCTACCTCATCTTCCATCTGCATATTGAAAGATTTATGCTGATCCTCCACTAGTTGATGAAGTGATTGATCAAAAGCCATGTCTAATCATTATCGATCTTTGAACGTGAATCCCATGAGTCTCTTCCTGACTAGCCATTGGTTGAGAAAATGGATGACCTAATTCCACCTTTTGTCGAGCATAGTTTTCCCAAAAAGAGTGAGGATCATATCTCTCAAGTTCTTCTTGTTTCTTCTGGTTCTACTAGTCTATAAGGGGGAATTTATCCTATTCCTAAGAAACCCCTCCAAGAATAGGCCATTACCTTTCATTAGAGTCAACTGATAGGATATCATCTCCCTCCTTGCGTGCCCTTTTAGATCATAGTACATGCTTACAATATGACCATACCTAGAACAATTATAGATGAAGGCGCTTTTGTTAGTATTTTGTCCTCAAATTCATGGAAAGCTTTAGGTTCTCCACAACTTGCACCCATTGCCCAGAATATATTGGCTTTTAATAGAGGAACCAATCAACAATTAGGGATCCTTCCTTAGTTACCTATTACTTTTGAGGAAAGATTATCTATGTCTATGTGATGGTAGTCCAAGGATCTTTGGATTTTAATTTACTACTTGGGTGTGTCTATGTTTATGTCATGCGAGCTCTTACCTCTTCACTCTTTCGTGTGATGTGTTTCCTGCATGAAGGAAGAATTATGACGATAGACCAAATTTCATTTGTTGGTCATAATTTGAATCCCAATGAATCAATTCCCCTAAATGGACCCTATATTCAAGTGGTATCTCCCCTACCATAGGTTAATTATGTGGCAACATGGTCCATATCTGCATATATTGATGATCTAGTAGGTGGTGTAGTGCATCATCTACTGGGGGAATTAGAGTTTGAAATTTCCATTGGATCCTTTGATACCTTCCAAATCATTATTCTCCCATCTAATGAGAACTTATTTGAAGCCATGGTGTCTTGGAGGCCATGATTTTATTCTATAGAAAAGTTAATTTTTTGTGTCGAGCTCATCGAAAAATGAAATTAGGTCCTTGCAGTAGAGTTCTTTGTCTTTTGTCAAGCTCCTTAAAAATTAAATAAGGTTCCCTAAGTAGAGCTCCTTTTCTTGTGTAAATCTCGTTAAAAAATGAAACAGATCCCCTTCCAATTCAAGTCCTTGATTAGATCTCTTAAATTCCCAGTCGAGACTTTCACTTGATATCATAAATGAACCTTCATTCCATCCACTTGCTAGTAACTAGTAGTCTACTTAGGTGAATGCAATGAATCTTGGGGGGCATGTACCTCGAATTGGGTCATTATGTTGGGGGCATTCAGTCTTATTTAAATCAAAGTTTCACATGTTTCAAGCTTCTATGAAAATGAAACCAAGATCAAGTATAGTGTCCACATGTTTCAAGCTTGTGTAACAATGAAACCAATTTCAAGCATAGTTTCCCATGTTTCAAGATTCTATAAAAATGAAACCATTCCCATTTTATCCTACTATAATTGCCATTTTTATCAACTTATTTCTACCAGATGAGACTTTGTCTTTTCATTCCATGATCACCATCTGTCTGGCCGATCATATGCTTTCACTTGTTTTTTTAACCCTTTCTTGAGGAAACGTTGCAATGAGTGGTATTATTAACCAACCCATTGACCTCTACGTGTTTTTAGCAGTTCCATCATGACCAAATCCAGTTGTTATCCTTTTATACCACTCGTTCCTGCATGAGGATTTCTCTTTTACATCTTTTCAGACTCTAAAAATATGAAAATATTCTCAAGCACTTGTCTTTTTGATCTCGTTAAATTAAATGAAAAGATGTCTACTCACTATAAGTTTAACACCCTTTTTGAGACTTAGATAGAATACTTACCAAAAACTAATACCTTAGTCAATCATGGCTAAGAGGTTCTCCTAAGTATCGTTTTCTATCTTTTTTGACTCAAGAGACTATCTAGGAAAAAGGACGTTTGGAGTTTCTTTTTCTCTACTTTCTAAAACTCTCTAAAAATGAAAAAGATGTCAATTTTTAACCTTTTCTAGACTCATAGAAACATCAAGTAATGGTGGACTCATCATTCATAACGAGAACGAACCACTGCTTCTTTGGGTTCTTTAAATATTCTTAGAGGGATTCATCCAAAGGGTGAACTTACAGATCAAGCATATGTTATCCTCCGCAAAATTGTTAAAAAATGAAGAGGTATTAACCAGTATGGTTGGGAAAATTGGGAAAATATGGTACTCCATTTGTTAATGGTGATGAGTCGCTCTTAAACACAACACTCTTCCAGTTCATCTCCGTAGTTGTTGGGTTGCGAAATCGCTTGTCTTTTGGTTTTTCGTACTGTTTCAAAGCCTCAATTTTTAGTTTTGGGTCAATTTTCCAACTCCACTCAATGTCACTGTTGTGTTCAAAAGAATTCATTCAGTCAATATCTACTAAAATACACTTAAGCCTTCATTCCATATCTACGTTTCCCGATCGAGTTCCATATCAACATCATTATGATCATTCTATCTCAAATCATCATACATGTTTTGTGTCGTTGATGTGGGAATACATCAAGGCCCTCCTGCGATGGGTTGCTTCGTGTCAACATCAACTAATTATATAGGAAGTTGACATAGAAATGTTCTCTTGATACCTTGGTTCCTGCATACATCAATGGAAAGTTTCCTCACTCTCGGTGAAAAGTATTCATCATTGGCCTTCGACCAAAATATTCTATGTGGTGTTCAACATCAACTCATTTATTCATGCCATGCAGGCTATAGTGCAGTACCTTGAGGTCCATTAACATCATCGGTGATTTCTCTCACATCTGTTAACAACTTACATCATTGGTCGGTAATTAGATGGTGTATACCTTGTTCGACCTCAACTCATTGATTCACATTATTAAACTCGTACATTGGTTGGTAGTGTGAACAAGATAAAAGACTCTGTATCTAGTTTCATCCATCAGGCCTATGATTTCAGGGGTAATACAAGATCAAAATATATGATGGCTTTGATCATACACACAATCATCCAGTCATGAGTCCACCATTTGTCATATGTGGATGGGTCTTTTGATTAATGTACATTTATTGTTAGATTATTTATTGAATATGGGTATTCCTTCCTCAGCAAATATGTCACAATGTAAGTGTATTGTATCCAATAACGATCTCACCAATTCTTCTTGATACCAACTTTTCACAAAGTAGAGCACTTCAGCCATCAATTGTCATTTCTAACTTTTCGCTTTAGGGGGAAATCTATTATAGGAAATTTTGTTAGATCTGGTCAATAGGCCTCCAAATAGGATCATTCACATCCTTTGAACACTTTTTCATCCTCCCTACACAAATCCATAAGTATGCCTCTCTCACATCCCTGAGTTTCTGTTGGAAACTACCTCATTTTAGTCCTTTTTAGGGCCAACGCACCCTAGACCCTCATTGGCCAGTGTTGACTAGCAGGTTTTCCCACTCTACACCTATGTTGATCACCTACAAGTTTCTCAATCTTGGGTATGCATTAATTCTTGAAATTTGGGAAAACAAAAAAGAATCCCGAAGCTTCCTCGTCTAGAAGCTTCCAGGATTTGTTGTAACTATTTACCTTGGATAAAAGTCTCAAATCCTATCCTATCCAACCTTGGATTTTTCATGCATTATAACTTGAGCTAATCCTCCCATCAAGAGTGTGTCTCAATCCTAGATTGGTAAAAGGACAAGAATTCATGAACTACTTCCCTCATATATATATTTACAACCATCAATAGGCAAAGGGTTGGAATTTTGTTACCAGGAATAGTGTCTATGCAGAACTGCTAATCCCACTAAGGCTGGTAGCTACCTTAGAAACAAGCAAACTAAAACTACATTCGTTTTCCTTTATGAAAGATAGATGAGAGAAGAATAAAGGAGACCAACCTCTGTCTTGTGCTTGGTTCCTTGCTCGATTCCTCTCTCTTCTGATAGTCCTTTGCTACTTGTTTTCATACCCAACTTCACATAATACCTGTAGAATCAAAGCAACATAACACTATATGAGAACATGGATCTATTATCATAAGAAATATAGGATCAGATGTATATTAACCACACAAATGCATAAAACATCAATCACACAAGTGTATGGAGGAAAACTTGAATAGCTTTATTGATAATCAAGAAAGAGCCAAGAGAATTACAACCGATTGTTCTGACCCAGCATCATCCTCTCAGCAAGTAAGCCCTTCTTCACCTCATGAAAAGCTTAGATCACCCAACACTATGATGTCATCTCAAGAAACCAACAACAGTTCCTTACAAGATGCAAAATTCCAGCCTCTGGATCTCTAGGATGAGGGATCCATATATAGATGTCTACAAGGGAGGTGAGTCAGCTTGAGATTTGATTAGTGTCTTCCCTCTGATAGTTCTTGATTCCACTTGGAGATTGATGATCTCTTACTCATCCCTGGTCGAATTCAGAGAGGCAAGTGTCACAGGAGAAGTTTCTGGAAGATTCCATGCTTCTCCACCTTGGGGATAAACCCTGCCATTTGTCCCTTCTCACCCATCGTACCCCATAGAAGGGCTTTTTGAAATGCAACACACCTACTATGTGTATTTAGGTGGGATGCAACTCACTTTATCGATGGAGTAGGTGAAATGGTCCAGTTTTGGCCAGTTCTGAGTAGTTTTTCATGGAGAACTTCTGGGAAATGCTATAATCAGTTGACCTTGTTCTTTTAGGGATTGGAACAACACCTTTAGGGACTTAGGAGCCCTTGGTTTATGGACATTTATTCTTGGGGTTGCAGTGCCAAAAAATGTCTATAACATTTGCCCCCTAAAGCATGAGGTCGTTAATCTTTTGATGTCGGGTGAAATGCTTTATCATGAGGATCCAAAGTTCTTTCAAGCTGGAAGGAGACCTGTAATAAGATACAATACAATACATTATATTCATAATATTTTCATGATCTAGCTGAGGCGGGCATTCCCATGCTCAACTTTATAAATTCATTTTATGTACATAGGACAGACAATCGTCTGAGTGTAGACTGATCATTCTGGTAGAGCCATCATCCCTTAGATTGGATGATTATCTGTGTAGCAATGATGTACATTTGATGTCTTTATTTTCCTGAATATATATCGCAGCCTGGATGGATGAAACTAGATTCGGGGTCTTCAGTCTCATTTGATCTTCACTCAAAGTACAAGTCGATCCATGTGAGAGATGTTCTGGAGTCGAACATGGAAAGACATCGCCTGATTACCAACCAATGATGTAAGTTGTTAACAAGTGGGAGAGGAATCACCGATAATGATAATGATCTTGAAGGTAATGCAGTACAATTCACGTGGTGTGAATAAGGGACTTCACGTCGAACACCACGTAAAATCTTTCGGTCTAAGGCCATTGATGTAAACCTGTCACCGGAAGTGAGAAACTTGCCATTGAAGCATGCAAGCTTCAAAGCACTGAAAGGGTTGTACCTAGATCGACTTCTTGGATAATGAGTTGATGTTGACAAGAAGCGATCCATCATAGGAGGGCCTTAATGAATCCCACATCAGACACGGAACGAAGCAAATGATTTTAATGGAGTTGAAAATGATCTCGTGATATATGGTTTAGGGTGGCGGTCATGAAAGAGTGGAGCGAAAATGTATTATAGTGGGTCAGACATAGGTGAATTCTCTTAGCGACTTCTCTTGAACATATCGGCGACACTGACATGATGGATTGGTAGCATTAACCCCAAATGTGGATGGTGTGATGGAACCATGGTGATGTGACCAGTGAATGGAACAAGCCAACCCGACTTGGATGCGGAGTAAAAGTGTCATGTTCAAGAGCGAATTGCTACCAACAAAGTTTCTTCAAGTTTTCTTCCCAATATTTCCCTAGTCATTGCTGACCAATACCTCTTTATTTTTGTCAAGCTTGAGGAGGATAACATATGCGTGTTCTATAATTTTCCCTTTGGGCAAACCCATCACTATGTTTTAACGAGCCTAGCGATAGTGAAACTCGTTCTTGTCTGTTATGGACAAGTTTGTCGCTATTAGGTTTTAACGAGTTTAATTACAAAGATAACTCAGTCTTTTTCAATTTTTAGAGAGTCTGAAAAGGAACGTAAAGGAAACTCCAATATCCTTTTTCATCATCTAATCCATTAAGTCCGAAAAAGTATAAAATAATACGAAAGGGATGAATTTTCGGTAATTTTAACAAGCCGAACAAGACAAGCGCTCGATCTTTTTGTGTAATAATTCCTCAGGTCCAAAAAGATTAAAATCTAAAGGAGGGATAGCACTTCCGGTCACTTTAACGAGCTGGAGAGGCCAATAGCTCGGCAATCTTTTCATATTTTACGAGTCAGTAGAAAAGAGCTTAAAGGAGACTCGTTTTTGAGGAATGAGTGATAGGTTCGGGTAGCAGCTGATTCCAGGTAAGGTTTGGAATTTTCCAATCACGGCAGTGTCACAAGGATGGCTAACAAGATCACTCTTTGCAGTTGTTCCTCAAAAGGGGTAAACAATCAAGTGGAGGTGAATGATTGGCCAATACAGAGTGGAGGTGATGATGAGAACACGACCAAGGCTTCAAAGGCTGAAGTAATACATTCACGATGGTTATTTACCAGAAATTGGTTCATTTTTTAATGAGCTTAAATGTTGGGGGAAACACTTGCTCATTGCTTATGTTTATTTTTTAACGAGCTTGAATTCCACGATAAAACTACTCGATATAATGGTCATTTCTTGACTTTACCATTAATGACTTTGTTCCTTCAAAGGTTGTGCTGCATGCTCAATTGCTTCATCAAACTAGTTAGAAATGAGCAATATATGTTTGGAAAATGAGTTAAGACACTAATATTTTGCTTGAATTACGTAAAAAGTAATTTAAAAGTGCTTTTACCCTTCATTTTACCATTTCATTTGAACTTTGGCTTGTTGGAGTTTTGGAGGTGCTTTCCCTCTTTGATTTTCACCAGCTGATTCCGGGAGATTCTGTGGACAATTTTTGGCGCCGTCTGGACTAGGTAGGAGCTAAACCTGAGCTCTTTCATTTCATCTTTTCCATTTTTCATTCTGAGCCTGATTTCTGGTTTTTCTGAGCCCCTGGGGTTTGAAAAACTTGCCCTGGCTCCATCGCACCCTTTCTATATCGAAAGGTGCGTTGCATGTTGGTCTACCCACTGGACAGTTAGCATGCAACGTACCCAGAACACTGCTGGAGGTGCGATGGGCGCAAGGAGGGAAATTTGTGCACAGTTTTCAATGGAAATTTTTGCCTGTTTCTCACCAAAACAAGATCTAGCTCCTCTCTTGTTTGCTTTCAGAGATTTATTGGAGCAAAATGACTATCACATGGCGAGAACGTGATCATGAAGAAGAGGACATGCTTGCTTTACATGATCCGGTTACAGTAAACGCACTGTGGAATTGTGGCCTGTTGAAGATTTTCCGCATCTCTAGCATGAGGCAACAAATTAACTTGCTGCAGTATTTGCTCGATGCTTGGGACCCTACCAGCGAGGTGTTCTAGATCAGGGGAAAATCCATCACCTTGACTGTCGTTGACATCTATTTTTTGACCGGCTTATCGAGGCGAGGTGCCCCTATCTCTTTATCAGGTTCGGCCCGTGGAGGCGAATCTGTGAGAGATTACGTTCGTAGGTATTGTAAAGAGGGATCTCAGTCGAGTAAAGACAGCAAGATCATCATCCGAGATGTCACTGGCAGGTCTTTGAGGACCATTCTGTTCACTTTTGGTAGGATGGCTGGTGGTGCGGCTCTTCATGTGGCCAACCGGTCTTATATGCAGTATGCCTTAGAATGTCTCGAACCGAAGGTGTTCAACTGGTGCGATGCAGTACTCCTTGTGATGAAAGAACATTTGACCAAGGTGAAAAACACAAGATTGAATAACTTTGGATATGATTCTATTTTGACCGCCTTCGCCTTGGAAAAGATCCCACTGATGCAGCCGCAGTATATTTCACTTGGTTTACCTCCACCGATTGAACCACGGATGCAGAGATGGGTCGACCATATGTCCAGACATGCTGGTCAGTCTCAGATTTCCTTCTCTGATACCTTCTTCGGGTGGTTCGATCGTCAGGAGATGGTTTTTTCTGAGTATCCATATGCTGGTATGGACTTCCGGGGTGACCCGGATTTGGTACTGCCGGCTGGCGAGCAATGGGGTGCCATTGGTAAATTATTTGACCATTTTTCTGTTTATCATTTCTCTTTATAATTTCCTTGTGCTTTATTCTATCAAGACTAATCAGAACTCATGTGCTCATGCAGATATCGGTCCCATCCGGCCAGTAGTACACCTGAGAGTGCCGGCCGCCGCTCCAGCAGGAGAGGCTGTGGGAAGGGCTATCCTTCGTGACCTTGATGTGGCCGAGACTCTTTCAGCATTACAAGATCAAGTCGAGGGCCTCACTCTCGGTATTCCAGATGTGAGGACTGACGAGCTACCTTTGAGGTTGCAGCGACATACCACTGGCGTGCCAAGTCGATGGACTAGGCTTTTACGCATGATTGCATAGGCGGTGACTTGTTATCACCAGCATCATTAGACTAGGGTGCCCCCTAGAGCTTTGAGTTTTGTGTCATTTGACCAATTTTGTCTTGGTTACAGAACATTATGTGTAAACCATAAACAGTTATATATATATTTTTGATTTTCGGAGTTTTATTTTGGTTAAGTTACATAATCCGAATGCAAATATTGATGAAATGCTTCTTTTTATAAATGTTGCAAATGTCTATCTAACACATAATTTGCCAATGAGTCAGTTAATGTGTTTAAGCTTCTGGAAATATGTTGATATTGAATAAAATCAAATTGCCTTTCCAAAATCTTGACCCTTAGGAACATGCGATAGATAGCTGGATTTCGGATGGAGTAGATACCAGTGAGTTGTAGTATGACGAGCTGTGAGTCTAGCCTGACAACAAGTCAGCGTATGCCATGTGCGATGGCATGAGAGAGAAGTTCTATCAACACGCTATATTCAGCGATGTTATTCATTGAGCGACCAATACATACCCCTCTGAAACTTAATAACTCGTCGCTTGGATCAAAAATGGCCCAGGCTGCAGAAGATAGGTTCCATGAACTACGACTTGCTCCGTCGGCATATCCAACAAAAGGTTGCAATAGGTTCGACATATGTGACAAATGTAAAAAGTGGATTTACTTGACCAAAACGATTACCCTTAGCGAAAACAAAAATGTAACAAAAGCATATAGGTTACCATACTGATTATGCATAGTAACGCTTAAGGTACAACCCATTATGGGGTTGCACCAGTGGAATTCCATCGTAATCCATTAACTCGTAGGCTCCTTTCGCTAATACACGTTTAACAATATAGGGGCCCATCCATAAAGACTTGAATTTACCTGCTCCCAATTTATCGAATTCTTGGTCATAAAGTAAGACTAGGTCACCTTTTGAGAAGACACGGGGTTTGACATTCTTGTCGAACTGCGCCTTGACTCGTTTCTTATGGGCTTCATTATCCAAAGTGGCATCACGACAGGTTTCATCCAATTGGATTAGTTCCAAGAAACGAGCCTCCTCTTCTGAAGTTCCGGGGAGAAGGTCGATTGCGAGTTTGAGGGACGAGATTTCACACTGAACTAGTAAGATTGCTTCTAGGCCATACACCAGTTGGAAGGGTGTAAACTCGGTTGCATTCCTTACCGATGTTCGGTATGCCCACAAGGCTGAGTATAGGATCAGGTTCCAACTCCTTTTGTGGACTCCAATCATCCTTTGCAGCATGCGCTTCAGGACTTTTTTGATTGCTTAAACTTGTCCGTTGGCCTGTGGGTAGTATGGAGTAGAGCTGTCATGAGACAACCCTAATTTGGCAGCTAATTCGGCCATCATGTGATTACGAAAATGTGATCCATGATGTGTGACTATAGCCTGTGGAACGCCGAATCTGGCGACTACATGATTGAAAAAGAAAAGGGCAGTTGTTTCACCAGTGTTATCTAATGTAGGCATCACCTCGGCCCATTTGGTAAAATAGTCCACTGCGACTATGATATACCCATGCCCCCCGGTCGAGGTGGGGTTGCATGTCATGAAATCGATGCCCCATTTGGCGAATGGCCCAACAACAACTATTGGCTGCAGAGGTATGGGTGGTCTTCTGGTTTTGCTGTCAAAAATTTGATAGGCATGGCAACTTCTGACTGCGGTTATGCAATCTTTGAACATTGTTGGCCAGAAGTATCCTGCTTGTAAAAATTTTTGTGCCGTAGCGTAATCAGATTGATGCCCCCCACACGTGCCTGAATGGCAATCATTCAGGAAATTTTTGGCTTCCTCATGGGTGAGGCACCTCCTCAGAACTGTATCGACACCACAACAGTAAAGCGTGTCACCGATGATCATGTAGTCTTTTGATTGGTATCGAATACGTTTTTGTTCGGAGCGGGAGGTATTAGGCCTATATTTTTGGGTTTGGAGATAGATGATTATATCTCCATACCACGGATTGCTTGAAGATATCAGAAACAAAGATTCATCCACGGTTGTTTCTTCAGATGTTTCATCGTTGGACGACGATGGGAGATCGCATAATAATTCTGCGAAAACCAGGGCTTTCTTTGACTTGGATTTTACAAATTCCAAATCAAAATCTTGTAGTATTTCTATCCATTTTGAATATTTTCCCCCCAGCAACTGTCGCGACAATATATAAGTCATGGGGTTGCAATCTGACAGAATGGTAGTTTTTCGAAAGAGGACATAGTGTCGAAATCTCTGTATTGCGTAAACAGCTGCGAGCGCTAGCTTTTCAACATAAGAATATTTGCTTTCTGTATCATTTAAGTTCCTACTTAAATAATATATAGGATGTTCAATTCTATTGTCTTCTTGAACTAAAACCATTGCGATGGTTGTATCCGCTGTAGCTAGATACAAGTTAAAGTCTTTTTGATAATCAGGAGTGTACATTAATGATGCTTTCATTAGGGATTCCTTTAAAGCATCAAAGGAAGCTTGCACGACCTAATCAAAGGAAGGGCACTTCCTTTTTCAATAGATGTGTGTAACCTTTAGCAAGTTCTGCGTAATTTGGAATGAACCTCCTCAGAAAGTTTGCTTTCCCTTGGAGTTTCTGAATCTGAAGCAAATTTGATGGTGGAGGCAAATTTATGATTGCCCGAACCCTGCATGGGTCAAGACGAATCCCATCCTTTGATACTACAAAGCCAAGCAAGCGACCAGCACTTACACAGAACACACATTTGTGTGGATTGAGTCATATCTTGTAGTTTCGGCAACGTAGAAATATCGCTCTTAAATGCTGCAGATGATCAGTCTACTTTCACGAATGAGCCAGAAGGTCGTCGAGATATGGTTGAACGATGTTTTTGATGTCATGGAAGGGATAATTCATTACCCTCTGAAACTTTTCCCCTGCATTCTTTAAACCAAAGGGTAATTTGTGGTATGCGAATGTGCCCCACGAATAAATAAATGCAGTCTTTGACTGGTCCTGTGGGCGGATACTTATTTGATTATACCCGGAGAATCCATCCATGAATGAAGAGATTTCGCATCCAGCACATTCATCAATTATCTGGTCAATAAAGGGTGTAGGGTAGTTGTCTTTTGGACAAGCTTGATTTACATCCCTATAATCGACGCACACTCTAATCGTTCCTTGTTTTTCATAACAGGAACAATGTTCGATACCCAATCGGTTAGAGGAACCAGGTAAATGAATCCAGCATGGAGAAGCTTTTCAACTTCTTCCTTGATGGCAGCGACTTTCTTGGGGTGTACCTGCCATAGTCGTTGTCGTACTGGTTTGACATCTAGATACATCTTAATTTCATGTTCAACTATACTCAAGTCAATGCCTGGAATTTCATCATATGACCAAGCAAAGACATCTCTGAATTCGCAAAAAAGAGCGTTATATATTTCCAGTTCTGAAGGGGAACAACATTTGCCAACATAAATATTCTCTACAACATCTGTTTTGATCGAAATATTTATGGCGATAGTCTCTTCAATGTTGGACAAGTTTCGCTCAGAATCCACCGTGTTTACAGTATTTGATAGGAAATAAAAAATTGAAGGATGATGAAGGTCATCAAGAGTATCTTCTTTACAAGTCAGAAGATGGGAACGATGGTGGTAATCTTCCCATGGTGCCCCTTCAATTACCATTGACTGAACAATTCCTTCGTCGGTGTAATGTACTTGCGACCAAGGATCTGAAGGGGTGCCATATTCCTTAGACCTATCTATCCAAATGCTTGACGAGCATTGATTTGGGTTTTCCTCCCATGATAGAAACATTTATTGCTACAATATTTCCATTTGTCTTGGAGGCAACACCAATCGATGATCCATGTTAATATTGTTTTCTGAGATCTTGTTAATAGAAGATATCATATTGCAGGTTCCTATCGCTGCCACTTCTGCCAGATCGATTGGAGGTGGGAGGGCAAAAGTACCCATTAATATAGGGTCTTTTAGTAGACCTACTCTGATATTTTGAAGCAAATGGGGGCTTCCATGGATCATCGGAATGCTTCCCGTAACTTGGGAACCATTGGGGAGGAAAGTTTGTTGATCGAAGATTGTAATCCCTCCTTGAAAGGGAAATGCAATCTTCCTAAAATAGGTCGACACAACAGCAGCCATAGCATATATCCATGGTCTTCCCAGTAGGATGTTGTAATCGAGGTTTCCGTCGATTACTTTGACATCTATTTGTACTGTTTTAACTCCTAGTTCCACTTGCAAGTTACTTAGAATACCATACAGGGTATACGTTCATCCGTCGAATGCTTTTAATGTTGTTGAAGATCACGACAAGGTTGGAGATCCTAAATTTTTTCAGCAACTCATCGACATTATACATGTAGACGCCCTCTCATCAATAATTGTTTGATGAACAGTTTTGGTGAGGGCTTTCACTTGAATGAGGAAAGCTAGTTGAGCTAGTAACTGAGGATCGTATCCTTTATGATTAAAGGACACAAGATTAGAATCCTTTTGGTCTATCCCACCAATAGCTGATAATAAAGCCTGCTTTTGGGATGGGCAATTTTGCAGTACTTCAAGTGTCGACATAGCGGATGGTGATTGAGCCAAATCTTCCACTATATTATAATGCTGTGCTACTCTAGCACGAGGATTAAATGTCGACTTATGTACTACTCCCTTTGGCGGTTTTATTGTTAGCTTAGGAATGATGGGCGGCACAACTTCTGTCGAAGTTGTTGTCGAACTACTAGGTTGATCTTTATCCTTGTTTTTCGACAGCTGTGGATTCCCGTAATCTTTGTTCCTTGTCGATATCAAAGAATCATTTTGCTATTTGGAAACCGACAACATCAGCACTTTGGATGGGGAAGCATTTCTACTGTCAACCAGATCTGTTCCTGGATTCGGAAATGGATCAGTTAATACTGCCGAGGTTTTTGAATTCTTGATGAATCTTTTAAGCTCAACCTTATGTGGACAATCTCTTGTCCAATGATCATCATCACATATTACGCATGGATTTTTTGGTTTCCTATCTCCAGGAGGGTTTGCAAAAGATTTTTCAGGTGATGATTCCTCTTGTT
Source organism: Pinus tabuliformis (assembly GCA_031772625.1). Lineage (NCBI taxonomy): Eukaryota > Viridiplantae > Streptophyta > Pinopsida > Pinales > Pinaceae > Pinus > Pinus tabuliformis. The sequence continues at coordinate 291,803,997 of CM062820.1, forward strand.
TCTTCTTCTTCCCTTTGTTTTTCTTCTTGCCTCCTAGTTGCTTGGTTTCTTTGCCTTTATCTGTCAAGACGACATTTACTTCCAAGGCAAGAAGTTCCTCTTTTGCATTTTTACTGGAAATCTTACGGGCTTTTTTAAATGTAGCCTTTGTCGATTTCGTGTCTGTTGTACCAATCACGCCATCGCCGGCATGACATTCATTGTTTGATTTAGCAGGATGGGGGACCGAAAATTCCGGTCTGGGAGCGTTAGGTATTTTATCATAGAGCGTGCCAGACTGAGTGTAAATCAAGTCTAAATATTGTGCACGAGTGATAACTTTCTCTTCGGTGAAAACTCCTCCTTTTGCCACATATTCTGTGATGGAAGGTAACAATGACTTAATAAACCATTCAGCTAAAAGCTGATTAGGAACATACGTTTTTACCATTCTACGACGACGTCGCCACTCATGAATATGATCGGATATGTGAGTTGCCGTTGTTTGTTTGGAATTGGTAAGAAGTTCCATTCCCATTTTGTATCTTATCGGTAACTGAAAATGGGTTAAAAAGGTTGTGGCTAGGGTATTGAAGTTGTCAAATGAAGCTTTGGGTAATTCGATATACCATTTTGCTGCCGGACCAGTTAACGTCCTAAAAAAGGCAAAGCCTAATCGAATCATCGTTTAGGGTGTTTGATGAACACCACAGATGAAAGGTCATCACATGATTCGATGGATCTTCACCCAAATTTCCATTAAATTTAGGAATATCTGACGGAAGTTTATGCGGAATCACTGGCCACCAAGGGGCGCAGGCGATTGGATCATTTGTTAACCGATTTAGATCCAGTAACTCTAAAGTCGCCACGAAGGGTAAATGTTGATTCAGGTTAGGCGAAGCATACCCAGGATAAGATGGAATCGCCTGAGCAGTTGGTCTCTGCATACCAGAATAATGCGTTTGATGCTGGTAACTTTGGTAAGGTTGATGGGCATAACCATTGTAGAATGGTTGATTTTGACCGTTTTGAATATATGGTTGCCCACTATTTGCAAAGATTTGTTGCTTAGATCCTTGGTATACCTGTTGGAATTGCGGTTGTTGGTATTGCACCAGCCATGGTTGCGAAGCCATGGGCTGTTGTCCAATACTGACTGTTTGACCAAGATGAGGGGTAATTGTACCCGTTTGGGCCTGTGCCACTCCACTAGTTGGCGATTGTGGTTGAGTCACAGGGACAATAGGCTGTTGCATTACCACCTAAGAAGCCTAAGGTTGGCATACAACAGGTAGCACTTGTACTTACGACACCGTCACAATAGCTGGCGTAGTCGGTATATTTGACATAGGTAAGCATTGTTGCATCGAATATACAACTCTTGGTTGTTGAGGTAGTATCGACACCCAACCACTAGATGTAATTCCAGCATAACTTGAATTTTGTTGTGAACTCCCATATGGTTGTCCTCCCGGAGGAGACAATGAAAGGGTATATTGCCCCCCATATGGCAGTAATCTGGTACTTAAAGGAATTGTTTGCCCTTGAGGACCGAACTGCACAAATTGACACCCTGAAGGATCAATTTGATGAGACTCAACATAAGAGTTCTTGGATATTATTCCAGATGAACAAACAGGAACGGACCATACTGTCGAAATAGCCCCTGAGTGGGCCCCTTCTAGTGATTGAGAACTAGTTGGGATAGATGGTATACCGGCGAACATTGTTGGAGTGACAGTAGGAAGTTCTGTCGTTGCTGTGTTGGATGACACAGTCCTAGATGTTGACGGTTGTTCAGACATTTCTAGTCTATCCAAAAGATTGCCTAGCGATTCTACAGGAGCTTCCGATGGCGGTAGACTAATTTCTGATGATGAAGGATATAGAGTGATCCCAACTCCAAATTGCGAGGGAGTACTAGATGGAGGATCCTCCACAATCTCTTCTATAGCAATCAGACTACGTGGAAGAGGTAGACCGTTTGGTCCGTAAAATATTTCTGGTGCCAAAGAAGGTATGGAATCTGAAACAACAGATGCTTGGGGAATAACACCCTCCGAATCAATTGTATATGGAACTGGTTCAGTAACACAAGTGTTTACCGTCACACTAGGATCAGTGCTACTGTCCTTCGGTGGCTGCTGAACTTCTTTTGTAAAGGCAGGGATACTAGGAATGTTTGGAGTAATCGGAGTCTCTGATGGTGTTGGAACACTTGTTCTAACTTTACCAGGGGATTTGGAACCGATTAAACGAGTTCGCTTTGTCCGTAACAGTTTCAATTCCGGAGACAAAGACGGTTGAGTCGTAAGCCTCCGTGAATGACGAGGTTTCAATTGACTTTCTTCCACAATTGCAGATTACTCGATCAACTAAAAATCAAGGGGCAGTATGTTTCCGAATTAGATGAATTTTAGATGCTTTGACACAACTTGTTTTTTCAATTTTTAAGAGTCGAGAAAAAACAAAAGATGACTCTAGTCGCCTTTGATTTTTAATGAGCCTAAAGTGACAAGTGCTTAGATGGACATTTTCCGTTAAGGAGTCTGAAAAGGAATGAAAGGGACTGCTCTGGAAATCTAGACAGAGGGATTACCAAACCAATTGCAAAACTGCAGAATACTTTTTACGGTACAACAGTCAATCTTCCCGAATGCTGTGTTCAGTGCATTGCGATCGATAGGAAAGAAGACACGGCTTCCTATGGATAAAGGATAAAGCCTATTGTGGTCTCCCAAAATATACTCGACGGTACATGGGAGCACAAGTCCGTACTGGCACTTATCGTCTCAAAGTGGAGGAATCACCCAACCAACAGTGAAAATAACAATTACTAGGCTTTACGACGCTGGAATACACCTCTAGCCTAGACTTCTAGATGTTGTGCATTAGGTTCCAAAGCGTTTTTAGATTCATTAAATTTATTTTATAGTTGATCTTTCTTAATAAATTTTCCTTTCAGTTTCACCGCGTGATGTAGATGTACAATTCCTAAAATGAAATCTAATATGATAAACAATCGTTTAGTCTTCTTTTTGCAAATGAAAATCCTAGCTACTAAGGAAAGAGAGATGGCGTTCTTTCAACAAAGAGCAAAGAGCACACACTATATGCACTGTCCTAAATCAAACCAACAAACAGTCTAAATGCAAATGCACGTGCATGTATTTGTTTTCAACCTTCTTAATGTGTAAATGATAAAAAGAAAGCTAATGTGCAAATCTAAATTATTTTTCAAAGCGACAATTACTAACAAGCTTCTTTTCAAAACAAAATGAGGACATTGACAACACTTTGCGATATGGAATTGAAAACTTGCTTTCGACACTAGAAAAACTACTAATTCAGATCAAATACAATAGTAACAGGGTAATCGACTATCAAGAGCAATCAGATTCTCTTCTATGACTAAAAACGACACTTGCGACACTTTCAAATCAAGAAACGACAGTACAATTACGCTACTTCTTTGTAAAGGAGAACTGAAAATGACTCAAAAAATACATAAAAGCATTTACAGTTATTTGCACAATGGAGGCAGAATAATAGCAAGGAAAGGGGTTTCAAATAGAGTTGTACTGACTACAGGCAGCAAAACTCCTGAATAGAGCTGAAAAGAGTGAACACAGAAACCAAAATTCAGGAACAAGTCCTTGTCTGATCAGTGCACCTGTAACACAGTGAAATTGAAATGCAATGCACCTATTACACTCGGGAAGTGCACTGCATTTCAAGTTCACAAAACAGACAGTGCGATGGACCAGGGACGAGACTTTGATTGGATTCTGGGTCATAATTTGTAGTTCAGTTCAGGGATTTAGGCCAAGCAAGTGGTAATCAGTAAATCAATCACAGGGGTAGATCTAAGGAGGTTACTAGAGCCACCACGAGGGCAATTAGAAAGCTTGTAAATCAATTGTTTAATTCATAAACAAAACCCAGAGATTGATTGAAGCAACGTTGATCTACTTTGCACGTGCATAGAAAATGCAGTTCGAAGGCTAGCTGGATTGACTTCAGGCTCCGTCTGTAAGTTTATAAAGTAAACAAACGTAGATGAACAAACAATCTACTCGCTCCCCAGCAGAGTCGCCATTTTGTTACCGGGAATAGTGACTATGCAGAACTGCTAATCCCACTAAGGCTGGTAGCTACCTTAGAAACAAACAAACTAAAACTACTTTCATTTTCCTTTATGAAAGATAGATGAGAGAAGAATAAAGGAGACCAACCTCTGTCTTGCGCTTGGTTCCTTGCTCGATTCCTCTCTCTTCTGATAGTCCTTTGCTACTTGTTTTTGTACCCAGCTTCACAGAATACCTATAGAATCAATGCAACATAACACTATACGAGAACATGGATCTATTATCATAAGCAATATAGGATTAGATGTATATTAACCACACAAATGCATAAAACAGCAATCACACAAGTGTATGGAGGAAAAATTGAATAGCTTTATTGATAGTCAAGAAAGAGCCAAGAGAATTACAACCGATTGTTCTAACCCAGCATCATCCTCTCAGCAAGTAAGCCCTTCTTCACCTCATGAAAAGCTTAGATCACCTAACACTATGATGTTGTCTCAAGAAACCAACAACACTTCCTTACAAGATGCAAAATTCCAGCCTCTGGAGCTCTAGGATGAGGGATCCATATATAGATGTCTGCAAGGGAGGTGAGTCAGCTTGAGATTTGATTAGTGTCTGCCCTGTGATAGTTCTTGATTCCACTTGGAGATTGATGATCTCTTACTCAGCCCTGGTCGAATTCAGAGAGGCAAGTGTCACAGGAGAAGTTTCTGGAAGATTCCATGCTTCTCCACCTTGTGGATTTACCCTGCCATTTGTCCCTTCTCGCCCATCGCACCCCATAGAAGGGCTTTTTGAAATGCAACGCACCTAATGTGTGTATTTAGGTGGGATACAATGCATTTTGTCTATGGAGTAGGTGAAATGGTCCAGTTTTGACCAGTTCTGAGTAGTTTTTCATGGAGAACTTCTGGGAGATGCTGTAATCAGTTGACCTTGTTCTTTTAGGGGTTGGAACAACACCTTTAGGGACTTAGGAGCCCTTGGTTTATGGACATTTATGCTTGGGGTTGCAGCACCCAAAAATGTCTATAACAATTTTGGGGATTTATTATACCCTTATGCTGCTTATGTGAGAGATATTATTCCATGAATTAGGGTTATTAGAGGTTCACTTTCTCACAAGGAAAGGAAAAGTCAACTTGGACGAGCTCTTGCACAAGATCAACAATTGTTTTTGGTTGTAACTAACACCATTTCTATTAATGCAATGGGTTCTTTATTTTCCTATATATGATGTTATTCTTGTATTTCAATACCATGTTGATCTATTAAATAAAGTGATTATATGATGCTACATAGATCCCATAGATTGTTGGCTCATGTTGTCTCATTATACAGGTTCTAATTATAGCGATTGGATCTAGGATTGGAGCATACAAGCAAAGGAAGGATCGAAACATATGATGGGTTCTAGGTGGGATTCATCCCGTTATCTATTTACTTTAAGGAAAACATCATCTTCTTTATCTTTCTGTTGTTCTACGTCGGTCCACTAGGCCTAGGAAAGATACTTCTATTCGCAGTCGAAGATTTTGCATAATAATGACATCATAGCTGATTGTGTTCCCTGGTTTCCCTGCAATACCCCTTAATTCAATTTCCTTTCCTTCCCAAAAAAGATAAAGAATATTTCTTAGAAACTAAAAGCTATCATCCCCAAAGATTCTAACCATTAGACTCCTACTACAACATCAATGCCACCCATTATAGTGGAAATAATTGGACTATTCATTACATATTCCCCCGTGGTTAACTTGTTATTATGGCAGTTTCTAGAGAAATTTATAGTTCCTCCATTTGAAACGATCACTTGACACTGTGGTGTTGGATATAAAAAGCAATTCAATTCCTTTGCTATATTATAATGAATAAAATTGTGGGTACTACCCGAATCAATCATCACTATTACCTTTTTCTTGTTGGTATATCCTTCTATCTTGAGAGTATGAGGATTGGTAAATCCCACAAATGATTTACAAGATATGGGAGGATTCATTTCCTCTTTCACTGGGGTTGGTCCCTAGTTTATATCCTCTTCTTTTAGTGTATCTTTTTCCTTTTATTCCTTCTCTTCACAATCTATGTATTATAACTTCTTCTCAGCACACTTATGACCATTAGTGTAATTTATATCACAACTATAACAAATCCCTTTCACTCTTTTTCCCTCCAATTTTTTTTGTGTCAACCATGTAGGTTGTGAAAGCCTAGGAGCAACAACACATCCATCCTTATAGTTGTGAGTTGTAGACTTTCTTGTTGCCATAATTTTTATTCCAACCTTTTTTTTCACCCTGAATTCCTTCTCCAACGAATTAGGTTCCGAAAGGAGAACCTCATGTTAGATGTCATCCTTCAAAGTCCCTATGATGACATCAATCCCATGTTCCTCTAGAATATCAGTTACCTTGATATTCAACATTTGAAGGTCCTCAATGTGCTCCTCCATTAAACAATTTTATTTTAGATTTTTCCATTAGCTAAAGAAGGTGTTTCTCTTTGTATCCTCATAATGTGCTATTATTTCTTCTATAAAAATTGACCACATGACAAGTGGTTTACAAGAACGAAACCATGAATACCAAATATAAATATGCAATGTGTACCTTTCTTGTGTGCTTTCACATCATGTAGATCAAAATATTGCTCCATCTGTAGTATCCATGTTACCAGATCCTTCCCATCAAGCTTCCTCATATCAATCTTTGGAATGTTGTGGGTATTCAATCCAAAGTTAGTCTCTCTAAAATCATGATTAATATTCCTTTTTTTCTCACCATGAGTTTCATGGAATACCTTTTTTCCATTAGTAAGAATTTCTTGTAGAAACTTTCAAACCTTCCTTCAAACCATCCATGTCTTTTTTTAATCCATCCTTCAAACCTTCAATGTCTAATTTTAAACCTTTCTTTAAATCATCCATCTTATCTTCCATTTAAGTTTTGTTTACTCTCCGCAAGAGCGAAATTTGTTGCACTTGGTTATGTAATTTTGATATATCATGTTGTATTTCTTTCTCTTCTTCATGCATCATAGTAGAGCTTTCTGGTGGCTTACTAGGTGTGTCCATTTTTTTGTTTCGAGGAGATTAAGAATCAAACATTTATATATATTGTTCATTATGCCCTTTCAATCACTTCAAACTAATTTTTCAAACAAAATTTATGCAAATTTTTAAAAATTACACACCTTTTTCTTGGTTTCTAGGAGCTCAATATTTAAATTGTTGTATCTCTATAATTTCAAATCTCCAAGGTATGAAATTTTGTCCTTTGGTAGCATTATTATTCTTCTTTCCAACACCACAAGTATGACCAAGATTATATTCTTCAAGAAAATATTATGCCACATATCCCACTATGACCTGATTACAAAGTAGTTTAGTAGATAGAACTTGTACAGTGTGCCACGTGTACCTGTTTTGACATTCAAACCTAAAAATGATACATGAAAAACTACAATTTTTTACATTTTAGTCACTACTTATGAAATTTAAATTCGATGCTTAGAGAAAAATTTAAGGTGATTTTCCTAAGGTCACATGTTTGAGATTGAATTCTGGAGCCTGCAAAAACCCTAACTTATTTGGGCCACATATGAAGAAATATAGAGGACAAATATCTGAAATGTTTATAAGAAGTTCACTAAGATTTCAGATCCATATGGTCGAAATTTTAGCTTATGAAACCCGATATAAAAATTTTTATAGAAAAAATACCAAGATGACCTGTTTGAAGCAATGAAACCTTAGAATCAAAAGATCTGATACTAAACGTTATGCAACCAGCTTAGGAAATAGAAGAAAAGATAGATCAATGACTTGATAAATAGCCTCTTCGAGGGGGAAACCTCCTTTAAGTAACATAAATGAATACTTATTAGATGACACAATTGACAAGACCTCCTTGATATATATAGGAGTATAAGGGGTCATAATATAATTAGAGCCTACATAACAATACTAATGTAAGGGCACAACAATAATGATAGTGGCATTATACGGGGTACAACAATAATAATATGGGGGCTTCATGGGAACAATAATAAAAATAAGGGGGATATACTGATAATAACAATAAGGGGGCTACACTAGTATTATAGGGACCTAACATTGAAGCAGGTTGTGGTAGAGGTTATTCCTTAGAAGAATGAAGAGGGGTGAACTAGATGATATCTCTTGGACAAATGAAGTGGGTGCACTAGAGTAGATTTCTGAGATGACTAAAGTGGGCGTGCTAGGGGTTGTTCCCCAAATGAGTGAAGTGGGATGTACCAAAGGTTATTATATGGATGACTAAAGCAAGGCGTACCAAAGGTTATTCCCTAGATGACTAATGCAGGTATTGCTCAGAGGTATAAGACGAGGTAATGGAACTAAAACCCATGAATGGGTCAGTACCTAATCATTAATTTTCAAGTTTCACTAGGATATTAGCCACATGGAAGCCTGATGATCAAGAGGGTAATGTGGCACTCTCTAACTCACCAAAATTGTAATGTTCACATCTCTTGATTTGAAGTTCAGATTGAGGTAAAATTGTATATCACAGGAATTGTATTTATGATAAAAATGAAATGGTGATGTCAAACCAAGAATCCAAGTTAGTTGAACAAATCAAAATTTTTACACCCCATTTCCATATTGACACCTTGATCCTGGGTCAAGATTGTAACCATCTGCTCTTAACTTGTGATTGGGTAGGATTTGGGAGGGGGTGTGTTACACTCCACACCTAGATAAAAATCTTATGGAATATATCTATATATATATATATATATATATATATATATATATATATATATTCAATTTATAGCCTTAGAGATTCTTTCCACACAATGAAATACTCATTATTTGGATCCCACTAATTAAGTAGTTCTTGTAGCAAATGAAATTGGCCTAACATACTAGGAATCTTGAATAATTTGAAAATGCCATAGAATTTGAGAGCCATTAGTGTTGGAACATGGACCATGGCTTGGATATTATTTTCAAAGTGCTCTCTTTCCCTCCATTCAATCATCATTATAAAAAACCAAAGAAAACATTAAAAAAATTGGTCCATATGAACCCTCATGTCATAATCACACAAACCCCAACTTATTTGGGAAAAATATAAACCAAAAATTTGTATCACAAGATTTTAACAAGATTGTCTACACCAAGCCAAAGTTATCACACAAATTGAACAATCATGATCTGTGTAGAAAACCTAATTTGCATAGACAATCCCTATCAAAACTGTAGAGATGTGAGTCTGCCTGATTAGGACATGGATTTTCCATTAAAAAATAAAATTAAGACACATGATGAGATATCACATAATGAAAAGCATGTTTAGAATAATTACCTGATGAAAATGGGTCACAAAATAGAGTTGTGTATCTCTTATAATCTCCTTCCAAAGCTCGAAGGAGAACTGGTGATTTCTCCTCTCCTGTCTATTTCCTCACTTGAGAATGAAAGAATGAATAATGAAGAGGTATGTCTCTCTTATAAAGTTAGAAGTTATTTTTTATTCCATTATATTTCTAATGACTTTATTTCCAGGAGTGTGGGGATTTTACTATATTATCGTCCCTGGAGTATTTTTTTTTTGTGGTTCCATTATGACAATGGGCCTGAGGTCCGATTTCTCTAAACTTGGAATATAGGTGTATCCCTCATATTAACATTCATGTTGCATTATTTATCATCATTTCCATGTTCATTATGCCTTAGTTCTAACACTATCAGGTTGTGATATTAGCTATCTCTCTTATGCATGTCACAAATTGGAAGTAGAGCTTATCTATACAAGGATGCCATACATTAGCACGTTTTATTTATGTTGGTTTACATTGCATTGTTATTTTCCCTTTTGGAATTCCTCCCCTTGATCCATAATGACTTAGAATTTGAGCCTCGTATTCCTCTTAGTCGTCAATTTCTAGCCTTATGCTTGGAGGATTGCACATTGATATACCTTATGATTGCTACATCTCTTTCACATATTTTATGCATGTTGATAAAACTTGGTTTACCTTTTCCACCATTGTCATCCTTTGCTTGGCCCACTGCCTACTTTCTCTTAGTGTCCTTACCCTTTCTTTGAGGATTCGATACAATGAGTGTTCTTATTCACCAACATCTTTGCCTCTTTATGCTTAGGTCAATTCTATCAACTCAGAACTAGTCGCTACAATTCAATATACTACGCACCCCTTTAGGATGAGCTTCCTTTGTGTACCTCTTATTCTCATTAAACCATGAAAGGCACCAAGTATCCTTTTATCTCTTTTTCGATCTCATTAAAATTGAACAGAAAAGGAAATATCAAGCTTACTTGTCTTCTCTTTCATTCTAATTAATCTATGAAGGAGGTGAAAAAGAGAAAAGGGATTGAAAATCATTCACTTGAGTTATTATTCAAAATGGTAGCATCAGTCGCATCACCCTTGAACATGGAATTTGTTTAAGGCATTTCCTTAGAGTTGGGTTATAACTTTCCCAGGAGTTGTACCATACATAAGAGTATCTTTACTCCTCTGGCTAGTTACTCTTCTAGTCATTATGGAGTGTGCTCAAATGCCTCCTCTATTGTTGGGAAATATCACGTGGTGCTCATTAGTCGGTGCTTACAAGTCACTTTTGTGTGATTCCATTATATGTTCAAGTGGATTCTTAGCTTGTGTCAGCCATCTATAGTTCTTGTTGACGTTTATGTGTTGTGTTATCACTCAGAATTTTCTCAAGGTTAAAGAAAGGAATTTCCGAGATAACCACAAACCTAATCTTTTAGACTTTGGTTCTAGCCAACCCAAGTCCAGAGAGGGCTCTCTCTTTATAATTTAACTTTGTTTTGGGTTGGATTTTAGGCTAGTTCTTAGAGCTCTTGATGTTTTGTTTTGATTGGGTGGTGGAATTAAGAAAATAGATGGGAAGAGAAAGTATTCAGGCCATTGGGCTAAGGAGTCAATCAAAGAGTGGCTTAAGTGGATCTGATGAATCACTAAGGTAAGAGTTCACAAGGTAGGCTAGCACAGCGAAAGCAAATCTGCAGGTTTAAATGGATGGAGTAGTCCTAACCAGGGCAAAGGGAAATGAAGAATCATTAACTGGGATTAAGATGAAGAAAGGAAAGATGATCAGTAGCAAAGGGAAATGAAGAATCGTTTACTATGGACCAAAGTGGGGGGGGGGTAAACTATGGAAGTAAGGGAGCAATTAAGAATTCCCAAACGAAGATAATTTAGTTGAAAACATATAGAAAGTAAACAATTAAAATAGAGAGCACTTAAGGTAATTCTGAGATATTATTCCTTGTTTACTTTTAAGAGTTTATAAGAGACACATATGAATATTCATAACATGAAGAGAAAACAATATTTTAACATAAGAGATGATACTTATTTGTTCAAACTGTGCATAAGAATCCTATGAAATGTCCTCAACTTTATTTCATATCCAGCAAAACTAGTCCAGTCTTGAGTACAATAGCTCCTTGGCTCAATATAAAATATCTATAGAAATTTATTTTAATCCACACCAAAATAATTCAAATGAAGAAGTATTTATACTAATTCTAAATTGAAATATCTTGAAGAAATATCAAGATTGGTTTTACAAATAACTCAAACTATTTTACATTAATAGAACTTAAATAAAGAACATTCAAAAATAATGAATCTATTTGGAACTAATTTTATGGATTTATGGTGACAAATTCAAATTTGATATCAACTCTTAAGTGATGATGAGGCATCCCAGTATCTAACTACTTCCTTCCTTTGTGCATTCTACCCCAGAAATTCTGCAAACTTAGGGTCCAATGATATTCTTGTATATCTCAATCTGAGCTATATATGTAAAAAGTGAAAGAGGTTATTGTAGATAAGAATTATTTTGAGATAAACCTCTATCATTTTCCAAAAATTCAGCTCCAATTGTTCACAATATTATCTCCAAAACTATGTCAAAAACAGGACGTTGCATAAACTAAAACATAGGCTGTAAAGACATGCACTTATCTCACTTTTGGTAATACCTGTGAAAAAATTGAGATATTGTTTTGTATATTAGCCTGTTAGGAACAAAAAACTCCTCCAGTTTCTCACAATACTTCTTGGATTGTCCACAATAGTTTCTGCAAAACTATGACTTAAACAGGAAATTTCTGAAGAATGTGCCATTTCTGCTCCGATTTCATCTTTTAACCTCAAATTTCTTTTAACTATTTTTCACTTTTACTCTAGATTAAGTTTAGTGTTGCTGGTGAACGTTTCTTCATCTCTGTTTAACCCTTACTACATCCAAGTTTACTTTTACTATTTTACTTTTACAGTTCTGTTTTTTCATCTGTCTTCACTTTGACATGAAACTATATGATATGCTTTGTAACTGTCTTCCCTACTATTTATCTTCATGCTAGCTAATTTAATTGACTTGGTCTTCAGTCTGACACGCTTTGATTGTTCTTTACTGTGTCCTTTTACCTTCACTGTATATTTTACTGTTTACTGTGTATTTCAATCAGTGATTTCTTTTGTTCTTGTGTATATCAACATCATGTAGTGGATATAGGTTAAGTCCATGCTTATTGTATTCATCTACCTTGTAACAGTATTGTTTGTTTGGTTGCTCTGTTCTGACTGTCAATGCTTTGTGTAGTTGTCTTCTTCTTTGTTTCCTTGTATAATTGTGTTCATCCTCTGAGCACAAGTTCTAAATGAGGTTTTTTGTTGATTCTTGGAATAAAACAGTTCTATGACTAGTATCAGAACTATTTATCCAAGCTCTGATCTTAGTTTGATAACTTGAAAAAATTCAATATTATTTAAGAGAACACAGGTCTTCATGAATGGTTCTTGATGGCTCTCTGGCACAGGGATGACTAGGAAAGGGGTCGCAATAGAGTTTTGGACAGAAAATAGATGGTGAAATCGTGTTGCAGAGGTTCAAGGAGGCATTGGAAAGTTTCATAGGTTTACACAGTCAAACAGGAGAAAACCTTAAAAACACAGGTTTTCACGTTATAAGGTTTAACGGCCATAATTTAGAAATATGGCACAAAAGTCAATTAAATGGATGGACAGGTGGTTTATCGAAATGGTGGGGAAGCAGTATTGAAAGGGCCATCGCACCGCTTATGAGTCATGGGAGGTTTTGAGGGGAGGCCACCCCATGCCATTCATCAGGTGCCACGTAGCGGCAGGGTGAACAGTGAAACTGCTCACGTCAAGCGGGTAACATTCATCATCGAAGGCCGCCCGATATGAGCGTCAGTCATCTGAACTAAAGGGGTCAGATCATATGGTGGTCAGGGGTGTGATTTGATCGGTGAGTTAATGGAGGGGCCTGATGGGATAACAACTACAGTTTAAGGGAACTTAATGATGTCAGGGATGATTTGATTGGTGGAACAGGTTATTAATTAATCACTATTTGATTAATTAACCTATTTTTGTTTGGTGAAGGGTTATGGCTCTTAACTAGTCGCTGATTGGCTAATTAATCCATTTAATTAATTTACTAATTAAGGTTTATATTTCAAACCTTGGGCAGGATATTATCATATGGGATTTAATAAATATATGGGGAAGCATTATTTTCGAGAATTAAATAGCTATAGTTAAAATTAGGGGTTAATATGAAATGAAAGCGGAAAAATGATTTTTGCACTAAGAATAATGAGTTTAACATTTTTTTTCATGTTTGCACTTGCGCATTATAACTTAGGCTAAATTCTTTTTGTGGGTTTTTTTGAAAAAAGGGTTTTTTTATAGGGGTAAATAACTTTCCCTAAGTAAATGGTGATTCCACCTCAGGAAAGGGGATTTTCCAAATGAAATTAATGAATTATGAAGGGGTGAACATGGGTGAAGGGCTTTTAGTACTTAGATCCTATAAGTTATTGGGCCGAGGGTCTAGTCCCTCCAAAAGTTAGAGAAATGCTCTAAGCCCCTTTAACTTAAGGTTTTAGGTACTTTTGCTTTTACTTGTGGGAAATTAGTAAATTAAGGTGAAATGAATGGGGAAATTAACCATTTGACTTTTTGTAACCACTAAATTTTCATCCATGCTTTAGTAACTTGATGATGAAGCATATGATATGATCTTTAACTAACCATTCATCATAATTCTATAACCATTCAACTACCTACCCATCTACTCATCCTACCATTTTTTCTACTCTTTCTTAGAGTGCACTTAAGCTGGAAAACCCTTATCAAACATTTTTCTTTTATATTACAATAGAAATCCATTGAAATCTATCCTTATTACATCCAAGGGCTCAGATTAAATAGTTGAGCTCCTTTTATTCACTCTACCTATTTACTTATCTGCCAAGATTACACTGTTTGGTCAGATGTTATTCTCTATCTCTAAACATGAAATTCAACACATGGAATAAACAAGATTAAATTGTTCGATTACCATGGATTGTGGCATAAATAACAAGTTTCACCCAATCATTATTATGCATAAAAATAAATGGTAGTGGCAATTGTACTTGCACACTTTCATGGTCTTTTTTTTCTTGGGGTTCATTTTTTATCTTTTTGGACCTTTTTCATTCTTTCTGTCCTTTGTTTTTTCTTTTAGGACATACCCTCTTTACATATTTTATTTTTTTTTATTTTTTTTTTTAATATGGAAAACATTTCCAAAAAGCAAAGGTATGTACATATTACAAGTTTAAATCTCAACCATTCATAATTATGACTCCTATTGGTATAGGAACCTAGCATGTTGGACATTATTGTGTCTATTGTACTTCTTGACTTCATGGTTCCATTCATTCATATAATCTCTTTGTTTGTTCCATGTTGATTGAGTGGTGATACATCACGACCCTCGATCGTTGAATATTCCCCTATTCACTTAAGCTCATTTTAGAGGGGAAATTTCTAGGAACCAATAGTACCTTGGAGGTTGTACACATTAGTGGTAGGTTTCCTCATGATCAACAATGGGTTTACCACATTGAATATTCATCATTCGAGGCCATAAGTGTTCAATGTCAGCTCATTTATTCACACTTAGTGGATTATGCTAGGTACCTTGGGGTCCACTTTCATCATGGGTGGGTCCCCTCATGTCTATCAATAATACACCTCATTCTCCAGTAATCAAGAAGTTTCTACCATGCTCTACATCAACACATTTATTCACATGTTGTAGATTCATACTGTCTAGTCAATTTAATGTCTTAAATTGCTCTACATAAATTATCAATCCGGGTATCGTAAACTGATGAAGTGTGGTGCACTATATGTGCTTAGTTAACCTTTCTCTTACTTCGTCGTTTTATAGTTTATGTTTTTTTTGGGGTTTTGTTCTTGTTGCTTTTCTAAAGTGTTTAATGCAACTTAAAACAACTAGTTCAATCGAAATAAAATGCAATAATCAAATAATGAGAGAATGACTATGAGACCCAGTATCCTTGCTGCTTCAGCAAAAGGACAAGATGATTCTATCACGTCATTAGTTCATTAAAAGGCTATGTGCATCACTAATCTACAATCAACTTGAAAGCAATTTATGTACAACTAATATACATGGTGAAATAAAATGCAAAAATAAAATGACAACTATACAAGGCAGGGGCCCCCTACTACCTATGAAATCAAATGCTTAAAGGAAAATAAAGACATCAAATAAAGGACTAATGACATCGGCCCAGTATCTCTGCTGCTGATTAAAATGAAAATGAAAACTTAATCTAAGCAATATGAAATCTAAGTGACACTACATAAAGGAGACAAATCACACTACTTTAACCTTTTCTTAACCTTTTTGCCTTTCAGCTAGATTTATCATGTGAGAACAGTTATGAACAAGTCAGCAATGTGAGTCTTAAAGCAAACTAAACCAAGTTGTACTAAGTTATATTTTGGCTCCAATAAAGTTATTTGATTATGGAAAAAGAACCATCAATAGATGAACAACTTGATATCTAAGAGCAGAAAGTAAAGTGCAAGTTAAAGAAATGATACTAATGAAAATCAAACTACAGAAAAATAAAGGTCAGCAACATAGACAAGATGATCACACATGCCACTAGTCATGAAGTCAAAGCAAAATTAAACACACTTGCATGAATTAAAATTTCATGAATGAAAAATCTAATCTACCTTACATTCTACAAAGCAATATTTACAAAATGAAATCTACTCTACCTTACATCCTAATATGCTCCATGACATCTACTTCACATCTCCTTCCATGTTGAGAACATCAAAGCTTTATTCAATTTCTTCAAAAGTGCAAAGTACAACAAAGCTCTCCAAAGCTTTCAAAAGCCATCAAGGAAGAACTAGGGACTAAAAGACTAAAAAATGACTAAGAAAAGACTAGCAAATGAAGGAGAGAGATCTCCTATTTATACAAAAAGATGAGAGCCATCTCATTAATGAGAATCCATGAATCTCTCCCTCTACCTCTAGAGTCCTAATCAAAATAGGAACTGATAAGACACATGTCTTCTTAGAGTTACAATACAATTAGGAGATGTGACACATATCCTCATGATCCCATGATTCTTTCCAACCAAATTCGAATTTGGCCTTAGAGTGCCACATAAGGGTCTTCTAGAAGCCTCCTTTCAACCTACACATGTCAACAATCTCAACCCATTTGTTAGGTATAAGCATATGCACATTATTTTCTAATGTTTAACCACAAATTCACTTAAAAGGCTTAGAAATAATAAATATTGGAAAAACATAAAGGTGGCCCAATGATAATGAAAGTGGGATGAATGTGGTGACATAGTAGTGAAATGGAGGTGAAATGGAGGTGATATAATGGACATAATAGTGAAAGTGTAATGGAAATGAATGACAATTTCAAGACTCAACATACCCCCCAACTGAAGCTATTGCATGTCCTCATGCAATATATATTACATTAACTCTTTTGATCCTTGAGCTTTGGCTTAACTTTGCATGATATCATTTGATAACTTCATATTTCTGCAAAGTGTTTTACTTGAATTGCAACATGGTTGGTTCTTGTGTTACAACCATTTTTTTTCTTTGTTGTTGCCTTCTACTTTGATCTTTGAACTTTGCATAATGATATTTTGATTATTGTTGCAAAGTATATCTTTATTGGATTGCATGATGGTTGGTTCTTGTGTGACAACCATGATTTTGTTTGTATCTGATTTATCCTTTAAGCACTTTTTCAAAAGCCATTTTATGCTCATAATAGCAATGTAATAATTAATATATGTTGGAAGTATGTGAGCTCTTGAATATGATATGGACATGGCAAGATATGAATATGAATGTATCCCCCCCCCAACTGATGGTATTGGCAATTTTATGAGATGAGGAAGAGAAATGTTTTTCCAAAAATTATCATTCTAGCTTTTTATGGAATTCTATGGTCAAAAGTTAGAAAATGACGTACCTTCACTTACTCTTTGGAATGGATGAGTTGTATGTGTGGTGGCTGAAAAATTCTGATCATATTCTTCTTCAAGTGGCTGAACGAGAGGAGTCATGGATAGAAAGATAAGATGACTTTTTATTGCTTCTACTAAAACTTGCTGAATCTGCTCCAAAATGCTGAAAATAATAGTCTTCATGTCTTCAAAACTCATTGGCACAATTCCTACTATGTGAAAAGATGTTCTGATGTCGAACATAGTAGGAAATTGTTGGCTTAGTGGCCATTAATGGATGCCACTAGTCAACACGAGAACTCTCACCATTGATGACAATGAGAGTCAAGATGCCCAAACACATCTTGCTAGGTACGAATGAATTTGCTGATGTCGAGTCACCTAGAAGATCTAACGAACAAGGGACATTAATGTATTCCCATTGTTTGTCAGCATGAGGACTTTCCATTAAGGCATGCAAGCCTCAAGGTGTTTTTACAAAGAACTTAGACTCAAAGGACTATGGACTCAATAATTTGCATTAAAGCAGGGCTTATTTGCGGAATGAAAAATGACAAGGAATGGAAGATGAAAATGGAAAATGGCAATGGAGAACAGAAATGGCAATGGCAATAAGCATGTGAATGAGCCTCTTGCTTTTATTTCTGGGTTATGAATGGACAAAAAGAGATGGAAAGTGTATGTGAATGTAAGTGGAAAGTATGGAGTGGAATAAGGTGAATGGTTTATTATGAAGTATGGATGTGATGGATGGATGTGATGGAGACAATAGTATCTGAAAGTTTTTCAAGTGTTTGGATCTGATTTTGCATCAACATATTTCCTCTTTGTTGCTGATCATCCTTTTATGAAACAAATTGGTCTCTTAGAGAGACACCATTCTCTTGTAGTCATTTGTCCTTCCTCCTGAAACCTGAAAAAAAAAAAAAAAATACTTATTCTGCAATGGAATGTAAGATTATCAAAGGAGAGAGGTGATCAATCTCTCTAGCTATGATATTTACACACAAAACTAAGAATTTGTATTAATGAAACAAGTTCTCAAAGGAAAAATCAAAAGAATTTATACATGCTTTGGAATTGGTGCCCAAGTTGAATGTTGCTTCTTTTTAGCAATTTATTTCATTATTTTCCATTTCAAACTCTAATGATAGATTTCTCATTGTATAGATCTTGTTGAGATCTTTCCAATGATAGTTAAATCATCAAAATCTGATTTTGTATGAAAAAGTTAGGCTGATTTGAACAATGAGGTTTTTCTGGCTGCGGAATTGGAGAACAGCTGCGGAATTGGACTTTAGCTGCGGAATGTGCACAGTTCTGTAGCTAAAAATCTTGGATACAAAGTTAGCCATTCATCTTTCATCATCAGTCCAAAATTAATCAATACCTTCAGAAAAGTGAGAAAATAACTTGTTCATTTCATTGATTCAAGATTATTATTTTTTTCTTGACATGCAGCGACTCAGTGTGGCGACTCAGTGTGGCGACTCAGTGTGGCGACTTAGTGATAACACACAATTTGACTTCCCTTTGACCGGGGTCTTTTTCATCAAATTTGACCGAATGAATAGGACACCATCCATGTACCAACATTCCCCCAGCTACCCATGTGACTTGTTTTGCTTGATGACACCTGCAGCCTAGAGTTTAACAAAACAGCTGCAGAATCCGGGATTGGCTGCGGAAACCCTGTGTGAGCTGCGGAAAGTGGGGCTGGCTGCAAAAACGTTGTGTGAGCTGCAGAAAGTGGCTAAAATAGAGTGTAGAAAGTACTGTGAAATGGAGTGGCTGTGTGCGTGGAAGAGGAAAAAAAAATGTGCCCCTTCAAGACAACTAACTTAACTAGTGCAATTCACGGTTCAGCTCTGCCAAGCTTTGTTTGGAAAACTGCCATGTTTTGTTGAGTCTTCAATCTTGGAACCTTCAACTCCTTTGTACCCGATAAACAGCTTGTACCAGGAACTTCTGAGGCCTTAGTGGTTTTGGCATCCATCGGCAAGCTACTGCAACAAGTTGGTTCTTCTTTCGCTTGTAGTAATGATCTTGTACCATGTCATTGGATGGTGATTGGCTGCCTTCACCGATAGACGTTGTTGAACTATGAAATTTACACGTTTGAGCTGCAATTAACTGATTTGACTTTCACTTCAAATAAATCACTTGAGTTTGACGAATTTTCAGCAAAGCATGTGAGGTGTATGGTATGGGTAGAGTAATGGCGGGAACCTTCCAGATCGGATGACTGTGTACACATCTCATCAAACAGTTGCGGATATTACGGTCACGTCTCAAGAGTACAACGAATAAGACTATAATTAGGCTTGAATAACAGCACATAGATGACTCCTATTTGGATTTCTCCTCCTCAGACACGCGGAACACATTCAAACTATCTGTTAATTAACTTAATTTCCGTATTTATTCACGCGGCGGCAAAAAAGAGGCTCCAAAGAACCGAATATTTCTCCCATACCACTACGAATTTCCTCAAACGGTTTCTGGGTTATCTAATTAACCCACTGGGCAAAAAAACCCATGTTTTAGTTTTTTGAAATTCGTCTCCATTTGGGCAAATTGAACGTTTGAAGTTTGACGTTTTTTCTGTGTTTACGCATTTTTCCTGAGTTTTATTGTTCTCACTGTTTTGCCTTTTATGAATTTGCATTCTCATACATGTCAAGCTCTCATTGTGTTTCCTGTAGCTTGTAAAAATATCTTATGGTAAGGCTTTTGACAATGGTGATTCTATCTGTTCTCCCATATGCCCACCAACACACCGCCTTGCAACCAGTTCTCGACAAGATGGATGATGAAATCCACAACTTCCATCAATTTCTTCAATAATCTATTTTTTTCTGGTTTCAATGCGAGTTCTCAACTGGAGGCAGTCTAAAACCATTGCACTTTTGTTTTCATTTGTGACCAGAAGGTAGGCCCCTCTTCATAAACTAGTTTGCAATTGAGGGAAAACTCCATGGTGACACCCATGTGGCTTGGACAGCACACTATTTAATTTTTTGTAGCAGTATTCTATAGCAATATGTCCTTAATTCTGCTGCAACTCTTTTGCTTGCACGAATTCCTGTAGCATATAAGGCTCCCCAAGCCTGGACATTGGGTAATTAGAGAAGGGCAGTGGGATTTCTTCTCATTGGTGAGGTCTATGCACATTCGAATGAAGAAAATAAAATTCTGTTTTGCAAACAAGTTATCAGATTTGACCTTACAACACTACTCTCAATTTTTTTCATTCTTTAAGAAGAAGAGCGAATTCCTCAAAAGAGTCCAAGTACTTGCCTGTTAAGCGTCTGTTGTTTACAAGAGACATGAAAACAACTAAAGGAGACGTAATGCTTTTGCAGGTTCGTTTTAAGGCCAAAGCTTGATCAGGGAGGCAGATTTTTTATTGAAGCCATAGCGAAAACTAGGAATGGAGATAGCCATAGATTGTGTTTCTTCTCTTCTCCTTTTTTTTTTTTTTTTTTTTTTTTTTTCTTGAATCAATTGAAGTGATGAAGTTTATTTTGTCTCCTATTTTTTTTTTAACAATTCTTTTTCTGATCCTCCAGATCACACAAAGTGCAGGAGGAGAGCATACTCAAGAATTATTATTTTTTCTTTTTTTTTACTTAACAATCCTTTTTCTGATCCTCTAGATCACACAAAGTGCAAGAGGAGAGCATACTCAAGAATTATTAACCTTTTTTTCAGATGTAATAAATAAGGTCTCCTAATTACACTTCCCCGGCAACGGAGCCAAAATGTCTAGTCAATTTAATGTCTTAAATTGCTCTACATAAATTATCAATCTGGATATCGTAAACTGATGAAGTGTGGTGCACTATATGTGCTTAGTTAACCTTTCTCTTACTTCGTCGTTTTATAGTTTATGTTGTTTTTGGGGTTTTGTTCTTGTTGCTTTTCTAAAGTGTTTAATGCAACTTAAAACAACTAGTTCAATCGAAATAAAATGCAATAATCAAATAAGGAGAGAATGACTATGAGACCCAGTATCCTTGCTGCTTCAGCAAAAGGACAAGATGATTCTATCACGTCATTAGTTCATTAAAAGGCTATGTGCATCACTAATCTACAATCAACTTGAAAGCAATTTATGTACAGCTAATATACATGGTGAAATAAAATGCAAAAATAAAATGACAATTATACAAGGCAGGGGCCCCCTACTACCTATGAAATCAAATGCTTAAAGGAAAATAAAGACATCAAATAAAGGACTAATGACATTGGCCCAGTATCTCTGTTGCTGATTAAAATGAAAATGAAAACTTAATCTAAGCAATATGAAATCTAAGTGACACTACATAAAGGAGACAAATCACACTACTTTAACCTTTTCTTAACCTTTTTGCCTTTCAGCTAGATTTATCATGTGAGAACAGTTATGAACAAGTCGGCAATGTGAGTCTTAAAGCAAACTAAACCAAGTTGTACTAAGTGATATTTTGGCTCCAATAAAGTTATTTGATTATGGAAAAAGAACCATCAATAGATGAACAACTTGATATTAAAGAGAAGAAAGTAAAGTGCAAGTTAAAGAAATGATACTAATGAAAATCAAACTACAGAAAAATAAAGGTCAGCAACATAGACAAGATGATCACACATGCCACTAGTCATGAAGTCAAAGCAAAATTAAACACACTTGCATGAATTAAAATTGCATGAATGAAAAATCTAATCTACCTTACATTCTACAAAGCAATATTTACAAAATGAAATCTACTCTACCTTACATCCTAATATGCTCCATGACATCTACTTCACATCTCCTTCCATGTTGAGAACATCAAAGCTTTATTCAATTTCTTCAAAAGTGTAAAGTACAACAAAGCTCTCCAAAGCTTTCAAAAGCCATCAAGGAAGAACTAGGGACTAAAAGACTAAAAAAGGACTAAGAAAAGACTAGCAAATGAAGGAGAGAGATCTCCTATTTATACAAAAATATGAGAGACATCTCATTAATGAGAATCCATGAATCTCTCCCTCTACCTCTAGAGTCCTAATCAAAATAGGAACTGATAAGACACATGTCTTCTTAGAGTTACAATACAATTAGGAGATGTGATACATATCTTCATGATCCCATGATTCTTTCCAACCAAATTCGAATTTGGCCTTAGAGTGCCACATAAGGGTCTTCTAGAAGCCTCCTTTCAACCTACACATGTCAACAATCTCAACCCATTTGTTAGGTATAAGCATATGCACATTATTTTCTAATGTTTAACTACAAATTCACTTAAAAGGCTTAGAAATAATAAATATTGGAAAAACATAAAGGTGGCCCAATGATAATGAAAGTGGGATGAATGTGGTGACATAGTAGTGAAATGGAGGTGAAATGGAGGTGATATAATGGACATAATAGTGAAAGTGTAATGGAAATGAATGAAAATTTCAAGACTCAACACATACCATTAGGATTGTCCAGATGATCATGGAATAGGGACATTTCACTCTTATATGGAATCCTTCCCAAGTTTTATTGGAGTTATGTATCATCTCTGTACTTTGAAGACTACTCTGGCGAACCTTTCTTCTATGTTCCCATAATCCTATTGATATATGTTGTGAAATAGATCCACAGTTTATTTGCTAGTGGCTATGGTCTTTTTGATTTGTCACATGGATCCACTATGTATTATTTTTGGCCATGTTCTAGCATTTCATGTCATCGATCGAAAGATCATAATTGGAAGGGATGTTCATTTTCTTTTTATGGCCAAGAATGGGTATGCCTAACTCGGGGATGTTATTAGTAGGGCTGAAACTTTACAACTTGAGTTCCCGTGATCCGACTTTGTAGTACTGGTGTCTTCCTCCCTTTTTAAGCTCTAATTGTTTATCATAATGCATTTCTACCATTAGTTACTCTTCTAACCTCATGTATTACAAGGGGGGTCTATTATCATCCTATTTATCCACATATGAGTCAACTAGATTTTCATTTGTACTATTGACCTTGATGCATAGCCTATATCTTTGACTTTGACATTTTTTTAGCATTTACACTAGATAGTCTTGTAAATATTCCATAATTGCCCTAACTCTAGGTACACAAGAAAAATAATTTAGGTTGAGTGAGTCCTTCTAAACCAACATATATCTTGGGCCTTCTAGAGTTGCTTATTCCCAAGGAAATTAGATCGATGGGTCAACTTTATGTCTTGGTAGGGGAAAATTGTTGTGAAATTTTACCAAATTATCTTCCCCAGAAGTGTCTAGATTCATTCTCTCACGAAAACCTATATATTATTGTCATTTTAAAGGGTTAGACTAGTTAGAATATGAGATATAGTGTTGATATTAGAGTTATAAATATTTTCTCTTGTCGGATACTAGAGGAGGCTGTCATGCTAGGTTGAAGGAGAGGCTCTTCATGTGTTATTGAGCTATATTAATTAATTATTCTATTTTATTATAATGAAATATTGATTCCCTTTCCTTTATATCATTGCTATTCATGTTATTGACATGATGCTCATGTAATTTTTATGACTGAATTAACAATCATAATCATGCTAACATAATCTTTTAGAAAATTATTTAGTGTTGTTTGTTGGTTGTTTATGTGCAAGATCTCATATTGGGGTTTAGAGGCTAGGAGATTCGGAATCCACCAAGTTGGTTGCATCAAATGACTCTTATGTCTCCAATTGAAAGGTGCAACATCCCTTCCTTTTCTTGTTCTTTGTTAGGATTTGCATGATCGGGAATTTATTTGAGATCTCTTGCATTTCAGACTTCACATGCATCTATCTAATGATCCCTGGGAAAGGATCACTAAGCAAAAATTCCTTGTGGCCATGTGAATTCAGCCACAACAATATTTAGATAATTATAGATTTGACTATTACGTCAATAGCATGCATTTTTATATTGTAGGCATGCACTTTCTTAAATTCTATGTTGCCACGAAAATTTATAAGCACAGTGTGCATAATGTGCAAAATTCACCTAAATATATGAGATTTCCCTAAAATTATGATTTCAGGAAGTTGTGATATAAATCCTAAGAGAACACTTACATTTTTCCCTCTAGGGCCTTCATTGTACCAATTCCATAATTTCATGCAAAAAAACAAATAAATTCTATTTTTTGAGCATTCATTTTATATTTAAGGAATACATATCTTTTCTTAAGGAATGTATTACTCCATAGCATATATATCCATTTATAACATTATATTAAAATCACCATTAGGACATGCACCATTAGGAGTGAATCTCCCATACGCTAGTGCTAATTTGTAGAAGGCCAATTTAAATAAATTTCTTTCATATGACCAACTTTAAGAAATTGGCCCCTTAATTTTACAAGGAATCATTTAGCCTTTATGCATAGTAATAATTTTTTTTCTAAAAAGAATAATGTAGGGTTAATATTGGTCTCAAATATAAAATTACAACTTTTTAATGCCAAAACATTCGATTTGGATAAAAATTGAGACTAGACTATGCATTTTTCTCTAAGGTAGTTTTTCCTTGAAATTCATTTGAAATGCCCAACCTAAGTGCATGAAAGAAACTTCTCTTATTCTTCAATTTCACTTTAAATTACATAAGTAAATTTACCATATATATAGCTCCATCTCATAGTTAATTTGACATTTTTTTGGAGCTACAAGAAAGGTAGGGGGGCACATTTAATTTAGTTAGTATAGTTTTGACCTTCCAAATTATAAGGAAAACTTTGCCTCTTTTGCAAAGGAACCACTTTTAAGCTTACAACTGCAAATTAACAGTATGAGTAGGTATAATATGATAATCTAAAACCCATGTTTTTTTACAACTCTTATATAAGGCATATTACACCTTGGCATACATTTCACAAATAAGATGAACATGTCTAGGATTTTAGTAGGCATTACTTCCCTCTTTTTGCACAACATAGTAATTTTATGACTACAAATGAAAAATTAAATATATAGTATTGCGTAAAATGGTATGAAAATTAATTTATTATTTTAAAGAATTTAATTGACTAATCTTTGAGAGGTGGGGACACATTTTAGTGTAGCCTAGTCTTCCCTTTGGTTTTAAAGGATTTATTTTAGTATTTACGCACAACAAATCTAGAAATTCCAATATAAGGTTATATATAGGTGTGAAATAAAAAAGTATAGTTTCAGAGAATTGAACCACTGAATTTTGGTCAAAATTGAGATTAGCTCGTGCACTTTACTCTAACTAAATATTTCCTTCAAATTTACATGAACTTACAAATCTGGCTGCATGAAGCAATTTCTCTTGTTCTTTGATTTCACCTTAAATGCATAACTAAATTTAAAATATGTATATGTACATACTTACTTACTTTTATATATATATATATATATATATATAAAAGAAGCTATATCTAGGTTTGTAATAAAATATTAGAGTTTCAGAGAATTGAACCACTAAATTTAGGTTAAAATTGACACTAGCTTATGCATTTTGCTCTAAAGAAATCTTTCCTTCAAATTTACACGAACATACAGATCTAGGTGCATGAAGAAAATTCTCATGTTTTTTTATTGCACTTTAAATGCATAAGTAAATTTAATATATATATATATATATATATATATATATATATATATATATATAAAATTTAACATATATATGTAATCATAATTATTTATTTATATATATATATATAAAATTAAAACAAAACATTTTTTTTTACCTAGAGGGAAGCTAGGGTGTGCATTTTAATTTGGTCACTTAGTACAATTTTGACATTCCAAATTACAAGAAATTTTTTTTCCTCTTTTGCACAACAGCACTTTTATAAAGTTTCAGTTTCAAAGTTAATATTGTGAATAGGTACAATGTGATAAAACACACCCATATCATCTTTGTAACTCATGGTTATATGTGAAAAAATAAAGTTTATAATAATTTCAAACATTTAGGTTATGAACTCATGTGACAGAGATAAACAAATGTCTTATAAATAGAAAATTAATAATTTAGACATTATTATAAACATGTATTAAAAATATTTTAAGTATTACAGATCTTAGACACTCATGATCACACCAACTATCACATATAAGAAAGGTATGAGTCAAAAAAATATTGATATTCCATTAATTCCTCGTAATAGTAAGATACTTAAATGAAAAAAATCGCAATTATGATGTCCATTACAAAGTTCAACATAGTGTAAGATGTATTCTATATCTTTCTACTTTTCTGAAATTCCTCATAATGTATCTCTAATAAGACTTTCACTTCCTATCTCTTTTCTTGAGCTACACTATTATTATGCTTACTTGAATATGCACTCAACCATGTTCGTGCCATTCAATGACATCAAATTATATTAAAAATTGTTTTTTGTCTAGTTATGGCTTCAAATTGTATGTTGGTATAGAAGTAGCTTAATTGGTGCAAGGTGGTTCCAAGCAGGGTAGTGCACCAAATGGTATGGTGGAAGATATGGGGTGTGGTATGGATATGAACTACTAGGACAAGAGAGAACAAAGGAAGTGAAATAAATTTTGATGAGGTGTTGGTGAATAGGAACTTGAAGCGGAGAATTAGCTTGGAATAGGTAGAATTAATTCAGCCAATACTATAGGCTCAATATGAGTTATCATGCAAATAAATACCATGATATATATATTACATGGATTAATATCAATTAATTACCTGTTTTCCTAACCAATCTAAATTAAGAGAGTTGACGCAACAACAAATTGATGGAGGAACATTATTAAGTCATGGACTTAAGCATCTTAATACCTTAACCTAGTCGATTTCTTAACTATGGGTGGCACTAATCAGGACTGGCCATCATATGACTTGATTGGTCATATAAAATAAATTGGAAATGTATATCCACTCATGCTATAATATAATCTTACTGTATCATGATGATGACTTTCCATCATCCTTGGAGGCTAAGATATGAAATAGATCTGAATTTAAAGATTTTGAAACATATCTCTCATTTCCTACTTTTACCTTACTATATTTTTACTTAGTATACATCTTTCTCCTATATTTCCTATATTTTTACTTGGTATACATCTTCCCCTTGCAATGACCTACAATTATTAAGTATGGAATTTGTATCATCATGTTGTAGATTAGCTTCACATTCTCTCTTTCTAATTTCTGTTTGTAAACCACTTAAACACTCCCACTTTATACTAAAATTAGTGTATAAGCATATTATCTTATCCTCTATGTCTATAACTTGTATCTTACCTTATATGTTTATAATTTGTATCTTATCTATTTTGAATTTCATTTTTTTTCCATCCATTTCATACAAGTGAACGTACAACATCAACTATGTATTTGACATATGATGAACATT
Source organism: Pinus tabuliformis (assembly GCA_031772625.1). Lineage (NCBI taxonomy): Eukaryota > Viridiplantae > Streptophyta > Pinopsida > Pinales > Pinaceae > Pinus > Pinus tabuliformis. The sequence continues at coordinate 291,831,809 of CM062820.1, forward strand.
ACATGTTGTTAAGAATACAATGAATGTTGAGGCACCATGGATAAAATAATAACAACACATCAAAATTGTAAAATATTAGTTATATAATAACCTCAAAAAACAAAAAGGTTGTCATAGAATAATTTCCCTAGTGATTATCCTCCCATGCCCAAGCTTTATGTTTATTTTAATATCTTTGATTTTTTTTTCTAGTGAGTTACTTATTGATGGTGTTGGACCCAACAACATGTTAGGTGATCTACCCGATAAGAAGTCCCAATTATACCTCAGACCATTTGATGTAGGAGTCCTAGCAATGGGTCGTACTGTAATGCCTTGAGTACGATTTCGCACAGAGACAAGTAAGATGACCCTATTGGTAGCAAGGGTGTGATAGTTGAAGTAAGTCAAGGAAGCTGCATGAGAAGTTCTAACACAAAGAGGGTGAGGTGCGTGTGCCCCTTGGAAACCTGTAATAGTACTTGGCTTGGAAGGGAACACACGAGAAAAGATGCATCACTAGTTGGAAAGCAAGATAGCTGGAAATACAAAGTGATGTTCAAACCAACAGCACATCTACAACAACATTCATACAATTCCATACAAAATAGTTCATACACAAATGCATAAGTTAAATAGCATACATTGCTACAACAACCAAAATAGTCCAACTACAATGAAAACATATGCAACCTGTTGGCTCCATTATATTAAGAAGTGTAAGTTCCAGTCATACAATACATCCATGTACCCTTGATAGACCTAATAGTGGAACGTTACAACCACAACTGCCTACTACTCCAAAGAGATATACTAGATCTGCACAATGGAGAAGCCAAGGCTAGTTACAATACTATCCAAGCTTTCTCTAAGATACTCCTATCAAAAGCTTGGTTGAACAAAAGCCTTTACAATGAGTTATGAGGGACTATTTATAGAAAAGGGTGGGGTGACCCTTGAACTTCCCCTTTATGACAGTTCACCTACCCTCATGAATCTTCATCTACTCTATGACTGTTACATCCAACTATCGACACTTGACTTACACTTGAAAAGACATTACATTACAAGGCACATGTACCCATGTGAGACAAAATGGCTTGCCATGCTAGACATCACTATGAATCAGACAACTATTGGAAAACCAACTCTTCAACATCTTCATTGTGGTCAATAGTAGCGAACTGATGCTAAGATCGGTAGTTCGCGATGATGTCTGTGTGCTCCAAGGTGACATCTTTCTGGAACCTGACTCTTGTCTCCATAGCATGTGTATACACTGCTCAGGCTCCTCTTTCCAACTCATCTGAAAGCATGCACATCATTGTCTTCAACGTGAACAAACCATCAACATACTTGTGCATGGTGTCTGCACTGATTGGCAAGTCTGGGCTGGTGGCTATGCGCATCAACTCATCAAAGTACGAGTCAAGCTCTAGTCATACCTGTGCCTTTGTCTTCACCTTGGTGAGAGTCCCAATAGATGGGATTGCATGTGCATGCACCACAACATCCATACTCTTGAATACACATGCATGGGAATCATGTAGACTAATGATGAGCTGTAGGAGCTCTTCATAGTTCTGGATCTAACTCTGGATATGTGCCTTCACCTCGACCGCTTTGGGATTCATCATCTTAGGAAAGTGAAGAATACTGCCTTGTATCTCATTGTCCATGTTTGCATGTAATCAAGAACAGCATGGACATTCACAAAGATAAGTGCTCTTCTAGCACATTGATGTTGACATCTTTTGAGATGGATGACTACCTTATGTACGATACAAAACTTGGACAACAACACCTGCATGACTGTGTCAAGGGAAAATAATTCATCCAATATTTCCTTCTTCAGTTCTACTTGGGTGGATGGTATAACCAACTCTCCTCCTTGCTTGACCGTCTAAAGCTCCTTAGCCATTCGCTCATTCTCAGCTATCAGAAAGTGAACACTTGAGCTAGTGGCTTCGACATATGCTCTGGTAGCATCGGCCAAGGCTAATGGATGTTTGTGCACATCAGACACGACCACTCATTCCTCAACTTGTGCAGGAGATGTATGATCATATGGAGTTGAAACTCTGCGAGACTGTACAACTCTATGTTGAGACTCGTCGAATGAGATGTTGTGCATCCCTCCTTCTAGATGATCTCCAAGGATCTCAGTGTCTCCTTAGTCACTGGGGACTTTCTCCTCTTCTGAATGTAGTGAAGTTGGTAAGTGGACCTCTTGATGATGAGGCATGAGGTCAATATCTTGTTCTAGCTCTTGTCACTCCATATCCGTATCGATTTATTCAAGTTCTTTCTCTATCTCCCAAGCGAAGTCTTGCTTGTACGATCGTTCACCCTATCTACCTGATGCCAGCTATTCTAATGAGTCCACTACCTATACAGGCATTGTTTCACTGGTTTTCCCATTTTTTCCCCCTGTTGTACCTATTTGTTCTGTGCTTCCCTCTCCTATTTTCACAAATCATGTTCCTTCTAGAGTTACTCCTTCAACTCATGCAACTCCTTCTCTATTTCCTCCATTCTCTTCTTCTCTCTCTCCCTTTACGCAATTCGCTTGTCACACTATTGCCTCTTTTTTTGTATAGACATAGTTTCTTTCTCCACAAGTGGGTCTACTCAAAACTTGTAGCTTTGCTCTTCCTCAATGTGATCGACAATATTCCTCTTGCCCTTGTCATGCTATGTTCTCTTCTACTGCTTCTGGTGCTCTCTGGGATGTTGTGTCATGTTGATTTTCTAACCACTCGACAACAAATCCGACCTGCTAATTGGGTTTGGAGAAACTGTAGCAATATCTCGATGGGTCCTCCTCTGCCTAATGAAATGCCCTGTGGATCCAGTTGAACTATACTCTCGTGTAGTGATATTTTACAAGGCAATGTGGGTCATACAGATTGTAACTCCGGAGGTCGAATGGATATTTCTTCATCAATTCTAGTTCGACATCCTCATGATTGAAACTCTGTATCTCCTATAATGCAATGCGCAACAAAAGAGTAGGCCAAGGTGTCTTCTTCTTTTGGTTCAACCTAGCTGTCAATCCTGTGGAGATGTGATATGCTAATTCCTACATGACAATTACGTCCAAGGAAAACTTTGATAGAACATGCAGAGGCTTCTCCACACTATGCATCCATATGAAGGTGTCAGAGGCGTACCAATCAACTATGTCTATCAGTGCCTCCATTTCTGCCTTCGACATGCAGAGTGGATCCTGTTTGAAAATCATCTTCTAAACTTGGGTGACAAAATGATCCGACAACCGTGTGATAACTCCTTTGAAGCTGCATTCGGACAACACCTTGCAATAACTGTTCACATCAGTCTTTATCGGTGACCATGCCCACTTCAAGCACAAGATATAGGTGGACATGTAGATTTATGCTTACATGCCTTCGAGCAACTGTCGAGCCCTTGTTGCCTACTCATTTAGCTGACAAATCAACATGCCAGACCGGTTACATTGTTTTCCTTCTCTGGCCAATTGGTCCAGCGCGATCACCCATCTCTATGGGAAAGTTTATGTGCTTTCCTGGCCATAAAGTCGATATGAAAAGATGAGCAAGTATTGATACCATTTTCGCAGTATCTTCTTTTTGTAGATCTGGTTGGGTGTCATCCTGAATCTAGCCAACTCCTTCACCAAGTTCTTCAAGATTTCTCTGGAGTTGGAACTGCTACTGGGTATGTTGAAGGGAGTCTCCATGATGGTCATGGGCTCTGACATATGATACATCTCGTCATAATCCTATGCCTTGAAGGTTGTAATCTTCATCCCGTTGACACTGCTCAAAGTGATTGTCTCGGGATCTTTATGCAAGATGATCTAGTTTATCATGTCTACGCATGGGAACATAGGGTATTTGCATGAAATCCAGTACAAGTCAGACTTGTGAATGTTCACATATACATGGAGGTCTTCGAGGTCTTCCCCAAATGTGTATGCAAATGCATCATTGACCTCTTGCCATTTCAACTTGATGTCCTTGTCTAGAAACATCTTGGTATCTTCATAGATTGGTAGACTTGAGGACACTCACTCAATTATTGCTCTAGTTGCACTTTTGTCAATGTCCTTTGATCCTGCTCTCTTGGAGAGGCCATTTATCCTATAATGCTAAGAGGCAGAAGAACACCTGAAATATCTGGACGGTCGAGACAAAGTGACATTCATGGAAAGAAATATGTTAGAAAAAACAAAGAAAACTTGAGGAATGACTTAGCACATACCTGAGGATTGACTTGCACGGATTGCACAATTTATTTTGGGACATTGCGAGACTATCTGCCAGACTTGCGCAAAAATATGTCTGGGTTGTCTGGGGAGACTGACTAGCTTGTCAATTTGCGCAATGCACAATCCAGGCTGACTGTTGACTATTGGAATTGTGTAATGTGAAATTCCAACTGGCAATGACTACAGGCTCAGTGACTGCATTGCGGAATTTTCTGAGCCAGTAGTCATTGTCCCTCAGAATTACGCAAAGCAAACCTGGAGGACATGCACTAGGCATAAATGTGGATTTCCTGAGAGGAATACAGAGCCTTCCCTCTCTGGATTGTGCAATGTTTTCTTGGTGAGTTAGAGTTTGGGCCCTGGCTTCTTAGACCCGCTAACGCGAAACTGAAAGAAAATGTGAAATTAAATGCATGGCAATACTAAGTGTAAGCAAAATTGATTGATTGTGCATGCAAACATTAAATGAAAGATTCAGAAAATAGAACAACATGCATGTGGGTGAAGCGAGCTACCAAATCAATGAACGTTTGTGCGAAATAGTTTCATGCATGCGACAATAGTGAGATGCCATAGAAAACTAAAATGGTGCTATTAAGTGCTATTATGCATGTAAACAATAGAAAACATTCAAAGAAATCAAGCAAACAATAGTCACACAAGAGAAAACACAAAAAGCGATAGAAATGCTGAAAAGGACAAGTTGAGACCATTTACCCATGAATATCTGAGTTGGATGTGTCGAAGAGTCCTAGATGTGTTGTGGGATGTCAGAGTTCCAATATTTATGTGAAGAAATGAGCTCTAAAGAATCAAATAAAAAACTTTGAAGCTCATGATGCACATCCACAAATATAGGAAAAGATGACACTTGGAGGAAATATTCTAAAACAATCTTTGCATGTAACCTCTAGTTGCTAAAAATAGCTCCCTAAATCATGGGATACCTTTGGATGTTGCATTTTTCTATTCCGAGAAAAGGCAAGTCATGCATGCAAGTCAAGTTTCCTTGGTCCTGGGTGGAACTGGTCAACCCAACTACACATGTAAGAGCTCACTCAACTGCTGGAAAAAATGCGCGATTCGGGAAGGGAGCTGGGCTAGCTGTCCATAATATTTGTGCAATTTCTGAGCAGAGCTGCTAATTGCTAGGCAGGATTGTGAAAATTTTGGGCTGAGCAGCCTTGCTATGACGAATTGCACATTTTTCTGGATAAATCCTGACTAGGATATTTGTGCAATTCTAGAGCCTAGTAGGTTGTGAGATAGAATTGCACAATTTCTAGAGGGAAGGCTGGTTTCCCTCTAGAATTACGCAAATTCTTGAGGGATTTTCTCAGCCTCTAGCTGGACCAAGTCTGGGAGAACAACCTATGAGGAGAGTGCAACAAGCTTTGATGGACAGGTTGTCTTTCTGCAAAAAATAATTAAAGCTTGTGTAGTTGACGAAGCATGACATGTTGTTGTGAAAGTTTGGTAGGGAGGCCCCAAAACGAAGCTAAGGAAAACGTTTAGAGAGTGGTTATTGCCGCTTCAACATTACTACAAGAAAATAATTCCATAACATCACAACTAAGATATGCCTCGCAAAATATATAATCATACAAAATTGGTAGAACATAAAATGAACCTATGATACATTTCATGTGAACCATGTCCCTGTAGTCATTGAAGAAAAAACAATACATGAACCTAAAGATAGTGATGCATAAAACACGCCTAGAAATGGAGATAAATGAGTGGAAAATGTTATAAAGAATGATCCATACTACCAATATAGACTTCAACGAGCTTGAATTCCTTGTATTTGCAACTTTGTCACCACTATTGTTCGGACAACCTATAAATTCATGAAGATGTGTTACAAAAAAAACTGACATGTCAATCTAGGTTCTAATACATTTGTAAGAACCTTTGATTTACTTTCCATGTAAATAAAATAAGACCAAGGCCATGGGATATTTATTGCAAGTTGAATGGTGGGAAAACATTATAGTGGGCATCACCTAGGGATTAATTAATGGCTATGGAAATTGGCAGGGGAAAAGAGGAAATAAATGAAATTTAATTAGAGAAATAAGAAAAATAGGAGAAAAGGAAGGTGAAGAGACACAAATTTGCATGCAAGATAAATTAGAGGAAATTGAATGAAATTGAAAAAAAGGAGACATCAATGATAGAAAGCCACTAGAGAATCAGTTGCCAGCTTTCGCCAATTTTTAGTTGAGCACACTCTCATTCTCTCATACTCTTGCACACTTAGATAATTATTGGAGCATCCTTGGAGAATTATAGAATTCACTTTGTTTTGAGAAATAAAGAAAAGGAAAGAAGTGGAGTACAAGGGGGACAGTGGGATCAACAACTACAGTCGGGATACTTTGCAAGTAACAGGTTGCATGTGCGATTTCCTTGTTGTTTTTTATTGCATCATATATGCTTTTGGTTCAATGGTTATTTGTTTTCACTGGCATGGAGATTTATTTGACCATGGTTTCAACCTTTCCTTACCATTTCTTGGATAGTTGTTGTGTTATATGTCTCCAAAATTTTTTTCTGATTGGTTCTGAGGTTCCCTATGTTTGTGGGTTCAAATAAATACTTTGGAGCCTTGAGACAACTTGGGTTGAGTTACTATTTCTTGGAGCCTACGGGTTGGGACAAATGCTCTGGATCCTTGGTGGTTGAGTTACTAGTTCCTGGAGCCACGGGTTGGAACAAATTATCTAGAGAACAAATTTAGATGTGGGTTGAGTTACTAGTTCTTGTAGCCTATACAACTTGGGTAGAGATCGATCTGATTGATGTTAGTGATTTGTGGAACATATAGGTGATATTGTTGTGGTTAATGGTTGAGGTGGTTTGGCCTCTAGAAGGCCTAGTTGGTTTTGTTTTGGTTTAACCCTTATGATCTGACATTAATGCTTGGAATATGGAACATGGGTAATTGGATGAAAGAGAGATTTGGTTCAGCCCAATCTATGGTTAGGTAGTACGTGGAAGTCTCTCACTTGATTGGATTTTTCATGTGTTATTATGAGATATTTTCATATTATGATATATGAGCATTTGTATTGATTATGATGGTGATTTTATGGCTGATTTTCCATGTTTTATGTTCTAGTTCTTTGATGGTTATATGTTGGTTATATGATGTAGTCTATCTATGGATCTTGTTATGTTTTGATAAGTTATTGAATGGTTGATGAATGCATGGGATAACAAGTCTGATTATAGCTACTTAGAGAGTGCTTGGAGCCTTCTTAGTGATTCCTAGATGAAGTTCAGATCCTTATGATCATATATGCATTCATGACCGAAAAATTTCATGTTTACATTATGTTTCATGAAATGTCTATCATGTATTGGATATGAGTAGGTAAACTTATTTCTTGAGTTTTGATTCGTTGGCCTTATAATCATTTTTTAAGGCTTCTAGAACGTTACAAGCCATTTTGAGCAGTGGGTTAGAGGCTAGCCTAAAAAGGTGGTGTTATCACCAAGAAATTGATCATCTAGCCTAATTTACTATATGGATCGAAGTAAACCATGTAAAGCCAATTTTACCATAGAAAAATTGCTTTCACTGTGAGAAATTACTTAATAAACCACCTCTGTTAAGTAATTTATAGTTAAACCCATGGAGGATAATTAAATAAATCACTATTTATTTGATTTATTTGATTTTCTTCTAGGAATAACTAATTTAACCATTGTTTTATTATTATTCCTTGTCAGATTTGACGCAACCATGAAAAATAAATAGATAAACCATTAATTATCTTATTTTTCTCTAGGAATAATTAATTAATCACTAATTAATTAATTAAAATTGACTAAATCCCCTAGGAATATTTAAATAAATCCTTGTTTGTTTATTATTCCTTAACTAATTCCTTGAGATAATAAATAAATCATTTATTTTTTTATTATTTCTAAATAAAAGCTTAAATACTTTTTCCCTCCTAAACAAATATAATAAAATATTCCAAGTGGTTATTCCAAGAATGGGATCAATAATATTTTATTATTGCTCATTATTTTGTTATAAATAGAAGGGTTTTACATTCATTATTCACTTTTGATCATTCCCGTTGTTGCACTCATTGTTATAACTCTGATTATTTTCATTGTCCCACGCCATATTTTTGCTGGGTTTATACATTATAGAGGAGAGAGACTCTATACAAGCTGAAGATGTTTGAGGATAGCCAAGAACCCATCCCATAGATGGGGTCTAGTAATATTTATTTGTTCCCTTCACAAGTGTTATAATAAAACTATTCTTTGTGTACATGGTTTCCATTGGATAATTGGAGTTATTACTCTTTCTTTTTGTTGTTTAACTATGATTGTGGCATACATCCAAACTTTGGAAGGTTTTGTTTTTATCAGTTGCAACAGATCTACAATGTTTAGCAACAATTTATATTGTTGATATTGTTTGTCATCCACAATCTTAAGTGGGTTCTTTTCATACATCTTTGAGAATAAAACACTACAACAAAATTGGCGACTCCGCTAGGTTTTATACTTTAGATCCATAAACCTAGGTGACCTTTGGCTTTTAGCTTAGGTTTTCTTCTTTTTTCAATTCTTTTAATGATTCCTAGTTTTTTACACCTAGATATGTTAAATTTCTAACTTCCACAATCTTTCTCATCTTTTCAGCAGGTCACAGGAACTAGCCGCGACAAAGGTGACACTTATTTCTGAGATTTGTCGATCACGATCCACGAAGTATAAATCTCACCTTTTGGCCCAAAAAGTATGATCTGGAGACCATAACTCACTAAACAACCCAAAAAGAACGATCCCTACAGAGAAACAGGTCAGTACCTACGATTTCTGGGTTTTAGGGTTTTTCTTAGATATGTTTCTAGGTTTTGCAGAGAGGTGTTTGCTAGGTTTTCTGACCTATGTCTCATCTTTCTTAGGCCTTGATCCACTCTGATTTACTCGTTGAAGTCGAATTTAGCCTCCCTTAGGGCTTCTAGTATGTTTCCACCTTTCTATGTGGAGTTTAGCTAAGTGAGTAGTTTCAGTTTCTGTAGTGCTTTCAACCACAATTTTCATATTTGTACCCTTTTGTTTCAGATTTTTCAAGATAGGTTGTTACCATCCATAGCTTCGCATTTAAACTTGTTTGGTCATTTGTCTTAGGGTCCCATTGGTTTCCCTAGGTGTTTCACCCATATCCCTATCTTTTTACAGTGATATTCCTCTCTAGTTTTTTTTGTTGCTGTGCCACCTTCCAGAAACTTAGTGTCACTTGATCCGAGTCACACTGACTTTTAGATATCTTGATCGTTTTAGTGTATTTTCCATTTATCTAGCCACCAAGAAGTACAATGTTTGTAAACCCAGTTTGGGTGCGGTTTAGTTAATTGTTTTGATGTTCATTTTCTGTTATTAATTCCAGTTTATTTTTAGCAAGCCTTTTTCTTTTTACAAACACAATCTGGGCTTAATCAATTAATACACTTGCACACACAAGCATACCTTAAGCAAAGGGCACTTGGTTTACATCGCCAAGCGAAGATAATAAATTTGTCTCACCTCACCAAGACAAAGCCATATTGTTGATCTCCCTTTACCATTTCTATGTCATGTGTGTCTTACCAGCATTGCACCACCAAGACATTTGTCGCGGAGACTATTAGTTTTTCACCCCTAGCTTCTCCTTGGGAATATTACCCCTCCCCATCAGGTTCAATTTCGTATCCTTCCGAGTCCCCATACCAACTCTTTTCCTGGTTCTTTTGATTCCTTATTTGATTATGAGCCTTCTTCACCACATATCGTCGCCATATCTAGACCCACAAATGGTGCAAGAATCTAACTTAGTGTTGGCTCCAGTTCTATACTAGTGGTCACATCAAGTGGAACAGTCTCACAAACTGTTCCGGTAGTCCCCATGCTCCCCTATATGGTTAGGTTAAGTCTACCCGATTTTAACTGGTTGATAAACAACCCCATACACCGTGATGTTGGTTGGCCCTCTATGCTGACTAAGCTTCCCTCTGACATCCCAAATATTGAGGGTAATTCTAGAGAGGATCCTACCAACCATGTTCGATCCTTCCACGTGTGGTGTTTGTCCAACTCCATAACCGATGACTCCATTCATTTTTGGCTCTTTTAATGCACACTTATTAGAGACGCTGAAAAATGGTATGTAGACCAACCATCCATATCTCCTTCCATTTTCACGATGCTTGCTAAAGCATTCCTTTCATATTTCCAGTTACCTCTCCTGTACGACACTGGTATAAAGCTATTGAACACATTCTATTAGTGCTCCACCACTCGACTTTCTGACCATATTCAATATTGGCGTCAATGGAGGAGCACATGTCATGCCCCACCTTTCGAAGACCGTGTCTATCTAGATTGGTTTCTTAGTAGCCTTTTATCTCTCATTGGAAAAGTTGTTGCATCCAATTTTCCTCAAAACGATGAAGAAGATCTCCAAATTGCTCTGAGATATGATCTGATTTATGTGCAATCTGGTTATGTCTATATCGTCATTCCATACCTCGCTCTTCCTAGAAGTGCCAATCCACTAGGAGCGTCTCATGCCACCGACGATAATGTTGGTTCCCTTTCACACTCTTCACCATATACTCAGCAAAGCTCTGGCTACCCATAGGGGGGCACCAGTTCCTCCAACACTTATGCCCTTCCTGCTAGTAAGATGTTTCCAAGGCCACAACCCATCTACCAAACTATTGCTCCTCCTTATGCACAACCTAGTGATCCAGCCCCTCAAGAATTAACGTCGCAGCCTCCCATGCATCCTCATCCCTACCAACCACCATGCCCTCAGGGTCAAGTGTTTGCATATCAGAGTGCGACCCATCCCAAAAATTTAAAGACAAAGAATAAGGGGAATGGTAACCAGGGTAACTAGGGTAATTAATATAATTAACCTAGTGAACCCTAGGGGAACCAACCTAACACCAACAACTAGCAACAGGGTAGCCAACCCAAGAAAAACAAGGTGATTCGTATGAACAAGCCTTGACATTATGGTGTAGATGGCCATTATGCACATGAGTGTCGTCTCTTACCCCAGATGCGCCAAATGTGGGAAGCTCAAGAAACTTCTAGAGGTCAATAGTCACCTCAGAATCTTGTGCCATCTCAATCGCCAGTGCTCATAAATCCTTTCACTCACCAAGGATTTGTTTCTGGTCAGCCTCTACTAGGCCAAGCAACCCATGCTCCCCAACCTTCTAGTCTTGGTAACTACCAGATCCTTATGATGAACTCTGATGAGGTTAACCCCTCTGATATCAACCTACAAACTCAGTCGCGTCAATATGACAAGCCATCAACTTTGTTCGCCACTGAGTCCAAAACTAAAGCATCCACTCAGCCTCCTATGACACCAAATGGTCCGTTACAGATCCCTCAACCCAAAATTGAGGCCATTCTGAAGATCCCAAAGGGACCATTATGCTGTAATGTGGATTCTAACTGAGTTGCCCATACATACAGTATAGTAGACAACTCGGAACAATCACCTGTTGCCATGTCGACACTGGAAGTCCTCCAGTCGTGTCCATCTCAAAAGAAATCTCTACTAACTGCCTTGGGTGTAGTAGATCCTTCTAATAATCATTTGATTGTCCTCACTATTGATACATCAAAACATCCCCCATTGTCTTCATTTGTTGCTTTCTAAATATCAGTGTGAGTCCGTAATGCCAACATCTCCCAATGCATTATTGACGAAGGAGCATCCACCTGTGTGATGTATGCTGCTATTTGGAAACAACTTAGGTCACCTAAGTTGTCCCCCTTCACCATCACTTTGTGTACTTGGGATGGACACTCCTCCTAACCCCTTCACATGTACCACAACTGTCTAGTGACCATTGTAGGAAGGACTATCCATGCCAACATTGAAGTCATTGATGCCCCTTGGGATTACCACATTCTCTTAGGTCGTAGTTACACATATGCCATGTCAGATGTCACATCTACAGTGTTCCACAAGATGTTCTTCCCCCATGAAGGGAAGATCCTTACCATTGACTTGTTGACTTATTTCAAGCCGACATCCATGACCTCCCCAAAGTCCATTATCTCATCAATTTTTGACAAGCAATTGTCAACTCCTTCCACTAGTGTCTCACCTGACATCTATAAATATTCCTCATTGTTGGGTGATTTCCCTGGTCCTCACCCTCCCATTTTAGAGCCTAAATCTATGAGTGTTTACATCTTACAAACATCATAGGCTGCCCTTAAGCAGTTTGGTACACATGACCAACAACCAGCTCCTTAGAACCCTCCTGTTGCCCCTCTAGCTGAGGCCTCTAGATCCACCCCCTAGGACCTCCTACATTTGTGGGTGCCTCTTCTATGTTTCCACCAAGAACTGTTCCTTCAAATCTCAACCATCTAGGAGTTATTCCACTGGGACATTACCCTGTAGGCCAGATACCTTTCTTATTCCCCCCTCTGGGAGTATTTTTTGTCCTTGTCATGGCTTTGTTGGTCCTTCCTCACATGACTCTGGGGATCCCAGTATGGTACATCAATCCCCCTGCAAACATTTTTCCTGGTCAGTGAAGACCTTATCACACTTTGACCCTAGTTCAACTGGTCCCCATGACCCCTGCCATTGCTTCAGTTCCATTAGAACCTCAACAAGAGCCATCTCTTATTGCGAAAGAATATAGCTAGGGGGGGAAAGCTAAGAGGAAAGAACGTAAGGACAAGGCTCCCCAAGATCGTCCAGCTCCTAAGGCCCTAAAGCCGACACCCCATGCACTTTGTATAAAGTTGTTGGGCATGCCGCCAATGATTGTCCCGAAATTCCTCAACCCAAACCTTTGTTTCATGAAGTGTTCCCTTAGTCTAATATCCCTAAAGTGCATGTTAACTTACTGAGACCAACTAAGAAACTCAAAACGATGCACACAAATCACCCTTGTTTCTTGTGTGATCATCATGGTAAATATTCCCATTATTTCCCTTGTCTCGATGAATTTCACGACTCCCTTCAAGCACTTCGTGAATATGAGGCCATTGGTAGTGGATCATCTACTCCTCTACTCATGGATTCTAGTACCACTAGTCAACTAGAATAGGGGGACTTTGGACCCACCATACTAATCCCTCCCCATGATGTCGAGATGACAGACACCACAAGCCATATTCTTTACCTGCTGTCATCCTTGACTTCCTCGCAGGTGAACCTTTTTGAGGTTTCTGCGTGCACTTCTATCGAACCTCTTTTCATAGAATCATAAGTCTCAACATCTGTAGATCCTCTATCTACTAGCTCGTCATCTACAATTCTAGATGATGCGTATGTGAACCTTCTTTCTAAGGTTGATGCACCAGGTAATGTCACCACATCATGTAGTCAGTCTTCCTCCCATCTGCCCATCTCCCAGTCTGATAAGGACACCATGGAAGCTATGTATACCCCTGATTACCCCTACACTTAATTAAGGGGGAATTTATTCAGAGGGTTTTGAAGGCCATTTCCTTCCTAATTCTCCCAATGTGCTCTACCTCAAGAAATTCCACTCATAGCACATCCATTTGATTTGCGTGTCTTTATTTCTGCCATGAAGGTAGGTAGATTGCATCATCTCATCTGTTGTGTTTTACACCTTTCAAATGGATCCATCATCCACACTCTATATCGGTCATGTCATTGGTGCGAGGCACTTCTCCTAGAATCTAGCCTCAGCAACTTGGGCCATGATTACCACCTTGCATATGTTAGCCTTTTTGAATGACGTATGCATTTGAATTGCCACCAATATCTAAGTTGAATATGATGCAATGATAGGTTTGTTAGTTGATGCCCTTGCTCATCGCATCCTTAATCTTCATGTTCGTTTAGATTCTTGGCTACTTGTCGTGCAATTGCATGGTGTGTATCATGTGCATAACCAAGTCCTATTTAGAAAATATCTATGAGTTAAGCTGTTGGCACATGAATTTGAAACCATTACATTTGGTCATGTGCCTAGAGCCCAAAATTACTACATAGATACCATTGCAAACAACATTCTACATTGGCATTTATCACATGTATACCTTAGAAGAAAAAACAAATGGTGAACCATCATCGTCATATAAAATGCATAATCATATTATGTATCATGGAAGTGTTTGGAGCCATAGCTCTAAATACATCTGACATGGCGATAAGATGTTACAAAAATCAAAATCAAAGGGACCCACATGTCCCTATATCTAGTCATTATTCAGCGGGTCTCATGCCAAAGGCTCTGCTCCACCTGCATGTAGATCATGTACTGCCTCACCACCCATCACAATGGGCCACATGATAACTCGTCACTCTGAGGTCAAGCTAGTGCACTCATATGTGTACCGATCCTCTAAGTCATGTCATATGCACTCTAAAACACTAGTCAATAATACATCAAACCTATGATGAAAATCAGCAAGCAACGTAGTGTCCTCTGGACCCTGTTGCTTTGATGGTGTACCCTGATCTGTAGCCCCAGGCACTATGGCTCAGCCTAGATATCCTCTCTATTTTACGAGTGCTATGTATTCATACAACATATGTCACACTCAGTACCATATACATGTGATAGAAATGTAAAATACACCATAAGAATATCAACTTAATACTTACTGTCTGGTCCCCATGCTTGCCGAGGTGGAAGTGGCAAGTCAAGATCTCCCTGATAGTACATCCCACTATAGGGGTAATCGTCAATGTAAAGGGGCATATGATTTGAATATGTGAAAAAATCAGGTCAGAACACCCGTCTGACTCCCCCTCCTCCTCTCCGTAGTAGCTGCCCCCAGTAGCACATCCTGGGCTCCCGTGTGCCCCTATCTTGGATCTGTACATGATGATGGAAAGTGGGTATCTTCTTAAACAGGAACGCACATAATATTGTACCAAAAGCACAGTCATGGTTCACCTGCCTCCTGCAAAGACTCAACTGTTGTTTCACCGACGACAAAATCATCTGGGCCCACCCATACTATGTCTTGGCTAAAACACTCTCAACCAACATCACCTGCCTAGTAATGATGTGGTAGAATGCCTCACTTCCCAAGACACGTAGCATAGCTATGGAAATAGCTTGTGTCTCTAGCCTCTCTAAATTAACAAGTAGGATAGTCATGCCCTTGACACGAACACCCTGTCGACAATGGTGCTCCACAAACTTAGTAATTTTCCTCCCACAAGGTAACACCGGATGAATATCCCACACCACTCCAAGATGAGGCAATCCAGTCAAGAAGTAAATATCCTATAATTTGAACTCGATCTTGTGCCCCTGCAAGATAAAGACTTGCTAGTCTAGATCCAAATAACTCGCAATTCTTGATATGAAGGGCTCACCTGCCATCACCAATGCGTTCTATACCATCTTGAGAATCCCATAACGAGCCAATGCCCCTTCAACCACCTGATCCCCCTGGATCTTGAACTAAAGAGTATCCAATTCGTGTTCATGCTAGTTGATTTTCAACTCTGCCATGCCTGCAAAACAGAACCTGTCTTGTCACTTTAGAGAAGAAAACAATGGTCTACTCTGATCAACCTACACCCCCCACCAGGTTGGCAGACCAACCCCCTCTTTAGCCCCAAATAATAGTTTTCAGCACAGAAAGTGAGAGCTCGAAGGTTTCTAGCTCTTTCCTGCGAGCCAAATCACACTTCTACACCCAAAAAGTGCAATACGACCATGAGGAAGAGAAAGGGTCTCTGAAGGAGCTGTTAGGTACCAAAAATCAAGAAATAAACCACTGAAATTGAAGAGATGAGTAAGGCCACCTACCTGGAAGTCGTAAAACCTGATTCCGATGGTCAATTTGTCTGCTACAATCTCCACAAGGTTTAGGACCTTTTCCTCCTCTCCAAATTCACCACATCTCACTTAGCAAATGAATCCAAATTGGAGGGAAAATGTTATTTCATATAAAAATCCCTAATTTTTCTATTGCTCATTGCGACTAGACCATAGGTCAGTTTGATGAACCATTAGTACCATTGGAAATCTCTCATTAGGCTCTATAATGGGTCTTCCTCATCTTTTGGTGATTTGACACTTCACGGGGAAGCCTTTTTTCCAAGAAAGGTCACTTGGTCGCCTCTCAAAATCTAATTCCGTCATAAAGTGACACTTGTAATTTGAGGTTCACCTCGTCTTAATACTTGTTGTACCATATGTCAAATTTTGTCATGAGTAACCATCATTTACTCATGTTTTGATGATCCCCACCAGGCCTAGTCTGTGTGGCAGCGTCATCGAGTCACCCTTGTTCAGAGCATTTGCGATGAGTCACCCTTGCATTCTTAGAGTTTATTTCATGTCGCATGATAGCATGTCACAATATTCCATCCATATTTACCTACCATTCATCCTGTGTTTCTGATTTCGGCCTCCAATCATACTATCCCCATCCACTCCGCAATTGAGTTAGCTGCTGCCAGGTCAACCATGCACTTTATTCTTTGACAAGGGTCATCATATGTTTGTTCCTCAGTCCCACATTTCCCCATTATCCCTGGTGTCAGTCCATCAGTCACATTACTATTTTCCCTCGTGCTTTAGTTGAGGATCCACGTTGCCTCATCTATCATGGGCCCTATTTTGTCAACATTAGCTCATTTATTCTAGAAGAATGGTCTAGAGGGCAGTGTATCTTAGTTCCATCTTCCAATCTTGTTCATTGCCTCAAACCGAGTAGAGGGACACATTATTTCCCTTTGACTTTGTTGTTTCATGTTCATGATTCATACACTTGATGGTACAGTGATGTAGCAGATTGTACCAGCAATTCCCAGGTGTGTGTGAGATGTTTCAAACCTCATGAAGGTGTGGCCCTTCAAGCAGCCCCCCACTTGCTTAGATGCATACCTACTATGCTACAACCTCAAATGCAGTTCCACAGTGTCGATGGGTTTGGTTCCTACCGATCGCAGTATCCCTAGCATGCACGTCTCCTCCAGATGATCCATTCAATTTTGCAAAGCCCTTCCTTGTTCAACAGGCCTTCTTCAGTTGTTCTACCCTCCCTCCCACCCATTTTTTATGAAAGGGGCTTTGTATCTCGTGTACTAAGTTATTATTGTATTCAGTCTTGTCTCATATGTTTTCCAGGTGCATTATGTATATGGGACACGTTGTATTCTTTTCTGGCCCTCTTATGCCTGCATGTCATGTACCATTCAGCATGTACTTCATTGCTCAGTTTTATATTTCTCGACAAACCATTATATTTGTACTAAGTTATCTCGGTGGGTATGGGTATTCCTCCCCCACTTCATTGAGGTTCGGTACCACAACATAAAGGAGACTTTCATTAGTCTTACCTCCTCTGTCCCTATCCTCTTACAATTCAACTTTATTGGTCTCTTTCTCTCTCTCTCTGACACCCCTGTGTTTTCTAAGTGATTTTGTCTTTACAACATACTTTGTTCATACGTTTTTCTAGTAACACTCATACATTGGGGGTCAATTTGTTATCACGAAAAAAATGATCATCTAGCGTAATTTACTAGATGGATCAAAGTACACCATGTAAAGCCACTTTTACCATAGTAAAATTACATTCACTCTGAGAAATTACTTAATAAACCACTTCTTTTAAGTAATTTATAGTTAAACACATGAAGAATAATTAAATAAATCACTGTTTGTTTGATTTTCTTTTAGGAATAATTAATTTATCCATTTTTTTATTATTATTCGTTGTCATATTTGACCCAATCATGAAAAATAAGATAAATCATTAATTATCTTATTTTTCTCCAAGAATAATTAATTAATCACTAATTAATTATTATTCTTTGTCAAATTTGACTAATTCCTTTAGAAATAATTAAATAAATCCTTATTTGTTTATTATTCCTTAACTAATTCATTGAGATAATAAATATAATAAAACATTCCAAGTTGTTATTCCAAGAATGGGATCAATAATATTTTATTATTGCTCATTATTTGAGGATAACTCAATATTTTGTTATAAATAGAAGGGTTTTCTATTCATTATTCGCTTTTGATTATTCTCATTGCTACACTCAATGTTGTAACTCTGATTATTTTCATTGTTGCACACCATATTTTTGTTGGGTTTATACATTATAGAGGAGAGAGACTCTATACAAGATGAAGACGTTTGAGGGTAGCCAAGAACCCATCCCATACAGGGGGAATGGTAAGATTTATTTCTCCCCTTCACAGGTGTTATGATAAAACTATTCTTTTTATATTTGGTTTCCATTGGATGATTGGAGTTATTACTCTTTCTTTTTGTTGTTTAACTATGATTGTGGCATAGGTCTGGACTTTGACAGGTTTTGTTTCTATCAGTCACTGCAGATCTACAATGTTTAGCGGCCATTTATATTGTTAAGATTGTTTGTCATCAACAATCGTTACTGGGTTCTTTTCGTACATATTTGAGAATAAAACACTACAACAGGTGGCTCAGATCTTGAAACCACTAGCACTGAATTGGATTTTTTGTGCCATAAACGCATGGAGGCAAGCCTATGCATGTGGTTGGGACCTAATAACTGGACTAATATTGTGTTGTGTGTGTAGTTGGGGAGTTTCCCTTGTGAAAAGAGCTCCAAGTCAGGGATTGTCCATCTGGAATGGTTTGCAGGCTCTTGAGTGGTCTGTAGTCCCTGAGGGCAGTCTATAAGTTATTTGTGTGTCCGCCACACTTCCATAACTTGATCTTGGAGGTTAGGTCATATCATAGTGATGCAGGAGCATCAAGGCCAATTTTCATTTTTTCAATGTGTAATAAAGGGGGGTGTGACATTTTAATTGTTTTATTAATTAATTTGTTATTTTCAAATAAAATAGGAGATAAATTATAAAAGTGAGGATTTTGTAAATTAAAAGGATATGAGAGAAAATAGAATTAGGTAGAAATTTTAGGAAGGAGAAATGCTATGTACGGGACTTAGTTGAGTCCACACCTAAAATCTATTTAAATTAGATTTAGTTGCAAAACTTTAGGGATAAATCTAGATTTTAGGGGTGTTGAGTTATTTAAAGAGATTTGAGTCTAAATTGGTTTAATTAATTTGTATAAATTATCAAGCCTCAAAGGCGTTGAGAGGAGTTAGTAGAGAGGATTTGGTGTGGAGCGAAAGCTCGAATGGGTGTGTGGGGCTTGGAGTGATGTGAGAATTTAGATTAAATGGGTGAACTGTATTATATGTGTAACATAGATTATTTTCTTATGTAAGTGGCTCAAGGCGAGATCTGTTCCTTTATATGCCATGAATAAAACTGATGTTATGCGTATCAACGTATGATGAGTGTAATGCTGGATGTGTTGTTTTCTTTGTACAGTGGTTGAAGTCGTTACGACTTGAATGTTTATTTAATCTGTAATATTTCTGTGTTTATTGCAAACCTGGCGCTGTCGAATTGTGTGAATTGGGGAATTCATGAACACAAAGAAATTGTGAAGTAAATCCTTATCGAATTCCTGGAACGGAATTAAAGGATATATTGTTTGATTGCATGAGTAATCGGGTTTGTGTGTAAATTATTGCATCGGAACGAGGAAAGATTGCTATCACACCATATTGCTATAAACTCGGACGTGAAGCACTATCAACTGTGTCGGGTCCAATAATCCATCGGATCAGATTGATTGTGTTTAAAATCGTATTGCACAGAGAATCATTCCATATCACTATAAATCGGACGCAAATTGCTATAAGTCAGGTTGGAAATCAAGTCGGATCCGGGAACTTCGGATCGGAGCAGTGGAGAATTACATCGGCGTTGTGAAATTGGCGTAGGTCAGAATTTGAATCGCTTTAAACAGTTATTGATATCATATCGGTGCGCCTTGGAGTATAGAGGTTGCATTGGGCCGGAATGGTGAAATCGGGCGATAGTTAAGTGGCATTCAATCCTAATGATTGAGACCGCCGATTGATATTATGTCAGTGCAGATCGAAGTTGGAGCGCATTGCAGTTGAGAAGGTGTAGTAATACGTATCAAATCGTGGTTAAACGCCCAAATTCTTGTGGCATATCGTAATACAACAATTGGCAAATCGATTCGGCATCGAATAAATGAAATCTGGGTTGCTGCAATTTATGTATATATGGTTTGAAAGCGTTTAACATTGTTTTAATGATAAAGAACCAAGATATTATATTCCGATAATCACATATCGGAAAGGAAGGACGGATGAAGACTCGAGGGGAAGCCGGTAGCCAATAATGATAAAAGTGGTTCTTATTGAATGTGCCAAGACTGTATCCAAGTGGAGAAAGGTATTATTTGCGCGATTTTCTTTTGGAAATGTTGTTGTTTTTCTGAATGTAGAAATCAGAGCAGAGGATGAGCACAAAACTAATATAGAGGAAAGTCGGGTTCGAAATTAGAGAAGGTAAGTAAATGCTAGTTTCAAAATCTGGGTTAAAAAGATAAGGGCACACATATACGTTTGAAACCTTGGTTCAATTAATAATGGGAGCGAAATGGATCTATGTATCGAAGCATTGTGAATAAGGTGGGAGAGAAATTGAATTGTGTGGCATTCATGTGGAGGAATTGAAATGTTGGGTTCTATAAAAGCACCATGTGTATTTATGGATTTCAAATCATGAAATAGATGTTATTAGCTTCCGAGGGAATGGCATTGTGAACATAGATTAAAGAGCTTGCGTGTGGAAAAGATAGTGTATGAAATTGCCAGCAATTTGAACTTTATGTGGACAGTTTTGATGTATTTGTTGATGGAATGAGTAGAGTGTGATTCTGGTATCGCAGGGGTGTCTCTGCATCACATAGTGACACTTGTATCATGTTTATTTCTAGTGAGCTTGCAGAAATGGGTAAATGTGGGGTGAGGCATTACAACATTATGACACAAGCAATGTCAGGAATTCAACATTATATCATAATAATCATAACATAAACATATATTGCAATCCCTAATGATGATCATCTAAGGAACAATTGGGATTTTTAGATCCTACCTCATTAGTGTCATTCAAACTTCTTTGGATGCCCATATGCATTATTACCATACTCAAATACTTCTTTTCAATTCGACACTATAGTTACAACTTTCAACATACAAACATCCCTCTAGTGGGTAGTTTGTTCTTCCATCCAATACATGGGTCAGCCTTGGCCTAGGATCAACCTAATTATAAAAAAAAATAAAAATTATTTTAATATACATAAAAATATTAAAATATGATTAAAAAAAAAAGCTATCTAAAAAACAAAGCTAACTAGCTTCCACTACCTTAAATGCAACATACATATTTTCTATTAATATATTTATTGATTCTATTAATAAAGATTCCCACTACAACATACATATTTTCTAATAATATATTTATTGATTCTATTAATAAACATTTTATTGAAATGAATTATTAAAAGAATTTTCTAATAATATATTTATTGATTCTATTAATAAACGTTTTATTGAAATGAATTATTAAAAGATAAAAATCTGTAATTAAAAAATACAATAAAATTAATTTTAAAACATTTTATGATACATATTAAAATAAAAACTCAAATTCAATCGATTACCACCATTGATTTTAACCATACAAGTTATTTAGTTATGGTCTCAATTGAGCCATTTAAATATTGTCCACGACCACATCGACATCACTATGATCAAATTTTCCATTCATCCATTGAATAAATAAAGCTAGTCTTACTTCCCATTACGGTAAATACAAGGTATATATTTTGTAATAGTATACTTAATAATTATATTGACAAACATTTTATTGATATTTTGATGAAATTAATTTACAAATCTTAAACTAACTGCAGGGTCAAATTCAATTGGTTACATCCATTGATTTTAATTTTACAAATTAGTTACTGATCCAATTATTTATGATCTCGACTGAATCATTTGAGGAATGTCGACGGTCACATATTATAATAAGGATTATCAAATTTTCCATCTTATCTAGATTTTTCTTTCCAAAACTCGTAAAACATATTTAAAAGAAAAAAGCATGAACTTCTTCTTTCTTTAGGGGAACTCTCGATACGATAGAAAGTGCTTCATTACTATTAAAAAAAAGGTTACCTGGGAATACAGAAGATTACATTTTAAGAGTACAAGCCAACTCATAAAATAGCTCAAGATGAACAATTGAAATATATAGGTTATGTGATTATAATATCTGTGAGCGTTTATAGTTATGTGATTATAATATTTATGAGCGTTTATAGTTGCACATATCAAGAACTGCAATGCTTTAAAATTTATTCAAGGGTTTATATAGAAAGACAATCCACAACCAAAATATTTAATATGTGGAGTTGTTAATTAAATATTTATCACTACAAAGAACTTTAGAGTTATATATGTAACAATATATATATTACTTTATATATCTCACCCAAAACCAAATGTTTATTTGACCTTTCTCAAATTATGAACACACAAAAAACATACATATGGCCAATAGGTTATCTAAGTTATATATGCATGTAGGTTCTTAAAGTTGTGTAGGATACACTATATATATGCAACTTTATACATTTTGTACGGTTTACAATTTTATCTTGTCTTCACAATGACATAAACCTTTTACGAGCCATATGCGTACATTGACATATAAAGTTTGAACATTGTATTTTACAAATTGCAAGCCTATAATATTTAACAAGCTACATGATTGTGGATATTTTGTAAACCCTAACTACTATATATTAGGGCCATTTATGCCCAAAATTTAGTAACGGTTTGACAGATACAATGGTTTGTGACAATAAAGATGCATGCGTGTGTTACAAAAGACTAAGTAGTCGACTTTATATGATAAGTTTATGTAATATTTAGAAATGATATTGAAAATATAACTTAGGGAATTATGACCATGTTTGGTTTTATTTATTAATACTTGATGAAAATGGATTATGGATGTTATTGAAACTCTCTGTCTACGTGTACCTATTATGAAAACAAAATCGGTTTATTTCTACATAGTAGCTAAACTAGAATACTTTTCCATGTAAGCATCGTAAATAATATAGGATTACTGCATTTTATTCATGTTTAATGAGTGATGTTGCAGAACCTTAAGTTTTCTTAATATTTAACTAGTAAAACGAATTATGGTAATGTAAGTTACAAGAATTATAACTACATCATATACCTAAGTGTGTTTCTAACAATTTGTCATGCTTACATTATAAGTCATAACATACCAACATCATCCATTCATGACGGATTATCATTTATTAAAGATAGTTTACCCCTGAAGGCCACTAATACGGATAAGAAAAACTCAATTAATATTTACATCATTATAGATGTATTATGTGAACAACTTTGCATGGTAATGTAAGTTACAAGAATTATAACTACACCATATACCTAAGCGTGTTTCTAACAACTTGTCATGCTTACATTTGGATTTATTAAAGTCACAACATACCAACATCATCATCTAATGACGGATTATCATTTATTAAACATATTGTACCCTTGAAGGCCACTGATACGGATAAGAAAAACTCAATTAGTATTTACATCATTATAGATGTATTATGTGAACAACATGCATTTTTATATTACTAACATGCATTTTCTTCAAGGCTCTATTTTCATGAAATTCCATAAGCATTGTGTGCACAATGTGAAAAATTATTCTAAATATATGAATTTTTCCTAAAATTATCACTTTAGGAAGTTATAATAGAAATCCTAACACAATTCTTGCATTTCTCACCCTAGGCCATTCATTATACAATGTACGCTGGTCTCATAGAGAAAACACATAATTTCTATTTTTGAGTATGCATCTTCTTTTTAACAAATATCTATGATGTCTTCCAGAGTATTACTCAATAACATATATATCCATCATCCCATTATACACAAATCACCATTGGGAGTGCATCTCCCTTATGCTGGTGCATATTTTTGCAACGCCCATTTAAAAAAAATTCCTTCATCTGGCCAACTTTAATAAATTGGCCCTTTGAAAAATTTAACCTTTATTCTTAGTGAGAAGAATGTGTCTAAAAGTTTAATTATAGGGATAAATATTGGTGTCACATTATATTAATTAGACCTTTGTGAAGTTGAACCATTTAATTGGGGTAAAAATTGAAACTAGACTATGGTTTTCCTCTAAGAAAGTTTTGTTTTCAAGTTTGTTTGAAGTCCCAAATCTAGGTGCATGAAAGAAACTTATCCTCTTCTTTAGTAGCACTTAAATGAAATAGGTAAATTTATCATATATTTATCTCTATCTTGAAACTTATTAAACAAGTTTCTGGAGCTACAAAAAAGGTAGGGGGTGCATTTTAATTTGGTCACTTAGTAGAGTTTTGATCTTCCAAATTACAAGGAATACTTTGCATCTTTTTTAGAGAAGCCCTTTCTATGATTTCAATTACATAATTAACTCTTTCAATAGGTATAATATGATAAAACAAACCCCAAACAACTTTTAGAACTCATATATAAGGCATATTAAATGTTGGCTTCGTATTCAAAAATAGATTAAGCATTTCTAGGATTTTACTAGGTATCTCCTGCCTATTTTTGCACATTATAGTTATTTTATGTCTCCAAATGAGAAATTAAATGTCTAGTAATAATAATAATAGTAATCCAATTCTAAGGTAATGGTTGTTAGAGCCTAAATCTACCTCAGGCTAAGAAAGGTAGGATCCAGGGCCAACATCAAACCGCGCTTAACCTGGTAGCTAGCCCTACCAGGTTGGGAGAGGGCTCTGTCCTGGTGAATCTCAGCAAAATATAATCACTAAAGGCTTGAGATGACTAATATAACTACTGATCTTAGGCTAAGTATGTGTGCAAAAGAGTTTGACTAAATAAAATGATGTTTTTGCTGGCTCAAATGGAAAAGCAGATTTTAGGTGCGGGGAATGAGGCTTAGCTTTGCAGAAATCTCAATGGGGCAAGGTAGGCAACTGATTTTGGCACTTCAAATCGAATGAGGTGGAGGGATTAGACAGGTGAGGAGTTGAAGAGGGCAAGGGAAGTCATGGATCCTCTCCAAACAGCTAAAAACATCAAGATACTAAAGCAAACCTCAAGTAGAGCACTGCAGTTTCAATGGATTCTACTTACACTCTTGTTTGATTTAGTTAGGAAGAAACAAGATAGATAATGTCATACATAACAGATAAGTGAATTCACAATTACAAAGAAAAGCACTGTACCAAAACAAATTCCACAAGGATCCCAAAGAGTGTTGTAAACCCTGGTCTCAATTCCTTAGCCAAAATGATGATATTAGTGTACAATGAAGCTCTTTGCTTTCTCAAGAGTCCAACCATGCTAATGACTGAAAAAAAACATAATATAGACAAACCATAGCTCATCCTAGCCTCTATGGGTCGAGCTCACATGTTTAGGAGCTGTTTCAACTAATTCTAAACTGAGGACTAGAAATCAGGAAGTGGAACAGCATGCCTCTAAAAACAAGGGAACTGATTCATTCAGTTTCAAACAACTTTTTAACAGATGAATCTACCTCCATAAGTGAAAATTTGACATATTTATATCATGACACATCAATTTATATTAAATTATATCACAAATTTGACACTAAGCAGGTGAAAAAGTCAAACTGGCAAAAGCTAGGTGAAAAACGGAGCATTCCTGGTCAAACTGGTCCAAATTTCCTCTATGTGCTATGCCAAATTCTCTATGCATAGCGCCTGTTTGGAGCCACTTTTGGAGGTCTTCCCAGTATAAAAATTCACTCCAAGTGTGCTTATTGGAAAGGTTTGCATGTCTACTTTACAACCCAAGTGGAATTTTTCAATTTGGCCTCCATTTGCCCCTCCAAAATTCAATTCTCCCAACATTGCTTCCTGTGTGTCAAAATAGGGGCAGTGAGGTCATTTTTTGAGTGTTTTTTGACCTTTTTGAGGGCTCATAACCTGTCCAAAATTCTTGGCCATTGGTAGGCAAGCATATTTTCTCATGCAAAATTGCTGAGTTTTTTTCATTTGGAGGCTCATATCAAAAGCGAACGCCAGGTGGCACGACGCATAAAGTAGAAAATCCTGTTTTTTGTGCCAAAAATTCCAAAAATGCAAAAATTTCCCCAAATTCTTTGAAATTTGGGCTGAGTTTTCTTCATCAAGCATTGTGTTGGGCCAAGGAAGCCTCAGCCAATATCTAAATTCCTTCATGCTCCTTTTTCCTCCTTGATGCTCTCTTCAATTTTTCCTTCAAGCTCCTGATTCTAACTTGGCACACCATATTCCTTGAAAAATAATGATATGCCATGTTTCTCAACATATTATTCTCATTGATGGCTTTCTCTAACCTCCTCTCCAAGTGGATATTGGCTCTTTCAAGCCATGACTCCCGATCAACATTGACCTCCTGCTCAAGTGAAGTGAACTCCAGCCTCCTCCTTTGGGCAGCTTGGCGATTCTCCTGAATGTTTTGCAACTCCATAATCGCTTGCTGATCTTCACGCTGCTTATTTATTTGCTCCAAGTACTGTATTGTCCATTTAGCTCTCTCTAAGTTGAGGGACAAGGCATTGACGTCCGCCTGGTGCTCTTGAATGACTTCTTTGAGATTTGTGCTTTATGGGCCCATATCAGTAACATCACCCTCAATGAGAATGAAATCAGTCTCACGCTCACCTAATGGTCCTTCATCCTATAATAGCCTCTTGCCTTTGTCCTGAACCTGTTGTGCTGATGGTAGAAGCAATACCCCTTCCACCCCAAACGAAGATAATACTCACTTGGCTGCTGCGAACAACCATCTAGTGCCCTTCTGATAAGTGATAAACACCGGCATACTAGCGGTTTGTGTCTCATGACCCTCATGCTAATATGAAGGTCCACCTGTCTCATGTACAGTCTCTAAAGGTCCCTGAGGAGCTGTGAAAAACTGACGAGAAATGTAGTCCTCCCAAGTGATGCCCTGTAAGCCAAGCTAATGGATGACTACAACTTTAATGAGAGCAAAATGATATATATTGTTGAACTGCTGCGGAAGAGTCTTGTGTTGTACTAGGGTGGTCATCTTCTCAATGTTTTGGCACATGAAGTAGGGGAGGTTCATCATCCTCACCCTGGTAAAATGCATCAACAGCCTGATATGATAATCATATAAACAGGAAAACCGGCCCTCACAGCTGAAATACTTCATTATCAATTTCAGCAAAGGAGCATAAGAATCTTTGAGGTACTGGAAAGGAAACACTCTACTGACTTGTCTTAAATAATCGGGCTTGATGTATGGTTCATAATGCTACCTGTCAATTTGTTGCCTCTTGTTCCATTGCTCTCCAATGTTAGGAATACTGGTTGGTAGTGAAATAGATTCTGGTGTTAATGTGAATGTGACACCAACTAGAGTGGCTTGAACATCATGTAAATGAAGCTCAAACAAACGAGCCAACTCATGATGAAACTGAATTCTAGCAACCATCTCACAAAATTCATAGCAGGACTAGTGTTGGAAACAAGTGATGGCAAGAGGGCAAGCCTGTAACTCAATAAGAGTGGTTGGTTCTTCTCGAATATGTTTGCCACCTCTATGAGGCCTCCTGGGTGCATGTACCTCTGTAGGTAAGTCACTATGTGTCTCTTCTTGATAAGCATATGAGGGATCAGATTCCATCTCTAGTAGGTGGATGAGCTATCTTGATGAGAGGTAGGTGCTTTATGATTTTTTTTTACTTCGGCCACCAAGGGAAAAGTGATATGAGGGACTGTATAAGGAGGGAAAAATGAGGGATTTTACGGACTATTGGGATAGGGTTTAGTTAGGGAAACAGGGGATTAGGGAATAGTTTAGGAGTTTTGAGTATAGCTCTGGTGTTTGGGAATTATATTTGGGATTTTGGGAAAAATAGGAGTGGGGATAGTGATATATGATTTTGTTTTGGGAATATGGGAATTAGGTAATAGGGGAATACAGTAGGAAAATAAGTGAGGGATTGGAAAGATGAGGGAATGACTTGGCAGCCAAAACAATAGTACAAACACTAGGCACTGTTTCCTTTGAAATATGCAAGAGGTAGGGTTTAGTTTTTTTTTCACACAACCACCATAAGACAACCACCATAAACAACCACCAAAAATTGGATGAAAACCAGTGATAGAGGCTCAACCTACTTGCACAAATGAAGATCTAAGCATTTTGGGACAATTTGGGGTGAGTTGTTGCAAAATTTGAGCTTGGCAGCTCTATGTGTCGCGCATCAAACCCAACGCACCATGCGTTGTGTGTGTGTCATGCTCATGTAAATTTTAACTGGAAATCACAACCCTATGCACCGCACCTGCTATGTGCGCCACGCCACTTGCCCAGTGCGCCATGCCTCTGATTTTGGGCAGATTTCTCCAACTTTGTCTTACTTGCTCACCAACACGGCCTTCCTTTGCCCAACTTTGTCTTTGAAATGCAAATGAATCTTTCAATGGAATAAATAACTTATATAGAAGGAGCTTTTACTTTTTTTGTTTATAAAACCCACTTTACAATGTATGGGAAAATGACTTTAGTTTTCAAACTCTGTTTTTGAGCTTTTTCACTTTCTTTGAGCTTGTGATGAACTGAATGACCTATGTCTTGTTTTCTTTGCAGGGGGTTGGAGCTACTGAGGCCAAGAAAAGTGACCAGGGTTTTAGGTGAAGTAATTTACATATGAAGGAAATAAAATTACATGAATTTGTACAATAAAATCTAAAAATGCCCCGTTTTTCCTCAAAACAGAGTTTTGAGGAAAAACACTTCTATGAACACTTGATTATGAAATTTATGATGTTGGAACCTCCTCATGTGCCTGTTGGTTATTATTGGACTTTTTGAAACCCTTTTTGATGAAACCCTAATGAAGCCCTAGATGTAAGTGACAATGAAACCCTAGAAAAGACTTATGCAATCTTTGAGACAAAAAGGTGACTACATACAATTTTTGATGAATAGACATGAGCCAGCTGGTAAATGACATGAGGGAAACTGTAGGAGAAGCCACTGTCGTAAGATGATGCATGCACCTAATGGAGTGCAGCTGACTGGGCAGGACACCAAATATGCAATGCAACAAGAGGATTTGATCTTTGATGGAGGGCTGAAGATACCGACACTAACAATGGCCAAGCTAGACACCAAATTGGTTTATGAAACCCCCTTGGTTGTGGGACAAAGGAACCACCTCTACGTGATGATCTAATTGTTAAAGTTGACAAAAGCATACATACTCTACCCCCCTCTTGATTTGAACCAGTGACCTCTTAAGATGAAACACATGTCTTAATCATTAATCCCACTCAGGTATTATGTAAAGTTATATGAAGAATGATTTACTATTTTAAACACTCAAATTGAATGTGTTTTGATAGGTGGGCATGTCCTTTAGTGTAGCCTAGCATGTGTTGGATTTCCACTATCTTGGGTCT
Source organism: Pinus tabuliformis (assembly GCA_031772625.1). Classification (NCBI taxonomy): domain Eukaryota; kingdom Viridiplantae; phylum Streptophyta; class Pinopsida; order Pinales; family Pinaceae; genus Pinus; species Pinus tabuliformis. Next base: position 291,861,450 of record CM062820.1, read on the forward strand.
AGGTTAGAATCATAAAATAGTTGACGCTACCAAACCAAGAATCTCAACCATAACTACTTTGCACAGCAAGAAATATGAAGCAGTAAATCACATATGCACAAGTATACTCAACTAAGAAAAAAATCAACGTAAAATTTGAAATGAGAACTCATAGAATTACCTGTTTTTTTTTAAGTAGCGAAAAAATCATTCGATTTTGAAAAATGTTGATTCAGAATACAACTTTTTTATTTGAAGCATATTTTAGACACTTTAAATTCTCTTATAATGTTTTTTTTTAAATGTTAATGATTTTCACGCTGATTTTGAAAAGTGTTGATGAGGCATCAACCCCTAAAATTTTCTTATGAACATTGTTTTTAAAATGTTAATGATTTTCATGTTGATTTTGAAAAGTGTTGATGAGGCATGAACCCCCTTTTTAAAACGCTTATTTTTTACACCTTAAATGTTCTAATGTGTTAGGTGAATAATTTTTACAAATTTTGGTAATTTTCATATGGATTTTGAAAAGCATCAACATTGTTTTTCAATGCCTATTTTTGATACTTTAAAATCAGCTATCAAATTGAAAAATAATGAGATTAGTTTGAAAAAAAACAAAAAAAAAAAAGAAAAAACAAAAACAAAAACCAAAACATAAAATATTAAGAAATAAAAACTAAAACAAACAAACAAAAAATTAAAAATTAATAACAAAGAAAAATATATATAAAAATATAATCAAATTAAAAACATGGAAAACAAAATAAAAATATATATAAAAATGAAAAAAGAAAAAAAAAAACACATAAAATTGTAAAAAGAAAACAAAATTAACTTCAAGTTTTTAAAAATTATATCTATATCTATATATATATATATATATATATATATATATATATATATATATATATATATATAAAACAAAAACTATTTCTAAAATAAACAAAAAATAACTAATAAAATCATAAAAATAAAAATAAAAATAAAAATAACCGTAAAAAAAATTAGAAATTAAATATTGAAACCTATTTAAAAAATCATAAATAGTTGATAAAACATAACCCTTAAAAAAATAAAACAAATAAAAAACTAAAAAAACGCCCCCCCACACACATGGCAGTCCTCTGGGCATAGAGGCCCGATTCTGAGAATCAGGCCTCCACCCTCGCACCCCGTGTGCAGCCCATCCTATCCCACCCCTGCGGGTCTGTTGGGCCATGAGGGTGGGGCATGAGGGCATTGTGTGCAGCGCTTCACCCCCCACCCCCACGACCCAAAGAGCCCCAAGTGGTGGAGGCCTGATTCTCCACCCCCTATAACCCATTGGGTAGTATGGTTGCGGCCATGGCAAGCCATTCTTTTAAATATTTATGATTTTTAGTTTTTTGTTTTTCTTTTTTAATTATCTTGTATCATTTTCTTTGTTATGTTTTTTTAGTTTATTTTAGTAATAATTTTTTGTATTTTTTTATATTTTTTTTTACTCGTTTGTGTTTTTTATATAATCTTTAAAATATATAACATTTTTAAGATTTTTTCAAGTTTTTTTTTTTTTTTTTTTTTACATTGTTATATTTTGTTTTTTGGGTCATTTTTTATATATATATTTTATTTTATTTGTCATGTTTTTAATTTGATTATATTTTAATATATATTTTTCTTTGTTATTTTTTTTTTTTAAATTTTGTTTGTTTTAGTTTTCAGTTTTCTCAATATTTTAATTTTTGATTTTGTTATTTTTGAAAGTCGTGTTTTTTTTAATGTTTTAATATATCTTTTTATTTACTTGTTATTAATTTTTTAAACTTGTTGTGTTTGCTTTGGTTTTTTATTTTTTTCAATGCTTTAATTTTAATTTTCTTTTGTATTTTTCATTTTTATTTATTTATTACATTGTTCGATTTTTTTTTTTTTCCTCATCTGTGTTAGTCCTCATCTAGCAACCCGATCCCATTATGTGTCAATTTGATCATTGATTTTAAAGTTTTCGTTATAATGTATCGAGTCTAACCCCACAATCTGTCAAGTTAATGGTTGATATTTAAGCTTTCACTAGAATGGGTAAGTTCGACTACACTTCTTGTCAATTTGATCATTTATTTTTAATTTTTTTATGCAATCTATCAAGTTGTCTTATTGTAAGATTTTGAAGTTGTTATAGTTTTAGCATTTGCAAAAAAAAATACTCTTCTTATAATGACTCTTTCATTTAGGTATTCACTTAAAAAAAATTAGTCATAGAAAATTCTCATGGTGCCATGGTCAAAATATGTTGAAAAGTTAAGGTTATTTGTAGTCATGATCTTTGGTGTTAATTCCATTGTTGAAAATTTGTAAAAATTTTAAGGGTTTTCTTAGACATGACATTTTATCCTTAACGTCATTGCAAAAAAATGTTAAAAATGTACCCAAAAAAAAAAAAGGTTTTTATTGGTTCTTAATACCATGTTTAAAAAGGGTTGAAAAAAAAACTTTATTCCAGTATCAACATTTTTCATTTTTGAGTTTTTTCCATGTTTTTTGGGGGTTTTTTGGCTAGAGTTATTGTTTTGAATTTACAATTCCCGTTTCAAAGTTTACATTGTTAAAATTGTACAATAATGGACATCCCAATCTTTGTTACATTAAACCAATTTTGAATAATACAACAGTCTATTGTATACAAGATACAATGACAAACATGTTGCATAGACTCTACGTTGTATCTTGTGCGGCCGGTCCTTCACTTTTGTACTGCTTACTAGCTGCCCCTTAGTCCTTCAAAGGAAAACACATTGAGACTCGAGGACGGCTACCACATAACTCTATTTTAAGTCACTTCAGTTGCATGTACATGGGCTGATCCAATCTTCTCTCTAGGCTAGCCAATACAATCTGCCTTCTAGTAGCCTCTTTTGCTCATCAAGGAGCTACTGATAAGGCTCCAAAAATCACCCAATCTTCAGCTTTTCTTCATCACTTTAAGGTAGCTTGTCTAGGGCTACTTTTGACGTCCACACACTACCCTCCAATAGTCCAAAGATTCCCAATGTGTTAGGTTCCCACCCTAACCCCCTTATTTATGTAATAGGATGGAGTCATAGTTATAGTTAAGTAAAGAGTCAATAAAGCCCATATTAATAATTGTAAGTGGTTAACCTACATTTAATGAGGGGAGCACAGTTAGTTGCAAATGGGCCATGGTATTAGATAGATGGTATTAATAAGAACCATGGTATTGCATGTATGAATCCAATATAAAGGATAGAGACTCCCTTTGATGAGCATGGTGTCTTATTTTGTAATCGAGCTCAGCTCTATTGGAGGTTTCCCCCTCGAAGAGGCAAGCGAACAATGCTTTTTGAATAATAAAATACTTGTTGTTATTGTTCATTGTTCTATGTTCTGGGTATATTTCTTCACATATTGGGTATTCTGTTATCCTCTTGCAGGTTAAGAGCATACCATGTGGTATCAGAGCGCTTTCCAGGGCCTGTGGGATCTCCAATTTTTAGCAAAAAAAAAATTTGGCTAGAGAAATGTTCCGGCGTCTTTAAACCATGGGATCTGTTGTTGAGTGCATAAAACTGCAAATTTGGGGAGGCATGCACGTAGGAAATACAAGAGGTGCTCATGCTTGTTGGACTCCCTTGTAACCCTTCTGGGTACCCCTTAGAGTAGTAGCGCATTAGACACAACCGCGCATGGACTGTCTTCCAGGTACCCTTTGGATATATCAGAAGCCCCCTAGCTCCCTTGGTAACCTTGCCATAGATAACCTGTCGGTTGTCTTGCTACTACAGTACACTAAGAATAGCACTTGGAGAGATTACTCGTGTGTACGATAGGGTAATCGAGTTGTATGGCTAAGGGTACGGTTGATCCTCCTTGGTTAGTGCCCTCAAAAACTGGGTCGAGTACTATTGTCAAACCCTTATGTATATTGTGATTTATAGCACCTGACACTCCTGGAGACCATAGTTCCTTGATCTATCTCTGGATCACGCATAATCCTTGGCAGATTAGATCTCGCAAGTGGGGTTTTTGTCGCTACAACAGCAATCAGTTTTGCCATTCAGATCTATTAGATCACCCATTCAGATCTCTCAGATCCATTAGATCCACAGTAGCAATCAGTTCCATCATTCAAATATCTCAAATCCATCAGATCCACCATCCAGATCTGAGTAGTTGTGTGGGTTCCAATACTTGGGCATGATTTTCGTAGGACTTTTGGCCGCATAAACATTTCTGGAATTCGGCTACTACAGTATTCCTAAGCAAGGAGAAAAACTCCGTTCATAGTAAAAAAAAAAAGAAAAAGAAAAAAAGATTCAGAGACCCCCCAGGGTGCTTATTGGTGACTTAGCCCATAAGAATCAGGACGACGAGTTGAGCAAGGTGGTATAATTCAATTGTTAGTGCCAAAAAATTCAGGCAGTCGCAAATTTCAAGTACATCGCCTCGGTGCATGGTACAAACTAGCACAAAGAAATGGCGAATGAGAGGATGGAAAACCTTGAATCGGCCTTGAAAGACGTAGTGTCATAGCTGAAGGAACTAAATGCAACACTCTCTAAGGGCAAGAAGGAGGCACGTGAGGAGGCATATATTGGCACTGAAAACAGTGAGGGTGAGTCTAGCCAATCTCTTCATCTCTTTGGAAGCCACCAACAATCCCATCCGCGACCACCCAAGCTGCACATGTATAAATTTGATGGCTCTCACCCAGCAAAATGGATAGCACAAATGGAGCAATATTTCAATCTAAATTACATCCTGGATAATGCCACTCAGCTTAGTGTGGGTATCATGTACTTGGACAATGAAACATGGAAATGGTGGCAATGGCATCAACGTTGCTATGGAAGGCCCCTGACTTGGGAGACATTAAAAAAATCTCTTATGGATCGCTTTGACCATGACTTTACCTTTTTGGGTTGTCTCACTAAGCTCCGAAAGACAGGAACAGTGGATGAATATATTACAGCCTTTGAAGCCTTAGCTTTCTGCACTGGAGGTCTACAAGATGAGTTCTACATGAAATGTTTTGTCAGTGGTGTTAAAGAAGCCATACAAACCCACGTCCAACTACACCACCCTAGCTCATGGTTGCAGGCTTGCAGGATAGCTCATGAAGTAGAACGTGTGTTAGTGGCCCTGTCCAATCGCCCAAATTTCACCACCAAGGGTCGCCCCCCACAGGCTCAAAGCACTACCCAAACATTCAAGGTCCAAAAGGTTTCAGCTATAGAAAGAGTGGAAAGAAGAAAGCAGGGATTTTGTTACTACTGTGATGAAAAATACTCCCCCGGGCATAAATTCAAGGAGCCCAAATTCTTTCAAATTGATTCTACTGATCACAGTTCATTAGAGGAAGCCACACCACTTGAGGAACTAGAGGAGAAAGAAGAGGACAACCAATAGGACAATGTACCTAAAGAACCAGTTATCTCGCTGCATGCTTTGGTAGGGATTTCTTCGCCTCAAACTCTCAAAATCAGAGGTTTTATTAAGCATTGCTTAGTAGTAGTCTTGATTGATAGTGGAAGTACACATAATTTTATCCATCAAAGAGTTGTGGAAGCAGTGCATTGTTTTGTATGAGTAGCTTCTGACTTCCAAGTCCAAATTCCTGATGGGGGAATAATGAAATGTGAAGGCCGCTATGAAAATGTCAAACTTCAAATGGGGGATTATCAATTAAAGACCCACATCTCTGCCATACACATGGGAGGGTGCGACATTGTCCTGGGTGCTGAATGGCTGCACACACTTGGCCCAATCACAATGGATTTTCATGAGTTATATATGAGCTTTACGCAGAACAACCACACACATACCCTCCGCGGACTCTAGGCAGGAGCTCCCTCTATCATCAGCTCACATCAAATGAAAAAATTGTTAAAAAGGGCCACCATGGAGTTATGGCTCAATTTAACGCCATCCAAGCCTTTGAACCCAATTCTCTTCAGATTCATCCTGAGATGCAACATATCTTAAATAACCATCTGCCAGTCTTTGACAAGCCTCATGAGCTTCCACCCTTGGGAGGGGAACATGATCATAGCATCACTTTGGTCCCAGGGGCCCAACCACCAAATGTGCACCCATATAGATATCCGTTTTCCCAAAAGAATGAAATAGAAAAAATAATCAAGGAACTTTTGGAAGCACGCATCATTCGTCCTAGCATTAGTCCTTATCCATCACCGGTGGTCATGGTGCTCAAGAAAGATGGGGAATGGCATATGCATTCAGACTTCAAGACCCTTAATAAGTTGACTGTCAAAGATAAATTTCCTATCCCAGTTGTCGATGATTTGCTCGATGAACTAAATGGGGCTCAATTCTTCACTAAGCTTGATCTTCACTCAGGCTACCAACAAATTCGCATGAAAGAAGTCGACATTCCAAAGACTGCTTTCCGAACTCATGAAGGCCATTATGAGTTCTTGGTCATGCCATTCGGTCTTTGGAATGCCCCATCAACTTTTTAGAGCCTTATGAACCACTTGCTCAAACCATATCTCAGAAAATTTGTCCTTGTTTTCTTTAATGACATCCTAATCTATAGTCGCACTTGGGTCGCACATCTTCAGAATGTAGATATGCTCTTGCAGCTGCTCCGTAAGCATAAATTATTTGTCGAGATGTCCAAGTTTTCTTTTGGCATGGAAGAAGTTGAGTATTTGGGCCACATTATGGGGCGTGAAGGTGTCAGGGTGGACCCTAAAAAGATCCAAGCAATGCAGGATTGGCATCAACCGAAGACCTTGAAGAGCCTGAGAGGATTTTTGGGTCTCACAGGCTATTATTGCAAATTTGTCCACAATTATGGTCGCATTGCAAGGCCCCTCCCTCAACTCGTCAAGAAAAATTAACTCCTCTGGAATGATGAAGCATGACAGGCCTTTACAGCTCTAAAAAATGCCATGTGTTCCACTCCAGTATTAGCACTACCCGACTTCACCAAATCTTTTGTCATTGAATGTGATGCTTCGAGTACAGGTATTAGGGTGGTCTTAATGCCAGAAGCTCGACCATTGGCCTTCATGAGCCAACAACTAAGTGGGAAGAATCTAGGACAATCTACCTAGGAGAACGAGCTGATGGCCATCTTACATGCAGTAGATACCTGGCGACCATACTTATTGGGGCGACGTTTCCAAATCCACACAGACCATCAAACCCTCAAATATTTTTTGGAGCAATGCCTATCCTCACCACAAAAAAATAAACGGCTCACCAAAATCCCGTGATATGATTATGAGATAATTTACAAGAAAGGGCACGAAAATATTGTAGCAGATGCATTATCCTGCCAATTTGAGGAGGAAAGTACCCTGCTCGCAATTTCCCTTCCCATTCCAGAATGGATTGAAGAGGCTTGGAAGGAATGGTTTTCACATCCCTATCTCTCCCAACTCATTACTTAATTGCAGGCAGATCCAAATTCCGCAGAGGGCTACTCGTGGCACGATGAGATTCTTCACTACAAGGACAGAGTTGTAATATCACCAACATCCACCCTCAAAAGCCATATTTTGATAGAGTTGCACTCATCTTCCACTGTAGGACATTTAGGCTTTCAGAAGACGTCTGCTCACACTCGAAGATCATTTTTTTGGATAGGCATGTCAAAGGACATTCTTACTTTTGTAGCTGAATGCGACGTCTGTGAGTTCCACAAAGGAGAAATAGTCAAATCACCAGGCACATTATATCCATTGCCCATCCCGGCATCAATATGGACAGAGATTTCTATGGATTTCATTACGGGTCTTCCAAAGTTAGGAAAAAACTTAGTCATCATGGTGGTTGTGGACAGACTTTCTAAGTATGCTCATTTTTGTACCCTACCCCACCCTTTTACACCGACTTTGGTTTCTCAATGTTTCATGGATCAGATCTTCAAATTGCATGGCATGCCCACTTCCATTGTGTCTGATCGTGACTGGATCTTCGCCAGTAACTTTTGGCAAGAACTCTTTTGGCTACAAGGTACCCAACTACAACTCAATACTTCTTATCATCCACAAACTGAAGCAGTCAATAAATGTCTTGAAACCTACCTTAGGTGTTTCACTTCAAAAAAGAAACATCTCTCGGTACAGTGGTTACCTCTAGCTGAATGGTGGTATAACACCAACTATCATGCCACCACCAAAATGAATCCATATGAAGTAGTTTATGGTCAACTCCCTCCTTCCCCTACTTCTTATATGAAGGGGTGGTTGAAGGTACAAGCAATAGATCAACTCCTACAAAACCACACAACCATGCTGGCCCATCTTCGAGAGAATCTTCATCAAGCTCAAAACTGCATGAAGTAACAGGCAGATCAAGATTTCTCAGAATGCCAATTTCAAGAAGGGGATCGGGTATTTTTGAGGCTACAACCATATAAGCAAACATCACTAAAAGACAAGGGTTGTCAGAAACTATCTCCAAAATTCTACGGACCGTATCAAGTACTTCAGTGCATTGGAGAAGTTGCCTACAAGTTGGCTTTGCCACCCACTGCAAAAATCCATCCAGTTTTCCATGTCTCATGCCTTAAGAAAGTGATTGGGAACAATTGTAGAATTCAAACCAATCTACCTGAACTGGATGAAGAAGGGTCAATCTAGCTCCAACCTGAATAGGTCCTGGACACACGAGAATAGCATCTACGTGGCTGCATGATCAAGGAATTCCTTGTCAAGTGGAAAGACACCACTTCGGAAGATGCAACCTGGGAACCCGCCACTATTCTTCAGCAGTTTCTGTAGCTTCAGCCTTGAGGACAAGGCTATTATTATGGGGGAGGGCATGTTAGGGTCCCACCCTAACCCCTTTATTTATGTAATAGGATCGATTCATAGTTATAGTTAAGTAAAGAGTCAATAAAGCCCATATTAATAATTGTAAGTGGTTAACCCGCACTTAATGACGAGACCAGAGTTAGTTGAAAATGGGCCATGGTATTAGATAGATGGTATTAATAAGAACCATGGTATTGCCCCATGGTATTGCATGTATGAATCCTATATAAAGGATAGAGACTCCCTTCGAGAAGCATCATGTCTTATTTTGTAATCAAGCTCAACTCTAATGGAGGTTTCCCCCTCGAAGAGGCAAGTGAACATTTTTTTCTGAATAATAAAATACTTGCTATTATTGCTCATTGTTCTATTTTCGGGTATATTTCTTTGCATATTGGGTATTCTGGTATCATCTTATAGGTTAAGAGCATAACACAATGCTTGACTATGAAATATGATCCTAATTGAAGTCTTCATTCCACCCAAGTTAACTTCAATTCACAGCTTCCATAGGCTGCTAAAGAAACTGATCCAAATCTGGTCATAATCTTTATCCCAACATAAGACAATACTACTCCATGTCTATTGTTTTCTTGTTGTTGTATCTGTGAGTGGTTAGGTTATCATAGCATGTTGTACCAACACTTAATCAAGAACCTAAGCTTCATTCAATCACTGTGATACCACCTCACAGGATAATTCCTTCTTTATGATGTTGATCTGGGCATGTATGAGCCCTCAAACAACCTTCCACAACACTTAGCTGTGGTGTTATGGACTGCAGCCTAACACATAGTCATCCCATAGCTTACGACCATCATAAAGCTAGTTTCTTGTCCCATAAATGATTCCCCAACACACCTTCCTTTATCCTTACCTAACTTGACAATCCCTCTTTCCCACGTTGATGTGTCCTCTACCTCTGGCCCAATCTAAGGTAAGAAATTAGAGTTTTGTTTCTCCTCCAACGAGCTCTTGTGTTGCACTTTTTGTATGATTAATTTCCCTCCACAACACCTTTTATTTATACACTAAAATAAGGGCTCCTCCAACATCATTCTAGGGCTTAACAAGCTGTCACAAGCCTAAATAACATTATGCTAACCTTGACACTGCTTGTGCAAATCCACACTTTGACTTCAAAAATTCATATCTCCATTTCTACAACTTAGAATCAGATGAATCTTGTTATATTATATTCATCTCGTTGAGAGATATCATCCTCATCCATCACATTTCGAAATGTGCTCATGGTTTTGGCCCAAATCCTGATGGGTACAAAACCCCTACCTTGGGTTCCAATGTGATAAGTGAATCTTGTGGCACCTTGTCCTCCAATCTCTTAGCCCTAGGGCTTGGAGTACCTCCCAAGCTACTCAAAAATCAACACTCCCTCTTAGTGAGGGAATTACTTCCAAGACTAGGAAGTAGCTCATCACCGTCATCACTGCTCACAACACTTTCCCAACTCTTGGCACTCACAATTGTAGTAATCCATATTCTTTGAACTATGCCTCCCTTGGAAGTGTCACTGTCATTACTGTAAGCATCCTGCTTCTTCTTCTCATCCTGTAATGTCTTTCACTCTCTCCATGATTCCTTATTGGAATCTATATGAGCACCCTTCTTCCCCACTAACCACATGCTCTTCTTGGATGACAAAGTATCCCTCTGAATTTAGAATCTCCCTTTAGAACTCGACTCCCTCTAAGTGTCTAGAATATTGACCTTCTTGGGAAGGTGAACCTTCTTCTTGCGAGCTTGTGCCTACTCATATGAAGCCTACACCTACACCTAATTATGTGGAACTTGCACCTGCTCCACCTGCTTCTCATGATATATAAGCTTGTCTGTTATCCTATATAGACCATGCTCTCTAAATCCAAGCACATTACCATTGGAGCTACATCCTCTAGGCCTGAGTCTTGCCTTCTTATCCCAGAAGAAGACAAAAAACCACTTCTTCTTGATCATCGAGACAAAAGTCATACTATATCTAAGCCCCAGTAAAAATAGTACATCCTGGACCTACGTCACGCGTCCTATCTCCATCCTAAATGGCACAACTCTCAATCCTAAGATCTCCTTCTAACTCTTTTCGGCCAATGCCATGTGAAAATTCGTGCCACATTCAGCTAGAGTCTCAAAAACCTCCTATGACCCTATCATATGTTTCATCACACCACTGTAATTTAATTAGCTTTAAAGTACTTGCATAAATTACCGACCAGAGCTAGTAAGATGAGAGGTGTAAGTGCACTGTATCTACTAGAAGTCCTTGGTTATTCACACCTCTAATTTAAAATGAGTTGTTGAAATATAGATTCTAAATTAAGTTATTGGAATGCACATGAGTAGCACAGTTATTCCTACAAATTAAAATGATCACACTCTTTTATGAAAGACTACTTATGGAAAATGTCACACTCTACTTCAAAAGAAACTTTCACAACTCTACATAAAAGTAAATCAACCCCATACCTATGAAAATTAATTTTACTCTTATAAAAATTATATTTGATTATGAAATCCACACATCTTATGAAATCTCAAACTTGTAAAATGAAATTTAACTCATAAAACACACACACACTCTTTCTCTACTATCTACCCAAATTATGCTTTGAAAGAAACTCAATTCTCTAAAGGAATCGAATCATCTAGCATAATAACACACTCTTGCATGAAAATCCAAAATGAATTGAAAATATATTCTCACTTGCTCGAAATCATAAATCACCCTTACCTAAATAAAACCTGTAATCAAATCCTTTGTTTTAAAGAATTACAATTTTAATCTAAATCTAAACTCTCATTGTTGTTATTGTTACTCATAAAACACACACACACTCTTTCTCTACTATCTACCCAAATTATGCTTTTAAAGAAACTCAATTCTCTAAAGGAATCAAATCATCTAGCATAATAACACACTCTTGCATGAAAATCCAAAATGAATTGAAAATATATTCTCACTTGCTCAAAATCATAAATCACCCTTACCTAAAATAAAACCTGTAATCAAATCATTTATTTTAAAGAATTACAATTTTAATCTAAATCTAAACTCTCATTGTTGTTATTGTTACTCATTAGACTCAATTCATGTGCTCATGAATCAATAAAGAAAATTAGTTAATAAGACAATCCACTGTTGCTATTTAACTCAAAAATAAACAAAAGTAAATATTCTATGGGACGCATCCATAAAATAAACTTATGAAATGAAATAAGGAAATTCTACTTAAAAACATAAAAGAACCTTACTACTTGATAGGGCCCTCCACAAGCATATGGTCACGAGATCCAATTGAACACTCAACCACGCATCGAAATAAGAAGGGTTCTTTATAACTGAATTGAAAACAGAGTTTTAATTCTCACTGTCACATAATAAAAAAAATGTGTTTATGTTTTCTTATGAAGGCTTTTTATAAAGCATGTATCATTAAATGTTCATAACTTCATGCCTATCTTCATTTAACAAAATATTAAAATTAACTATGAAATATATCACAATGAGATTCGCTAACAAATTTCTATTAACAAAGAAAATCGTTGGGTGTATATATCATTTCTCACTTGCCTGTTATAGCTGACAAAGTTGACTTTTTCCTTTGACCACATAACTGAAAGCTTCCTTTGTCGATCTGGTTCATGAAGGTAGGAGGGAATCCTTGAGTGCATTGATTTCCACCTTTCCATATACTTTGCTCTCCAACTGGCACCTTAGAACCTATGAAACAATGGACTTAGCTGTTGAATCAGACATTAGCTACAGAATCATCCCAATCTAGTAGCTAAAACAAATATCACACTAATAATAAAGAAAATTATTAACTTATGAAATACAAGACTTTCATATACCTGCCATACCATAGATTCTGTAATTTGTTACCCATTGAGTGACTATAATGATAAAAAAGGAGTGAAATAGCTAGAAAAAGGGTGTAAAAAGGAAGAAATTATGAGGTTCGGCATTCGCCCACACGGAGGTCATTGCATGTTCTCATTGTTATAGAAATTTTTTGGCACTACAACCCCAAGCATAAATGTCCATAAACCAAGGGCTCCTAAGTCCCTAAAGGTGTTGTTCCAACCCCTAAAAGAGCAAGGTCAACTGATTACAACATCTCCCAGAAGTTCTCCATGAAAAACTACTCAGAACTGGTCAAAACTGGACCATTTCACCTACTCCATAGGAAAAGTGTGTTGCATCCCACCTAAATACACACAATAGGTGCGTTGCATTTCAAAAAGCCCTTCTATGGGGTGTGATGGGCGAGAAGGGACAAATGTCAGGGTCAATCTGCAAGGTGGAGAAGCATGGAATCTTCCAGAAACTTCTCCTGTGATACTTGCCTCTCTGAATTCGACCAGGGATGAGTAAGAGATCATCAATCTCCAAGTGGAATAAAGAACTATCAGAGGGAAGACACTAATCAAATCTCAAGCTCACTCACCTCCCTTGCAGACATCTATATATGGATCCCTCATCCCAGAGATCCAGAGGCTGGAATTTTGCATCTTGTAAGGAAGTGTTGTTGGTTTCTTGAGACAACATCATAGTGTTGGGTGATCTAAGCTTTTCATGAGGTGAAGAAGGGCTTACTTGCTGAGAGGATGATGTTGGGTCAGAACAATCAATTGTAATTCTCTTGGCTCTTTCTTGATTATCAATAAAGCTATTCAAGTTTTCCTCCATACACTTGTGTGATTGATGTTTTATGCATTTGTGTGGTTAATATACATCTGATCCTATATTTCCTATGATAATAGATCCATGTTCTCGTATAGTGTTATGCTGCTTTGATTCTACAGGTATTCTGTGAAGCTAGGTATGAAAACAAGTAGCAAAGGACTATCAGAAGAGAGAGGAATCAAGAAAGGAAGCAAGCGCAAGACAAAGGTTGGTCTCCTTTATTCTTCTCTCATATATCTTTCATAAAGGAAAACAAATGGAGTTTTAGTTTGTTTGTTTCTAAGGTAGCTACTAGCCTTAGTGGGATTAGCAATTCTGTATAGACAATTCCCGGTAACAAAATGGTGACTCCGCTGGGGAGCGAGTAGATTGTTTGTTCATCTACATTTGTTTACTTTATAAACTTACAGACGGGGCCTGAAGTCAAGCCAGCTAGCCTTCGAAATGCATTTGCTATGCAAGTGCAAAGTAGATCAATGCTACTTCAGTCAATCTCTGGGTTTTGTTTATGAATTAAACAATTGATTTACAAGCTTTCTAATTGCCTTCGTGGTGGCTCTAGTAACCTCCTTAGATCTACCACTATGATTGGTTTACTGATTACCACTTGCTTGGCCTAAATCCCTGAACTGAACTGCAAACTGTGACCCGGAATCCAATCAAAGTCTCATCCCTGGTCCAGCGCACTGTATGTTCTGTGAACTTCAAATGCAATGCACTTCTCGAGTGTAGTAGGTGCGTTGCATTTCAGCTTCACTGTGTTACAGGTGCGCTGATCAGACAAGGCCTTGTTCCTAAATTTTGGTTTCTGTGTTCACTCTTTTCAGCTCTATTCAGGAGTTTTGCTGCCTGTAGTTAGTACACCTCTGTTTGAAACCCCTTTCCTTGATTTTATTCCACCTCCATTGTGCAAAGAACTGTAAATGTTTTTATGTATTTTTGAGTCATTTTCAGTTCTCCTTTACAAATAAGTAGCGTAATTGTACTGTCGTTTCGTGATTTGAAAGTGTCGCAAGTGTCGTTTCAGTCATAGAAGAGAATCTGATTGTTCTTGATAGTCGATTACCCTATTACTATTGTATTTGATCTAAACTAGTAGTTTTTCTAGTGTCGAAAGCAAGTTTTCAATTCCAAATCGCAAAGTGTTGTCAATGTCCTCATTTTGTTTTGAAAAGAAGCTTGTTAGTAATTGTTGCTTTGAAAAATAATTCAGATTTGCGCATTAGCTTTATTTTTATCATTTACACATTAAGAAGGCTGAAAACAAATACATGCACGTGCATTTGCATTTAGACTGTTTGTTGGTTTGATTTAGGACAGTGCATATAGTGTGTGCTCTTTGCTCTTTGTTGAAAGAACTCCATCTCTCTTTCCTTAGTAGCTAGGATTTTCATTTGCAAAAAGAAGACTAAAACACTGTTTATCATCTTAGATTGCATTTTAGGAATTGTACATCTACATCACACGGTGAACCTGAAAGGCAAATTCCTTAAGCAAGATCAACTATAAAATAAATTTAATGAATCTAAAAACACTTTGGAACCTAACGCACAACATCTAGAAGTCTAGGCTAGAGATGTATTCCGGCGTCGTAAAGCCTGGTAACTATTGTTTTCACTGTTGGTTGGGTGATTCCTCCACTTTGAGACGATAAGTGCTAGTACGGACTTGTGCTCCCACGTATCGTCGAGTATATTTTGGGAGACCACAATAGGCTTAATCCTTTATCCATAGGAAGCCGTGTCTGCCGCCCTACTGATCGCAATGCACTGAACACAGCATTCGGGAAGATTGACTGCCGTACCGTAAAAAGTATTCTGCAGTTTTGCGATTGGTTTGGTAATCCCTCTGTCTAGATTTCCAGAGTAGTCCCTTTTGTTCCTTTTCAGACTCCTTAACGGAAAAGGTCCATCTGAGCACTTGTCACTTCAGGCTCATTAAAAATCGAAGGCGACTAGAGTCATCTTTTGTTTTTTTCTCAACTCTTAAAAATTGAAAAAACAAGTTGTGTCAAAGCGTCTAAAATTTATTTTAAACAGAATAATTATCACCTTTCCTACATTGGTCTTAGGTTGAGGAAAATGGAGTCCACCAACCAAGGAATTCCCCTTGGAGGAAATCCTAGTCCCTTCTCCTCTTGCGGAGATGTTGGTGCACCCCATATGGCCACATTGTTGCTTCCAGGATTGACAATCAGCTTGCCTGTATGGCTCTTCTCAACCTCCGTCATTCAGAACACCGTGATTCCTGAACAATCGAGTCAACAACTAAACGATACCAGAGTTACCCCCCAACCCTCTACTTCATCCAATCCTTCCTCTCCTCCTTCCTCTTCGCTTGATGATGCTGGTAAAGCCAAAAATCAAGTACGTGAGAAGAAGAAGGAAAAGAAGAAGAAAGAGAAGAAGAAGAGGGTTGGGTGGTAACTCTGGTATCGTTTAGTTGTTGACTCGATTGTTCAGGAATCATGGTGTTCTGAATGACGGAGGTTGAGAAGAGCCATACAGGCAAGCCAATTGTCAATCTTGGAAGCGACAATGTGGCCATATGGGGTGCACCAACATCTCCACAAGAGGAGAAGGGACTAGGATTTCCTCCAAGGGGAATTCCTTGGTTGGTGGACTCCATTTTCCTCAACTTAAGACCAACGTAGGAAATGTGATAATTATTCTGTTTAAAATAAATTTTAGACGCTTTGACGGAACTTGTTTTTCAATTTTTAAGAGTTGAGAAAAAACAAAAGATGACTCTAGTCGCCTTCGATTTTTAATGAGCCTAAAGTGACAAGTGCTCAGATGGACCTTTTCCGTTAAGGAGTCTGAAAAGGAATTAAATGGATTGCTCTGGAAATCTAGATAGAGGGATTACCAAACCAATCGCAAAACTGTAGAATACTTTTTACGGTACGGCAATCAATCTTCCCGAATGACGTGTTTAGTGCATTACGATCGATAAGGCGGCAGACACGGCTTCCTATGGATAAAGGATTAAGCCTATTGTGGTCTCCCAAAATATACTCAACGGTATGTGGGAGCACAAGTCCGTACTGCCACTTATCGTCTCAAAGTGGAGGAATCACCCAACCAACAGTGAAAACAACAGTTACCAGGCTTTACGACGCCAGAATACATCTCTAGCCTAGACTTCAAGATGTTGTGCATTAGGTTCCAAAGCGTTTTTAGATTCATTAAATTTATTTTATAGTTGATCTTGCTTAAGAAATTTTCCTTTCAGGTTCACCGCGTGATGTAGATGTACAATTCCTAAAATGCATTGTACACTATAGCATCATCGAAGGTGACTAGAGTCATCTTTTGTTTTTTCTCGACTCTTAAAATTTGAAAAAACAAGTTGTGTCAAAGCATCTAAAATTTATTTTAAACGGAATAATTATCACCGTTCCTACGTTGGTCTTAGGTTGAGGAAAATGGAGTCCACCAACCAAGGAATTCCCCTTGGAGGAAATCCTAGTCCCTTCTCCTCTTGGGGAGATGTTGGTGCACCCCATATGGCCACATTGTCGCTTCCAGGATTGACAATCGGCTTGCCTATATGGCTCTTCTCAACCTCTGTCGTTCAAAACACCGTGATTCCTGAACAATCGAGTCAGCAACTAAACAATACCAGAGTTACCCCCCAACCCTCTACTTCGTCCAATCCTTCCTCTCCTCCTTCCTCTTTGCTTGATGAAGCTGGTAAAGCGAAAAATCAAGTACCTGAGAAGAAGAAGGAAAAGAAGAAGAAAGAGATGAAGAAGAAGGAGCCAAAGGCGAAAAGGGGCAACCAAGTGTCGTCTAGCAAAAATCCACACACTGCACCGACCAGGCCTAGATTGCCATATGTCATTTGCAAAGGAGACCACTATCATCGAGATTGTCCTTGCATCCCTCAGATCTTAAGGGACTGGTCTCCTCATTTGCCCGGTGTCGTCAACCTCTGACGATCATGTTGAAAGTACACCATCAACTAGTGAAAGTGAAGCCCCTGGACAAAAAGGAAAATGTAAATTTACTTGTAAACTGTGTGAAGGTGATCATGTCGTCCACCATTGTCCCTTATTAGATGAGGCTTAAAGAGTTTTGGATGACCGTCCGGTTTCACCGTTACGGCTCCCTCTTGGATATAAGAAACTCTTGCCGAGTCCATCACTTGTTGAAAATCCGGCTGACACGCCCTTGTGGTCGGCTGAAGCGTCTATCATTGGAGATAAACCATCTGAATCCATACCAGACGAAATTCAAAAGGTCGAGGTGGCAGTTGACCCGGTCATGCCTTCAGAGGATCAATCTTCAGATGATACAGTCACCGAAGGGAACAAGAACGACACCGTTTAAATTCTCTTCATGAACACAGACTCCGATGAATATGGGGGCAGTCTACCCATTCCTTTACCATAGGAAGGAAATTTGTTAGAGTCATACCCGGCCGTCTATTCGGTCCCACCTCCAAGCAACCTGGTTGTTTCCTTTGACTGGAATCTACTAGGCAGACCCCGTTTACCGGCTAGTGTACCATTCCGAATCATCGCTCAAGTATATAGAATGGTTATGATCGGTACCATCATAGATGAAGGGGCTTCTGTGAGTATCCTTTCCTCAACTGCTTAGAAAGCGCTTGGTTCGCCATCGCTTTTGCCTGAAATGAGAAATCTAATAGGCTTTGACAAAGGAACCAGTGGACCGTTAGGGATCCTTCCCGTTGTGCCCATAACATTGAGAGGGAAAACCGTTCACATGAACATAATGGTAGTCCAGGGACCCCTGGATTATAATCTACTCCTTGGAGGAGACTATATTTATTGCATGGCAGCCATTGTCTCCTCACTCTTTAGAGTAATGTGTTTTCCGCACGAAGGAAGAGTGGTCAAGCTCGTAGACCAACTTTCATTCCCCAGTTCATGCATAGCAAATAGTCATATACCATCCCTGAATGGTCTTTTTACACAAGGAATGTCTCATCAATCCCCAGTTCATCCTCCTGATGAGCGCGAGTGATACGGAGGGCATGACTGAGACCCAGGGGGCATGCACCCTAGCCTGTTTCGACAGGAAAACTTCAGGTATAGGGTAGGTTTCCACGAAGGATATCTGACTAGTCTGACACTCCCGTCCGTTTAGGAAAAGGGGATTAGACTAGAATAAGATTCCCTCATCAAAGTTATGTGAGTGGAGGCGTCTGCGCCACTCACCTTTATCTATTTCGGTAGACATTGCCGAAGAAATGTTTTGTTTATGACACAAATAGAACAGTCTTTGGTAACCTGAAAAGGGTAGGCCTTTCTCGATAAAACAAATGTTTTGTCTGCAAATTGAGGGGTAACCTGAAAAGGTAGGCCTTTCCCGATAAAACAAATGTTTTGTCTGCAAATTGAGGGGTAACCTTGAAACTCTATTTCACTATAACTAGGGGCATGCAAACCTTTTGGCGTGCAAGCGAAGAGCGATCATTTATTTTTTAAATTTGTAGGTCCTCTAACCCTGTAAACTCGTAGGATTGGTCGTTTCCTAACTTGCATAAAGAAAGGATGTGGGGCAAAGCTTTGAAATAATGCCGTTTTTATATATGAGACATCCTTATCACGCGACTAGATTAATCGAGCAGTTTTATCGCGGAATTTAAGCTCGTTAAAAAATAAACATAAACCATGAGCAAGTGTTTCCCCCAGCATTTAAGCTCATTAAAAAATGAACCAATTTCCGGTAAATAACCATCGTGAATGTAGTACTTCAGCCTTTAAAGCCTTGGTCATGTTCTCATTATCACCTCCACTCTGTATTGGCCGATCATTCACCTCCACTTGATTGTTTACCCCTTTTGAGGAATAGCTGCGAAGAGTGATCCTATTAGCCATCCTTGTAACACTGCTATGATTGGAAAATTCCAAACCTTACCTGGAATCAGCTACTACCCGAATTTATCACTCGTTCCTCAAAGACGAGTCTCCTTTAAGCTCTTTTCAACTGACTCGTAAAATATGAAAAGATTGCCGTGCCACTGGCCTCTCCAGCTCGTTAAAATGACCGGAAGTGCTATCCCTCCTTCAGATTTTAATCTTTTTGGACCTGAGGGATTATTACACAAAACGATCGAGTGCTTGTTCGGCTCGTTAAAAGTACCGAAAATTCATCCCTTCTGTATTATTTTATACTTTTTCGGACTTAAGGGATTAGATGACGAAAAAGGATTTTGGAGTTTCCTTTACGTTCCTTTTCAGACTCTCTAAAATTGAAAAGGACCGAGTTATCTTTGTCGTTAAACTCGTTAAAACCTAATAGCAACAAACTTGTCCATGACAGACAAGAACGAGTTTCACTATCACTAGGCTCGTTAAAACATAGCGATGGGTTTTCCCGAAGGGAAAATTATAGAACAAGCATATGTTATCCTCCTCAGGATTTACAAAAATAAAGAGGTACTGGTCAGCAATGACTGGGGAAAAATTGGGAAGAAAACTTGAAGAAACTTTGTTGGTAGCAAGCCGCTCTTGAACATGACACTTTCACTTCGCATCCGAGTTGGGTTGGGTTGTTCCATTCACTGGTCACATCACCATGGTTCCATCAAACCATCCACATTTGGGGTTAATGCTACCAATCCATCATGTCAGTGTCGCCAATATGTTCAAGAGAAGTCACTCAGAGAATTCACCTGTGTCTCACCCACTATAATACATTTTCGCTCCATTCTTTCATGACCGCCACCCTGAGCCATATATCACCAAATTGTTTTCACCTCCATTAAAATCATTTGCTTCATTCCATGTCATTGATGTGGGATTCACTAAGGCCCTCCTATGATAGATCGCTTCTTGTCGACATCAGCGCATTATCCAAGAAGTCGATCTAGGAACAACCCTTTTAGTACTTTGAAGCTTGCATGCCTCAATGGCAAGTTTCTCACTTCCGGCGATAGGTTTACATCAATGGCCTTCGACCGAAAGATTTTACGTGGTGTTCGATGCCAAGTCCCTTATTAAAACCACGTGAATTGTACTGTAGTACCTTGAGGATCATTATCATTAGCGGTGATTCCTCTCGCGCCTGTTAACAACGTACATCATTGGTTGGTAATCAGGCGATGTATTTCCATTTTCGACTCCAGAACATCTCTCACATGGATCGACTTGTACTTTGAGTGAAGATCGAACGAGATTGAAGACCCCGGATCTAGTTTCATCCATCTAGGCTGCGATATATATTCAGGAAAATAAAGACATCAAATGTACATCGTTGCTGCACAGATAATCATCCAATCTAAGGGATGATGGCTCTACCAGAATCATCAGTATACACTTAGACGATTGTCTGTCCTATGTACATGAAAATGAATTTATAAAGCTGAGCATGGGAATGCCCGCCTCAGCTAGATCATGAAAATATTATGAAGATAATGTATTGTACTGTATCTTATTACAGGTCTCCTTCCAGCTTGAAAGAACTTCAGATCCTCATGATAAAGCATTTCACCCGACATCAAAAGATTAACGACCTCATGCTTTAGGGGGCAACTGTTATAGACATTTTTTGGCACTACAATCCCAAGCATAAATGTCCATAAGCCAAGGGCTCCTAAGTCCCTAAAGGTCTTGTTCCAACCCCTAAAAGAACAAGGTCAACTGATTACAGCATCTCCCAGAAGTTGTCCATGAAAAACTACTCAGAACTGGTCAAAACTGGACCATTTCACCTGCTCCATAGGAAAAGTGCATTGCATCCCACCTAAATACACACACTAGGTGCGTTGCATTTCAAAAATCCCTTCTATGGGGTGCGATGGGCGAGAAGGGACAAATGGAAGGGTCAATCCGCAAGGTGGAGAAGCATGGAATCTTCCAGAAACTTCTCCTGTGACACTTTCCTCTCTGAATTCGACCAAGGATGAGTAAGAGATCATCAATCTCCAAGTGGAATCAAGAACTATCAGAGGGAAGACACTAATCAAATCTCAAGCTCACTCACCTCCCTTGCAGACATCTATGTATGGATCCCTCATCCCAGAGATCCAGAGGCTAGAATTTTGCATCTTGTAAGGAAGTGTTGTTGGTTTCTTGAGACAACATCATAGTGTTGGGTGATCTAAGCTTTTCATGAGGTGAAGAAGGGCTTACTTGCTGAGAGGATCATGCTAGGTCAGAACAATCGGTTGTAATTCTCTTGGCTCTTTCTTGATTATCAATAAAGCTATTCAAGTTTTCCTCCATACACTTGTGTGATTGATGTTTTATGCATTTGTGTGGTTTATATACATCTGATCCTATATTGCTTATGATAATAGATCCATGTTCTCATATAGTGTTATGTTGCTTTGATTCTACAGATATTCTGTGAAGCTGGGTACGAAAACAAGTAGCAAAAGACTATCAGAAGAGAGACGAATCGAGCAAGGAACCAAGCACAAGACAGAGGTTGGTCTCCTTTATTCTTCTCTCATCTATCTTTCATAAAGGAAAATGAAAGTAGTTTTAGTTTGTTTGTTTCTAAGGTAGCTACCAGCCTTAGTGGGATTAGCAGTTCTGCATAGACACTATTCCCGGTAACACTCATGCTAAAATCCTAAAATGATAGTCTTTCTCTGTCACTACACTTCTTCAAAATGTTGAGCTAGATCTTCCAACTTTGTTTTCTTTATCCTATTCTTAGCAATTTCCATCCTGGGCTTATTCATCTAAATTTTGTACTTCAAACTTATAACCTTCCTCTTAAGAGACTTGTTCTTCTCTAACTTTTTGATCTTTTCATACCATAAGCCTAGATGCAATAGAATGTTATTATTTTTGGTTCTTTGAATTTCATTTTTCACCTTTAATGTCTCATGTTCTTGTTTCAGATGTTTATTTTGTGTCTCTAATTCAAAAATTTCTTGCTTCAAATTATTCACAATTAGAGGCTCTTATGGACTATCAAATTGAGTTTCGTTTCCTTGAATTGAAGAAGAAGATACTTTTCTCTATCATTTTTCTCTAGAGACTCAAAAAAGTCATATATCTCCTACTATATTGGGACAATATATGGTGTTCTTATCACTTGATTAGAAATTGGTGATGACAGTGGTGATAAAATTGGTGATGGAACCCTTGTTTCCTCTTCCTCTTCCAAATTAACAAACCCCATGAATTGTTGAAATGACTCCTTTACCATTTTTTTAAGTCTTGAGCTTCTCCCTATGGTAGATGAGAGAGGAGTTTTTTTTAGTTTTCTTTCATTATGTAGTGGCCTTTTTTGTTTCCTCTATTTTCTCCTTGGGTGTATTTTCTTCTTTTCCACTGACTTTCTTTCTTCTAATAGTTTTGTTCGTTAGATCTTCTAAAACATTTGCGAGAGGAATTTTATCTTCTCAATGCTGCTCTGGTTCAGGTGGGTTATCAGTAGGGTTTTCAGACAATTTTCTTTGACTTCTCTTTATCTTATTGCTACTTGTTTCTCCTTGTTCAACTTCTCTAAAATGATTTCTAATTAGGGAATTCTACCAGTTGTAGAGCTATAAAAAGGGTCTCTTTCACCTCTAATTACCTCACATTAATATGTCAATCCGGGAATGTTTGGTTATTTCAAAGAGTGACTCAATCCAAGGCTATTTGTCAGAGTAATGCAAGTAGTACAGCGTCCTACAAAATACAAGAGTAAACTAATGCTTGTCTATAACTAAGTTCCTTCAAATGACTAAAGCACACACTCTCAAAATATCAGTCAAGGGTCCGACAGCAGTAGTCCATCCCTTTGGAAAGTGATGGAAAAGGAAACTAGAGCATGGATCACGGGTCCGGGAGTAGGGCAGTAAATGCAGAGGCTCACTACAGCCACAGATCATCTCTCACACCAAATGCTAGTAAATGAAACAGCGAATAGAAATGGAACGGCAAATAGGAAATTAAACAGTAAATCTAGAAAGGAACAACAATGCTTAAAATGGAACAACAATTCTGAAATGGAACCGCAATCACTAAAACTAAACCTCGCGAGTAACAATCACACTTTATACTATCAACTCAAAAGCTCTTATCGTAATCAAAACTCCAATCTTTCATTCTCAAAGCAAATCACACAATCCACTAAAGGAACAGCAATAATTCTCAATTATGGAACAGCATGTGAAAGTCATACACACAACATTCTAAGAAAGTAATCTGAGTTTAATCCCAATCATCAACATGAATTATAACTGTGTTTCCAAATGGAACATCATGAACTCTGAATCATAAAGAACACTCCTTTCAGATAATTACCTTAACACACATACTTAGCATAGAAGCTTCATAACACAAGGATAACACTGTTCAATTGAATCCAATAAGATTTCATCCACTCTGAAAGTATTGATAATATAGTGCAGAGTCAATGGAAAGAACATTAATGAACGAATCTTAGCAGAGCATGTAATGTAACTTATAAAGCATATCAGATTACCAACTAGTGATGATAAGCAAACCATGCAGAAATCAATCATAGTGATACAGAAGCAAGTGTCCTCCGGGGCCGGACCCTTAGCCTCAAGGGTACACCGCTTTAAGCGAATCCAGACGTGAAGATGAGATAAT
Organism: Pinus tabuliformis; assembly: GCA_031772625.1. Taxonomy (NCBI): domain Eukaryota; kingdom Viridiplantae; phylum Streptophyta; class Pinopsida; order Pinales; family Pinaceae; genus Pinus; species Pinus tabuliformis. The sequence continues at coordinate 291,885,457 of CM062820.1, forward strand.
CACCAAGTTTATATTAATGCATAAAACAGAAAGTACAATGAGCCAAGTTCAACGAAACTCGATGATCAAAGTTAAGTCTTTGACAAAAAGTTACATAAAAGCCTCCCCCCAGACTAACAGTGTCGCCCCTTTATATAAGGATAACGGCAGAGATGTCTATGTGGTAAGATAAATAAAGCAGCGATCCCTCAGGATCGAAGATCCTGAGGGATTCGCAAAACTTTTAATCCCTAATCACTTCTTTCTCTTCCGCCGAGCTGGTGCCTTTTCCTCATTTTTCGGACCGGTTTGCTTCAGCTTGCTTTGCCTTGTATGCACTCGGTCCTTCGTCAAAAGGACAGTAGTTACCCTATTCTTATCTTCTGCTTTGGAACAGCAGCTCCTCGTTTCTACCCTTTCCTGCACAGGAAAATGACAATTATCAGCGGATAAGTCTTTGCATACTAATTCCACGTATTCTACCACAATTCACTAATTTTTTCCTCATTCATGATGTGGAAGATTCATAAGTCCTATTGAAAAGCCACTAAAATGATCATTAAAAACATACCTTTTTAGTACTCCACACACCCCCCTGCTTACCCTGTTTCATGCCCTCATGAAAACGTTGTAGTTGACATGTAAAGCAGTGAGAGAGTAGGCTGGAGAAGGAATCTCATGTGGAGGCCTACAGCCATGGTGAGTGACTAGGTAGTCAAAGAACTGGCCTGTTTGAACCTCAGGCATCTCATATATGGCTTGATATCTGGGTGCAGGGTGCCAGATAATTGGACTGCGGAATCTATATCCTAACCAAGATGGCCCTGCCCTCAAAATGCTTTCGCCATAGAGGTTCAAACGATTGGCGGCTAACTGAAAATTCTCATACTTAAATGGCTCCCTGAGCTGGATGTTTGGATTAGAGGTTCGGTACCAGAATTTGGCTGCATCAATGGCGAGGTCTTTGATAGAAAGAAAATATTCTAAACTTTGTCGAATGAGTGTCTCGTGCATGGGTCCTAATCTTTCAATGACACTCGGAGTTCTCATAAGGTTTCTATGTGCTCTCCATAGCTGTGTTGGGTCCCTAGGCTCAACCCTTACCCATAGGTCTAGGCCATTTTCCTGTCTCTGAAAAGTGTTATAGGCTTTGAGCCATTTAATTTGATTGACCCCGAATGAGATGAATGCTTGCAATTGAATGTCCCCAACAAAAGGGCCAAGGTTCAGTTCAGTTTCCTGATCGAGCATGAGGTTATGCAAATAGAATTCACATAGCAATCTCTGAACCTTCACTCCATAATGTTTACAACAATCTATAAAGTTGTTGACAGTATTAATTTGTATTGGGGCACCTGCTTTAACAACCTTTATCTTTAATTGCAAGTATCGCTCCAATAAAAACAAAGCATAGTTTTTGGCAAGGGCCTTACATGCTAAAACGTCATTGTATAAAGAACACAAGGTATCCATCTGTTTGATAACAACATCTAACCTACGGGTTACCTTTGCAACTTTCTCCTGTTCCTTTTGCCACCCTTCAAAGGCCTGGCTTTCAGATTGATTAACATTCCGTAGTTGCTGTTGGAGTTCTTTATACTTCTCACGAGGGACCGTCTGCTCTCTAAGCCTCTCCATCTCTTGCTGAGCCTCTTTCAATCCTTTGTGCAGAGTCCTTGTCTTTGGATCTCTTTTCCATGCATCAGTGGAGGCCGGGAGTTTTACCTGAACTTTCTTATTTCGTTGCTTTGAGTTCAGAACCCTTATCACCCCTGAGGGTGGTGCCTCTGTTTGAATCTCCTTGTTGTCTTTTTCTATTTTAACACGAATACCAGCTGGCAGCTGTTCCTTTTCAAATGGAACAGCAGTCTATCCCTCAGCGTTATTTGGAATAGTAGCTGGGCCTTCAGCTTGATTTGGAATGTCAGTTGGGCCTTTGGCTTCATTTGGAACAACAGTTGGATTTTGGGCAGGGTTTTGATCAACAGAGCGATTTTTAGTCCTCCGCCATTTTATCCTGCGGTTTCTTACTGCAGTGGTCATCTTTTTCTTACTGGCGGTCTTCCTTGTCCTCTGCCTTGCTTTCAGAATCCTGATCTGCTGGTGGAGCTGGGCTATTATGCTCAATAAACTCCGCTGTTCCTTTCGTAATTCTCTAATTTCCAACATTTTGTTAGAAGGAACAGCATGCTTTTTGCTGTGTTCTGGGCCTTGACTAGTCCCTAGATTTTTCTCCTGGGGTACTTCTTCACTATGTTGTGCTGGCTGTTCCGGGGTAAGAACCCTAGCTGATTCCATGGCTTCGCTTTCTATTCTCACTTCTTCTGGAATTTGTTTTGGTGCTGTGGGAATAGATTGTTCCCTCTCAGTATCTCCTATCTCTTTTTCATCATGAACGGGCAGATTTCCTTCCTCTGCCTCTTCTGCATGTGGTTTTTCAGGTGCATCTTCTTCCTGGGGTTTGTCGCGGAGGTATCGTGGAGTGGAAGGTTGGCCATGCTCACCCATATTGGCCAAGATTACGGCCAATTCCTCTTCTCCCACTGGGTCCTGTGGTGGGCTACCTCCTTGCTATCCCATTTCCTCCTCCTGCCTGGATTGTCCATCTTCTGCCTCAGGATGCTCAATTTCTATTTCAGGGTTTTCGGCTTCTATCTCAGGGTGTTCAACTTCTGTCTTAGGGGGCTTGGCTTCTGTCTCAGGGTGTTCAACTTCTGTCTCAGGGGGCTCGGCTACTTCATCATTTTCTTCTTCGGATCGCTTAGCCTTCTCGGCCTCCCCTTCCTTTTCTCCTTCAACTTGTTCTTCTTCTATCTCTGGTCGTGTGGGTTGTTCATCCTCAAATACCACTAGCTGGCTAGTGCTTTCCTGGAGTTTTTCCATCCTTCCTCTTATTCGGGCTAACCGGACTGATTTTCTGCGTTTCTCTGGCTGTTCCGGTGTCTCAGTGTCATGCTTCCGTTTTGCTAACTCCTGGCGGGTTTCTGGTCATTCGGATGTGCTTGCAACAGGTCTTTGTTTTCTTAATACTCTGCGTTTTTCCGGTCGTTCTGGTGTGCTTAGAGTATGTTTACGTTTTGGGGAAGGTGCTGTCGCTCTCCCCTCGATTATTGCAATTAATTCTTTCCAGCTGCTTTGCTGCTGGGTGAGACTATGACTAACTATTAGTCGGATTAATCCATGGTGGCTAGCAACTGATTCTACATGCTGTGCCTTTTTCAGGCTTCGTGCGGTATCATGGAGTAAAGAATTCAAAAGTGCAAGAAGGTTTACAGAGCATTTTTGTTTTAAAACAGCTAAGAGTTTAAGGTGTCGTGGCCTTACCACGTCTTTTCTCCCCTCGCAGGTGATGTAGCTTTGCACTGTTCTTGCTAGTTCCGCCTAGCGTTCTCCTAGCGTTGCTGGCAGGACTCCCTTCCCTTTAACTATTAAGCTTTGGCCTTCGTCCTGGAAAATTTCCATGATCTTCTGGAGTCTTTCCTTCTTCAATATCCATACGGGTCCGGTGGCTGGTAGACCCGAGACCTCGGCAATTATATCGTCGGTGACTGCTATTTGCTTCCCCCGCACCATGGAGTGATCCTCCTGCAGATTCTGCAGAAATTCCATTGCTACTATTTCATTGGACTCCTTCAGGCGACTGAGATAAGTCAGCCAACCTGCTCTTTTAAGGATCTCCCGAGCAGCAGTGGAGACTGTCAGCTTTTGTGGTTCACTTCGAACTGCCCTGCCTCCCATGGTTTCACTGTGAATTCACAATGGAACAGCAGCCGCGTATGCTGTTTGAAACACAGAGAGAGTAGTAATCGTCAGATTTGGAAAAAACACAGAGTATGCAACAGAAATGAGTTATGAATAGCAACTTGTATATGAAAAATAGATATGTCATGCCGTTAAACCGTGCCATTTCTTAGTATGCTATCTTTCCCGAATAATGAGCTGACACATAACCCGGGGAATCATGAGGTGAACCCCCCCCCCCCCACGCAATGCGATAGGCTACTCCAGCCGTCAAAGAAAGGATCGGCACCCCGATTTATAACCAAGTCATAAAGGAACATCACGTTTTGATTTTCTGTTGTTCCTTTTCAAAAGGAACAGCACGTTTGGATTTTCTGTTGTTCCTTCTCAAAAGGAATAGCACGTTTTGATTTTCTGCTATTCATTTTCAAAAGGAATAGCACGTTTGGATTTTCTGCTGTTCGTTTTCAAAAGGAACAGCACGTTTGGATTTTCTGCTGTTCCTTTTCAAAAGGAACAACACATTTTGATTTCTACTGTTCCTTTTCAAAAGGAACAGCACATTTTGATTTTTGTTGTTCCTTTTTCAAAAGGAACGGCATTGCTGTGTTCTGCTGTTTCTTTTTCAAAGGAACAACATTTGCGCTTTTTGAACTCATCCTCCTTTATTCATCTAGTATACTTCTTCTCTCTTTGTGACACAACTAACCTCTTGCTGGTCTAAGTAAGGATGCTTCTTGCCCCTATTCTTTCAAAGTCTTTTAGAGACAAGCAATGCACTTATGCAATGAACCCAAATCACAACACACTGAAATCAAGAAATTATAGATCGCTATCTTTATAAGGCTATGTATTGGTAAGAGGACAGAAGGAATGATGTACTTATATTTTGCTATCATTGTCTTACTAATCTTGCCCTGATTGGTTATCTTTTATCATGCCATTCTTTTCTTTGATCCCGGAACGTTTGGTTATTTCAAAGAGTGACTCAATCCGAGGCTATTTGTCAGAGTAATGCAAGTAGTACAACTTCCTACAAATACAAGAGTAAACTGATGCTTGTATATAACTAAGTTCCTTGAAATGACTAAAGCACACACTCTCAAAATATCAGTCAAGGGTCCGACAACAGTAGTCCATCCCTTTGGAAACTGATGGAACAGGAAACTAGAGCATGGATCACGGGTCTGGGAGTAGGGCAGTAAATGCAGAGGCTCACTACAGCCACAGATCGTCTCTCACACCAAATGCTAGTAAATGAAACGACAGATAGAAATGGAACGGCAAATAGGAAATTAAACAGTAAATCTAGAAAGGAACAGCAATGCTTAAAATGGAACAGCAATTCTGAAATGGAACAGCAATCACTAAAACTAAACCTCGCGAGTAACAATCACACTTTATACTATCAACTCAAAAGCTCTTATCGTAATCAAAACTCCAATCTTTCATTCTCAAAGCAAATCACACAATCCACTAAAGGAACAACAATAATTCTCAATTATGGAACAGCATGTGAAAGTCATACACACAACATTCTAAGAAAGTAATCTGAATTTAATCCCAATCATCAATAGGAATTATAACTGTGTTTCCAAATGGAACAGCATGAACTCTGAATCATAAAGAACACTCCTTTCATATAATTACCTTAACACACATACTTAGCATAGAAGCTTCATAACACAAGGATAACACTGTTCAGTTGAATCCAATAAGATTTCATCCACTCTGAAAGTATTGATAATATAATGCAGAGTCAATGGAAAGAACATTAATGAATGAATCTTAGCAAAGCATGTAATGTAACTTATAAAGCATATCAAATTACCAACTAGTGATGATAAGCAAACTACGCAGAAATCAAATCGTAGTGATACAGAAGCAAGCGTTTTCCGGGGCCGTCCCTTAGCCTCAAGGGTACATCGCTTTAAGCTAATCCAGATGTGAAGATGAGATAATCACCAAGTTTATATTAATGCATAAAACAGAAAGTACAATGATCCAAGTTCAACGAAACTCGATGACCAAAGTTAAGTCTTTGACAAAAAGTTACATAAAAGCCTCCCCCCAGACTAACAGTGTCGCCCCTTTATATAAGGATAACGGCGGAGATGTCTAAGTGGTAATATAAATAAAGCAGCGATCCCTCAGGATCAAAGATCCTGAGGGATTCGCAAAACTGTTAATCCCTAATCACTTCTTTCTCTTTCGTCGAGCTGGTGCCTTTTCCTCCTTTTCCAGACCGGTTTGCTTCAGCTTGCTTTGTCTTGTATGCACTCGGTCCTTCGTCAAAGGGACAGCAGTTACCCTGTTCTTATCTTCTTCTTTGGAACAGCAGCTCCTCATTTCTACCCTTTCCTGCACAGGAAAATGACAATTATCAGCGGATAAGTCTTTGCATACTAATTCCACGTATTCTACCACAATTCACTATTGTTTTCCTCATTCATGATGTGAAAGATTCATAAGTCCTATTGAAAAGCCACTAAAATGATCATTAAAAACATACCTTTTTAGTACTCCACACCAGTTATCTCCTAGACTCTCTAGATGGGCTTCAATAATCATATTTACAAGGCCATGATTATATAGAGTGTTTTCAATGGACTAGATTTTTCTTTGTGTATTTCCAGACATCTTCCTCGAGCTATTAAGTAGAAAATAAGGTAAATTGATTTCATTTCCTTCAGGAAAGTGCATCACTAAACAAAGATGGTTATTGAACATAGTACCAAATCTACCCTGAAAAGTAATGAACTTCTAAATAACTAATAGTGAATTCTTCCATTTACCATTTAGATATGTGCTCAAAATACCCTTTTTAAAAACAATATTATCCATACCTAGATTCTTTAGAAACGCCTTTCATTCATTCCCTTCAATACCCTTGTCTTTTAATGACTTTTCGCCAATTCTATGCAATCCATTCACCTTGGCCATGAAGGACTTTGTCATGACAATTTTGATGTCCAAAATTTTTTCTTCAGTTCCATCAAAGGCCCAAGAAAAATGTTTGGTTACCTCTTTGTCATTGCCATCAAATTTTTCTATAAAACCTAGCCATTGCACTTGCTATAGCATTTGCTTGACTTGCGAGTAGCCTTATATAAATTTATTTATGTTTGGCTCTACCCAAAATATGATTCCCATGTTGGCAAAGTCTCACTTCACAATTGCTTCTTTGACATGGTATTAGGTTCACAAATATGAGTATGTACAATAGAGTGAAATGGAAAATGGAGATGAGTGAAACGACTCAAGAAAGTGAGTAAAATAGCTCTTGAGAAACAAAGTATAATGGAGACAAGCAAGCAGAATTATCAATGAAGTAGTTTAGAAAATGAAGTGTTTCCGTGATGATGAGAGGAAAATGGGCTTCTCGGGCTAACCTCATTGATATGACATGATATTTATAACTCAGCCCGAAGCTGGAGCAATAATCATTATTTTGAATGGTGGTACAACATCTATATTATTTCATAATGTAATGGGTTTACCTTTATTATTAAATCCAATATTTATGTAGCTTCAAACTTCTGATTCTAATACTTGATTTTTCTTGTGAAGTTGTCCACACATGCTTCCACTGTGGAATTGATCATTTCCTTCTGCTAAAATATTTAATCATTCCATTCGGTGATTCTTGTCAATATTAACTGCAACATTTCATCAAAGCTGCAGATTCTCCGCAATTGTATAGCTACTTATTTTGAAAAGAAAAAGAGGGACATAAAGAAAATGGGAATTAGAATAAGACTGAGAACGAAAATTTAGGGTGCCAAAATTACTTCGTTTTCATCCTAGATTTTTTGTATAAACATGTCAACGGAGTCGGTTTTCATGTTTATACAATTTTATTATACTTTTTATTTTTATTATTGATTATTTTTATTATTATTATTATTATTTTTTAAGAAAACAAAAATATTTACATATCAAGTTGAGGAGGAAGGAAAATCCTTCCTAATCATCTTCAAAACAATATTATCTTGTAGAGTTTTAAAAAATTCTTCCTTTTTCAATGGCTTGTGGTAAATTCTCAATCGGTTACCATTTACAAGGAAGGTCACTATTTCTTCATCAATGGTTCTAATCCTCACTGCGCCATTATCAAATATAGTTTCAATCTCAACTGCCCAAGCCAATGAGTTTTAATTTTTCCTTGAAAATATTTAAACTTTGAGTCAAAAAGTAATGCCCAATCTCCTGGGTGAAATTTTCTTTCCTTTATGTACTTGTCATGCTACCTGAATCTTTGTTTTTGATCTATGATAGTTCTTTGAATAACATCCTGTCGTATCTCATATAGTTCATTCAGTTGCTCCATTCCTTGTTTCTGTGCTTCATATAGATCAAGACCTAATTTGACTAATGTCTTGAAGGTATTTGCCTAGAACTCAATTAGAAATAAGACTTTCTTCCCATAAACAAGTGCATAGGGAGTATGTCCTGTAGGGTTTCTACATGTGGTAGGGTATACTCGTGCATCGACTCGGTAAGAATTGCTTTACTTTATTAGTGGATTCCACCTACCAATTTTCCTGTGGATGATATGGAGTGGACTTTCGATGTTTGATTTTATATCCCTCAATTATATTTTGTACCAACCTGGATGTATATTGAGTTCCTTGATCTATCACAATATCCCTTGGGACACCAAAATGAGTAAAAATATCCTATAAAAAAATGAAACTACAACATTTTTTATACAAAATAAAAGTGTTTTATCTTCTACCCATTTTGTAACATAATCAGCGCAAGGAAGAATGTACTTTTTTTGTCTGGATGGTGGATTAATTGGACAAACAAAATCTAGAGCCCATTTCTCAAAAGGTTCAATGAGTACCTGAGGTTGCAGAGGAATTTCATTTGAAGGAACAGGTTTCCCCATTCTCTAACAACTATCACATCTCTTTACATATTCTTTGGCATCCTTGAAAAGAGAAGGCCAATAATATCCTAAGAGAAGGAATTTGTAAGCAGTTATTTTGTCAACAAAGTGTCCTCCACATGGCTCATCATGTCAAGCTTTTAGTATTTCTGGTACTTCATCTTCTCTGACATATCTTTGAATAATCTGATCTAGCCTTGTTTTGTACAATTCTCCATTTATCCATGAGTAAGATGCACTAATTTGAATTACCTTTCTTTTTCTCGAGGAGGAAAATATAATGGTAACTTCCCTATAGCCAAATAGTTAGCAATATCTGAAAACCAAGGAGATTTAATAAATACTGCAAAAATATATTAATCAAGAAAATTATCTTCTACAACTATATCATTATTATCACTTTGAATCCTAGATAGAAAGTTGGCAACTGTATTTTATTTTCTAGCTCGATCTAAAGTAGTGATGTTAAATTCTTACAACAACAACAACCATCTTGTAACTCTGCCATTGGTGATAGGTTTATTCATTAAGTACCTAATAGTAGAATGATTTGTATGTATAAAGGTCTTAGAGCCAATGATGTAATCTTTGAATTTGTTTATGACATGGACAACAACTAAAAACTCCTTTTCTGTTACAGTATAGTTTCATTCTGTAGTAGTCAAATTTTAACTAGTATAGTAAATAGCATACGCAGTTAAATATTTTGTCCTAGTACAACTCCTAATGTTGTATCTGAAAAATCTGTTCAAATTTGAAATGGTAATTTCCAATTTGGCACTCTTAGAATGGGCACTTCAGAAATCTTTTCTTTCAATGTTTCAAAATATTTTCGGCAATCACAGCTCCAATGGAATTCACAATCTTTTGTGATCAATTTGAAAAGTGGAGATGCAATTTTTGTAAAGTTTTCTATGAATATTATATAGTAACCAATAAAACCCAGCAAACTTCTATCATCCCCTTGACAAGTTGGAATTGACAATTTAGAAATAACTTCTACTTTAGATGTGTCCACTCTAATTCCATTCCTTAAAATATGGTTTCCTAAAACAATCCCCTCGGCAAATATCATAAAACATTTTTCATGGCTTAATGAGAGATTCAGTGCCTTACATCTAATGAGAACTTTTTCCAAATTTTTAAGAGGTTCTTCAAAATAATTTCCATAAACCGTAAAATCATCCATGTAAACTTCCAGAGAATCATAAAATAGATTAGAAACACTTCCTGAAACTGCCCTCTGGAATGTTACAGGTTCATTACACAACCCAAAAGGAAGTAATTGGTAGGCATAGGCTCCCCATGGATAGGTAAAAGTGGATTTATATTAACCTTCTGGAGCTACCTAGATCTTCTTATATCCACTAAAACCATCTAGAAATGAGAAATATTTTTTTCCTAACAATGTGTCTAAGACGTGATCTATGAAAGGAAGTGGAAAATTGTCTTTTAAGGTATCTTTATTCAATTCCCTATATTCAATGCATACTCTCCATTTTACATTCTTTTTATAAAAAAATATCAATGGTGAAACCCACTAGCTACCCTATATTGGATAAATGAAATTCACATTAACAATTTTTTTAATTCATCTTTAACAGTTTATCTCAAATTTGGATTTCTTCATCTCTCAAGATGTCAGATTGGTTTAGCATTTTCTTCAATGTAAATATTATGTATACAAATATTAGGATCAATTCCTTTCATGTCAATATATTCCCATGCATAAGAAGAGGAATATTCTTGTAACATCTTTAGTAACTCTTTCTTTTGAAATTCTTCCATATTATTATTGATATTCAAGGTTTTTTCTGGGAAAATTTATATTAGAGAATTGCCAAATTTTTCCATAGAATGTAAAGATAATTGACGAGATAATAAATATTGAATATGTCATTGTTCTTGAAAACTTTGATTAGATTCACAATATGAGGAAGACTCATTATTTTCCATTAAATTCAAAATCTGATCTTCTTCGTCTATTTGTGAAGTAACAACTATTGGTCGTATACCAATATCGACATCTATCCATTCTTCACTTTATACTTCTATTGTTGTTTTTGTAGGAAGATACAATGTGAATTTGTTTGTTGAACTTCCATTAGAAATAAACATATCACCATATCTACCATTTATAAAAGCATAAGTTATAGATAACCATGGTCTTCCTAGAATCAATGGATGTCCTCCTAAATTAGTCTTGGGTGTTAGAATCATAAAATCAACAGGATACTCCCAAGAATCTAAGGATACAAATATGTCTTCTAATACACCATCATGTTTAATAACATAAATGTCTACTAATTGCAATAATGTAGGTGTATATTGAAGACTAGGAAGTTTCAATTGATTCATAGTTTGTTTACTGATGATGTTTATAGCTACTCCTAAATCAATCAATTTATTTGGAATTTCAATACCATTGACACATGTTTTCACAATGGTACTTCCTAGTTCAAGGTATTTCTTAATTGTTGTTTTTCCGATCATGATATCTGCAATTTTTCCAACTAACCAAATTCTTTTGATTTCTTTTCTCTTTCTTCCTAGTCCTTTAATACTCAACTCCCTAATTTCCTTTGCAAAAATTGGTATTTCCTTAATGTCTTGTAGCAAAGGAATTTGTATACAAGCATTCTTTAGATCATCTAACATATCATAACTAGGCAATAAATTTTGTTTTTGTACCCCTTCATCAATTTTTAATCTTTGAGGAAAAGGTGATTTTGAAACAGATACTAAAGGTTGTTCCATCATAAGAGTTGGAATGTGTAGGGGTGACTTGTTCTTGAAGTTTTTCATTGAGAGGATCTTCTTTTTCAGAGGCATTTTTTTTTCTAGATTCTTGAATAACAATTTTTGGGGAATTCTTTTCCAATACTCTATGAGATCTAAGTTGGACATTGCTAAGATCTAGTGGATTTATCATGTAAGTTTAGAAATTTCATCCTTCCATAATGTAAACAAGTTGTGCATCTTTATTATTATTTGGATTTTAAAGTGGTTGAGTAGGAAATTGATTTGGTGTTTGTGGAAATGGTAATGAAATTTGTGGATTTGGATTCTGAGGTTGAGTTGGTTAAAGATGTTGAGGAAAATACTGTGGTGGAAAAATAGGATAAGGTTGTTGATATTAAGGATATTGAGGATATTTATGGTAAGAATTTTTCCATCCTTGTGCCCAAGGTTGAGGCCAATATTTCCAAGGCATGGGTGCAATTGATTTGAAATGATCATATGTTAAAACTAATGTAGAATTCATTATGCCATTAACAAATAGAATGTTAACTGAAAGTGCTGAAAACGTGAGAACTGCTAGATAATAGGACTGTACGACAGATGAGAAAACATAAATAAGATGAAAAACAGTAATGAAAACAACAAATACATCACGTTACCAGACAACAAGATTTATTACGCAGTTCGTCCTTGATGGACTACATCCTCAGGTCCACTTTGAAGATGGGCAACTGCTTTATTAGGATTGAAACCAAGGAGGTTGATTACACAGCACTTTGACCAATATGAATGCACACATACACACTTTTAGTCATTGTCTTAAGAAAAATCTTTGAACTAGATTTCCAACGCCTATCCTGGTTTACAATTCTGACTCCTAATGCCCCTGTTACACTGAAAACAAAATCAACTATATCCTCCAGGATCTGCACTCTAAAACTCAAAATCACTAATGTCTTCCTCATGAACAAAAAGGTGTATTTAAAGGTTTGCAGATACATTTGAGAGCTTCTTAGCCAATATTGGAATCAATGCAGCATGATGGTCTCTGTTGAATCACTAGGAAACACCTAGGGATAAAGTTACAAGGTCATCACATTAGTTTTTAATGCCAAAACATAACAAAACCCATAAATAATCTTTCTATTAAAGAAAATCCATAAACGGTTTGCTGACTAGGCAGAGTGTTGGGTGTGGAGCTTGATTATCTTCTGTATTCAAAGGTATCGCCACATTGGACCCCAGTTCATAATGGGGTGGCAACACCACCCGTAAAATATTCGCTGCAAGGGGGGTCTAGGGGGGGTTGGGGGGATTGGGGGTAGCGCCCTTGAAGCTAAAAATAGATGTAAAATTTCCTTGTAAAATGTTCTAATTTCGTAGTCAATCTGGGCTGTACATTAGGTGGAGATTTGATGGTAGAAGTTATGTTTAATTCTGGGTTTTTTTCCCTAGAAGGCAATCCCTCGCTATATATGAGGGAATTGTATTGTGTCTATGTAGATCTGTATTCTGAGTGAGGAAGAGAGAGGAGATTGAGAGTGAAGAGGGAATTACAATGGATCTATTGTAGGTTGTATCTCTTCAGTTTGCTAGATAATATAAAAGGAAGGATTGGCTATTTCTCCATGGACGTAGCCCAAACTAGGTGAACCACGTATATTTGTGTCTCTCTTGTTTTATGCATTTTCCGTGTTTATATTTCTGCAATATTTTATGTGTTCCATTGCTCTATAATGTATAATTTTCTAACACGGAGAAGGGCAGCTATTACATGTGACCAGCTGCAAGCTACCACCTTCACGCTTACCCCCGACGATTACGGTTATGGTGCTGTGATCCTGGCATTCCCAATAGAGAGTTGTTCACATGCCACTGGTTAATGTCTCTACACGGTTAGTCCCTGTTATGGTAAACCCCGATGACGTATCCCCTGCCACTCACATGTCACACGGTTAGCTCAAACATTTCCCCTATGGTCAGGCCAGATAGTTTTATAAACCCTGACGGCTAGTCACATCCAATCACATGCGTTGCCATGGTCTCCATACTTGCACGGTTAGTCTTTCAGTTTTGACTGATATTATGTTTTATAATGTTTTGCATTGGTTTTTCAAAGGTCAAAAGTTTGTTTATAACATATATTTTATGTATTTTAATGTATTTAGCATTGTAATATGGTTCAATAGGTTTAGACTTAGTGTTATGCATTTGATACATAGTTTTGGAATGTAACATCATCCATTAGATTTTTGTAACACAGGTTTAGGTATAGGTTAATGGGTTTAGGATTAGGTTTGGATTAGGTTTTGATGTTTTCCTCCATAGATTTTAGGGCTAGGGTTTAGTCCAGTTTTTAGTCTTACATTAAGAAAAACCTTTTACATCAAATTTTCACAAAGTGATATTTGCAACAATCATAACATGATCACAACAACCAGACCCTGTAAATGGATGACAAACCATATCCTGGCGGACTGATGACAACCAACATGTCGACAACCAGGTTCCAAACCATATCAACTAAACACCATGAAAACCATAGACATCAACTGAACAATAAAAAACATTGTCGAAACTGAATGACACCAGACTGAATGCTGACGATGAAACTGAAACTGTGTAGCTAATCTGATGAGATCCTCCTAGATCAACAATCTAATTTTTTTGTGATGGTTGTGAAAATGCTTGAGCGTTAAATCCATAAGTCATATTTGGTTGTGAATTTTTCCATGGTCTCTTAGTAATAAAACATAGGGGATCTATCTGATTTGGTATCATTTCCTCTTGATAAACTACTTTAAGACATGGTATTGAAGGAAACTATTTTGTATCATGATTTTCCACACATATAACAGAGGTTTCTACACTTTTTAAATCAAGAGGGAATTCTCTCAGATCATGTTTCTTTCTACATTTGGGAAAAAATATTGACAATGTAACATTTTGATCATTTTCCTTGCTTTTGACTTGAAGCGTATCTATTTGTTTACTAAGACTTCCCAAAATGTCTATTTTTAAGTTGTCAAGAGAATTGCCTAATTCAACCCTACTTATATTCCTAGTGGTAGAAGTTCTAGCTACAGATTTATTAATTCTAGACATGAGAAGATCTGTTGGATTTTTCCTAGTTCTTGCCTTACCTCCTGAAATGTTTATGCACAACTCACAAATGTTTGCAAATGATAACTGAGAAATATCTCCCTTGCACATCAAATTGAGGAGATCAATCCACTCATCTCTGTTGGATTTTAATAAGAGATATTTCAAAGTTTCTTCATCTAGTTCATGCATTTTAGCCCTTTTAACATTATAAGCAAATCATTCAATGAAATATTCAAGATTTTCATCTTCTTTCTACATCACTTTAAAGACGTCATCCTTAATATTGTGGGGCATACAATAATCCTTATATTTCTCTAGGAATATAGTTTTCATATCTTCACATGTTCTTATAGAATGTGTTCCTAAGACCATGAACCATTTTAATGTTGCATCCTTAAGAGTTTCCAGAAGCAATTTTAGCTTTCGAGGGTCAAGAAAATAATCATAAGATCTACACAAGACTTCAAACTAAAATAGAAATGTTTGACGATCCTCACGTCTTAATCCATGAAAGTTTGGAAGGATGGAGGGTGAGATGTTTTTAATTTTAGTTGTTGTATATTCATTGAGGATAGGAAATCCAAAGGGTTTTGGATCTCCCCTACCTCCACCTCCCCCTGTTCCTCCACCTCAATTTTGTCCTTTTCCTCCTCCAATCCTAGGTTCTTCACTATTAACATTATGTACTTCCCCTTCCCCTTCTACAACCATTGTATATTCTTCGGAACTAATAGAGGGTTCCAAAATTGGGTTTTCTAGTTCTTCTTCTAGCTCTTCTAGTTCTGGTTCTTCTATCAATCGTAAATTAAAATACATTTCTTCCTCTTCTTCTTCTCTAGGGATCTATAGCTCTTGTCCTAGAAGTATTTCTCCAGTTGAATATAAGGAAACTACTCCTTCTGTTGGGGATGTAGGATATTCTTCTTCTATTACTGCTTCGGCTGATGTGGTTGGTGAATCTCTAGGTTGGATTTCAGATCTAATTACCTCTGGAAGTTTATGCTTTCCTGCAAATGATGGAATATGAGTTTGAGTGGGTGATTTGGCACTACGAGGTCGTGGTTGGGTGAGTGATGTTGTTGGAATTAAAATTTTACCTCTTCTTACAAATCTACTTGTACAATCCATTTCTATGCATATCATTTTTTTATAATAATAAAAGAAAGACTCCTATTTACACTTCCCAACAACGACGTCGAAATGTTTTGCAATTTAATTAACTTTAAATTACTTGCATAAATTATTGACCAAATCTAGTAAGGTGATGAAGTGTAAGTGAGTTGTATGTGCTAGAAGTCCTTGGTTATTTACACCTCTAAATTAAATTGATTTATCGAAATATTCTAAATTAATTTATTGGAATGCACATAAGCAGAGAAATTATTCCTAGAAAATAAAATGATCACATTCTTTTAGCAAAGTCTACTTATGGAAAAACTCACACTCTACATCAAAGGAAACTTTTACAACTCTACATAAAAGTAAATCAATCCCACACCTATGAAAATTAATGACGTTCCTATAAAAATTATATCTAATTATGAAATCCACACAAGTTATGAGAATCTCAAACTTGTAAAATGAAATTTAACTCATAAAAACACGACACTCTTTCTCTCCTATACGTATGAATTATGCTTTGAAATAAACTCAGTTCTTTGAAGCAATCGAATCATCTATCATAATAACACACTCATGCATGAAAACACAAAATGAATTGAAAATATATTCTCACTTGGTCAAAATCATAAATCACTCTTGCTTGATGTAAAACCTGTAATCAAATCCTCTGTTTTTAAGAATTACAATTTTATTCTGAATCCAAAATCTCACTATTGTTATTGTTACTCATTAAACTCAATTCATGTCCTCGTGAATCCATAAAGAAATCTAGTTAAGAAGACAATCACACTGCTACTATTTAACTCAAAAATCAACAAAAGAAAATGCTCTATAAGATGCATCCAGAAAATAAGATTATGAAATGAAATAAGGAAATTTTACTTAAAAACATAAAAGAACCTTACTACTTGAGGGGGGCCTCTACAAGCAGATGGTCACGACATCCAATTAAACAATCAACCATGCATCAAAATAACAAGGATTCTTTATAACTAAATTGAAAACATATTTTTGATTCTCACTATCGCATCATAAAATCACCATGTTTATGTTTTCTTACAAAGCCTTTTTATAAAGACTGTATCATTAAATGTTCAAAGATTAATGCCTAGCTTTGCTTAAAAAAAATACTAAAACTAACTATGAAATATATCATAATTAAATTCGCTAACGATTTGCTATTAACAAAGGAAATCATTAGGTGCATATATCATTCCTCGCTCGCCTGTTATAGCTAACAGAGTTGACTGTTGCCTTTGACCACGTAGCTGGAAGCTTCCTTTCTCGATCTGGTTCAGAATGGTAGGAGGGAATCCTTGAGCACATTGATTTCCACCCTTCCATATACTTCACTCTCCATCCAGCACCTTAGAACCTATGAAACAATGGACTTGGCTACAGAATCAGACACTAACTACAAAATCATCCCTATCCAGTAGCTAAAACAAATATTAGACTAATAATAAAGAACATTATTAACTTATGAAATACAAGACTTTCATATACCTGTCATGCCATAAATTCTGTAATTTGTTTCCCATTGAGTGATTATGATGATAAAAATGGAGTGAAATAGGTGGAAAAAGGGTGTCAAAAGAAACAATTATGAGGCCCAACACTTGTACCTTGTCCTCTAAAGCCTACACCAGCACCTGATATTCTAGAACCTGCACCTGCTCCACTTGCTTCCCATGATCTATAGGTTTTTCTGTCATCCTATATATACCATGATTTCTATCTCCAACCATGTCCCCATTGGAGCTAGATCCTCTGGGCCTGAGTCTTTCCTTCTGATCTTGGAACAAGACCTTAAACCCCTTCTTCTCGATCATCGAGATAGAAATCATATTATATCTGAGACATGGTACAAAGAGTACATCCTGGACCTACATCACTCCTCCCATATCCATCTTGAATGGTACAACCCTCGATCCTCATATCTCCTTCTAACTATTTTCACCCAACACCATGTGCAACTTTGAGTCCCATTCAGATAGAGTCTCAAAATCCTCCTTTGACCCTGTCATATTTTTTACCGCACCACTGTCCACGTAGCATCCATCCACATTTATAGTACCTTACAATAAATGAGAGCACATGGCAACCTCCTCCTCCTCCAATCTCTTAGTAAGATCATCTATCTTTGTAAAAGTGGAAACATCGATGACCTACTTTCCTTTCTTCTTCCCATGATCTCCCTTCTTCTTCATCAGACATCTCGACGAAAAATGACCCATCTGGCCACAATTGAAACACATGACTTTACTCAAGTCCATCTTTTGCTTACCCTTCGTTTGCACTGCAAGTGCCATGTCATCATCCAAAGTCTTCTTCTTTCAATGAAGATCCTCATCTCACAACTATTCCTAAATGAAATCATCCTACAACCTATTCTAGTCCGGAAATGATTCCTCTGATGAAGGGTTTTCATTCCTCGGTGAACCCTTTTAAGGAAATCCTCACCATATCTCCATCTAAAATAGTCACACTGGCAATATAAATCTCATACTTGACCTGAGACAATCTCATCATATACAAATTCAAGCCTTCAACCTTTATCATCTTGGTTGACTTCAACTTATCCTCCAATACCAATACATTGTTTGCAATCTTATTTTGGAACAAATTCTGAACAACCATCCACATCTCATGTGTAGTGTTCTTCTTGGACAAATGAGGTATTAAGGAATCCTTCACACCATCAAGGATGATCAATCTCACCCTTGTATCAAAATCCTCATACACTCCTTTGGGTCTGTCAAGTTCTTTATGGCTTTCTCGGAAAAATCCCAGATCCTATTGACCTCCAAGACCAACTTGATCCTTTTGTTCCATTGTCTATAGTTAGAAAACCCGTCCAAACTTTCCTCATACCCGCTACCAGGTTGCAACTTCAGCGTTATCACCTACTGTGTGACCAACTCCCTCTTAAGTTATACTTTGATATGCACAACTTTGATTCAATGACTTCCAAGGTATCTAAGACATGCTCTGATGCCATGTTGAATTTCCATGTTCTTGGGTCTACGTTAGAATCCTAAAATATTTGATGCTACAAAAACAAGAATCTCAGGCATAACTACTTTGCATAGTGAAAATATAAAGCAGTAAATCACATATGCACAAGTATACACAATTTTTAACAAAATTGTACAATAATGTACAACCCAATCTTCGTTATATTAAAACAAATCTAAATAATTAAATAGTCTATGGTATACAAGATACAATGGCAAACATGTTGTGCAGAATCTATGCCATATCGAGTCCTCTCCGTCCTTCACTTTTGTACTGCTCACTAGCTACCACTTAGTCCTTCAAAGGAAAGCAAATTGAGACTCTAGGAGGGCTACCAACTAATGTTGCTACAAGTCACTTTTGCTGCATGTACATGGGTTGATCAATCTCCTTTCTAGGTTGTCCAATACCTGAACTCCAATCTTCCTTATAATAGCCTATTTTTTCCATCAAAGAGCTACTCATAAGGCTCCAAACCTCACCCAATATTCAGCTCTTCTTCATCACTTCAAGGCAGTTTGTCTAGGGCTACTTTGGACATCCACACATTATTACGTCCCTATAATACTAGTGATTCTCCCATTTCTATTGTCGTTGTATCCCTTATTGTTATTGTTATGCCCCTATTGTCCCCATATTATTGTTGTTGTGCCCCATAGAATCCCTTGATTATTATTTTTGTGCCTTGATATTATTATTGTTAGACCAGCATGGTAATATTGTGACCCCTTAGTCTCCTATATATAGAAAGGAGGTTTTTACATTTGAAGCATCCAAGAATTGTTCATTTGTGTAATGTAAAGGAGGTTGCCCCCTCGAAGAGGCTTATCTCTAAGGTGTTGATCTGTCTTTACTATCTTTTTGTGAGCTGGTTTCATAACATTTGGTATCAAAGAGTTGGATTCTATGGTTTTGCTACTCCAAATAGGTCATCATGGAATTTTCTCTATAACTTTATTTCTGCGACGTTTCAAAAGTGAAAAAAAAGACCATTTGAGACAAAATCTTGCTAAACCTCGGGTCCAAATTTCATATCTTGTCTCGCTATTTTTCGGAGATATGATCTGAGGAAGTTAGGGATTTTGAAATCTCCATAATCTCATCTAAAACAGGGCATCGTAGAATTGACGCTATAACGACTTCCCTACAAAGTTTCAAAATCTAAGAACAAAACCCATTTGAGGAGAAATCAGTCTGAACTGTGGCTCTGAATTTCAGATCTTGTCTCGAAATATTTTTAGAGATATAATTAGAGGAAGTTAGGGTTATTGGAGACCCCCGAATTACATTCCAAATAGGTCACCTTGGGAAAATCTTCATAACATTCTCTTCCAGCATCAGATTGAGTTTTCGTAGGAAGTTACAGAAATAGGACAAACTGTAGCTTTTTGGGTACCATTTTTAGATCCTAAGGTTGAAACAGTGACCCGCATCATGTCATACAAGTTTACTCTATTGAACGAGTCTATACTCAGGTCAATGTGGGAGATTTTGCATAACTCTTCATTAGAGAATCCAATCTTGATTAGACTTGCGGAGTTAGAAATATTACTTAGAGGGTTACTACAGGAATACATTTCGGACCTTGGAGATCTAAAATTACATAAATACATTAGATTCAATATCGAGCTCCTACAAAGAGAAAAAAGGTGTGTAGTTCTTTTTACAAATTTTTTGCATAAGCTTGGTTTGAAAAAATAGTTTGAAGGAATACAAAGGGCATAGTGAAGCATTATTATCGGTAATTGATGCCCCAAAGAAACAAAATGGAAACACCTAGTAAGAAACCTGAAAGCTCTAGCATGACTCATGAAGAAGAGGAAGAAATGCAACATGATATATCAAAATTTAAAGACCAAGTGCAACAAATGTCACTCACACAAAAAGTAACAAAATGTAAGATGGATGGTTTAAGCAAAGATGTAGAAGCTAAGATGGATGGTTTATATAGAGGCATGGAAGCTAAGATGGATGGTTTAAAAAAAGACGTAGAAGCTAAGATGAAATGCGTGGAAGCTACGATAGAAGGCATGGAAGCTAACGTGGACAATTTGAAGACAAATTTGAAGACAGAATTAAAGACAGGCATGGAAGATTTGAAGACATATTTGAAGACAGATTTGACAAAGTTTCTACAAGAAATGCTTACTAATGGCGAAAGGGTAGTAATGGAAACTCATGATTAGAACAAAATAAATGTTAATCATGATTTCATAGACTCTAACAGTGGATCGAAGAACCACCATGTTCCAAGGATCGATATGAGGAAGTTTGATGGCGAGGATCCCAGAACATGGATACTACAAATGGAGCAATTTTTTGATCTCCATAATGTGCAAAACACATAGAAGGTATGCATTGCAACTTTATATTTGGAACCAAATCAGTTTGTATGGTATCGATGGCTTTGCTCTCATAAACAAATTGTCACTTGGGCTATTTTTATGGATGAAATGATAGCACATTATGAGGATACAAAAAGCAACACCTTTTATAGCCAATTGATAATTCTCAAACAAAAGGGTTCAATGATGGATCACATTGAGGATTTCAAAAATTGAATAAAAGGGTTAAAGATATTCCAGAGGAGCATAAGATTGATGTTTTCATAGGGACTTTAAAAGATAACATCCAACATGAGGTTCGACTTTGGGAACTAGATTCATTGGAGAAGGCATTCAGGTTGGCAAGAAAAATGGAAAGAAAAATTATGGCAACAAATAAGCCTACCACTAACAATCATAAATATGGACGTGTTACTACCCCTAGCCATCCATAACCTACAAGGTTGACACCACAAAAATTGGAAGAAAAAAGAGCAAAAGGGCTTTGTTACAGTTGTGATAGTAAATACACTAAAGGTCATAAGTGTGCCGAGAATAAATTATTTTACATAGATTGTGAAGAGGAGGAAGAAAAGGAACAAGAAACATCAAAATAACAGGATATACACCAAGAACAAACCTTTGAAAAAGAAGAAATTATTCCAACCATATCTTGTAATGCATTGGCTAGAATTACCACTCCTCAAGCTATCAAGATAGAAGGGCATATCAAGAAGAAAAAGGTAATAGTGTTGATTGATTCAGGATGTACCAATAATTTTATTCAGTGTATGATAGCCAGGGAATTGAATTGTTTCCTATATCCAGCACCAGAGTGTCAAGTGATGGTTGCAAGTGGAGGAACCATAAATTTCTCAAGAAAGTGCCATAATATCAAACTATTTATGGGAGAATATGTATTTAATAACCCAATGCTTTCCATTCCAATGGGTTGTGCTAATGTTGTACTAGGAGTCCAATGGCTACAATCCTTGGGTACAATAGCTTTTAATTTTCAAGAAATTTTCATGAAATTCTCTTCAGAAGGAAAGGAAGTTGAATTAAGGGGTATCACAGGGAAACCGAGAAATATAATCAGCTCTAAGGGAATGATAAGCTTCTAAAGAAATAACAACGAGGCATAACTGCACAATTATGTTCACTAGAGGTTCCCACATCGAAATCCTCCATCTCTCCAGATCTACAAAAAGTCTTGGACAATCATTCCAAGGTATTTGAGACTCCCAAATGCCTCCGACCTATTTGTGATCAGGATCATGCTATTTATTTGATTCCAAGAAGTGTTCCTCCAAACATCAGTACTTACAGATATCCCTATGTCCAAAAGAGTGAAATTGAACGTATGGTTGCAGAAATTCTAGAGGTTGGTATAATTCAACATAGTCAAAGTTCTTACTCTACTCCAGTAGTATTGGTTCACAAGAAGGATGGATCATGGCGCATGTGTCTAGATTATAGGGAGCTAAACAAGCTCACTATTAAAGATAAGTTTCCCATTCCTATGATTGATGAATTATTGGATGAATTGAATGGATCAATTTACTTCACCAAGTTAGATCTTCATTCAGGATATCATCAAATCAGAATGAAGACTAAAGACATTCCAAAAACAACATTTAGAACTCATGAGGGTCATTATGACTTTTTGGTCATGCCTTTTGGCCTTACTAATGCACCTTCTACATTTCAAGGTTTGATGAATTCATTTTTCAAACCCTTCCTTACAAAATTTGTGTTAGTATTTTTTGATGATATACTAATCTATAGCAAATCTTGGAAGCATCATGTCGAACATGTTGACATGGTGCTCAAACTGTTGAAGGAGAAGCAATTATATGCAAAAATCTCCAAATGTTTCTTTGGAGTACAAAAGGTGGAATATCTGGATCATATTATATCTCATGAAGGTGTTAAGGTAGACCCTAGCAAAATTAAAACAATTAAGGAATGGAAAATCCCCACATCCATAAAACATCTACAAGGATTACTCAGGTTGACAGGGTATTATCGCAAGTTTGTTAAGAATTATGGGAGAACAGTAGCACCTCTAACAACATTATTGAAGAAAGATGCATTTCAATGGACTCCAGAAGCAACGAAGGCCTTTGAACATATTAAAGAGGCAATGTGCCAAGCACCAGTCTTAGCTACACCAGACTTCACAAAAACATTTATTGTGGAATGTGATGCCTCAAGGAATGGAATTGGTGTTGTTTTAATACAAGAAGAAAGACCCATTACTTATGAAAGTTGTCCAATCAAAGGAAAGTATTTACACAAAGCTATTTATGAGAATGAAATGCTAGCAATACTACATGCACTTAAGAAATGGTGACCCTACCTAATGGGAAGAGACTTCAAGGTAAAAATAGATCATGATTGTCTTAAATACTTTTTAGAACAAGGATTATCTTTAGAAGAGCAACAAAAATGGGTCACAAAGATGTTGGGTTATGACTTTGAAATCGTCTAAAAAAAGGGAAGCAAAATGTCATGGCAGATGCACTCTTAAGAAAGGATGAGGATGTGGAAGCATTTCTTTGTGCCATTTCTATTATCCAACCAGATTGGATAAACAAAGAAAGGTATCAATGGAAGAATGACAAAGAAGTGTGGGCACTTATTCAAAAGATACAACAACATCCCAGTACATCTGATACATTTAGCTAGAAAAATGATTCGTTATGGTACACCTATTGGTTATACCTATGTAAGAGTTCCAACTCAAACAAAATATTCTTAGGGAATTGCACACCTTTCCCTTAGGAGGGCACTCGGGAATTCTAAAAACCTACCACAGGGTTAAGAAGGATTTTGTTTTTTGGATGGGCTTAAATCAGATATTAAAAAGTTTGTGATGGAATATTTGGTTTGCCAACAAAATAAAGTTGAAATAATTAATACCCTTGGACTATTACAACCTTTATCCATTACAAGCCAAAGTTTGGATGAGGTTTCAATGGATTTTATCACAGGTTTACCCAAGTCTTAAGGAAAGAGTGTTATCGTGGTGGTAGTTGACAAACTTATCAAGTATGCACACTTTTGTGCATTATCTCATCCATTTAAAGCGAGTACAATTTCTATTGCATTTATGGAAACAATACAAAAGCTACATGGAAACCCAAAGATTATTCTAAGTGACAGAGATCCATTTTCACTGGAAACTTTTGGACAAAATTATTTTCTTGTCTTCGTACTCAGTTAGCTCATTGCTCATCTTATCATCATCAATCTGATGGGAAAACTGAGATAGTAAAAAATGTTTGGAAGGATATCTTTGTTTCTTTGTATCTAATAAACAGACATAATGGACCAAAGGGTTTCCTCTGGCTGAATGGTGGTATAACACTTCCTTCCATATTGCAACAAAAATGACCCCATTTATGGCACTTTATGGATATGATCCACCATCCATCACATCATATTCAAGAGAAAATTATAAGGTTCAAGCAGTGGAAGATCACATCGAGCATCAACAACAAGCTCTCCAAATCTTAAAGGATAACCTCATCTTGGCACATAATAGAATGAAATAGTAGGAAGATCAATATTGTAGCAAAAGAAGTTTTGATGTAGGTGATTGGGCATTCCTATGGCTACAACCATATAAACAAATGTCCCTCGAGCAAGCTAAGAAGGATAATAAATTATCACCACAGTATTATGGTCCATACAAGGTGTTGCAAAAGATAAGTACTATGGCATAGAAATTGGAGCTTCTTGCATCTTCTCGAGTGCACCCATTTTTCTATGCTTCATGCTTAAAGAAGGTTATAGGTGACAAGCTTCTAGTTCAAACAATATTGCCAGAACTTGATGAGGAAGGAAACATCATATTGGAACCTGAAGAAGTCAAAGAAACAAGAACTCGATAGCTACAAAATCAATCAATTTTAGAGTATCTCATCAAGTGGAAGGACTTACCCATTGAAGATTTCACATGGGAGGATGAGAATTTTATACAGAAGAATCCAAAACTACTCAAGCGTTGAGGACAACACTTTTTTGAAGGAGAGGGGCAAGTTGTGTCCCTATAATACTAGTGATCCACCCATTACTATTGTCATTGTATCCCTTATTGTTATTGTTGTGCCCCTATTGTCCCCATATTGTTATTATTGTGCCCCATGGAATCCCTCTATTGTTATTTTTGTGCCTTTATATTATTATTGTTAGGTCGGCTTGGCTATATTGTGACCCCTTAGACTCCTATATATAGAAAGGAAGTTTTTTCATTTGAATCATTCAAGAATTGTTCATTTGTGTAATGTGAAGGAGTTTGCGCCCTCAAAGAGGCTTATTTCTAAGGCGTTGATCTATCTATTCTATCCTTTTGTGAGCTGGTTTGATAACACACACTGCCCTCCACTAGTCCAAAGATGCCCAATACTTCATTGTGAAATCTGCTCCTAATTGAATTCTTCTTTCGACCCAAGCCAACTTCAATTCATGGCTTCCACGGGCTACTAAATAAACCGATCCAAATCTCGTCACAATCCTTGACCCAACATAAGATAGTGCTGCTCCAAGTTTGTTATTTTCTTGCTATTGTAACTGTGCCTGGTTAGGGAATCATAGCATGTTGCACCAATCCTTAACCAAGCACCTAAATAGATTTGAATCACTACAACATTACCTCACTGGACAACTCCTTCTCTATGTTGTTGAGATGGGCATGTATGAGCTCTCAAATAATCATACGCAACCCTTATATGTGTTGTTATGACCTATGGCCTAACACACAATCATCTCGTAGCTTACAACAATCATAAAACTAGTTCCTTGTCTTTTAAATGATGCACCAATAGACCTACCTTTATCCTTACCTAACTCGACCTCCCTGCAAGTGTGAACAGACCTCAACATAGTGCTCAAAAATCTCCTACGCTGCCTCTTTCCCATGTTGAAGTGCCCTCTACCTGTAGCCCAATCTAAGGTAATAAATCTGAGTTCATTTTCTCCTCCAACAAGTTGTTGTGTTGCACTTGTTAGATGATTAATTTGCCTCTGTTAGGATATTCTGACACATAGGAAATAGTTAAGTATAGCTTGGTCTAGTATAGAGTTAGGTAAAGTGTGTTTCTTTACTATGTACTTTTTGTAACTTACAATCCGACGGTCACAATATGTAGTGATCCAACGGTTCATTCTCTCCTCGGTATTACCGACACTTGATCCGTGGCTTAACACCCGATTGGTCCATGATCTCTATTTAAAGAGCATGGAGGGTCATTTGTAGGTTAACTGTTCATGAGAGAAGCTTATGTAAAATTTCATTCTTTTATTAATAAATTGCCTGAAGTGGCCTCGTTGGCTCAGGCCGTGGACTGTTTCCCTCTTTGAGGGTTTTAACCACGTCAAAAGTACTAGTGTATTGATCTGTGATCTGTTTGTGAGCAGTGTCCTTTGGTGTTCTTTCTGAGGAACTTACCCTGTAAATTCCTACATGGTATCAGAGCTATTTGAGGGCCACGTCCATTGGTGATCCAAATCTGAAGCCGGTAGAACTGCATCCGACTGTCGTTTCCTAGATCTACTATTTTTTACTACTTTCGGGTCGAGAGGACTGCTCTATTGTGTTGGGAGCATCTGTTCCAGTGTGGAACCCCTTTCGTTTCATGCGAAAAGGTTTCTGGTAGCCCTAGCTACGTCATTTTTAAGATCTAGAGGTATACAGTGTTTATTTGCAGTTTACAGTTATTTTATCTCTGTTTATTTCGGTTTCGGTTTATTCAGCCTTTTTTTATTACCGGATCTATACCTTTCATTTCTGCGTATGCTCTTTGCCTCGTGACTCTGTACGATTTGGGAAAATCAGAAACAGAAAGGAAGGATTTTTCTCATGCGTATTCTCTTTTCTGCTGCGCCTTAGTGTGATCTCGGAAAATCAGAAACATTGAGGAAAATATTTAGTTTCCGGCTAAAGATAACTTCAAGCCGCAAGGTTCATTTTTTTTTTTTGTATGTCCGTGTTGTGTTTTGTGTTTTTTGTTTTGTAAGGAAAAAGAGTTTTCTCAAAGCAAGCACACAACCCAAAGCTTCAACCTCTCTCTCTCTCTCTCTCTCTCTCTCTCTCTCTCTCATTTATGAGAGTAGAGGTCTTGAGTTCAAGTCTCCTTTTTGTGGGGGTGGATTTTTCATTTCTGCATATTCCTGCACTTCGTCGGCATCTCCATCAAATTTTCTTCAAAAAGCCATAACTTCTTCATCCGGAAGTCGTTTTCAGAACCGTTTTTTTGAAACAGCCTAGTTTTTCGAGGTCTTTCCATTGGAACACTTAGTTTCAGCATCTATAGCTTCAGTTCTGTTAAAATGGAAAGTCCATGCCAAGTTATTCTTGACAGCACCAACTACTTCTAATGGTGGTCCTACATTGTGGATTTACTTAGAAGTAAAGGTCTCTACAGAATAGCCTCAGGCCAAGAAACCAAACCAAAAGATGAAGATAAGGTAGGTAAATGGGAAAATAGGCAAGGTCAAGCACATGGGATGATAGGGATGTCTATTTCTCCAGATCTTAGATTCCATATTGCAGAACTTGATACTCCTGATGAAGCATTGAAACAGATTACTAAAGTTTTTGGAATAAAAAATGAACTTAGAGCCCATCAACTTGAAAATGAGTTGCTTACATTGGACCCCAAATATTTTTCTTGCATTGAAGATTTTTTGTCCAAGTTCAAGACCCTTAGACTTCTCTTGGAAGGTGTTAAGGTTAAGAAAGAAGATAGTAACCTTATCTATTCCATTCTTACTAAGTTGGGACCAGCCTAGTCTGTGTTTGTTTCCACCTTCCATTCTACAAGAGAAGCCTTCATTTCTCAAGGACAAGACTACAAGTCCCCTTCCTTTGATTCTTTTTGTGATTCTTTAATAAGAGAACAAGAAAAAATCTTACACCTTGGTCTTCTTAATCTTGGAAACTCTTCCAAGAAAGCGTTAGCCGCCCAGCAGCAACCAAATCCAAAGAATCCTAATAAGTTGTATCCTAAAAGGAATGGTCCTAAACCAAACAAGGGTCCTAAGCAATCTCAGCCTCAAAATGAAAAATCATTTCAATAAAATGATAAGACAAATAAAATCAAAGGGAAGAAGATTGATAGACATTGCAACTTTTGTAATCTAGATGGCCACTTAGAATCCAAATGCTTTAAGAAGATGGAAGCCTTGGAAGCAGCAATGAAGAAGCATAACATCCATTTGGAGCACTCTTCAACTTCAACTTCATCTTCAGGAATGGCACTTTCTGCGTGTGGTTGTGAAGCATCTTGGTCTAGCTATGCACTAAATATATCTTCTTCTTCTCATTCTCATGAGCGGCTCATTGATTCTAGAGCTTCTTATCACATGGCCAAAAACAAAGCCATGTTTTCTTCTTTAAATTATTGTAACACCAAAAATATATATGTTGGTGACGATAGATCTCTTAGTGTTGTAGGGACTGGAACTGTTCATATAGACAATGGTCAATTTAATGATGTATTATGTGTTCTAACCTTATCCTGCAACCTTCTATCTATATATCAGATAACTCATTCATGTGAAGGTAAAATCGTTGAATTTTCACCTCACGATGTTGTAATTAAGGACCTAAGAGATCCTAGACAGATTTTATCTACTGGCATTGCTGATGATTCTACAAGGTTGTATAAGTTTCACAACTTTGGGTCATCAAATCTTCCCTCAGTATTTGTTGCTCATAACGATGAAGTGAGAAAACTTTGGCATGAGCGATTTGGTCACTTAAACTATCGCTCCCTTCAGAATCTATGTAAAGAAAATATGGTGACAGGTCTTCCAATGGTATCTTGCAGAGATGGTGTTTGTTCCAGATGTGTACTCGGAAAACATCATCGGGATAGTTTTGAAAAACGTGCCTCTTGGCACGCCTTAGCCCCTTTACAGCTCGTGCATAGTGATTTATGTGGTCCACTTCCAGTTGTTTCATTCTCTAGCTACAAGTATTTCTTAACTTTCATTGATGATTTCTCCAGACGCACTTGGGTATACTTCTCAAAACTCAAGAGTGAAGTATTTAACATGTTCTTGGCCTTTAAGGCCTTTGTTGAAAAACAATCTGGACATCAAATTCTTAAGCTAAGATCTGATAATGACGGAGAATATGTTAACAACAAATTCATCAACTTTTCCACTGAGAATGGAATTCAAATGCAACATACTGTTCCATATACTCCACAACAAAATGGTGCAGCTGAAAGGAAGAATCACACCTTAAAGGAAATGGCTAATTGTATGATTCAATCTAAAGGACTTAGTCTTAATTATTGGGCAGAAGCAATTAACTGTGCAAATTACATAATAAATCGCACTCCTAGTAAGGTTTTAAAGAATATCTCTCCAGAAGAAGCATGGAGCTCAATTAAACCAGATGTAAGTCACTTTCGTGCTTTTGGAAGTGAAGCATGGGCCCATATTCCAGATGAGAAACATAAAGCTTTAGAACCTAAGAGTGCAAACTGTATTTTTGTTGGATATTCTGAAGATGTCAAAGGATATAGACTTATTCCACTTAAGTCCAAAAATGTTATCATTAGAAGAGATGTAAAGTTTGCTGAAAATATATCGGCCTACGAGCCTAGCTCGGCGGATGTGCCACCTCTCCCTATCTCTTCTACTTTTGAAAATATTTCTTCTTCAGATGATGAAAGCGAGGATGAAAATCCTCCCCCACCTTCTCAAGATCCTCCTTCAGCTCTGCAGCTTCCAAAATGGGTCCGTGCTACTCGGGATGCAGAAGGTGATCTTGCCGGTGATCCTACAGATCAGCGATGTACACGTTCTCAGTTTCATAGAGCCTCTTTTTTACTGGCTCAAGCTTCAGTGAATTATGATCCTGACACCTTTGCAGAAGCTTCAGGCCATCCAGATTGGGAAGCAGCTATGAATGAAGAATATCATTCATTATTGGCAATTGATACATGGGATCTTGTTCCTCTACCAAAGGGACGAAAACTTGTTAGATGCAAATGGGTTTACAAAACCAAGTATGGACCAGATGGGAAAGTTGATAAACATAAAGCTCGTCCTGTTACTAAGGGTTTTTCACAAGTTGAAGGCATTGACTACACTGAAACCTTATCCCCTGTTTCCAAAATGAACTCTATCCACCTTTTTCTTTCCCTTGCTGCCTCTTTCAAATGGGAAGTCCATCAGATGGATGTTAAATCTGCCTTCTTGCATGGGGACTTGCATGAAGAAATCTATATGGAACAACCTATTGGCTTTATACAAATAGACTCCAGCCTTGTATGTCGGCTTAAGAAATACCTTTATGGTCTCAAGCAAGCTCCTCGAGCTTCGTATGCCAAAATGGATAACTTTCTTTTAGAAAATGGCTTTTATAGGTGTCATTCTCACAATACTGTCTACACCAAGAAAGTGGGCAAGTCTCTTATCATTATTGTTCTTTATGTTGGTGATCTTAGCCTAACTAGTAGTGATCCCAACCTTATAAACCATGTGAAGTCTAGCCTTAAAAGGAAGTTTGAAATGAAAGAGTTAGGACACTTACATTATTTTCTTGGTCTTCAAGTCTTGTAGTCCAAGGAAGGTATTTCCCTTTCCCAGTCCAAGTATGCATGTGATATTCTATGCCATTTTCACATGGAAGACTGTAAGCCAACCCCTTCTCCCTTTCAGTCTCGAGTCAAACTTTCAGTCACTTGTACTTCTCCTGAAGTTGATGCTACCTTATACCATCAACTTGTAGGAAAACTTTTGTATCTAACCCATGCTCGTCCTGACCTTTCCTTTGCTGTTGGCCTTGTTGCTTGGTTTATGCAAAACCCACATGAAAGTCATTAGAACGAAACTAAAAGAATACTTCGTTATGTTCAAGGTACAGTTCAGTTTGGGATTCATTACAGTGCCGAAGCATCTCCTCTATTGGTTGGTTTCACTGGTTCCGATTGGGCTGGTGACCCTGATGATCGGAAGTCTACTACAGGTTATGTGTTCACTCTTGCTTCAGGACCTATTACATGGGCTTTCAAGAAACAAGGTTCCATTTCTCTTTCTTCAGCAGAAGCAGAGTATCGTGGTGTTGTAGAAGCCAGTAAGGAAGCCTTGTGGCTTTGTCAGATCGTATCAGAGTTTGGCTTTCAGCAGCAGCATCCGACTACACTTTGGTGTGATAATCAAAGTGCCATTCAACTATGCAAAGTTCCAGTCCAACATTAGCGCAACAAACACATTGAACTACACATGCACTTCATCAGAAAGCTCATTCACGACCATGTTCTTGAAGTGCAATATTGTTCAACATATGATCAAGTTGCAGACATCTTTACAAAGGCTCTCACAGAGGCGAAGTTCACTAAACTTCGATTTATGGTTGGAGTTCAGGAAATTGTCACTAAGGGGGGATAGGCTCTAGTGCCTCCTTCCTTCTCCTATTGTGTCATATTTGTAAATCCTTCAATCCTATCCCAATTTGTTCTTAAGTGGGGATGTTAGGATATTTTGACACATAGGAAATAGTTAAGTATAACTTGGTCTAGTATAGAGTTAGGTAAAGTGTGTTTCTTTACTATGTACATTTTGTAACTTATAATCCGTCGGTCATGATATGTAGTGATTTGATGGTTCATTCTCTCCTCGGTATTACCGAGACTTGATCCGTGGGTTAACACCCGATTGGTCCATGATCTGTATTTAAAGAGCATGGAGGGTCATTTGTAGGTTAACTATTCATGAGAGAAGCCTATGTGAAATTCCATTCTTTTATTAATAAATTTCCTGAAGTGGCCGCATTGGCTCAAGCCGTGGACTGTTTCCCTCCTTGAGGGTTTTAACCACGTCAAAAGTACTGGTGTATTGATCTATGATCTGTTTGTGAGCAGTGTCCTTTGGTGTTCTATCTGAGGAACTTACCCTATAAATTCCTACAGCCTCCACAACAGCTTCTATTTATACACCGAAAGAAGGGCTCCTCCAATGTCATTATAGGGATTGAAAAGTTGTCACAAGCATAAATAACATTAGGCCAACCTTAAAACTTTTTGTACAAACCCACACTTTGACTTCAAATATTCATATCTCCATTTCTACAGCTCGGAATCAGATGATTCTTATTGTGTTAGATCCATCTCGTTAAGAGCTATAATCCTCATCAATTACATGTCTAAATGTGCTCATGGTCTTGGCCCAAATCTTGATGGGTGAAAAATGCTACCTTGGGTTCCAAGCCCACCAGTGACTCTTGTGGTGCTTTTTCCTCCAATCCCCGAACCCTAGCGCTTGGATTACCTCCTAAGCTACTAAATAATCAACAACATGACCTTTGGTTTTGCAAGGAAATGTTTAGCAATTATGCACAATAGGGTGGGATTTGTCTGGAAAGGCCAATATAAGGTTATATCTAGGTGTGAAAACACAAATTATAGATTCATGAAGTTTAACCATTTAATATGGGTCAATATTGAGATTAGGGAATGCATTTTACTCTAAGGAAAATTTTCTTTCAAATTTACATGAAATTCCAAATATAGGTGCATGAAAGCAACATATCATATTCTTTGATTGCACTTGAAATGGTATAGGTAAATGTAACATATATCTCTCTCCATACTACAACTTAACCAAAAAATAAAAATAAAAAGTGAACCTAAAAGGAAGTTAGGGAGGGCATTTTAATTTTGCCACTTAATACAGTTTTGACCTTCAAAATTACAAGACAATTTTTTCCTATTTTGCATGACCCTTTTTATACTTCAAATTGCAAAATTGACACTTGAAATAGGTATGGTATGAAAAAAATTCCCCTATCATATTTGTAAATTATGGTTTTTTACGCAGGACCAATTTTAATAGGAATATCAAACCTTTAGGTTGTGAACTCATGTGATAGAGCTAAAGGGATGTCTTAGGAATAAAATATTCATAATCTAGATATTATTATGAATACATATTAGATAAACATTAAATATTTCATATCTTAAACACCGAGGATCACAACAAATATTACAGATAAGACAAGTATGATTCAAAACAATATTGTTCTTGCATTAAATCCTTATAATAGTAAGATATTTACATGAAAAACATCACAATTATAATAGTTGTTATAAAATTGGGTAGAGTGTAATATGTATTGAACATGTTTCTTCTCTCAGAATATTCCTACTAAGTTATCTCTAACAAGACTCTCCTTTCCTACCTCTTCTCTTAGTCTAGACTCTTATTTTTCTTACTTGAGGCCCACTCTTCCTTGTTGGTGACATTCAACCACCCAATTGATACTCAGAAATGTGTCTTCTGTAGGCATTAACTTCACAGTTTAGGGTCATATAAAAGAAACTTACTCGATACAAGGTGGTTCAAAACATGGTATTGCACCAAATGGTCTAATCAAAGATCTTACGTGTGGTATGGATATGCACTGTTAGGAAAGAAGAGAACATAGGAAGTGATATTTAATGCTTGATGATTTTTTGGGAAGTAGGAACTTGAAGTAGAGGATTACGTTGGAATAAATATAATTAATACAACCAAGAATATATATTCACCTTGAGTTATCATACAAGACAAAAACCATGATATATATCCTATACTTGGATAAAACTCCATCAATTCCCTTTTGGCCCAACCAATCTCACTTCAAGAAGTTTATGTAACATCAAATTGATGGAGGACCCTTATATTTCCATAAACTAGTTTAGCTTTATATCTTGAACCATTCAGGTTGATAACTCTAAGCCACACTAGTCAAGGCCAACCATCATATGACTTCATTAGTTGTATAAACTAAATTCGTAGTAGAAATCCTCTCATGCTAATAAATAGACTTATTGGATCATGACAATTGCTTTTCATCAGCCTTAAACACCCAAATATCAAACATATATGAATTTGATAGACTATGAGACATATTTCTCATGGCTTATTTTCACTTTAGATTTCCTATATCTGCCTATAGTTTAAATCTTACTTGTAGAGTGACCTCTAACTATAAAGTATTGAACTTGTCTCCTCATGTTGTAGATTAGATTCATATTCTTTCTTTCAACATTCTATTTTTATGAAAACCACCTATGCACTCCAACTTTGTACTGATATTGATGTACAACCATATTATCTTATCTTATATTTCTTTAATTTGTATTATATTTTATCTATTTGTAATTTTTATCTTATTTACTTGTAACTTTTATCTTTCCTATCCATCCATTGTTTACCATTTCCGTTTCACGCAAGCCAACCTACAACACTAAAAGTGTGTTGGAAGTCCGATTAACATTAGATAATGTAAGAAATCGAATGAATGTTGGGGCACTAATGATAAAAAAAATAACAAAAATATGATAATTATTTATCAATGTTTGAAGATACAATCAATTTTATCTATATCATCAAAACTACCCATAAATTTATGCAACATATGTAGTAGTGTGCATAAGAATACTAACAAAAATGATCACACAATTACCATACCCCACATTGTTCTTCATAGTTAGTCTAGTGGACACAAAATGAATGTAGTTGTATGCTCTAATAAAAAATGCACCACCTTGGTCTAACCTATTGCTGCAACAACTATGGTTGACACATAATATCATTAAATTAGCTCACATTGTTACTCTATAAATGCATAAAAGGTTTGAAACTTTCCGTGAAGAAATTTTGCAGAAAAGGTTACATACAAAGGAATTATTGTATATGTTTATGACAATATACTTTTAATCCCATGCATTCTATGAAAATCATCAAGTTAAAACAGATCTCTAACATCACATCAATGGCTTTCATATAGATATTAATGGAACCATAAAGGTTTAGCACATCCTCATAGCTTTTTATGGCTACAAGGTGCTCTAGACATGGAAAATTTGAATTTGGAAGACCCCATCGAAATAGCTTATGCCAATGATTTCTTTGGTAAATATGTAATGAATTGTAATTTCAAAATGACCATGATATGAATGTGCACATGCACTGCTCCATTAAGGATGACCCTTGTTTAAGAAATACAATGTAACTTCTCCTTCAAACCCACTTAAGGACTGCAAAAAGTCACTTAATTGAGTTCAACGCCATGTAAAATGTGTTGATGCTACATGTCTCGATAAGAAAGGATCCAAGCTTGAATACATGCATAAATTCCCATCGAACTTATGTACTAATTTAACTCTATCTATTGATCATACTAACCAAAAAAAATTATCAACTTGCCCTCATTGGTAACCATTTAAACATCCATAATCATGGCATATCTATGATATGATGAGAAACTATGGATCACCAACCTATCCTCTCTTCTCATCCAATTTTAAAATACATTTCCAAATGTGTCTCTAAGGTAGAGGGAAGGTCAAATTGCTATCATCATATGTTGACTAGAATAACATATACATCGAAACGAAAACCCCACCTTCAACTTCATATAGGCACTTACACATAAAGGCTATTGTTCGCAAAGATATAAGTTCCCAAGAAACATGTCATATGTCGCATAAGCTATCCCTTGTCACATGTAGCTATTTGTTCATCATGCTAAATGTTAGCTGACACATATTCCATTAACTCTTAAAGGATACACATTATTGTAATCTGGGTGTTACTTCATTCACGACTATTACAGTCTCCTTCATTGATTTTATCCCCTCCCTCTCATTAAAACTATAAAATATTATTCATATACTCACCATCAAAATAATGAGATAGAACCAGGTTCGCAATGATTATCTTCATTTAGCCATGCTTTAGAGTTATTCCTACACCCTACACTAGATTCTAATAACTTTGAACACTTTTGTTAGAAAACAAAGCTAATCTCTCTTCCCATTTTTCCCATTCATCTATTAGAAAGCAAAACTAGTCTCACTTCCTATTACATTGAATGTAACATACATATTTCGTGATAGTATATTTATTAATTATGTTGATAAACATTCTATTAGAAAATCAAATTTTTAATGACAAAATTAATAAAAATACTTTTATTGTATATTAAAATTAAAGCTAAAATTCAATGTGTTACTAGAAAGCAAAACTAGTCTCACTTCCCATTACATTAAATTTAATATATATATTTCAGTCTCACCTCCGATTACATTAAATTTAATATATATATTTTATGATATTATATTCTATTAATTCCATGTATAAATATTCTATTAGAAAATAGTGTTAGAAAATCAAATTTTTAATTAAAAAAGTTGATACAATTATTTTTAAAATGTTTTTATTGTATATTAAAATTAAAGCTAAATTGAATCAAATACTATAAAGCAAAACTAATCTCACTTCCTGTAACATATATATTTTATGATAGTATATTTATTAATTCTATTGA
Source organism: Pinus tabuliformis (assembly GCA_031772625.1). NCBI lineage: Eukaryota > Viridiplantae > Streptophyta > Pinopsida > Pinales > Pinaceae > Pinus > Pinus tabuliformis. Next base: position 291,921,719 of record CM062820.1, read on the forward strand.
TAAACATTCTATTAGAGAGTGTTAAAAAACCAAATTTTTAATTAAAAATTTGATAAAATTATTTTTAAAATGCTTTTATTGTATATTAAAATTAAAGCTAAAATTCAATCCATTACAACCGCTAGTTTAAACTTTCAAAATTAGTTATTAAACTAATTATTTATAATCTCAATTGAGCCATTTGAAGAATGTCCACTACCTCATATCATAATGGGGACAATCAAATTTTCTATCTCACTTAGAATTTTCTTTCCGACCCTCTTAAAACATATTAAGAAAAACATAGAGTTTAGATGTGATAGAAAGTTCTTCATTGCTCTAGAGAGGGTTACCTCGGAACATAACAGTGATGTGAGCTATTCTTTTTATATTATACTATTTTTTAATTAAAAAAAATACAAAAACAAAAAACATATATGATAACTGTTTAAAAGTGCAATATGATAGGAAATTTCTAGGTAATCCCGAAGAGTTGTTTTGGAATGTATTATAAATATTCTATAATATATTAAAATAATGATAATTTTGGGAAAATAAAAAGTTTGTTAAAGTTATAAAATTATATATTTTATTTAAAATTATAATTTATTAAAAAACCTAGTAAAAAAAATATTTATATTTTATTTATAATTAAATTATTTAATTATAAGATCAGGGCAAGATATGAAATGCTATTATTTGTAAATTCCAGCTCAACATTTAAATTTCATTGACAGATGGTTAAACAACGTAAGGCTTAGATTAAAATATTGGGGATTCGCGGACTCTTATTATTTTATTAGTAATATTGGTTGGAATTTTTAAATACAATCTACCTGTCAAATTGGATGGTTATAATCCATTTCTAGACGTTTGAAAGATAGGGAAAGATTTTACCCGAACATTTTTCACGGAGAGTGAAAGATTTTACCCGTAGTATTCTCCGGATAGCAATTTGTTTCATCTGTTCGATTTAGGGCAATTTACTGACCAAATCCCTAGAGAGACTTCTGTTTCCCTTCTAAAATAGGACCGTAGTTCAGCACGTATGTGTCATAATTGGCACCGAACCGGTCTACAAATGGCAAATAAATTGGTGGTCAACCAAATAGCAAATAAATAAATGTGTACGCGTATCATAGCGGTGGAAAGTCGCGTTTAATTCGTTGTTGAACAACGAATGTAGTCAAACTGACCAGATATTTTTAGAAAAGTGTCGCACTGGACAAACTAATCCAGGAAAACTTACGAAAGGTTCTTTCTACAAGTGTCACATTTGAACGTGGAAAGTATTCAGAGATCTGGGTTTTCAGATCTCTGCACAACACACACTATCCCATTTCCAAATTGCCTGTCATTGGCAGGCCGGGACAGTAGCAGCAGGGATGGTGCATTCTCAGAACGGTGCAATGTCAAGGGTTTCCTTTGGGGTTTATAAACCTAGAGCAGGCTGTCACACGGATGATGTGGTGGCTCAGATGCTGCGAACGGCCGCCTCCATTGAAAAGCGTAGCACGAATATTAACATCACCATCCTCAGGTGTATTCGTGGGGATTGGGTATGCAATTTTTCTGGTTTTTATAACATTTTACATTTTTAGGTTAAAGGCGTTTGTAAGAGGAGTAATTATGTTTAAGCATTTCAGGATTACTTATTAGATATTTTGATGGTTAAGCCAACGGGATTACTTATTAAATATTTTGATGGCTAAGCCAGCAAATGTGATTCGTCTTCAGAATAAGAATAGAAATTTAACATTGGCAATATCCAACTTATCAGTTACCTAAACTTATATTGCCAATTGATCGGTTTCGTAAACTCATTCATCGCAGGTTGCTGCAGTCGCTGAGAGCAAGGCCACAGAAGATGCCAATCCATGGTTAAATCTTCCGGAGGTAAGCAATTAATGAAATATAACATTCCTGTTCATTGCTTCCATGTAGATTTGATGTCCTGTTTATTCTAGGGTTAATGGTTTATTGGTTGCAGGCTGCAACATTCACCAAGGGTTTATCTTCGGTTATTCAAACGGTGGACGCTGGCTGGTTTGAATTGGCGTGTGAAGAGGGCAAAGAGGGGTTCTCATTTGGGCAAAAGCGTGTGGGAGACGTAGTTAGCGTGCGGAGAATATATTCAGAAGGGAAAAACCAGGACAAATTGGCTTACTGTTGTCTTGCCGTATTGAAATCCTACTTCACAAACACAAAGGGATTGCAATCCTACAGATACTATACATCGTTGGATGGAAAGAGTATAATCGGGCTGGGGAATTGGGAAAGTGAGGATTTAGCATTCAACAAGGAGAATCGTTGCACTGGGGAAACATTTTTGAAGAGTCTAGGAGCGAAGAAGCTCAGGTATGATGTGTGCCGAGTGGTGTATGCCACTGATTTAAACGAATAAGGAGATCAAGTGATCATTTCTGGTTCTCAGTACGCAAATGGAGTCAGGTAGCGGAGGATATTTTCTCATTTGCCCTTGTGATTTTTGTGGTCGGCGAACTTTAGGTCCAGATCAGATCTTGATTGGAGGGGGCCATATCCAGCTTTTCCGACTACCATATTCTGACAGATACTTGTATCTACCAGAACTAGTTTAAGAGGAGAAGATTCTTTGAGATCCACATAACAATAGAAGCAGTAAAGTCATTCTCATAACCTAAATGTCTCATTTTGAATGGAGGATCTCTCTTGAAGACACTGATCTCAAAACCATGTCCACTGTAGGTTTGGGTTTTAGGGTAGAAATCTCATTTTCTGTCACTGTGCTGCTATATGTTTGTTATATCCCAAAAAGACAATGCAGTGAATTTGCTATAGAATATCCGAAAATTACATGATATTTGTTTAAGATTGATTAGGAAATTTGATTTTGGCTGCTTGGGTGAGTTTGGACAGCTGGATGTTCATAAAAGTTTAAATTAATTTAATATGAAATTTAGATATAAGCTTTTATATAAGTTTTTTGGATTAATTATATGGTTAGGAATTTGGATTATTAACTCAAATTCTTAACAATGTGATTAATCCTAAAGACTGATATCTAAATCATAAAAGTCTTAGATCTGACATTAATATGCAATTATAAGACTTTATATATATGTATACATATTATTTATAGTAAGTAATGTAGAATGAAAACTATGTTAAATGTGATTGTATTTTTTTAGGGTTAATTAAAGCCAGTTGTTTTTAGTGAGATCTTTTGGAAGTTTTTCTGGTTGGTTTTGCGATTTAATTTCTCTAAAATCCCACGGGAATTTATTGAAATCACAAGTTTGATGGGTAACCCTTGCATAATCAAAGTGCCCTAGGAGTTTTTGATGGTGCTTAATCCATATATACAATCAAAAACCTAGTCTAAATAACACAAATCAAGATTTCACCTCAAAAAATCAAGATTTCACCTCAAAATTTTCCACGGGAAAGTCTCTAAAGTCGCACTAAAGACAACTTCAAATTAAAAAGGAAACATATTGTTTTAATGCGTTATATTAAAATTTTATATATTTGTTTAATTTTGTTATTTAGATTAAACTAAAATTTAATATTTATAATATTTAAATAAATTTTATAGGTTTTTTTTTTTTAATTTACAAAAATAATGTTATTGAATTGAGACTTCTGTGATCCATATCAATTTGTAGAGGAATCTTCGGTGAAAATCCCATAGAAAAACTTTTGTCGACGCGTTTTGAACCAGCCAGTGTGGTTCATCGTCCTGACGATGAACCACACTGGCTGGTTCGAAACGCGTCGACAAAAGTTTTTCTATGTGATTTTCGCCGAAGATTCCTCTACAAAAAAAAAATAATGTTTATAAATAAGGTTTATCACGAAATCACATTTCAAGCATGTCCTAATTTCTCTAAAATCAGGCAAGAATTTCAAGTTTGATGGGTAACCCTTGCATAATCGAAGTGCCCTACGGGTTTTTCAGGTGTTGAATCCATATATACAATAAAAAGGTAGCCTTTTTGACAAGGCTCATCGTCAACCTAGTACAACCACATTAAAAATATTAATATGGATGATATAGGTGAAGACTTCATAAATATAACAAAAAGACTATTGCAAGGCCAAAAATAACTTATCAATGTGCACATTTACCTATTAACCATGTACAAAAAGTTTATGGGTCAAATTTAACTTGAAAAAAAAAAATTACACATCGTATTGTAAAATAGACCATGTTGCTAAATAAAATTTTCTTATATATAAATGAATGTTATAATTAATATTGATAAACTTATTATGGAGGTACTTATTAGAATTGGAATAATCTCAAATCCCTAGGAAATTGGTAAATTGGTGGGCGGGGAGCCACGTGGAAAGAATGTAATTTTTTAAATTTATTAAAAGTAATGGACCATTTTGGTCAATAAAATTTGCTTATATATAAATGAATGTTATAAATAATAATGGGAAAGTTATCATGGAGGAGCTTATTAGAATTGGAATAATATCAAATCCGTAGGAAATTGGCACTTGGTACAAATCTAAATTTTTAAATTTATTAAAATTCAATTCAACCTAACACCCTATACCACACTACAACCTTTGATAATCATTCAGACTAAGCATATACTAAGCACATTCCCTTGAGAATGAATCAGGGTCATCAATAAAATGAAATAAAAATCAACAAACCCTCATCCACCAATTTGAAATGAGAAGCGTTTGGCAATTACATGGAAGAGATGTCGTAACATAATTTTGTCTTATCTTATTATGTAAACAAAAATAATAAAATAAATAGAAAAATATTAATTATTAATAATTAAATCATTCTAAATCCATCTTAACTTATCTATCAAAGGTAGAGAGGGATCAAATATCTTGACATGCAAGCATATTTTAGACTGAATTATTTTTTTACCTTTCTCCCCATCTTGTAGATCTCGAGTCAAGATGAATCTAGGCTAGTTTATAGAAATCAAATCTTCCTAGATCCATCAATCTCCAAGAGGGATGAATCGTCTTGAGAGATATGATCTCTCTCAACACTTGATAGATCTAGAGTTAAGATGGATCTAGGTTGGTTATTAAGGAGATCAGGGTTGAAAAAATAATGATAAGAACTATACATAAATATAGATATATAATAAGTAAAGAAAAATTAGAGTATAAATATCTTACTATCTTTTACCTTTTCGTCCTTGCCTATTCAAAGAACTATAACAATCACCTCTCACTCAAGGTCTCTCGATTGTACATTAAATGTCCATTAGTTTGTTGTGATTTTGTAACTTTAACCAATGTTTCTGGAAAATATCTAATATTTCCATTTTTTATTTTCCATTAGTAGAATGAGCCTTGATGTAACATAATTCCCTTAAGGTCAATTTAATTTTGGTATTTGTTAGTACCTCACAAATAATTTTAAAACGAAAAAAAAATACTAATTTTCTAAATGGTCATTCCGTTGGTGAGTGCATCACAATAACACTAGTAGCCTGAAATTGCTAGTGCTCTTCCCAAGTCGTTTACATAGGCAAGAGGGGGGTAGGGTAGGGGAGTGGGAGGTGGGCGATGGGGCATCAGTTACCCTACTTTATATTATTTCATTTTAATTTTTTTACCTCTTATTTTATTTTGTCTCATTATCTAACTTTATAAAGCCCATTTGTTTTTCCTTTCATTGAAAAAAAGAAATCGGAAATTCTTGTACATTATTTACCCAAGATTAATTACAAAAAAATAAATTTGATTTCATTAGCATTAGTCTTAGTATTAAACATAATTTATTTATATATCATCAATATTATATATTTATTTTAACATCATATTTGTCCTAACGATGAAGCATAGTAGTGTTTATTTTTTTATAGCTTGGGAGGTACCGCAAGCCCTAGGGTTCGAGGTTTGGAAGTTGGAGCACGGCAATAGGGCATTGTGGGCTTCGAACCTAAAGTGTGTGCTTTGCACCCAAACATGTAGCAATGAATCCATGAGGCCTATTGGACATGTGATGGATAAAGATGATAGAGGACGTTGAGACAAGTCAAGCGTAATGAAAATCATCAAATTTTGGGTTTTTTCTTGTGGAGATATTAATTTTTGAAGTTGTGGAATGGGCTTGGTGAAGGTTGGCCTAATGGTTGAACACCTTATGACAACTACAAAATCCCTCTTGGACGTTTTGTTCAAGCAACATGTGAGGATATACATACAATACATGTGTGAGGCTAAAAACACTCATCCAAATGTGCATCAACTCATAGATTACTCATCTCATGCAGTCAAGCTCTAGGAGGAGGAAGACAAATTTGTTTTAGGGCATGTGTTTGGTTGTTTTTGTGTCTATTTCAGGTTTGAGATAGAGCAAGAGAGGGCCAATTTCCTTTAGGAAATTTCTAGCAGCTTATGCATGGTTTTGAGGGCAGCTTTCTTTGTTTTACTAGGATACAACCCTAAACATTAGGTGGAGACTTGGCAACAATCCTATAGGTGGAGTTTGTGAGGATTGTAGTCCTTAACAAGCTGGAACAGGTAACCAAAAGGAGTAAAAAAGGACGCAAGGTCTTGTGGGAGAGAGGTCGTAGCCTGTAAGTGACTATTGGAGTTGTTTAGTGGGCTACAACAACTACCGTTAGGTGCCCTAATTAGTAAGGAGCTAGACGAGCATCCACAACCAGATGTATGTAGTGAAGTAGTGAGTTTATGTTGAGTTAATTACTAGTTGGGTGGTGTTCTATTGTGGACAGAGTATTGGGCACGTTTGGATTGTTGGAGGGCAACGTGTTGGCCTACAAAATAGCCTTAGAGCAGCAAACAAGAAGGACTTTAGAGTGTTGCGTGATTGGGTGAAGGTTTGATATCTTATGTGACACCTTGAATGACTAAGGTGAGCAGTAAGAGAGGAAGTTTGGAGCTCAGGTTTGTCCATTCAAAGGAGAATTTTATGAAAACCCATGTTGAGAAGAGACCTCCAACAGTGATAGGTGGAAATCCTCCTGCCCTATGTTAGCTTTCATATAGCTATAATGGAAGGCTATAATGGGAAGAAGACCTTGAATAACTGAGGAGAAGCATTGGGAAAATCGAGTTGTTCACAAACGAAGTTGTGAACAACTCAAATAGAGTCTCGATGTGTTGATGTATATTTGGACTTATGATCAGTGCGAGAGTAGGTGGAGTCGTGTTTAATGGCCAAATGGTCTTGGTTCATTGACAGAGGTAAAGTTGTGATTGTTGCAGATTGGGAGCGACACACTGACAGGATGAGATACGACATATAGGCTGTGATTGTGCACTAGAGCAACCAGATTGTCATTGTATCTTGTATCTTATACTAGTAATGTTTGAGGTCCATTATCCCTAGTACAAGAGCCCTAGAAAGTTGTACTATATGTTGATAATATAATGACGTTGTGTTACATATATTGTTCTTATTACTCCTATTGTGCATGTGACTGATTTACTGCATTATATTTTTTTACTATGCAAAGTAACTTCATTGTGATTCTTTGTTTGGTAACGTTAGTGATCTAAGATTCTATCCTAGCTAGTAGGATCATGGAAATTCAACATGGTATCAGAGCATGTCTAAGATACTTTGAGGGATAGTGAATCATGCTGTGCACATCAAAGTATAACTTAAGAGGGATTTGGTCACATTGTAGGTAAAGGGATCACTACAAGGTCGAAGTTGTAGGTTGGCCTTCAGTATGAAGACAGGTTGGAAGGGTTGTCTAGCTATAGTCCATGGAAGGGAAGGATCAATTTGGTCTCACAAGTCAACAAGATTTGGGAGTTTGTCAAGAAATAAATCAAGAAGGCAACTAACCCTAAGGAGATGGAAGTGTACAAGGACTTGGATACGAAGGTGACATTGATCATCATAGATGGTGTAACGACCCCCCCAGAAACTCATTTATCTGAGAAGAATAATGAAAATGAAATGTGAATGGCTCTTCAGAATTTGTCCCAGAATAAGAATGACAACCAAGTATTGGTATTGGAGGATAAGGTGAAGTCCACCAAGATGATGGAAGGTGAATGTAATAGCCCTCGTGAAAATTGCGTGTAATAAAAGTTAATAAAGGAAAAATAAGACCATGGTCAAGGGACATGTATTCCAAGCTGAATGTCGGGCAAAGATATCCTAGTGGGTATGATTGGATGTGTTTAGGGCTAAAATAAATTGGCAAAGGAAAATGCATTAAAAGGAATAAAAGGAATTTTCGGCACATTTATTTATTAAAATAAAGGAAATTAGGAGAAAATCAAGGTGAAAGGTCGTAGGTTGCATGTGAGGAGGAAATTTAATTAAGGGAAACAATGGAAAATGAAGAAAATGACAATGGAATCATTCTTGTCATGTATCACAAGATTTTTTAGTCATTCATGTTCTGTCTTGTATGCTAGATCTATAGATTGCATTGATGCCAACTATTTGACACAATGTTAGTCCCAGTTGGTGATGCTTGGGCGTAGTCCTAAAGTTGATTTTTTTGTTTATTAGTCTTATCATCATGTATTTGATGGATTTTGGAAGTTACTACAAGTTTTGGGCAGTGGACGAAAATATGCGTCAGAAAAGTGCCTTAAATTCAGTGGATGTTGGCACAGGTATACTGGGAAAAGTCCCTGGACACAAGCATGTAGGCCTATGGGATCCTCGATAGGTCCTTGGATCCTGGCATGCCCATAGAATGAGAGCATCCAGAGGTCAAGAGGTCTAAAAACTCAGTGGGACCTAGGGTAAAGGTTCCTGAGTGGTTGTGATGCCTCATAGGAGAGTTGTGGTTGATGTGGAAGGTATGGTTGATGTTTTTCCATCAATTCCATTTCCTTAAGGTCATCAATGCAGTTAAATCATATCATACTAGCCTCTCATCAAAATTTTACCTAGGTTGGCTAGTTACTTGGGTAGATTTGGGAGGAGGGTGGTTATAGTGAAAGAGTGACTTCGTATCTGGTGAGGTTATCTCAAGTTAAGTATGAGCTTGATACTGTCAGTTTGATTATTTCAGATTTTGATATGGTGAGGATTTCTTTGAAAGGGTTCATCGAGGAATGGAAGCCCTTTACCAAGGGGATCGTCGGTAAGGAGAAGTTACCAGTTTGGAATAAGATATGGGATGACTTCATTCAAGAAGAGTAGTGAGATGAGGATCTTCATCTAAAGAAGAAGGCTTCAAAATATAATGTGGCACTTGTAGCACGAATGAAAGGCAAGTAGAGGAAAGACTTGTGTAATATTAATTGTTTGAATTGTTGCAAGATAGATGATCTTTCATTGAGATATCTGATGAATAAGAAGATGGGAGATGATGAGAGGAAGAAAGTGAAGCAGGTCACTAGTGTTGCCACTTCTGTTGAGATAGATTCTCTCACCAAGAGATTGGAAGAGGGGAAATTTACCTTAATATCTCATTTCTCCCATGGTACCATTGATGAAGTTGCATGGTATGTGGATGTTGATGCGTAAAAAATATGATAGGGCCACAAGAGTTGATCGAGACTCTAATTGAGTGGGACTCGAAGTTACACATGGTGTTGAGCGACAAGATCTCGAAGGATATCCGAGAAGTGAGAGTTCTGCCATTCAAAATGGAGTCAAGATAGGTGATTCATGTTTAAGATGTACTATTTGTACCTGGACTCAGTTATAACGCGATATATGTCTCAACATTCAAGTAGAAGGGGTTCGAGGTCTTGTTGTAGAGTAGGAAGGTAATACTCAGTCCCATAGGCTCTATCTCCATAGGTGTGGTAATTAGCATTAGAGAGCATGGTCTATATAGGTTGAGATGTAAGAGTATAGATCATGGGAAGAAGTAGGTAGACCAGGTGCAAGTTCTAGGGAAGCAGGTGTAGGTGCAGGCTTCATAAGAGGAGGTATAGGTTCGAGAGAAGAAGGTCTATATTCCAAAGGCTTGGACGGAGTCGAGCTATAGAGAGATTTTATAGGTTTAGAGGGAGACATTGCAACCCAAGAGGAGCATGTGGTCTGTATGGAGAAAAGATGCTCCTACAACTACCAAGAAGGAATCATGGAGAGAGTGGAAGAAATTTCAGGAGAAGAAGAAGAAGTAGGATGCTTCAATTGACAACGAGACTTCCAAGAAAGGCATAGTTCACAATACAGGGATAGCTGTAGTTGTGAGCGCCAGGAGCTGGGTAAGTGTTGCGAGCAGTGATAATGATGATGAGTTGCTTCCTAGTATTGAAAGTACCTCCCTCGATAAGAGGAGTGTTGATTTTTTGATAGCTTGGGAGGTACACCAAGCCCTAGGGTTTGGGGTTTGGAGGTTGGATCGCCACAATAGGCCATTGTGGGCTTGGAACCTAAGGTGTGGGCTTTGCACCCAAGAATGTGGTTGCGAATCCATGAGGCTTATTAGACATGTGATGGATGGAGATGATAGAGGACGTTAAGAAAAATCCAACACAATGAAAATCATCAAATTCTAAGTTGTACTTGTGGAGATATTAATTCTTAAATTTCTACAATAGGCTTGGTGAAGGTCAGCCTAGTGGTTGGAGACCTTATGACAACTAGACAAGCCCTCATGTGTGTTCTGTTGGACCCACATGTGAGGACATAAATATAACAGATGTGTGAGGCTAAAACACTCATCCAAATGTGCATCAACAAAATATATTACTCATTTGAAGTAGCTGAGCTCTAGGAGGAGGAAGACAAATCTATTTTAGGGCTTTTTTTGGTTGATTTTGTATGTATTCTAGGTCTGAGATAGGGCAGGAGAGGGTCGTTTTCCTTAAGGAAATTTCTGATAGCTTGCACATGGATTTTGAAGGCATACTTTCTCATTTTTACTAGGCCACAACCCTATTGTTCAAGTGTATACCTAGTCGCAGTCTTATATGTGGATTTTGTGAGGGTTGTAGTCCATAACAAGCTAGAATAGGCAGCCAAAAGGAGCAACGAAGGATAGAAGGGACTTTTGGGAGAGAGTTCATAGCCTCTAAGTGACTAGTCGAGTTTTTTAGTGGGCCACAACAACTATTGTTAGGTTCCTAACCAAAAACCAGCTACAAAAACATGCACAACCAGAGGTATGTAGTGAAGTAATGAGTTTATGTTTAGTTGATTTATAGTTGGGTGGTGTCCTAGTGTGGGAAGAGTATTAGGCACCTTTGTATTTTTTTAGGAAAACATGTTGGTGTCCAAAGTAGCCTAGAGCAGCAAAGAAGAAGGATTTTGGGCTGTTGCATGATTGAGTGAGGGTTTGATATCCTATGTGACACCTTGATGGAGTAAGGTGAACACTAGCAGAGGCAATTTGGAGTTTAGGTTTAGCCAGTTAGAGGAGCAATTTATGACAACCTATGTTCATTGTTGAGAAGTCACTTGCATCAATGATAGGTGGTAGCCCTCTTGCCCTATACTAGCCTTCATATAGTAGCAATGGATGGCTATAGTGGGAAGAAGTCCCTAAGTAGCTAAGGAGAAGTAGTGAGCAAAGGGATTTGTTCACAAACAGAGTTGTAAACAACTCAAACAAAGTCTCGATCTATTGATGTGTAGATGGAATTACAATCAGCGTGAGAATAGGTGGAGCCATGTTCAATGACCAGTGGGACTTGGTTAATTAGTAGAGGCAGAGTTGTAATTATTGCAGATTGGGAGAGAAGGTATGATAGGATGAGATATGACATAGAGGTTGTGATTGTGCACTAGATGAGTGAGATTTTCATTATATCTTGTATCTTGTACTAGTGATGTATGAGTGCCATTATGCCTAGTACATGAACTCTAGACAGATGTAATATATGTTGATAATATAATGATGTTGGGTTACATATATTGTTGTTATTGTTCCTATTGTGCACATGATTGATTTAATGCATTATATTTTTCCGCTGTGTAAAGTAGGTTTATTTTGATTCTTGGTTTGGTAGAATCAGTGATCTAAGACTTTATCCTAGACATTAGGATCCACCCAGGATCATGGAAATTCAACAAGTATTTGGTTAAAAATATAGACCAATATGAATTAATTATGTGATTAATCCATAAAACAATCTCATGAACATTATAGTAACACTTCACAATCAACAGTCATCACCTTCAATAGTATCAAGAATAACACCACCCTATTGGGCATGGAATCCATGGATGACTTGACAAATGCTTCTAATCTTCCACTCAATTAAATCATTTATTATGTTTTATTAACAACCTTTGTCAATAGCACAACTAGATTAATAATCAATTCAAGCATAAGACCTACACTCCAATTTGAAATGATGAATTAAAAATTCTACATGACATGCGTAAATGTGATACAACATGATTCGTGCATTTAACTCTCTACAGTGGTAGTAAGAATTAATGAATTCAACGTCACTCAATCCTTAAATCAATATCAAGGGAATTACTTTTTACTAGTTTGCATGGAATATTTATTCCTTTTTCACCTTCAAACAAAAACCTAATTACGACACAAACAATTTTAATGAACATCCTAAAACATAACACCTTCAATGACATGAGATGAAATTATTTGAAATAATAATTGATTCCAAATATTCCATTAATAAAATAGTTGGAATGCAGATACTTAAAATTTTACAATTAGAAAAACAACAATAGATATAATAGACAGTAGATATATCCAGAACTCATGGTTACATATTCACATTATCTTCCACCAAGATTTGTATATAAAAATTTATTGACTTCTTATTATTAAAGTTGTTATCAAATTTCCCGTACAATAGACATCCATTGTTACTGATGTAAATGCAAAAGAAGTTTGGATTGATAACATCAATCAATACTTTATACATGCCATGTATTAGTGGCATGGCTTGAAAAGCAGTGGCGATATTGTATTTGACACAACTTATGATTGGACATTCAAATCATCCCTTTTGCTTCACAACCATTTGTCATCTCTGTGTGCAGAAGGAGGATCATGTGGAACAAACTTCCGAACCTCTCACACAACACTTCATAATCAACATTCACCACCTATAATACAAACTATAATAAAAACTATTTATACATAAAAACAAACCATACAAAGCTGTTCATACATTCAAAAATTCATTAAAATTTAAATCCCTTTATATATTCAAAATTCCATTAAACTTTGAATTCTTTGTACATTTAAAATTCCATAATAACATAACATGAAACCACAATATGATAATAAAACTATGTATACATTGAAAATTCCATAATAAAATAACATAAAACCACAATATCATAGTAATCTATAAACAACACAAAATCAAATTTTGCTAAAAATTATAATAGAAATTATAGATCCATTAATTATATAATATCTTTCAGTTCCCAAAAATAGTTAGATGTCATATCCTTGAATTGCCAAAAAGGAGTTAGAAAAGAAACTAATTTTTTGCAATTTTTTCTATGCATATACTCCTTATCCCCAATTTGAAAATTCACCGAGTACATCTAGACTTTTTGATTCCTTGATCCCCAATTTTAAAATTGAGTTGAGAATTGCAATTTTTGTCATACGAAACTTGCAATTGCTAAATTTAACCTTAAGGAAAAATAACACTTTATATGGATGGAAAATCAAAATCAATGAAAATACCAATCAATTTTGTATACACGGTGTGCTTACCTTTTCACTTCTACAGTGAATATGGCATATCAATATAGCAAGGCATGACATCACCAACAATAGTCATAAATAATTTTTTGTCCTTATCATGTGAACAAATATAACCAGGCAAGATGGATTGGAACTGAGTCAGAATGACACGAAGGCACAGTGGCATATAATGTGGAGGAATATACAAAAAATAGAAATGTGATGGAGTAAAAAAATTATTGGGTGTTATCATGTGTGGTTTAGACAAACCTTAAAACAATCAGCTGAGGTGGTATCGAGTATTGGGAAAAAATGGTTTTACCTGACATATTTATAACCCGATATCAAATGAGATGAAATTGCATAAGCAACATTAGTGTGGGCCAATCCATGTATCAGGTGGCTTGGTGTAGTTAACCCCCCCTCTATTTCATGACATGATATATATTACTCATCATGATTTTGTTGGACTAGGTGGGTTACACCAGTTCGTAGGAGAAAACATTGTTTTCACTTCTTATTAATTTTATTTTCTTAATTTTAGTAATGCACCATAGGTAACACCTTAATTGTTTGTTTAAAAAATAAATAAAACTATTTTGAGAACACAACATTCACGTGGAACCTTTTTTATCAACATGTAGATTTACAAAAAGCGTTAATAGGAAAAGAAATCTCCAAATAGCAAAAATAAGCAGAGGCCAAAAAGCCAAAGGGTTGGTATGTTCTAAATTTGCTCCTCTCAAAAGAATAGGAAGAGGAGATAGTGGAGAATCATATAAATGTGGAGGTTCAGGAACAAGAAGGCACACCAAAAACATAGGGGAACAACAAGAAAGAACAATGGTCCAAATTCAGTGAAATTCTGAAAACACAAAGGATATAGTGAAAAAATGGGTGAATTACCCCCAAAATCAAAGGTGGGTGGAGTAAAACTATCTCTCATATCTAAGAGTTTGGATTAAGAAAAAAGGCCTCTTTGAAGGCGAATGAAAATCATTTAGCAATTGTAACTGCGACTCCTTCACAAGGAGTCTAGCAAAAAGTTGAGAAGTAAACTATAAAGGGGTATGCTAAGTGTTATTTTTACACTTAGATCTAATATTTTTAGCTTCAAATTTTCTTTTCCAGTTCCATTGTAGCTTTAAGCTCAACTTGTTGCAAGATTTTCAACCATCATGATTGAAAGCTTTCGAACACCTACAATATGTAATTTTGTGCCTAATTTTTTTTTTGTGTATGTTTGGTAGTAGTTTCTTTGTCTATTAATCATATATAGGCAGGTAACAAAAATTATGTCTAGTGGCCTCAACCTGGCTAAGGGAAACTAGGTATGTTGGCCACTGATCAACATCATATGCCGTCCAAAATTTAAACAGTTTCTGAATATCCATCCGTGTTAAATAAGTTATTGTATCTATTATATGTTTAATCATTATACTATCAAAGTAAATGTTATATGACCAAATCATTGTAGTAACAAAAAATGCATTACTTCCTATCTTATCTTCATTCAGTCATCTGATGATTCAATGGGAGTCGGGTCCTTAGCACTCGACCCAGGAATTTCATTCTACAACAAGCTTTGAATTTTTTTCTCCATTCGTGCTAAGTGAACATTCTCATGATATTGTTGAACCCGTACAACCTAAATCTCCCTCTGAATATCCTTCAAGCTTGGCCCCTCTTGATGTGTTTGCTATGGTTCCTCCATATTCATATTTTTTGTCATGGCCCTAGCCAATAGGTTCTTCATCACCTACTAAAGCTGGACTGTTTGTTTGAATATTGTTTGTCGGTTGCAGGTGTATATTAGATCAATGAGAAAGGAATCCCATTCCTCCATTGGAAGCGGCTCTACCACTTCCTTTCCATTGAACTCTGCCTCCCATGTTGAAATTATGGCCTTAACCTGTGCTGGAGTTCCCCCATGGTATGCGTGAATGAGGTTCTACATGTTTTCTCCTCCAATTTTCCTACCCCTTTTCCATTGTTTCTTGTTGGTCGAGGCCATTGGTGTTTCCTTTTTGCTGTCTGTCTATTTGCAAGCACGACGACCACCTCTTCTTCACAGGTATTCTTCAACCTTCACCATTTTTCTTTCACTCAGAGTTTCTTCCAGCCACAACCACTCACATTTGATTTCCTTGTCCTGGTGCAGGAGTGTCGAAGTTAGAAGCGGAGGAAAATTAAATAAACATGTAAGAGTAGCAGAAGAAAAAACATTGAAACCAAACCAAATGTCATTGTTGGCTTCTAGCCATTCCATGTGAAGCACCATTAAAGTGTCTTGATTCCAAGTTTGAGATATATGACCTAAATACCCCCCAATCCCTTCATGACTTTCCTTCCTCCTTACTGTAATCAGATGTAAGTGATTTTCATCTCTCTTCTTCTTAATTCCCCCCTTGGTGTAACTTGCTTGCTGGTTTCCCATCTTAGGCTCAACGAACACCAATTTGACAGACAAGTAGGTTTTGGGATGGACAGGAAAAGGGATGTAAGTGGTTGAGCATCGGTGATTGAAACTACCCTGTAACCTGAATTTGACTGAATTAGCTGAGGGAATGGTGAAGGAAATACCTAGGACCTCCCCCCGGTTAGTCATTCGACCCTATATCCTGCCATGTCTCTGATTCCATGGAATTAAGAATGCTAAGTAATAATTAACAGCTGCACCAAGGTTCGACTCCCCTAATTCCCCGCTATTTCCCCTATGCTCCAAAGGTTTACCGGGAATCCAAGCTATGGCTAGTTGGTAAGAATTTCCAAGTTTGTGGTGCCCCGACACCCTATTCCTAATGCACAGTTTCTTAAATTCACCCAAGAACCAAACAAAGACAGGGTAGAAAATCATGCCAACATTGTGGATCACATACCCCTTGTTCATTCCTCTCTAGCTATGAGATTTCCCAGGTGACAGCAAGCCCTCATGAGAGCCTCGACCCCTTCTTAGTCCTAGACACCTGGTTTTAACAAGAGCGGGAGAAAAGTTCATGACCCAAGAGCCAACAATCGCCCCTAACCCTTCATGGATCCCAATTTTCCCCAATAGTTACCATATAATGTAGAAATTAAAATATCAGACATCTACAATACAGAACTGAACCAAATTTATTCAGAAACATTCGAAACCACCACCATTCGTTGCTAAACCAGCCTCCATATCAAGACTAAGATGGGCCCGAATTACATACAATTTTCATTCCCAGGCATTGGTGGCAGCAATCCCTCCTCGTGCAGGCAAGTTCCTCCACCCAACTTCCAGTCTTGTCTCCCGCTATCGAATTCCACCTCCAACCTTGCATGCATTCTCTATCATCCCTCACCACCTTTCTCCCTCATTTAACATCTGACCTTCCCTTTTGTTTTCTCAAGGTGTTTGACACCTGTTTCCTTTCTCTCCTAGTTCCTCCTGTTGTGCATGTGTGGGGTCCTTAGATGGGCTTCCCACTAGCCCTGGCTACTTATCCCTCACACATGTCCACAATCTATTAATGTATCTCCTTCCCATCGCACCCTAATCGAGGGCCCTGTCTTCCTTTCCTCTCCCTTTCTAGAATCTTCCTCAGAGAATTCATCACTTCTATGTAGTTTGTCTCATTCCTAGGGATATACATGTTATTTCTTGGATTATTGAACCCCCAATTTTCCAGGAAGTTCGTTGCAGCATTCCCCAAACAGAATACAATTTATGGGATAAGGTATTATATCTCATTGATGAGAACCCCTATTTCCTGGACTAGCTTTTTTGTTCTCGAAATCGTACTAATTTTTCTGAGTGAGTACTATGCTGAATCTTTTTAACAGTATCTATCACCAAGGTAGAGTCTTCTTCCACCACCAATTTCTGAAATCTTTCTCTTATTGCGATTTTCAATCCATGTTTGAGTGCATTCAATTCTGCATCATTGTTGCTCATGATTCCGCATTCAATTTCAAACAACCGGATTGCTTGACCATGGTGATCTCTGAATATACCTCCAAATCTAGCTGCACCATGGTTTCCTTTAGTTGCTCCGTCAAAGTTCAATTTTATGAATTCCTCAGGAGGGCATGTGAAGTGTGAGAGGGATTGAGTGGGAGAGGTTTAATTTCCATGAGTTTGGCATTAACATTTGTGGAGACAAATTGAGCATTTCCAGGATTCGACCCTCCTGGGGCATTGCTTCCCAGTCCTCTGGATACCATTTCTCTGCCAGAATGGTTTCACAAATGTTTTGGTTGATAATCTTCCATACTTCCACTACTATATTTTTTTCGTCCTTGAATACCCTCCAGTTCCTTTCTTTCCACACCACCCAAAGGAGAAATCCTACAAAGATGTCCCAAGCTCTGTTGAGGATGGCACTCTTATAGATTTTATTTCTCCAAGTTTCCATTGTTGCCTTTGTGCTTGAGCAATTTCGATCTGAATGGCCAAAGAGTATTTCGTGATTCTGCCATAGTTGGTTACTAAAGGGGCACGGGTTAAGGAGGTTCTTCGTCATTTCCATTTGGGCCTCACACATTCCATAAGATGAAGGTCCCTGAATTTTCTCCCTAATTTAAAATTGGATAAAATTATGATTTTTTCTTCAAATAAAAAGAAATTACTTGTATTTATTATTAAGATTATTTTTATAACCTAATATTTATAAAAATTTATAAACCATTAATTTATATAACTAAGTTAATACATGTGCAATCAATCTTTTCAAAACTTTAATAACTTAAAATTAACCCAAATAATATGTATTTTCACTTTTTTTAATTCTTTGTGAGGTTATAAAATAACATATTCATACTAAACAGTAAAGATCCAACCAACCAGATTTGATATAAACTTCAGGCGTTCATATAGCACTAGCGACTACTAACTAGTAAGAATGCTTTCGTATTACAAATCAAATTCAATAAAAATAAACAATAATAGATGTATTCACAGTATATTTTTTGAATTTGTTGTCAAAAGTCATTTGTGCTAAAATGCTAAAATATGAGGAGATTATGGCGATTCAAAAAAATTATGGAAAACATTGAAAAAAAAATTACTTCAACCGAGACATCAAATTATTAATAATCCAAATTCTTTTTCCATTATTTATTAAATAAAAAAATATATATATATATTAAAATCATCACATCATCTGTAGCTAGGATGGGTTAACACTAATTTATGTTGCTACCATTCTATCCAAAATTTATTAAAAATGTCATGATAGATAGCAAGTAATTACATATTGCAATACTATAAACTAGCATTTGCTCTAATACGTGGAAAGCAGTGCCAATAGGACATGCAGGCCGTGAGTTCAGCTATGTTTGAGGCAAAAAGACAACTTATAAGGCATCATAGGTTTTGATATCGAAGGTTTTAACATCACACGTGTCACAAAGATGTCATATGATGCAGAGTGAAATCGTTGGGAATGGGATGCTAGCATTAATGTGCCAGGATGGGTGATAAAAAATTAACAAAGGATTTGTTTGGTGAACAAAAGAAGCTAGGGCATTTTCTTTCTCCTCCAAAAGGGACGCATGCTAGCAAAAGACTAGATCTAATAAGAGACAAGTGGCAAGAACGTGCCAACACGATTGATACGTGGCAGCTAGATTCGGCAATTTCAAGGCTTACAGTAGGCCAAAAAGAGGTAAATTTTGGCATTACTCATAGGGCGACAGGTGGAAGATACATGGTAGTGATGGTGTCATGTGTGGGAGATCAGAGATCATAGGTTGAGGTGTATTGTGCATTGAAGCGAAACCTCTGATTGAAGGGTTTTGATATAGGGGCTAGAATGCGGTAATGTGAAGAGCTACAGGACCAAGGGACAAACACAAAAGGTGATGAGTGATCAGAAAATTGACATGTCATCCATGAAGGTTACACCATTGAATGAAAATGTTTGATAGAGAAGGCTCCGATTTGGGGGCTAGCACAAAAATCACAATGAGTTGAAAGGAGGCAAGTGCTTTTGGCATATCACGATCGAAGATTGACGAATGCAAGAAAAGGTTTCATTCCAAAAGCTATGATGAAGGGTGGATGCAATATTATATTAAATATGTTTTGATAAAATAAACTGGGTTTGGAGTTAGACGAGATCACAAGTTTTTCTAGGACAACCATCTTATTTTTCCGATAAAAATATCTAGTAAAGCTGACACATATAATAAGACATATCGCAATTGGAGATCAACAGATCTAAGTGAAGGTTTCATTCAAAAAGTTACAATGAAGGGAAGATGTAATTTTATATTAAAGATGTTTTGAGAAAAGTAATCATCTCCTGAGACAAAGGAGATTGCAAGTTTTGATAGGACAATGATGTGATTTCTCCGATAAAAATGTCTGTTAAAGAAGATGTGTGTCGAAGGCCACGTGGATGCATGTTCTGTCAATTAATGGTGAAATGCAGTGAATTTATGGTTTACAAAATTCTAAATACTTTCATTAATACTAAGGATCCCCAAATATTTTACTCTTAAAAGTATTGGATTCATTTATAATTGGTCATTTTCTCTAAGTGTAGACACTAGTCATTCTTGTGTTTTTTTCCTCACAGCCTAGTCTCGATAAACAGAACTCACAAGAAATGTCTTGATCGACTAAACTCAAAAGGAAAATTCCCATTCAACAACCAATTTCTCCTCCTCCCGAGGTCACAAAAATCCCTAGGCTATTTCCGACGCAACATGCACCCCTAATGCTGGGGTCTCTAGCTAGGAGGCCATGTATAATATTTTTGAAGATGAAGGGCCAAAAGTTAAATAAAGAATAGATACAACAGAGGATAGGGTTCCTGTTTCAAAAATTACATACAGTGATATGGCCAATTTGTTTCTCCATAGAATTGGTGCTCACCCAAGCATCTTACCTTATATGGATATGATTAGGTGGGTCATTGATCATATGAACATCACATATAGGAACTTCATGACCCAGAGACATATGGTCACCAATTCTTTCATTGCAAAAGATGTGTCTACAACGTACCACCTCCCAGCACCTTAGAAGAAATATGATAAACAATTCAATAAGGAGTTCATGTAGGAAAATGAACACCAATCTGAGGCCATTCAAGGATGGAGAAGAGACGCTAGCAAGAATAAGCAGGAGGACAAGCATATTGTTGTAGCGGCTACTACACCCTCCAAAATTTTGGCCTGCATCCAATTCTAGAGCCTTCCTTGGTTTTTTTTCCTTGATGTTTGGAAACACTTAGGCTCATCCCTGGAGATCATGTTGAGTCTTTGCACCCTCCTTGCTTGACCTTTCACCAAACATATTTTCGCATGTTGGTCACAATGTCATGCTTGGAGTCATGTTCTAGCTATGTTCGCGGTTCGCCTTCATGTGTACAAGTTGTATTGACTACGTGAGCATCTGTTGCACTCACACATGAAGTTATATGCAATGTCACGCAAGTGTCATCGCAGTCATTTGACGATCCATCTTAAGTGTCGAACTTGTTGCTCGCACCTATTGGTTAGTCACACTGAGCATATGTTGTCTTGTTGGTTCGAGGTGTCTTGTCATTGAGTCGTGTTGAGTCTATGTTCAAAAGTTCATGCATGCACAAGTTCACTTGCTCACACACTTAGTCATTTTGCTGAAGATTTTTCAACGAAACCACCCTCCAGCAACCAGACATCCACTGAGTTGCACTATATAGTCTCAGCCCTCAGTGAACAAGTACTGCTGCCAGAAATTGTGCAGAGATTGAGGCTACCTCCTAGGAAGTGTCGACTGCACACTTATGGAATAAGCTTGACTAACTATTAACCAAAACAATGCATAATTTGTGCAAGAAGCCATCTCAATCTACGCTGCCTACAAGAAAACCCATCAAGCCTCTTTTTGGTTAACCAGAGAGTTCGACCAGGTAGTGACCCGGAGCTTCACTTGTCCAAAAAATTGTGTAGAAGCTGTTAGCATGCCCACCTCTGTTGATTGAAGAGATTGCACAGATATGAGCGACAGGCACTCATTGTCTTTCACTTCACCATCCCCAAAATTTGTGCAGTTGTGTTAGCAAAGTGCCCCTGTCAGCGGACCTGCTGCTCCTAAAAATTATGCAGTTTTCTTGGACTGTCCTCTCGCTGCCTGACACCCCACTCAACCTAGAAAGTGTGCAGACATGACCTACATGCAAGCCTCTTAGTTCTGCGAAGTTTTGGCCAGCAAGCTCCCGCAGATGGCTACCAGCCTCCCCAGAGAATCTGTGTAATTTTGACTGCCAGATTCCTCCCTGCTGCCTGCAATGCCTCCCTGAAACAATTATGCAATTCTGCCTCCTAGATGAGCCAAATCCCACAGAAGGTCATTGTTGTTCTGGACTTATCATCCAAGCCTCGTAGTGACCTCTATCCAATTTTCCTTAACAGTGCCTCAGAGTCCTCATCCAGCCTCAAATGTTCTTTGCGTAGTTTCAAATCCTTGTCCTCTCTCCCACTCACCTACACCTGAAAACGAAATATGATGCATCATAGTAGACTAGCATATTTCTGGATTTGATGTCATCTCGTAATGATTGATTGCAGATACAGGTAGATAGATAAGACATGGCATGACGACTAGGGAGAATTTTAAGGAAGGAAAATTATCTTAAAGTTTAAAAACATTGGTGAATCTCACTAGTCCTTAATATGCAAACTATAAAATGTTTATAAAATTATTCAAATTTATAATGATTTTATATCTAGTTTCTATATAATGTTGGCAATTTTTAAGGTAAAATAATTTTATATTAGAAAATATGGGCGAATCATTTTTATAAAAAAATGGAAATTGGCGGATCTTTTTTGTAGGAATGTCATGGAAAATTAGCCCACCTGTGAATATTAGCCCCTAAAATTTTCCATGGTGATGATGGATAGGATGAACAAGGAACACATGCTAGGAGACTTGTTTGTGAATGGATGAACACATGAAGCATGCGATGTACCACCGAAGGGGATACATACATGTGCAACATCAAGCGAACACCAAGACCATTGAAGAGTCCACACACCTTCCCATGGAGGGGTGAAACTATGATACACCAAGAGCACACTCCTCACTCAGCAACACTGTAGCTCAACATGGAAACCAACATCAACATGAATATACCAATACTGTCATGTCGAGTGATGTCATGAGTCATCTTGGCCACATCACTACTATGGGCCATACTATTGTAATCAATGTAATGTAACATGGAAGTCCAATATACCCACATATAAAGTTGAAGAGTCATGTAAATCAAGCAGTCATGAGGGAAGTCGAACAATCACAATGGTCAATTTTATTAGGCAAAATATTTGTGTCTCCCTTGTTTTATGCGTTTTCTATGTTTATATTTCTGCAATATTTTCTACGTGTTCCATTGCTCTCTAATATATAATTTTCTAACAACTGGTATGAGAGCCGGGTTGCCTTTAGAAGGACATTTTTTGTTTCCAAGGGCTTGTATTGGCTTGGTAGATAGAGAGATAATTAAGTTTTTCTTGCAGATCTAGATGAAAATCCATATAGTATGAAGCAAAGTTGCACATTATTGCATCATGAGAGATTCAGTGGATGAGGAGGATATGTGGATGTGGATTAATTAATTGATAAACCATGTACTTGAAAAGAACACCTAGATAACTGGCAGTTACAGTGGCTGGTGACCCATGTAATTCGATATATGGGTTCTTTTTGTATGGACATTGATGTCATATGTAGAAGGACAACAACAAGGGTAAAAAATAAAAATATTTTAATGGAGTGAAATTTTTAATTTGCATGTAAATGGGCATATTGTTGTAAGACCTGGTAAGGCATGCATACCCTTGGGTAATTACCCATAAATTCTAGGTTAGACCTAGGTAATAGGGGGATGTTGAGTTAAGAAATCTTTGGTAAAAACTTTGAAGGCAGTAAGGGCTAGAGTGAGTGGGATTGTCTCACTCAGCAAGTTTTGGCTAGATTTAGTAAAGGAACCCAAAGTTGAATTTAAGGGGGGAATTGTTGGGTAAAATTGACTCGGGGTTTGAGTCAAGGTTGACCTGGTTAAATAGTAGTGGTTTTGGGCACATGATATAGTGTACCCATGGTATTATCGTCCATGGTATTGCATGAAAAGGCCGGGAATACTTCATTGTAAGAGAAGCTTGGAGGTGAGTGGTGAAGGCTCACTTGGGTAGATTGGCTAGGGTTTTGGCCAATGCTAATGAGATCTCATTGGGTTGGGTTTTTCCCCAGATTAGGGGTTTTCCTAGAAAAATATTATGTGTATAATATTTATGTGTATTTTTGTTGGTTATTTTATTATTTCTCTGTAAATCTTGGTAAATCTCACTAATAATTTATCTCTCCACAATAAATTTGTAACAAGATTCACCCTTGGCTATATATACCCCTCATTTGAACATGCAAAAGACTTTTCACCTTGGCTCCTCCCACATAGTCTGGATGGTCTATAATCTTTTCTTTAAGGAGAGAGCAGTGGCTCCAAGGGCCCGCTATCGAGGTTAGTGACGTATGGTGCATTGATGTGTCTTGGAACTTTCGCTTAATTCAGAACCCTGTTAATAGGCCAACACATTTTCACACACGTATTGTATTCATTTGTAAGACTATTCTTTCGATGCTTGTAATGCATGTTGCTTTAACTTGTATTAATACAGTTGAACTATTTTGGTTGTTTTAGTACATATGCTATTTGAAATGTGTCGTATCAGTTGTCTTACCCGTGTGGACTATTCTGCTCGACACTGGACATAATCATTCTCGTAAACTTTTTATAACGACCATCGTACCCATGTGGGCTATTCCTCTAGGTCTTGTACGTGTTATCTTCTCACCCTTTGTTTGAGAATGTTGCATCTGTATGGACTACTCTGCTAGAATTTGTGCATGTCCTACTATGTTGTGTGTCTCTAACATAGTTGGGACTATTCCCCTTCAACTTGAGATTCACCCTCATCCCCTCCCTCTGCAGTGAAAGAACCTTTTCACAAGTGACAGTAAGCACTGATGAGGCATGTGAACCTTGTTGCTCAAAGACAAAGAAAACCACTCTCATGTGCTAACAAATAAGAGCTAAGGTGAATCTTTAAGATAATGGAAACTGCACCATCATACCGAATGGGACTCCTACACCAAACGATGTGAGTTCTAGTTGGGACATCATACCGGGGAGATCTCCTGAATGTTGGTGGGTCCAACACTATCAACATTTCTGGTACTAGAAGGAGGGCCGCCAATTGTTTATGGCTAAATGTCCTATCATCCCCACTCATTAATCATTTGGTGAAGGTAGTAACTTGCACTCCCTCTCACCTATCGATAACTCTAAAATTGGTTACTCCTCACCACCTAGACATGAACACAAAATTTCATATCAACACCTACACTCTATCCATCCCATCACCCATGAGTTTGCTAAAGTAGTCGGACTAATCCGAGGAATAAAAGATCTTCCATATGCATCAAAGAAGCCAAAGACCACTCCCATAGGGGTTGTTGTATCATCGGTGGAAGAAGTAGTTCTTACCACACTCAAAGGTCTCGTAGTCTTTTGAAAAGAAGAACAAGACACTCTCGTAATCTTGGGCTCAGGATAAAGTACAAGAGATGAAGGAGGTAGAGGCGGAGATGAACCAACACACATAGAGTCGGAACCATCAGATTTTGTAGAAGAGGAGGAGGAAGAAGAAGAAGAAGACATGGTTAGCCAAAAATTGCAATGGATGACTCAAGGACCATTGGCTCTCCCATGTTCTTTTCATAAGATGCCAAAGCATTCAGAAAGGATGTTGACAAAGTATGACCTTGACAGAATAGTGAAGGCATACGATCACTTGGACAACTTCTACCTGCAACTGCAAACACTCGAGGTATGACATGACGAAGTTACATGTAGATTGTTTCCATGTACCTTGGATGGCCCTGCATCAATATGGTATCACAACCTTCTTGTTAATTCCATCCATAACTTAGGTATGTTTAAACATATGTTTTTGGAAAAAATTGCTAATGACAAGACCGCTGCCATGTTGCTCAAATGGTTGGGTGGTCTGAAGATGGAGTCAAAAGAGAAATTAAAAAATTTTAATCACAGGTTTTTTCCCATATTGAACAAGTTTGCAGTAGACACAAAACCTCATGACTCCATCATGGTCGATTGTTATATGTCTACACTGCCAACTAGTATTGCCTAGTTTGTCAAGTGAGTTGTCAAACCAATGTTACTAGAGAATTGTGAAGAGGCGATTGTTGTGGAAAAATACCTACACGTGATTGGAGTCATCAAATATGAAGAACCAACAAATAACTCTAGACATGTGAGAAGGAAGCTCTAGGTTGCGATGAGCATGAGTAAATCCAAGGAGGAAAGTAACATTGAAACCCTTACTCTTCTTGTCAAGAACTTGACAACAGAGGTGTTTGAGCTAAAGCAACGAACAACCGACACATCTGCTAGAAGTTAGCCTCCCATACAATAGAAGGGAAGCATTTCATAAGGAAACAACCACTTCCCCACTAAATCTCCATGGAGCTCCATCTCAATGTTCTAGGTGAAACTATGCGCGAATGAAGATTTTTTCTCCTTCCATGAAGACCTTCACCCGAAAGGGACTTGTATCGAATGGAAATGAGTTGCAAACTCAGTACGAAACTGTATGCCCAACACATTAAACAATGCGTAGTACCAGCCAAGAGACACAGATGATGAGGAATATGCTACATCTGATGAGGCATCGAGCCCTGGGTAGGTGATCAACATGTATCAATGCTTGCAAGTAGCACAGAAAACAAACCTCGAGAATAAGTCCCCAAAGAAAAGTGGTCGATACAATCTTAGAACTCAAAGGGCTCCCCTTACGATTGGGGAGAAGAACAAAAGGCTTGAAATGTTGAGGAAGGTTGATTCCCCAGTCGTCCAAAATAAGAAATCACAAAGCAATCCGGGGAAGACAACTATGAATAAGAGTATTTGCATGAGTAGTAAACCTTAGAAAATTGTTGGCTTGATGGGCTCTGACCTAGGTTCAACGTTAAGTAGCCAAGAAATCCCTACACTACTGGCCTTTTCGTCATCAATCCGCGGAGCGTAGACTAAAATCTCACCCGAAGCAGTATGGGGGGATGCAGGAACGAAGTTTCCATACCCTGAGATGGTTGTGATGTCAGTTAGATGCCCTAAACCTTCCTTCACATAGACCAATAAGCCCTTTAGGGCTTATCAAAGTATTTCTCTTATTTGTCCTTGAAGCCTCTATGAAAGTCTCTGATCATCCTTCACGAATTCTAAGTAGATAGATTAGGCACTTACGCGCCTCTGTAATTACTCTTACTTGTGTATTTACTAAGATTCGTTTAAGTACTGCTTAACTTTAACATGCATTACGATTATCTTCACGTAAATAGATATTCTTACTTGTGTTCATATGACATAGTAAAAAACATAGATTCAAGTATCAATATAGCATATAACCCCAGTATTCAACATAACATAATCGCAACATTTATAACAGAAGTAAAATAACGCATACATAGATGATTCCATAATACTTCTCCTTATTGATAATCCATATTTCTAGTATAGACTTTGACTACCCTGCACACATAGCTGCAGGGGTCCACGCACTCAGCTGTAGACTTCTACCCTAGGCCTCTGCGCACTCAGCTGCAAAGCCTCTTCTTACAATAAGAATCTTTTCTCTTAGCTTTCACAGACCGATAAAATTACTCATAACTCTACCAAAAACTTATGAACTACCTTAGAATCTTCTAAGACTCCCCTTTTATACAATCCCATTGCCCGCGGACCAAGGGTGGATCTCATCAAGCTGACACAAACTATCTAAAATAAGGGTGGAAACCCTTTTCAACTGCTTTGTGCTCCACAACCACAAAATGCGAAGACTTTACATTATTTACACAAAACTTGGGCCTTTAGCCCCAAAACTTGTGCTTTTAATCACAAAATTGATCCTAAGGGACCTGTTCCCAATAGGCCCCAAACACAAATCTCATGACTCACCCTCGAGTCACTCTACTGGCATGGAGATCTTGTCGCGAAGACCTCCCAACTCCCTTGTACCACTGCGACTTTAGCAGTGCATTGTGTTGCCACCTACATCACCTACTTGACCAGTTACTCCATCCCTGGCTCTGTGCTGTCTGCCTATATTTTTTGTTGTGTCGCTTGTAGACTGGCCAATTTCCCTTCAATGGAGGTAGTGAGTACAAAGGCCTCCTCTAGCCAAGGCCCCAATCTGGCCTTGAGTACTATCTGCTTGTGCTGAGTTGCATCCACCTATTATTTCAGCACCTTTGCTTCATGCATCTTCACTAACCTTTATGTAATAGCGACGGTGTGCATCGTCGCTTTAACCTCATCATATCTCTATTGCATCTCCCATCCCTCTATCTCTAGCATCTGCATAGTGGGATCCTCCTATAGGTTGGTGACTACTTCGAGCAATTTTTCAAAGAGCGCAGTGCACTCCTTCATCACGACATTTATAGCTACTACTACATCTTTGACAATAGTGACACACTGCTCTTTAACCTCTTATGGAGTCAAAGGCTAGGCCCTCAACTTGAGCTTTGTAGTTTTAAGGTTCAGTTCAAATTGAACCTTAGCCAACTTTGTTCTCGCTTCATGCACTCTGGCAGCGAGCTTCCAGATTCTCACATCCACTGGCACATCTTCAGGAATATCTAGCTCTAGCACAGTATTGCATGCCTCAGCCACCACCTTGGTCAAGTGCTCATTCTCTTCTGTGTTGGCCTTAAGAAGATCAATGGAAGAATTCTTCTGGGTAGTAAATTGAGTGGTTTTCACCTTCTACTCATTGATAACATTTAGGGTGCATTGTTCACGAGCCCGAAGTTCTATGATCACACCATCTTGCAAGGTGTGAGGTGTTTCACTTCGAAGTGCAGCCAAATTTAGCCCAACCCTCTTGAGGGCACTGATAGTGGCCTTATCAGCTTCTGCTTCTATAGTTAGTGCTCCATCCGGCAGCATTGCGGTTCAAGGATCTAGCATGCACACCATTTCTAGTGCCTCCAATGTTGAAGGTGCCAAACTAGTTGACATCGTGTTGCTTCACCCCACACTCGTCTATACTTGTGATGCCTGGATCTGCATCTCATGCAAACTCGTTTGAATGGAACCTAAGGCTTTTTATTGCTTCTACTCAAATTGTTGTAGTAGTTCCACTGTCGCATGCCTCACTGCATCGCCAATGTCATTCAAATCACCCTCTGCCAAGGTGATTGGGTCAACGGACATTTTTCTGGCCTTGGACTTCTTCCACGGCCGTAGTTTCTCCTGGTCCCTATTGCGCTTAACCCGGAATGGAGTAGTCTTCGGGTCTCCTCCTCCATGGTCAGATCGTTGCTCTTCCTCTTTTGTCTCCGGGGAAGGAGATTTTTAACTCCTAACAGAGTCATGCTCCTCCTCTTCTTCCTACCCTTCCATCTAATTTTTGGTAGGGTGCTCCACTTCAACTTTATCCTCAGCCACTTTCCTCCTCTTCTTAGCCAATTGTTCCATCTTTAGTCTGGCCTCTTCCTTCTTACACTTCGCTACAGACTTGCTATACCCAGCTGTCAAGTCTCAGGCTATGCGCCACTCTACTAGCCAAGGGTCAAGTGTAGGTTTTAACTCCGTACAGAAATTACCTGCATACGAATTCCGCATATGAATTCTAAAACACAGAAAATAAATAATGTGAGAGCAGAACACATAAAACACATATACACGGAGATTTTCCCCTGGATCCCAAAACCGGGACTACCAACTTGATTTTTCATTATGTTCCTTTCAATGTTACAATACATATTTATACTTATTGAAGCATCTAATACCATGGACCGAAAACCATCACGTCCAATAACATGGACCGAAAACCATCGTGTCCAAAAAACATGTGTGAAAATCATGCACAAAACCATAGGTGGGTCCGCCCAACCTAACATAGGGTCCAAAACCAAAATTTTCCAGGGTGCTACCCTAGACCCCATAAAGTGGGGTTACAGGTGCCCTTCAAACCCCCTATTAACTACGTGGAAAGAATATAACACAACCCAACATTCTCCCACTTGCTGTTTTCTTTCCACAGGGGGCCACAAGAGAGCTTAGTCATTTTCCCAGCCCTGAAATGCGCATTGTCTCTCTACACGAAGAGAACTTCTCAGAGCTCACAGATTTTGTCAATGCATCTGTAGTATTCTTCAAAGTGTCCACCTTTACGAGCAACACCATTTTGTCTTCTATCATATCCCTCACAAAGTGATACTGAACATCAATGTGCTCTGTCTTTGAATGATATGCGAGGTTCTTTGCCAAGAAAATTTCACTTTGGCTATCACAGTCTACCCTTATAAGTTCCTGTACTAACCCCATACTTGAACACAATCTCTGCAACCAAACTACTTCCTTGCTTGCATGAGTGGCTGCCATGTATTCTGCCTTTGTAGTTGACAGTGCCACTACAGATTGTTTCTTACTCATCCAATTGACTGCACCTCCAAAGAGGTTAAACACACATCCCCTTATAGATCTTCTCTGATCTAGATCTCCAGCCCAGTCTCCATCAACAAAGCCATGAATATCCAACACTTTGTCCAATCTTGGTCTTCCTCGGTAGCACAAACCATAATCACTAGTGCCACACAAATACCTGAGAACCCGCTTCACTGCTGTGCAGTGCTTCTTCCCTGGTTTTGACATAAACTTGCTCAATACTCCCACTACATGTGCAATGTCTAGTCTAGTATAGACCATTGCATACATCAGGCTACTGATTGCACTTTCATATGGAACACGGGACATGTCCTCTTCCTCTTCTTGTGTCTTGTGACACTGTTCAGCAGATAACTTTACACCTACAAGAATAGGAACCTTCACTAGTTTACTATCCTGCATATTAAACCTCTGCAAGCTTCCTCTTTGCCTGATCTCTTTTAATTTCCATGCCCAAAATATAGTTTGCAGCACCAAGATCTTTCATGTCGAATTTGGAGGACAATTGGGTCTTCAAATTGTGGATAACTTCTTTGTCATTTCCAACCAACAACATATCATCCACATACAAGACCAGATAAATAACACGGTCACCAATTAATTTAAAATACACAGAGTGATCTGCTTTGCTTCTGGTGAAGCCAAGTCCCCATATAAATGTATCAAATTTCTGATACCACATCCTTGGTGACTGTTTTAACCCATATAGAGACTTCTTTAGCTTACATACTAGTTCTTTCTTACCCTTCACCGCAAAGCCTTCAAGTTGCTTCATGTAGATCTCCTCTTCCAGATCCCCATGAAGAAATGTTGTCTTCACATCCATCTATTCCACCTCAAAATCAAAAGCAACAGCAACAGATAAAAGTAATCTAATAGAAGTTACCTTGGCAACAGGAGAAAAAATATCACCAAAATCAATTCCCGGCACCTGGGAATAACCTTTTGCTACCAACCGAGCTTTGTATTTCTCCACTTTTCCTTCTACATTTGTCTTCTTTTTGAACACCCATTTGCTTCCAATGGGTTTCCTTCTAGCCGGAAACTCCACCAGATTCCAAGTCTCATTTTTGTGCAAAGATGCCATTTCATCAACCATGGCCTCTTTCCAAAGTTTTCCATCCTCAAAATCCACTGCTTCCTTCACAGTTCTGGGATAATCATCAGTAACAGACAAAGCAAAATTTGAACAGAATGCAGATGGAATATACCTTTCTGGTTGCCTTCTTTCTCAAACTGATCTTCTCACAGCCGGAGTTTGTGGCTCTTCATCTTTTGATTCCTCCTCTGCTGTAGAATCTGATTCTTCCTCCTTTAGCGCAAACTCTATCTTTGCAGGTTCCTTTGGTTGGACTTCATGTTTAATAACATCTTTCACCTCTCTAAACACCACATCTCAGCTATATATAACCTTCCTTGTTACTGGGTTCCAAAGCTTATAACCATTTAAACCATCCTTATACCGAATAAAGATGCACTTTTTATATTTACTATCCAACTTTGTTCTTTTCTCCTTTGGAACATGTACATATGCATCACATCCAAATACCCTCAGATGTGAAAGAGAGCGTTTCTTACCATTCCATACCTTTTGTGGAGTCTTAGCCTCCAATGTTGATGAAGGTGACCTGTTGACTAGGTAACATGCAGTATCCACCGCCTCTACCCAAAATTCGTGTCCTAACCCTGCACCACTGAGCATGCTTCTTGCCCTTTCCATCAACATCTTGTTCATTCTTTCTGCAACTCCATTTTGCTGAGGTGTATATGCAGTAGTCTTCTATCATGCTATACCACACTTCTTGCAGAATTCTTAAAATTCCTTACTTCAAAACTCTCCACCATTATCTATCCTCAACACCTTTATCTTCTTCTCTGTCTGGTTTTCCACTAGAGCCTTAAATTCTTTAAACCTATCGAAGACTTCAGATTTCTTCTTAAGGAAATATATCCATGTATTCCTTGAGAATTCATCTATAAATGATACATAGTACACAGACTTACCCAGTGATGGAACCTTCACAGGTCCAAACAAATCACTGTTCACAAGCTCTAATATATGTTTCGCCCTCTTACCACCAAAGGGGACACTCACCCGACTCTACTTCCCGTATACACAATTTTCATAGAAATAAAAATCTAGAGAGCTATTACTCATACCTTCTACCATACCTTTACCGTGAAGTATTCGAAGGCCTTTCTCTCCAATATTTCCAAGCTTATGATGCCACAGCATGGTCTTTTCTCCAGAGACCACTAGATTTTCTGCTCCACTTTCAAGAACCATAGAATTGTTGCAGCCATCAACAATAGTGCTACCTTGTAGCTTGTACTGAGTTCCAATCTGAACTCCCCACATCAATACCAGTGCTCCTTGAACCATCTTTCAGGTATCCTTCTCGAACACTGTTTTTACACCTGCATCATCCAGCTTACTAACAAAAATTAGATTTCTGGCTAATGCAGGAATATGCAAAACACCCGGAAGTGTTCTAACCCTTCCACCTTGCAACTTCAACTTTACTTTTCCATGACCAATGATTCTAGCCTTCTTGTCATCCCCCAAGAAGACATCACCACCATTATATTTCCCATACTCATAGAACCACTCTCTATGGGGAGTAAAGTCAAAGGATGCACCTGAGTCAATCAACCATGCCTCATGATCTACATGTGTACTTGAAGAAGCCAAGTACACATCCCCACCTTCATCTGAGGTGGTTTTTTCCTCTGTAGAAGGAGCCTCATCAGATCCCTTTCCTTTGTCAGGAGCTTTAGATTTATAGTCCCTTTTGAAGTGGCATTCCTTTCCGCATTTCCAGCACACCACCTCTATAGGTTTTCCTGGAGATTTAGATCTCCCTCTAGATTTAGATCTCTCACTCGATGACTTATTTTTGTTTCTGTTTTGGGACCATCCTCGCACAGACAAGGCATCACCATTTTGGCTCTCCATATTTTTCCATCTCATCTCCTCCATCAACAAGGTTGAGACTATTTCATCAAACTGCAAGGCAGTTGCATCGCCACCTATTGCAATAACCAGACTATCCCACGAATCTGGTAGAGAACACAACAAACTAATGCACTTATCTTCATCTAAAATTTTAATATCAACAGATGTTAACTAACTTACCGTAGTATTAAATGCATTCAGATGCTCTTTCATTGAGTCTCCATCTTTCATCCTCAGGTTATACAGCTTTTTCCGCAGGAACAGTTTATTCACCAGAGACTTAGATTAGTAAAAAGTCCCTAACTTGTCACACAAAGCCTTTGTTGTAGCTTCCCCTGATACATTCAGAAATACTGAATCTGAGACACACAATCGTATTGTGCTCTTTGCCTTCTGATCCAACTTCTTCCATTCTTCATCGGACACTCCCGCTGGTTTAGTACCTAGATTTACCACGATCCACTGATCTTTATCCACCAACAGATCCTCCATCTTGAGTTTCCACAACTCAAAACTTTGACCATTAAATTTCTCGATCTCTATCTTTCCACTGCTCGCCATCTTCTTTCACCACCAGAAACGATCTCACAGATCTCCCACTGAACAGGGTCTACCATAGGCCTGAGCGAAACCCCTCAACAACAAAGGCATCCCCTTGAAGCCAAATCTGCTCCGATACCAAATGTAGGTTTTAACCCCGTCCAGAAATTATCTGCATACAAATTTTACACGGAAAATAAATAATGCGAGAGAAGAACACATAAAACACATATACATAGAAATTTTCCCATGGATCCCAAAACCAGGACTACCAGCTTGATTTTTAATTATGTTCCTTTCAATGTTACAATACATATTTATACATGCAGAAGCATCCAATACCATGGACTGAAAACCATCACGTCCAATACCATGGACCAAAAACCATTGTGTCCAAAAAACATGTGCGAAAATCATGCACAAAACCATAGGTTGGTCCGCCTAACCTAACATAGGGTCCAAAACCAAAATTTTCCGGGGTGTTGCCTCGGACCCCATAAAGTGGGGTTATGGGTGCCCTTCAAACCCCCTGTTAACTACGTGGAAAGAATATAACACAACCCAACATTGAGGACCACCGTGACCATGTCATCTGTGGCGAGGTATGGAAGGTCATACCACTTTTGCTTAGGTTCCTTCCGCGCTCGCATGGAGACACAGTGGAAGTCTACCTTGAACTCCACATACTTTGCCAACTAGTCAAAGATATCCAGTGACAACCGCAGTTTGTGGTTGATGGCCATGTTGATACTCATTACAATCAAGATTCAAAATATCTTGCTATCCTTTACCCTTTTGGGGTCCCTGGTGGCCTTGAGCGAAGCAAAATTCGCTCCTTCCGATAAATCCTATGCGACCAGAGGAAATCGACTACCCTCCAATAACTCCCATGTAACCAGTACTATGGATAGCAGTAGCCATGCATAGTGAAAGGTTTTGTTGTGGTCCTCCGTCCCTTTGTAGTTCATAAGGAACTGACTGCAAAGGTAGAGAACCTAGTTGAATCGTACGCCCTCCGCGCATTGGGACGCTAATGATACAATTGGTGCCGACACTTCATCTGCGAGACACTTCCTCATAATTTTCCCAGCCAGGATCTAGGTGGCTACTTTGTCCACAGGGTTAGTTATACTAGAAACGGAGTAGTGAAGAGGCTACTTGATGAGTTTAAATTTTTCCTTCATTTGCTCGGTGAGGTCATGCTCACCTGTCTTTTCGCCAAATGCCATTACCAGATTTAGCCCTCAATGCTGCAGCTGAGTGATCCAATGGATTAGCATGCCAGTGATTGGTATTATCTCTTCCAACCACATGCACCCATCGTGCACCAAGCATACCAGTTGTTTCATCATATCATAGTTATGGGCACACGGTTGTAATGCGAAACCCATAGCATGTTTAGCAGTCCTACCTTATCCACCCCTTTTGTCCACTTCCTTCGCTCCAATGCAGTCACACCAGTGTCCTTATAGAAGACATGGGACATGAACTAATCAGTTGCTATGTGGGGAAAGCACTCTGTATCGACCAAATCCCAATATTCCAGTTTTAAATGGGGGAGTTGTGCCAGGAACGGTCTTTGAAATGCAATCTTGTCCAATAAAAATGGTGTATGCAGTGTGACTTTTCTCTTTTCAATGTCATTCGAGACCTTTTCCTTGCCTCGCCGTGGGGGAATGTATTCAAGTAGTTTAGAGATAGGGTCGGACCCTTCAACTTCAATGACCTCCACCTCCACGTCAATGTTGTCCCCGCCCATATTGGTTTCTTCAGTGTCTTCTGCAGGTTCCAGGTCAACTACCTTGCCCTTCTCCTGTGTGATGGGCTTTTCTTTCTATGGGTGTTTTATGGGTGACACTCGCACTAGCGGTGTCACTTTATGCTTATCTTTCTACATTTTTGGACCCTGTTTGATCAGTGTAGGCCTCGGCCTCGGCAACCTCAGCGATTTGGGTACATCTACAACTATTTCAACACTTGCTATCTCCGGGGCAGTTCCCTCAACTGCCATCTCTTCTCCAACACTTACAGTTTCTGTGGGTGCCGACATGATACTAGATAACAACTATTGCGTTTCCTTTGGAAAATTCTCAAATGCCAAACTCATTATCAAAGCTTCAAAGTACTCATGATTCGTATGTGCATGAGAGCTCAACACCTCAATTCTCAAAATAGCAAGTGTTTCTTGCTAGGAAGCCACCTGTAATTTATAGGCATTTTCGAATTCAAATGTGACCATTCCCCCCAAAATTTGTTCATAAATGCTAGATTGGCAACATATTTTCAAATATCTTGCCCTTAAATTCTGACTTAAATGCTTCCCCCCCACTCCATTTAGCCATTTTCCCACTATCAAGTCATGAACAGTGGCCATAATGATCACTTTCTAGTGTCCCTGCATGGTCCCTTCTTCGATAGCGCAACTCCCCACACATTTCTGCTGACATTGTGACATTACTTCATTCAGAATTGCCCAATCGTGTAGCTTCACAACCCTAGCAGTGTAGTTTATAGTCCCATGCCTCCTTTTAGCTGCTTGGAGTGCTAACACTATGCTTCCACCATGTAGTCATCTAGCCGAATCGCTAGTGTATGGCTTCAATCGGCTGCCATTCACCCTCCTTGGGAATGGCTCTCCATTCAACTTTACCAACTGAACTTCTGCACCATTGGTAACCTCCTTGATGACATAGGGCCCCAACCAATGCATCCAAATTTTTCCTGGAAATTTATCAAACTTACTATCATATAATAGAACTAAATCATTTACCTTGAAGGTGTGTATTTTGATATACCAATCGTGCCATGCCTTTTCACACTCCTTTTGAATTTGTTGATGGAATCCAGCTAGAAATCTATCCTCTTCAAGCTCTATTAGTTGTGGGAGCCTCTCCTCCAAGACTCTGTGATCCGCCATTCCTATGAATGGCATTATGCGCAGACTAGGTATAATGTACTCCATCGGCATCAGAGCTTCTATGCTATAAACCAGTCTGAAAAGCATTTGTCTAGTCAACTTCTTGAAAGTCATTATATAAGCCCATAGCACCAAGGGAATGTGCACATCCTATTTGTTTCTTTGAGCATTACAAACCTTTGCTACTGCACTCTCTAATATTGTGTTAAATGCTTCCACTATCCCATTATCCTGCAAATGATATGGGTGCTCTTCTAATAGTAAAACTAAAATTCCTTCGTCATCGCACTAATTGTATCATTAAGAAAATGCTTACTACGATCACTCATTAATTTTTTGGATAGCGAAACCTTGTCAGCACATACTCAAAGATGAACTTTTCTACTATCGTGTTTGTATAGTCCTTCACAGGCTGCGCCTCCGCCCATCTGGTTAAGTACTCAGTTGCGGTGATGATATATCACACACCCGTCTTCTTTCCTTGGTGCTCAATTGGTCCCAAAAAGTGAATCATCCACTTCTCAAAGGGTTGTAACAATATATGTGGATTCAACAGTAGCTTGTCCCTTTGTGAGGGTCTATCAGTCCTTTGGCATGTGTGGCATGCCCTACAATACGCTTTTGAATCCTTATACAAAGTCGGCCACCACAACCCAACGCGTATAATCTTTTGTGATGTTACTTTTCCTTCATAATGATCTCCTGCGATCCACCATGAGCCTCAGCATGGATGTTGTTTTTTTCAAACTCTGGTAAATAACATCACAATATTTCATCTAATCCCATTTTTTATAAGTGCCCTGCAATGATAAAAAAGTTTGTCATGCGTGATGAGCCCCAAATTGGGTAACTTATTGGGCTCATTTTGCCTAATTATCCTTGTTCAGTCCTTGTTCAATCCTCCATTTTTCATAGCTTATGCATTATTTTTTAGTATGTTTATGTCATTTGTACGAATAAGGGTGGTCACTGTTCCTAGGTGGCTAACACGTGCTTATTTCAGGTTTTTTGACACATGTTGGAGCAAAACTGAGCAATCATGGGCTAGAAGACAGCCAAGCTTGAGGTGAGGATTCGTAGGGGGGTTGTTTATGACATTAAATAGCCCTTCCTTGGGATCTTCACCCCCAAACTCCAAGCTCACAGGCCACCAAAACTGGATCTTGAAGGCAGCCAAGCAGATTTTCAAAAAGGGACTGTCTACTAACAGTTGGACACCCAAGTCCCCCAAATTTAGGAGGCCTGCTAGGGCCCTCGTGGTGTAGAAATGATAAAGCCTCAGCCTTCATAAGGGACTTTTGGAAACCATTGCATATTTTTGCACTACAATGCTGTCAGCTTTAGCTCGTTTTCTTGTAGCCATTTTGGCATAACTCTTGACTGATGACTATTTTTTGATAATGATAAGCAGTTCTATTTCATATCAACTCTGAGTTTTCTATAGGAGTCATAGCTCTCAAGGTTGGGCTCAACCTGAGAGCCTAGGGCCTCCTTTATGTACTGTTATCTTTCCTTTAAGCATCATTGTTTTCCATTTGTGCATTTGCAAACATATTTCTGTTAGGCAGATTAAGCTGTGTGGATTAACTAGGTCACTGCTTATGAATAGAATGCTTTAGATTTTTAGAATAGATTGGTAGGATAATAACAGGAAAAAGGCTCCAAAAAAGCGTCAACAAACACTTTTGGTTTCACCTCTTCCTTATTGGATCAGGGGTTGGAATTGAAGTAACCATGTTGTCCCAAACAAAAACACTACTTTGCTTTACCATGCAATCCTTAGTGTACTGTTTTCATTTGCAGAAGTTGGTTATGTGTTCAGATCTCTGAAATGTTTCATTGCATCATTGATATACATGATTATCTTTCAAATAAAGCTGCTGTTCATTCACGTTATTGTTAGTTAGATTAGATTAGCTAGGACTTTGATTACTTGCAAAACTTTGTTGATTCAGTTGAATGTCTATGGTGCAGAGCATCTCTACCACTCTTTCTTCCACCTAAGATTCATCAGAGCCATCTGCTCCACCTCCTAGCTAGGTTCCTCATCTCACATCTGTCCTCTTGCCCACGTAACCCTACCTTTTTGTGCAAGCATTGTTTCAACCTTCTTTGAGCCAATTCAGCCATCTACAACTTCTCACCACTCCATCCACCAGTCCCTGGGCCACTTCAGACCCCTATCCTACCTCCATATACATTCATGCATCTTCCCTCACTCACCCATCCTCCAAAATCCAATTTTTAAACATCCTGTAGAAATTTCTGAACATCCTGTAGAAATTCCTGAACATCTTGTAGAACCCCTGCAGACTTCCTGTAGAAGCTCACAAATGAGGTCTCTTGATAGCCAAACTTTGTGAAACTCTTTGGAAGGGTGTTAGGGACTCCTTAGACCCTCTCTGAACCTTGCCGACCTCTTCCAAGCATTTCTCCTCCTTGATCCACCCATGCATAGTCAAAGAACAATGAAAGCATATGCATGATGAAACTGATGACTTAATCAAAAATACAAAAAGATGTTTTCTTCAGATAGAGGTAGTCTAGACACTTGTATTTGACCTTCATAGAAGTAATGGCATCTCTTTCAGTAGTTTTCATTCTCCCCTTTGCATCAGTAGGACTAGCTAGTAGAATTAGGGTTTGCTAGGGTTTGCAGTTTCCTTCAGTTTTTCAATCTCTTTTCGCAAATAGATTAGCTTCCTTCGAGTTAGTTTTCATCCATCAATTAAAAGGCTTCTTCTAAGAGCTAATAGAAGTTGGCTTAAGCTCCTAGCAGACTTGTGCCAGCTAACCAAGTGACAGCTGCGGTAAGAGCTAGTACTTGTGCATACAACACCGTCGCTTCCAAGTTTGTTACGAACTACCGGGTTCATAAAAGTAAAGATGGGAATCCCAGGAGTTGCAGCATTATTGCTACAATACTAGAGCCCACCATCTTTTTGGCGCCGTTGCCGGGGAAGCGTCAGAGTATTTGTGATTTCTGCTTTTCTTCTATTTTCCTACTCTCACCTTCTGCTAAGTAGTTTATTTCATTTCCATTTTGCAATTTCATTTCTGCAAAAGTAAACTAGACATTTCCTGCTTTCGTAGATTAACCTTTCAATTCTGCAAGCTTAGAATAGAATTTCAATTCTACAAGTGTAGTCTAGTATTTCCTTCTCGCAATATGATTTCAGCAAAATAGATTAGTCTTTCCCTGCTTTCATTTCAATTTCGCATTTTCATTTCTGCAAGATAGATTTTTGTTAGTTGCAATTCCATCTATTTCAGTTTTGCAGGTACAAGCAGAAAAAAAGCAAAAACAACCAAAAGTCCTTTCATGCCTTGTAGGAACAGAGATAATATTGGAAAATTCCTACCCAACACCCCCACCACTTCACTAAGTCACCCTTCACTCTTCTTTGGTGGCAGTGATCCAGAAGAAATTATAGGTGAACCTCCTGAGATATACGAAGATCTTATAATAGAAGAAGAGCAAGAAAATATTCCTTGTGAGACTATGGCTGACAACAGAAATGGTAGAGACGATGATGAAAGAATAGAAGGTACCTTCCCAATCTGAGAGACTAACAGGGACATGAAAATGAAGAACATAAGTCCCTCAGCCTTACCTCATTTCCATTGATTGACCACTGAAGACCCTGATACCTTCCTGTTTGAGTTTGTTGTCCTTTGTCAAACTTATGACTATACAGAAGACGAGCAAAAGTTGAAACTTTTTCCCTCCACCCTCAAGGATGCAAAATTATGTTGGTTCATGGGGTTACCTGGAAATAGTATCACTACTTGGGCTCAAATGCAGCAAGCCTTTAACAACAAATACTGGGATTACTGTAGGTCAAAGGAAACCAAGGGGGAAATCTTTCAGATGACCATGGGAAATGATGAGTCTCTAGAGGACTATGAGGAAAGGTTCCAACTTAGCTATAAACAGGCCCGGTGCACACTCGACCCTGAATCTCTAAAGATGGTTCTGCTCCGAGGAGTCCCTGAAGACCTTCTAGATACCCTTCACATGCTAGCTAGAGGAGATATTTACCAACTACCTTATGAGGATATAAAGACTGTGTTTAGAAACCACTTTAGGGCAGCTCGGAAAAGAGGTAGGGGAATCCACTTTCAGCTAGTACTACCTTCTCCAAGCATGAGTTTGCTAATCAGCTGGAATACCTCAAAAGTGAGGTGAGACAGAGCATTGCCATGCAACTTGATGCATTCTGAATCCAACAAAAGAAAGAGGAAGTTGAGAGGGCTTTGGCCATTTTCTGTCGCAGATGTACGAAGAAGCACCCTAAGAACGAGTGTCCATTACACTCAGTGGAGGTATGTTTCGTTTGTGAGGAGAACCACCCTACAAACCAATGCCCAACCTTGCCTGGATTCAAAGCCATGTACCAAGGGACTGAGGCACCCACTGAACCTCTCTACGTCCTCAACCAAAGGCGACCGCATGAACCTAGACCTTACCAGTAGGGGATGCAAGGGACATCCCAATCTTATTATAACCCCAACCAATCTGCTCACATGACTTCTTGGGGTCCCCATGCTCATCCTTCCTGGTCTGCACCTCCTCCGTGGTCTTATCCACCTCAATAGCATTCTCAACCCATTGTTCATTCGTTTCACAAACATGTCCAACCACAGCCTCAGTGAAATGCACCTCAACCGGGGTGGAGGCCCCAATACAACTCTCCTCTCGCCATTCTGCCTCCACCACCGGCTCAACCACAACCATTACCTCCTGCTCCTCCAAGACAACCCCAAATGCCTGCCTAACCGAACCCGAACCCCAACAACCGACAGGCCCAGCAGGTATACACTAGGGAAACAACATGTCCTACCTATGTTGTGGAGATCCAGGAGATCAACCTGTGATCCAAAAAGACCCTTCCAGATCGCCAACCTCCTCCCCCAGAGGATGAGGAGGAGAAACAGGAAAGTGAACACAAAGCCATTCCACCCTTTCCTAAGCGACTAACGGTAACCACACAACCAAACCCAGAGGAGACTGAACTTCTGGGGGAACTAAAACAGCTGTGTGCAAAAATACCCCTTCTCTAGTCCATCAAAGATGTACCGATATACAACAAATTGATTAAGAAGAAGTGTTTCAGGCACCCAGGCAGGAGAAAGAGAGATGCCTCGAATATCAATGTCATAGGACAACTGTCTGATCTAATGTTGGGGCAAGTAATCTGTCCAAAGTATTTGGAACCTGGGAGTCCTGTAGTTGATGTCCACATCAATGGCACCATTATCCCCCATACCTTGTTTGATCTAGGGGCTGCCATTAGTGTGATGACCAGGGACACCATGCTTAAACTCAACCTTTAGGGTTCCTTAAGGAAGACTTCGATAGTCCTGCAATTGGTAGATCGCTCCACCGTGGCCCTCGAAGGGATTGTGGAGGATGTCTTGGTCTTCGTTGACTCTTGGGAGTATCCTGTGGACTTCTTAGTCCTTCAACCAAAGGCAAAGCTTACTGGATACCCCCTCTTTTTGGGAAGGCCTTGGTTAGCCACTGCGGATGCTTACATCATTTGTCGAGCTAGAAACATGACCATAAAAAATGGTCCTATGTCCAAGCAGCTAGTCCTATACCCTCCCACCCAGCCGCTGCTAGAACATGACTTACCACTCTAGCTGGAAGAAGGAGAGGAGGATGAGGTATACTCTGCACCCTTGTGCACCATAGAAACCACTAGGGGAGGTCCTCAAACTGAGGATGATTTGATTGAGACCTTGATTCAGAATCCACCTCCCAGTGCACTATCCTTAGAGGAACTGGTGGAGGATACCCAAGCTAGCACCTTAGTGGACCTCTGTGTGACTGATCCAACCTCTCCCAGAATTAAGAATGTGGATTTTGGCCCCAGAAGAACTTTGAAGATCAGCTCCTCCCTATCTCCTTCCTAGGAGAAGGAGCTGTGTAGCTTACTGAACAAACATTTAGATGCTTTTGCCTGGAGCTATAAGGAGATGAAAGGAGTCCATCCTTTGGTCTGTACCCATCACATCTACATTAAAGAAGATTGTAAACCAATCAGGCAACCTCAAAGGAGAATGAATCCAGCCCTTAAGAACATTGTCAAAGAAGAATTGCAAAAATTGTTGGATGCAGGATTCATCTATCCTTTCTCCGATAGTGAGTGGGTCTCGCCCCTAGTGCTTGTGCCCAAGAAGAACGGGAAGTGGAGAATTTGTGTAGATTACCAGGAACTTAACAAAGCCACTAAGAAAGACCATTTCCCTTTGCCTTTCATAGATCAGGTGTTGGATGGACTGGCAGGGAAGAAGTTTTTCTCTTTCCTAGATGGGTTCAACGGGTATAACCAGATCCAAATCAGCCCGGAAGACCAAGATAAAACCACCTTCACCTGTCCTTGGGGTACCTTTCCCTATCGCGTCCTTTTCTTTGGGCTATGCAATTCTCCTGCCACTTTCTAGAGAGCAGTATTGAGCATATTCTCTGAGTTGGTCCATGATTTGGTAGAAATCTACATGGATGACTTCACTCCCTATGGGTCCAACTTCCGAGAAGCATTGATCAATCTGGGAAAGGTTCTAACCAAGTGCATTGAGATGAACCTGTCCCTCAGTCCTGAAAAATGTGAATTCCTGATGACTGAAGGGACCGTGATAGGACATACCATTTCTCGCCAAGGACTACAGGTGGATCCTAGTAAAATTGCTATCATCCAAAGGGTCCCACCTCCTCAAAAGGTAAGGGATGTTCGGAGTTTCCTAGGCTTAGCAGGATATTATCGAAGATTCATTAAAGACTTTAGCAAGCTAGCCTCGCCTTTTTTTGGACTCTTAGGGAAATATGTTGAGTTTAAATGGATTGAAAACTGTCAAGGGGCACTGGATGAGTTGAAAGAAAAGCTGGTGTCCGCCCCGATCTTGAGAGGTCCAAACTGGGCCCTACCGTTCCACATCCACACTGATGCCTCGAACAAAGCCATAGGGGCAGCCTTAGGACAAATTGAGGAGAAACTCCAATATGCCATATACTTCGTCAGCAAAAACTTGTCCAAGGCAGAAATGAACTATACTGTAACCAAGAAAGAGTTCCTGGCCGTAGTCCATTCCCTAAACAAGTTCAGACAC
This sequence comes from Pinus tabuliformis, assembly GCA_031772625.1. Classification (NCBI taxonomy): domain Eukaryota; kingdom Viridiplantae; phylum Streptophyta; class Pinopsida; order Pinales; family Pinaceae; genus Pinus; species Pinus tabuliformis. The sequence goes on from CM062820.1 coordinate 291,965,261, forward strand.
TACATCACCGGTTATCAAACATTTGTGCACACTGATCATGCTGTGATTAGATATTTAATGAATAAGCTTGATGTTAATGCTCGTATTATTAGATGGTTACTTTTGTTACAGCAATTTGATTTAACAATTGTCGACAAGCCAGGTAAGGAAAATGTTGTTGCTGACTTCTTGTCTAGAGTGGACTTGCCTGCAGGTGAAGAAGGAACAGTGGATGACCAGATGCCAGATGAACATCTATTTGCTATCTCAGTACTCTCTCCATGGTTTGCTGATATAGCAAATTACTTGGTCTCAGCACAGTTCCCTCTGCATCTGTCCTCAAAAGAGAAGAGCAGAATTGTAAGGAAGAGTGCCCCATTCACATGGATCGGGGGAAACTTGTTTAAGCTTGGTCTAGATTAGATCTTGAGACATTGTGTTAGGGAGGAGGAAGTCTTTGACATCCTCCTAACCTATCACGATGGACCTTATGGAGGCCACTTTGCAGCAAAAAGGACTGCCTTCAAGATTCTACAGGTAGGCTACTATTGGCTCACTCTCCATTAGGATGTCAGAAGATATGTCAGCCAGTGTGACCGATGTCAGAGGATGGAGAAACCGACTCCAGGACATGAAATGCCTCTCCAACCTCAAGTGACCTTTGAGCCATTTGAGAAGTGGGGCATGGATTTTGTGGGTCTTATCAACCCTCCATCAAAGCAACTGTCTTGCATCATTATGTGCACTGACTATCTAACCAAGTGGGCATAAACAAAGGCAATCAAAGCAGCAACAGAAGAAAAGGTGGTTGAGTTTTTGAGGGAAAATATCTTCTACAAGTTTGGCTACCCAACAGAGTTAGTCACATATCAAGGAAGCTAGTTCACCTCCAACCTGATTGAAGACTTGCTCGCTTATCACAAGATCAAGCATAGGACTTCCACCCCATATCATCCTCAAGAAAATGGGCAGGTGGAAGTCACTAATCGAGCATTGGAAGGGATTTTGACCAAGATTGTTAGCAGCAGTAGAAAGGATTGGGCAGATCGCCTGGTTGAGGCCACCTGGGCCTACAACACCACTTGGAAGACCACAACCGGTTTCACACCTTATGAGCTGGTCTACGGGAAGAAAGCTTTGTTGTCCATAGAGTTCGAGTACAATACATTAAGGGTGGCAGCTCAGCTGGACCTAGATCTCATCCATGCTCAAGGTGAGAGATTATTTTAGCTGAATGGGTTATACGAACAAAGAATGCAGGCCCTCCTCCACTCAGAAGTAGTTCAACTCCAGAGGAAGATATTGCATGACCGACACCTTAATGAGAAGCAATTCCAGCAGGGAGATTTGGCGCTGCTGTATGACTCAAGATACAAGGATTTCAAAGGGAAGCTGAGGACAAGATGGTTAGGACCATATACAGTGGAGAAATGTAACGACAATGGTTCCATCCTTATCCAGACCATTGATGAAGAACCCATCCCCATGCTCGTCAATGGGCATCGACTAAAGATCTACAGGAAAACTCTTTTGAGGAAAGAGTTCATCGAAACTGTGGAAAAATTGGTGCTGGTAATAGAGAAGGGTTCTGCCTCTGTTTTGGCCACACCCTGAGCATCATCATAAAAAAAAAAGGGAAAAAAAAGAAGAAAAAATACAATAAAAAAGATCCTTGAGTGAAAACCTCTCTGAGGCGCCCAAGGCAGATGGTAAGGGTGAAAACCTCTCTGAGGTTCCCAAGGCAGATAGTAGGGGTCAAAGCCTCTTTGAGGCGCCCCTGCTGTCTCTTTTAAAAAAAAAAAAAGAGAAAAAGAAAAAGAAGGAAGAAACAGAGAGAAAAAAACAAGTTTAATCCCTGGAAATTGTTGTAGGTTGCAGGAACACAATGCAGAAAGGAGGCCTCCCAACACCAGGACAAGGGTCCATACCAAGTTACTAGGCATCCTCACATCCACTCCCTCCATGAAAACTCATTTTTTTCAGGGTTCGGACAAAATCTAGTCGTGGTTCAACCTTCTACAGGAAGCTATAGAACTTTCTATAGGAAGTTCTGTATTTCTGCAGGAAACATCCTGTAGAGCCTTTGGACAGGCCAGAATCGATTATGGAGAGGGATTTGAAGCTTGAAGTCTGTTGAGGAGGCATGCAACCACTCCTTTCTTCCATCCTCCACTTGTTTCATCTCCTTTCACCACCATTGCCACCATCTGGTTGAATATACCTGCACAGTCATATTAGAACCCTGTTTTCTCAGATAAAAAATTGTTTTTTTCAAGAGAAAAATAAAGCATGCAGAGGCCTGCACACTTTACCTATCAAGGCACCCTCAGGACCCTTCATCCATCAATGCAACTTTGTTTATTTCAGCATACACCCTAGGAGGAGAAACGACTATAGGATTTCCTACAGGAATCTTGTAGCAGCTGATCCGGTTGGAGCACATACCATGGAGACACCAGCAGCTCACATCAAATGAAGCCAGCGCATGTAGCATTCACCACCAGAGAGTCGGGTCTCAAAGTCTTGGAACTAGCATCAACCAATGGAAGAGGAGCTCCAGCACCTGTGCGTGAAGCAACAGCAAGCAAATCCAACATTCCTCGTCCTGAAGCTTGAAAAAAATTTCCACGGCCGCATAGGTAAGTGCCTAACCTTATTTGTCAAATTACATGAAATATACTCTAAAATTTGCATGACTGTGAGAATGGGCGGATTGAACAAGGTTGGTGGCCATTCAACTGGCCACCCATAGCCAGTCAGATGGCCTCGTAGGATCTGAATGGTCTTGGTTATGCCAAAAAGATGGGCAGTTGACATGTGGGAAGTGTTCAGTCAGGGAGAATCAGTAGTATGACAGAAATGGCAGTGATGAATGCAAAGGGAAGGATTCGGTGGTTAGAGACACGCCGAGGAATGATGGCTGTGACGTCGGCCAATGGATCGGCCTGGACAACTCACCCCCGCACCATGAATTCCACAACATTTCAAATTGGCCGGTCAAATAACTCATGGTAAACTGCTGTCATTCGCACTTGCAACCGTTTTTGCAACCGAGTACGCATCCTCCTCCTCTGCAAGCTGTTAGCCCAAGCTTCTCAGTCTGTTCCAATGTCCTTCCGTAGCCCAGACTCGTCCAGAACCACCATAAGGTCCTCCAGAAGCCGGGAAAGCTTTCTATAGGAAGGGGTGCTACAGGGAGCCCGGCATTATGAAGAAGCTTGGACTGTTCATGTCGAGGGTGGAAATTCTCAGAGAGGTAGGCCCGAACATACCTTTCCCATGCAAAATAGTTCAAAAGGTGGTAATTTCGACGTGCTGGGGTAGAGAAAAGTTTAAAAGCAAGTCCGTCTCCGAATCCAAAAGAAGTTTACTTATCATTGCATGAAATTGTCTTAGTGGTTTGCATCCAAGATTATCTCCACGAAGTCCTGAGTTGAAGGCTAACCAGTGGAAAAACTATGAATTTTATATGATTGTGTGTATGTTGGAAACATAGCCCTGCACTCTATTAGAGAAATCCTGAGTCGTCCTTCTATACACTAGCAGTCAGGTTTCAAAACAGAGCAATTGATACGAAGAGGCCTGCAGATACAGTTTTTAACGCTCTGAGAAGGAAACACACCTAGAATTCCCTTTCTGCTCAAAGCACAAGCAAAAACAGAGTCTTTTTCACCATGCCAGGAGGGTTTATCTGAAAGGAACCCTTGGACTCCAAGAAACTCCGAGAAACCCTTGAGGTGGTAGACTTATTTTCCCGTGCACACTGGATGACATTCTGTGACAAACTTCAAGGTCATGATGATGAAATTACAGAAGAATTCCTAAGGTCCCTAAAGCCAAAATCAAAGACACTAGCCACTGTCAACTTTAGAGGATTGACCCTAAGACTCACCCCACAGCTCATTAGCAGAGTCACTGATCTACCGATGGGGGTACCCTGGGATAAGGAGGACAGAAAATTGGGTCAAAAGGCTAAAAAGGAGTTCTTCTTGCTAGAGGAACAATTTTCAGAGGAGAAGAATGGGGTCCGAAGAACTAGCCTACAGCCATTTTGGAGCGAATTTAGCCTCCAAATTATGAAGTATATTACCTGTGAGGGGAGATTCAACATCGTATATGGTTATCATTTCCGGTTGCTAACAGAACTCAGGCACCAAATGGATCTTCCCTCAGAACAAAAATTGAGCATCCCCTACTTCCTCCTGCAATCCTTGATTGAGTGTGCCACAAAGCTGAGGGAGGGGACACCAGACTAGCTGGCCCATCATGGGCTTATCAAGCTCCTCATGGAAGATGCACTCCATACTTACACTGTCCCTCTCTCCTGGGAAATTTTTCGAAATATGTCTAAGGATGATGACATCTGAATTTTGGCTGAGGAGCTCACTTCCTCCAGCAGCGAGGAGAAGGAGCACACCGAGGCAGAAAAGAAAGCTAAAGGTCAAGAAACCCCGGGCAAACCACCAAAGAAAGAACAGAAAGAGCCACGAGAAAAAGGCCAATCCGTTGAGGCCAAAATAGTGGGTGGTAAAATAACACAAACACCCAGGGAGAAAAGACTGCAGAGCAGGGCAGAAAGGACTGAGAAAGTCCAAGCCAATGAAGGCACCCCTAAGGCAGCCTCAACCAAGCTAAAGGAAAAATCACCCTCAGCCAAGTAGGCTAAAACAGTGCCAACTGGTTCTACAGGAAGCCAGAAGGCCATTTCTACAAGAAGTCCAAAAACTGCTTCTACAGGAAGCCAGAAACCAGCCACTACAGGCATTTCTACAGGAAGTTTGAAGAAAGGGTAGAAGAAAGAGAAATTGGCCGAGATTCTAGCTAGGGAGGCAGCAGCTATGCTGGCCACCCTAAGCACCTCTCCCAAGCAGAAGGAAAAGCGAAAGAGGGAGCCTCCCCCGTACTTTAAGGCAAGAAGAAGTGTAAGAATTAAAACCGACAGACCCCAACCTCCATCCAAAGAACCAATTACCATTGTAGACACCCCTACCACACCAAAGGAGAGGTCCCCCTCCAAGGCATCAATCACTTATGAGTGGGGAAGCCCGAAGATGTCCACCTGGAGGGAGAGAATGGAAAGGTTGGACACAAAAACCTCTCTACATGATGCTGAAACTATTCTACAGGAAACATTGGCTAGATTGAAGGAGACTGAAGAAATGGAGGGTGAGGCAGCCAAATCACCATAGAAGGAAGAAGTGGTCGAGCACATTATGGAACCTATCCCCCAGCCCAGCCTGGGATCTTATTATAACTTCTTAGAGGCCGAGAAAATCATTCCTCAAAAATTCACAGTGCCACTCTTCCTTGCACTAGAGGAAGAGAGGGTGAGGACCCACACTTGGATGAAAATTGCTAAGTCCAAGGGAGTAGCAGACATAGGCCCTCTAGAGGAAAAGCTCAAGGAGACCCAAAGAGAGTTGGCAAGAGTACAGCATGTGGAAAGCTCCCAACAAGCCAAGCTACGAGAAGAGAATGAGCTGCTTAGACAGCAACTACAACTACAAGTACAGAGGAAAGAAGAGGACACAATAGCTAAGGACACCACACAAGAGCCTCAGGGAAAAGAAGGAATGCAAGCTGAACTTGAGGCACTAAACTAGAAACTACAGGAAAGGGAATTGGAAGCAGGCCTAGAGATACAATCTCTAAAACAACAGATGCAAGAAAAGGAGGCACAACTGGCCTGCATGGCTAGTTGGGCAATGGAAGCTCTACAATGACCAAATCCTATAGCCAATACCTCAGGGATCAGTGGCTGCAATTCCAAATCAACACGTTGCCACAGAGGGGTATCTCCAAAATCCAAAACCCCTAGCAGTTCATGGATTTATGTAACAGCAGTTCATCGGAAGACAAGGGCAAGCTATCAAAGTTCTACCTTCATAATTTGGCCCTTCCAAATATAACCTCATGGGACCCCAACACAACAGTAGGGGACATGCAGCTGATGGTAATGACCTCATGGCTAAACCATGAAGAAAAGAGGGCGGCAGAGGTTAGAAATGTCATGGACCAAGAATTACAAGAACCACTGCTGATTAGAGCAGAGCCAGGGGACCCCACAGCATTGATATCCCCCCACCAGCACCTAGCAACCAACTCTTAGGCTCTATTAGAGTACATGGATCGGTAGGCTCAGGCAATAGCACACTTTGAGGATATGGAGCGACTATTGGGGGACAATTTTGTTCATGCTTGCACCCGTAGGTGGAACACATTGTCCCACAGCCTCAAAATTAGGGAATACCACACTCCAACTAGAATGAGGGAGACCTTGGCATGAGTGCCTCTCTACAAAAAGTCTATGCAGAACCTCTAGGCCAGCTAGATAGGCCTCAAGTTAAGTCCCCCTTTGCTTTTGGGATTGTTAGAAGGAGGCACAGAAGAAGAAGAGCATAAGCAGTGGGAAGAGGTGGAAAGGAAGGCCGGATTCCATGACAGTGAAGAGGACACTACTTCAGAAGCCTGGGATGTGAGGGAGGTGATCAAAGCAATTAAGGACGAGGAGCTAGACTAGTTGCTCGAGGATGAGCAACCCTTTTAGCAGGGGGGTGATGATGAGCCCCAAATTGGGTAACTTATTGGGCTCATTTTGCCTAATTATCCTTGTTCAGTCCTTGTTCAATCCTCCATTTTTCATAGCTTATGCATTATTTTTTAGTATGTTTATGTCATTTGTACGAATAAGGGTGGTAACTATTCCTAGGTGGCTAACACGTGCTTATTTCAGGTTTTTTTACACATGTTAGAGCAAAACCGAGAAATCATGGGCTAGAAGATAGCCAAGCTTGAGGTGAGGATTCGTAGGGGGTTTTCTATGACATTAAATAGCCCTTCCTTGGGATCTTCATCCCAAAACTCCGAGCTCATAGGCCACCAAAACTGGATCTTGAAGGCAGCCAAGCAGATTTTGGAAAAGGGACTGTCTACTAACAGTTGGACAGCCAAGTCCCCCAGATTTAGGAGGCCTACTAGGGCCCTCGTGGTGTATAAATGATAAGGCCTCAGCCTTCATAAGGGACTTTTGGAAACCATTGCATATTTTTGCACTACAGTGTTGTCAGCTTTAGCTCATTTTCTTGTAGCCATTTTGGCATAACTCTTGTTTGATGACTATTTTTTGATAATGATAAGCAGTCCTATTTCATATCAACTCTGAGTTTTCTATAGGAGCCGTAGCTCTTAGGGTTGGGCCCCACCTGAGAGCCTAGGGCCTCCTTTATGTACTGTTATCTTTCCTTTAAGCATCGTTGTTTTTGTTTTGTGCATTTGCAAACGTATTTCTGTTAGGCAGATTAAGTTGTGTGGATTAACTAGGTCACTGCTTATGAATAGAATGCTTCAGATTTTTAGAATAGATTGGTAGCATAATAACAGGAAAAAGGCTCCAAAAAAGGGTCAAAAAACACTTTTGGTTTCACCTCTTCCTTATTAGATCAGGGGCTGGAATTGAAGTAACCATGCTGTCCTAAACAAAAACACTACTTTGCTTTACCATGCAATCCTTAGTGTACTGTTTTCATTTGCAGAAGTTGGTTATGTGTTCAGATCTCTGAAATGTTTCATTGCATCATTGATATACATGATTCTCTTTCAAGTAAAGCTGTTTTTCATTCACGTTATTGTTAGTTAGATTAGATTAGCTAAGACTTTGATTACTTGCAAGACTTTGTTGATTCAGTTGAATGTCTACGGTGCAGAGCATCTCTACCACTCTTTCATCCACCTAAGCTTCATCAGAGCCATCTTCTCCATCTCCTAGCTAGGTTCCTCGTCTCACATCTGTCCTCTTGCCCACGTAACCCTACCTTTTTGTGCAAGCATTGTTTCAGCCTTCTTTGAGCCAATTCAGCCATCTACACCTTCCCACCACTCCATCCACCAGTCCCTGGGCCACTTCAAACCCATATCCTACCTCCATATCCATTCATGCATCTTCCCTCACTCACCCATCCTCCAAAATCCAATTTCTAAACATCCTGTAGAAATTCCTGAACATCCTGTAGAAATTCTTGAACATCCTGTAGAACCCCTGCAGACTTCCTGTAGAAGCTCACAAATGAGGTTTCTTGATAGCCAAACTTTGTGAAACTCTCTGGAAGGGTGTTAGGGACTCCTTAGACCCTCTCTGGACCTTCCCGACCTCTTCCAAGCATTTCTCCTCCTTGATCCACCCCTACACAGTCAAAGAACAGTGAAAGCATATGCATGATGAAACTGACGACTTAATCAAAAATACAAAAAGATGTTTTCTTCAGATAGAGGTAGTCTAGACACATGTATTTTACCTCCATAGAAGTAATGACATCTCTTTCAGTAGTTTCCATTCTCTCCTTTGCATCAGTAGGACTAGCTAGTAGAATTAGGGTTTTCTAGGGTTTGCGTTTTCCTTCAGTTTTTCAATCTCTTTTCGCAAATAGATTAGCTTCCTTCGAGTTAGATTTCATCCATCAATTAAAAAGCTTCTTCTAAGAGCTCATAGAAGTTGTCTTAAGCTCCTAGTGGACTTGTGCCAACTGACCAAGTGGCAACTGCAGCAAGAGTTAGTACTTGTGCATATAGCACCGTCGCTTCCAAGTTTGTTACAAACTACCGAGTTGATAAAAGTAAAGACGCGAATCCCAGGAGTTGCAGCATTATTGCTGCAATACTGGAGCCCACCAATGCGCACCACCATTTCCTTCTTTTGTTGGCTTGTATATCCTTCCGGAGCCGTACCTTGTCATTAGTAAGCATATAATATCCTCAAAGTGGCTATCTGTGATGTGCAATACAAAGAGTTGTGCATTAGGCAGTCCTTCCTCAAAATTAGTAGGCTCTTCTCCAGTTTCAATGTGTGACAGATGATCTAGTCCTGCATTCAATCATCCTAGTTTCACAATGAATTCAAAATCATATTCCTGGAAGAACAATAGCCACTTGCATATCTTTCCCCCAACACAGGCTTGTTGATTAGGTATTACAATGTAGAATGGTTTGTATACATCTTAAAATGTCTACCCAATAGATAATGCCTAAACTTCTGGAGTGTGTGCACCACAGCTAATCCCTCATGCTCTGTTGTGGAATAATTTTTCTCAGCTTTGGACAACTTACTACTTGCGAATGCTATAGAGTGATCCAAGTCCCCTTCACTGGCCTGTATCAGTACTGCTCCTAGTGCAATACATGACATGTTCACATGCACATGAAATTCCTTCTTCCAGTCCGGGAAGACTAGGATCGATGCAGTGACCATATTTTCCTTTAGCACATCCAAGCGCTACTAGCATTCTTCATTCCAACAGAACTTAACATCCTTCTTTCACAGTTTTTCCATCGGCGCGGTGATCTGGGCATAACTCTTGATGAATTTCCTATAGTATCTCATATGCCCTGACATTGCGAGCAGCTGTTTCACACTCCTTGGCACCTCCAAATTGATTATGACCGCGATCTTCACAAGGTCTACCATCAAGCCTTGTCTACATACAACATGACCTAGCAAGATCCAAAAAGGGACACAAAAAAAAAAAATTCTTCAAATTGAGCATGATTTGGTACCTCTGGCATGTATCTAAGATCAAGCACAGACTTTCCACATGGTGCTTTACCAATCCAAACACTGTCCAATCGTAAAGGTATACCTCCAGACATTTTTGAACGAAATCCTTGAACTCCGCGATGACTACAGACAAAAATATTTCCGACGTGTTATTTAGCCCAAAAGGCATCACCATATATTGGAAGCATCCCCATTCAGTCATGAAGGTCATCTTACATCTATCCTCCAACATGATCTTGATTTGCTGGTACCCAGAGAACCCATCAGTAAACGAATATGCTTTCGGCCACCAACATTATCCAAGTCCTCATCGGTGAACAAAGTTGGGAAGGGATCATGCATGTAGGCATCATTCAACTTCCTAATATCTCTGCATATCCTTATTTCTTCCTTCTTCTTATTTTCCCGAACTACTATTAGGCTCACCCAATCATATTCTTCCACCAGTTCAATAATACTTGCCAAGAGCATCTTATCTAACTCTAAGCGGACCCTTTCTTTGCACTTCAGATTGAGGCGATAAGGTCTTTGCTTCACAGGTTTCGCGTCCAATTTTATGGTGATATTCATGACACCTGGGTCCCCTATTATCCATTTTAGATTTGAAAGCTTCATGGGAAACATATGTTGATATTCACGGAGTATTTCGGTGACCTTATCTACTATCGTGTCATCCCAGCAGTCCCCAATATTTTCAAACTTTGGCTCTACCTCCATGCCAATGTTTACCTATCTAGTTTTGAGCAGATCAGTTATGTCTGGGTTCTCTAGTTGCAGTCCTTCAACTTCGCAGTGACCTTTTGTCTCTAGAATATTAATCCTCATCACATCTTCATATTTTTCTTCTGTTGTTACATTGTAGCACTCCAATGCATGGTTCAGCTGGGTAGTCCAATTAGGTTGAATCAGATCTAGAGGATCCTGCGGTATCCTAAACATTTATGCCTTAACCTCCTACAACGCTTCATTAATACTTTAAAACCCATCCTTAGAGTTGAATGTCATAAAAAATCCTTGGCGCAAAACATCCCATTCTTCAGTGCCATGGCGGAGTTCCATCTCCAAGTAGCAACTCATCGGTATAACATCCAATGTATGACAAAACAGGTGGACCCACTCTGGCTGAGGCTTCCAAACACTTCAGTCCATTTGGCCAAATGGATGCGTGGATCATTTATCCCATCATATTTTTTTGTTAGCTATACTTCTGGGTGACCAAACCACACTCTCTTCAATTTTCTGTATATGTGCCAATCATCGAAATTTTCCTTGTGAGTGCCCCACCATCTCGTAGGTGTAGTGCATAGTGCCCAATCCAGGGCCTAGAAGTGATGTTTCTTTGGCACTTCTCTATCAAATGCATCCAAAATGTGATCAACATCAATTAAACCATCATAGTAAGGCAGATTTATTACGCTTGATGATACACAATGCAACGACTTGGTCATCATATTACAACATAGCCTAAATACTTCACGCAGTCCATTCTTCCAATGATCCAGTTCTTCATCTGAATCTGATGTGATGGAAATTTTGAGGTCCCATGCAATATGTCCATCCATTTTCAGATTCACCAAATCCCCATCTTGTGTTGTTATCTTGTAAATGTGGTCCAAATTGTCATCACTTTCATGATCGCAAACTGGTTCAGTGTAGTGCGGTCCTTCTACAGGGTCCAATGACACCACTGTGCAGAGTGATTTCGTCTCAAATATCATCTTTTTCTTCTTCAGATTGATTACCCTATTCATGTTAGTGGCCCAAGAAATCTCAAGGAGCACGGGGTATGGATTGCTGTCATCCACAATCTCTATCACATCAAAATTAGCTAGTGCGTTTGCACCTTCGATGTCAACTGTTACCCCCTGCAACCTCCTCATTGGCATGATTTTCTGCTGATTTCCCATCCTTAACTAAATCAGAGACCATTGTAGCATAGATCTCCCCATTATTTCCCATGTTTGTTTCAGCAAAACGTTTGCATTAGACCCTAGGTCTAAGATACCTTGGTCCATTTTGTATTCTCCTATCTGCATGGTGAGTCTCATCTCACGTCCAGTTCTCGCCTTATGCTTACCAAGATTTCTAACTATGCGCGGTCTAACAGTAGTGTTTTCCTTGCCAACACACCTATTAATCACCTCTTGCAGTCCCTTCACAGCCTTGCTATCGCATATCAGTTTCATGTAGGTCTTCAAGAACGTGGTAATCATGGATGGGTCCATTTCTTTAGCCAACTTCTCTTGACTCCATGAGGTAGAGGCCTCAGTGAAAATTTTCTTCACTTCAATCAATTTTTCTTTTGCGCGTTCTAGATCAAACCAGGTCTCCTTTTCTAGTGTTTTGTGGACCCACTCACCTTTTTCAGGCTGCTTCCCCTTATCATCACCAGTCATCGCTCCACTTTGCAACACAATATTTACCTTAGGGTCTTCATCGTGAGGCTCAACCCTCATCATCTATAGGTTCTGGGTTAGTTGTTGATGTTGTGGCCCCTTCCAGCATATCATAGATAACAATATAGGGAAATCCTCTATCGAATGCTCAAACTGAGAACAATATCAGCATGGCATCTGCATTGGATTCAGGCAGTATTGCGTATAATGTCCTGGTCCTCTAAAATTGTAACAAATAACCTGCCCTTGATCTCTACCAGGTCCTCCTCCACCTCACCCTTGTTTGTGCCCCTGATACTCCACTCATGATCCTCCAGTGCCTTGGTCTAGAGGCCGCATTTCCACCTACACCCTATATGCAGCTGTCCTGTCTATCATTAATTCGTAACTCTGACAATTGTGCTCATCATGACCTATAGATTGATAGAAGTTGTAGAAGAGCTATTGCGGTGTCTGCACAAATTTTTGCAGCAAATGGAAATTGTTTGTCACATGTTTCCTAGCTACATGATAGATAGCACACCATAGAATAGGACCTTTACTTGGCCCTGTTGTAGCTTCTAGACTCAGAGGCATTGGTCCCCCTACTGTAACATAATTTACGAAAACTAGATAGTGATGTTTGTCATGCCCCTGGATTTTTCACTTTAGGCACCACACTTCTTTGCACACCTCTGGCCGAGTTGTTCTATCTTTTTCTAGGATTTGCATTTCGAGGCAAAGGTTCTACAAATATGCATGAATCTACTAAACCCCCAAATTAGCATCCTGCATTGGTGTCTCATGCAATCTCATCGTGACTTCCAGAGCTTCCTCCTGGGTCACAATCTTCTGTTGTGATAGTGCAACCCTTAGATGAGGCAAGAGTGAGGCCACAAACCATTCGTGGTGTTGCTCATCAGTCAATTTCATGTTAGCATCATTGATCATACACTTTAATCCCTGATCCAAATCCCAGGGCATCTCACTAGGCTTCATCGTGATCTCTTTGAATCCCACAACTGATTATGCCTCAGATTTAGGCCTACTAAATTCCTTGTTTAGCACAGTTTGGATATCTGCCAACGTGGACATTGGATTATCTGTGTAGTACATAATGTACGAAGTTAGTGTGCAGTCCTGCAAAGCACTAACCAATGTCACTTTCTTCATTTTATCATCCGTGATACCCTGAGCTTCCCTTACAGCCTTCGTGACGAACCAAAATTGGTCCAGATCTTCATTTCCCATGCCCTTGAACACATGTAGCTTTATGGAGTTCACCATGTTGAATGGTGGTGGAGGTGGCGATGGTGTGGGTGAGGGTGTATGTGGTGGGGATGAAGATGGATGTGGTGTGGGTGGATGAGGTATTCGTGGGAACCTTTGCTATATCAGCTGAATAATGCTCTTTGGAGAAGCTTTTGCTGCTCCGTCGTCATCACTCAGAGGAGGTTCAATCAGTGGGCTATATTCAGGGCATTTTCTTCCTCCATCACTGAAATTCCTTCCACTTAATGTAGCCTCAAACATCAATGTAACTACATAAGCTACTTTTCACATAAGAGAATCTTAATCCAAGTATTTAGCGCTTTTAAATACTTACCTCGTGGCGCTTTGAAGAAGCAGCACTCTGCTTCACTGTAAATGACCGAAGTATTGACCACGAATTCTATCACAAACCCTCCTATGATATGATCGAGCCAATGATCAAAAAGGTGCATGATCTTATCTTTAGAGGCTTACAGTTTCCACACTAACTTCGGGGTCCAAAAAATCAGACTATCAAGCCTCCACCTCCCTTCGCCATCTCCCAACTTCACGATCCACTCGTATAATTCAACTGGGAAGGAACAAAAGAAGATTTCATGTATCTCTATGTACAGATATTTGTCCAACCATTGTTCTTTTGTCAATCGTGGATTCCTATTTTCTTTGGCCACAAATTCGTGGATTTTTCTATCCATCTAGTTTTCAATCTCCTTCTTAGTTGGATTCCAATGATGCGACATCACACATCTCATTATGCAGATCCCAGCCCCAGCAATGGAACCATTTTTTGGCTTGATGGACCCTGACCTAGGTTCAATGTTAAGTAGCCAACCAAATCCCTACACTACTGGCCCTTTCGGCATCAATCCAAGAAGCACGGACTGAAGTCTCACCTAAAGCAGTATGGGGGGATGCAGGAACCATGTTTCCGCACCCTGAGATGGTTGTGATGTCGGTTATATGCCCTAACCCTTCCTTCGCATAGACTGATAAGCCCTTTAGGGCTTATCGAAGTACTTCTCTTATTCGTCCTTGAAGCCTCCATGAAAGTCTCCCATCGTCCTTCATGGACCCTAACTAGATAGATTAGGCATTTACGTACCTCTCTAATTATTCTTACTTCTTTATTTACTCAAATTTCCTTAAGTATTGGTTAAATTTAACATGCATTATAGTTATCTTTACGTAAATAGATATTCTTAATTGCATTCATATGACACAGTAAAATACATAGATTCACGCATCAATATAGCATTAATTCATAACCCCAATATTCCACATAACATAATCGCAACATTCATAACAGAAGTAAAATAACACATACACAAATAATTCTAGAATACTTATTTTTATTGATAATCCAGATTTCCAGTACAGACTCTGACTACCGTGCACACAGCTACAAGGGTCCTCGCACTCAGCGGCAGACTTCTACCCTAGGCCTCTGCGCACTCAGTTGCAGAGCCTCTTCCTACGCTAAGACTCTTTGCTCTTAGCTTTCACAGACCCATAAACTTACTTAGAACTCTACCAAAAACTTATGAACTACCTTAGACTCTTCTAAGAGTTCCTTTCTATACAATCCCATGGTTCGCGGACCAAGGGCAGATCTCATCAAGTTGACACAAACTATCTAAACTAAGGGTGGAAACCATTTTTGACTACTTCACACTCTACGACCACAAAATACAGAGATTTTATATTCTTTACATAAAACGTGGGCCTTTAGGCCCAGAACTTGGGCTTTTAATCCCAAAATTGACCCCAGGGGACACATTCCCAATAAACACTTCATTGATAGTATAAAGACAAGTCGAACCCTAAACATCTCAGTGAGTTTACCCGATCTTGATTACAATATTGTGGAATATATGAAGCAAAACTCGTGTAAACATATCTTTGTTCGAATTAGCTAAGATCTAGGGTTAGCACGATATTGTGTTGCACGACTTGGGGCAAACATTCATAGACAACACAACCTCTACTAGAAAGGGAGCAAGCACATCTCTCGGTTCACTCATGACTGTGCTCAACACACTCTGGATGGAATAAGAAAACTTTTTCTTCCCTCCATTCTTGTTTTCATTTGAGATATTTAACTTCAATGTTGACAAGTATTTGATTGATTCTAGCGCATCAACCAACATTATGCCACTCTCCATTGCCAAGTAGATCAATGCTTAATGGAATAAGACATCTGTGTAGATCCTAAAACTAGATCAAACATGAGTACCAGCCATTGGTGAACTTTGGGATGTGATCGTTTGATTATCTCATGAAAACCGAGTTCACCAATGTATCAACATTGTCGTTGTGGACATACCGGAAATGTATGGCTTACTCCTTAACTGAGACTAGTCCAGCAAGTTCAATGGATACTTTGCTATAGACTGGTAATACTTGTGGCTTCTATACTAGGGAAAATGCAATCAGATTTGAGTGTTATCCGAGAGATACATAAGACAGAATGCCACTGCCATCAATGGTGACAAAGAACAATTGGCTTTCATGGAACTCATGTTCAACGATTTCCTCTTAGAAACACAACTGGGGTGTTATCTCGCACAGCCTGCTCCAACCCCACCAAACATGCAATTGGGACTCCTTCCTTACCCAACTAATGGAAACAAAACTTGTATAGTACATCGTCACACTAGCAGCAGCAGTACTAATACTAGTGTTTCAAGAGGTCCATGTACAGATGAGTTGTGGACCATGTATTTTGATGGATCAAAGACACAAGATGGCTCTTGAGCTGAGTGTGTCTTGATAGATCTGAAGCATAGGAAACATTTGATCTCAAGTTGCTTGGATTTCAAGTGCATGAATAAAACTATTGAATATGAATCACTCGTATTGGGCTTGCACGAGGCCATTACCTCAACGTTGCCACACTCAACGTGGTAGGTGATTTAGAAATCATGGTACGATAGGTACATAACACCATACACTATTTATCACCTCATCTTAAAAGTTATCAACAAGTGGCATGGTGACTAATCTCTAAATTCCAAGCATTCAATATCATTGTTGTGCCAAGAACATGTAATGCAGATGTCGATGCCTCAGTAAATGGAGCTGCTAGGATTTCACCACTTAGGGATAGATTTACAGTTGAAATTTTGTACAAGCTTTCTATCCTTGATAACATAACTTATCTACACATTTTTGACAATGATCAACATATATTGCACTGCATGGCCAACGTTGATGTCTTCAGGGATGCGGCAATTGACAAAGATGAGCATGAGCAATCTCTGCAAGCTACAACTAATGACAAGAAAGGTAACATCATCCTCAAGGGTGTGGTATCTCTTGAAAATCTCTATGAATTCCATAACTTCTTTCAAGAGTGAAGGACCAAAAAACCCATAGTTCCACCATGATGCACGAACAGATAAACTTGGGAACAAAACAAGATCTCAAGCTCACCAATCTCGGTATGTGGTGCACACAAAAGGAGCAACAAGCCTTTGTCCACTTGTTCAAACAGTACTGAGATGTTTTCACATGGACATATGATGATCTGAAAACATACGACACTCGAACAATCCAACATGTGATTCAGATCAAGGAAGGGGTCAATCCATTCCAACAGAAGTTAAGGAAAGTACATCTGTCACTTGAACCACTCATACAGAAAGATATGACTTAGTTATTGGATAAATGGATCATTTACAAATTTTGTCATTCCACGTAGGCTTCTAATCTAGTTCCTTTACGAAAGAAGTCTGGGGAGATCCTCTTATGTGTTGATTTCTGAAACTTGAACTGCACCTCAGACAAAGACAACTACCCCATGCCGTCAATGGATCATAGTTTACAGACAATATTTCGAGCATAAATGTTTTCTTTACTTGAAACTTTTCTTGGATATAACCAGGTTCTAGTAGTAGAACCTGATAGACTAAAGAATACCTTCCGTAACAAGTGGGGTACGTTTACATATAGGAGAATTCCATTTGGGCTCTTGAATGCAGGCACAAATATTTAGCATGCCATGGACATTTCCTTCCATGAACTCATTGGAGAAAGCATAATGTTGTACCTTGATGATGTGACTGTCTTTTCTAGAGCATGGTTAGACCACATATGCCATCTAAAGAAGATATTCGAGTGATGCCATAAATACGATATTTCCTTGAATCCCAAAAATAGTGTATTTTCAATGTATAACGGGAACCTCCTTTGGAACATCATTGCCAGAAGTGAGATCAAGGTTGATCTAGACTGAGTTCAGACCATTACACAGATTCCTCACCTAGCCAAAAAGAAAGCAATGCAGTCCTTCTAGGGAAAGATAAACTTCCTTCGTAAGTTCATCTCAGACTATGCGCAGATAGTGAAACCTATGCAAGACATTATCAAGAAGGATGCAGTCTACAACTGGGGTAAGATGGAGAAGAATGCATGCACCCATATCAAGTAGGTTATAGAAAATGTTCCTGCGCTTTACAACCCATATTTTAACAAATATTTCTAACCTTCCCCTCCGACAACTCGCTTGCTGAAGTACTCACTCAAAAGGATGAGATGAATGAAAAACGTCCCATCTCCTTCATGAGCACAAGCATGCAGGGACCCAAACTGAACTACCCCATCATTGATAAACAAGCATACATAGTATACAAGGTGGTGAAACACTTTAGACTCTACTTGCTGAAGAACCATTGCATAGTCTATGTGCCTCACCCAACAGTCTGATCATTTCTTGTACAACAAGATCTGGGTGAAAGAAGTGTGACCTGGATGATAGGGTTGCAAGAGTACGATCTTGACATCAAGCCATTTCACAATGTCAAGGGTCATGGTCTCTACAGACTCGTAGTTGAAGTTGTACAAGCACAGGAGTAAGAAGAAGAGATCGCTAGTGGGAGCAAGAAATTTAGATGTACGATGTAGAGCGAGCACCACCCACTTTAAGCAGAAACTCTTGGTACAAAGATGTGTTCTAGTACCTTGAGCATGGCACCATACCATCTCACTTGTCCATGAGACAGAAGAGAGCACTTTGCCTAAAATATTTAGCTTATTAGTTGCTGCACGGAGTGCTTTATAGAAAGCACAATAATGGGATTTTGCTCAGTTTCCTGGAGGCACATGATTCAAAGGTGTTCTTGTATGATCTGCATGATGGACCAGTCAAGGACCACTTCGTGGGAAATACCATTGCACACAAAGCTATGTGAGTCAGTTTCTATTGGCTCACATTATTCAAGGATGCACATGCTTACACCTGCAAGTGTCCGTCTGTCAGTGATGTGCTAGAAGAACACAAAGGTCAACAGCCCCACTACACCCTGTTACAGTGACTAAATCGTTCCAACAATGGGGCCTGGACATCATTGGTGAAATATTCCCACATTCATCAAAACAACAACACTACATTTTGATAGCTACCGATTACTTCACGCGGTGGACTGAAGTGGTTCTGCTTAAGTAAGTGAATGACCAAGAAGTCATCATCTTCCTCCAACAGAACATCATCTCACACTTTGGTGTTCCATTATCACTTGCGTTTGACAATGCAACTTAACTTTTGTCTTTAAAGATTTATAATTTTTCATTGCAGTATGGTATCATGCTTAAACACTTGTCTAACTACTACCCACAGGGAAGTGGTCTCACAAAATCCATAGATAAAAATATTATCCGCATTATAAAGAAGACCAATTACTTTGAAAAGTGTAACTAAGACTCTGCTTTGACGAATGCCTTATGGGTTGACCGTGTAACACCCAAACCCTCTCCGAACACCTTGCCATACATCCTAGTTTATGGGAAGGAATCCATCCATCCGCCAAACATCTACTTTCTTACGCTCCAACTATCCCAAAAATCCCAAGGCAAGCCTTGTCTTCTAGTTTAGTGTAGGATGGATACACTTCACAAGTTGTGGGAAGAAAGAATGAAAGAAAAAGAAAAATTTACACTCCACCAAAACCATATGAAGAGATGGTTCGACAAGAAGTCTGCAAGGAACACTAACTTTGATGTGGGTTACTTGGTCTTGAAATGGGACAAACTCCATGAGGACATAGGAAAACATACGAAGTTCCAGTCCCTGTGGACTAGTCTGTATATTTTGTAGGAGAAGCTTGGCCCACACATGTACCATCTACAATCACTTAACGGGAGGATTGACAACCTTCTTGTCAATAGGCAAGATCTCAAACACTACTTTCAGTAAGCCGGGGTCGTGCCCTGCGCCATGTATATAGTCTTCTTACTTATTTTTGCATTTTCTCTTTTCTTTAATATTTTTGTTCCATTTTGTTTTGTTTTCGTAGTATCATGCTATTTTTTGTTTGTCAACAAGTGTTTCCCTATACTGAGTTCTGGCTTTTGAATAGGTATGTGGCTGAGATCCAAAAAGTCTTGTGACAATGTGGCACTTGGCCAGTCCTCTGTCCATTTTCTTTGTGCTTGGTTATAACCTTCAGTTGATGAAGTTTTTATGGAAAATATGAGCTGTCTGTAAGGGAAGCTCTGGTCAAGCCATGAACCTATGTCCACAGTGGGAAACCCCATGTCTATACTCAGTCTTCTTCTTTGTGTCTTCAAGCTCATCCAACTAGTAGAAACAAAGAAGGGGAAAATCTAAACAAGCAAACCTATATCAGAGGTCTTACATGCTTCTCTGGAGGACCAACCTCCTCTACTCTTAATAAGTTAGGATCCCTCTTCCACCCCAAAAATAAATAAGTGCCTATCCACAGTCCTCTTTTAAACATACAAAGGAAAAATAAGAGAAAGGCTTCCTGCGTGAAGTGGTGAAGCATGCAACTCCACCAGGGTACTAACTAGGCTCACTGGTAGTGGAGCAATGCATGTGTTCCTACATGACTCCGTCGATTATTGTCTAAGCCTGCTGGTAGAAGAGCAACACCAGAGATGAAAATTTATACTCTGGAAATTTTAAACTCGCAAGCCAAAGTACCCTTCCCTTTCTCAAAACATTGTGATCACGTTGAAACTTGTTGTTGTATTTGACCGAGTTGGCAAAAGGTGAACCATGTCTGTCCATGGGATAGGTGGTGGAACTGATGTAACCTACACAACAATTCAATACTCCCTGGTAGACCAAGGCCTTGTGCTATCAATGGACCAAAACAAAGAAGTCAGTATTCAATGAGTGTGTCACCAAGTGTTGTAGCAATTGCAACAACCTCCAAAATTTTGGATTGCATCCAATTTCAGAGGCTTCCTTGGTTTTCTTTATTTGATGTTTACAAAAACTCAATCTCATCCCTTGAGCTTGGGTCGAGTCTTTGCACCCTCCTCGCTTGACCATTGACTGGAAATATTTTAGCATGTTGGTCACAATGTCATGCTTGCAGTCATGTTCTAGCTATGTTCATGGTTTGTCTTCATATGTACATGTTGTATTCACCATGTGAGCATCTATCGCATTCACACACGAATTTGTATGCAATGTCGTGCAAGTGTCGTCACATTCATTCAACAATCTATCTTAAGTGTCGCAATTGTCTCTCGCACCTGTTGGTCAATCACACTAAGCGTATGCTGTCTTGTTCTTTAGAGGTGTCTTGCCATCAAGTCGTGTTGAGTGTGTGTTTGCAAGGTCATGCATGCACAAGTTCACTCGCTCACACGCTTAATCATTTTGCTGAAGATATGTCGACAAGAACACCCTCCAATAGTCAGACCTCTGCTAAGCTACACTACATAGTCTCGGTTGTTAGTGATCAAGCACTGCTGCCCATAATTGCGTAGAGCTCGAGGCTTCCTCCCAAGTAGTCTACATAGCGCAATCCTTCAATCAAATTGGCTGACTGTCACTCAGAACAACACAAAAGTTGCCCAATAATCCATCTCAATATGCGCTTCCTACAATCAAACCCATCAAGCCTCGTACTGGTCAACCAAAGAGCCCATCAAGCCTCCCACTGGTCAACTGAAGAGTTTCACAAGGTAGTGACTTTGGGCTTCACTCATCCAAAAACTACGTAGATTTCTTGGACTGTTCTCTAGCTTCCCACACCCCGCTCAGCATAGAAACTGCACAAACATGTCCTGCAGGCAAGCTTCCTAGTTGTGCACATTTTTTGCCAACAAACTTCTGTAGCCTGCTACCATCCTCCCCAGAGAATTTGTGCTATTTTCACTGCCAGTTTCCTCCCTACTACTTGTAATGCCACCTAGAAACAATTTTGCAGTTTTTCCTCCCAACTGAGCCAGATCTCGCAGAAGATCAATGTTTTTCCTGACTTCTCATCCAAGCCTCCGAGTGACATCTGCGCAATTTTCCTTGATAGTGCCACAGATCCCACATCTCGACCTAAAATTTTCTCTCCGCAGTTTCAAGGCCTTGTCCACTCTCCCGGTCACCTGCTGTTATAGACATATTTTGGCACTGCAACCCCAAACTCATATGTCCATAAACTAAGGGCTCCATAATTCTATAAAAGTGTTGTTTCATACCGTAAAGGATCATGGTCAACTGATTACATCATTTCCCTGAAGTTCCACCTGAAAACTACTCAAAACTGGCCAAAACTGGACCATACAGACTGGTCCATGGACAAGGTGTGATGCATACTGACTGCCAAATTGACCAAGTGCGATGCATACTAAAATGGTCTTCTATGGGTGATTTGCTTGTTCATGAGGTGAAGAGGACTTCTACACTGGGAGGATGATGCTGGATCAGACAGCTGGGTCATAATCCTCTCTTACATTACTATTAATAAAGTTCTTTGAGTTTTCCTCCATACAATCATGTATTTGTCAATATTATTGTTTATGAATGGAATTGTATGGTCAATGTGTTTCTAATTCTGCATTGTTCATGATTTTCTAGATGGAGATGCTTTGATGGTTTGCTATTACTTTGACTCTACAGGTACTCTTTGAAGCGAGACAAGTAGGAAAGGAGTAGAAAATTCTAACAAGGAAAGGAGAAATCAAGCTAGGATCAAAGCGAAAGATCCAGGTCGGTCCTCTTTTCTTCCCTCTAATCTATCACACTTAAACGAACTCTTGAAAAGATTTCATTATTTGTTTCTAAGATAGCTACCCATCTTAGTGGGACTGGCTATTCGAATCGACACTAGTTTTCCCTAAAACAAAATGGCAACTCCACTGGGGAGCGAATAGTTTGTTTTGTTTGTTTATTTTTTGCTTTATAAACTACAGACGGAGCCTAAAGTTAGCCAGCTAGCCTTCGAAACTCCTTTGCTATGCAATTGAGAAGTAGATGAATGTTGTTTCAATCAATCTCTAGGTTGGTTTATGAACTGAACATCTAACTTACAAAGCATTCTAAGTGCCCTTGTGATAGCTCAGAACCTCATCAGATATTACCCTTATGCTTTGTTTTTACTGTCCATCATTACTCAACCTAAATCACTGAACTTAGTTGCAAATTTTGAGCAAAAACCAAGCTCAGTTTCACTCCCTGGTCTATCACACTGTCTATAACTGTGCAACCTGGATGCATCACACCTCCCGTGTGTTGCAGGTGAGATGCATCCCTGTTTCCATATGTTGCAAGTGCGATGATTGAGTGATACTGTTTTCTTCTCTGAAAGTTGGTTTTTTCCTCGTTTTCAGCTTTATTCAGTAGTTTTGTTGTACATGATCAGTACCTTCTTACTGAAACCTTCTTCCTTCACATATTTCAGCCTCCATCAGTTAGGAATTGTAAATGTTCTTGTGTATTTGTGAATCATTTTCAATCTTCGTTTGTCGAAAGTAGCTTAATCGAATTGTCATTTTTGATGCAAGTGTCATAATTGTCATTTTGAATCAAAAGAAGAGTGTCGTAAAGTCTTTCTCTCCTAGATAGTTGATTGTACTTTTGTCATTGTGCTTGATTTGAGTTATTAGTATTTGAAGTGTCGAAAAACAGTTTTCAATTCGAAATCAAAAAGTGTCGTCTTAGTCTTCCTTTTGCTTTGAAAAAGAAATTGTTAGAAATTTTGCTTTGAAAGAAAATAGTTCAGATCTGTACTTAGCTTTCCTTTTTGGCATTCACACATTAAGGGAGAAGAAAACAAATACATCCATGTGCATCTGCATTTTGACTGCATGCGAAATTTGATTTAGGAAAGTGCATTTAGTGTGTGCTCTATGCTCTCTGCTGAAAGAAAAAATCGTTATCTTCTTTCCTTTGTAGCTATGATTTTCATTGCTAAAAGAACATAAGCGACTGTTTATCATTTTAGATTGCATATTTAGGAATTTCAAATCTACATCACATGGTGAACCTTGAAAGACAAACTTCTAAGCAAGATCAACTCTAAAATAAATCTCAATGAACATAAAAACGCTTTGGAACCTAACGCGACACATCTAGGAGTCTAGGCTAGAGACGTGTTCGAACGTCGTAAAACCTGGTAACTATCATTTTCATTGAAGGTTGGGTGATTCCTCCTCTTTGATATGACAAGTGTCAGTACGGACTTGTGCTCCCTGTACCATCGAGTATATATCGGGAGACCACAAGGCTAATATCCTTTATCCTTAGGAAGCCGTGTCTGCCGCCCTATCAATCGCAACGCACTGAACACAACATTTGGGAAGATTGACTATTGTACATAAGTCATGGGTAATTTTTCTATCATTTATCACCAAGGTGTATTTTGCGGTTTTGTGATCGGTTTGGTAATTCCTCTGTCTAGAATTCCAGAGTAGTCACTTTCGTTCCTTTTCGACTCCTTAAAAGAAAAGGTCCATTTGAGCACTTGTCACTTCAGGCTCATTGAAAATCGAAGGCAACTAGAGTCACCTTTAGCTTTTTCTAAACTCTTAAAAATTGAAAAACCAAGTTGCATCAAAGTGTCTTAAAATTCATTCAAATTGGAATAACTTTTTCCCCTTTAATTTTTGAGTTGATCAAGTAATCCGCAATCATGGAAGAAATTCAATCAAAACCCCGTCGTTTACAGAGACTAGCCAGTCAACTGTCTTTGACCCAAGAAATGAAACCATCCCAGGCAAAACAGTCTCGTTTAACTGAGTGCAATTCACCTAATTTATTTGAAACTTATGTTTCAACATCGTCAGAGACTACAGTTACTTCGATTATCTTTGGTACACTTGCCTTTACAGAGAAAGTTTCACAGTTACAAGATGACATTAGAACTGATACTAGTGTAATAGTAGACACCTCTATTCCTAAAGCAGCTCCACCTAGGGCTGATCCAGAAACTGAAGTTCACTTGCCTAGACATCTGGAAGTTGAGTTCCAGAATTCAAAAGGTGTCACCCCTCCAGTATCTGTTACTACAAAAGCTACACTTTCTTCAGCTCTAGAAATATTTTACAGACCTGACGGTCTACCTCTTCCAACTAGGTTGATTACTATAGAATAGATAGTAGAGGATCTTCCACCCAGTACTCCAGTGCATTTTAGAACTGGGATCCACCTGCATCCTTCTATTATAGAAGTTAGTTCTTATAATCATCCTTCATCGCAAGTTCCTGTTGAATTGCTAGGAAATCTTTTGGATAGAATAAATATGTCTGAACAACCATCAACATCTAGCACTGTGTCAACTAACACAGCTTTCATGGAACTTCCCGCTGTCGTTCCTACAATGTTTGCTGGTATACCATCTGTCTCGAGTAGTTGTCAACAACAAGCTGGAGTCCACTCAGGACTGTTTTGATGACATGGTCTGTTCCTATTTCTTCATCCGGAATCTCATCTGGTATTTCTTATGTTGAAAATCAACAAGTTGATCCAATGTGCCTTTAAAGGCTGATCTACCCTTTAAGCACTGGATTACCACCATATGGGGGGCAGTATGCTTTTTCATTATTACCTCCTGGAGAACAACCATATGGGAGTTTACAACATACTTCAGGTCAAATTGGAATTACATCCAGCAGATGGGTACCAATACTACCTCAACAGCCAAGGGTTGTATATTCAATGCAACCAGTCCAACCTGTGTCAAATATTTCCACTACACATGTTATTATGATTGTATCGCAAGTACAAACGTTACCTATTGTATGTCAACCTCAAGTCTCTCAGGTTGCAATACAACAGCCTCTCGTCTCCACAATTCAATCACAACCTCAGGTTAGTGTCTCCTTACCTGGAACGACTCAAGCTCAAATAGGTACTATCACTCCACACCTTGGTCAATCTCCCAGTATTGGACAACAGAAAATGGTCCAACAACCATGGCTGGTGCAATATCAACAACCGCAATTCCAACAATCATGCCAAGGACCTGATCAACAAGGCTTTGTAAATAACTAGCAACCGCATTTCCAAAACAGTTATCAACAATCATACTATAATGGTTATGCCCATCAACCTTATCAAAGTTACTAGCATCAAATACACTATGCTGGTATGCAAAGACCTACTACTCAGGTGATTCCATCTTATCCTGGGTATGCTTTGCCTAACCCGAATCAGCAGTTTCCTTTTGTAGCAACTCTAGAATTATCGGATCTAAACCGACTGACGAATGATCCAATTTCTTACACCCCTTGGTGGCTAGCGATTCCTCATAAACTTCCCTCTGATATTCCTAAAGTCAATGGAAATCTAGGTGAAGATCCATCGAATCATGTAATGACATTCCATTTGTGGTGTTCATCCAACACCCTGAATGATGATTCAATTAGGCTTCACCTTTTTCAACAAACACTAACTGGTCCAACAACAAAATAGTATATAGAATTGCCTAGAGCTTCGTTTGATAACTTCAATACCCTTGCCACTACCTTTTTAACCCATTTCAGTTACCCATAAGGTACGAAACAGGGACAAAACTCCTTACCAAATTTAAACAGACAATAGCCACTCACATATCTGATCATATTCATGAGTGGCGGCGTCTTCGAAGAATGGTAAAGACATATGTTCCTGATGAAGTTTTAGCTGAATGGTTTATAAAGTCATTATTACCCTCTATTACAGAGGATGTGGCTAAGGGAGGAGTTGTCACTGAAGAGCAAGTCATTGCTTGTGCACAATATTTAGACTTGATCTATACTTAGTCTGGCATGCTCTACAACAAAATTCCTGATGCTCCTAGACCAAAATTTTCCATTCCTCCCCCTCATAAATCAAACAAGGACTCTCATGCCGGTGATGGTGTGATCGGTACATCAAGCACGAAAACCGCAAAGGCTACATCTAAAAGAGCTCATACGGTTTCTAGTCAAAAAGCAGATGAAGAACCTCTTGCCTTAGAGGTTAATGCCATGTCAACCGACAAAGGTAAAAATCCTAAGCAACGAGGGGCCAAGAAGAAAGGGACAAACAAAAAGAAGAAACAGGAAGATTCGACTCCTGAGAAATCTTCTGGAAACCCTACTGAAAAGAAGAAACCTAATCAGCCATGTTTCATATGTGATGAGGACTATTACACGAGAGATTGTCCACATCAAGCTGAGGTCACGAACTTTTTCAAAAATACTTCAAATACCTTAGCGGTATTGATTGATCTGTTTCCAAACCCAGAGACTAATCTTATTGCTAGTGATTGTGCTTCCCCATCCCAAGTGCTTATGTTATCCATCTCAAAACAACAAAATGATTCTTTGATATCAACAAGGAATAAAGATTATGGAAATCCACAATTGTCGAATGGCAAGGCTATAGATCAACCCAGCAGTTAGACAACAACTTTGCCAGAAGTTGTTCCACCAATCATTCTTGAATTAACAATAAAATCACCTAACGGAGTAGTACATAAATCGACATTTAATGCTCATGCTCGAGCAGAAAAGAATTATAATATAGTAGAAGATCTGGCCCAATCGCCATCCACTATGTCGACACTTGAAGTGTAACTGCAGAATTGCCCCTCCCAACAACAGGCTTTGTTAGCAGCGATAGGTGGCATTGATCCAGTGGATTCCAATCTAGTGGCCTTTAATCATAAAGGATACGAACCTTAGTTACCAGCACAACTCGCATTCCTCATACAGGTAAAAGCCCTCAACAAAACTGTTCATTGAACAATCATTGATGAGGGGGCATCTACCTCTATTATGTCAATGAGTTGCTGGAAAAATTTAGGCTTACCACCCTTGTCATGATCATCAATGACATTAAAAGCATTCGATGGAAGAACATACACGCCATATGAGATATTAAGTAACTATCCTCCTCAAGCTTGTCAAAAATAAATAGGTACTCATCAACAATGACTGGGGAAAAATGGGAAGAAAACTTGAAGAACTTTATTGGTAGCAGGTCACTTTTGAACATGACACTTTCACTCCATCATCGTGATTTAGCTGGGTTGGGTTTTTCCGTTCACCATCACCATTGGTCCTCCATACCATCCATGGGGTTAATGCTACCAAGTCCATATTAGTTTTGCCAATATGTTCAAGAGAAGTCATTCAGAGAATTCACCATCCAACAAATGCCTCATCCACTGTAATAACTCCACCTTTCATTTTTCATGACCACCATTCCTGAACCTTATATCATCAGATCATTTTCACCTCCACAAAAATCATTTGCTCCATTTCATGTCGTAGATGTGGGATACATCAAGGCCCTCCTATGATAGGTCACTTCTTGTCAACATCAGCTCAATATCCAATAAGTTGAATTAGAAACAACCCTTTCATTACTTTGAAGCTTGCATGCCTCAATGGCAAGTTTCTCACTTCCGGCGACAAGTTTACATCAATGACCTTCGACCAAAAGACGTTGTTTGGTGTTCAACATCGGCTCATATATTCACACCATGTGAATTGTACTATAGTACCTTGAGGGTCATCATCATTATCGGTGACTCCTCTCACGTCTGTTAACAACTTACATAATTGGCTGGTAATCAGGCGATGTCTTTCCATGTTCGACTTCAAAACATCTTTTCACATCGATTGACTCGTACATCGGGCGAAGATTGAACAAGTTTTGAAGACCTTGGATCTAGTTTCATCCATCTGGGCTACGATATATTCAAGAAAATAAAGACATCAATTGTACACAAAAGCTGCACAGATAGTCATCTAAGCCAAGGAAGATGACTCTTCATCTGGAGAATCACCAGTGTGCAATAGTAGATGATTGTCTGTCCTATGTACATGAAAATGAATTTATAAAGCTGAGCATGGGAATGCCCGCCTCAACTAGATCATGAAAATAATACGATTATGATGTATTGTATTGTATCTTATATAGGTCACCTTCCAGTACGAATACCTCAGATCCTCATGATGAAGCACTTCACCTGACATCAAAAGATTTACGACCTCATGCTTTAGGGGGAAGTTATTATAGACATATTTGGGCACTGCAACCCCAAACTCATATGTCTATAAAATAAGGGCTCCTTAAGTCCCTAAAAGTGTTGTTTCATACCCTAAAGGGTCATGGTCAATTGATTACATCATTTCCCAGAAGTTCCACCTAGAACACTACTCAGAATTGGCCAAAACTGGACCATACAAACTGCTCCATGGACAGGGTGCGATGCATACTGACTACCAAACTAACCAGGTGTGATGCATACTGAAATGGCCTTCTGTGGGGTGCGATGAGCGAGAATAGACAAATGGAACAGACAGTTTGCAAGGTGGATGATCATGGAATCTTCGAGAAACTTCTCTTGTGACACTTGCCTCTCTGAATTCACCCAGGGATGAGTAAGAGATCAATGAAATATCCAAGTGGAACCAAGAACTATCAGTGGAATGACACTAATCAAAAACCCAAAGCTGACTCACACCCTTGCAAGACATCTATAAATGGATCCCTCATCTACGAGATCTAGAGGGTGGAATTTTGTAATTTGTAAGGAACTGCTGTTGGTTTGTCGGTGAGAAGAGACATTGCATCGTTGGGTGATTTGATTGTTCATGAGATGAAGAGGGCTTCTACGCTGGGAGGATGATGCTGGATCATATAGCTGGGTTGTAATCCTCTCTTACATTACTATTAATAAAGTCCTTTGAGTTTTCCTCCATATAATTGTGTATTTGTGAATCTTATTGTTTATGAATGCAATTGTATGGTCAATGTGTTTTTGATTCTGCATTGTTTATGATGTTTTAGATGGAGATGCTTTGATGGTTTGCTGTTACTTTGACTCTACAAGTACTCTTTGAACCGGGAAAAGTAGGAAAGGAGTAGCAGATTATATCAAGGAAAGGATAAATCAAGCTAGGATCAAAGCAAAAGATCCAGGTCGGTCCTCTTTTCTTCCCTCTAATCCATCACACTTAAAGGAACTCTCGAAAAGCTTTCATCGTTTGTTTTTAAGATAGATACCCATCTTAGTGGGACTAGCAATTTGAATCGACACTAGTTTTTCGTGAAACACCTGCACCTGAAAACGAAAGATGATGCATCATGGTAGACTAAGATATTTTTGGATTTCATTTCATCTCATCATGAGTGATTGCATATACAGGTACATCGCTAATACATGGCGTGATGATGAACACGATGAGCAAGGAGTGCATGCTAGGAGACTTGTTCGCGAACAGATGAACACATGAAGCATGCCAACTACCAATGAAAGGGATACATGCACATGTAACATCAAGAGAACACCAAGACCTTCGAAGACTCTACACACCTTTCCATGTGGAGATGAAGCTATGATACACCAAGAGAAAACTCATCACTCATCAACACTACAGCTCAACATGGACACCACCATCAACATGAACATACCAGCATTGTCATGTCGATTCATGTCGTGAGTCATCTAGGCCACATCACTACTGCAGGCTATACTATTGTAATAAATGTAATGTGATGTTGAATTCCAACAGACCCACATGTAAATTTGAAGAGTCATGTAAGTCAAATAGTCATGAGGGAAGTCGAATAGTCACAAGGGTCAGTTCCACCCTTGGCTATAGATACCCCTCATTTATAGATGAAAATGACTTTTCACTTTGGCTCCTCCCACATATCCTTAAGAGTCTGTAGTCTTTTCTTTGAAGAGCGAGCAGTGGCTCTAACACCCCTCTATCAGGGTAAGTTATGTATGCTGCATCGATCTATCTTGGAACATTCTCTTAATTGAGAAGCATGTTAACAGGCCACCACGTTTTCACACATGCATTGTATTCATTTGTAAGACTATTCTTTGTACGCTTGTAATGCATGTTGCTTTAACCTGTATTAAGACAATTGAACTGTTTTGGTTGTTTTCGTACATATGTTGATGGAAATGTGTTGTATCAGTTGTTAACCCTATCTTGCCCGTGTGGACTATTTCGTTGGACACTCAACAAAATCATTCTCGTAAAATTGTTATAATGACCATCACACCTGTGTGGACTATTCTGTTGGGTGTTGTACGCGCTATTTATTGACCCTGTTTTTTTGACTGTCGCATCCATGTGGACTACTCCACGGAAGATGCACATGTCCTGTTGTGTTGTGTGTCTCTAACAGAGTTGGGAATATTCCCTTTCAGCTTGAGACTCACTCTCACCCTCTCCCTATATAGTGAAATAACCTTGACACAACTAACAATAAGAACTCACCAGGCATGCAAACCTCATTGTTTGAAGATAAAGCAAACCAATCACATGTGATGACAAGCAAGAGCTAAGGAAAATATTTAAGATAATGGAAACAAAGTCATCATACCATATGGAACTCCTACACCAAATGGTGTGATGTCTAGTTGGGAATTCATAGTGGGGAGATCCCCTAAATGTTGGCGGATCGAGCACCATCAACATGTATATATGCTATAGCCTCTATTAATTTGCCCTATTGTTTTTCTAATGCAATGATGTGCAGATTGTTTGCCTATGAGAATACCCATAGGTTTTCAGACAAATGGGCACACCTAATTGAAGCTACCTCTGATGGTCGTGTAATGGATTGGGGAACTATTCTTTCCAACAACTTAAGCAACGTAATCCTAGAATATAGGAAAAAGCACAAGTTTACTGAAATTGTTGTTGTCCCATTCTACATGGGTGCCTACATTATGAATTATACTTATTTCACTTCATATTTTCCATTAATGGGATGGAAATTGATTATTGAAGACCATTTTCCTATTCAAATTTACCATGATATTCTATGGGAGTCAAAATACTGACCCCATTTTTACAAGATTACCCATGGTGTCATCCTTCCTATTTACCGGTTTGTTTTCAATGAGAAGTGCCCTACAATCTCTGCTGAAGCCAATACTGACTTGTTATCAGTTGGAAGATGGTTTGGGGAGGAATCATTTACCTATGTTCAAGGTTTTAGCAACTTTTCACAACCTCATGTGTTTCCCATGTGTGTCCCTGATAAGCTCCTAGCCTGGGAGATAGCCTACGAGACAATGGGAAATTCCCTGTCTAAGCTCATGAAAGAAAGAAAAAACACAATGTGGCCTATTTTCCTGTATCGATGTGGATTCTATTCTTTAGAGAAATTCAAACATGCTACTAAGGAGATGGAGGAAAGCCAACTGATGAACTTTCCAACCATTCAAAATCGGTAGTATGATCCAGTAGATACTGTGAAAAATATTACAACACAAGCCAAGATCAGGAAGCTTACAAACAAGGCTGATAAATTTGATGATTTATTCCAATCAAAATTAAATAATTCAGAGGTTGAAAGTGAAGAAACATGATGGCTCAACCCTAATTAATTAGTACAGTTTCATCAATACAGGGTTAATATGATTTCCCATTTTCCCAGTGAAATTTTGAATCTAAATCACTAGTACACGGAACAAGACATAGGAGCGAGCACATCTCAGAGTCAAGATGGATCGATTGATATCGAATCAAAGGAAGAGAAGTTAGTGACAAAAGAAAGTGTCGATGGGATTTGGGAAAAATTTATAAAAGAGAGTGACCCTAGAAAACAACAAATTTCATCGCAGACATAGATTGCTCAAACTTCTGTCATCACTGAGAAGAGCTCATTCACTATTGAGCCTTCTAAGGAAACCATGGATAGTGATGATCTAGATTTCATCCTAGCTTTTCTAACCTATGAGGTCATTCTCAATATTGAGGAAATTCCTCCTCTGGAAATATTTTACAGTTTGAAACATAGAGCAGTAGTCGACAGGCAAAGAAAGAGGAGAAGGACTGAACAAAGGTAGGCTTTGGTCCCCCCAAATACCTCTTTTGAAGTATTGTGGAAAGAAGCCTAAGTGGCCCCTAGTGAAGATCTTGGGAGACTATCACAATATGTAGGAGCCGATGCTAGTGAAACAATTGACAAGGCCATAGAAGTGCAACAACTTGTCAGGGAGAAAGATGATAGAATAAGGCACCTTAAAAAAAATTAGAAAATGAAAATAAAGGAATCGTCTAGCAATGGAAATCTCAATTTACACAATTGCAAACTAGTTTCACTGGTCTGAAGATTCAATATGAATCTGAAATGAAGAGCCATGATTCCCACATACAAGAGATAGAGCACAGGATTGAGAAATTGAAGGCTAATTCTGAGACGACAAAATTCATGAAAGAAGCAGGGGAGCTAAATAACCTGCTTTCTTATCAACATGTTCTATTTTCCCAAAACCTGGGCATTATCAAATAGATGTATCAATCAACTGATGCACTTGTGAATCAACTATGTGATATGAGCACATATGGCAAGGAAGTTGAAGAGAAAATCTCTAATTTCATTCACTGGTAGAATAACTCTAAGGGAAGATTAGCAAATATGCGCAAAATAGAAGAATCTCAAAAAGAGATTGTCTTCCAAGAATGGGAGATAAGGCTTAAACATGAGGAGATGGAAATATATAGTGCTAGGGAAAATCTAGCAACATAATTCAATCAATCAATGATAGCCTCTTGGAGGCAAATTTAATCTCAGAGTTCCCAGAATATACATTGCCCGATGTTAAAATATTGACAAAATATTGGCAAGAATCATCAAAGAATAGGGTTGAGCAGATAAAAGCTCTCTCAAATATTGACTTGGAATTTTATTGGCAGTTTTTAGTCAAACCACATGGGAAATGGTTGATGCTGAGGTGTCTCCTAAATACAATTAGTAAGGTGCTACCATCACTCAATGATGCATTATTCACTGCATGGATGTGCATTAGGTATAAACGTCCACCCGAATTGAAGGCAATGAGAGATATATTGGAACTTCAACAACAATTGTGAGAGAAGTCTTCATCCATGTCCTGATAACCTTGTTGTAAGAGGACTCGACTATTAGTTTGTATTTTTATTTTAAGTGTGGTTTTTTTGGACTAGCGTAATATTTTATGAAATTTTCTATATTTGAGTTTCAACTTTAACGTTAAATCCCCTTCATTGTTTTGAAGAAACGAAGTTCTGGAATTTTGGAAGAAGTATTTTGGTTTTTACTACTATAGTTGTAAACAAGTCTTAATAGAAAGAAGAACCACAATGATTTTACTTATGAGTAGAGTGAATGTGTATTAGCTACTGTTATGTTTACATTGATTCTATGTTTTTGGGCTGAAGTCCTATTTTAATTGAAGTTTTTCATATATGTTATTCCATGCGATTAGATCAATATCACCATTGATGTGTTTAAATCGAAATGTGTTAAGTATACAGACGAACAATGATATTATATATGAGTAGTTGATGATTCGGTATTTTTGTCATATCATAGCATTTCAGACCCCCCAATTTCTAACTTGCGATAGAGAACTTCCGCCGTGATCCATATCTCACTGATATTATTGAAGGCGTGTTCTGCAATATGTGATGATTTCTGACCTCAGATTTGCTCCAATCTCTGAAATGCAGACCCGATTTGGTGTATTAATTCACTTGTCGGCTGAGTATAATTAAAAAGTTAGATTTAATCTAAGATCATATCCATTTACCAAAACTTCCGTTATGTGCCATCATCTAAAATGGCTAACAAGATGGATGTGATATTGATCTTAAAATGAGTTTAGTTTTAATTTTACATCCACCATATCAAAGCTTTAATATAGCACAAGTTTGCAAACAATGGAATGTTTCAATTATCTCCGATATCAAAACCTCCAATATTATCGACCCGATACAATGATTAAAACGAGTTAATTATGTTAT
The DNA here is from genome assembly GCA_031772625.1 of Pinus tabuliformis. Taxonomy (NCBI): domain Eukaryota; kingdom Viridiplantae; phylum Streptophyta; class Pinopsida; order Pinales; family Pinaceae; genus Pinus; species Pinus tabuliformis. The sequence goes on from CM062820.1 coordinate 291,999,410, forward strand.
CGCATAAATTCTATATCGGAGGTACCCATATCGCAAATGCTTTGTGTTGTGTCATTTTGAATGTTCTGGTGAGTAAACCTTTGGTTCCACTTCTGGTTCTAGATTTAAGGACTACATTATGTTGATTATGTTTGCATATGTGGTACATCCCTATGGGGATGACTTGTATATATATATATATATATATGCATGTGTGTAAATTCTGAAGGAAAATATGTGTGTAATGACTGCTAAAGGTAAACATAGAATGTTTGATTCTTAAGAGGCATAAAAGATCGCATGTTATAAAAACCTGTGTGATAATAAATATTCGCCAACATAAGAAACCACATGCTATAACAAACCGCCTGACATCAAATATTAATAACTTATTAAGGAAGCGACAAAACTTATTACATCTCATGGTCACCCCACGAAAGGTTTGATCAAACTTGAAATATAGTTGGTTTTGAGACCCTTTTATTAATATGCAGATTACATGGTAGACCTACTGGATAGTAGGGTCATTATCCTCTTGCATGCCTTTTGTTGTATGCGTTACAAGTTTATGTTTTGCATGGGAGGTGTTGGATTAATGTCAAAGGGAGTTTCCCCTTGGGATCAGATGAGGTGTCAAATTTCCCTAAATGGCCTACAACCTAGCCTTCTCAGCAGGTTGGATACCTATTATTGGTGTCTTAGAATGGTTGTCGAGGCACCAAAAGGTTTTTTCAAGTGCCTTGGAGCTGCTTGTAGGCTCAACATAGGGTCTACCCTTGTCGGCGTGTAGCAAGAGAGGTAGGAAGCTCTCTAGAATCCACACCAAAACCATGGTAGGTAAGCGATGCAAGAGCTCCTATGCTACCTTGGGTAGGATTCCCTCCCTATGCGAAGGGAAGACTTGTTGACCATGAATCCATTGGGCAACATATCACCCAAGCTCATGAGGGATAAAATTGCAGATCATCATAAGTAACCAAAGGTATCATCATCAAACCATGAAGCACATTTGGGATTGTACAAGATTCTTGAGATAGATACATAGTTGGCACGACTGAGTCAAGGAAGCCTTTGCAACAACAAAGATTATAACTAGGGAGGTTATAGAGCTCTCTGGCTAAGAGACTACATGATGCAGAGGCGAGGTCCCTTGACCAAGTCATGACAATAATCAGAGAGGAGGATTTGTTTCGGTGCGTAGAAGTGAGTCTATGAACTTAAAGGAAATTTTGGGATAACCTTATCCTTTTGATGGTCAAAAGCCTAGTCGAGGGAGGCTTTTGATTGGTGGAAGCATATTTCCCCTCACATGATTGGTCAGAATGATGTGGCAGGAAATCCATAGAGTGGTTTTAGTCTATTGGTGGGAGGAACCTTTTGATAATAGAATTATATCATAGGTGTGACATTGGAGGAATTATTTTAGAGATATCCAATAGTAAAAATCTAATACATATAACATTGGTTCTTTATAATAATAAAAAAATATCTAAACTCCGAAACACATAAGTGATAGTGCTTTTAAAAATTTTCAGTATATTATAATAAGCACTATCGGAGGAGGCCACATGGCATATTAGACTCCACCTTAGCAAATTCGAGATTCCCTATTGACATTTTTGTTATGTGACACAATTCAAAATCCATACTCTCTGATATGTGATAAACGGTTGGATTTCAATATTCTGATATGGTAATCTTGAAGGTTCTCTGATATTGAGGGTCAGAGGAAATCACATATTAGAACAGACACCATTAAGGAGGAAAAGGGATTTCGACCCTTGTTGACAAAAGATGGTAGATAGTGTGATGACCATGTGAAAGTTGTGCCACAGGGAATTTCCACGTGTTGTGCCAACATACATGGGGATGTCCTTCATAGGAGGTAGTTTCCCAAGATCACCAAAAAGTATGATAGACCGATTTCCAAAAGGCACACTATGATACAAAGGAAATACCTCCCTTAAGCGATCGTCTATCTGTGAAAGAAGTTGAGGTCCAATAAAACTCATTTCAGCAATTAAAATATATTTGATGTGACAATTTTTTTCTTGGAGATGTAGAAGTGGTTGGCCCTTAAGAGGATTCATTGACATGAAAGGAATGTGAAGGGAAGAATGGATTGCAAGCACCTTTATGTTAAATTTTGCAACACCTATTGGAGTGAGTAGGAGAAATGGACTTGAAGTGGGAAGAGATTCAACAAGAAATGCATCTTTTAAGCAATCAATTAAATGATTCTTCCTCGTGCCAATGGTGCCATGGATGAGAATTCTACGTGGAACAAGTGACGAAGTGGTCCTAAAGTGGGTGAGGACAATGGTGAAAGCGACTTGCTAGGTGCGAAATATTGAGGTGAGTGAGCGGGGAATTGAAGACAGACTAGAATAGATTTGGGTGGATGAGCGACTAAAGGCTATGAAACATATGGCTATCTCTTGCAAAGGGAGAAGGATTGTAGTATGGACCCAATTATGGTTACAATCAAAGTTGCGATGTCCAAGCATGCTAATGTCATCTATTTCCATGTTGTTTCTAGGGTGTAGTTGAGAAGGGAATTTCCATTCATCGATGTCTATGGATTCAGAGGGGTTTGGCATGTCATTAGTGGATATGTCATCAGAGCAAGGGGAAATGGGTGTTTCATAGGCTTGATGAACATGCCATGGAACATAGACATATCTTTTTTGTTTCGAATGTGAAATGATTACTTCATTGTGGAGCCTATGTTTGATGGGAGTGTGCGGAAAGGGAAGTATAGAAGTACTTTACTCAAGAAGAAAGAAGCGTAGGATGCATCAGCAGGAGAATGGATTGAGGAATAGGAAGGGAGGACGTGAAGAATATTGCAAGGATTTAATGTTTCCATTGGTTATGTTTTTGACGAGAAGAAAAGTGCCAGGAACATGCAACTTGAAGAAGAGTTCTTGTTTCAAGCAAAGCAAGTCTATTTATATATGCTACAATGAAAGGTGGTGTTGGGAATGGGAAACCTATACCTTGAGAAACACATCGAAAACATATTACATGTCATGGTTGCACCACGAGAGGTTCAATTAAACTTGAAAGATAGTGGGTTTTGAGACCCTTTTATTAATATGAAGGTTACATGGGAGACCCGTTGGATAGTAGGGTCTTTATCCGCTTGCATGCCTTTTGTTTTCCATGTTGCAAATTGTTGTGTTACATGGGAGGAATTGGATTAATTTCAAGGGGATTTTCACCTTGGGATCAGACGAGGCGCCAACTTTCCCCAAATGGCCTACAACCTAGCCTTCTCAGTAGGTTGGATACCTATTATTTAGAATGATCGTCAAGACACTAGAAGGTTTCGTCAAGCGCCTTGGAGCTTCTTGCAGGCGCAACATAGGGTTTAGCACCGTCGGTGTGTAGCAAGAGAGATAGAAAGCTCTTAAGAGTCCACACCAAAACCGTGGTAGATAAGCGATGTAGGAGCTCCTATGCCGCCTTGGGTAGGATTCCCTCCCAGTGGGAAGGGAAGACTCATCGTCCAAGAATCCATTGGGTAACATATCACCCAAGCTCAGGAGGGATAACATTATAGATCATCCTAAGTAACCAAAGCTATCATCATCAAACTGTGAAGAACGTCTGGGAGTATACGAGATTCCTGAGATAGAAACATAATCGACAAGACTAGGTCGAGGAAGCCTTTGCAATAGCATAGCTTATAACTGGGGATATTCTAGAGCTCTTTGGCTAAGACACTACATGATGTAGAGGTGAGGTCCCTTGGCGAAGTCCTGACAAGAATTAGAGAGAAGGATTTGTTTCGGTGCATAGGAGTGAGGCTATGAACTTAAAAGAAATTTTGGGATAACCTTATCCTTTTGATGGTAAAAAATCTAGTCAAGGGAGGCTTCTCATTGGTGGAACCATATTTCCCCTCACATGATTTGTCAGAATGATGTGGCAAGAAAGCCATAGAGTGGCTGTAGTCTGTTGGTGGGAGGAACCTTTTTATAATAGAGTTATATCATAGGTGTGACAATGGAGGAATTATTTTATAAATATTTGATAGTAAAACTCTAATACATATAGAATTGGTTCTTTATAATAATCAGAAAATATCTAAACTCCGAAACACATAAGTGATAGTGCCTTTAAAATTTTTTGATGTATTATAATAAGCACTATCAGAGGAGGCCACATGCCATATTGGACTCCACTTTAGCAAATCGAAGATTGCCTATTGACATTTTGGTTATGTGACACAATTGAAATTCCCCACTCTCCGATATGTGATAAAGCGTTGGATTTCAATATTGCGATATGCTAATCTCAGAGGTTGTCTGATATTTAAGGTTAGAGGAAATCACATATCATAATAGATGCCTTTAAGGATGAAAATAGATTTTCAAGTAAGTAAGAGGAGTTTCCTTTTTATTTTTCTTGTTGTCAAACATTTTAAAAGTATTTGATTTGAATTAGAGTTGTAAAACCATGTTCATATCAACCACCGAAATGCAACCTTATAAAATTTGTGTATTTTTTTCACTCAAGCACAACTGAACATTATATTTTTTTTCAGAAGGGGGAAAACTTTTGAAATTTTAACCAAGTTTCATAGCAACTATCCATAAAATAAAGTAACTAATTTAAAATTGAATCAAAGTATGCTTATTGAAATGAAACCGAAAGGGGTTAGTTCAAAATAAAAGGGCTAAAGTCTCACAAAAATACAAGTGTTGGACTCAGAGGTTATTTGTTTCATTTATTCTAATTAATGAATAGTAAAAAAGTTGTAAAAAAAAATATTAAGTCAAACTCAAAAATAAAACAGAACGTCATGATAAGAAAAACTGGAAGAACAAATGATCCGAAAGTCCGTTAGAAACACATCGGAGTCCCCATTACCAATATCATAACAATAAAGTCAAGTTGGGAGTGTTGCCATTTTTAACACAACAATTTGGAAAGTTTGTTCATTTTGAATCCTTTTATTGTTTGGAAAAAACACTATGAAATTTTGTGGTAAGTCACTCAGAGAGCTGAAAAGAGATTTGGCAGTAAGTGAGAAAAAATATTTTAGTTTCTATTTCACTATCAAGCGTTTTTTAAAGTATTTGATTTGAAGCAAAGTTGTAAAGGTATGCTCATATTAATCAGCGAAATGCGAACTTGTAAAGTTTGTCTTTTTTTTTCCTAAAGACGAATGGACACAATATGTTCTTTTGTAGAAAGGGGGAAATGTATGGAATTTTAACTATGTTTCACGGAAACTTCTTGTAAAAGAAAGAAACTATTGTGAAATTGAATGCCAAGTGTGCTTACTGAAAGTGAATCAAAAGGGATTAGATGCAACGATCAAACTAGAGGTGGTTGTAAAGACTTTGATGCGAGTACTGTTGGCATTATGTTTCAGGAATGGCTATATATGTTACAGATGTTGTACTTGATGGCAACTCCCATGGCAAGGCTCTCTTTTTATTGAAAACAAAGAAGGACGCAGGAAATCAGTTCAAAAGATGCGTACCCACAGGTACACCATGCAGAAGCCGCGTCCAGAGACGCAGGCCAGCCGTTCAGGAGGTGCGTCCACCCAGTGCACACATTTTAAGGCAGATAAAAGCACACGTGGGGGTTTCTTGTGTTTTACTCTTGGTATCTAGCCGACGGTATTGTGTTACTATGGTGTCGGCTCGTGGTATTGTTCCATGTTTTGAGGAGGAGCTTGCCTATATAAAGCAAAGGAGATCATTTGGTTTGAGTATGTCTTTGGTTGAATATCTTATGAGGCTAGATCTGGTCTAGATCTAAAGAGGCGAATCTTCTGAAAGACTGAGATCTCTTTGGCGCATGATCAGATTTGTAGATCTGACTGTTTGGGTTCCTCTTGAAGTCTTGAAATCATCTATGCCCGGAGGTACGCAGGTGCAGTAAGGGTTCAGGTGCGCCGGGACGCAGGCTCAGAAGGGTTCAGGTGTGGCGGGACACAGGCGCAGAAGGGTTCAGGTGCGTCCGGGACGCAGTGCAGTAACAGGAGATCTGCGTTGGGATGCAGGGCGACTAAGGTTCAGGTACATCCCTGGAGCAAAAGGACGCAGCGCGATAGCATTTCTGGGTGCGTCTCTGCAGCAAAGGACGCGGCGCGATAGTGTTTCTGGGTGCGTCCCTGCAGCAACAGGACGCAGTGCAGTTCAAGGAACAGTGCGTGGGCACGCAGCGCAGCAGAAGGATCTCTGCGTGTGGACACAGTGGAGCGAAAGGTTAACTGCGTCTGGTCGCAGGCCACAGAAGGGAAAACTGTGTCTCTGTCTTAAGATGTTCTGTTGATTGAATTTCTCTGTTGATAAGGTGTTCTGGGTTAGTTCTGTTATTACTGATCTGATAACTGTAGTGGACTGTAACTGTGATGTACTTGATGATCATTTGATGCTTTATGAAAAGAAGTAGGGGGTTGTGGCTCCCTTCCAGGAGAAGACTGGAAAATGAGAGAGAGAGTTGTAGCTCTCTGCAGGTTGCAGCCTGCGTACTGGTAAAGGACTGCACCAGTACAAAATCATTGTAAAAGGAGTTTCTAATTTGAAAGAAGATAGAGACATATTGCAGCAGGTGGTTTTCACCCGCATTGTGTTTCCACCTTACATCTTGTGTTCTTTGGTGTGACTATCTGTTTTCTTTGTTCTTGCTCATTATTTTATGGTACTGACATGCAAAAATAATTCAAAGATCAAATAAGGAAGATTTATTAAATTGCTAGATAATACTGATTCACCCCCCCTCTCAGTATTATTTCCAACAATTGGTATCAGAGCAGGTCCTTCAGAGAAGCTTGATCGCTTGAAGGTAGATCGTTCATCATGAGCAACTACGAGAGAGAAGCATCAATCAGGCCACCGGTTTTTGATGGGACAAACTTCAATTATTGGAAGGTAAGAGTTACTGCATATCTTCAATCTCTTGGTACAGAAGTTTGGGACATTGTAGAAACAGGCTACGCTTTTCCTTCAGCTACTCCTACAGATCCAGCAGAGAAAAATAAGTATGAAACAAATGCAAAAGCAGTCAGTACTCTGTTAGGATGTATATCCCAAACGGAATTCATGAAGGTAATGCACTACAAATCTGCAAAAGAGATATGGGACAAAATTGTCATAAGCTATGAAGGAGATGAACAGGTAAAGCGTGCTAAACTTCAAACTCTCAGGATTTAGTATGAGACTCTCAAGATGTATAATGATGAAAGTGTGGCTAACTATTTTCTTCGGGTAGATGAGATTGTTAATTGTATGAAAAATTTGGGTGAAGAAATAAGAGAGGCTATAGTGGTTGAAAAGGTTCTAAGATCATTGTCCCCCAAGTTTGAATCTAAAGTATCTGCTATAGAAGAAAAGGAAAATCTACGAATTCTCACTATGTCTCAGCTACATGGAATTCTAACTGCTTATGAAATGAGAAAGGGAGGTCCATTAGACAGAAGGGAAGCTGCTTTCAAGGCATCAGGCAAAGAAGATTATTATGAAGCAAGCCATGTTCCAGAAGAAGAGGAAGAAGAATCAAATTTTGTCAGAAATCTTCAAAGGGGTTCTGGAAGGTTCAAAGGTAAGCTGCCTTTTAAATTCTTTTCTTGTGGAAGAGTAGGTCATTATGCTGCAAAATGTCCTTATAAGGATAAAGGAAAGGAACCTGCTAGATGGAACAAGAAACAAGGTGCAAATAAGAAAAGCTACTACACCCATGAAGATAGTGATGGTTTATCAAACAGTGATGAAGATGAACAAGGTAATAAATATAAGTTGTTAATGGCATTTGAAGATGATGATTATATGGATGCTGTAGATGTGGATAACCTTTATGATGAAATTACTAGACTCAAGAGATGTATAGAAGAAAAGAATGTGATCATTGATACTCTACAATTTCAAATTGATGAAAAGGAAAAACACCTTGAAAAACTAGAAGGTGAAATTGTTGGTCTTAGAAAAGAGATTGAGAAAACAAAAGCTATTAATCTTAAGTTTGTCAAAGGATCTGAAACTTTGGATGAGATTATCAATGTGCAGCGGTCCCCTCTAAACAAGATAGGTCTGGGTTATAATGGAGAAACCTCTCAAGCATCCACCTCAAAAAGCTATCTTGATGCGGCAAGAAGAAATGAGCAAAAGAACAATGAAGATCATCAGGTAAAGCAGGGACGTATTACAAACAGAAACTATCAGGGGCAATCCATCTTAAGGGTGAACAAAAGCTACAACCAGCCACAGGTAAAATCTTCTCAGTTTGGTTCAAGAATAGATGAAAATAGAAATTACAATCAGTTGGCTGGTAGATTCAATAACCGCAGAAGCTTCTTCAATGGACAATGCTTTTCTTGCCATAACTTTGGTCACAAAGCAGCTCAATGTGTTGCATATAAAACAATCATGACTAGGGAAGCTCAAAAACAAAGTATGACAGGGATTACAAAAAGGACCTATAACAACTTTTCGGTTCTTGAAAATGAAGTTGAATGTTCTATTTGCAATAATTTTGGTCATGAAGACTCTGAATGCAGGAGCAGGTTTCAGCAGAAAAAGGAACAAGAGCAGAAAAAGGAACAAGCCTCAAGCACCAAAACATGGAGAATAAAGGAACTTCAAACGGAAAGATGTGGGATAGCTTTTTATGCAGAGGGACAGGAAAATCTATGGTACATTGACAGTGGATGTTCGAAGCATATGACAGGTGATAAAGAAAAACTTGAGTCTTATTCTACTTTAGAAAAGGGAAAGAAAGTCTCTTTTGGAAATGATACTCCTGCAACTATAAAAGGAAAAGGCATTGCTCAGTTAAAAGAAAAGGTCAAGGCTGGAAATGTTTTGTATGTTGATGGATTGAAGCATAATCTTCTAAGTGTCAGCCAGATGTGTGATCAAAGAACCGAGGTTATATTCAGATCAAATGGATGTCTTGTTCGTGATCTTGATACAGGTAAAACAGTTCTCAAAGGCAAAAGAACTCCAAATAATCTGTACATATTTGAAGAAGGACAACAAAAATGCTATCTGAGCAAGGATGAAGAGCACTGGTTATGGCATCGAAGGTTGGGACATCTAAGCTTCTCACAAATAAGGAAAGCATGCAAATATCAGGCAGTTCGCGATCTTCCAGATATCAAAATTCCTGACAACACCATATGCAAATCATGTCAGTTTGGAAAACAAACCCGAACTAACTTTCCAGAGAAAGAAGGATCAGCTAGCATGCCTCTTGAGCTAGTACATACAGATACATGCGGTCCCTTTAGAAAAAGGACACCTCGAGGAGAAGAATACTTGATATTATTCATTGACGATTTCTCCAGGTTTGTCTGGTTAGGACTTATGAAGCACAAAGATGAAGCATTCGAAAAATTCAAATCTTTCAAAGCCTTGGTTGAAAATGAATCAGGTCACAAAATTAAGTGCCTCAGATCCGACAGAGGTGGGGAATTTACTTCAAATGAATTTTTCGATTTCTGTGATGAACATGGGATAAGGAGAGAATTCTCTACAGCTAGAACTCCTCAGCAAAATGGAGTTGTTGAAAGAATGAACAGAACAATCCAACAAATGGCTCGTGCTATGCTTGATGAATCAGGAACTCCCGCAACTTTCTGGAGTGAAGCTGCACATGCTGCGGTTGTTATTCTCAACAAAACAAATGTCCGGGTGAACAGCACTCAAACTCCTCATGAGCTCTGGAGTGGTAGAACTCCTTCAGTAAAGCACTTCAAAATCTTTGGGAGCAAATGCTATATCAAGAATACTGATGAGCAGCTTGGCAAACTTGAACCTAGAGTAGATGAAGGCATTCTTCTTGGTTACTCTCCATATAGCAAAGCATACAAATGCTACAATAAAAGACTTGGCAGAATTGTTGACAGCATTGATGTAGTGGTTGATGAGAAGGGATACATTCCTAGGCAAGTACATCGTGAAGACATCGAAGAAGATGAAGGCTACCCTCAAAAATAGAATGATGAAGAAGAAGAACCTCAAGAAGAACCAGAGGAGCAAACAAGAATAGAAGAAAAGACTCCATCCAGATATGTTCAGAAGAACCATCCAGAATCTCAAATTATGGGACAAAAAGAAGCAGGTGTTCAAACTAGAAGAACAGTTGCAGAAGCTTCAAGCTATTTGGCATTACTCTCCTCGACTGAACCACAAAATGTGAAAGAAGCATGCAAAGATGAATGTTGGGTGAAAGAAATGGATGAAGAACTTGAGTAGATCGAAAAGAACAACACTTGGGAGCTGGTTCCTAGACCAAAAGATAAGAATGTTATCGGGACTAAATGGGTCTTCAAAAACAAATTGAATGAAAATGGAGAAGTAATTAGAAACAAAGCCAGACTTGTTTGTAAAGGATATGCGCAGCAAGAAGGGATAGACTTTGAAGAAACCTTTGCTCATGTTGCAAGACTTGAGGCCATCCGAATGTTTCTTGCTCTCTCAAGTTTTCAAAACTTCAAAGTATTTCAAATGGATGTGAAATCAGCCTTTCTAAATGGAGACTTGGAAGAAGAAGTGTACATTGAACAGCCAGATGGGTTCATTCTTGGAAATGATCCAAATCTTGTATGCAGATTGAAAAAGGCTCTCTATGGTCTCAAAGAAGATCCAAGGGCTTGGTACTACCGTTTGGACAAATATCTTCATCAACAAGGTTTTTCAAAAAGATCAGCAGATAGCAATCTTTATATAAAAGTTGAAAATGACAAATTGCTAATACTTGTTGTGTATGTAGATGACATTATTTTTGGGAGCAATGAAGAAGCTATGAGTCAAAAATTTGCCTCGGTCATGCAGAAAGAATTTGAAATGTCTTTGCTAGGAGAACTGACATATTTCCTTGGTTTGCAAATCCAACAAAAAGAAGGAGGAATCATTTTATCTCAAACCAAGTATCTCAAACAGATTTTGAAGAAATATGGCATGGAAGATGCAAAACCAGTATGTACACCCATGGTCACAGGATGTAGTCTCAGTGCAAATGATGAATCTGCAGCAGTACATCAACCAACCTACAGATCTATGATTGGAAGTTTACTTTATTTGACAGGTACCCGACCAGATATCATGCATGCAGTTGGAATAGTTGGAAGATTTCAGGCAAATCCGAAGGAGACTCATCTACAGGCAGTGAAGAGAATTTTCAAATATCTTCAAGGGACTCAAAATTATGGCTTATGGTATCCTAGAGATACAGATCTTACACTTCATGCTTATATAGATGCAGATTGGGCCGGAAGCGTGGATGACAGGAAAAGCACAAGTGGTGGCGCATTCTTTATGGGTTCCAGACTGGTATCTTGGTTCAGCAAGAAACAAAGTTCGATTGCCTTGTCTACAGCTGAAGCGGAATATGTTGCTGCTGCATCTTGTTGCACCCAACTCCTTTGGATGATGCAGACTTTGCAGGATTTTCAAATCACTTGTACACCACCTATCCCCATCTTATGTGATAACACAAGTGCAATCAGCATCTCAAAGAATCCGGTTATGCATTCAAAAACCAAGCACATACCAATCAAGTATCATTTTCTCCGGGAACAAGTGCTTGAACAGAAGGTCAAGTTGGAGTATGTTCCTTCTAAGGAACAAGTTGCTGATATTCTCACCAAACCCTTGCCCAGGGACACTTTTGAATACCTCAAGCAAAAGCTGGGGGTTGTTGATGCATCATCTTATTGTTGAACCTTTTTTGATTGATGGTACAGGTTCAGGGGGAGCACATAATGCATTGTTGGCATTATGGAGGATGGTCAGAAGGAGATCTTGGAAATAGCTGCAATATGTCTCTATCTCTTTCATTGAGGATTATGGTTCTTTGTTGCAGATCTGGTTCAGGGGGAACATGATCTTAGGGGGAGCATACCCTTTGCCCTTGATGTCAAAGGGGGAGAATGAAGTAAAATTTGTGAGGTTGCCATCAAGTCCAAAGGGGGAGATTGTTGGCATTATGTTTCAGGAATGGCTATATATGTTACAGATGTTGTACTTGATGGCAACTCCCATGGCAAGGCTCTCTTTTTATTGAAAACAAAGAAGGACGCAGGAAATCAGTTCAAAAGATGCGTACCCGCAGGTACACCATGCAGAAGTCGCGTCCAGAGACGCAGGCCAGCCGTTCAGGAGGTGCGTCCACCCAGTGCACACATTTTAAGGCAGATAAAAGCACACGTGGGGGTTTCTTGTGTTTTACTCTTGGTATCTAGTCGACGGTATTGTGTTACTATGGTGTCGGCTCGTGGTATTGTTCCATTTTTTGAGGAGGAGCTTGCCTATATAAAGCAAAGGAGATCATTTGGTTTGAGTATGTCTTTGGTTGAATATCTTATGAGGCTAGATCTGGTCTAGATCTAAAAAGGCGAATCTTCTGAAAGACTGAGATCTCTTTGGCGCATGATCAGATCTGTAGATCTGACTGTTTGGGTTACTCTTGAAGTCTTGAAATCATCTATGCCCGGAGGTACGCAGGTGTAGTATGGGTTCAGGTGCGCCGGGACGCAGGCTCAGAAGGGTTCAGGTGCGGCGGGACACAGGCGCAGAAGGGTTCAGGTGCGTCCGGGACGCAGTGCAGTAACAGGAGATCTGCGTTGGGACGCAGGGCGACTAAGGTTCAGGTACGTCTCTGGAGCAAAAGGACGCGGCGCGATAGCATTTCTGGGTGCGTCTCTGCAGCAAAGGACGCGGCGCGATAGTGTTTCTGGGTGCGTCCCTGCAGCAACAGGATGCAGTGCAGTTCAAGGAACAGTGCGTGGGCACGCAGCGCAGCAGAAGGATCTCTGCATGTGGACGCAGCGGAGCGGAAGGTTAACTGCGTCTGGTCGCAGGCCACAGAAGGGAAAACTGCGTCTCTGTCTTAAGATGTTCTGTTGATTGAATTTCTCTGTTGATAAGGTGTTTTGGGTTAGTTCTGTTATTATTGATCTGATAACTGTAGTGGACTGTAACTGTGATGTACTTGATGATCATTTGATGCTTTATGAAAAGAAGTAGGGGGTTGTAGCTCCCTTCCAGGAGAAGACTGGAAAACGAGAGAGAGAGTTGTAGCTCTCTGCAGGTTGCAGCCTGCGTACTGGTAAAGGACTGCACCAGTACAAAATCATTGTAAAAGGAGTTTCTAATTTGAAAGAAGATAGAGACATATTGCAGCAGGTGGTTTTCACCCACATTGGGTTTCCACCTTACATCTTGTGTTCTTTGGTGTGACTATCTGTTTTCTTTGTTCTTGCTCATTATTTTGTGGTACTGACATGCAAAAATAATTCAAAGATCAAATAAGGAAGATTTATTAAATTGCTAGATAATACTGATTCACCCCCCCTCTTAGTATTATTTCCAACAAGTACCGATTCCTCTTGATCCCTACGCTTGATGTAAAAATTTCCTTGCATGTCAGAGTAGAGGCTGAAGGAAAATGGTGGAGAGATGCAAAGATTAGCCAACGTTCAAACTCTGGAGATGGTTAAGACTTCTCAGTCTATGGTTCCAATGTCCAATGTTGCCTTTGGTAATGTCATTCCTTGTGATTTATGTATTGTCAAACCCCATTCCATTCGAAGGGGAATTGGCATGCGATACCCTCGCATTATTGGGGCAAGTGAAAAATAAGATGTTTTGAAGGCGTCCCATGGTAGACCTTTGTATTGGAAGAAGTCCACAACAACAAAGGATGGTAATTTAGGGGGTTTTGATCTAGCTATATAGAAAATGTAAATTAATTTTCCAAGTGCTCCGTTTACAAGACCTACCTCAACCCACAAGTTACATGTGACAAAAACTGGCTTTTAATTGCAAATAACAACTTTTGTATCCAAATGCTCATCTTCTTCATGTGAACTAGTATGATGGTTGTTCCTTTTCTCTGCGTAGCAAAGCGTAATTGGTATGTTCAATTTTTTGAGGATTTGTTTATTATGCAATTTGATAGCTTGGTTGGTTTGATATAGGTGGACTGCATTATAAAATTCTTGCTACTCATCCTTTAAGAAAATGGAAATTTTCCTTGATGTGAGAAGGTCCCAGTCTTAGACTGTTGGTGCTGCATTTCTGAGATTCATGAGAAATTTTTGGAATTCAATTTGAAGAGGGTTCGTCACTTGTTAACGAAAGATGGTAGATAGTGTGACGACCATGTCAAAGATGCACCACAGGGAATTTCCACGTGATGTGCCGACATACATGGGGATGTCCTTCACAGGAGGTAGTTTCCCAAGATCACCAAAAGGTATGATAGGCTGATTGCCAAAAGGCACATTCTGATTCGAAGGAAATACCTCCCGTAAGCGATTGTTTATCTGTGAAAGAAGTCTAGGTACAATAAAGCTCATTTCATCAAAAAATGTATTTGAAGTGACAAAGCTTTTCTTGGAGATGCATAAGTGGTTGGCCCTTAAGAGGATGCAATGAAACAAAAGGAATTTGAAAGGAAGAATGGATTGTAACCGCCTTTATGTTAAATGTTGCAACACCTGTTGGAGCGAGTAGGAGAAATGGACTTGAATTGGGAAGAGATTCAACAAGAAATGTACCTTTAAGGTAATCAATTAAATGAGACTTCCCCATGCTAGTGGTGCCGTGGATGAGAATTCTAAGTGGAATAATGGTGGAAGTGGTCCTAAAGTGGGTGAGGACAATGGTGAAAGCGACTTTCTAGGTGGGTGATAGTGAGGTGAGCGAGCGGGAAACTGAAGATGGACTATAATAGATTTGGGTGGATGAGCGCCTAATGTCTATGAAACATATGGTTGTCTCTTGCAAAGGGAGAGGGATTGTAGTATGGGCCCAATTGTGGTTACAATCAAAGTCGCGATGTCCAAGAATGTCAATGTCATCTATTTCCATGTTGTTTCTAGGGTGTAGCTGAGAAAGGAATTTTCATTCATCGATGTCTATGGATTCAGGAGGGTTCAACATACCATTAGTGGAGATGTAATCAAAGCAAGGGGAAATGGGGGTTTCACAGGCTCGATGAACATGCCATGGAACATACGCTTATATTTTTCATTCCTAATGTGAAATGATTTCTTGATCAGTGGAGCCTATGTATGAAGGGGGTGTGCAGAAAGGGAAGTATAGAAGTAGTTTACTCTAGAAATAAGAAGTGTAGGATCCACCATAAAGAGAAGGGATTGAGGAATAGGAAGGGAGGACATGAACAATATTGCAAGGACTTATTTGTTTTCATTGGTTCTGTTTTCAGTGAGAAGAAAAGTTCTAGGAACGTTAAACTTTAAGAAGAGTTAGTGTTTCAAGCAAAGCAGGTCTATTCATATATGCTACAATGAAGGGTGGTGTTGGGAAGGGGTAACCTGGACCTTGAGAAACACGTTGAAAAATAGTTCAAGTAACATTGAGGGAAACAAATGAGTGACTACAAAGTGAAAGGGGTAGTTTTTGTAGCATGTGGCATGTTTCCTACGTCCCGATGTCCCTATTGGCAAATGTGTCTATTAAAATTTTTCGAACAACATTAACAATAGGTGTTTTGGGGTGGAAAACCTGAGAGACATGTGACAAGTTTTTCCGATAAATTTTTGATTTCTTTTCTGGTTCCAATGTATATTTCATGACGTAGCATAAAACGACATGCCAAGACAAAATCAGTTGGAAATCGATGTTTGCTCTCCATATGTATAGCATGCCAAAGTTGTGTGCATTTAACTTGTCATCATTACAAGTGGAGTTTCATTCACTATCATCAATGATCAAAGAGGAGGTGGGATTCAAATCCCATGGAGCTCCATAGTGGTAAACAAGAGTAGGAACTCTTTTACGAAGACATGAAGAGGGGTGGCATTTTCTATGCCATTGAATGCAATTAAGAAGATTCTCATAGCCCTGAAGGCGAGAGGATGCAAATATCAATGGCGATGGGAAGATGCACAGGTCATTCTCTATATAGATGTGTATATAAGGTCCACGTATTCAGGAGTGATAGGATTCCAAGAAGAAATGTGTTCAATGAGAAAACACTTGTCTCTACCCATCGCGACTTGGTCATCCCAATCAAGGTTGTCCATATCAGGTGCTTTTTTTAGCCAAAGGAAACATTGTATGTGTGCAAAGCCCCTATGTTGCCACTCATACTTGGAAAGATGAAAAGGGAAATTTTGTGAGGTTTTTGTACAACCAGACAAAGTAATAAAAAGGAGAAGGATGGTTAGGGAAATACCTGCACCAGAAGTCCTTTGCATGTAAATTTTTTTACAAGACCTCTTCGAGGAAGATTGTGAATTGAAAATGAATGTACTATGTTGTAAGATGTGGATTGTTGATTATATTCTTGAATTTTCATTGAGACAGCTCAGATGAATCCTAGGGGAGAATTCCAGGAGTTACCATGCGTATGTCATGCCATTTGGTGTTAGCTGCACTTAGGGTGAAGAAGAAAGTAAGGCTACCTATTTGTATGATCATATTAGTGAGTTCACCTCTACATTTGTTCCAGACCGATTGTGTCCCTCTAAGGCCCGATCTGAAGCGCAGAATCTGGTTAGGAAGAATAGAATTAGGCATGTCATGGAGGCATGCATGAGGGTCTCCAATGATCATTAGAAATCCCTCTTCAAGGTTTCTCTTCACAAAAACAACAACAATTTCCTGAATATCATTCTGCAACATAAGATTGTACAAGTAATACCGAAATATTGGATGCTGAGAAATTTTTTATCATAGTTGCATATGAGGTGAACAAATATTCTTACATTTCAACTTTTCTAAGGCTTGGTTGACAAATCATAGAAACTCCTATTTGGAGGCATGTGTGGAACACCATAGCGAGGAGGCGTTCTATGGTACA
The DNA here is from genome assembly GCA_031772625.1 of Pinus tabuliformis. NCBI lineage: Eukaryota > Viridiplantae > Streptophyta > Pinopsida > Pinales > Pinaceae > Pinus > Pinus tabuliformis. Next base: position 292,016,183 of record CM062820.1, read on the forward strand.
TTCATTGATAGAAGAGGGGCAAATAGAGGGTCAAGAAAGTGAAGTAGCGGAATTTTTGGGTTGTGTTATATTCTTTCCATGACTAACCTATGTAGTGAACTGGGGGTTAGAGGGGGGGCCGAAGCCCCCCCTTCATTGCACCAATTGTGTAGTGGGGGGCCCATAGGGGGGTCGGTAGCCCCCCCTGTCTGGGGGGTTTGAGGGGGGACGGCGGTAGCCCCCCTCTACGGGGTCCAGGGCAGCGCCCCGGGAAATTTTTTTTTGGACCCTATATTAGGTTGGGTGGAACTACCTATTGTTCGCATAATGACACATGTTTGGCACTATGGCACAGGTGTTATCCTTAATGGAAACTCACTTAGATGGCGGATCACTGTTCAGGCTCTCAAAGTGAAAGAAAAAGAGGTATATGCAGGTTTCCTTTGACGAAGTCACGTATACACGCAGGATTGCCGATCAAAAGTCACGTATTTGTATGCACGCACTTTCATGCACAGAAAAGCACGTACATGTGGGAAAGCTTATTTTTAGGACCATGGTATTTGGACCTATGGTTTTGGACCTTCGTATTGCGTCCAAAGTATTGAACCCAAGTTTTGGGTCCCTAGTATTGGTTCTCTATGGTTTTGGACCATGGTTTGAGTAAGGCCTAAGACTATAAAAAGGAGGAGATCATTTGGCAAAGGCATTGACTAAAGTATTGAATATCTTATGAAGAGAAAGATCTGGAATATTGGTGATTGGTTTATGGTGCATAGCTGAATCTGAATCAAGGAGGAACCTGAGCACAAGAAGATGGATAAGTTCTATTGATGGGTCAAAACTCAAGACTTGAATAGTAGTATCTTTGTATGTTTTTGATTTGTTATATTTGGCGCATGACTAGATCTAAAAATATGATAATCTGGGTATAACTAATGTCTGAATATTTGAAAGAATGAACTATCTTTTATATATCTGTACGTAGGTCCAGCACATTAGAGGCGCGGATACACTCTGGTTCAGTAAGTAAAAACACCGTATATGCTGGTTGGCCTTAATTCAGAAGCGTATGCACGTAGGTTGCACACGTTGAAGTAGCATACGTCTCTTGAAATATGTTTTAGATACTTTTGTTTATTGCTACAGGGTTCTAGGTTTAGAATTGGTGTTTGTTTACTGTTACTTCTTTCTGGGTATAACATTCATAGAAGTGATTGTTTGATTCAGTTTATTTGGTGCAAAAGAGATTGGTTGATGCAGATATACTTGATGTTTGACTGTTGTTATTCATGGATCCAATCTGAAAATTTATGAAACGTGGTCCGTGGAAGAAAATAGAACGTTGTAGCCTTCTGTAGGTCAGCACCTATGTACTAGTACCACAGCTAGTACAAGAGCTAAGGGAATTGTAGCTCCCTTCCAGGAGAGTCTGGAGAATGAGAGAAGGTTGTTGCCTTTTGCAGGTAGAAGCCTGCATACTGGTATAAGACTTCACTAGTACAGAACCATTGTAAAAAGAAGTTTCTTATTAAAAAGAAGATTGAGATGACTTGTAGCAGGTGGTTTTAACCCACATTGGGTTTCCACCTTACATCATGGTGTTCATGTGTGTTTCTTGTGTGTAATGATATGCTCTATTTTACTGCTCCTGTTTACTGTTCATATGGTTAATAATGTTTTGATGCACTCATTAAGGATCAGCTAACTAAATCATAAGTTTACTGGATATACACTTGTTGCATTACACACAGTTGCGTATACACGCGGTTTGGCTTAACTGAAGTAGCGTATATGAATCTTAATATGGAAATGAAAAAGTTATATTGATTTGATAATACTAATTCACTCCCCCCCTCTCAGTATTATTTCCAGCAATTGGTTATCAAAGCAGGTCCTTCAGAAGGAGCTTGATCGCTCGAAGGAAGATCTATCATCATGACCAATTACGAGAAAGATGCATTGATCAGGCCACCAATTTTTTATGGGAGAAACTTCATCTATTGGAAGGTAAGAATCACAACATATCTTCAATATTTTGGTACAAAAGTCTGGGATATCGTGGAAACAGGATACACATTTCCATCAGCAACTCCTACAGATATGGTTGGTAAGAAGCAGTATGAAACAAATGCAAAGGCTGTCAATACTCTATTAGGGAGTCTATCTCAATTAGAATTCATTAAGGTTATGCAACTCAAAAACACAAAAGAAATATGGGAAAAGATCGTTCTGAGCTATGAAGGAGATGATTAGGTAAAACGAGCAAAACTACAAACTCTCAAAATTCAATATGAAAATCTCAGAATGTACAATGATGAAAGTGTGGCAAACTATTTCCTACATATAGATGAGATTGTTAATTGTATGAAAAATTTGGGTGAAGAAATAAAAGAAGTTGTTTTGGTTGAAAAGTTTCTAAGATCTTTGTCTTCTACATTTGAATCAAAAGTTTCTGCCATAGAAGAAAAACAGAATCTACAGAGCCTTACCATGTCATAGCTACATGGAATACTAACCGCTTACGAAATGAGAAAAGGGGGACCATCAGACAAGAGAGAAGATGCATTAAAAGCCTCAGGGAAAGGAGATTACAATGACTCAAGACATATGTCAGAAGAAGAGGAAGAATCAAATTTTGTCAAGAACCTTCAACAAGGTTCTGGAAGATTTAGAGGTAAGCTACCTTTCAAATGTTTTGCTTGTGGAAGAGTTGGTCACTATGCTGCCAAGTGTCCTCATAAAGATAAGCTTGACAAAGGTAAGGAATTAGTTATATGCAACAGAAAAAAGAATGTAAGTAAGAAGATCTATTACACACATGAAGACAGTGATGGATTTTCAAATAGTGATGAAGATGAACAAGGCAATGATTATAGACTTTTGATGGCTTTTGAAGATGATGATTTCTTGGATGCTATAGATGAAGAAGGTCTTTATGAAAACTCAAAATTTGCTTATAAGAAAAGAATATGATTATAGATACTCTGACATTCCAACTTGCTGAAATGGAGAAACATAATGAAAAGTTAGAATGTGAAATTGTGGGACTTAGAAAGGACATTGAGAAAACAAAAGCTCTTAATCTTAGATTTGCTAAAGGATCTGAAACTTTAGATGAGATTATCAAAGTGCAGCGTTCTCCTCTAATCAAGACAGGTCTTAGGTATACTGAAGAAACATCTCAAGCACAGAAGCCATCTACCTCCAAAAGTTATCTTGAAGCTACAAGGAGAAGTGAACATGTTGACAATCGACAACAAAGGCACAATGAAGATCACCAGGTAAATCAGGGACAATTTACTTCAAGAATGAATAGAAATCACCAAGCAAATCAAGGGAAATATACTTCAAGCATGAACAAAAGCTACAACCAACCATAGGTAAATCATTCTCAATTTACCTCAAGAACGAATGGTTATTACAATGGAAGGTTTGATGATCACAGGAATTTCTTCAATGGCCAATGTTTCTCCTGTCATAACTTTGGACATAAAGTAGCTCAATGTGTTGCCTTCAAGACCATCATGACTAGAGAAGCACGAAATCAAAGGAGTGTGACTGGAATCATGAAAAGAACCTACAATAATTTTTCTGCTCTTGAAAATGAAATAGAATGTTCTATCTGTAACAACTTTGGTCATGAAGATTCTGAATGCAGGAGTAGGTTTCGGCAAACAACTCAGAAGGAGCAAGCTTCATTAAGCCCCAAAACATGGAGGAAGAAAGAACTGCAACCAGAAAGATGTGGCATAGCCTTATATGCAGAAGGGCAGGAAAATTAGTGGTACATCGACAGTGGATGCTCGAAACATATGACAGGTGATAAAGAAAAACTTCAATCATATAGTGCCTTAGAAAAGGAAAAGAAGGTCTCATTTGGAAATGACACCCCTGCATTCATAAAAGGTAAAGGTTCTATTCTTTTGAAAGAAAAGGTCAAATATGGGAATGTTATGTATGTTGATGGCTTAAAGCATAATCTATTAAGTTTCAGTCAAATGTGTGATCAAGGAAATGAGGTAATATTTCGATCAAATGGATGTATTGTTCATGAGCTTGATACAGGAGAAACTATGATTAAAGGCATAAGAACTCCAAATAATTTATACATACTCAAGGGAGGACAACAGCAATGATATCTTAGCAAGAATGATGAACACTGGCTATGGCACAGAAGATTGGGGCATCTAAGCTTCTCTCAGATAAGGAAAGCATGTAAATATCAGGCAGTTCATGATCTCCCTGACATCAGAATTCCAGACAACACAATATGCAAATCATGTCAATTTGGGAAGCAAACCATAACTAATTTCCCTGAGAAGGAAGGATAATCTAGTAGGCCACTTGAACTTTTCCATACTGATGTATGTGGTCCTTCTAGGAGAAGGTCACCTCGAGGAGAAGAATACTTTATACTGTTCACTGACATCTTTTCTAGGATGTGTTGGATAGGACTTATGAAGCATAAAGATAAAGCTTTCGAAAAGTTCAAAGCATTCAAAGCCTTGGTTGAAAATGAATTAGATCGCAAAATCAAATGCCTCAAGTCTGATATAGGCAGGGAATTTACCTCGAATGAATTTTTCGATTTTTGTGAAGAACATGGAATAAGAAGAGAATTCTCTACTACTAGGACTCCTCAGCAAAACGGAGTAGCAGAAAGGATGAACAGAACAATTCAACAAATGGCGCGAGCAATGATTGATGAATCTGGGACTCCTACAACCTTCTAGGGTGAAGCTGCATTTTCTACCATCACTATTTTTAACAAGACAAATGTCTGGGTGAACAACACTCAAACTCCTCATGAACTTTGGTATGGTAAGACTCCCACAGTAAAATACTTCAAAATTTTTGGAAGCAAATGTTACATCAAAAAGACTGATGAAAACCTTGGTAAGTTTGAACCTAGAGTAGATGAAGGCATTCTTCTTGGTTACTCTCCCCACAGTAAAGCAAATAAGTGTTACAATAAAAGACTTGGAAAAATTGTTGAAAGTATTGATGTAGTGGTTGATGAAGAAGGAAACATTCCAAGGCAAGTAAAATATGAAGATTTCGAAGATGATGAGGACCATCCTTCAACAACAAATCAGACTCATGATGAAGAAGAAACCCATGAGGCACCAGACGAACAGATAAGGATAGAAGAAAAGACTCCATCCAGGTACATTCAGAAGAATCATCCAGAAACTCAAATTTTGGGGCAGAAAGAGGCAGGTGTACAAAAAAGAAGAACTATTTCAGAAGCTTCAAGCTACCTAGGATTGCTCTCCTCCACTGAACAACAAAATGTAAGTGAAGCATGTAAAGATGAATGCTGGGTCAAGGCCATGAATGAAGAACTGGAGCAGATTGAAAATAATAACATTTGGGAGTTGGTTACTATACCAAAAGATAAAAATGTAATAGGCACAAAATGGATATTCAAAAACAAACTTAATGAAAATGGAGATGTTATTAGAAACAAGACAAGACTTTTTTGTAAAGGATATGCTCAACAAGAAGGCATAGACTTTGAAGAAACTTTTGCACTAGTTGCTAGACTTGAGGCCATAAGAATGTTCCTTGCTCTTTCTAGCTTTTAGAAATTCAAAGTATTTCAAATGGACGTGAAGTCTGCTTTTCTAAATGGAGACTTGGATGAAGAAATGTATATTGAGCAACCAGATGGGTTTATCCTTGGAAATGATCCAAAACTTGTATGTAGACTCAAAAAGGCTCTCTATGGCCTTAAACAGGCTCCAAGGGTTTGGTATTATCGTTTGGATAAGTATCTTCATCAATAAGGTTTTACAAAAGGATCAACAGACAACAATCTATATATAAAAATTGGCAATGATAAGTTGCCAATACTTGTTGTATATGTTTATGATATCATCTTTCGTAGCAATGAAGAATACATGAGTCAAAACTTTTCCTTGGTGATTCAAAAAGAATTTAAAATGTCCCTGCTTGGTGAGCTCACATATTTTCTTGGTTTACAAGTCCAACAAAACAAAGACAATATTTTTCTATTACAAATGAAGTATCTCAAGTAGATCTTGAAGAAATATGGGATGGAGGATTCGAAACCAGTATCTACCCCTATGGTAATAAGATGCAACCTCAACACAAATGATGAATCAGCAACAGTGCATCAAACAACCTATAGATCCATGATTGGTAGTCTGCTCTATCTAACAGGTACCTGACCAGACATTATGCATGCATTGGGAATAGTTGAAAGGTTTCAAGCAAATCCAAAGGAAACTCATCTTCAGGCAGTTAAGAGAATTTTCAAGTATCTTAAAGGAACTCAAAACTATGGCTTATGGTATTTTAGAAGTACAGATCTCACACTTTATGCATATACAGATGCATATTGGGAAGGAAGCATGGATGACAGAAAAAGCACTAGTGATGGTGCATTCTTCATGGGTCCTAGATTAATATCTTGGTTCAGCAAGAAACAGAGTTCAATTGCATTATCTACAGTTAAAGTAGAAAATGTAGCTGCTGCATCTTGCTGCACACAACTCCTTTGGATGATGCAAACATTGCAAGACATGCAAATCACTTGTACTCCACCTATCTCCATTTTTTGTGATAATACAAGTGCAATTAGTATTTCAAAGAATCCCATCATGCATTCAAAGATGAAGCACATACCTATCAAATATCATTTTCTCCGGGAACAAGTGCTTGAATAGAAGGTCAAATTAGAGTATGTTCCCTCCAAGGAACAAGTTGCTGATATACTCACCAAACCACTGCCCAAGGAAACATTTGAATACCTTAAACAAAAGCTGGGAGTAGTCGATGTATCATCTTGATGTTGAAACTTTTCTATCTATGAGAAAAGTGGGTGTAAGCGAGTTTCATGAGGAGGATCCGCATACATATGCCGGTTTATGTGGGTATAGTCGCGTATATGTTTGTTTGAAGACAAACAGTGGGCCAGGCTCAGGATGAAAGGAGTCTAATATGGGTCTGACAGAGACCATCTGGCACAGGTTCAGGGGGAGCATATATATTCTTCTAATAATGAATTGCTGGCATTATCCAAGAAGATATTGGTTCAAGATTGCAGTGTTTTGATTTCAGGGGGAACAAGTGCAGAAGGAGAACATGGTTGCTGGTCTAAATCATGATTGATAGATGCTATTGATGATAGTTGTTGATAACTATCATAGTCTGGTTATAGATATTTCATCTCTATGTCATGTATTTCTTTTCTTATCAAGGTCATGTAACGGCCTTCTTTGATTTCCCCACTATGCCTGGGATTTCCCCACTAGTAGTATCTATAAATATGATAATCTGGGTATAACTGATGTCTGAATATTTGAAAGAGTGAACTATCTTTTGTAGATCTGTACGTAGGTTCAGCACATCAAAGGCGCGTATACACCCTGGTTCAGTAAGTAAAAATAGCGTATACGCTGGTTGGCCTTAATTCAGAAGCGTATGCACGTAGGTTGCACACATTGAAGTAGCGTACATCTCTTGAAATATGTTTTAGCTACTTCTGTTTATTGTTGCAAGGTTCTGGGTTCAGAATTGGTGTTTGGTTACTGTTACTGCTTTCTAGGTACAACATTTAGAGAAGTGATTATTTGATTCAGCTTATTTGGTGCAAAAGAGATTGGTTGATGCAGATATACTTGATGTTTGATTGTTGTTATTCATGGATCCAGTCTGAAAATTTATGAAATGTGGTCCGTGGAAGAAAAGAGAATGTTGTAGCCTTCTATAGGTCAGCACCTACGTACAAGTACCACAACTAGTACAAGAGCTAAGGGGGTTGTAGCTCTCTTCCAGGAGAGTCTGGAGAATGAGAGAAGGTTGTAGCCTTTTGCAAGTAGAAGCTTGCATACTGGTATAAGACTGCACTAGTACAGAACCATTGTAAAAAGAAGTTTCTTATTAAAAAGAAGATTGAGATGACTTGTAGCAGGTGGTTTTTACCCACATTGGGTTTCCACCTTACATCATGGTGTTCATGTGTGTTTCTTGTGTGTAATGATCTATTCTATTTTACTGCTCCTTTTTACTGTTCATATGGTTAATAATTTTCTGATGCACTCATTAAGGATCAGCTAACTGAATCATAAGTTTACTGGATATATGCTTGTTGCATTACACACAGCTTCATATACATGCGGTTTTCCTTAACTGAAGTAGCGTATATGAATCTTAATATGGAAATGAAAAGGTTATATTGATTTGATAATACTAATTCACCCCCACCCCCTCTAAGTATTATTTCCAACACCTATGGTTTTCAGTCCATGGTTTTGGACTTGATGGTTTTTTGTCCATGGTATTGGATGCTTCGGCATGTATAAATATGTATCGTAACATTGAAAGGAATATAATGAAAAATCAAGTTGGTAGTCCCAATTTTGGGATCCAGAGGAAAATCTTTGTGTATATGTGTTTTATGTGTTATGCTCTTGCATTGTCTATTTTCTGTGTTTTAGAATTCGTATGTAGGTAATTTCGGTATGAGGTTAAAACCTACACTTGGTATCGGAGCTATTTTGGCTTCAAGGGGATTCCTTTCTTGCTTATGGGTTTCACTCGGGCCTATGGTAGACCCTGTTTAGTGGGAGATCTACAGGATCGATTTTGGTGGTGAAATAAGATGGCAAGCAGTGGAAAGATAAAGATCGATAAATTTAATGGTCAGAATTTTGAGTTATGGAAACTGAAGATGGAGGAACTATTGGTGGATAAAGATTAGTGGATCATGGTAGATCCAGGTACTGAACCAATGGAAGTGTCAAATGAAGAATGGAAGAAGTTGGATCGGAAGGCAAAAAGCACAATACAATTCTGTGTCTCGGATTCAATATTGCTGAATGTATCAGGGGACGCTATGCCGAAGGTTTTGTGGAATAGGTTAGGGACTTTGTACCAATCTAAGTGTCTGATGAATAAACTGTTCCTATGGAAAAAGCTATATAACCTGAGGATGAAAGATGGAGACTCGGTGATAGAGCATCTGAATGCATTTAATATTGTGGTAAGTCAGTTATTATCTACTGATATTAAAATTTCAGATGAAGATAAGTCCATCAGTTTGTTGTGTTCTCTATCAGATTCGTGGGATAGTCTAGTTATTGCAATAGGTAGCAATGCAACTGCCTTGTACTTTGATGAAATAATCTCATCCTTGCTGACAGAGGAGATGAGACGGAAAAATATGGAGAGATAGAATGGTGATGCCTTGTCTATAGGAGGATGGTCCCAGAACAGAAACAAAAATAAGTCATCGAGTGGGAGATCTAAATCTAGAGGGAGATCTAAATCTCCAGGAAACCTATAAAGGTGGTGTGCTGGAAATGCAGAAAGGAAGGGCACTACAAAAGGGACTGTAAATCTAAATCTCCTAACAAAGGAAAGGGATCTGAAGATGATTCTCCTACAGAGGCGAAAACCACCTCAGATGAAGGTGGGGATGTGTACTTGGCTTCTTCAAGTACACATGTAGATCATGAGGCATGGTTTATTGACTCAGGTGCATCCTTTCACTTCACTCCCCATAGAGATTGGTTCTATGAGTATGATAAATATGATGGTGATGATGTCTTCATAGGGGATGCTAGGAAGGCTAGAATTGTTGGTCATGGAAAAGTAAAGTTGAAGTTGCAAGGTAGAAGGGTTAGAACACCTCCGGGTGTTCTACATATTCCTGCATTAGCCAAAAATCTAATTTTTGTAAGCAAGCTGGATGATACAGGTGTAAAAATAGTGTTCGAGAAGCATACCTAGAAGATGGTCCGAGAAGCACTGGTATTGATGCGGGGAGTTTAGACTAGATCTCTATACAAGCTGCATGGTAGCACTATTGTTGATGGGTGCAACAGTTTTGTGGTTCCTGAAAATGGAGCAGAAAATCTAGTGGTCTCTGGAGAGAAGACCATGTTTTGGCATCAAAGGCTTGGACATATTGGAGAGAAGGGCCTTCGAATACTTCATGGTAAAGGCATGGTAGAAGGTATGAGTAATAGCTCTCTAGATTTTTTATTTATGTTAAAATTGTGTATATGGGAAGCAGAATCAAGTGAGTTTCCCCTATGGTGGTAAGAGGGTGAAAATGATATTAGAGCTTGTGCACAGTGATGTGTTTGGACCTGTGAAGGTTCGATCACTGCGTAAGTTTGTGTACTATGTATCATTTATAGATGACTTCTTAAGGAATAAATGGATATATTTCCTTAAGAATTTAAGGCTCTGGTGGAAAACTAGACAAAGAAGAAGATAAAGTTGCTGAGGATAGATAACGATGGAGAGTTTTGTAGTAAGAAGTTTGAAGAATTTTGTAAGAAGTGTGGTATAGCACGACAGAAGACTACTCCATATACACCTCAGCAAAATGAAGTTGTAGAAAGAATGAACAAGACATTGATGGAAAGGGTAAGAAGCTTGCTCAATGGTGTCAAGTTAAGAGAGGAGTTCTGGGAAGAGGCGATGGAGATAGCATGTTACCTGGTCAACAGATCACCTTCATCAGCATTGGAGGATAAGACTACACAAGAGGCATGTGTTATAGACATTTTTGTGCCTCGCAGCATGGAGCATGAAATGTCAATAATTACAGGGATCCTCAGTCCCTAAACATGTTGTTCTTACCCCTAGAAGAACAAGGTCAGCAAACCACAGCACTTCCCATCAGTTCTCCACCTGAAAAAACACTCAAAACAGGCTATTTTTGGATCATGTCAGCTGCTCCACTGAGCAACTGCGCTGAATGTCAACTACTCCTCCTTGTACCTGCGCTGAAAGTCAAAACCAATGAAGGCTACCTGCGCTGGGCGAGATTGGCCAAGTGGCACAGTCATTCTGCAAGGTGTCAACTGCCCAGGAAGCTTCCAAACTGACACTTGGTTCAAGGAATTCGCCCTGTGATGAGTAAGAGGTACTTGATCTCCATGTGTAAGCAAGGATCTCCAAGTGGACTTAAGAACTGAAGATTAACTGAAGAGGGAAAGGACACAAGGCAGCTTTATGTCAGTCTCAAGCTGACTCATCCTTTCTTCTTCTATCCTATATATAGAGCTCTTCTATGAGGTCTAAGGAAGCTGGAATTTTGTGCAAAGCAAGGAAGTGCTGTTGGTTTATAGTTAGAGCTATTGGGTGATTGCTTTTATAGAGGAGAAGAGGAGATTTCTTGCTGCTGGGGAGGTGCTGCTGGATTGGAGCCATTTATGGTTGTAACCTTCTCAGAACCTTTTTCTTCTATCAATAAAGCTTTGATGTTCTCCTATATACTTGTATTGCATTGATGTATTGTATTTACTTGTATATCTGATTCACTCTAATCCATGCATCAGTTATGAGTACATGTTTCTTGTAGTTTCCATCTCTTGTTTGTGCAGGATCTTTGTGTAGCTGGGCCGGCAAGGGAACAAGGAGCTGGGAGCAAGGGACGAAGAGAGAAGACAAGATCGACAAAAGCGAAGGATATCGGTTGGTCAATCTTTTCTTCCTTCTCTGTACTTTCATAAAGGAAAATATCAAAGCTTTACTTTCAGTTGTTGCTAAGGAACTATCACCCTTAGAGTCGGGATAGGGTCATTCCGAGTCGGATACTTTTCCCCACAACAAAATGGCGACTCCGCTGGGGAGCCTAGTATCTTATTGGTGTTTGTAGTATCTTTGCTATTCATTTCCTGAAGAAAAGAGTACCAAATCGAAAAGATTTTGACTATATCAAAAGCGAAGTAGAGGGGCTGCTACTCTTGCTCATTTTCTGAGCAGATTCATGATTTGAAGAGCTGATCTACAAAAGACTCTTGTGCTCTTTGTGATAGCTTTTCATCCTCTTGACCATCCCTTAGCTTGTACTTGACCTATAGCTTTTTATTTCAGCAAAAACAGTGAATTTTTGAGCTTTTTATGACCCGGAAACCCTTGTAAACGCAACTCTCGTGTCTCAGTGCAGGCTGTCCAAAGGCAGTCTGCATTTCAACGCAGGTACTCCCTTCGGGAACTGCGCTGAGAGTCAGTTTGACAGACCAGAGCCTGCGTTGAACCAGTTAGGCTATGTCTTCCTGAGGTTTCCCACTGAGTCTTAGCCCTGTTTTCACTGTTGTTTTGCTGCTGATTGCTTGTCATTTGTACTTGCTGTAAACCAACTTTCCTTGACATTATTCCGCCTCAGTTGTGTGATGAAACTGTGATTGTTCTTTCAGTATTTCTTTTTTCAGTTACAGTTTCCCATTGTGAAAAGCAAACCAGTATAGCTGTGGCCTCTTAGATCCTGAACTGTAAAAGTGTCTTTGTGATCTTAAGAGCTAGTTTTATTACTGTTCATGGCTATTTGAGTTTGTTTGTTTTTCATTTTGTGGTTTGAATCTATACATTTCCAGTGTCTAAACAAGTCGATCTTAAGGTGTCTTTTGATTTTGGACAAGCTTGTTTACTTTCGCTTGAAATTAGATTCAAAGTTATACAACAGTTTCCTTTTTGTCTTACATCAACATTAAGGAAAAAGAAAAGAAATATCTGCATTGTGCATGTGCATTATTGACAGTTTGCATGTGATTTAGGAAAAAGTGCATTTAGTGTGTGTTCTGTGATCTGTGAGAAAATTTGATGTCTTTCTTTTCCCTCAGTAGGTTAAGGTTTTCAAAGTTGAAAGATTGAAAAGTTTTGCTTCTCATCTTAGATTGCATTTAGGAGGTTGTATATATACATCTCGTGGTGATCCTTAAAGGTAAACTGCTAAGCAAGATCAACATTAAAATAAATCCAATTTACATAACAACGCTTTGTAACATAACGCAAACATCTAGAGGTCTAGGTAGAGACGTGTTCCGGCGTCGTTAAACATAGTGACTGTCGATCTCTACGAAGGTGGGTGATTCCTCCTGAGAGTCGGTGGCACTAATACGGACTTGTGCTCCCACGTACCGTCGAGTATATATTGGGAGACCCCTATAGGCAATCATCCTTTATCCATAGGAAGCCGTGTCGACCGCCCTACTGATCGCGATGCAGTGAACACAGCATTCACGAAGATCGACCACCCGTACCGTAAAACGTATTCTGTGGTTTCGCGAAAAGTTTAGCACACCCTCTGCCTAGAACTCCAGAGCAGTTTCTTTTGGCCTTTTTCAAACTCTATAACTGAAAAAGTCCAACCGAGCATTTGTCACTTCGGGCTCGTTAATACATCGAAGGCGACTAGAGTCATCTTTAGCTTTTTCTCGACTCTTAAAACATGAAAAAGCAAGTTTGTGTCTAAAAGCGTCGTTAATAAAATTTATTTTAAGCGGAACAAAATCACCTGTTATTCCCACGTTGATCTTTCAGTTGAAAAGTATGGAGCCCACCAACCAAGGAGGCAACCTTGGCGGAAGTCCAAATCCCTTCTCCTCTTGGGGAGATGTTGGTGCGCCTCATATGGCAACATTGTCACTTCCAGGATTGACAATCGGCCTCCCTGTATGGCTCTTTTCAACTAATGTAGTCCAGATCGCCACTAATCCTGAGCAGTCGAATCAACAGTCAGAACAGTCTAGAACTACCCACCAGCCTTCCACTTCTTACAATACTTCCTCTGATCCTTCATCTTCGCGAGGTAGAGCTGGCAAAAGTCAGCCTCCCAAGGAGAAGAAGGAAAAGAAGAAGGAAGAAAAGAAGCAGAAGGAGCCTATGGTGAAGGCGACTGGGGGCAAGCAGGAGACAGCTGACAAAAACCCACACACTGCACCGACCGGGCCTAAATCGCCATGTGTCATTTGCAAAGGGACCCACTTCCATCGTGATTGTCCTTGTATTCCCGGGATACTAAGGGACTGGTCCCCTCGTCTGCACAATTCGGGGGCATCAACCTCTGACAATCAAGTTGATTGCTTTCCGTCAACCAGCGAAAGTGAAGGATCAAGACAAAGAGGGGGAGTAAGATTCCCCTGTATGTTGTGTGAAGGCAGTCATGCCATCCACCGTTGTCCCTTCTTAGACGAAGCAAAGAGAGTTTTGGAAGATCGTCCGGTTTCACCAGTAAAACTTCCTCCTGGATACAAAAAACTCGTGCCAAGTCCTTCGTTGGTTGAAAATACAGCTGGCCCGCTCAAGTGGTCGGCTGAAGCGTCAGTCACTGAAAATGAACCTACTGAATCCAGACCGGACGAAAGTCCAAAGGTCGATACGGCAGTTGACCCGGTTCTACCTTCAGAAGTTTCATCTTCAAATGACACCGTCGCTGAAGAGTCATCTTCATGCGACACCCTCACTGAAGAGAATAAGGATGACACCATCCAGGTTCTTTTCATCAGCACCGACTCTGATGAGCGTCAGGGCAATGCGCCCATTCCTTTATCATAGGAGGGAACATCATCAGAGTCATACCCGGCCGTATATTCGGTCCCACCACCAAGCAACCTGGTTGTATCCTTTGATTGGAATCAACTAGGCAGACCCCGGTTACCAGCCAGTATACCATTCAGAATCATTGTCCAGATCTATAGAATGATTATGGCTGGTACTATCATTGATGAGGGGGCGTCTGTGAGTATCCTTTCCTCTATTGCTTGGAAAGCACTGGGTTCCCCGGCGCTTTTACCTGAGTTAAGAAATCTCTCAGGTTTTGATAAAGGAACCAGTCGACCATTAGGAATCCTCCCCAATGTGCCTGTTACATTGAAAGGGAAGACCGTCAATTTGAACGTGATGGTCGTCCAGGGACCCTTGTATTATAACCTACTCCTTGGACGTGACTATATTTATTGCATGGGAGCGATAGTCTCCTCACTCTTTAGAGTAATGTGTTTTCCACACGAAGGAAGGGTGGTCAAGCTCGTAGACCAACTTTCATTTCCGGGATCTCGCATCGCAAATAGTCAAATACCATTCCTAAATGGTCTGTTCACTCAGGATTCGCCTCCACCCCCAGTCCTCCTTCCCGATGAGTGCGAGTGATTCGGAAAGAAAGACTGGAACCCAGGGGGCATGCACCCTGGTCTGCTTCGGGCAGAAGAAACCCTGGGTATAAGGTAGAATTTCCGCAGAAGAATGGACTAGTCCGTACCCCGTCCGGCGGTGGAAGAGGGGTTGTTCTAGAATAATATTCTTTTGTCAAAGTTATGCGAGTGAGATAATCAGCTTCTTGCTCCCCTTGTCTAGATAATCAGGATACCGAGGAAGGGGACCATTTGCGGTAGCAAGTAGTAACCATCTTTGAAGACAAGCCTCACCCATTAAAACATATGTTTTGAAGGATAAGTAGGGGCAGCCTCCAAAGAAAAAGATTCTATTGCTGCAACAGGTGGTCGCCATCTTTAGTAACCTGATGATAGACATCGCCGAAGAAAGAGATTGATTTGCGGCAGCAAATAGAACCCTCTTCGGATAATAAGAAAGAGGCAAGCCTCCCTCAATAATACCAATGTTTTGTCTTTGAGTAGTGTTCTTCTCTTGTCACAAATAGCTGTTCGTTAAAAGTTGGGCCGATGGGAAGCCTGAGTACCACGTAAGACCCCTTAAAATAACGAGAAGACTAGTATCGTTAACATTAGATTGGCAAGATGACAAGTAGCTGTGAACACCCAAAGAAAAGCAGAGGTAGGGGAGAGGAGGGGCAGCCTCGAAATTCTATCCTATGTCTGGGGGCATGCAAACTTTTGGAATGTGAGCGAGGGACGACTATTTATTTTTTTAAATTTTTAGGTCCTCCCTTTAAACCTGTAGGTCTAACCCTTTAAACTCATAGGATTAGCCGATTCCGACCTTGCATGAAGAAAGCCTGTGGGGCAAAGGTAAAAACTTGCCAAAATTGGAGCATAGCTTCATGAGATAAAGCTCCTTAAAAAATAGCTATCTCACAGGAGGCGTTCTTATTATGACTGGTATATCGAGCAGTTTTAGCACATAGTTCATGCTCGTTAAAAAATAAACGCAAGATCCGAGCAGTTTTAGCGCATAGTTCATGCTCGTTAAAAAATAAACATAAGTTTATGAGCAGGCTTCCCTTCAGAGTTCAAGCTCATTCAGAAAAAATGAACCGGTAAATAACCTTTTGAGATCGTAAATTCATCAGCCATAAAAGCCTTGGTCGTGTTTGTGCACCGTCACCTCCACTGTTTATTTGGCTGATCATTCACCTCCATTTGTGTGTTTACCTCTTTTGAGAAACAGCTGCGAAGAGTGATTTCACCTAGCCATCCTTGTGACACTGCCGTGATTGGAAAATTCCAACCTGTACCTGGAATCTGCTGCTATCCCTGTTTATCACTCGTTCCTCAAAAGACGAGTCTTCTTTGAGCTCTTTTCACTGACTCGTAAAATATGAAAAGTTTGCCGAGTTTTGGCCTTCCAGCTCGTTAAAGCGACCAGAAGAGCTATCCCTCCTCTAGATTTTAATCTTTTTGGACCTGAGGGATTATTGCACAAAAAGATCGAGCGCTTGTTTTGTTCGGCTCGTTAAAAGCAATCGAAAATTCATCCCTTCTGTATTGTTTTATACTTTTTCGGACTTAAGGGATTAGATGACGAAAAAGGAATTTTGGAGTTGACTTTATGTACCTTTTCAGACTCTCTAAAAATGAAAAGGACCGAGTTATCCTTGTCGTTAGACTCGTTAAATTCATTAAATAGCGACAAACTTGTCTTTAGACGAGAACGAGTTTCCCTATCGCTAAGCTCGTTAAATCATAGCGATGGGCTTGCCCGAAGGGCAGGTTATACAACAAGCATATGTTATCCTCCTCAAGCTTGACAAAAATAAAGAGGTACTGGTCAGAAATGACTGGGGAAAAATTGGGAGAACATCAAAGCTTAATGGTAGCAAGTCGCTCTTGAACATGACACTTTTCTTCCGTACCACATCGGGTTGGGTTGTTTCATTCACCGGTCTCATCACCATGGTCTTCGCCAAACCATCCACATTTTGGGGTAATGCTACCGATCCATCGCATCAGTGTCGTTATATGTTCAAGAGAGGTCTTTCTGAAAGTGTCAACCGTGTCCCGTCCACTGCCATACATTATCCTTCATCCATTCATGATCGCCACCCTGAATCATATGTCACAGTTTGTTTTCACCTCCACTAAAATAATTAGCTCCGTTCCGTGTCATTGATGTGGGATTCATTAAGGCCCTCCTTTGACGGATCGCTTCTTGTCGACTTCAGCTCATTATCCAAGAAGTTGATCTAGGAACAACCCCATCAGTACTTTGAAGCTTGCATGCCTCAATGGCAAGTTTCTCACTTCCGGCGACAGGTATACATCAATGACCTTCGACCAGAAGATTTTGCGTGGCGTTCGACGCCAAGTCCTTTATTCACGCCACGTGAATTGTACTGCAGTACCTTGAGGGTCATTATCATTATCGGTGATTCCTCTCGCGCTTGTTAACGGTTTTCATCATTGACCGGTAATCAAGCGATGTCTTTCCATGTTCGACTTCAGCGAAATTCTCACATGGATCGACTTGTACTTAGAGTGAAGATCGAACGAGTTTGAAGACCCCGGATCTAGTTTCATCCATCCGGGCTGCGATACATATTCAGGAAATATAAAAGCATTTGTCATGTACATCATTGCAGCAGATGATCATCCTACTCAAAGGATGATAATTTCAGCAGAGAATTATCAGTCTACCATCAGACGATCGTCTGTTCTATGTACCAAAATGTATTTATAAAGCTGAGCATGGGAATGCCCACCTCAGCTAGATCATGAAAACAAAATGAAAAAAAATGTATTGTATTGTATTGTATTACAGGGCGCCTCCTCAGCACTGGAATGAACTTCGGACCCTCTAGATAAAGCATTTCACCCGATAAACGGCCTCATACTTTAGGGGGCAACTGTTATAGACATTTTTGTGCCTCGCAGCATGGAGCATGAAATGTCAATAATTACAGGGATCCTCAGTCCCTAAACATGTTGTTCTTACCCCTAGAAGAACAAGGTCAGCAAACCACAGCACTTCCCATCAGTTCTCCACCTGAAAAAACACTCAAAACAGGGTATTTTTGGATCATGTCATCTGCTCCACTGAGCAACTGCGCTGAATGTCAACTACTCCTCCTTGTACCTGCGCTGAAAGTCAAAACCAATGAAGGCTACCTGCGCTAGGCGAGATTGGCCAAGTGGCACAGTCATTCTGCAAGGTGTCAACTGCCCAGGAAGCTTCCAAACTGACACTTGGTTCAAGGAATTTTCCCTGTGATGAGTAAGAGGTACTTGATCTCCATGTGTAAGCAAGGATCTCCAAGTGGACTTAAGAACTGAAGATTAACTGAAGAGGGAAAGGACACAAGGCAGCTTTATGTCAGTCTCAAGCTGACTCATCCTTTCTTCTTCTATCCTATATATAGAGCTCTTCTATGAGGTCTAAGGAGGCTGGAATTTTGTGCAAAGCAAGGAAGTGCTGTTGGTTTACAGTTAGAGCTATTGGGTGATTGCTTTTATAGAGGAGAAGAGGAGATTTCTTGCTGCTAGGGAGGTGCTGCTGGATTGGAGCCATTTATGGTTGTAACCTTCTCAGAACCTTTTTCTTCTATCAATAAAGCTTTGATGTTCTCCTATATACTTGTATTGCATTGATGTATTGTATTTACTTGTATATCTGATTCACTCTAATCCATGCATCAGTTATGAGTACATGTTTCTTGTAGTTTCCATCTCTTGTTTGTGCAGGATCTTTGTGTAGCTGGGCCGGCAAGGGAACAAGGAGCTGGGAGCAAGGGACGAAGAGAGAAGACAAGATCGACAAAAGCGAAGGATATCGGTTGGTCAATCTTTTCTTCCTTCTCTGTACTTTCATAAAGGAAAATATCAAAGCTTTACTTTCAGTTGTTGCTAAGGAACTATCACCCTTAGAGTCGGGATAGGGTCATTCCGAGTTGGATACTTTTCCCCACAACAGCATGGACTGGTAATAAAACCTCTCTTTCACATCTGAGGTTATTTGGATGTGATGCATATGTACATGTTCCAAAGGAGAAACGAACCAAGTTGGATAGTAAATCTGAAAAGCGCATCTTTATTAGGTATAAGGATGGTTTAAAGGGTTATAATCTTTGGAACCCAACAATAAGGAAGGTTGTGTACAACTGAGTTGTGGTGTTCAGAGAGGTGAAAGATGTTATTAAACATGAAGTCCAACTAAAGGAACCTGAGAAGATAGAGTTTGAGCTAAAGGAGGAAGAATCAAACTCTACAGTAGAGGAGGAATCAGAAGATCAAGAGCCACAAACTCTAGGTGTAAGAAGATCAGTTCGAGAAAGAAGGCAGCCAAAAAGGTATAGTCCATCTAATTTCTGTTCAAATTTCACTTTATCTATTACTGATGAAGATCCCAGAACTATGAAGGAAGTAGTAGATTTAGAGGATGGAAAACTCTGGAAATAGGCCATGGTTGATGAAATGGCATCTTTGCAAAAAAAATGAGGCTTGGGATATGGTGGAGTTGCTGGCTGGAAGGAAACCCATTGGAAACAAATGGGTGTTCAGGAAGAAGACAAATGCAGAAGGAAAGGTGGAGAAATACAAAGCTCAATTGGTAGCAAAAGGTTATTCCCAGGTGCCGAGAATTGACTTTGGTGATATTTTTCTCCTGTTGCCAAGGTAACTTCTTTTAGATTACTTTTATCTATTGTTGTTTCTTTTGATTTTTAGGTAGAACAGATGGATGTGAGGACAACATTTCTTCACGGGGATTTGGAAGAGGAGATCTACATGAAGCAACCTGAAGGCTTTGCAGTGAAGGGTAAGAAAGAATTGGTATGCAAGTTGAAGAAGTCTCTGTATGGGTTAAAACAGTCACCAAGGATGTGGTATCAGAAATTTGATACATTTATATGGGGACTTGGCTTCGTGAGAAGCAAAGCATATCACTGTGTGTATTTTAAATTAATTGGTGATTGTGTAATTTATCTGGTCTTGTATGTGGATGATATGTTGCTGGTTGGAAATGACAAAGGAATTATCCAGGATTTGAAGACCCAATTTCCCTCCAAATTCAACATGAAAGATCTTGGTGCTACAAACTATATTTTGGGCGTGGAAATTAAAAGAGATCGGACAAAGAGGAAGATCTGGTTAAACCAGAGGAAGTATGCCGAGACAATACTGCAGAGGTTTAATATGAAGGATAGTAAACCGGTGAAGGTTCAAATTCTTGTAGGTGTAAAGTTATCTGTTGAATAGTGTCCCAAGACACAAGAAGAGGAAGAGGATATGTCTTGTGTTCCATACGCAAGTGTAGTCGGTAGCCTGATGTATGCAATGGTCTGTACTAGACCAGACACTGCACATGCAATGGGAGTATTGAGCAAGTTTATGTCAAAACTATGGAAGGAGAATTGGATAGTAGTGAAGTGGGTTTTCAGGTATTTGTGTGGCACTAGTGATTATGGTTTCTGCTACCAAGGAAGACCAGGATTGGATAGAGTTTTTGATATCCATGGCTTTGTTGATGTAGACTGGGCTAGAGATCTAAATTAGAGAAGATCTACAAGTGGGTATGTGTTTAACCTATTTGGAGGTGCAGTCAGTTGGATGAGTAAGAAAAAATCTGTAGTGGCACTATCAACTACAAAGGCAGAATACATGGCAACCACTCATGCAAGCAAGGAAGCAATTTGGTTGCAGAGGTTGTGTTCAAGTATGGGGTTAATATAGGGAGATATAAAGATAGACTGTGACAACCAAAGTGCAATTTTCTTGGCAAAGAACCCTTCTTATGATTCAAAAACAAAGCACATTGATGTTTAGTATCACTTTGTGAGGGAAACGATAGAAGACAAAAAGGTGTTGCTGGTAAAGGTGGACAGTTTGAAAAATACTGTAGATGCATTGATAAAATCTGTGAGCTTTGAGAAGTTCTCCTGGTGTAGAGAAACAATTGGCATTTCAGAGCTGGAAAAATGACTAAGCTCTACTATCGCCCGTTGTGGAAAGAGAACAACAAGTGGGAGAATGTTGGGTTGTGTTACATTCTTTCCACGACTAACCTACGTAGTGAACCGGGGCATCAGAGGGGGGGTGGAGCCTCGCCTTCATTGCGTTGATTGCGCAGTGGGGGGGTCATAGGGGCAGTTGTAGCCCCCCCTGTTCGGGGGGTTTGAGGGGGGCACGTAGCCCCCCTCTACGAGGTCCAGGGTAGCGCCCCAGGAAAAAAAAAATTGGACCCTATATTAGGTTGGGTGGACCTACCTATGGTTTTCGTTCCATGGTTTTGGACGCGATGGTTTTTGGTCCATGGTATTGGACACTTCGGCATGTATAAATATGTATTGTAACATCGAAAGCAATATAATGAAAAATCAAGCCGGTAGTCCCGATTTTAGGGTCTACGGGAAAATCTCTGTGTATATGTGTTTTATGTGTTATGCTCTCGCATTGTCTATTTTCTGTGTTTTAGAATTCATATGCAGGAAATTTCTGTACGGAGTTAAAACTTACATGAATTAGGATGGGGAGACTGCAGGTAGTTGCGTATTTATTCAAGATCACTATGGGAATTATGGATTGATGATACAAAAGAGGATGGTTGGATGTTTTTTGGAGTGCGGTGTGCAGGAATGCTATCATTGAAAGTAGGGAAGTCAAACCGTGGTTTAGGAGAGGAGGGGGAGATGTGACAGATGACAAAAGACATATTGGTAGAGTGAGTCGGCAAGGCAGATATTGTAGCTTGGTCTAGTTTAATGTCCTTGTAGTAGGGATCATGGATTAGTTTGTACTCTAAAGCCACAAGAACACATGCCCTGCTAACAATGAAATAATATGTTTTGCGGTCATAGCCATGCCTAGTAACAATGATGATGTGCAAATCGAAAACAAAGTGTGGTAAAATGTTGGTGATGGAAGTGATGTCTTGTGGGAAACAAATAGTATGACCAATGTATTTGTATTTTCCACCTCATGCATAGGTGACTTGCAAGATTGGGCTGAAACATGACATGAGCATTTATTCTATTTTTTTTAGAGTAGCAAGGACAAACGGTTGTTCTTAAGGGTCCATGTTGTTCGCAAGGGAGAAGCGGTAGGTGGATTTTGTAGTTGCACACCAAGAGCAATAGAGGTTACCATGTAAGACTTTTGTTTTCATATTTGGGTATGATTCTTTGCATATGGAGTATATATGCAAAGGAGAGAGGTAATCTATCCTTTCACGAAATCTTTGGTGTGCATGGTTAAGGCCAGAGTTGACCAAAATATGGGGATGAGAGGGTGGAGGAGGATGAGTTGATGGTGGGATGTGTGATGTATACGGGAAAGAAGTGGTAGTGAATGGAGGAAGTTTAAAGGTAGGTATAGTTAGAGCGGGGAATGTTGAAGGAGATGTGTTTGCAAGTGAAGCGTTGGAATGTTGGGGAAGAGAAACATTAGATAGGGGTATAGATGGAAAGGTTTGGGTGTCTAAATCAACTTTAAATTTGAGGGGCCTTTGTTTGTTGTCTCATCTTTATTCTGTACATAAAGGAGTCTCTTTCGAGCATTTATTAAGGGGTTTTTAGAAGACATTGGAATGTCTATCCTAATATAAACATGGGGAGACATGTTCAAGTGATTATAGGAGACCAGAAAGAGTTGTCTTAAGTGTAAAGATAGAGTACATAGCCCCCAAAACCAAGAACATCATTAGTGGGTATATTTTTGAAGTAGTCACTTCTAGCTTATAAAGTAGATGTGTCTTTTGACAAAGTAGTTGAATTTTAGTGGATGAAGAGGCCTTCTTATAAAATAGTTTATGTTTCTTTGATATTATGTACTAATGTTGTGTGATTCAAATTTTCTTGTTGGAGCTTTGTCAAATATATATTTGTAGCATAGAACAAGATTATAATAAAACTTATTTCAACGACGTATTTTTGTTGTGATGGATAACTATCTATCATTCATTTACCAAGTAGATTTAAGGCAACCAAACAATAACCCTTTGTAAGAAGAAAATGTTTATATTTAGGTGCACAAAGAACAATATAAAAGGATGTAAATATTCTATTTTGTTTAGAAGGAAGAAGAAAAAAAACATATATACTATATGTAAAAGTAAAAGATGGAGAAATATGCAAAGGTGGAAGATGCAACATGTATCATAGGTGTATATACATAAAGAAGAGAAGTATAATGATGAAGTGAACAAAAAGAAGGAGGGTGAGAAGGGACAAAACGACAATTAATGGAAAATTATATAGAATTTATTGTTTACACTTTACGGTGGCATGGGGAAAATAAATAGACTTTCAAATACACCGAACAACTAGAGCAGTAGACATTTTTTCGATTTATTGGAGGAGAATGAAACAAGATTAACTGTAGTGATTTCCTTTGAATCGATTAGTACAAAATTCAAATGATCCACACCATTGAAGATATTTATTTTCACACATAGTGTGAAGAGGAAAGGATGGAATGAAACCGTCGAAAAAAGCTCGTGGATAGCACCAGGATCACTGGAGAGTATGAACAAGTCTTTTTTTTGGACATGCATGAGTTCAGCTGTAGCATTATCAAATGCGATGAAATTTTCTAGTATGCCTATGTGGTCATGCATTTTAAATTTCATCAGATACCGATAATCACATTTTAGGAAGGCCCCACCACAATTTGTGCAATGCCACATTCCCTTTGAGTGGTTGATAACATTTTTCATGAATTGCATGCCATGAGATGACAGAGGGCATGCAAGGAAGTAGAAATATTGCATGTCAATAGAGGTTTGCAGATATGATTTCATTTATAGATTTGAAATGGAAATGGTGGAAAGGAATTATCAGAACATCATCTAAGGAAGGTTCAATAGTGGAAGCTGTAGAAAGGTAGACTTCCCATTTTCTATCCAAATATTTGTAATTTGTGTTTGTTGGTTTCACAGCTCCATTTGAAACCATGTAAAGCTTCCCAATTTGGACAGGGTCATGCAAGGAATCTATAAGATCATTGAAGGTGGAGAGATGGATTGTATTATTGGCAGAATCCATGAGGTCAAATCTAAAGAAACTTTAGGACCCTCGAGGATTATTGTAGGAGTGAACGGATGTTTTTCTAAGCCCTACCATGGATAAACAATTTTTTAGGATAGGGGCTTAGTGCCATGAGCACAATGGAAATAGGAAGAGTGGAGGATAATTGACTTGATGATGACGCAAAATCCTGTGTCGAAGCAGTAGTAGAAAAGGAGGGGGTGTGTGACATTGAAGAGGTCATTTGGTATGTCGACATTTGTATAATTTGAGGAAGGTCTGGGGCCCTAATAAAGTTGTATGACATTTGAGAACGTCTAGTTCAATAATTTACAGACTCCTAAAAATAACAAAAGAATGAGGAAAGAAGCACGACATTAGTCAGAGTGACAGTGGTGGAGAGAGTGAAGGAACATGAGGACATCAAGAATATGGTGAAGAGTAATCATATTCATAGTTTTGCAAAAAAGTGCAACTAACTGCTTTGAGAGTGATAATCGAGCCCAACTGGATGACATCGGAGACGACATGGGCATTATAAGCAAACAGAAGCAAATTTTGTGCTGAGAGGTACTATCGGAGAGAGAAATACAGTAGTGTTGGGACAATGCCTTTGTGGAAGAAAAAAGGTCAAGTTCAACGATTTGGAGAGATGGTTGAATCACTGTACAGCCAACGAGCAACAAAGTGATGGCATTCGTTGTCAAGGAAACTTCCATGATGATGAGGAAAGGAGTTGTCTTGAAAGGTGGAAGCCTGTAAAATGTTGTCAACATTGGAAGAGAAGTGGAAATAAAGAAATGAGGGTGGTCATTCATAGGATTCGCATAATTGGAGCCAAATGAAAGAAGAAAGATTTACAATTTATATTTTTGCCAATAGTCAAAGGCAAATGGAATGGAAAATTGAAATGTTTAAACATAGAAAGTTAGTCATCTATATATGGTGTTTGAGAAATTCTACAAGTGGGTGTGTTCCACATCATGTCAAATCACATAGTATTCTAAGCTATACATACATTATGAAAACATTGATACTTTCCATTTGAGTGTAGAAGATGATATGGTTAGATGGTTCTCTATTCTCACCTATTTGTTATTGAAATTATGGGGTAGTTATCCGGTTGAAGATAGTAGCACAATGTGCAGTACAATAGCAAGAGGAATAATAAAAGACCAGTAATAGCATAGACATAGTGACAGAAAATGCAACTCAAAAAATCAGTAGAATAATGCGGTGTGAAGAGGCTAAATATAAAAGATGCCCATATACAAGCTAAGCAGAGGGACAAATAAATTAGAGTCAGGACACATGGTATAGGTCGTGAGGTTAACAATGATAGAAACAATGACATAGATGCTCGTCCAAGTGAGAGTAAAGTCACAATAAATGCACATAGGTAGGCCATTAATTATATTATTAAATAGAATAGTCCTTGATGTCAGGATGTGTTGATAAGTTTAAAACCATAATCAGAGGAAAATATCACATATTGACTACATGTACATGCGAGTTTCGGGATTTTGAAACTTTGACATGAGAATAATATTTTTCAAAAGCTTGCAAGTCAAAGGTTTTCTCCAAAATATCGACATGGCTTGCTTGAATAAATGCATATAATAAACTGTCCAGGGCATAAAACATATCAAATTTGTGCAAGCGAGAATAAAACGAAAGTAAATGCACATTCTTGGTCCATTAATTAGATTAATGAATAGAGTAGCCATTCAGACCAAGATGCGTGTAGAGGTTTTAAGTTGTAATCGGTAAAAAAATGTGAAATATTGATTAATATATATAGGAGTTTTCGGGCATTGAAACCTTCACACCAGAAGAAATATTTTGAAAATCTGTGGGAAAAAAAGGTCGATTGATTATATTAATTTTCCTGTGTAAAAGGGCATAAAACATTATATCTTTGTGATCTGGGTCCGGGGTGTGACAAAGGACCCTTCCACGACCTTTTATTTCTATGATGTGTTAAATTGCATCTTTAAAAGAACATAAAGGAATTCATATGCATGTTGTAAAGAATAAGAATATGACAAGTATCAGCAATATAAAATACATAATCCATTGATAATGGAGTTCGTCCAGGAGGGAATACATCTCCGGGCCTCGATGCCAAGATGGTTTAGACCGCTGCATTAACTATTGTTATAGAGGATGAAGATGTACATGTATGTTATCATGGTCATAAAGGAAATGCATTCATGTAGGAGTGGCTGGTAACCGCTAATACATGTTCCATAAGAGGAATTTCCCTCACGCAGGAGTGGATGGAAAACAATACATGTTCCTATCTAATGACTCAGAAAATCTCTTGTACAAGCTACATAGAGATCTCGTAATAACATAACAAAACCATGTATGTATATCTCTCGTCAACATCAACAAACAAGATCCCGCACCAAAACATAAACCACAAGGATCAAATCAACATAATGCAAACTCATAATGATGATTCCGCATCACAGCGAGCGAGAATCATAAAATATCTCATAAGCCATAAAAAGAATAATAATGCAAAAACATTGTATACACCTTGGCACCATGGATGCATGAATAATGGGCTACTCTATTGCTGGCCTACTGTACCATCAAATCTTGTAGCATCGATCACCATCAAAACATGTGCTTGCACATTCAGTATTGACACCTACAATAGAATATAAGAAGTGGACGAAAAATCAAGCGCTATGTTGCAGAATCTAACACCACCATCAGGTTTGTATCACCAAGAGGTATAAAATCGACATAAAGTTTGTCCAATTTGGGCACCGAGAAAATTTAGCCCCTCTCAAAGTTGGACTCAAGCATGGTCCCACCTGCCTTTGCTCCTGCTCATGGTTCCACCTAAAAAATTAAACAAATTATGGTCCTGGACTCTGTGCCCTCTCCTGGCCTCCCCTTGGCACTCAAATGAATGAGGGTTTAAATACAATTTAGTGGGCGGATGGTCCAAAGGAGGACCGTTGGGCGCGTTGGTAACTTTAGCAAATAGTTGAGGAGGGGTAGGGGGATCAAATCCTGTCCCTCCCGCATTAACACATATTATATATATTTTTTACATTTTACGGTTGGGGGGCCCATTATTTTGGGTGGCCGCGCCCCATTTACCACTGGAGTTTACGTGTACAAAGAGGGTGGAGAGGGTGGAGGGGTTGACAGCCCGCGCCCCCATCATTAATGTGACGTGATTTGAGCAGGCTTTGGGGTGGCGAGGTCATGGCCGCCCACCCTTAATTAAATTTTGTTTATGTTGGTTAAGGGAGGGCCGGCAGGGGTCATGGCCCATCGACCCATAATTAATTTTTTTTTTTTTATACATTGGATATTGTGGGTGACGGGGTTGGTGGCCAGCCACCCCAAAATTATATATATATATATATGTATATATATATATATATATATATATATATATATATATATATATATATATATATATATATATATATATATATATATATATAAAATATGGCCCCTTTTTAAAAATTTGGAATTTGGAGCAAAGGAGATGATTTAAGGAGGTGACAATTTGGTCTGAAATCTAGCCGAAGTTGGCCAAATTTTGTCCATGAGAAAACTTCCAAATTGTGTGTCCATTAAGCCTGCCTAGTCAACAGAAGTCAACCAAAACTTTGACAAGCCATATGTTCTTCATAGGGTCTCTATTCGACAACTATTCACACTGCTACAATCAATACAACAAGATCTATGGCTTGAACCTAAGTCAATCATGATCTGAGCAATTTCATGTCTAAGCCTTTTCCCAATCACTGATGTTCAATGAGCCACCTGGATCATTCCTACCCACTAAGGAGCTTTTGGTCCTCTAAAAGCATAAAAGTAATCTGCAACTGTGTACAATGTCTACCCCACAAGTGTTTTGAAATGTCACCCTTCATTCTCCTTCTCTTTTGTCCTTCAGAGCCATAAGCGATGAGCCAACACTGGTGTTTTCTGTAAACCTATAGTACATCTTTTCCATTTACATGCACATGACCAAATAATGATCCAAGCATCCCCATACTTGCCATGAGTTTATAACACATACTCAGTGGTCAAGTTTACATCAAATGGAAAATAACAATAACCCAACTATCAAAATAACGCCACACATCATTGTCGCTCAAACAAGTGATGGAAACACATCATTACATTTATGATGCAAATGCGACAAATGATTTACAATAACATAGCCATGACAAGAAAATCTAGAAAACTATTTAGAGAACCATCTCTTTATCATAGCGAATAGACCATCTCCTTGTGGGAGATATGTTTGTCGATCGACTCTTTTAACTGCGTTGTATACATGGGTTTTGTTTGTAGGGTGCTGCTTTGGATGGAGCCTTCAACATGTGGTTCTTTGATGGCCACCTCTGTCGCAATGACTGCAATGTGTCTTCTTCCTCCAGATCTACTTAACATGCCTCTTCCACTGCTATGGAAAAGGTCTTTTGTGCGTCATCTTCCTTTGTGTTGCCATTTGTTTCCAACACCTTGCAAGCACATGGTTATGCAAACCACAAAAAGAACATGTATGTCTATGCCATGACTCATGTTTATCCTTAACAACATGGTGACAATCAAAATGAACATGATTATAATATGGAGACTTGTTATACCTTCCCTGGTGGTCTTGGTTGCGATCATGGTAATGAGAGCTTGCCTCAGCTCTCTCTCTCTACAATGTGCACTATCAAGGGATGATGGTGAAGTATTCCCATTGTCATCTTTCTTCGACGGTCTCGACAATATCATGGAATATTTTGTCTTCGTTGAGCACTATCCTTCGTTGTATCCCAACCCTGCATAACGAGGTATCTGCAAAACCTCCAATGGCGTAATCATGCCTTGGCCTTTATCACCAATACCTCCTCCTTTTATAACCTATCCTGGTAAGGAGTCTCATGCATGTATCTGCAATGGGTATCTCCACATATCCAACAGAAATGAAAGCATTTGAAGATGAAACTGAAGAATGATTATGGTTGTTTACCTCAGATGTTAATGTCAACATAGGTGGAGAGTGCTTCTCTAAGCCTTTGTTGCGTTTCAGTTCCTCTAAAGCCTCTTTCATGGCTTGTAGCTAAATCAGCAAGCTCTACTTCTCGTCCTTCTCTTCCTATAGAAGTATCTTTAATGTATCATTCTCTACTTGAAGACTTTGATCATCGTGCTTCAATTCTTCCAGGTCCTTTGTCATGGCTTGCAATTCAAGCTACAACTGATGCTTCTCCTCTTTCTCCTCTTGTAAAAGCACCTTCAATGTTGCATTGCCTGCTTTTTGTTTCTCATAATCTTTATCCAAATTTTCCACCTTCTCAGACAAGCTGATCATGACCTCATACATGTCTTTATCCATCATGGCTGCACATTCAAGAGCAGTTCACATCAACAAGAAGACCACTCTGACACCACTTGATCCGAATCTGGGGTGTGACAAAGGACCCTTTCAATACCTTTTAATTTTGTGAGGTGTTAAATTTCATCTTTAAAGGAACATAAAGGAATACATCTACATGCTGTAAAGAATAAGAACAGAAAAGACATAAGCCGTTGATAATGGAGTTCATGCAGGAGGCACTACGTCTCTGGGCCTCGGTGTCAAGATGGTTTAGGACACTGCATTAAGTGTTGGTAAAGAGGATGAAGATGTACATGTATGTTATCATGGTCATAAAGGAAATGCCCTCACGCAGGAGTGGCTGGTAACCCCTAATACATGTTCCATAACAGGAACTGCCCTCATGCAAGAGTAGCTAGAAACCAATACATGTTCCTATCTAATGACTCAGAGAATCTCTTGTACAAGCTAGATAGCAATCTTGTAATAACATAACAAAACCATAAATGTACATCTCTCATCAACATCAACAAACAAGATCCTGCATCAAAACATAAAGCACAAGGATCAAATCAACACAGTGCAAACTCATAATGATGATTCCACATCACATCTAGCAAGAATCGTAAAAATCTCATAAGCCATAAAAAGAAGAATAATGGAAAAACATTGTACATACTTCAACACCATGGATGCGTGAATAATGGGCTGCTCTACTGCTTGCTATAACATCAAATCTTATAGCATCGAACACCATCAAAATGTCTGCTTGCACATTGAGTATTGACACCTACAATAGAATATAAGAAGTGGATGAAAAATCAAGGCCTCTGTTGCAGAATCTGACACTGCCATCAGGTTTGTGTCATCGAGTGGTATAAAATTGACATAAAGGTTGTCCAATTTGGACATCGGGAAAACTTGGCCCCTCACAAAGTTGGACTCAAGCATGGTTCCACCTGTCTCTACTCCCGCTCATGGTTCCACCTAACAAAATTAAACAAATTACAGTCTCAGACGACGTGCCTGCTCCTGGCCTCCCCTTGGCACTCAAATAAATGAGGATTTAAATATAATCGGGTGGGCTGATGGTCCAAATGAGGACCATTAGGCACATTGGTAACTTTAGCAAATAGTTGAGGAGGGGTCGGGGGATCAAATCCGGCCCCTCCCACATTAACCCACATGATATATAATTTTTACGTTTTAAGGTTTGGGGGCCCACTGTTTTGGGTGGTCGCGCCCCAGTTACTATTGGAGGTTACATGTACAAGGAGGGTGGAGAGCACGGCAGGGTTGACAGTCCACACCCCCATCGTTAATGTGACGTGGTTTAAGCAGGCTCCGGGGTGGCGGGGTCATGGTCGCCCACCCTTAATTAAAGTTTGGTTATGGTGGTTGAGGGAGGGCCGGCACGGGTCATGGCCCGTCGATCCAATATTAATTTTATTTTTTTTATACATTAGATACTGGGGGTGGCGAGGTTGGTGGCCCGCCACACCAAAATTATATATATATATATATATATATATATATATATATATATATTTGTTTTTATAACAAATATGGCCGCTTTTTAAAAATTTGGAATTTGGACCGAAGGAGATGATTTAATGAGGTGACAATTTGGCCCAGAATCTGACTAGAGTTGGCTGGCTTCTGCCCACCAAAAAACCTCCAAATTGCTTCTCCATTAAGCCTGCTGAGTCAGCGAAAGTCAACCAAAACTTTAACCAGCCATATCTTCTTCATATGGTCTCTATTTGATGAACCGTTCACATTGCTACGATCAGGACGATGAGATCTACGACTTGAACTTGAGTCGATCACAATTCGAGAACTTTCATCTTTAAGCCTTTTCCCAGTCACCGGTATTCAATGAGCCACCTAGATCACTTTGTTTGAGGGAGAATAAAACAACAGTAAATGCACATAGTCGGCTAACCAGTGGTAAATAGTGAATAAAATTAGACAGCGAGAGAAAGACACATGCATAGAGAGTTGATCATGTCGGAGGTTGTATTCTGAAAGCTACAATAAGGGGTAGATGCAATTTCACATATAAGTTTTGTATGATAAAAAAAATCAGGATTTCATACTAGTGGTTGGAGGTCCATAACACAGTTTGGAGATTCAGAAATTACATATTTGTTAAAGTGCCGATATTGTGAGTTACAATATGCGAGTCAATGCATTTAGGGACGTGGCACATGAAACAATTGGTTGGGACAAGCGATGTGGGGCGAATCAAGTCATGATGACGTGCCAAAATGGTAGACACATCGCAAGCGGATTCGAAAGTTTCAAGGCTCACAACATGCCAAAAAAGGGTGACACGTGGAATTATTCAAAAGGTTACACGTGGCAGATACGTGGCAGTGATGTCATCACATATGGGAGATCAACAATCGGAGGTTGAGGTGATTTGAAAAATCGAAGTGAAACCTCTCATTCATAACCCCCAATGGGAGGGATCCAATACAGGGGCTAGACTGTAGTCGCGCCTAGAGCCATAAGGCCAAGGCCTAAATGTAGAAGGTGATCAACAATCGCTAATCGGCGAATTGACATGGCGTACACCACACCTGCGATTGGAAATCTTTGATAGAGAGGGCACCAATTTCGAAGCTAGCACCACGGTCAGAAGGAGTTCAAAGGAATCAAGGGCGACACGTGGAATTATTCAAAATGTGAGATGTGGCAGATACATGGTGAAATGGTGCCTCGACAATCTCATTCAGATGTTGAGTTACTTGGATGTCAGTACTATTCCAATGTTTTACAATGTTAAGCCTACCGATCTACGATGGATGGACAAGGGAAAATGCATCAATAGATTCTGGCAATTAGTTGCAACACATGACGTGGGGAGGTTGACGTCATGACAATGTGCTAAAAGGGTTGACATGTGGCAGGCGAATTCTAGAATTTCAAGGCTCCCAACAAGCCAAATAAGGGTGACACGTGGCATTATTTAAAAGGTTACATGTGGTAGATACATTGTAGTGATTTTGTCACGTATGGGAGATCAATGATGGGAGGTTGAGGCGATTTGAAAAATCGAAGTGAAACCTTCGATTCATAACCCCCAATGGAAGGGCTTCAATACGGGGGCTAGACTGCGATCATGTGAGGAGCCACAGGACCAAGGCCCAGACGTAAAAGGTGATCAACTATCACCAATAAGCGAATTGACATGGTGTACACTAAGGTTACACCTCTGATTGATCATCGTCAATAGAGAGGGCTTCGATTTCAGAGCTAGCGCCACAGTCACAAAGAGTTCAAAGCAATCAAGGGTGGCATGTGGCATTATTCAAAAGGTGAGACGTGCCATATACATGGTTAGATGGTGCCTTGATGAGCTTGTTCAAATGTTGAGTTACATGGATGCCACTACTATTCAACTGTTTTACAATGTTAAGCCTCTCGATCTATAATAGATAGACAAGGGAAAACGCATCGATAGATTGTGTGCTCAAGCCTTAAGATTTTACTGTTGGAAGATCACTAAAAGCCTATATGTTGAAGTGCTTCTCCTTCATTAAAGAAAAGGGAGATACAACGAGGACAGAATTGTGGCTTGGAAAAAAACACTACTTGGCACTTCATCTCTGATCAGTTTTGAGATGGATGCCTATAATGAGTTAGAGATCTATCTCTTTGTCTCTGTATTAGCGTGAATGTAATAATAAACATTGCGATCAAGGGAAGAGACACAGGACCAAGGCCCAAATGCAGAAGGGGATCGACGATAAAAAATCGATGAATTGACATGTCATGCACCAAGGTTACACCTCTGATTGGAAATCATCGATAGAGAGCATTATGATTTGGGGCTTCACTCATTTTCTCTCGACGTAGATCAAGCCATGTCACTCATCGGTGATTGGAAGTTTTGGGACTATAACCAAATGCTACATTGTGGAATCGTTGATTACGATTCTGCGATATTATAAAGGCCTAGGCACGCGTGATGTGGTCCCATGGATGTGATGTGGTTCCATAGTCATGTCAAAGAACCCCAGGCAAAGCAGATCGCGGATTGGAGTCCCACGGTCAATCACATCGTTGAAATGGTATATTATTTGAAGGCCGACGAATCTGTTATAATGTCGTGAGGAAGAACCTGACCATGAAAAACCTCTCCACTTAATTAAATATTCTTTTTAACATTTATTTAATTTTTTATTGATATAAACAAATTAATTATTTATTTTACGAAACATTATATTAACTCTTCTTTATATTTTATTATCAAAACATATTTGAAATAAATATCTATATTTAGATTTATATTATAAATTTTCAAATTTCTAAAAATTTCGATTAATCAAATTATTTTACATATTGATATAACTACCTATACTCTACTCTTTAGAAAATAATAAAAAAGTGGCTATTTCCTTTAACACCATAATATTTATCTAATTTAAACTATAAATATAATTTGGAATACTTATCTTGTCATCACAATTTGTATAACCCAGCAATATAAAATTATGAATTGAAACATATTAAATTTCAAAACTATTTGTTTCTCAAGAATATATATATGTTTTGTTTGTTGTTCCGAATGAATCTTATTTGAACTTTGAATAAATTTTAGAAACTAAACTCACTATATAAATGTGACATTTATAATCTATGTTAAAAAATGTTTGTGAATATATAAAATACTATTATTTATTGTTTACTAGCGAGGAATATGTTCCTCCTTCTGCACCTCCCGCACAATAGTTCATTGTTTTCCATACAAAATGCGAAACTAATGGTAAACAACCATAATTCATTTACATCTCACGGATCACGTGCCTTCCATAAATGGACCATACTGTTAAGAACATATATGCTTTGTTAATGCAATTATAAGTTTGAATTTTAATAGATTTTTTTTCTTAAATTGATTTGTATAGTTTTTACAGAAACGTTTAGAGTTGGTATTTATTATTAAATTTATTTAGAGATCGATACTTGTAAAATTTTAGCGATTATTAATTTATATAGTTGAGTTATTATATGTGTAATTTATTTTTTAGCAAATTTAATAACTTTTTTTTACTTTTTCCTAATGTCATAAAACATTATATTCATTCTAAATGGTAAAGATCTTGCCAACCAAATTTGATATTAACTTGAGGGGTTCATTAACACTAGTGATTACTAAATGGTGATTACAAATTACACATTGTTAAAAAGAGGACAATGGACGTTCTTGAAGTCTATTTTTTGAATTTGTGGTCAAAAGTTGTTTGTGCTGAATTATGAGAAGATGCCTATAGTGATTCAAAAATTCTGTAAAACACAATATGTAAACAATACTTCAACCGCGAAATCAAATTCTTAATAATCAAAGTTATTTTTCCAAGGAATTTGATTTATTAAAATCATCATCTCAAAGTTAAATCGGGCTAACACAAAGTTATGTTGCTACCATTCTATCCAAAATTTGTTAACATTGTTGTGATAAACTATATATCATTACATATTACAAGAATATAAACTAAATATTTGTTTTAACGATTTTTATTTTTATTTTTAATTTTTAATGATTTTCAATTAGGCCATTTCAATCTTTTCTTGTGAGCATGTTGGTGAAGACTTTATTAAGTTAATTATTTATTTAAAAAAACATTATTTCAATTCTTCCTTTTATCACATGATTTATTATCAAATTATATTGACTTGTCTCATTCTCAATTCTCAACATTATTGGCTTTCATGAAAAATCATTTTCTGCATCGTTATATTTTAAAAACATTTTCATGTTTTAATACCTATTGGGATCATCCAAAGGGAAAGAAAGATGGGGAGGTGAGTTCCCACCAAGATATGGTAAATGGCCATTGTTAAATAGTTGACCCCCCTACTCATCTAAAGTTTAACAAAGGTGGGGGCGTTGGCATTTCAAAATTTTGTGAAAACCACTTTGATAACATGACACACATTGGTGAAAAGCATACCACCCCAGTGGTTTTTAATACCACTAGCAGCTCCCACTCCCCTGTCACTCCCATTATGAACTTTTTGATACTACTTTCCAACTATATGGTTCGGGCAATGGTGCATTGTCTATATTTTCATTTTTTGCATTGTGTATAGTTTTAGGTTTTCCTTATTTATTCAATTTTTGTATACTCATGACTTTATCATATTTCCACACTTTTGCATCCATAGGTTCAATTTGTGGATATAAAATACATAATTCTCTCCTCCCACATTTACCCGAGCTAACTGGCCAACCAGGGTAATAATGTGATGAATAGTTACTATGATATGATTCAAATCCCCATGTATAGTTAAGGAAGTGGAAGTGAAAAAACATGACCAATCTAACTTTCCTCGGGAGCTACAAAAACTTTAGGAGATAACCAACCCTTCTAGGTGGCCAACACCTGAGACAAGTTGATTTTTTGTAGAAATAGAACCGCAGTCGCTCCCATGAAAATACTTCCATGCGACTATGATCCTCTAGTCTCTCCCACAACAAGAAAACCATGTGACTGTGGCCCTTTCTAGGAAGTTTTATGCTAGGGACCCCGAATTTTGAGCAACGTTTTGAGGGTTAGGACATAGGCCTCTGCGAAAAACATCATGAAACATCGAAAATGAATAAATAACATTGAAACAAGGCTACTAATGCAAAAATGTAAACACCGACTTGACTAGACCCCTAACTTCCATGATAGGAATTTCGTCAAACATATCATAAACATGAAATATACAGGTCATAACAACAGATATGAACATAGGGGTCTCATACTTATCTGAGAACCATCAAGGAGTCCTCATGTGTCCTCCCAATACTTTCATTGTTATCTATTAGGTCATTCATTCAATAATATTTCATCTACTAACCAAAACATGATGAGAGTCATACATCAAGTTTATCACAAAATGTGCTTATAACTAGGAAAAATACGGAGATATATCGATGATGAAACAACCACTAAAGTCACATAATGAAAAGCACATTTACTCATGAGATACCAAAGGAAAACAAGCTTATATTAACATATGAAAATTCAACCAAGTCAAAGACTTCCATGTACCACCTGACCATAGATTGGGTTGAACCAAATCTCTCTTTCATCCAATCACCCTTATGCCATATTCCAAGCATGAATGTGGGAACCCATGGAATAACAAAAAAAAAACCAAACTAGAGATTTCTAGAGGCCAAACCACCTCAACCCTCAACCAATGATTCTACCTAACTGTCATACATCACTAACCATCACCAGATTGGTCTATACAAAAGCTATCTAGGGCTCCAGAGCATTTGTTCCAACCAAGGGTTTGGGGACTAGTAACTCAAACCACAGTTATTGTTGGACTATAGAGCGTTTTTCCAACTAGGGCTTCCAAGAATAGTAAATCAACCCAATAATGGCTCTAAAGTGTTTGTCCAACCAAGGCTTCCAAGACTAGAAACTCAACCCAAGGTGTTACAGGGCTTCCAGAAAGGTTTTCTAACCAAGGCTCTAGGAATTAATAACTCAACCCATAGCCATAAGGAACATGAGCACCAACCAATAAAAAAAGGAAAAACCCTACAACACCATGGCTACCCAGGAAATGGAAAGGCTAGGCAAAACCACTATTAATCTAGGCAATCCTCCATGCCAATGAAAATTCATAACTAGGAAACCACATGCATGTGCCATGCATGCCAAAACTAGCAAGGAAATCATACATGCAATTTGGTACCTACAACCAAATCCAGTTGTATTTGTTGATCTCACTACCCCCTTACGCTTTCTTGCTTTTCCGTTTCCTTATTACTCCAAATCCCAAGTATGCACACTCCTCCAAGGGCGATCCAAGAAAAATCTAAATATCCATGAGTATGAGAGAGGGAGAATAGAAGAGATGGCTCCAAGCTAAAACTAAAAAAAGTTGTGTACTAATCCTCGGAAGCCTTTTTATTAATGAGGCCTTTATTTTCTTCAATTTCCTCCTCACATGCAACCTATGACCTTCCACCATCCCTTTCTCCTATTTTCCATTATTTTCATAAATAAAATGCTAATTAATGCCTCATTCCTTTCCAAAGCCTTTTCCATTTTCTTTTCCAATTTCCATAGCCATTTATTAATCACAAGTGATCCTCATCACTATGTGTTTCCCCAACATTCAACTTGGAATACGTGTCCCATGACCTTCATTACTATTTTGCCTTTACTAACTTTATTACATGGATTTTTTACCAGGGTTGTTATAGAACCCTCCCCCTTTAGGGAACACTTTCCTCGGTGTTCAAGGACACCTACAACCAACAATATTGTTGAAAAGAAAAAATAATACCCATGGATTTTTATAACTTGGCTCGTTGGAGTATTTACAATGATCAACCTATTGGAGAGAATACGAACATGAAAAACATAGAAAAATAACAACATGATAACCATACCTCTTATTATAGATTTATAAAAAAACTCATGGAGGTATTTACATCCATATACAGATATACATATACCAAAACACCACACCAAAAAATATACCAAAAGAGATCCACTCAACCAGCGAATAGTGAAGGATACATACTTGCATCTGATCAACCATCTCCCATGTAGCTTTATCAGGTCCAAAGTACTTCCACTACACTTTAACCTTCTTGATTGCTTAGTTCCATAGCATGAGCATCTTTCTCTACAAAATGCACTGATGTTTCAATTATAATTCTCCTTCTGGATCCACCTGCAATATAGACCAGTAAATCACGTGATCAACATCTCTAACATACTTATTAAGAAATGACATATGGAATACATCATGTATTTTCATTGTTAGAGGTAGTGAAAGTTGATAGGCTACTCATTCAATCCTCTCAAGAATTGTGAAAGGTCCATGATACCGAGGTGTGGCCTTGGCACATCATCGAATCCTCAAGGATCTCTTCTTGGGATTAATGTGAAAATACACATATTCGCCAACCTGAAACTCCTTAAATGTCATGTTATGGTCTACATAAAACTTTTTTATATCCTGTGTTTCCTTTAGATTCTTGTTGCTTACATGGATTTCTTGTTCCATCTCTGCTAACATGTCTGGTTCTATCAACACCCTATTCACTAGATCACTCCAAGTGATGGGAGTATTACAATTGTGCCCATAGAGTGCCTCAAATATATTGATCCTCAAAGACTCATGAAACCCATTGTTATAAGCAAACTCAACCAGTGGAAGATACTCTTCCCACTTTCATTGCTAATGCATGACGTACATTCTCAACATATCCTCCAAAATCTTGTTGACCCTCTCTGTTTGTCCATTTGTCTGCAGATGATAGGTTGTACTGAAGGCCAAATCTGTACCCAAACTTGCAAACAACTCTTTCGATAACATATAAGTGAACTTGGCATTTGTGTCTAATATGATCATTTTTGGTACACCATGCAACCTCACTATATCTCTGATGAAGACCTATGCTACATCATTACCTAAATAAGTAGACTTCACTGGAATGAAGTGTGATGCCCGTTTAAACCTTTCCCCCATAACCATGATATAATCATGATGTCTAGATGTCCTTGGAAAACCTGTAATGAAATCTATGGAAATAACCTCCCATTTCCACTATGGAATTGGAATTGGTTGTAGTGGTCCACCTAGATGTTTACACTCTTCTTTTACCTATGGACAATCCAAGCACCTAGCCACAAAATCTACCACTTTCTTCTTCAAATTTGTCCAATAAAAGAAATTATTCACCACTATCAATGTATTTTGATATCCTGGGTGACCTGAATATGGTTTAAATATGGAATTCCTTCAAGATAAGCTTCTTGAGATCACCATTATCCAACACATGGATCCTATCCCTAAATATGACCAAACCATCTACTATGAGATGATAGTCCACATCTTGATCACATGCAACCTATTACAACCTATGCAGAAGCTCCCTATACCTGTCATGTTGTTATCATGCCTGCAACATACGATCTTGTAAATCTGTCCCATATAAACTCGTTTATTTTATGTGATTTACTTGTACTATCCTGCTAAGAGCATCTACAACTTTTTTTTCTGTCCCTTTAATGTGCCTGATATTAAATTAAAACTCACTGATCGTGTCCAACCATATATCTTGCCTAGAATTTATATTCAGTTGTTCAAACAAGTATCTCAATCCACAATGGTCGCTCATCAGTAAAAACCTCCTACCAATAAGGAAGTGTCTCCACACCTTCAAAGCATGGATGATCACTACAACTTAAGATCGTGTGTAACATAATTATGCTTGTGCTCATTTAGTTTCATTGATTCATAACATACCAACTATCCCTATTGCATCAAGACCCCACCAAGTCCTTTCTTGCAAGCATTTGTACACACCACAAACTCTTTATCTTGATCTGCAATCTTTAAAACTAGATCATTGGTTAGCAACTTATTCAACTGCTCCAAAGCTGGTAGCACATTCCCCTATCCATCCAATTTTCTTGCATTTCCTCTACAATGATGTAATGGGATAGGAAATCAGGGAGAATTTCCTAATGAAACTCATATAATTACCTTCCAACCCCATGAATGATCTTACCTCATCCACATTTATAGGAGTTTCCCATTACATGAAAGCTTTTATCTTTTCCAAATCCAATATTATACCTTCCTTGGAAACAACATGCCCCAGGTAATGTACCTATGTCTGAAATAAATTTCATTTTCTAAGCTTGGCATACAACTAATTCTCTTTTAGTAATATCAATACTGCTGCTAAGTGTTTAACATGCTCTTCCCCATTCTTGGAATATATCAAAATATCATAAATGAATACAATAACAAACTTGTCTAGATAAGGATGCAATACACTATTCATCAAGCACATAAAATTAGCTAGAGCATTATTCAAACCAAATGGAACTACAAAAAAATTATAATGCCCATACCTGGTCCAGAAAGTTGTCTTGTAGATGTCCTCTTCTTTAATGCGTACCTGATGATATCTGAATCTCAGGTCAATGTTCGAGAAAACTGCTACTCCATTTAGCTAGTCAAATAAGTCATCAATCATTGGTAACAGATACCTGTTCTTGATGGTCACATTGTTCAATGGCGTATAATCAATACACAATATGAGAGTACCATCCTTTTCCTTCAAAAATAACGCTAGTGCACACCAAAGTGATACACATGGCGTAATGTATCCCTTGTCAATAATTTCCTTCCGCTGCAACTTTAATTCCACTAACTCTGGTGTACTCATCTTGTAAGGTTCATTTGATGTGGGTGTTTCCCCTGGTACAACATCAATAGAAAATTCCACTTCTCTATAAGGCGGCAATTATGTAATCTCTACGAGAAATACATCTTCAAACTCTTGTAGAACTGGGTACCTCATAAAAACATTCACATCCTCATCACCATTACCTTTATCACTGGAAATATGTACTGCAAATAACACACACCGTTTCCTATGACTACTCTTTCTCTACATAGATGTAACCATTCTA
The DNA here is from genome assembly GCA_031772625.1 of Pinus tabuliformis. Classification (NCBI taxonomy): domain Eukaryota; kingdom Viridiplantae; phylum Streptophyta; class Pinopsida; order Pinales; family Pinaceae; genus Pinus; species Pinus tabuliformis. The sequence goes on from CM062820.1 coordinate 292,056,891, forward strand.
ACTGATGTTTCCTTCTTCTTACTCTCCAATATTATTTGTTCCCCATTGTCATCCATGTACTCAATGACCTTCTCATAATAATATGCTTTAGTTTTGTTAATATATAGCCAATCCATACCCAAAAGAATACTATATGATCCCAATGGAAGCACATTCAAATGTGTTGACGTAGGCATACCATTCAACTCAAATGCACAAGCTCTTACCTAGTGATTAACTCTTTTCTTACTACTTTTAAGTAACTTGACTAACCAAGACTCTGCATGAAGTTATTTATTCAAAGCACACTTATCCACCAGGTTAGGATTAACATAACTATACTTAGATACAGGGCAAAGAAAAATAGAAACAACTTGGTCACATAGATTACTTCCATCTCAATAATAGATTCCTGGTGATATGCCTGCTTGCTATCGGATGCTACATAGATATGTGGAATACTCTATCCAACTTCCCCCACTATCTGCACTTCCTGTGCACTGTAGATTTGAGGCCTACCACTTTGATGTTGTGGACAATCTCTCCTATGATGGTCTCCACCACAAGTTAGAACTGTAAAGGTTTCCTACCATCACCCTTATTCTGCTCCTTAGACTAAAATCCCTATCCTCTATCGAGTGCATTGAAATTATTAGGTGGTGTTGCATTCTCTTTGTTACCTGTTTCCTAGGCTCTTGTTCACTTCTTATCCCATTTCCCTTTATTCTTATAATTACCTTTATAATCTTGTTTATTATTAGATATGTGCTTTGATTACTCAGAACAATGCTCTAGCTTCTTGATGGCTTCCTCCAATGATATAGGACCATCAAACTCAATCATGTCCTTGAATGCTACCAACATCTCACTAACGAATATTTGAATCTTCACTTTCTCATCCTTAAGATAAGGCACATACCTCAATAGATCCATGAATATTCTAGTGTACTCCTCATTTGTTATGGATCCCGTCTTTGGCTCATAGAATTATTTTTCCCTGTCATCATAGTAGCTCTCAGATAGATACTTCTTCTTGAAAAGTCTCTTGATCTCACTCAAAATTAAATCCTCTTCCCAAAGGCCCCTAAAATTATTTACACCTTACGACCAAATGTGTCCTTTACCTTTAAGAGTGAAAGTTATTATCCTGGCCTTCATGTTCTTTGAGTAATCATGTAATATGGAGAACTTGTTCATCTCAAGAATCCACACTTTTGCTTCTTGTGACTTCTTCATTTCTCCATAAAATGTAGGTGGCTTGGATTTCTTGAACTCATCTAGAAAATGTTTGTTATCACTCCTCCTATAAGGATGATAGTGATGATGACCATGATACATGTCTAAACCATAACTAGAGTAAATCCCATGTCAGGTGCCTTGTCTATCAAGTGTATCTAGGAACATGCCATCTCTTACCATGTAATCTCTATTCGACTTGTGCCAACAATGTGACCTACTACGATATGCTCCATTAGTCCCATCCTCATGTCCATGATTAATTCTAAGAAATCTGTGTCTCTATGACTCTGATAATATCTCAGGGATAACTCCATTGACCTCTTTGTATTTATCCTATGCCCGAATGATTTTGTCATTATTTGTTTTTCAACTCCTTATTTCTTCCTTCAAACTTCTCAATGTGTCTATTGTATCAGGAGAAGTACCATCACCATGCTACTCATCTGATTGGTAAGGGGAGTCTCATCAATTGTAGTCTACCATCTTGCTGGTCATGTTTGATCTTCTCTCCATGTAAGTATATCATGTCAACTAATTCAAAACATAAACATAACAAACATACCTCACTATATTTTAGGGGAGGATGTCTTGCAAGGATAATTTTAGGGGTGAATGTTCGCCCTTTGGCGAAATTAAGGGGTTTTAAATTTTTAGTGGGCGAATATTTTGTATCATAGTACATTTTTACAAATCACCTCAAATAGCCCACCTTATTTTAAGGGAGAGGGTAAAAAAGGTAAATTTAGCCCTTGAAATTAGGACTTACAACCTTCCATTCGCCCATTTTCAAGAATAGGTTTTATTTAAGTGAATCCATTCACCCATTTTCAAGAATAGGTTTTATTTAAGTGAATCCTATGGGCCAAATACCATATTTATAAAAGAGGTATGGTAAATTAATAAAAATATAAATAAATGAGAGGTATGGTAAATAAATAAAACATTTTTTATATTTACTCCATAAGTCACCTTATATACATGTAAGGGTGTAAACAAATAAAAATACAAGTAAAGTGGAGGTATGGTAAATAAATAAAAATATAAATAAACTAGACGTATGGTAAATAAATAAAACCTCTTTTTATATTTAGTCCATAACCCTAGTTCTATTTATGAAGGCACAAGAAAGAGGTTTTATTTAAGTGAATCCTATCGGCCAAATACCATATTTGTAAAATAGGTATGGTAAATTAATAAAAATATAAATAAACGAGAGGTATGGTAAACAAATAAAACATTTTTTTTATATTTACTCCATAAGTCACCTTATATTTACGAACACTCAAAAATGGGTTATATTTAGGTGAAACCTATGGCCAAAATACTATGGGACAAATACCATGGACTAAATTGTTATTAATACCATGCAAAAAACCATTATTAACCCTAATATTAGAATTAATAAAAATAAAAATGGCACATGGTATTGACCCATGGTATTCACCAAAATGGAACATGGTATTGACCCATGGTATTCACCTGGAATGTAGCCTATTTAAATGGGGGAACTAAACCAGCATGTAGCCTATGCTAAGATTCACTAGGACTTTACAAAGTTTTATTATTTAGTGAAAGACTCGCCAAGATCTTACAAGATTTTATAATTGAGTAAAATATTCGCCATGCCTGGTGAGATATTCGCCAAAAAATTATATATACATATTATATTATTGATAAAATCGCCTTCAATTTTTCTTATATACCATGGAGATTCGTCCATTTATTATATTTATAAATTTACGGGGGGTTCTTAAAATTTTCCGTGATGTCTTGTCTAGAAGACCAACCAGATTAGTACAATACATGTATAATCATAATCATCATAGTATATTTACATCATATCAGTCATTATCATAGATAGCATGCATAATTCCACCTCCATGCATACATAACAAGCACATAGACCACAAGAATAATAAACATATATGAATTTCACATGTACTGTGACAAAAATTCATCCAAAGAGAAAGGGAAACTAGAAATCACCCAAGGAGAATGGAACCATGCTCTGATACCACTCTGTAAAACCATCCTCCAACATTTATCTAAGCTACTCAACCAGCTAGGGTCAACATGTGACAAAGAGTTACTATGATATGACTCAACTCCCCATGTATAGTTAAGGAAGTGGAACCGATAAGACAAGACCAATATGACCTTCCTTAGGAGCTACAGAACCTTCAAGAGGCAACTAACCCTTCCAGATGCCCACCCCCTGATCCAAATTGAGGTTTTGCTGAACTACACCACTAGTGACTCCCATGACAACCCTTCCATGTGACTATGATCCTCAAGTTGTTCCCATAGCAAGGCATCCATGCGACTGTGGATTCTTTCAAGTAGTTCTATGCCAGAGACCGTGAATTATGAGCCACGTTTTTAGGGATAAGACTCAAGAATCTTCATAAAAATTCATGAAACTTCCAAAATTGAGAAATAAAATTTAAACAAAGATACTAATGAAAAAACGTGAACAATAAATTGACCTAACGCATACCAATTATGACAGAAATTATGTCAAACATATCATAAACATGAAATGTACAGGTCATAAAAACATATCTGAGCATAGGGGCTCATATTTAGCGGAGAATCATCAAGGAGGACTCATGTCTCCTCCAAATAGTTGCATTTTTATCTATTATGTCATTCATTCATTAACATTTCATCAACTAACGAAAACATGATGAGAGCCATAAATCAAGTTTATAATAAAACATGCTTATAAGCAACAAATAACCATAGATATATCAATGATGAAACAACCACTAAAGTCACATAATGACAAGCACATTTACTCATGAGATACAAAATGAAAATGAGCTTAGATTAACATATCCAAATCCAACTAATTCAAGGACTTCCACGTACCACCCAACCATAGATTGGGCTAAATAAAATCTCTCTTTCAACCGATCACCCCCATGCCATATTTCAAGTATGAATGTGGGAACTCACGGAATACCCAAAACTAAACCAAACTAGGGCTTAGAGAGTCCAAACCACCTAAACTCTTAACCAGTGATTCCACCTCGTAGCTAGATATCAATAACCATCACCAAATTAGTCTCTACCCAAGATGTTTAGTGCTCTAGAGTGTTTGTTCCAATCAAGGCTTCCTGGAATAGTAACTCAACCCATAACAGATGTCGAGTTGCAGAGCCTTTGTCCAACTAGGGTTTCTAGGGATAGTAACTCAACACACCAAGGGCTCTAGAGTGTTTTCCCAATGAAGGCTTCGAGGACTAGTAACTCAACCCAAGCTCTTACAAGGATTCTAGAGCTTTTGTCCAACCAAGGCTCCAAGAACTAATAAATCAACTCATAACCATAAGGAACATGAGAATAAACAATAAGACAAAAGGAAAAACCAACAATACCATGGATATCCGGGAAATGGAAAGGCTAGGCAAAACCACTATTAATCGAGGCAATCCTCCATGCGAATGACAGATCATAACCAAGAAACCACATGCATGTGTTAGCCACGCCAAAACTAGAAAGGAAATCATACATGAAATTCAGTACCTGAAAAGAAATCCATCTATAGATATTGATCCCGCTATCTCCTTTTTCTTTACTTATTTTCCTTTTCATTCTTGCTCCAAATCCCAAGAATGCCACACTCCTAGAAGAGTGCTCCAAGAAAACTCTAAGTGTCCAAGGGTATGAGAGAGAGAGAATAGAAGAGAGAGCTCCAAGCTAAAACTGACAACAACTATGTACTGATCCTCATAATTTTTTTTATTAATGAGGTCTCGATTTTTTCCATTTTCCATCATTTTCCTTAAACTTCCTCCTCACATGAAACCTATGACATTTCACCTTCCGTTTCTCCTATTTTCCATTATTTTCCTAAAAAAAATGCCAATTAATGCCTCATGCCTTTCCAAATCCTCTTCAATTGCCTTTTCCAATTTCTATAGCCATTTATTAATCACAAATGATCCCCATCACTATGTTTTTTCCCAACATTCAACTTGGAATACGTTTCCCATGACCTTCATTATTATTTTTCCTTTACCAACTTTATTACATGGATTTTTGACCATGGCTATTACAAAATAGATATAAAATCATCAAACACATAGTTGCATAAACTAGATGGTATAAAATTTTAAAAACATGAATAAATTGAATGAATCAAATAATCCTATCTCCACAAGTCCATGCACATGAGACTTCCATTTTTTTAAGACTTATAATAGTGTGCTTACAATGAGATCGACATCTTAAAATGTAATAAATAAATACATCATATAAAAAACAAAACTTGGGAAGGAAGTGATTGAAATTTATGCAGGAATGAAATCAAATATAGATATAAACAGAAACACAAAGATACAATGAAAACAAAACTTCAACTCCTTAATAACAAAGTACTAAAAATTGTTTACATGTAGAATGGAAATAAACTAGCTTAGGCAATGGTAGCTTATCTCTAAAAAGAGATGTGGAAGCTACATGTCTTCTGAACTGCATTACAATGAGGCTCAAAGGAATATTTATTATTTAGAAACAATGGAAAACCCTACAAATAAAAAAACCTAACACTAGGAGATGAAGCACCAAAAGTCTATATGGGCCCCGTTGGGGAAATTGGTACATCCATTTCCGAAGTTCGTAACTTTGGTATACTATCTTCATTTGAGGCATATGATACCTTGTTAGAAATATCTATCTGAGGACTACAAATTTCCATTGAAAGCTTTTAGCACAAGCTATAACTTTACATGATTTCTAAAAACACATTGTTTAGGGCCTCAAAATGGCTTCGGTAGTTTAGGACTCAAAAAACTAGCAAAAGTAGTAAATTGTGCTACAATTAAGCAAACTAAAAGAAACAATGGTGGGGGAATGATCCATGTAGATATTGGTGGCTGCCCACCTAGTCCACTTCGACCCTTAGCATTGTTTCTTTTAGTTTCCTTAATTAAAGCATAGTTTACTATTTTTGGCAGTTTTTCGAGTCGTGAACATCAAGAGCCGTTTTGAAGCCATAAATGATGTTTGTTTGCAAATGAGCAAAACTATAGGTTAAGGTATGGTTTTGCAGTCAAAATTTATGGTCCTTAGATAAATATTTCTAACGAGGTATTGTACGCATCAAATGGAGATCGTATGTCAAAGTTACGACCCTAGGAAGTTAGTGTACCAACTAAACCCAACAGGGCCTACAATGTTTTGGTGCTTCATCTCCTAGGGTTAGGTTTGGCAGTTTTGATGACTTCAACTAGAGATTGCAGAACTTCGTGTACATTCTCATTTGTATCAAGACCGATCCATGCAATTTCGGGCGTTTTGAGGCAAGTTTTAGCAGTTTCGGGCTCTCTAGCTGTATGCGCCGCGCGCAAGCCCAGTGCGCCGCACCTCGTGGATGCGTCGCACTGGAGTAAATTTACACTGTGCAGAGGCGCCCAATGTGCCGCGCTCCTCCAGTGCACCGCGCCAGTTGCCCAGTGCGTCGCGCACTGATCCAACACACAATTTGGCTTCAAAACTTAATTTCTCTCCTCCACGTTTCACCTTGGCTTCTCTGGGCTAACTTCTATTTGATCCCCCGAAGAATTTGGTGAGCACCTGTCCATTCTTCTGCAGTGATCCTTGACTCTATATTTTGACTTTCTGCTGGCAACAGAGCCAGCCTCCAAAACAGTTGTATCACTCTTAGATGATGATTTAGTCTGAGGCTCAGAGGGTAACAATGATGCTTTGTCGGCAAATACAGAAGGTTGGACAAGCAAATTTGGAGTTAAACCATCATGGTTGTCATCTTCAGGAAAGCTTTTGGAAGAAGGCAATCTATTTTGTTCTGTAATTGGTGTAAATGCCAAACTTGAAACTGAGGAGGGAGTATGAAGGGTTGCCTTGGTATCAGCAATCGCTGCTACCATTCTATCTGAGTCTGACAAGTCAGCCATCAAAAAATCAATTTCATCCTTTTTGAACTGACGCAGGTATTAGGTGGTGAATCTGCTAGACATTGCTTATCATATTTTTGGCTAGCTGAATTATTTGCATGACTGTCCTTTCTTGCTACTACATTGGTTTTTCCCTACTTTGGGCAATTCTAAAAAGTCTATGAGCTTACCCATACTCCTTAAGTGTCGTAATTTCCGATTGTCTTCACCTCCAGTGCCAAAGAGGCAGCGCTTGAACTCTCCTTTAATAAGGTTACTGTGTTTATTGGATGAGTTGGTGCAGATTTCTGATTTGCAGACTTCATCAGACACAAAAAGTCAGTGCTTGTTTCTTTGCTACTCCTGGTTTGCCTTTTAGGGATTGATGGACTATAAGGACCATTCTTGTCATGCTCAATGCTTTCAATTTTGCGCTTCAAAAGGGTTTTCCCACTGATTTTTGAGCTGATGATGAATCTTGTCAACTTTTGCAGGGGTGGTGGCATCAGATTTCGGCAAAAAATGACCAGAGGCTGCATTTGAAAACCTTGCAAATATGCATGACAATTACTTCAAAAGACGAAAAGACGACTTTTTCTTCAAAACAGGGTTTTGAAGAAAAGTCATGATCAATCAGTATGACAATGAAATTTTCGAAATGAAAACATATTTTGAACCTCCCTCTGGCCTGCTGGCATTATTGGAACTAAAATAACTCTTTGCTGACCTAGTCATCAAACAGGACTGTAAATGACCTTAAAATTGATTCAACAAACAGACCTAAACCAGCAGGATAAGGCATGAGGGGAATGAGTAACAAGGCCCTTCCGTTAGATAATGGAATGTCCCTCGCGGAATGCAACTGAGTGAATCGATCGAGACACCTAAAAATGAAATGCAAAAAGAGTTTGATCTCTGATGAAGGGATATAAAGACCGACTCTAACATAGAGCATGAAGCCTTTAATCTGATTAATAAGCAATCATAAATGCTCCCTCTTTAGCAACTCCGTATTTTTCTAATCATTTCATTTTATATGCTTTTTCTTGCGAGAAATCATATGTAGCTATATTAACATAGGTCAATGATTACAAAGCTGAAGCACCAATTTCTTTCTTTAGATCCAATTTACAGGGGGCTGAATTGAACTATTCAGATGTTGAAAAACAATATATTGTTGTTTTCAAATCAATAAAGCATTTCAGACCCTTTCTCCTCAAAACCCACACCAAGGTAGTAGTACAATTCTCAACAGTGAGAAATCGCTTAATACAAATGGATGTAGATGAGAAGAGGGCAAATTGGGTAACAACACTACAAGAAAAATCAAACCCGCTAAAATTGTAAAAGGTCAAGGTTTTTGCATAATGTTAGTAGGAGCATCCAACTTATCAGTGCTACAAGATTCAGGTGATGATATACAAGTATATGAGGTAAGCCTTAATGATACTGAATCCAGATATGTTGATATCATCTTTTATTTAAGAAATGGGTATGCCCTTACACACCTAAGCTACAAATGAAAAAGGTATTTGAGGCTAAAATATAGACAATACCTTATCATCAATAATGTGTTGTTTAGAATAAATTATGATTATTTTTTCTTAGATGTCTTGAAAAATCGAAGGCAGAGAAGGTTTTGCAAGAACTCCATGATGGACCAGCTGGTGGACATTTTGGAGGGGACAGATCCACACATAAAACCCTGCTTGCTAGCTAGTATTGGCCAACCTTATTTAAGGATCCACACAATTATGTAAGGAATGTAAAGTTTTTCAAACATCTGCTGGGAGACAGAGGAAACCTGCATTACCATTGTAGCCAGTCAACATTGAACAACCATTTGAACAATGGGCACTAGACATAATAGGTGAGATCATCCCTCACTCCTATAAGCAGCATAGATATATCCTTAAAGAAATTGATTACTTCAAAAAATGGGTGGAATCCATTCCACTTAAGGTAGCCAATTCTGAAAACATCATTGAATTCATCGATCAATTTATTATTACCAGATTTGGTTTGCCAACTACCCTTATGTTTGATAATGTATCTTATTTTTCGGGCAATGATATGATAGAATTTTCCCTTAAAAGAGGTTTTAAACTCAAATATTCTGCTAACTATTATCCTCAAGGAAATGGCTTAGCCGAATCTACAAACAAATATCTCATAAGAATAATTAAATGATCTCTTGAAAAAAGTCAAAAAAACTGGCATAAATATTTAATATTTTCTCTATGGGTAGATCAAATAACACAGAAAGCCTCAATAGGTGCTTCTCCTTTTAATTTGATTTATGGGAAAGAAGTTGTCCTCCCTACAAGTGTAGCTATTCCCTGTCTAGTCCTAGTTCAATTTATTGGAGAGACTTCTTCCTCTTCTATGCAAGCGAGACAATTACAAATCCTTAAGCTCGAAGAAGAAAGGGAAAAGGCCAAAGTTACACATGTACATTGTTAGGTTCCTATACCAATAGGAGTCATAATTTTGAATGACTAAGGTTAAGCCTTGTAATATTGTACATACCTTTTCTTTCTGCAAATGTTTTCCATATTAAAAAAACTAAAAAATGTAAAGAGGGTATGTCCTAAAAAATAATCAAAGGAAAAAAAGAATAAGAAAAGGTAAAAATAAATAAATGAAAATATATGAACCCCCAAAAAAAAAACAAAAGAGACTATCAAAGTGTGCAAGTCAAAATTCCATTACTATTTACTTTTACGCATAATAATGATTGTGTGCAGCTTGTTATTCGTGCCACAATCCATGGTAATGAATCTGTTTAATCTTGATTATACCATTCTTTGAATTTTACGTTTATAGTTAGAGAATAAAAGCTGACCAAACAATTTAATCTTGGTAGGTCATTAGATAGGTAGAGAAAATAAAAGGAGCTCATCAATTTAATCTGAGCTGTTGGATGATATAAGGTTAGAATTAGATAGTCTACTTTGTAAAATAAAAGGATTGATAAGGGTTTGCTATCCTAAATGAACCCAAATAAAATGAAGAAAAAATGGTAGGGTAAGTAAATGGGTAAGTAGAAGAATGGTTGTAGAAATATCAAGTGATTACACAAAAGCACTTATGTCATGTTTTAAATGCATTTTTCAAATGTGTGCATACGCAGTAAACAAAGAAAGGACAATTGTTTACAACTTGGTCTATTTAACAACCCCTCTGTCATTTCACCCTTATACTTACTAATTTCTGATAAATAAGTTCTAACTACTTAAATCCTTTAAGTCAAAGAGACTCAAAGCATTTCTATGACTTTTGGACAGACCAGACTCTCTGCATAATGACTTATAGACACAAGTGCTAGAATACCCTTCATGAAAATTCATCTCCCTTCATTTTCCCTCATTTCCCTAATAAAACCCCCTTTTCCCAAGGTTAAACAACATTTACCTATGAAAAGTAAAAATCCTATGATTAAATCTATTTCAGTCAAAAACCCACAAAAAACACTTTATCGAAAGTATAAAGCGAAGTGCACAGAAATGTTATGTTTTACCTTTTTACTTAGGAGAAACCCACTCCACCTATTAGATTTCATATTAATTTCAAATTTTATTACATAATTCCCCCATATCCCTTTTCCCATATATTAACTAAATCCGTATGTAAATAATCCAATCCCTAATTTAGTTATAAACTATATAAATTACCCATATCCCGACAAAATTAATTAATCCTATCATTTAACCCTGCCTGATCGCCTAATCCTATCATTAAGCAGCGCTCGATCACTTAACCTAGAATTAATTCCTAAATTAATCCCAAACCACTGTGATTAAAACCCTTGGCCCCCCCGTCAACTCCCGTTCATTTCCTTCGTGCATCTTCTCTGCCTGACTACCGTTTGATCATCGGCACCCTCATCCAATGGCCTACATCCATATCGGCTGAACTCGATCGCCGACCTTTACTCGCCTGATAAGGCAGTTTTCCCTGACCCCCCGAATGCTATGTGTCGCACTCTAATATAGATTGGGTGACCCCTCCCAAATACCGCTTGTACCACGAAAGTGGTACAATGACCCTCCATTACTGCTTCCCCAATTAACCGAAAAAACCGCCAACTATTCATTTGTAAATGAACCCGATAAAAAGCAATTGTCTTTCTATAAAAGGCTGAAAAACCCTCTTTTCACTCTCTTCACTCATTTTCTCTGTAAAACTGTGAAAACCTTTGCAACTTCTACAAATGCCGAATTGACCAACAAACCTCCAAATTCGCTCTAGACGATGTTGTAGACAACCCACCTGTCCTCCTTGTCTGTACCAGAACCGTACAAACCTCTGTTGTTGTTGCAAACCATCAATTGGAGGCCAATTCAGCCAATTCTAGGTATTTCAGCATAGAATACCACTCCCCATTCACATTTGGAAAAATTTGGCATGTTAAGTATTTTCATTAAGTCAAATTAATTGAAAATTACCTTAAATTTATAGAAACCTATAGCCAAACCCTCTGATAAGTTTCCACTTTCCATTGAAAACCTTTTGAATAAATCCCTAGCACCTAATTCAAATCCACAAGAACTGAATAATGGCTACCCATGTTGCCATGGACGTCCAAACTGTGACAACTTCACATTTATCCTTGAACCACCTTCCCTTGGATGACAGGGATTTCCAAATAAAAGATACGAGTGCATCAGAGCTCCTGCTCAAAACTTATTGCGTAAGCAGAGACAACTACCTGAACCATTCAGATGACATTGGCCTTTGGGAACCCAAGAAGAAAACCCAGTTCAGAGTCAAAGATCAATTGGGCCCTTTCATCTGTAATTCAAGAGAAGCAGGGAAGGAAGCAGATCACATATTGCAAGAAATGAAATTCCAAAAGAGTTTCATGTGGAGATATGACCCTCAATGATTCATGACTAGACTTAGGAAAAAGGCCAAATTGTGGCCTTACATTCATCATCCCATACCTAAAATAGAAGCTTATGCCAATCAATCTGAGTGGTTGGAGAACAATCTTATAGATAGAGATACTACAAAGGTAAACATTGAGAATACCTTGATTGATTTAGAGAGCCAACTTGATGAGAGCTCATTTCTGCAGGTACCAGGATAGTAAGAAGCTACCATGAGTACCCCTCTTATCACGCAGACTCCGCAGAATGAGGAGAAAAATTTGAAAAGAAATAGAGAGGGAGCTTCCACTTTAGGAATGGAAACCTCTAATCTGCAGTAAGAAACAAGTCACAACAAGAGGCAAAGGCTTAATCCTATTTCTGAATAGTAAGATACAGAAGGATCAACACAGGTAACCAACACAAAAGGAGTCAGAAGCAAGGCCAAAAACCCATTTGAAGACATACAAGATCCATCCACATCACAGACTCAGATGTTGGAAAGCCAGCTAAGTGTGGAAGTGTCTTCATTCAGTAGGCCTGCTGACAAGGACCAAGACATAAAGGATAGATACAAAGAAATCAAAATGAGAAATGCAAAGCTCAAAGCTCATAGTTATGCACAGTATCTGAAACTTACTCCCACAAATCAAACAAGATTGATGTGAGCTTTTGACATCAAGGAGGGAAAACTTCAAATGTCCTTTATCAAACCTATAGCACAGCAGCCCAAGACATCTTCAGATTTCAAGAGGGTTGACTTTGAAGTATTGGAAAGGGATATTCATCCCATAGACCAGATAAAATTGCATAAACAGGCTGGAGAGATGATATACTCCACCCTTACAGGTAAAGCCATAGCTGCCCATCAGCTACAAAACTCATTGAACAACATTTCGGCACAGTTTCAGTTGGAGAAGGCCTCCTCACAGGCCAAGGATACAAGGATTAAGTCTTTGGAAGACTTATTTATTGAGTTGGGACATGATCCCAAAGATATAAAGGCTACCGAGTAGCTCATAAAGAAGAAAAATGATGATATTGTTGCACTTAAGAAGCAATTAAAGATACCTCAACTGCAACATCCTCAAACACTTGAAGTCTTAGAGAGCCAAACTAGACATGAAGAGTTGATGGACTTGGTCCTAAAACTTAATGATCAAATAAGAGAGACATAGAAAGAATTGGATAGCTTGATCCAATTAAAACAAACTGACATTGCCACAACTTCTACAAATGTCATCCCTACAGTATCTACTGCAGTCCCTTCCACACTGGTAGCTTCACTAGCACCTACAGCTCCACCTGCCACAGCATTTCTAGTCACAATAGAGTCTACAATAGTAGGTGCATTAGGAGAAAAAGCAACAGAGTTAGTTAGAGCCATGGAGTAGATGTCTATTCAGGCTACAGAAATGAAAAAACTAAAGGAAAAGGTGGCATGTTTAGAGAATGACTACAAACTTGCCCAAATTATGCAAAAGGAAGAGGCACAAAAGTCCAGTAGAATGAGTGAAAGATTCAAAGCTATTGAGAAAGACTTAACATTGGAAAAACCCCTTGGACAATCCAAGGAACTGTTATGGGCCAATATCATTGACTCCGTCAAGGATATTTGGCCATCTATTCAAGTTATTTTGAGCAGACAGAATTGATAAAGATAGTTATAGTAGCTATCCAAAAGGTCAAGGAGGAATTGGGTGACATGCCCGAGGATGCCAATAGACTCATCCACTTCCTTAACAAAAAAAATAGATATGAGCTTCATGAGCTGGATATATAAGATAGAACTGAAACCATTTTGGAAATAAGGAAGGTCCTTTCCAAGAGAAACCTAATGCTGAACTTGGAAGAAAAGTTCCAGAACATGCAGGTAGCCATTGATATATTCATGGATAAATTCCAAATTTTGAGGGAGAAAGGATTGCCCAGTCCCTTGGTCATTAATGAGAAACTTATGACATAGCTGGACTATGATAATAGACTCAGGCAATTGGCCAAGGAACAAGCTAGCACTTCAGCAATAAAAGCACTGCCAATAGGCAAAGTTTTATATAATACATTTGAGAACTTGTTTTTTCTCTAGCATGAGATAAAAAACTTGTTCATCACCGAGCTCAATTTTTCCAAGTATACCGAGGCTGATGAGATATATAGGCGAATGATGAATGTCAATTTATCTGATGTAGAATGGTGGGAAAAGATGACTGATTTAAAGTGAGAAATTTATGGTAAAAAATTTACTGCGGAGTAAAAGTACAACAGCTATGTAAACAAATGAAAACAGGTCATCATGGTTAAAGAGTATCAATGTCAAAGAGTATCAAGTGAAAGATAAAAGTTAAAGAAGATTCCATCGTAAAAGACCGCAACAGCAAGCCAACATAAAGGGCTACAAGTCCAACCATAAAAGACAACAGTACCATAATAAAAATGACAGCATGAAATAGTTCAATAACTGTCTCTATCTCCCTACAAGAGGATATTTTGTATTTCCTAGATTAAATCTCAAGTTTGTTTTGAGATATTTTGTAATAATTTTTGTATAAATACTTCACAATTCGAAGTATGTAGGGGTGGATTCTTAGACATTCCTATAGACCTTTTTGATGAAAATACTGTAAGATATTGTATCACTGATGGGACCATCAAGCTAAATTAATGAATAGAGACAAGACATTTCTTAAATTTTTTCCACAATCTTTCATGTATATCTGAAATCTGAATGCTATAATATCGAATGATATCTCATAATTTTCTTCATTGCACTCTGTTTTAACTATTATGCATTTAAATGTTTTCTGCAAATTATATAAGTTAAAGAATTCTTTATTGTTCCTTAGTTTAGGTGGTCTCCCAATAATCTAAAGCAAAGGATTCTTAATTTCCATTTGTTTCCGATTATCCTTTGTTCCTTGTTTTGATCCCGGTTTGAGAATTCTTAAATTCTCTCTCACCTTGATTAAAACCATTTCACTTATCTGGCCCAAAGACTTGCACTTTACTCTGCTAGCTTGCCCTTTGAACACTCCCTTTAGTGAGTTAATTCCAGTTTTGTTACCCTTCTTTGACTTCATAACCTAATGGTCCAAAGACATCATTCTATCCATCTGTTTTAAGGATTCCACCATCCAACCTTCAATACAAATAAAAAACCCCCTGAACCTTCAGAACTAGCCTAAAATCCCAACAAATAAAGCTAAATCATATAGAGAGAGCCCTCTCTAAGCCATAGGTTGGCTAGAGCCTATGCTTAAAAGTTAGTTTGTGGTTACCTCAGTCCTTTCCTTCTTCTGGAAACTTCTAGGGAAAAGCTCTAAGTGATAACATAGTGGCGACCATACTGGGGAATTTGAGTCCTTGGTCTTAATAAAGCTTTAAGAAAATCCTAAATCTTCATTCTAATCCTCTTAAAGTCATTTGTTAGAAGTTCTCTTGGAAAATCTCACAAAAACAATTAAAAATTTTGAAATTCTGGCTTCCAGGAAGACTCATTTTACTAGGGCTAATCCAGACCCAAACCCTACCCTAGTAGTTGATAATCCCAACCTAATTTCAAGAAAATCCAAAAAAAAAGAAAGTTCAGTTAGCCAGATACCATTAGTTAAAGCTAATTCATGTCCTGATGAGTGGTAATTTTTAGAAGAACTTCCCTTTGATGTGCCATTTGAACAATGATTATTTAGAACAAAAACTGAAAATGCACTCAGTGAAACTATTCTAGATCCTGACTTTATTACATACCTTCAAGTTCAGTAGGCCAACAAATCCATTGATGAATATATTCTGAAATCTCCACAATCATCCATTAATACTTCCACAACCCTTGATATTTCTGAACAATTGCCCATTACTTTAATTTCACCATTGTTCCCTTCAACTTCATTAATAATACCTTTTGAAGTTCATTCTTCACCACCATTTGTACCTACTCTTCCTCACCAACCTATCATCTCTCATTCATCACCCACTAGTCATGGTTCTTCGTCCATTCTTCATCCACATCTTAACCCCTCCCAGCCTACAACCATGGCAAATAGATATGCTCCTCTTGTTTTACCTACCCAACTTGGTGCTATGCCAGCAGACTACCAAAGTAAAATTGTTCAATTTGATGGCATCGGACATTAAACTACACAACAACATGTCAATAGGATATTAGATTACTTTGAGTTGTACGAAATTGACACAGATAACTTTCAAATGAGACTCTTTTCCCAAACCTTAGAAGGTAATGTTAGGAAATGGTTTAGAGCATTGCATGTTAATAGTATTGATAGTTTAGAAGAATTTCACTAACATTTTTTGAATAGATGAGAAAAGAAAAAAATCCCCTACAAATCCTTTCAGAATATGAGAACATTAGAAGGGGACATAATGAAACTATTCAAAATTACTGCACCAGATTCAATAGTATATATAACAGCATCCCAATTAATCTTAGGCCCCCACCTAACTTAGCATTAATGAAGTTCCCAGATGGTTTTGACATAGATATGGCATACCAACTTAGGAAGAGAAACCCACCAACATTAGAAGAAATGCAAAGCGTGCCCATTAGTGTTGAAGCTAATTTGTTACCTGAAAGGGCTAGAGTTAAAAATGAAAAAAATGGAACTGCCAAAGATGAAACTTCACCATATGACATCGAAATAGATAGTTTAGCCAAAAGTATGGAAAGACTAATGGATATAATAGATAACATAGAAATGAAACCCTAATGGGATGACCAACAAGCACCTCTAGTTAGAAACCCAAATTTTAGAAAGAACCAAAATCAGAACATGGGGAAAAATGGACCGGATCAAAACATCAGGTCTCCTTTTCAAGAACATTACGTAGAAACATCCCATCCTGAAGGTCCTGAATAAGATACACAAATTAACCTAATGGGGATAAATTATGAGGACATTGTTTTTCTGACCCAAGATGACCAAGAACTGCATATGTTGCAGCAATTACAAATACAGTCTAGAGAGTCATTTGATTACAAACAGGCATATGATTCTGCCATTTTTGAAGTACATAAATAGTATAATATAAGGAGCAGAAACAATGTTCATGTCCTTGACCAAACCAAGAAAACAGTGCAAAATCAACCAAAGAAAATAAAAGAAGCCCCTGTTTCAAAGATCCTCCAAATTCTCCATAGGCAGAACCCAAATCCTTCTGGCCCCACCATTGTAGATATAACCTCTGGTCAATCTAATGTTGATCCACCATCCGCTTCAATTCCACCTAAGGAACTAGTGGACAAAACTCAAAACACTATATCTGAAAATCCACATAGGGAGATCCCCAATAAAGGAAAAGAAGACAATTCTACTCAAATCCCTACTTCAAAAATTCAAAACCTTCAAATAGAAAATTTTTCTTCACCATTCAATATGGGAGTAGAGATAGCAAAGCTAAAAATTTCAGTTCCTTTAACAGAACTAATCTAGAATGAAACTTGCAAGTCATAGATAAACCAGACCTTAAACATTATTGAAAATGAAGATTCTATTAACTTGTTTGATGACCAATCAGAACTCATATTTGGTCTAGATGTTAATGGAAAACCATTAGGAGGAGTTCCACCCTTTTACATTAGCCTTAGCATCCACGAAAAAGTTCTACACATTGCAATGTTGGATTCTAGGGCCTCTCACAACTCAATGCCCAAATCAGTAATGGAGAAATTAAACCTAGACATTACAAGGCCTTATAAAGACTTATTCTCATTTGACTCCAGTCAAGTAAAGTGTCTAGGATTGATTAAAGATTTGTGTGTTACTTTAGTCCAATATCCTGCCAAAAGCATCCTTATGGATATTGTAGTTTCCGACTTCCCACCAAAATATGGCATGCTGTTAGCTGGATCATGGGGAGCCAAACTTCAGGGATCCTTACAACTAGATATGTCATATGCAACAATTTGTATTTTTGGACAACCTAAGAAACTATACCGAGAACCCTTAATGAAATATATGGTAAGTAGCCAGGATCGGCCTCAAAACTTTCCCATCCACTACATACACTCAGATATCGATTCTTGTATCCTCTATAATGCTGATCAAACACCCGAATAACTTTCAGACAATATTAATACAGAAGCAAAAGAAATTGCAGTTTCTACACAAAATGAAACTAACCAAACTTCAAAACTTTTCAATGAATAAGATGGTCAAATTGTTGTAAGCAATGAAAATTTTGTTGCACTAGGGAGTGAAAATTATGAGCATGAGATATTATGGCATCTTGAATCTCATGGGTCAGTCAATAATTTTGAAGCAGGAGCAGGAGTGTGGATATATAATTTGGAAAATAATCACTCAGAGGGCCATGCATATAGATTGAATTTCAAATGTACTAATAATATGGCCAAGTATGAGGCATTAATTTTAGGTCTTAAGTTAGTTAGGAATCTAGGAGCTAGAAGAGTTTCTATCATGGGAGACTGTGAACTAATTATAAAACAAATTGATGTTGTGTATATGAAAAAGGACCCTAGACTAAGTTGTTATAGGGGAACTATTGTAGAAATACTTAACACTTTCCTAGAAGAAAAGCTTGCAGTAATCCCTAGAAAAAACAATATGCTAGCCCATAGTTTAGCAATGTTTGCCAACACTTGCAAATTACCCTTCCAACTTAACCATCAGTACACTGCTGAAGTTAGGCATAAACCTTTCTAGATAATTTGAAGAATTGGAAAATATTTTCTAATGACAAACAGATAAATAACTTCTTAATTTCAAAAGAGTTTGTAAATAACAATATAGATACTGATACATCCATAGATCCTGACACTAAGGATGAACTAGAAATAAATGAGATAGAAGGTGATGAAATACATAGATTTAACCCAACTAAATTTACTAAATCAGATGTAGATAACTTAGAGAAATTTAAGATTGATGAAATAATCAGTGAAGAAACTAAAGTAATTAACGTGAACGATAACTTCTTACTAAAGGGATTAACCCCTCTGGAAGATTGATTTGATTCAAATGATGTTCCTAAGAAACCTAAAATGCAACCAGTAAGGTCTAATATAGAGGAAAGTAATATAGGCACCAATGAAAGTCCTAAACTGATAAAACTTTTAAAATCATTACCTCCAACTGAAAAAAGTAAAATACATTGAGTTGTTGAAAGAATTTCAGGATGTTTTTGCTTAGAGTTATGAGGACCTAAAATCCTATGACACCAACAACATCTAGCACACAATTCCTATTAAAGGAAAAAAAAATCCTTTGAAACAAAAACTAAGAAGGATCAATCCTATCTTATTACCTGCAATTGAGAAAGAAATTCAGAGGATATATGATGCCAAAATAATCGCACCAATTGGATTTTCTGACTGGGTCTCAAACCTGGTGCCAACAAGAAAGAAAACTAGTGAAATCATACTCTGTGTGGATCTCAGAAACCTCGAAAAAGTGTTACTAAAATACAATTACCCTCTCCCCAAAATGGATTACATTTTACAAAGGGTAGTTGGATCAACCAGAATCTCATTGTTGGATGGGTTTTGAAGCTACAATCGAATCTTGGTTCATCCTGATGACCAACCCAAAACTACCTCTAATACTCCTTGGGGCACATTTATGTATGTGAAAATGCCTTTTAGGCTAATGAATGCAGGAGCCACTTTCCAGGGGGCTATGGATATAGCCTTTGCAAAAGAAATTTATGATTTCCTTATGATATATCTAGATGATATTGTTGTATTTTCAAAATCTGACAGTCTACATTTGGATCATCTAAGACAAGTTTTTATTAAATGTAGGAAATTTGGGATCTCCTTAAACCCCAAAAAATCTTTGTTTGGGTTAGAAGAAGGAAATTTGTTAGGTCATATAATTTCAAAAGATGGTATAAGAATAGACCCTGCGGGAATTGAAGCCATCTTGCGAATACAACACCCGAGGAACATTAGAGAGTTACAAGGTTTTTTGGGAAAAACTGATTCTCTTAGAAGATTTATATCTAATCTGAAAGAAATAATTAGATCACTAAACAATATGTTGAAAAAAGATTCAACCATAAAATGGACCCGGTTGAGGCTAAACAATCCTTCGAAGAAATTAAATTGTCCTTAACTAAAAAACCTTTGTTAATCAATCCAAAATTTGACAGAGATTTCATCTTGTTTTCATTTGCTTCTGAGCACACAATAGCTATAGTTCTATTGCAGAAAAATGACTAGGGCTATGAAAAAGCTATTGCTTTCTTTACCAAAGCCCTAAGAGGTGCCCCCTTGAAATACAATATAATGGAAAAAGAGGCATTAGCTTTAGTCAAAGCCTTTAAGGACTTTAGGGTATGCATGTTGTATTCTTATATAGTAGCATATGTTCGAAATTCAGTAGTCAAAGACATCCTAACTCAGGAAGCTCCAGATGGAAATAGGGGAAAGTGGATTGCTGCTATTTTATAGCATGATATATAGATCAAACCTACCAAGTTAATCAAGGGCCAAGGTTTAGGCAAGCTCATGGATGAATTGAACTGTCAGGCCTTAGATATAAACTTTATTGTCGCAATACATAATGAAGAAGAGATGGCGACTCCACTAATCATCTAGGCCTTTATTGAATCACCTTGGTATGCTGATATTATTTATGTTTTATAGAACGTACAAGCTCCTCCTGAATTATCTAGGACTAAAAGCAGGTTTTTAAAGATGAAATCCTTGAAATTTTGTATATTAGACAATGCCTTGTTTTGGAGAGATCATGAAGGTATTCTTCTTAATTGCTTATTAAAAGATGAATCTGATAGAATTTTGCAAGAGTTTGATGCAAGTGACTGTGGAGGAAACCTTTACTAAAATACCACTGCAGAGAAAATCCTTCGAGCTGGTTTCTACTGACCTACCTTGTTTTCGAATGTCAAAAAATATGTGACCTCCTGTCATAAATGTCAAAGTTTCGAGGGAAAGAAAAAGCTTTTACCTTTACCCCTCAAGCAAATCTCTATTGAAATACCTTTTCAACAATGGGGTTTAGACTTCATTGGTGAAATTCACCCACCCTTTCAGAGGTAATAATGCTTTCTTCCTAAAATAAATTGATGGTACAAAAGCAAAAGGTGGGCCAGTGAATGGATGAATGCTAAAACACTGCTTTGAACCTAGTTACTAATTGTCATTTCCCAATTGTACATATTCTATTTACAAAATTGTAGTTTGGATTGGATGGTGATTTTTGAAGTTGAAGCCCGAAGAGAAGGCCCTAAGCTTTGAAAGATTTATTGTCATAAGTATCAGTAATGCAGATCCATAGAGGAACACTTTGCAAGGTAATGTCAACAACAATTCAAAGGCCATTGATCTTTAAAGTATTTGACATTTCACTAGAAAATGCCATCCTCAAATGGAGCCACTGTTAGGTTCCTATACCAATAGGAGTCATAATTTTGAATGACTAAGGTTAAGCCTTGTAATATTTTACATACCTTTGATTTCTACAAATGTTTTCCATATTAAAAAAATTAAAAAATGTAAAGAGGGTATGTCCTCAAAACTAATCCAAGGACAAAAATAATAAGAAAATGTAAGAACAAAAAAATGAAAATCTATGACCCCCCCCACCCCCCCCCCCCCCCCCCCAAAAAAAAAAGAGACCAAGAAAGTTTGCAACTTAAAATGCCACTACTATTTACTTTTATGCATAATAATGATTATGTGCAGCTTGTTATTCATGCCACAATCCATGGTAATCAAACTGTTTAATCTTGATTATACCATGCCTTGAATTTTATGTTTATAGTTAGAGAATAAAATCTAACCAAACAATTTAATCTTGGCAGATCATTAGATAGGTAGAGAAAATAAAAGGATTTCATTAGTTTAATCTGAGCCCTTGGATGATATAAGGTTAGAATTAGATAGTCTACTTTGTAAAAGAAAAGGATTGATAAGGGTTTGATAGCCTAAATGCACCCAAATAAAATGAAGAAAATGGTAGGGTAAGTAAATGGGTAAGTAGAAGAAAGGTTGCAAAAGTATCAAGTGATTACACAAAAGCACGTATGTCGCGTTTTAAATGCATTTTTCAAATGTGTGCATAAGCAGTAAACAAAGCAAAGACTATGGTTTACAACTTGGTCTATTTAACATCCCCTCAGTCATTTTACCCCTCTACTTACTAATTTCCCATCAATAAGTTATAAGTACTTAAATCCTTTAAGTCAAAGAGGCTCAAAGAATTTCTCTAACTTCTGGAGCGACTGGACCCTCGGCTTAATGACTTGTAGAGACAAGTGCTAGAATCCCCTTCACGAAAATTCATCTCCCTTCATTTTCCCTCATTTCCCTAATAAAACCCCATTTTTCTAAGGTTAAACACCATTTGTCTATGAAAAGTAAAAATTCTATTATTAAATCCCTTTCACTCAAAAACCCACAGAAAAAACTTTATCCGAAATATAAAGGGAAGTGCAAAGAAATGTTATGTTTTACCCTTTTACTTAAGAAAAACCCACTCCGCCCATTAGATTTCATATTAATTTCAAATTTTAGTATATAATTCCCCCATATCTCTTTTCTCATATACTAACTAAATCCCTATATAAATAATCCAACCCCTAATTTAGTTATAAACTATATAAATTACCCATATCCTGACAAAATTAATTAATCCTGGCATTTAACCCTGCCTGATTGCCTAATCCTGTCATTAAGCAGGGCCCGATCACTTAACCAAGGATTAATTCCTAAATTAATCCCAAGCCATTGTGATTAAAACCCCTACCCCCCCAACTCCCGTTCATTTCCTCTGCGCATCTTCTCTGCTCGACTACCATTTGATCATCGCCCCCGTCATCCGGCAACCTACATCCATATCAGCCAAACCTGATCGCCGACCTTTACCCACTGGATAAGGTGGTTTTCCCCAACCCTGCGAATGCTTCTTGTCGCACTATAAGATAGATCAGGTGACCCCTCCCAAATACCGCCCGCGCCACAAGAGCGGTGTGGCGGTCCTCCAATACCGCTTCGCCAATTAACCGGAAAAAATGGCCAACTGTTCATTTGTAAATGAACTCGCCAAAAAGCAATTGTTTTTTTATAAACGGTCGAAAAGCCCTCTTTTGGCCCCTTTCACTCATTTTCTCTATAAAACTGTGAAAACCTTTGTGACTTCTGCAAACGCCAAATTGACCAACATACCTTCAAATTCCCTCTAGGAGATGCTGCAGACAACCCAATTGTCCTCCCAATCTGTACCAGAATAGTACAAACCTTTGCTGCTGCCACGAACCATCAATTTGAGGCCAATTCGCCCAATTCTAGGTATTTCACCGTAGAATACCACTCCCTATTCACATTTGGAAAAATTCAACCTGTTAAGTATTTTCAATAAGTCAAATTAATTGAAAATTACCTTAATTTTAAAGAAACCTGTATCCAAATCCTCTGATAAGTTTCCACTTTCCATTGATAATCTTTTGAATAAACCCCTAGTTCCTAATTCAAATCCACAAGAACTGAATAATGGCTACCCTTGTTGTCGTGGACGTTCGAATTGTGACAACTCCACATTTAGACCTAGACCACCTTCCCTTGGCTAACAGGGATTTCCAAATAAAAGATACCAGTGCATCAGAGCTCCTACACAGAATCCATTGCCTAAGCAGAGATAACTACCTGAACCATTCAGATGAAATTGACCTTTGGGAGTCCAATTTACCGAGGTATCAGTTCCCCCAAGTGCTTGTCTTCCTAGAAATCATCCACATGTGCCATGCATGCTACATCCCTAGTCATAGAACTATCATGTCTCATGATGAGAAGGTTTTGTTTACCATCACAGCTGAATCTATAAATGAAATGTGGCATTTCCAACCAGGACCCAATGTAACCCCACTCTCAATTGGGGATTTGATAGACCAATACACCAAGTTAAATCCATCCAGGTTGGCCCAGTTACTCCAAACTTTCATTATGGAAGAAAAACATATTCCTAACGATCCCCCTCCATATATGTCAGTCATTTTCTCTACAAGGGGCAAGCAGATTGTGACCATGATATGATGCATTTTGGACCACACTCTTGCTATTTTGTACAATTATGTTGAGTTTATAGCTGATAGGATGTATGAGCTGTTTACTAGAATGAGCAATGAAACAGTGTTTAAATACTCATTTGTCCTCTATCATATGTTCCTATATTACCAACCAAATAGATTTCCTTTCGCTCTCTAGAAGCTTGATACGAAGGGCCAGCCCAGGTCTGTCATTTTTTGGACCCTACTATTCCACAAATTTGGATCACCTTACACTTATTCAGATTTTATAGACACTTTTGTACATCCAGTCATGTCTATGCTTACATGAAATCCTCCACCTAGGATAAGTCGATAGATAAAAAGGGTCCTCCATCTATCCAAACAAACCAAAGTGGAAGATTGGTACCTGTACCAAAACCACATAAAGATAAAGATCTATGGGTGCCAGATTGCACCATGTAAACTACACAAATACCACCCCATGAGGTTATTTTCTTTGGGGTATTATAGGAAAATAATGAAATCAGATGAAGTAAATTTTGTTTCAGCCAAGAACAAAACCCAGTTTAGAGTCAAAGATCAATTGGGCCCTTTCATCTGTAATTCAAGAAAAGCAGGGGAGGAAGCAGATCACATATTGCAAGAAATGAAATTCCAAAAGAGTTTCATGTGGAGATATGACCCTCAAGGATTCATGACCAGACTTAGGAAAAAGGCAAAATTGGGGCCTTAAATTCATCACCCCATACCTGAAATACAAGCTTATGCCAATGAATCTTAGTGGCTAGAAAACACTCTTATAGATAGAGATAGTACTGTTAACACCCAGGTTGTTCCCTTTGACTCCCAAGGGAATACGGCCGGGGTAACCACTAACCAATCTTTGGATTACAGTTTCTAGAGAAACTGTAATCAGAGAGGGCTCTCTCTTTAAGGTTTGTCTCTGTTTTGTGAAAATTTTAGGCTAGTTATGATTTCAGGGTTTGGTTTTGTGTTTTGGTTGAGGGATATCTTTCTGTACCTAAGGTGAAAGTCTTCAGATAGTGTTAATCCATTGGGCAATGGAGTCTGTGGCTACAGGTTGTTTGAAATATTGAGTTGGGTTGCTGAAAACTACAGGGCCATTTAAATACTTCATGAAACAAACTTGATATTGAAATGATGAAGTGCGTTTAACCAGTGAAAAGCAATTAAGAATTTTCCACTAAGCTGGGGTGTGAGAGAGAGATATATTGCACAGGAGCAAACTTGAATTCCTGAAACAATAATCACTGTGAAAGATATAGTGTGAAGGTGCAGCAATTAAGAATTACACCTTTATTACTATAACTGAAGAAAAACATTTATAATAGCATAGATTGAGTTCAGGGTAATCTGTGATTAAATCCTAGAACTATTCTTTTTCTTTGCCATTAACTGTAAAACAGAGAAACAGGAACGAGATATGAAAAGATAACAAAACACATAACGAAGAGTTTTTAAGGAAAACGTATTGTGCCATGAAGTACGCAGGAATCCTGTAACATTCAGCTAAAAACCACAATGCCTCAAACAACGCAGAGCTTTGGAAATTCCATCAGCTTTGTATTAACTCTCTAAAAATTTACAGCATCAGAACTCTAGAAGAGAAATCAACAACAACCCTGGCAAACTTATGCGAGCGGGAATATATACAAACGGTCATACAAAATATCTGAAGCGTTGAGTCATATGAGAAATAAATATGTTTACCAACTTGTACAGAATAGCAGATAAGAAGTTATTACAGCTTTGAATACAACATAAATGCTCTTTAATTCTGTCAGAAGACTTTTTGACCTTTGGAGGCCACTAAGTCGGTTGAACGTTCTTCTTTAATGCTGGATGATGTGTCTTTATGGCTGTCGTGCTGTAGCTTTTCGGCCTTGTCACCTGTGACTGTCAGTGCTGCTTTGGTGGCCGAATAGTTTTGCTGAGTTGGCTCAGCCCATTCTTCTCCATGCATGCTAATTTTATCAAAATTTTCCCTGTTGTAGAGACTTTGTCCTGTTGCTGGTCCTGTTTCTTCTGAGGTACTGGGCCTTTCAGTGATCTGATTAGTAGCAAATGTATTGACCCTCTTGGCATAATGCTCATGTGAGAGTAGTTTCCCTGCGCTGTTCAGTAAGCCAGGAAGACCTCTGTTTTGTAATGCTACAAATTTGTCCATAAACTTATTAACCTCTGTCTGCATATCCTGGTTTCTTCTCTCTAGTGTTTGTACCAGGCTTCTTAGTGTTAGGACTCTCTTAATCAGCAAAATGGTCTCAGTCCTGTTGGAAATTCCCATAGCTGTCAGCTGAGTACTTGTTCTGTTATTAAGCACATTGATCATTCTGTTGGCCACCTCAGGCATATTGCCTAGAGATGCCCTTGCTCTTTGGATTTCTCTATGTGCCTTGCCTATGAGCTCCATCTGCTCATTAATAGTCTCAATGTATTGCCATTGGTCAGTGATGGATTGGCCAATGTTGGCCCATAGGATTGTCTTGAGCTCAGCCACCACTTTATCAAGTGTGAGCTCCTTCTCCAACTCCTTTATCCTCTCCTTGAGAGCCTTTATCTCTCTCCCTTTTTCTGCTACAGTCTGCTTTGATTTATCATATTTTTCATTCAACTTGACTAAATTCTCCCTGGCCTCCTTTAGTTCTGTCATTTGGTCCTCCAGGGCTTGGATTTCACTCCTTAGCTTCTGCATATCCAGGCTTGGAGCCTGCTCTATTGTTGGCGCTGGTGCTGATGTAGATGGTGCTGTTTGTTCTGTCTTTTCAGGGGGAGGAGCAGTAGTTTGAGGAGGTTCCTCCAAATTGATTATTTCTGGAGGGGGCTGAGAAGTTTGGCCTCCTTCTTTTTGTTGTAATGCTGCCTACAGTGCAGCCTGTGCAGCCTCTGATTCTCCTAATTTCTCTTGTGTTTGGATCAGCTGTTTGTATAAGGACACTAGCATAGCTGCTGCATCTTGGTCATGTCTCAGCTTGGCATCTTCTCCCGTTTCTGGGTGAATGGTTGCTGGGACTTTTACCATTTTCCTTAGTGCTGCCATATCTGCATCTCTTAATTTTAATAATGCTTGCACTGCCTTGATGTCCTTGGGATCATGCCCAAGTTCTATGATTATCTCCTCTAGGGCCTTGATTCTGTTGTCTTTTGCTTGAGAGGATGCTCTTTCCAACTCAAGTTGGGCAGTTGTATTATTTAGGCTATTTTCTAGACTGTAGTTCACCAATGTCTTATCTGCCAAGCTAGCATAGACCATCTCACCCGTTTGCTTATGTAATTCGATCTGATCCATCAGGTGGATGTCCTTGGCAAGGACCTCAAGGTTGGTCCTAATGTAATCTGCAGCTGACTGTGGCTGCATCACGGCTGGCGTAAAATGGCTCATGATCATCTTGCCCTCTTGGACATCATAGGCAGACATTAGTCTTTGCTGGTTAGTAGGAGCCATTTTTAACAAATGATTATATAGTTGTATCCTTATGGGCTCATTCCTCTTCTTTATGTCAATGAATTGCTGCTTGATACCCAGTTCACCTCCTCTTTGCTGGCTTGAGGAGCTAACTTCTCCTCCCACTGTCCTCTCTTGTTCCTGCTGGAAGGAACTTGCAGATGCCTCCATACTAGGTGGGCCCATGCCCAAAGATTGTCCTATTGGCATTTCTTCCTCTGAAAGGGGATTCATTCTGTGTCTTTTCTCCCCTTGAGTTGTTGATGTTGTGAGGGGAGTTTCTCTGTCCCTCTTTCTACTTATGTCTTCTTTTTGTGGGGTTTGGAGGACTGAGGCCTCCACTGTTGTCTCCTGCCTAGGAGGCAGAGTGTCCTGAGCTTGCTGCCCGGTGGATATTGGGGCCTGTGATGACTGCTCTTGTTGCACTGGCTGTTCCTTTTCTTGCTGCCCCTCCTGTTGCTGTTGCTGTACTTCCTGCTGCTGTACCTCTTCATGAGGTGGCTGCTCTGGCTCCATCTCTTTCTCTTTGCCTTTGCTAGAGGATTGATCAGTCACTTTGGCTGCTTGTTGATGTGCTGTGGAGGAAGAGGTAGTTGCTCCCACTTGAGTGCCTGGAAGAGCAAATACCTGTGCACAAAGCTCTAAGTCAGCCAACTTTCGGAGATTTCTAACTGCTCTTTGATTTAATTCTTCTTGTGTGACTACCTCCTCTAAGGTTCCTCTCCTCCACTTTATTTGATTTGCATATTTTTCTATGTGAGGCAACCTTACATGGTCATAACCGGACAGCCTATATTTGACCCTTCTTAGGCTTATGAAATGATTGGGGTCATATGGTTTCCAAAGGAAACTGGTCTGTAGGCCAAGGGATTCTAGCATTCTATCTGATTCTTGCCAACCTTCCTCCCTTTTGTTGTAAATGAAGTGGCCTAATTGGTTTCTTACTTTGAGCTGTGCTTTCTTGCCTTTGCCTGAAAAATGTAGCACATTAGCATTCCCAAATTGCCTGAAGTATTCAAGGGCAAACAGTCTCATGGGCACATATTTGGGCAATCTATATGGGGGCAGTTCACACCCATATATCCTGATGACTGTGTGGTTTTGGTAATAGTACCAATCCCCAATGTTGTATGCCTTAGACAATTGAAGAATTCTCTGCATATCATCAGTTAGTCTCGGCGGAGGTGAGCTCATAAGCATAGACATGGCTGGGTGGATGAAGAGGTCTATAAACTCACAATAAGTGTATGGAGAATTTGATAGGCAGTGGAAAGCAGAGGACCAATAAACCACTGACCTTGGATTGCCTTGTGCATCCACTCTTTTCATAGCAAAATGAAATTTCTCATGTTGATGATACAAAATTAAGTGGTAGATGTAGGAGGTGTATCTGAACACCCTTTCTCTTGCTAAGTTCATCAATTGCTCATGTATTTTGTCAGAAATGTAGGTGGCATAGTCATAATAGATTGGAGATTTGCCAGGGGAAAACATGAGCATCATCACCAGCACAGTTTCATCAACATACTCAATTGAATTATAGCCCAAAATGGGACTGATCATATCTACAAGGTCCCTGCCCAATTGGTTGAGGTATACATGAGAAATGGGAGGGTACTTCACGGTGTCAGAGTCAATATATAATTGATTTAGCTTGGTGACCTGAGCATCTGTTAATTTAGCTCCTTGCTTTATCAGATCAATCAGTGATAAAGGAACTAATTTCTTCTCAGTTTTGAAGTGCAGCATCTCTCTGATGGCTTCAGGGGTGACATAGAAAACAACTGAACCTGAAGGGTCAATCACAGCCCTCTGAGTGGCGTCATAGCAATCAGCACATAGGTGGATTAGGTCAGGAAACTGGTTGACCTGAGGGAGCTTGAAGATAGGGAGAAAAGAATCCCAAATACCCAATACATCTGTTCCAGCTTCATGTTTAATCTTCAATTCATTTAATAAGTGGATGTGGTACTTGCTGCGCATAAACATTTCTTCTGATATTTGATAATCCAGGTCTGCTAATGGTTTCCATTCCAGTTCTCTTTGAGGGGCATTTAAAGGGGCAACATTCAAGGCTACAGGTGCTACTGGTGCATCCATAGTTAGTTTAGGATTCTGCTTGTATGAACTGGTGTTACTGTGCAGAGCAACACAAAGGAGTGTTTCTTGGAAAGAACAGTGATTTACTTAGGAACAGAGGGCAAAATGGCAATGGCAGCAATTGAAATACTGCACAAAGCACTGATAGGGCAAATGCTTGTCCTTAAAAACTCTCCTTACGGTAAATTGGTGCAGCTTGGGTTCCCTGTTCACGACTGCGCGAACAGAATGCAGGTTTTATGAAAAACTCGGGTAAACAAGGCTCAGCAGGTGAATTTCGACCTTACAGTTGCAAATGGAGACTAGGCACAGGGGATTTGCCGGTAAATTATGTGTTTTTTCACTCTTTAAGCTATTCTCTGCGATTTACAGACAAAACCAGGCGCAGGAGGAATTGACGGGGATAAATACCTGGTACACTGTCAGCACTGGTCACAAATGCAGGTGGATTTGGCGCGCCAACGGTCCTCGGGTTGAATTCGGCAGGTTGGCGTGAGCTTGGACGTAAAATGCATGCAAGAGAGACAATAGTCGTTTTTGCAAAAAGTGCAAAAAATGCGGTTTTTTGGCCAAAATATGGATTTTTTGGAACATTGGCGCTTTTTTTGGATGACGTCAGCATGACGTCATCAGGTGGGGTCAAGGTCGGATGACGTCAGCATGACGTCATCAGGTGACGTGGCGACTTAAGAGTGGTCCACGGGGATGATGAGGTGGCAGGCAGGTCAGAGCAGTGGCGGACGGGGCGCTGACGCGGCGGTGACGTGGTAATGACGTGTTGGTGACGTTGGCACGGCGGGTTGACAGAAACCGGAAATGGTAAGCAGTTTAATATCGCACCGCTTATTATACGGAGGCGGAATTGTCAGAGGGGGCTCCGATACGATTTGGGGGTGACGCGTGGCGGAGGCCTGACGTCACCCTCTGACAGATTTCGGAAGGTATCTTACGGACGTCGGGGCCGGTCCGAAATGCACGAGAGCCGTCGGATGAAAAAGGTCCGATCCGACGGTTGACGGATCATTAAGCTGCCAGGTCGATACGGATATGAACGGGGATTAAAATAATATTTTCTTTGGAGTTTGCGCCCGGCGGGGACCTTAGAACTTTTGGCGGATTGCATGATTTTTCAATGTATTTTGTAAAAACGCGCATAGCGCCCAGAACTTTGGATAAAATGAAAAAGTGGGTTTTCATGTATATTTTGCAAATGAGCGGGTTAGGAGTGAAAATGGGGTTTTTATAAGGTTTTTTAGCAAATGAAGGGGTTAAATGGCTTAGGTAACTTCTGAAGGGGGAAGAGAGGTAGGGTTTGGGTTCTTAAATTGACCTGATGTCAATTTAATCCCTGACAGTGAACATATGGCTTATAATGCCAAGGGGGAAGGGATATTTATAGAATGCTTGGGATTTATACACCATAGTGTTTATAATAGTAGGGAAAGGGTAACATAGGGGATTTAGATAATAAAAGTTAAGGGTTAATATGAGTAAAAGAGATGAATGAGGAGTGATATCACTAAGTTTGTATGAAAACAACTTAGCTTAGGGAGTAGATCAAAATGAAAAGAATTTTAGACAAGAAATGTGGCTTTTAAAGGAATAAGAACCAACATAAAACCTTGAATTCTTTCATGAATACAACTGATGAAGGGATGTTAGTAATGAATGTGAAAAGGGGGAAAGGAAGTTAGTCATGCTCCTTTGCTTTGCTGCAACATGATGGGGAAGAAGACCTTCTCTATCCACTGATGTTCCTTTATAATAGGTAAGCAAAATTCATTTGAAAGTAATATCATTTCTGCAACCCAGCTGCCTACCCATCTACTTGCCTAGCATTTTTTGTTTCTTCATGGAGGGTGCACTTAGACTTGCAGACCCTTATGTGCCTTTTCTTTTCTTTTGGCTTTTTCTTTTGATTTTCTATCTAAGAACTACCCTTATTGCTTCCAAGGTCCCAGATTAAGCAGTTGGGAACCTCACTTCTCTACCTAAGCTACTGGTCTGCCAAGATTAAATAGTTTGGATAGACTTCTTTCTCTATTCTACAACAGAAAATTAAAACATGGCATGATCCAGATTAGGCTGTTGGACCATCCATCAAAATTGAGACAACATCAAACTATATACACATGTTGCCTTCTCTTGGAAATATGGGATCTTTGCATCACGAAAGCAGAGCATATTTGGAACTTTCTTTGCCAATCATGAAATATGAAACCTATTGGTATAGGTAGCTAATAGTGGGTCCACATGGGGATGGTTTTTCTATTTGAAAGACCAAGAACAGCAGGTCAGAATGCCTTGGCCCTTGACTTCTTTTACCAAAACTTGGAGTATTCCTCTTTGAAATCCCAAAATTGTGCTCTTCCCATCTTGGCAAATCTCTGAACTTATTTGCCTTTTGCTGATAACTTATAAAACTTGAGAAACTGCGTTTTTACATGTTTAACAGAAAGTAATATATACACCTGAATATGTACAAAGGAAACATAACTGCGCTTATGGATAGTGGTCAAAATAGTGCTTCAACATCCTGCCATTTACAGGACCTTCATCCAAATTAGCTTCATCAAGGCTTTTAAGGAAATAAGTGTTGTTTCCTTGTACTGCTTGAACAACAAATGGTCCTCTCCAAAGGGAATCAAATTTTCCATGTTTTCCCTTATCTTCCCTTCTTGAATCCCACTTGAGGACTTTGTCTCCAATATTGAAATCTTCTGCCTTAGTCCTCCTATCAAAAGCTTTCTTTAATTTTTCTTGTAAAACTTGAACTCTGCTGTAAACTTGGTCTCTAGTTTGCTGCAAACATATTATCTGATTGATCCTCCTTTGAATATCATTTGGTTCAGCTTGACTTTCTTGAAGAAGTTTCATAACAGGAACCCCTAGTGATGAAGGAAATTTGGCTTCTAATCCATAGACTAACTCATATGGGCTGACCCCAATAGATCTCTTAGTTGTTAGTCTATCTGCCCATAAGGCATTGACCAGCTTCTTATGCCAATTCTTCTTATTTTCTTCCAACACTTTCTTTATGATGTTTACAAGGCTTTTATTTGATGATTCAGCAAGGCCATTTCCTTGGGGATAGTATGCAGTAGAATGGCCCAAGGTAATGTGAAATTTGTGGTAGAAATTCACCATCTTCTTAGATCTGAAGGCAGCAGCATTGTCTGTTATTATCTTATCAGGACAACCAAATCTAGAAAGAATATTGGTCTCAAGGAATTGAATGATAGTGGAATCATTTGCTTGTCTGCATGGAACAGCTTCAATCCATTTAGTAAAGTAGTCTGTAGCTGTTAGAATCCATCTATGTTGGCCTGAAGATGAGCGGTGAATTTCCCCAATGAAATCCAAGCCCCACTGTTGAAAAGGTCTCTCTGTTGCAATAGGCCTCAAAGGAAGTGGCAGTAACTTTCTCTTTCCCTCAAACACTTGACATTTATGACATGAGGTGGTAAATTTCTTGACATCAGAGAAAACAGTGGGCCAATAGTAACCAGCCCTCAATATTTTGTCCACAGTGGACTTCCAATACAAATGTCCACCACACTCACCTGCATGAAATTCTTTCATAACATTGTTAGTTTCATTCTCAATCAAGCAGTTTAACAGTATACCCTCATGGTTTTTCCAAAATAAATTGCCTTCCATGACACAAAATTTTGAAGCTTTCATTTTTAGAAACCTACACTTAGTTCTGGACAATCCTGGGGGAGCACACAGGTTTTGTAACACATAACAGATATCAGAATACCAAGGGGATTGTTCAAAGGCTACATTGATCTCTGGAGTCGCCAGCTCCGGTTCATTGTCCAGCTGGTTTATGTCTAAGGCTTGGAAGTTTGCTTCTGTCATTAGTTTGGCCAAACCTTGCCCTTTTATTAGTTTTGTAGGTTTTATTTCAATATCAAATTCCAAGATGTTAGCAATCCACTTTCCTCTTCTGCCCTCTAAGTTTTCTTGAGTGAGTATGTCTTTCACAATGGGACTTGGCACATAAGCTATAACATGGGAATAAAGGATGTAAATCCTGAAGTCTTTAATGGCCTTGACCAAAGCATAAGCTTGTTTCTCCATGATCTGATACTTCAGAGGTGCATCTCTAAGAGCTCTACTAAAGAAAGCAATGGGTTTTTCATTTCCTTGGTCATCTTTCTGTAATAAAACAGCAGCAATAGTATGCTGGGAGGCAAAAGAGAAAACGATAAATTCTCTATCAAATTGGGGATTTGTTAAGACCGGGGTTTGGGTAAGAGCCAATTTTATACCTTCAAAGGCTTGATTTGCTTCCACTGTCCATTTCACTTTTGAATCCTTCTTTAGCATGTTGTTTAGTGATCTGATCAATTCTGCTAAGTTTGGGATAAACCTTCTTAAGAAATTGATCTTCCCTAAGAAAGCTTGCAATTCTTTGATGTTTCTTGGGTGGGGCATTTGTAAGATAGCTTGTATCCTGTCTGGGTCAATTCTTATGCCATCCTTTGAAATGATATGCCCTAAGAGCTTACCTTCCTCCAAACCAAATAGAGACTTCTTGGGATTCAAGGAAATTCCATATTTCCTACATGTTAAGAAGATCTGCCTTAGGTGCTTCAAGTGTTCTTGGTCAGATTTTGAGAAAGGTGTGAGGTCATCCAAATAAATGACAAGAAAGTCATGGATCTCCTTGGCAAAAGCAATATCCATTGCTCTTTGAAATGTTGCCCCTGCATTTTTCAATCCAAAAGGCATTTTTACATATTTGAAAGTTCCCCATGGGGTTGTGAATGCAGTTTTGTCTTGATCATCAGGGTGCACTAGGATTTGATTAAAACCTGAGAGTCCATCAAGTAATGAGATCCTTGAGGCCCCTACCACTCTTTGGAGAATGTGATCCATCTTTGGTAAGGGATAGTTGTCTTTGAGGGACACTTGGTTTAGATTTCTAAGATCAACACAAAGTCTTATCTCACCAGTTTTCTTTCTAGTGGGCACCAAATTTGAGATCCAATCAGAAAACCTGATTGGTGCTATGATGCCAGCTTTATACATTTTTTGCAGCTCTTTTTCAATTGAAGGGAGAAGCATAGGGTTTATTCTTCTCAATTTTTGCTTGAATGGCTTTTGATTTGGCTTGAGAGGGATAGTATGTTGAATAACAGAGGTGTCATAGGATTTTAAATCCTCATAACCCCATGCAAAGACATCTTGAAACTCTTTGAAGAGATCAATATATTTGGGTTTTTGATCAGGAGGTAAGGATGCAGACAATTTTATTATTTTGGGCTTCTCAATAGTTCCAATGTTGCATTCCTCAATGGCAGCATTAAGGGGCTGCATTTTTGGTTTTCTAGGGACATCATTTGAGTCAAAAATATCCTCTAATGGAGCTAGGCCTGTTGGAAGAAAATTGTCTTTTAATTGTATCACTTCAGCTTCAGCACCAGCTATTTCTTCACAACTGATTTGTTGAATTTTTTGTATGTTGTCTTTGTTAAAGATTGTAGGATGTAGCATTTGGTTAGCTGTTTTGGGTGATATTGCTTTGTTATTCTGTTTACTCTGTATTTGTGATTGACTTGCTCCCTCAAGTATTTGTGATTGACTTGCTCCCTCAGTGTCAATGTTTAATCCTGAAAATTCTTGCTGCAAAGTTAAGAAATTATTTATTTGTGTATCATCTTCAAATACTTGCCAGTCCTTGACATTGTTTGGGACAGAAGGTCTGTGTTTTACCTCAGCTGTAAAGCAATGGTGGGGCTCAAAAGGTAGCTTGCAGGTACTTGCAAATGTAGCCAAACTGTGAGCATGAAGATTATGGTCTCTAGAGATTTTGGTGATTTGGAATTCGGTGAAGGAGTTTAGTATTTCAGCAGCAGCAGACCTATAAGATCTCAACCTTTTGTCATTAGTGACAAAATTTCCCTTTACTTGTTGGATAATCAAGTCTGAATCTCCCATGATTGAAACCTTTTCAGCTTGTAAGGATTTTACCAGTTTGAGGCCTAGTAAAAGAGCTTCATATTCTGCCATGTTATTAGTGCATCTGAAATTTAGCCTATAAGCTCGACCTTCTGCATGACTGTCTTGTTTGTTATGTACCCAAACTCCTGCTCCTGCCCCTAATTTGTTGACTGACCCATCAAACTCCAGGAACCATAGGATTTCTTGTTCTAGGGGAGACTTAATAACTTCTCTGTAATGTGGAATTGTGAGTTGAAGTTCTGGTTTTTCATCTAATTTGTCTTTTAGGACAGTCTCATCACTTGATTGGATCAGCTTTATTTCTAGAGCAGCAGCTTGTTCATTAATGTCCTGATCTTGTTTGATTGTTTTGGTTCCATCATCATTTATAGGGCCTGAATTATCGTTGAAGAGAATGTATGAATCTATATCAGAATGGACAGCATATATGGGAAAATTTTGAGGTTTTTCTTCACTGCTGACCATGTATTTCATGAGTGTTTCTCTGTATAGTCTCTTTGGTTGCCCAAAGACAGAGATAGTGGCGTATGACATGTCTAACTGCAAGGAACCTTGAAGTTTAGCTCCCCATGATCTTGATAACAGCATTCCATATTTGGGTGGGATATCAGCAACTACAACATCCATCAAAATTGTCTTATTGGGGTATTGGACAAGTGAGACACAGAGATCCTTTATCAGACCTAAGCACTTAACTTGGCTGGAGTCAAATGAGAATAGGTCCTTATACGGTCTTGTAATATCCAGATTTAATCTTTCCATGACTGATTTGGGCATCAGGTTGTGGGAAGCGCCTGAGTCAAACATTGCATTGTGTAATACTTTATCATGCACATGCAGACTGACATAAAAAGGTAAGATTCCTGTAACTGCTGTTTTTCCATCAACCTCTGGACCGAAAAGTAGTTCTGGAGTGTCATCCAACACATTGACATCATCTTTGTTATGAGTAAGTTGAAGGGATCTCTTTATTTGTTGTTTATAGATGTCATGCTTGGCCAACTCTGAAAGAGGAATGGCTATTTTCAATTTTCCAATTTCAGCTTCTAAGTCAAAAGGTTTTTCAGATTGAGTTTTAGTATTTTGGTTAATAGCCTTTTCCTTCTCAATGAAATCCTTGATGCCTTCCTCATGTTTCTCTTTTTGATCTTGAGGCTTATCCTTTTTACTTGTTTTTTGAGAAATGTCGCTTGGGTTATGTTGGAAGGGTGTTGTATCTGCTGGTTGCTGTCTTGAGGGGAATGTTTCAGTTATTTCCTCAACTGTTACTTCCTTTGAGATTGGATCAGTTTTGTCAATTGGCTCTGTGACAATAGCTTTCTTGGGTTGTGGCACATTGTTTGTTTTGTCAGGCAGGGTCACATTTACTGTCCTACTTCTCAATTTATATTGCTTGTGAACTTCATAAACAGCTGTATCATAGCCCTGTTTGAAATCAAATGACTCACCTGATTTGGTTTGGAACTGCTTGTCATCATCATCCTCATGATCTTCTTGTGTTAAAAAGACTTGATTTTCACCATCTAAACCCATCAGATTAATGTGAGGATCTTCATTGGGTTGATTAGATGCAGAAGCCTCAGCATAATTCTCTTGGAAAGGGGGTCTGACATGTTGGTCAGGATCAGTCCTTCCAACATTTGGATTCTGAGTCTTTCTAAAGTTTTGGTTTCTTACATTGCTTGTTTTCCCTTCCCATGATGACTTTCTTTCTATGGTTTCCACTCTGTCCCCAAGTCTATCCATACCTTTGATGATTGCATCTAACTTCTGCTCAAATGCTGAGGGTTCTTCTTTAAATGTAGTTCTTCTCTCAGTTCTTGCCCTATTCCTTTTGGCAATCAAATTTGCTTCTACACTTATTGCTATGTCTTGCATATCTGCCAAAGTAGCAGGGGCTCTTTCTCTCAATTGATATGCCATATCAGCATCAAATCCATCAGGGAACTTAATTAATGCTAGATCAGGTGGTGGTCTGAGGTTTTGAGGAATGGCACTATAGACAGCATTGAATCTAGTGCAATAGTCCGAAACAGTTTCTTGTGGACCCCTCCTTATGGTGTCATATTCAGATAGAATGTGCAGAGGGTCCTTTTTCTTCTCCCATCTGTTCAGGAAGGACTGATAGAGGGCAGCTGAATTAGCTATAGAGTTTGGCGCTAATGCCCTAAACCAAGTTCTTACTTCACCTGTCAGACTTTGTACAAAAATTTTCATCCTTACATCATCATCATCTATCTCATAGTTTTCAAAGTAGTCTTGCATTTTCTTAGTGTGCTGTAAGGCAGTATAAGTACTGGTTCCATCAAAATAAGTTATTTTTCCTTGGTAATCCTGAGGCATGGCCCCAGGATTGTTAGGCAGCTGGAGGGGTGCATAACGATTTGCCATATTTGGTGGGATAAGTGGAACACCTGGAACAACAGGAACAACAATGGCAGTTTGTGTGTTAGGTGTTGCCAATGTATTTTGTGAAGTGGATGATGAAGAAGGGGAGGAATGAGTGGTATGGAGGTGAATAGTAGGTTTAGCAGGGGTGGGAATAAAACTATGCTGAACTGCCTCAGGGCTGGATTCAGGAGACTGCTCCCACTCCTCTTGGATTTTATGAGTTTTATGGATCAAATTAGGGTTATTGAAAATAGGAGGAGGATTTGGGTCAGGATTTGACCTAGTGTGCCTTGTTTTCCTTTTAGGAGCCAGCTTCTGAACTTCTTTTTGGTATTTTTAGGGTATTTTTTGGAATTGTTTCAAGGGACTGCTCAGGTTTTTTGAACCACTGTCTGTGGACAGTCAACAGTTGAAAATATGCATCCCCAGCGGAGTCGCCAATAATGTTAACACCCAGGTTGTTCCCTTTGACTCCCAAGGGAATACGGCCGGGGTAACCACTAACCAATCTTTGGATTACAGTTTCTAGCCAAACTGTAATCAGAGAGGGCTCTCTCTTTAAGGTTTGTCTCTGTTTTGTGAAAATTTTAGGCTAGTTATGATTTCAGGGTTTGGTTTTGTGTTTTGGTTGAGGGATATCTTTCTGTACCTAAGGTGAAAGTCTTCAGATAGTGTTAATCCATTGGGCAATGGAGTCTGTGGCTACAGGTTGTTTGAAATATTGAGTTAGGTTGCTGAAAGCTACAGGGCCATTTAAATACTTCATGAAACAAACTTGATATTGAAATGATGAAGTGCGTTTAACCAGTGAAAAGCAATTAAGAATTTTCCACTAAGCTGGGGTGTGAGAGAGATATATATTGCACAGGAGCAAACTTGAATTCCTGAAACAATAATCACTGTGAAAGATATAGTGTGAAGGTGCAGCAATTAAGAATTACACCTTTATTACTATAACTGAAGAAAAACATTTATAATAGCATAGATTGAGTTCAGGGTAATCTGTGATTAAATCCTAGAACTATTCTTTTTCTTTGCCATTAACTGTAAAACAGAGAAACAGGAACGAGATATGAAAAGATAACAAAACACATAACGAAGAGTTTTTAAGGAAAACTTATTGTGCCATGAAGTACGCAGGAATCCTGTAACATTCAGCTAAACACCACAATGCCTCAAACAACGCAGAGCTT
This sequence comes from Pinus tabuliformis, assembly GCA_031772625.1. NCBI lineage: Eukaryota > Viridiplantae > Streptophyta > Pinopsida > Pinales > Pinaceae > Pinus > Pinus tabuliformis. The sequence goes on from CM062820.1 coordinate 292,096,003, forward strand.
TGGAAATTCCATCAGCTTTGTATTAACTCTCTGAAAATTTACAGCATCAGAACTCTAGAAGAGAAATCAACAACAACCCCGGCAAACTTATGCGAGGGGGAATATATACAAACGGTCATACAAAATATCTAAAGCGTTGAGTCATCTCAGAAATAAATATGTTTACCAACTTGTACAGAATAGTAGATAAGAAGTTATTACAGCTTTGAATACAATATAAATGCTCTTTAATTCTGTCAGAAGACTTTTTGACCTTTGGAGGCCACTGAGTCGGTTGAACGTTCTTCTTTAATGCTGGATGATGTGTCTTTATGGCTGTCGTGTTGTAGCTTTTCAGCCTTGTCACCTGTGACTGTCAGTGCTGCTTTGGTGGCCGAATAGTTTTGCTGAGTTGGCTCAGCCCATTCTTCTCCATGCATGCTGATTTTATCAAAATTTTCCCTGTTGTAGAGACGTTTTCCTGTTGCTGATCCTGTTTCTTCTGAGGTACTGGGCCTTTCAGTGATCTGATTAGTAGCAAATGTATTGACCCTCTTGGCATAATGCTCATGTGAGAGTAGTTTCCCTGCGCTGTTTAGTAATCCAGGAAGACCTCTGTTTTGTAATGCTACAAATTTGTCCATAAACTTATTAACCTCTGTCTGCATATCCTGGCTTCTTCTCTCTAGTGTTTGTACCAGGCTTCTTAGTGTTAGGACTCTCTTAATCAGCAAAATGGTCTCAGTCCTGTTGGAAATTCCCATAGCTGTCAGCTGAGTACTTGTTCTGTTATTAAGCACATTGATCATTCTGTTGGCAACCTCAGGCATATTGCCTAGAGATGCCCTTGCTCTTTGGATTTCTCTATGTGCCTTGCCTATGAGCTCCATCTACTCATGAATAGTCTCAATGTATTGCCATTGGTCAGTGATGGATTGGCCAATGTTGGCCCATAGGACTGTCTTGAGCTCAGCCACCACTTTATCAAGTGTGAGCTCCTTCTCCAGCTCCTTTATCCTCTCCTTGAGAGCCTTTATCTCTCTCCCTTTTTCTGCTACAGTCTGCTTTGATTTATCATATTTTTCATTCAACTTGACTAAATTCTCCCTGGCCTCCTTTAGTTCTGTCATTTGGGCCTCCAGGGCTTGGATTTCACTCCTTAGCTTCTGCATATCCAGGCTTGGAGCCTGCTCTGTTGTTGGCGCTGGTGCTGATGTAGATGGTGCTGTTTGTTCTGTCTTTTCAGGGGGAGGAGCAGTAGTTTGAGGAGGTTCCTCCAAATTGATTATTTCTGGAGGGGGCTGAGAAGTTTGGCCTCCTTCTTTTTGTTGTAATGCTGCCTGCAGTGCAGCCTGTGCAGCCTCTGATTCTCCTAATTTCTCTTGTGTTTGGATCAGCTATTTGTATAAGGACACTAGCATAGCTGCTGCATCTTGGTCATGTCTCAGCTGGGCAACTTCTCCCGTTTGTGGGTGAATGGTTGCTGGGACTTTTACCATTTTCCTTAGTGCTGCCATATCTGCATCTCTTAATTTTAATAATGCTTGCACTGCCTTGATGTCCTTGGGATCATGCCCAAGTTCTATGATTATCTCCTCTAGGGCCTTGATTCTGTTGTCTTTTGCTTGAGAGGATGCTCTTTCCAACTCAAGTTGGGCAGTTGTATTATTTAGGCTATTTTCTAGCCTGTAGTTCACCAATGTCTTATCTGCCAAGCTAGCATAGACCATCTCACCCGTTTGCTTATGTAATTCGATCTGATCCATCGGGTGGATGTCCTTGGCAAGGACCTCAAGGTTGGTCCTAATGTAATCTGCAGCTGACTGTGGCTGCATCACGGCTGGCGTAAAATGGCTCATGATCATCTTGCCCTCTTGGACATCATAGGCAGACATTAGTCTTTGCTGGTTAGTAGGAGCCATTTTTAACAAATGATTATATAGTTGTATCCTTATGGGCTCATTCCTCTTCTTTATGTCAATGAACTGCTGCTTGATACCCAGTTCACCTCCTCTTTGCTGGCTTGAGGAGCTAACTTCTCCTCCCACTGTCCTCTCTTGTTCCTGCTGGAAGGAACTTGCAGATGCCTCCATACCAGGTGGGCCCATGCCCAAAGATTGTCCTATTGGCATTTCTTCCTCTGAAAGGGGACTCATTCTGTGTCTTTTCTCCCCTTGAGTTGTTGATGTTGTGAGGGGAGTTTCTCTGTCCCTCTTTCTACTTATGTCTTCTTTTTGTGGGGTTTGGAGGACCGAGGCCTCCACTGTTGTCTCCTACCTAGGAGGCAGAGTGTCCTGAGCTTGCTGCCCGATGGATATTGGGGCCTGTGATGACTGCTCTTGTTGCACTGGCTGTTCCTTTTCTTGCTGCCCCTCCTGTTGCTGTTGCTGTACTTCCTGTTGCTATACCTCTTCATGAGGTGGCTGCTCTGGCTCCATCTCTTTCTCTTTGCCTTTGCTAGAGGATTGATCAGTCACTTTGGCTGCTTGTTGATGTGCTGTGGAGGAAGAGGCAGCTGCTCCCACTTGAGTGCCTGGAAGAGCAAATACCTGTGCACAAAGCTCTAAGTTAGCCAACTTTCGGAGATTTCTAACTGCTCTTTGATTTAATTCTTCTTGTGTGACTGCCTCCTCTAAGGTTCCTCTCCTCCACTTTATTTGATTTGCATATTTTTCTATGTGAGGCAACCTTACATGGTCATAACCGGACAGCCTATATTTGACCCTTCTTAGGCTTATGAAATGATTGGGGTCGTATGGTTTCCAAAGGAAACTGGTCTGTAGGCCAAGGGATTCTAGCATTCTGTCTGCTTCTTGCCAACCTTCCTCCCTTTTGTTGTAAATGAAGTGGCCTAATTGGTTTCTTACTTTGAGCTGTGCTTTCTTGCCTTTGCCTGAAAAATGTAGCACATCAGCATTCCCAAATTGCCTGCAGTATTCAAGGGCAAACAATCTCATGGGCACATATTTGGGCAATCTGTATGGGGGCAGTTCTCACCCATATATCCTGATGACTGTGTGGTTTTGGTAATAGTACCAATCCCCAATGCTGTATGCCTTAGACAATTGAAGAATTCTCTGCATATCATGAGTTAGTCTCGGAGGAGGTGAGCTCATAAGCATAGACATGGCTGGGTGGATGAAGAGGTCTATAAACTCACAATAAGTGTATGGAGAATTTGATAGGCAGTGGAAAGCAGAGGACCAATAAACCACTGATCTTGGATTGCCTTGTGCATCCACTCTTTTCATAGCAAAATGAAATTTCTCATGTTGATGATACAAAATTAAGTGGTAGATGTAGGAGGTGTATCTGAACACCCTTTCTCTTGCTAAGTTCATCAATTGCTCATGTATTTTGTCAAAAATGTAGGTGGCATAGTCATAATAGATTGGAGATTTGCCAGGGTAAAACATGAGCATCATCACCAGCACAGTTTCATCAACATACTCAATTGAATTATAGCCCAAAATGGGACTGATCATATCTACAAGGTCACTGCCCAATTGGTTGAGGTATACATGAGAAATGGGAGGGTACTTCACGTTGTCAGAGTCAATATATAATTGATTTGGCTTGGTGACCTGAGCATCTATTAATTTAGCTCCTTGCTTTATCAGATCAATTAGTGATAAAGGAACTAATTTCTTCTCAGTTTTGAAGTGCAGCATCTCTCTGATGGCTTCAGGGGTGACATAGAAAACAACTGAACCTGAAGGGTCAATCACAGCCCTCTGAGTGGCGTCATAGCAATCAGCACATAGGTGGATTAGGTCAGGAAACTGGTTGACCTGAGGGAGCTTGAAGATAGGGAGAAAAGAATCCCAAATACCCAATACATCTGTTCCAGCTTCATGTTTAATCTTCAATTCATTTAATAAGTGGATGTGGTACTTGCTGCGCATAAACATTTCTTCTGATATTTGATAATCCAGGTCTGCTAATGGTTTCCATTCCAGTTCTCTTTGAGGGGCATTTAAAGGGGCAACATTCAAGGCTACATGTGCTACTAGTGCATCCATAGTTAGTTTAGGATTCTGCTTGTATGAACTGGTGTTACTGTGCAGAGCAACACAAAGGAGTGTTTCTTGGAAAGAACAGTGATTTACTTAGGAACAGAGGGCAAAATGGCAATGGCAGCAATTGAAATACTGCACAAAGCACTGATAGGGAAAATGCTTGTCCTTAAAAACTCTCCTTACAGTAAATTGGTCCAGCTTGGGTTCCCTGTTCACGACTGCGCCCTGCAACCCAGCTGCCTACCCATCTACTTGCCTAGCATTTTTTGTTTCTTCATGGAGGGTGCACTTAGACTTGCAGACCCTTATGTGCCTTTTCTTTTCTTTTGGCTTTTTCTTTTGATTTTCTATCTAAGAACTACCCTTATTGCTTCCAAGGTCCCAGATTAAGCAGTTGGGAACCTCACTTCTCTACCTAAGCTACTGGTCTGCCAAGATTAAATAGTTTGGACAGACTTCTTTCTCTATTCTACAACAGAAAATTAAAACATGGCATGATCCAGATTAGGCTCTTGGACCATCCATCAAAATTGAGACAACATCAAACTATATACACATGTTGCCTTCTCTTGGAAATATGGGATCTTTGCATCACCAAAGCAGAGCATATTTGGAACTTTCTTTGCCAATCATGAAATATGAAACCTATTGGTATAGGTAGCTAACAAGTACAAAGGTAGACATTGAGAATACCTTGATTGATTTAGAGAGGAAACTTGATGAGATCTCATTTTTGTAGGTACCAGGACAGGAAGAAGCCACCATGAGCACCCCTCTTATCATGCAGACTCCTCAGAATGAGGAGAAAATCTAAAAAGAAATAGAGAGGGAGCTTCCACTTTAGGAATGGACAGCTCTAATCTACAGCGGGAAACAAGTCATAGCAAGAGGCAAAGGCTCAATCCTATTTCTGAATAGAAAGATACAGAAGGATCAGTACAGGTAGTCAACACAGAAGGAGTCAAAAGTAGGGCCACAACCCCATCCAAAGACATACAAGAGCCATCCACAGCACAAACTCAAATGTTGGAAAGGTTGCTAAGTGTGGAAGTGTCTTCATTCAGTAGGCCTGCTGACAAGGACCAAGACATAAAGGATAGATATAAAGAAATCAAAATGGGAAACGAGAAGCTCAAAGCTCAGACTTATGCACAATATCTGAAACTCACTCCCACAAATCAAACAAGATTGATGTCAACTTTTATAGAAATTTTGAATATTAAACACTTATTCCCAGAGATTATCCCGATTATACACTATTGCGGAATACATGCACAATACATAATCTCCTCTACATTGATCATCAATTTAGCAACATTAAAAACAATGAAACATCAATCGCATGCACACATTAACACAGTATGTAACCCGGGGAAAGCTTATAGATAAAAACCCCACATTATCTGTATATTATAATGATTAAGAACATGTAACAATACATAGTACAATACTCCTCACAAGTACTCAGTACTATCTCCACCTGTTACACACAAAACTAGCTCAGATCCGAACAAGTCACAGGTTCAAATCTTCTCCACTGCTTTGCCTGCCTCCACTGCACAATCCTGCAAGAGAATGAATGATGAATGGCTAATCCAAACTCCTATTTACCTTGGCTGATCCAAAATCACATGAGCACAAGCTATATTTGCCTTGGTATTGGACCACATTGCACAGTCCTCATTGGCATAACTCAATCCATTGCATGTGTAAATCTCATGAACAACTAATAGTCACAACTCACCCTTTCACTTACCTCTAACACCTGTCTCTATTGAACTGTCCATGCACTGAGTTAACTAATGTATTATTTAGTTTCTTTATGAATTAATAATTATTGGATTAATTAATATTTAATTCACACAACTCATCACTAGTGTATTCTTTAGTTAGACTAAATACAACTAGTTCAACCAAGTCAAACTGAACACAACTCCATCAACTCCACATCCAACTCCACAGAACTCACATGCATGAGTTCTAACTGAAATCCTCCATGCAATAGCTCAACTAACACATAAAAAACCATGTGATTCCTTTTGTTAGCTGCATGTGCCACATCCGTAGCTCGAACTGAAGTGCTCCAAGAGAATAATATAATGTTTAGAGTCCAAATATTACTAAGGGCTAATAATATTTGACTGTTTCTATTTTTAGCCTTGCAGTCTAAAAATAGACTCTAACCACTCAGCTGCGAACCAAAAATAGAAGTCCATCTATTTTTCCCAACATGACCAATCACCCATAAACAGCATCCTACAACTCATAGACCACGATCCATATGTCTAAAAATAGACATAGTCTAAAAATAGACTTTGCGCCAAAAATAGCCTGCAGGCCCACTTAGTGAAGGCGACTCCTTTCCACTAAGCTCCATCATCTTGTTGCATTTTCAACACTCCATCTCAACAAGATATGGATTATTTTCAACGCCTACCATGCAACTCTGGAATGTTCTGCATGCAACACATTTGCCCGGTCCACTTGCTCCAAAAACACTTGGAACAAAAACACTCTCAACTGACCACTCTGTTGGGCTAGGAACATACTCTGATGCTGAAGCTCTACCTGCTATTGGTAAGTGCTCCTTCTCTGACATCTGTGCTACTTCAACATCTCCATGCATCTCGCACCATTGCACACTTCTCTGTGCCACCTAGCACTGTGCAAAACACTTATGCCTCTCGCATTGTTGCAGCCTGCTAGCTATGCACTATCTTGCGATTCCCTACACTATCGCTCTCTCTGCCACTCCATCCGCATCTGTCTCTACCCAATCAGTCAGTTCCTACTACTCCACATCGGGGCTCCCGTAGCAAGGTCTCATCCAAGAGGTTGGGTACCTCAACGATCCTGCCCCTCCTCCTTGGGACAATCAATCCACATCACCCCACCTCCTACCTGGAGGTATGGCTACATGTGATCCCTTAGCCCACCTGGCTCCAATTTTCCCCCTACTGGAGGTCTCTGCATGAGTAGATGTCTCTACTCAATCTCCTCTTAGCTTCCCTTGTTGTGGCTGCTCCACAACCTCTAGAAGTTGCTGCACCAGTCGTGGCTCCTCCATAATCGTCTGAGACTTCTTCTGGCTCTGCATGTTGAGAGGTAATATACCCTCCCTCTCAACCGCCAAGTCTCCATCAGTTTCCTCATTGCTCAAGGCTTTGCATGCATCTACATGCAACTGATAAAGGTTCCTGACTCAAACCCCTATCCTCTGGGTTTCTCCAGTTGTCTTGCTGCGCAGGAAAACCTTTCCCTCGCTGAAGACAACATCATATCCCTTGTCTTCTAACATCGCCACAGAGATAAGATTCTTCTTCAATCCTAGGACATGCATCACTTCCTTCAATCTGAAGGGTTTACTAGACTCCCTCTCAAAGGAAATGGTACCGATACCGGTCGCACTGTATCTACCATCATCGCTCATCTCGATGTGCACTCCAAGATCTTTCTCATCCAGATCAGAAAACAAATATCGATCTCCTGTCATGTGAGAAGACGCACCATTGTCCAAGAACCATACCGATCCCATCACACTTGATACCAAGCATGCGATCAGTGAAAAATCTAGCTCAAACTGCAAGGCTAAGGCCTCTCCCGCTGCAGATCCAACAGCTTGCTTATTTTTCTTCTTCTGCGAACAATCTGTGGCATCTCCATTCTTAGCTTTGATGTTTCTGAGTTTATCCTTGAGCGCCATTCCACCAACTCAAAACTCAACCGCTTCTGATCTAAAATTCGTGAGAACAAAGTATTTCTTGTACAGAGATCGACTGTATGGGCATTCACCGGATATCTCACCTTCCAAAAGAAGGATGAATCCAGAGGCTACCTGGCCCGATTATAGACTCTGCCTGAAGAAATAAAATGTAAATACTTTCAGAATAATAGATCTGATGATCAATCCTCGCTTTGATATCCTGTAGAACTTTTTCTACAAATCAAAGAGCTCCGATACCATATAGAAATTTTGAATAATAAACACTTATTCCCATAGATTATCCTGATTATACACTATTGCGGAATACATGCACAATACATAATCTCCTCTACGTTGATCATTAATTTAGCAGCATCAAAAACAATGAAACATCAATCGCATGTACACATTAACACAGTATCTAACTCGGGGAAAGCTTACAGCTGAAAATCCCACACTATCTGTATATTATAATGATTGAGAACATGTAACAATACATAGTACAATACTCCTCACAAGTACTCAGTACTATCTCCACCTGTTACACACAAAACTAGCTCAGATCTGAACAAGTCACAGGTTCAAATCTTCTCCACTTCTTTACCTGCCTCCACTGCACAATCCTGCAAGAGAATGAATGATGAATGGCTAATCGAAACTCCTATTTACCTTGGCTGATCCAAAATCATGTGAGCACAAGCTATAATTGCCTTGGTATTGGCCCACACTACGCAATCCTCATTGGCATAACTCAATCCATTGCATGTGCAAATCTCATGCACAACTGATAGTCACAACTCACCCTTTCACTTACCTCTAACACCTGTCTCTATTGAACTGTCCATGCATTGAGTTAACTGATGTATTCTTTAGTTTCTTTATGAGTTAATAATTAGTGAATTAATTAATATTTAATTCACACAACTCATCACTAGTGTATTCTCTAGTTAGACTAAATACAACTAGTTCAACCAAGTCAAACTGAACACAACTCCATCAACTCCACATCCAACTCCACAGAACTCACATGCATGAGTTCTAACTAAAGTCCTCCATGCAATAGCTCAACTAACACATAAGAAACCACGTGATTCCTTTTGTCAGCTGCATGTGCCACATCCGTAGCTCGAACTAAAGTGCTCCAAGAGAATAAGATAATGTTTAGAGTCAAAATATTACTAAGGGCTAATAATATTTGATTGTTTCTATTTTTAGCCTGGCAGTCTAAAAATGGACTTCGATCACTCTGATGTGAACCAAAAATAGAATTCCATCTATTTTTCCCAACATGACCAATCATCCATAAACAGCATCCAGCAACTCATAGACCATGATCCATATGTCTAAAAATAGACTTTGCGCTAAAAATAGCCTGTGGGCCCACTTAGTGAAGGCGACTCCTTTCCACTAAGCTCTATCATCTTGTTGTATTTTCAACAACTTTTGACATCAAGGAGGGAAAACTTCAAATTTCATTTATCAAACCTACAGCACAACAGCCCAAGACATCTTCCGATTTCAAGAGGGTTGACTTTGAAGTATTGGCAAGGGATATTCATCCCATAGACTAGATAGAAATGCATAAACAGGCCGGAGAGATGATATACTACACCCTTACAAGTAAATCCATAGCTTCCCATCAGCTATAAAACTCATTGAACAACATCTCAACACAGTTCCAATTGGAGAAGGCCTACTCACAAGCCAAGGATACAAGGATTAAGTCTTTGGAGGATTTAGTTATTGAGTTGGGACATTATTCCAATGCCATAAAGGCTACCGAGAAGCTCATAAAGAATAAAAACGATGATATTGTTGCATTTGGGAAGTAATTAAAGATACCTCAGCTGCAACATCCTCAAACACTTGAAGTCTTAGAGAGCCAAACTAGACATGAAGAGTTGATGGACGTGGTCCTAAAACTTAATGATCAGCTAAGAGAGATAGGGAAAGAATTGGATAGCTTGATCCAATTAAAAAAAATTGACATTGCCACAACTTATACAAATGTCATCCCTACAATATCTACTACAGTCCAATCCACATGGCAGCTTCACTAGTACCTACAACTCCACTTGCCACAGCATTGCCAGTCACAACAAAGTCTACAACAGTAGGTGCATCAAGAGAAAAAGTAGCGGTGTTAGTTAGATCCATGGAGGAAATGTCTATTCAGGCTACAAAAATGAACAAACTAAAGGAAAAGGTGGCAAGTTTAGAAACTGACTACAAACTTGCCCAAATTATGCAAAAGGAAGAGGCACAAAAGGCCAGTAGAATGAGTGAAAGAGTCAAAGCTATGGAGAAAGACTTAACATTGGAAAAACCCCTTGGACAAGCCAAGGAACTGTTATGGGCCAATATCATTAACTCTGTCAAGGATATTTGGCCATTTATTAAACTTATTTTTGAGCAGACAAATGGTAAAGATGGCTACAGTAGTGTTATAGACATTTTTGTGCCCTACAACCCCAAGCATGAAATGTCCATAAACCAAGGGCTCCTAAGTCCCTAAAAGTGTTGTTCTAACCCCTAAAGGAACAAGTTCAATAGATTACAGCTTCTCCTAGAAGTTCTCATGAGAAACTACTCAGAATTGGTCAAAATAGGATCATTGTAGCTGCTCCACTGGCTAAGTGCGTTGCATCTCACCTAAATACACTGTGAGGGTGCGTTGCATTTCAAAAGTCCCTTCTGTGGGGTGCGATGGGCGAGAAATAACAAATGGCAGTGTCATTCCGCGAGGTGGAGAGGCAATGGAAGCTTCCAGAATCTTCTCCTGTGACACTTGCCTCACTGAATTCGACCAAGGATGAGTAAGAGGCCCTCAGTCTCAAAGTGGAAGCAAGAACTGTCAGAGAGAAGACACTAATCAAATCACAAGCTGACTCATCCCCCTTACAGATATCTATATATGGATCCCTCATCCCAGAGATCTAGGGGCTGGAATTTTGCATATTGTCAGGAATTGTTGTTGGTTTCTAGAGACAAACATCAGATTGTTGGGTGATCTAAGCTTTGTTTGAGGTGAAGAGGGGCTTCTTTGCTGGGAGGTTGATGCTGGGTTGGAACAACTAGTTGTAACTCCTCCTGGATCTTTTCTTGTTTATCAATAAAAGCTATTTGAGTTTTCCTCCATGCTTTTGTATCATTGATGCTTATTACATTTGTATGGTCAATTTGCATCTGATCCTAGATTGTTTATGATTATAGATCCATGTCTTTGTATAGTGCTATGCTTTTGTGATCTTACAGGTACTTTGTGAAGCTGGGTGTGCAAGGGAGCAGGTAGTTGAGGACTATCAAAGAAGAGAGGGATCGAATCGAAGGATTAGCGCAAGATAGAGGTTGGTCTTTCTGTTCCTCTCTATCTATAATTCATAAAGGAAAAACAAAAGTAGTTTTTCTCTGTTTGTTTCTAAGGCAGTTGTCACACCTTAGTGGGATAGAGCAATTCTAAATAGACACTTTTCCCTGTAACAAAATGGTGACTCCTCTGGGGAACTAATTAGTTTGTTTGTTTATCATTCTTTGTTGTTTGTTTCATAAATTTACAAGTGGCATTCGAACTGCATTTGCCATAACAAATGCAAAGTAGATAACTGCTACTTCAATCCATCTACCGGATCTGTTTATGATTTAAACAACTGATTCACAAACTATCTAATTGCCCTTGTGATAGCTCTTAGATCCTCCTTAGATCTACCCCTCATTGTTGCATTACTGATTGCTTTTTACTCGGCCAAAACCCAAGAACTGAACTGCAAACTATGACCCGGAACCTGAACAGAGTCTCATTTCTGGCCCAGCACAGGTACTGTTCAGAGATTTTGAATTTCAGCGCACTTCCCGAGTGGACAACCTGCGCTGCGTTTCAGATTCTCTGTGTTACAGGTGTGCTGATCAGACTAGCTCTATGTAGCTGTGGCTTCTGTGTTTCATTCTTTCCAGTTCTATTCCTGAATCTTGCTGCCTATGATCAGTATATGTCTGTTTGAAACCCCTTTTCCTTGCTGTTATTCTGCCTCCTTTGTACAAAAGAACTATAGATGTTTTTGTGTGTTTGTTGAGTCATTTACAGTTCTCCTTTGCAAAAGTAGCATAGTCGTATTGTCGTCCTTTGATTTGAATCTGTCGCAAGTGTCGATTTCGATCGTAGGAAAAAGTTTGATTGCTGCTGATGGTCGATTATCCTGTTACTATTGCTTTTGGTCTGAATTTGTAATTTTCTAGTGTCAAGAACAAGTATTCAGTTCAAAATCGTAAGGTGTTGTAATCGTCTCCATTTTTTATTTCGAAAAGAAGCTTGTTGATATTTGTCGCTTGAAAAGAAATTCAGATTTGTGCATCAACTTTCTTTTTAGCATCCATATACTAAGAAAGTCGAAAACAAATACATGCATGTGCATTTGCATATAGACAGTCTGATTGGCTTGATTTAGGAAAGTGCATTTAGAGTGTGTTCTTTGCTCTTTGTGAAAAGATTCTGTCTTTCTTTTCCCTAGTAGCTATGATTTTCATTGCATAAAAGAGATAAAAAGTTTGTTTATCATCTTAGATTGCATTTTAGGAATTACATCTACATCTAGTGGTGAACTCGAAAGGAAAATTTCATAAAAAAGATCAACTTAAAATAAATTCAATGAATCTAACAATGCTTTGGAACTTAACGCACAACATTTAGAAGTCTAGGCTAGAGACGTATTCCGGCGTCGTAAAGCCTGGTAACTATTGTTCTCACTGATGGTTGGGTGATTCCTCCACTTTGAGACGATAAGTGCCAGTACAGACTTGTGCTCCCACGTACCGTCGAGTATATTTTGGGAGACCCCGATAGGCTTAATCCTTTATCCATAGGAAGTCGTGTCTGCCGCCCTATCGATCGCAATGCACTGAACACAGCATTCGGGAAGATTGACTACCATACCATAAAAAGTATTCTGTAGTTTTTCGATTGGTTTGGTACTCCCTCTACCTAGACTTCGAGAGCAGTCCCTTTCATTCCTTTTCAGACTCCTTAACGGAAAAGGTCCATCTGAGCACTTGTCACTTCAAGCTCATTAAAAATTGAAGGAGACTAGAGTCATCTTTTGTTTTTTCTCGACTCTTAAAAACTGAAAAAACAAGTTGTGTCAAAGCGTCTAAAATTTATTTTAAATGAAATATTCATTACCCTTTCCTACGTTGATCTTGGGTTGAGAAAATGGAATCCACCAACCAAGGGATTCCCCTTGGAGGAAATCCTAGTCCCTTCTCCTCTTGGGGAGATGTTGGTGCACCCCATATGGCCACATTGTCACTTCCAGGACTGACAATTGGTTTACCTGTATGGCTCTTCTCAACCTCTATCGTTCAGAACACCGCAATTCCTGAACAATCGAATCAGCAATTAGATGAGTCCAAAGTTACCCACCAACCTTCTACTTCTTCTAATTCTTCCTCTCCTCCTTCCTCTTCGCTTGATGGGGCTGGTAAAGCCAAAATTCAAGTACCTAAGGAGAAGAAGGAAAAGAAGAGGAAAGAGAAGAAGAAGAAGGAGCCAAAAGCGAATGGGGGCAAATGAGTGTTTTCTAGCAAAAATCCACACACTGCACCGACCAGGCCTAAATCGCCATGTGTCATTTGAAAAGGAGACCACTATCACAGAGATTGTCCTTGCATCCCTCGGATCTTAAGGGACTGGTCTCCTCGTTTGCATAACCCGATGTCATCAACCTCTGATGATCATGTTGAAAACACACCGTCAACTAGTGAAAGTGAAGCTCTAGGACAAAAAGGAAAATATAGATTTCCTTGTAAATTATGTGAAGGCGATCATGCCATCCACCGTTGTCCCTTCTTAGACGAAGCTAAAAGAGTTTTGGAGGATCGTCCGGTTTCACCGTTACAACTTCCTCCTGGATATAAAAAACTCTTGCCGAGTCCGTCACTAGTTGAAAATCCAGCTGGCCTGCTCAGGTGGTCGGCCGAAGCATCTATCGTTGAAGATAAACCATCTGAACCCATACCAGACGAAAGTCAAAAGGTCGAGGCGGCAGTTGACCTGGTCTTGCCTTCAGAGGTTCCATCTTCAGATGATACAGTCACTGAAGAGAACAAGGATGACACCGTCCAAATTATTTTCATAAGCACGGACTCCAACGAACATGGGGGCAATTTACCCGTTCCTTTACCACAGGAAGGAAGTTCATCAGAGTCGTACCCGGCCATCTATTCGGTCCCACCTCCAAGCAACCTAGTTGTCTCCTTTGACTGGAATCAACTAGGCAGACCCCGTTTACCAGCTAGTGTACCATTCTGAATCATTGTTCAAATATATAGAATGGTTATGGCCGGTACCATCATAGATGAGGGGGCTTCTGTGAGTATCCTTTCCTCAACTGCTTGGAAAGCACTTGGTTCGCTATTGCTTTTGCCTGAGATGAGAAATCTAACAGCCTTTGATAAAGGAACCAGTCGACCGTTAGGGATCCTTTCCGATGTGCCCATAACATTGAGAGGGAAAACTGTTCACATGAACGTAATGGTAGTTCAAGGACCCCTGGATTACAATCTACTCCTTGGATGAGACTATATTTATTGCATGGGAGCAATTGTCTCCTCACTCTTTAGAGTAATGTGTTTTCCGCATGAAGGAAGAGTGGTCAAGCTCGTGGACCAGCTTTCATTTCCCAGATCATACAGAGCAAATAGTCATATACCATCCCTGAATGGTCTTTTCACGCAAGAAATGTCTCAATCTCTAGTCCGTCCTCCCGATGAGCGCGAGTGATTCAGGGGGACATGACTGAAACCCAGGGGGCATGCACCCTGGTCTGCTTCGGCAGGAAAACTTTGGGTATAGGGTAGGTTTCCGCGAGAGAATATGACCTCCGTACTCTCGTTCGTGATTGGAAGGGGGAGTTGGACTGGAACAAGATTCTCTTGTCAAAGTTATGTGAGTTGGCGGGCACCGCCGCTCACCTTTGTTTATCTCGGTAGACATCGCTGGAGAAGTGTTTTGTTTGCGCTGTGAATAGAACAATCTTTGGGTAAACTGTAAGAGGTAGGCCTCTCTCGGTAAAACAAATGTTTTAACGAACTAAAGAAGGGGTAACCTTGAAACTCTGTTTTATACCTGGGGGCATGCAAACCTTTTGGAGTGCAAGAAAAGAGCGACTATTTATTTTTTAAATTTTTAGGACCTCTAACCCTTTAAACTCGTAGGATTGGTCATCTCCTAACTTGCATAAAGAAAGGATGTGGGGCAAAACTCTAAAAGTTGTCGTTTCATATGAGACATTCTTATCACACGACTGGATTAATCGAGCAGTTTTAGCACATAGTTCAAGCTCGTTAAAAAATAAACATAAGACATGAGCAAATGTTTCCCCTCCGCGTTTAAGCTCGTTAAAAAATGAACTATTCCCCGGTAAATAACCATCGTGAATGTAGTACTTCAGTCGTTAAAGCCTTGGTCCTGTTTGCACCGTCACCTCCACTTTTTCATTGGCCGATCATTCACCTCCATTTGATTGTTTACCCATTTTGAGGAACAGCTGCGAAGAGTGATTTCACTAGCCATCCTTGTGACACTGCCGTGATTGGAAAATTCCAAACCTTACCTGGACTCAGCTGCTACTCGTTTTATCACTCGTTCCTCAAAAGACGAGTCTCCTTTAAGCTCTTTTCAACTGACTCGTAAAATATGAAAAGATTGTTGAGCCATTGGCCTCTCCAGCTCGTTAAAGGGACAGGAAGTGCTATCCCTCCTCTAGATTTTAATCTTTTTGGACCTGAGGGATTATTACACAAAAAGATCGAGCGCTTGTTTTGTTCGGCTCGTTAAAAGTATCGAAAATTCATCCCTTCTGTATTGTTTTATACTTTTTCGGACTTAAGGGATTAGATGACGAAAAAGGAATTTTGGAGTTACCTTTACGTTCCTTTTTAGACTCTCTAAAATTGAAAAGGACCGAGTTATCTTTGTCGTTAAACTCGTTAAAAAGATTAATAGCGACAAACTTGTCTATAGACGAGAACGAGTTTCACTATCGCTAGGCTCGTTAAAACATAGCGATGGGTTTGCCCGAAGGGCAAATTATAGAACAAGCATATGTTATCCTCCTCAAGCTTGACAAAAATAAAGAGGTACTGGTCAACAATGACTGGGGAAAATTGGGAAGAAAACTTGAAGAAACTTTTTTGGTAGCAAGTCACTCTTGAACATGACACTTCCACTCCGTGTCCGAGTCGGGTTGGGTTGTTTCATTCACCGGTCACATCACCATGGTCATGCCATACCATCCAAATTTGGGGTTAAATTTACCAATCCATCACATCAGTGTCGCCGATATGTTCAAGAGAAGTCATTCAGTGAATTCACCTGTGTCTCACCCACTACCATACATTATACTCCATTCTTTCATGACCACCACCCTAAACCTTATATCACCAGATCGTTTTCACCTCCATTAAAATCATTTGCTCCATTCCGTGTCATTGATGTGGGATTCATTAAGGCCCTCCTGTGACAAATCACTTCTTGTCGACATCAGCTCATTATCCAAGAAGTTGATCTAGGAACACCCCATTCAGTACTTTGAAGCTTGCATGCCTCAATGGCAAGTTTCTCACTTCCGGCGACAGGTTTACATCAATGGCCTTCGACCGAAAGATTTTGCGTGGTGTTCGACGCCAAGTCCTTTATTCACACCACGTGAATTGTACTGCAGTACCTTGAGGGTCATTATCATTATCGGTGATTCCTCTCGCGCTTGTTAACAGTTTACATCATTGACTAGTAATCAAGCGATGTCTTTCCATGTTCGACTTCAGAACATTTCTCACATGGATCGACTTGTACTTCAAGTGAAGATCGGACAAGATTGAAGACCCCGGATCTAGTTTCATCCATCCGGGCTGTGATATATATTCAGGGAAATAAAGACATTAAATGTACATCATTTCCGCACAGATAATCATCCACTCAAAAGGATGATGGCTCTATCAGAATCATCAGTCTACACTTAGACGATTGTCTGTCCTATGTACATGAAAATGAATTTATAAAGCTGAGCATGCGAATGCCCGCCTCAGCTAGATCATGAAAATATTATGAAGATAATGTATTGTATTGTATCTTATTACAGGTCTCCTCCCAGCATTGAAAGAACTTCGGATCCTCATAATAAAGCATTTCACCCGACACCAAAAGGTTAACGGCCTCATACTTTAGGGGGCAACCGTTATAGACATTTTTGTGCCCTACAACCCCAAGCATGAAATGTCCATAAACCAAGGGCTCCTAAGTCCCTAAAAGTGTTGTTCTAACCCCTAAAGGAACAAGGTCAACAGATTACAGCTTCTCCCAGAAGTTCTCCATGAGAAACTACTCAGAATTGGTCAAAACAGGATCATTGCAGCTGCTCCACTGGCTAAGTGCGTTGCATCTCACCTAAATACACTGTGAGGGTGCGTTGCATTTCAAAAGTCCCTTCTGTGGGGTACGATGGGTGAGAAATGACAAATGGCAGTGTCATTCCGCGAGGTGGAGAGGCAATGGAAGCTTCCATAATCTTCTCCTATGACACTTGCCTCACTGAATTCGACCAAGGATGAGTAAGAGGCCCTCAGTCTCCAAGTGGAAGCAAGAACTGTCAGAGAGAAGACACTAATCAAATCACAAGTTGACTCATCCCCCTTACAGATATCTATATATGGATCCCTCATCCCAGAGATCCAGGGGCTGGAATTTTGCATATTGTAAGGAATTGCTGTTGGTTTCTAGAGACAAACATCAGATTGTTGGGTGATCTAAGCTTTGTTTGAGGTGAAGAGGGGCTTCTTTGCTGGGAGTTTGATGCTGGGTTGGAAAAACTGGTTGTAACTCCTCCTGGATCTTTTCTTGTTTATCAATAAAAGCTATTTGAGTTTTCCTCCATGCTTTTGTATCATTGATGCTTGTTACATTTGTATGGTCAATTTACATCTGATCCTAGATTTTTTATGATTATAGATTCATGTCTTTGTATAGTGCTATGCTTCTGTGATCTTACAGGTACTTTGTGAAGCTGGGCGTGCAAGGGAGCAGGTAGTTGAGGACTATCAAAGAAGAGAGGGATTGAATCGAAGGATTAGCGCAAGACAGAGGTTGGTCTTTCTATTCCTCTCTATCTATAATTCAGAAAGGAAAAACAAAAGTAGTTTTTCTCTGTTTGTTTCTAAGGTAGCTGTCACACCTTAGTGTGATAGAGCAGATCTAAATAGACAATTTTCCCTGTAACAAGTAGCTATGGAAAATGTCAAGGAGGAATTGGGTGACATGCCTGACGATGCCAATAGACTCATCCACTTCCTTAACAGTAAAAGAAAATATGAGCTTCATGAGCTGGATATAGAAGACATAACTAAAACCATTCTGGAAATAAGGAGGGTCCTTTCTAAGAAAAACCTAATGCTGAACTTGGAAGAAAAGTGCTATAACATGCAGGTAGCCATCGATAGATTCATGGATAAATTCAAAATTTTGAGGGAGAAAGGATCGCCCAGTCCCTTGGTCATTAATGAAAAACTTATGACACAACTGGACTATGATAATAGACTCAGGCAGTTGGATAAAGAACAAGCTAGCACTTCAACAATAAAAGCACTACCAATAGGAAAATTTTTGTATAATACATTTTAGAACTTGTTTTTTCTCCAGCATGAGATAAAAGACTTATTCATCACCGAGCCCAATTTTTTCAAGTATACCGATGCTGATGAGATATATAGGTGAATGATGAATGTCAAGTTACCTGATGCAGAATGGTGGGAAAAGATGACTAATTTACTTTAAGAAATTTACTGTAAAAAAGTTACTATAGAGTAAAAGTAGAACAACCATGTAAACAGATGAAAATAGGTCAGCATGGTTAAAGAGTATCAATGTCAAAGAGTATCAGGTGAAAGATAAAAGTTAAAGAAGATTCCAACGTAAAAGATCACAACAACAACATAAAGGGCTACAAATCCAACCATAAAAGACAACAGTACCACAATAAAAGGGATAGCATGAAACAGTTCAATAGTTGTCTCTACCTTCCTGCAAGAGGATATTTTGTATTTACTAGATTAAATCTCAAGTTTGTTTTGAGATATTTTGTAATAATTTTTGTATAAATACTTCACAATTCAAACTATGTAGGGGTGGATTCTTAGAAATATCTATAGACCTTTTTGATCAAAAGACTATAACCTATTGTATCATTGATGGGACCAACAAGATGGATTAATGAATAAAGACAACAGATTTCACAGGATGCATGTGTAGAGCGAAGTGTAGACAGGTATTTTCTCTTGTTGTTGTTGTCTTTCTTAAAGTTTTTCCACAATGTTTCATGTATATCTTAAATCTGAATGCTATAATATGGAATGATATCTCAGAATTTTCTTCATTGCACTCTGTTTTAACTATTACGCATTTAAATGTATTCTGCTAATTATTTAAGTGAACGAATTCTTTATTGTTCCTTAGTTTACGTAGTTTCCCTATAATCTATAGCAAAGGATTCTTAATTGCCCTTTATTTTTTATTATCCTCTGTTGCTCGTTTTGATCCCGGTCTGAGAATTCTTAAATGCTCTCTCACCCTGCTTAAGACCATTTCACTTATTTGGCCCAAAGACCTGCACTTTACTCTGCTAGATTTCCGTTTGAACACTCCCTTTAGTGATTTAATTCTAGTTTTGTTGCCCTTCTTTGACTCCATAGCCCAATGGTCCAAAGACATCATTCTATCCATCTATTTTAAGGATTCCACCATCCAACCATCAATAGAAATAAAAAACACCCTGAACCTTTAGAACTAGACTACAATCCCAACAAACAAATCTAAATCATATAGAGAGAGCCCCTCTGAGCCATAGGTTGGCTAGAGCCTATGCTTAAAAGTTGCTTTGTGGTTACCTCGGTCCTTTCCTTCTTCTGGAAACTTCTACGGAAAAGTTCTAAATGATAACACACATCATCAGTAGTTAGTCAAAGCTTCCTTTGATGCAAATTCTGTAAGTTCAAAATCCTTTCAGCTCGAAGACCTGGTATTGAAATGGGATAAAGCACATGAGGAAAAAGGTAAACATACCAAGTTCCAATGAATGTGGCTTGGCCCATTTTAGATTGTGGAACAAATAGGCCCATCAACCTTTTTATTGCAAGATTTATCAGGCAAGAGAGAATCTCTACCTGTTAATGGGCATATCCTAAAGAAATATTTTTCATGCAAGATAACCTCTTATATTCCTTGTATATTATTGCTTTTACTTTTTAGAAAAATAAAAGTTGAGTAGAATTTACTTTTGGCATTACAAATAATAGTCTCTTTTATATTTTGAAATTTCGCTTCTATAAGTAGGTATTGTTAAGAAGATGATTTTCTCATTTGAAACATGCATTAAGTTCTACTAATCTGAAATTTATTTTCCTCTGCTGAAATTATTTTTCGTTTGCTAAACCTCAACTTTATAAAGAAACCTTTGCTCTATCATTAGTCCAGAAAAAGATTTGTAATAAAGAAAAGCCTTTCTACATAAAAGCTTCTTTAAAACTCTACAATTGTCATCCAGAAACTCTTAAGGAGTCAACGATTCTCCCCATTTAGTAAGCTTTCATTTTTTAGAGTGTAATTCTAAAATATTCTTAAACGTAAAGGATAAGAGGTCTCATCAAGAGCCGACTTACCATGATCATAGGGATATAAATAATTGACATTACCAATACTACATATCAAAACAGGGTAACGACTCGAGATGCATCAATCAAAAGACAAGGGTCTCATCAAGAGCCAGCTTGTTCAGTTAAGTTACAACTAGTGAATGGAAATCTAAATTTTGGTCACCAAACCAAGAAAATGGCCTTTAAGGAGTAAAATGAAAATTTTAAAGGGAAAGAGAATTGTTTAGAAAAGAATGAAAAGAATAACAAGTATATAAATTAAATGTATCTTTAAAACTTGCATTCTTATATAGATGGGATACTGAATCATTGTTGGTTAAAAGGTAACCCTGTCGAGGTTATGGACACCTGCTAGTAGTAGAGGCTGTACCTATGAAAATTGAGTACACCTAAAAGCTAATTTGTGATAGTCACCTGTTTTTATCATTAAAACCAAGTAATGAATGATGTAGACAAATCAACTTTCATATTGAAGAGGATGATAAAAAGGATGATAGTTAGGTAGATTTTGTTTTTCTATTTAGGGTAATGTTACTTATCTTATATTTCATGTATTTTTATTTTCTAAACTACCTTTATTTTGGAAGTTTTTAGAAATTTCAAAAAATTGTCAAAGATAACTGGTTCTTCCAGCGAATTGCCAACTGTTGTGCCATTCAACAACCACCCCATTTGTTAACATAATAGATAATATTATGTTAATAAATGGGGACCCTTAAAAAAATCCTTCCAAAAAATAAATTTAGCATTTAGGCATTTTCTTGTTAATTTTTGGAATAAAGCAAGATATCAAGATAAAACTCTTTATAAAGCTACCAAAAGCTCGCCTTTTCACATATCGCACAATCAAGTGTGTCAAAAGCCTTGTTAATGAACAAAACTCACAAAAAGCGATCAAAAGGGATTACCACGCTTAACCTCGAAACTATTAGGCTTTTTCATTTAAACTAAGTCCTAAGGCATTTCTTATTAAAATAAGGCCTGCATCGCATATCACCACTTACAAAGGGTGCACCCTCACAAAGTATCTTTAACCATAAGATATGCGATATTGCAATGACACTCTCACCCTTATCACATCACATTGGAATCACTTAAGAACAGCCTGAAACCTCACCGGCCATGTGATATTGTGAAACGTGATAGAAGTCTAGACCCGATTGCCAACTACATTATAGAAAACACTTAAGTTTGACACATAATTAAAAAAGGCTTTATAAAGAAAATCCTATCAAACAACTTGTTCTTTGAAAACAATAACGAACGTACCACATTTCGCATCCCATGGAAACGAAAGGAATGTTAAAGAAAGCGCACACACGAATGTGATAATGCAATTTGCGATATTGCATCACAATCGCAAAATTGGCATTTTCATAGTTAAAATCTCGGCACCCTAAAAAAGTTTCTTTCCTGACTTACGATGCAAAACATTAATGAGCAATAAAGCTAGGGATATAGAACCATTAGTGGTCATTTAGTACAGGTTAATGGAATTTATGTTTGAAAAGTCACTCGACATGATACAATATCTTCTCACTTACGTTTAATAAAACTCCTTTCTTATCACCTTTTGAAGGCTATCTTTATCGTTCATTCTTATTTTCACTCTTACTTGTGTCTATCTGATAGCTTCTGCATTGCTCCATTTTCAGGAAAGATAAACAACAAGAGTAGCTAGGAGCAATGGCAAAGAGGGGAAAGGTAACGACGTCTGAAAAATTAGAAATGATACCTCTATTCTCTAATACTACATGCAATAGAGACAGAAGAACCTCAATGTGAGAATCCACATATGATTTAGTAGAAGAAGAGAAACCAATACCTCTAGTAACAAAGGCCACAACCAATGGCCATGCTTCCTTCGATGCCTCCTTCGAGACATCATGCTCAAGTGGATAATTGATCAGGCGGACATCTCAGACAGAAAATTCAAGAATAGCAAGCAAGAGGTTATGGGATCTTTTTCACTAGACAACCTGCAGCTTATGTACAATCTACCAGAGCCACAAAATCTCTACAATAAAAAGTTCCTCAAAAAATTTGCTAAGGAGAATTAAAACCCCGCAGACATCATGCAAACCTAGACAAAAAAGAAAGGAAATATCAAAAGGGATAAGACAGGTATGTATTCTACAGCATCTATCTCTCCCCCTCATAGTTTTGTAGCAGCCATGCTATGTAGATTGTTCGGATAGCCGGATAGTACCAAATTTTCCCCAAAATGGTTGCCATTAATAAATGTTGTTGTAAACGCAACAATGATGAATTGGGCCCAAATTTTGTCTGATAATTTGGTGAGGGATAATAAGGAGTATAGGAGAAGGAGCAGTCCCTCTTCAAGGGTTTACCCTCCATTTTTCATGAGCGCCTATGTAATGGACGCAATCTGTTTTGGCTCCAAATTTCCTATCATGGGATGGAAGTGGATTGTTCAAGACTCACTTCCTATCCATATATATCATAAGAGTATGTGGGAGTCTCAATTTGACTCGTATTTTTACAAAATTTGTTAATGATTTAGGCATCCTATCCATAAACAATTCTACAACAAAAATGCCTGTAGGTTTTCTAGAGAAGTTGAAGTAGATATCCTACATATAGCGATATGGTTTGGGGAGGATACATTCACATATATTAGAGTATTTGTGAACATTGCTTCACCGCATGTACTCTAATAATATGTCCCCGACAAGTTAATGGCCATAGAGATAGCCTACTAAACAACAGTGGAAGGTGGGTTGAGCAAAGGATTTAAGGAACAGAAAAAGGCCATTTGGCCTACATTTCCATTGCAATGTGGTGATTTTCACTATACGATTTTGGACATGCATGCAAAGAAGTAGAGATTATGAAATCTCTGAAATTAAATACATTCCCAGGAATACAGTATGACCCAAATGGCACCGCCGAATACTTCACTAGTATGGTGAAAGTGAAACCATTCACCCATGAGGAAGATGCCTTCGATGACCTATTCCTACAAAAAGATACATTTTCAGACGTGACACATATGGCATCACTACTTTTTGCCCCAGATGATCTTGAAGCTTTCCGCGAATATAGAGAGAGGACATTATTAAAGTTCGCATTGGACTTGCTACAGATTGAACCACTAAGGGAGCCAACTCCCAGTGTAATCTTGGAAGAAATATCTAGAGAAAATTACAAAGGGGATTCTGAAGTAGAGTCCCAAGAGAAATCTACTCAAGTCGGAGCACTCAGAGCAGCAGTCTCAAAATGGGGGCAATAAAAACTGAGAGTCTGAAAGGGACATAGCCGGAACTACATAGAAAGCAACCAAGTAAACCTCAGCAAAGAAACAGGTTCAAACTCACTCTACTTCCACTTAGTCATCAAAATTCCCAGTTAACTATTTAAAAAAATAATTGGAGCATTTTAATAATAAGCTCCATACATAGGAACAAACATTGAGATATAGACTCCACAGCACAAATCAACTCAAAAAATTACAGTGGAGAAAACTATAGGGAGTCACGATGTGGAGCTCATTCCTACCACCCCCACCTCTGAAATTATTTTGAGAATTGAGGAAATTCCTCAATCAGATGTGTTTTATAGCCCTACCCACAAAGATGTCGTCAAAAGGAAGAGGAAGAAATGAAAGCTAGATGTTGCAGCTATTATCACTCTCTACAATGAACCCATGGACATTGTCTTGAAAGATTCTCCAATGGAACCATCAAAAAAACCTTATGAAACTATCGCAATTTGCAGGAGCCTATGCCATGGAAACTATTGATAAAGTGACAGAGGTCCACATGCTACTGAGAGAAAAGGAACAAAAGATTATGCTGTTGGAACAACAATTAGAGGAGGAAAAATCTAACCAACAAGGAGAGTTACAAGTAGCCAAGCTTCAACACGAGTTTGAATAGATGGAAATACAACATTAAGCTAGCCTAGCAGAAAGAGATGCGCAGATACAAGCTATGACAGATAAGTATGAAGGAAATCTACAAATCGATCAGCTCATAAAAGAAGCACTCAACCTTAAATCCCAACTGATGCAGCAAAAAGAAGTTCTATGCCAGAAAATCTCGTAAATAATTCCTTATTGCGAGATCAGTGATAAGATAACAAGCCAAGTCATCGACATGAGGCTTGAGTATGATGAAATCCATAAAATGATTTATCACTTCATCACCTAGGAAGAATCAAAAGATGGGAGGAAGGCTGATTTTCCAAAACTAGAGGAATTGCACAAAGAAATTTTGTGCACAAACTATGATTCTCGGCTCAAGCAAGAAGAAAGGGCAATGGTAGTCGTAGCAATATTAGCAAACAACATCATTGAAGCCATCAATGAAAATCTACATGGTGCCAACCTAGTTGTAGAATCTATACCAAGATTTCTTCCAAATGCCAAACAACTAGAGTAGAAGTGGAGACAGGTGACAAAGGAAAGGGAGGAGATGATCAGACAAACAAGAAAGTTAAACTAGGAAGCATATTGGCAATTCTTAGTCAAAACATACAACCAGTGGATGACCTTGGGATGCCTAACTACATCCACACAAAAAATAATGTCAGCACTGACGAACGCTATATTTACTGCACAGTTGAAATCTGCGATCAGCCAACTGATGCAGCGCAAGCCAATGACAAATATCTATGATCTTATGGATGAAATGGAAATGAGTTAGTCACTTTGTTTTATTTCTATTTTAGTTTTATTTCACATAATCTGAGGAAGGTCATTTAAACATCCTCAACTAATTTTCTGTAATAATCTATTTAGGACCTAGAGTTTAGTATTCAAACCCCTCCCATGCATTTAGAGAGGAGTCTGGAAATTTTATCAGAAACATTCTTCAAAACATGCACTTCTTTACCTTTAAGGAGGTTTTGATGGAATGAATGGAATATGATCTATTTTCTTTTGAATATCTGGCATGCTCTACTGAAATTTCAGTTTTGTACTCTTAGATGGTGTTGGATTGATTGGAATTATGTTGATATTATTCAAACACATGAGCAAAACTTATCATATATGGTACTTTTATCTTGTGATTATGTTTTATTTATGTATCAAGCAATAACTTTTCTTCAAATTGTTTTATGTATGAAATTTTGAATTACGATTAGCATTATTGCACTTTTGTATGGTGTTGGATTTCACTTTATGTTGAATATATGAATGATTCCATATGTGATACATCTTTCACAATCATTTTGGCTAACTATTTATCCAAAACAATTATTGTTAAACGATTTCACTTCTTCTTGCAGTTGAATGATCTTTATTACCAATTGTTATAGGAAATTATTATAGATCACATACGTTGCTTTATTCCCAGGCATATTTATAGTTAAATAGTGTTCAAAATAGGATATATGCATGTTTTTGATAGTTTAGATTAGATTACACTTAGCTTAATCATTTCCCCATTACAAAATATATCAACCCATCAACACTATCAAAATAGATTTTGGGAAATTGGTCCCATTATGCCGAGTCAGAGCCACTGCACCAAACGAAAAATTAGCTACTAACCAAGGTCCAAAGTGGGTGGTTTTCCCCCATGTTGTAGCAACGATTTTTGAGGCTTTAACAGAACCCTAATTTTGAAGGTGGAAAATGCATAGGTAGAACATTTATGGAGGAATATCAAAAACATGCAATCATACTGCCAAACCTGTCACATTGAATTTGGGAACAATGTAGGTCCAATAGATTAGTATGGAATAGCCATTAATTATCATACACAATTATGGGTACTCTAGAAAAATCAAGAGCTACATAAATTATGTAAGATATCACAAGGTCAAAATAAAAAAATAATATGAAAACTTTGTGATATAGATAATGTAGATTAAGACAGATTGGTTCATATCTACATTTATTTTGGATATGAGAGAATGAGCTACAAGAATAGAAGGGATTGAATTGTCAAAACAACTACGATATAGTTCAATCCTATGACCTAATCAATACAATATTGTGTAGCTACAGTGTAACATTGTATGATGAACACTACAATTGCATAATGATTTACAGATGGAGTGTAAATATTCTTGGATGTCAAACCTCCATGACAAGCTATGTATCTGTTTAGTTCTTGGACAAATTGATTGGACATGCAATAATATCAAACATGAGAATGAATGTTGGTGTAATTATTTGGATATAGGAAAATAAATCCATGTGAAATTATTTCCATTTTCCTTTCAAATTCACTGTCATAGAACATCATATATCATATGGAACATCATTATCCAGTCTATAACAAATTTCTAACAAAGAACATCACACTATTGAGCCTAACAACATCTTTATTATATGGAATTCCAGTATGATTTTAAAAGTCAGCACATGAGTAACTTGGTCATATTTTAGAATTTCCTATCTTTTCCATTCATAATGATGACCCCAGAGCTTCCAGACTAAGTCCATTTGTTGTTCCTTTATTGCTGCCAATAACATTATCATGTGTCCAAGTGCTAAGTCATCATTCCTTTGGGACTGTGGACAAGTTTCAAAACACTGAGATAGATTTTGTGAGCACATCATCCTCAAAATATCACACATACTGAGTCATGTGTCCAAGATCATGGTGCTATAATCCATAAAACCATGAGTGGAAATAAAATATACATGAAGAGAAACTATCTACATCAAAATGAAAGGTACATGCATCACCATGATCAACCCACAACAAGAAGCATGGTATCCCAAGAAACAAACCATCAAAGAAAAGATGGAAATGATGTAGCAAGGGGGTTTTTACCATCATCAACAAACTACTATACATCTACATAAAATGTATCATCTCAAAGCTGGGAATCACTACATTTCAGAAGGAGAATCATTGTTAGGTTGTACACCTAAAGATGAGGTACCAATAATGATTACTTCATCTAGCAAGGGAAGGCTCGAAGAAACATCCAAATGAGACTAATCCCTTTAGTATTGACTCCCCATAGACTATTCAATAACTATAAAGAATGAACTTGGAGGAGTTTGTATAGGTGCACCAACACAAGATGAAGAGGTAGAAAGGTTCACTACAACCAGCTGGGAGTCATCAACAAGCAACCCAACAAGAGAAGAAGAGGCATGCTCCATGGATACATGCTGAGAGTCATCACCAGAATGGAGCTATAGAGGAGATCTTCACAGTCATCATGAAAAGGCTCATCAAAGATAACACCATGATGCTTAGTCACTTGGTGAGAGGTAGGGTCATATAGATGATACCCCTGAAATGTTTCATAGTAGCCAACCAAAGTCTTGTGAGGAGTCTAATGGATAGGAGATATATCATGTGTTTCATGATACAAGTGGGTCCATGCACTTGATCCAAAGAACCTAAAATTTGAGATAGAGGACTTCAAACCATGCAATCAATAAGTTGTTGACCTTGCGTCAAGCAAGAATTTGTAGATCATCACACCATTTTAAGTACCATGGGGAGAACAATGTTATTTCCGATTGTCGTGAGCCTTGAATGTAGTGAGCTAATAATTTACCAGGTAGATATTTGTTGTCTCAAATGATTATAGGAACTTGTGATTTTACTTTTTGGTTTAATATGGTTGTTGGTAATACATTTACCTTAATGACATATTAAACTTATGTGCTAAAGTCAAGTGTGTTAATAGTGCACACCCACTAGGATGCCATGAACAAAAGCACTGAAGTAACATGAATGGGTTCCATTACCAACTTTAAAATGCCTAGGGCTAAGTGTAACCATTGCCAAAAGAATACAATGCATAGAAATCACAATATAGGTGTCCACAGTCCCACCAATATCATGGCTCCTAGGGGAAAGTAACCATCATCCATCCAAGCAACAAGTATAATCATGGGTGAGTAGAAAATATGCACCAAATTTTACAACAATGACGACCCCATCTAGCAGAGGGAAGGCTAGAAGAAACATCCAAAGGAGAGGATGGACTAGATGATGAAGTAATCCCTTCAGTCTCGAATCCCCATAGACTATTCCATAACTAAAAATAATGAACTCAGAGGAGTCTGTATAGGTGGACCAACACAAGATGGAGATGTGGAAAGGTTCACTACAAAAAGTTTGGAGTCATCAACAAGAAACCCAGCAAGAGAAGAAGAGGCATGGTCCATGGATACATGCTGAGAGTCATCACCAGATAGGAGTTATAGAAGAGATCTTAGAGGTCATCATTATTCTTAGTCACTTGGTGAGAGGTAGGGTCATAGAGATGATACCCCTGAAACGTTTTATAGTAGCCAACCAAAGTCCTAAGAGGAGTCTAATGGAAAAGAGATATATCGTGTCTTTCATTATACAAGGGGGTCCATGCACTCCATCCAAAGAACCTAAAATGTGAGATAGAGGACTTCCGACCATGTAACCAATAAGCTTCTAACCTTGCATCAAGGAAGAATTTGGGCTAGTCATGGAGATAGTGGTATCTACAATAGATTTAACGTCTGTAGATCATCACAACATTTTAATTACCATGGGGAGAACAATGTAAATAATTTGCAAGAGGGGCAAGGCCTGTAGTTTAGATCATGTCAAAGGAATGGAAATGTTAACTTTGAATTATACTCGACCATATATGCAAACACCTTTTACTTTGGACATTTAACATGTTACATCTAATGAATATCAGGAATTCAATCTATGTCAATTGAAATTCGAAGTAAATACACTATGGGCCATGGTGAAATCTCTAATTGTTTCATGAAATTCCTTATCATAGAAACTCTCATTTGGAACTGACCAATAATGTAGGAAGCAGATAAAGGAAATTGTCTAATGTATATGAAGTTTATATGCATATGTATAACAACCCACTCACTTAACTTCACCGTTTGACCTATGAAATCAAACCCTGAAGCAAAATGCATGTTATTATTATAGGTATGAGCTAGTGAGCTATTATAGACTTAATGTGTATATGCCTTATCTACAATAATAAATCACTCTACTTCAAAACTATGCTCCATCTCTAAACTTGAGATAGTCTATTATGTACTCTTAATGGACAATTTTCAAGTGCTCGCAACTTAAATTTCGTAATTATGTTGAGATTTAAGTGGAGCAATCCTTATCCTCAACTCATCTCCTTCAATGATCACAGAGTATCCTTTGTATGTGACTGCTACAATGATAAGTCTATGGACATCAATTTTGCTATAGGAAATGAGTATTTGACATGGAAAACTGCAACCTAGTACCTAATACTATCTTTTTGTGTGCATAGTTATTCGCTGAAACAGTAATGTGGGAAAGACTCAGTAGGATCATAAAATTTCAGAGGCCATACATTATGTCAATTGTGACAATGCCACAAACTTATGACAATATGACTTTCAATATTTTTTTATCTACTTTGCATCCATAGCTTGCCAGGATAGGGACATCCCCTTCATTACCTGAATCACTAACTGAATCACTAAACCCTTTATCTGATATACATCAAGCTTAGTTGAATGCCAGGTAGAACAATTCCTAGCCTTGAAATAGAGCAGACTTGGTATTGTCTTATTTGGCTATTCTATGCATAAAATAGGACCTATGTTTGAGGGTAAATATGTCTGCAATATATTTACGCCGTAAGGCGTTCCCTCTGGAAACGACTCCCCTCTGGCATTACGTGTACATTTGTGGGCCTTTGATTTCTAATGTTAGACGATTAAAATAGTTCCAACCATGCGATTAATTCTAATTACAACCATGCGATTAATTCCAATTAACCGTGCGATTAACAATGGTAGCGGGTAGCGCTTGCTCTTCACTGTCCATTGTCTAGAACACTTCTGCTACCAGAACGACATTTTAAGTCCAATCGCCGGATGGCTTGTTCAGGGCCCAATTATAGATGTGTTTCGTGGTGTCAAATCTCGGTTAAAATTCATCACAACAAACATGGAAGTCGTATTCATCCTGGTAGGGTGGGAAATCATCGGCTGGAGATGTCTTATCTCTGTAGCGTACTATGGAAGATGGCAAAGCTGGAATCCAAATGAAAGATGGTATACCTATTTCCAGGTAGAGGACTTTTGGACCAGGTACATCGTTGAGTTGCAGGAAGCAGCATCCAAGAAGCAGAAAAGTATTGTTGATGAAAAGGTAAATAAAATGATTGGCTCGGAAGGAATACTTTTTATGGGGTTTGTTGCGATGCAGCGCCTTTGCAACAGTGACCAGCGGTGCATCATCCTGCCTCTGTCAATTATTTGGGACCAGTAATCCCTTGGGGATCTCCATTAACCCAACACAGCTGTTCGCCCTCCCGGGGCTGTGCAATGTCAACTCCCCGCCTCTCACCCAGTGCGCAGGTACGCCTCCGTTTCTTGATTTTTTTTCTTCTTTTTCCTGTTATGAGATTTGAACACGAGACCTAACGGCAATCTTTTATTCTTTTAATTTCTCCAGCTGCAGGGATCCCGGTTGGAGCTCCAACTAGCGCGGACGTTCCTGTTAACCCTCCCATCGCTGCTCGTCCAGGTTTTCTTATTTTCCCGTCGTTTTTTATAGTTATCTTTTATGAATTAAATTATATATAACAAAGTCAATTCCTTCAATTATGGTCTCAGGTTCGAGTCCTGCGGGTGCTCTTCCATCTCCTGGACCTTCTCCTACTGTAAATCCACCTACTGCAACTGTAAATCCGCCGACAACAAGCGTGGGTGTTCCTCCTGCGGAGTCACCTTCTGCACCTTCAGGTGGTTCGAATCCTGGAAATCCAGGTTCTAATCCTGGAAATCCTATTAGCAGTGGAACTAATCCGTCCTCTAATGACCATCCAATTACCAATGTGGGCAGCGGAGCCGATACCGTCTTCACACAGTCAGCCTTTCACCTTGTGGGTGCTCTTTTAGTTTTGCTTTGCATATAAAAATAATATAGTTGTTATCTATGTTGTTATACAGACTGCATCCTGAATATTCTGATTTCTTTATATAAAATTTATAAATTATTATTATTTCAGATTTGATACTTTTGCCATGTGTATTGTGGAAGTTGTTTCTTATCCATCACAATAAACGTTGGTGAAATAATCAATCAATATCATTGCCATGGATTCAAAGACGCAACAAATTCTACAAATTATTATTATTAGTTTGAATGTGTCTGGAATAGTTTTTATTTTTTCTTCAATTAATTTATAAATATTATTAATTCTAGATGTGTCTGGAATAAATTAATTTTTTATTAATTTCTTTTTGTGTTCCATTAATTTATAAATGGTCATTATTTTATTTTTTATAAATATTATTAATTCTATGTGTCTCGAATAAATTAAATTATTATTATTAATTTATTTTTGTTTTCCATTAATTTATAAATGGTCATTAATTTCTTTTTGTCTCCCTTTTTCCACATTAGGTAGCCCTGAATATTTTGGTTTGTAGTCGAAACATAGATTTCAATCGATTATTATCATTTGGTAACAGTGACTAGTTAGTTACATTGTTAATGAGCAGTATTCATAGAATTTATTTTACATTGATAGCTTGTTAAGATTTTTTCCTTTGAACTCGAATTTCATTATAATTTTGGAATTTTGATAATAAAATTATTTATTTTTTGATTTTTTGATATTCATTAAAAAATATATTTCCAAAAAACAATTTCAATAGGTTTAAAAAAAATAGTTTAAAAATATTTATATAATGTTTTTGTTTTTGTTTATTTTTAATGTATGGGAAAATTGGAGATTAATATTCATATGATGATTGGGTTAATTACAAATAGCAATGGTGAGTGGTTTAATCACCAATAACAATTTGTGGGTAACTTTTATATAAGGTTTGTTAGATAAGTAAATTTTATATAAATTTTATTATATTAAATACAAATACATACATGTTTCTTTCGTCTAATGTCAATCGTTGCTTATTGTTGCTTTGAATTCTTTATCATTGTTATGATTGATTTATCCTAGATACTATCGGGGATGAACCTCGCTGGTTCCCAAATCCATAGGATTTCGAGATCGAAGCCTTCTAGCCCCCTACCTAAAACTCCAAGAATTAGCCGTGGAAATTGGTATGATTTCGCTTGGTAAAAGGTTCATTGAATCTACTGTTTGAGGGGCCATTAAATGGCAATTGTTTGTGCAATGATTTGTAGAGAAAACTGGAAGAGACACAAGTAAAAACTAAGTTCGAAAATAGCCAAGAAAATGGCTAATCTAAGAGGATCAGAAATGTGTCAGAAATATGAAATTTTGTTCAAGTCAATTTGGCGTATGGTTTATTTGGGTTTCAAGTCTACTAGGTGTATATTGTGCATTGGTGAAGCTCACTGCCAGGGAACCACCCCCAAGCAATTCCACTTTTGGTTTTTGCCATTCCACTTTTCGAATCTCAGCCAGCAGACCGAGAGAGCCAACAAGCAAATATCTAGGTGTTGAAAAATCCAAGCATGTCACCAAGAATCAAACATTAAGTGCATGCCAAGAAAGAAGAAGTGCACTCACGAAGAGAACTCATGAATATCAAATGCACAATGCATCCAATAAAGAAGTGAACACATTTCCATATATGCGTTTTAAGAAACATTTTAGTGTTGGAACTTGGCAGTTTCATGCTTCTTCGTGAGACCAATATAAATGTACTGTTTCAACGTCATTGGTGGTAGATTTATGCAACATATTTGATCATTTAAGTTTAACAGATTTGCCTTTTCTTTTCCTACAAAGAATTTGCTCTTTATATGTGTTGGAGTTATTGGGATATTCTTTAGGAACTAGCAGGCATGCAAATTTATATTTAAATCCCTAATTCCCCTCATCATTTGCAAATTGTTCATCTGCATCTATGCTCAGAGAAGACAACTTAGCTTCAAAATGTTTGTAAGACAGAAAATGAAAATTTTAGCAAATATGGAGGTAATAATAAACACCCTATGGTGTCAGAACAATGTTTTCTTGGGTTTCTTTTGAGCCATAGCATTAGAGAGCCGTATATTGGTGAGCGACCTTTAACCCAATGCATTAGTGGCTTCATACATGTGTGATTGGGGGTGCTCATCTTCGTAGGAAGAAGAAAGGAATGTCATTGATACATTTGTGATTATTGCTTTCAACAGAGCTATCTAGAGTGTTATCAATCCCAGGTCTGGCATTTACAAAATGTGACTCAACTCTTAAAAATGAGGTAACATTCTCTGCACTTTTAGAAAAGAAAGAAAAATTGAACACTTGTTTCTGCAATCGCAGAGTATGGATATGTTGTTTGCATGATATCAAGGGAAATATCTTATTCAGCTGATGTATTCCTTACCTTCCCGTGCTATTTGTAATCGTGTTGTTAAGATACTTAATAGTTTTCTTATGCACAACACTCATGTGTGAAATTTTCTAATAGTGATTTCTGGTCAAGTTTCCCAGCAGATCTATTTGTACCCTGAATGGAAGTCACTATTTTATCATAGAAATTTATACTTGAAAAGTGCTGATCTTACATTCATAATAAGGCCTCATGCTAATTGGAAATTAATCTTGAATCCCTACAAATTACACAGTTTAATTAATGTCATAATGGAACCATTTTTACAGCCAGTTTGATGATTTAATGCACCTGTTCGAGATATTCAACTTTGTTTCTTCAGATTGAATGTGGTTGTGGGAAGTCATGAAGTTGTTGTCGATGATGGTCAGTGTAATAGTTCTGTTGTATTTGGAAACAATGTTGAAGATCCAGTAGATGCTCTTAATGTAAAACGCTGGAACAACTCTTGATTTCATTTTTGGGAGGTATCATCTTTTCTTCTCCCCATAAAGATATAAGCTATGGAGGATGAGTGGATGGCTATAAAGACTTTGAATGTGTAGTAATCCTCTGGATGGTATTTATTGTGAGAATGTCATGTGCTTGAAAAGGTTTCCAAATCAAAAGAAAACACAGCTTGGACGTACACATTCTTAAGGAGAAGGCCATAATGAAGGGTTCGTCTTCCTCATTATCTGTACTAAAGATCCTCTGCATACATGCCAATGAAGAATTTGTTGCTATTTTGTTGAACACATATCTAGCCTGTCCTTTGGTAGAAATTCTACATGCACCATTGAAAGAAGCTTCTGGATGTAGGGAATTGGTGATGCAACATATATTCATTATGTGAGTAATAAGGAGCGGAACATAGATTTTCCCAAAGAAATTGAGGAAGATGAAGCCCTAGAAGAAATTCTTATCAAGGCATTCATGGATTGGAGAAGCAGGTCAAAGATGGAAGCTTCTAGCTACTTAGGGTGTTTAAACTCCCATCACTGATTTATTGGATTGGGGATGTTGTAACATTTTCTTGGCAGAATGATACAGTTAAAACTTTTGAGCTTTTCCAGAAATCCACCATCTTTGTAGGAAGAAGAAAGGAATGTCATTGATACATTTGTGATTATTTCTTTCAACAGGGCTCTCTTGAGTGTTATCGATCCTAGGTTTGGCATTTAAAAATGTGATTCTGCTCTTAAAAATGAGGTAACATTCTCTGCATTTTTAGAAACGAAAGAAAAATTGAACACTTGCTTCTGCAATGGCAGAATATGGATACGCTGTCTGCATGATATCAAGGGAATAAATTATTCAACTGATGTATTCCTTACCTACCTATGCTATATGTAATCATGTTGTTAAGATACTTAACAATTTTCTTATGCACAACACTCATGTGTGCAATGTTCGAATAGTGATTTATGGTCAAGTTTCCTAGCAAATCTATTTGTATCCTAAATGGTAGCCACTGTTTTCTCATAGAAATTTATACTTGAAAAGTGTTGATCATACATTCATAATAAGGCCTCATGCTAATTGGAAATTAGTCTTGAATCTCTACAAATTACACAATTTAATTTATGTCATAATGGAACCATTTTTACACCCAGTTTGATGATTAAATGCGGCTGTGGGAAGTCATGAAGTCGTTGTCGATGATGGTCAATGTAATAATTATGTTGTATTTGGCAACATTGTTGAAGATCTAGTAGCTGCACTTAATGTACAAGGCTGGAACAACTCTTCATTTCGTTCTTGGGAGGTATCATCTTTTCTTCTTCCCATAAAGATATAAGCTATGGAGGATGAGTGGATGGCTATAACGACTTTGAATGTGTAGTAATCCTCTGGATGGTATTTATTGTGAGAATGTCATGTGCTTGAAAAGGTTTCCAAATCAAAAGACAACGCAGCTTGGATGTACACATTCTTAAGGAGGAGGCCATAATGAAGGGTTCGTCTTCCTCATTATCTGTACTAAAGATCCTCTGCATACATGCTAATGAATAATTTGTTGCTATTTTTTTGAACACATATCTAGCCTGTCCTTTGGCAGCAATTCTACATGCACCATTGAAAGAAGCTTCTGGATGTAGGGAATTGGTGATGTAACATATATTCATTATGTGAGTAATAAGGAGTGGGACATAGAGTTTGCCCAAAGAAGTTGAGGAAGATGAAGCCCTAGAAGAAATGCTTATCAAGGCATTCATGGGTTGGAGAAGCAAGTCAAAGATGGAAGCTTTAGCTACTTAGGGTGTTTAAAGTCCCATGAATGATTTATTGGATTGGGGATGTTGTAACATTTTCTGAGCACAATAATACAGTTAAACTTTTTGAGCTTTTCCAGAAATCCACCAGCTTTATTGGGTGTTCTTATTCTCATAACAATTGGTATATGGCCCAAAGATTTTGTCACTGTATTCTTTGCATCATAGTCGAGCTGTAGTCAAGATATTATAGGGTTGCAATACTCAATGATTATCAATGGCATACCTTAGTGCGAGTACTGTGACATGGGCATTATCACCTTTTGCTGCATCTATCACACAATGTTTTTAATTGCACCAACAAAAGTCATTGAATTGTAGTCATAACAATGCCAGGGCTCTGTAATGAATGTGAGGCATATATGTTCATAGAAATGAGATGGAATAGTGAATGGATGGGCAAGCAATGTTCTATTTGCACTTCATTTTATGATTGTGATATTGTCGGTGGCAACTAGATTAAACTTCCTCATTGGTCATATCAAAGATCTCTTAGGAATGGTTTATTTTGGTTTCAAGTCTACTAGGTGTATATTGTGCATTAGTGAAGCTCACTCCCACGGAACCACCCCCACGCAATTCCACTTTTGTTTTTTGTCATTCCACTTTTCGAATCTCAGCCAGTGGACCGAGAGAGCCAACAAGCAAATATCCAGGTGTTGAAAAATCCAAGCATGTCACCAAGAATCAAACATTAAGTGTGTGCCAAGAAAGAAGAAGTGCACCCACGAAGAGAACTCATGAATATCAAATGCACAACGCATCCAATAAAGAGATGAACACATTTCCATATATACATTTTAAGAAATATTTTTGCGTTGGAACTTGGTAGGTTCATGCTTCTTCGTGAGACCAATATAAATGTACTGTTTCAACATCATTGGTGGCAGATTTATGCAACACATTTGATCGTCTAAGTTTAACAGATTTGCCTTTTCTTTTCCTACAAAGAAATTGCTCTTTATATGTGCTGTAGTTATTGGGATATTATTTAGGAACTAGCAGGCATGGAAATTTATATTTTTAAATCCCTAATTCTCCTTATCATTTGCAGATTGTTCATCTTTATCTATGCAAGAAGAGAGAAAATGCAAATTTTAGCAAATATGGAGCTAATAATAAATGCCCTGTGGTGTTAGAACATTGTTTTCTTGGTTTCCTTTGAGAAATATCATTAGAGAGCCGTATATTCTTCAAATTGGTGAGGGACCTTCAGCCCAATGCATCAGTGGCTTCATGGGATTAGATGTTCCTCTTCCAATAGTGGCAGATTTATTCAACATATTTGATCATTGAAGTTTAACAGATTTGCCTTGCCATCACATTCATCTCCTCCAAATTCAACTGAATTTCTTAATGCTGTCTCATTTTCTTCATGCAATCCTTCGGGAAAGCTTCCTATTTCCACCACAATCTAAGTGAAGATGGAACAGTAGCATTAAGAATTTCTGAAGTGAGTTTTCCCTTATTTTCTTATCGTTTTGGGAAATAAATTGGGGTTTATTAACATATTCCTAATTATTCACTGCATATCTCTGTACATAAAGCAAGTTCATTTGGAAGGGCATCAGTCTGAATACAAAGAGCAGTTTTCTCTTCTTTATTAACTGTTCAGTTAGGTTGGATAAAGAACCATCTAGAAGATGGAAGCAAAATATTGAAGAAACTAGTTTTGTTTGTAGATTTTGGGAAATCCTCTAAAGACCCAGGATTCGGCATCGACTAGAGAGACAATTTATTTGATATGGTTTAAAAACAAATATATGCTTCTGCTAGCATGGGAAGAGCAGGTGGAGGAGCCATGTTTTGGCAGCTGATGGCAAAAGGAATGAGCTCCTATATAGATGGTATGATATTGTCTTGTCTCAGAGTCCTTCCACAACATCTAACACCAATATGATGCATGTTCACTCACGAGGATGCACAAAGACTTTATTTGTACAAATTAGTCCTCATGAAAATGACATGGGAGAAACTCTGTGCTTACTAAACTTTTC
The DNA here is from genome assembly GCA_031772625.1 of Pinus tabuliformis. Lineage (NCBI taxonomy): Eukaryota > Viridiplantae > Streptophyta > Pinopsida > Pinales > Pinaceae > Pinus > Pinus tabuliformis. The sequence goes on from CM062820.1 coordinate 292,133,904, forward strand.
CAATAGAGTTCAAGGATTAGAGCTTGGTCCTACTCGGAGGTAGCAAGATGTAAGTTTTCACTGTAGCATGGTCCTTGCCTTTTCTTGATATTTTTCTGACTCTCAAAAATTGTCAAAAAAACATTAATTAATGTTATATGCTATTGCCTTACGACATTTCCATTGCAACATCTGGTGCAATTAAATTAATTAAATTGTAAAATGATGTATAATGATGATTGAATAATGTTACAAATTTAAGTTACAACTCAAATTTCCAAGGCCAAAACCCTCAAGAAGTGCCAAGTTGTGTTCATGACTGCACAGGATGAAAGACTCAGAATAACATCTGAAATTCTTAATAGTATGAAAATAATCAAACTACAAGCATGGAAAGAAAAATTTAAAGAGTTGATAGAAAATCTCTGAGCTGTGGAGTTCAAATGGTTGTCTTCAACACAATTTAATAGAACATATGGTACCATACTCTACTGGATGTCACCCATCATTACTGCATCTATAGTTTTTGTTGGGTGTCCTATCATAGGGGATCCACCGTTAACTGCCACAACCATATTTACAGTGCTTGCAACATTCCGTGTGATACAAGATCCAGTGAGAATGCTACCTGAAGTTTTGGCTATATTAATTCAGGTTAAAGTCTCCTTAGATCGTTTTGGACAAGTTCTTACAATATGATGAGCTGAGACTAGATTCTGTTGTGAGGAAAGAACTTTCCAGATCCTAGTATACCATCAAAATTCACCAAGCCATACTCAGCTGGGATCCAGAATCTTCATTGACAAAGCCAACATTTGAAGGGAATAAATCTGCACATTAAAACTGGAGGAAAGGTAGCAATTTGTGGCTCAGAGGGATCAGGGAAATCTGCTCTGCTATATACAATTCTTGGAGAAATCCCAAAAATTTCAGATGTAAGTTGAGCATTAACTACTCTTCTTGAGCAAAAGTAACCATTTCATAGTTCAACAAGATTGTAGATGCAGCTTTTTTGCTTTCTATATACATAAATTCTTCCATAAACTTTTTGATTGGACTACGTGCAGGTTGAAGTATATGGCAATGTTGCCTACGTGGCACAAACAACTTGGATTCAGAGTGGTACTGTCAGAGATAACATACTTTATGGGAAACCAATAGACAAAATTCAATACAAGAAGGCAATAAAAGCTTGTGCATTAGACAAGGATATAGAGAGTTTTGCTCATGGAGATATGACTGAGATTGGGAAGAGAGATTGAATATGAGTGGAGGACAAAAACAGAGGATTCAGTTGGCTAGAGCAGTATATAACGATGTTGACATTTATCTATTGGATTATCCATTCAATGCAGTCGATGCTCATACAATGTCAACTCTATCAAACAAGGAGGAGACATTACATAAGAGAGACTCAAAGACTTGCTAATATTGCTTGTCGTAGTATGAAAAATCTGGTTTACCTCTGTATCAGATCTGTAAAGATCTTAGAATGAGATCCAGACATATTAATGTGAAAATTTCTGTGCATATTAAATATAAAAGATTTGAGTTTTGGGTTATCAAAGCTATAGATTGAGAACTACATGGATCGCTTGATAGGATGGCTGGTTTGATTTGTATATCAGGATTGCTAGCTTCTTTGTGGTGGTAGTGTGAGATCAATTGGGAATTGCTACTCGTTTCATACTTCAAGAGGGAAATGAATTTCCCAATGATGGTGGTGATGAAGGAACCTAGCAAAAGCATAGAGAATAGCATAGTTGATTGGATAAAAAAATCAATTGTGTAAATACAAATAACACACCCTAGAAAATGATGTCTTCTTGAATATTGATCAATATGAATGATTTTCCTTTCACAGTTCTTGTGTTTTGATTCTTTATGAATAGGAATTGATTCATTCAACTAAAATTGGTATTGTTGATTCTGATGGTACTTCTGTTCTTCAGCTTGATGATCGGGTGCTGTGCCGAATTTACAAGAAAAATGGTCATTCTCAGAGAGTACAAGGGGTAGAACGAGATGAATCACCAAGTGCAGATGAAGTGATGGCTTCTTTGCCTGATATTTATCAGCAAAACAAACTGCAACTGCCCAACATTGCCTCTTTCAGTGGGTTGTTGGAGAGTGACGATCCTTTCATAGATGGTTTTTTAAACGATGAAGCCATGGATGGCAATGGAAACAGCAGCAGACTACCTCAAGTCCAGTTCTCCAACCTCTCTCACAACAATTTCAGCAATAACAATGACAACAATAGCGATTGTCGTTATGAAGTTGTCCAAAAACAAGAAGAATTAGTAGTGGATAATGACAACAAATTCAATTCTCTCAAGAGGACCCTCTCCTTAGCATATGGGCACGATGAAACCAAACTTGCAAAGAGATTCAACAACATGCAGAACAACTATAGCTACAACGTCCACATTAATGTTTTAGCCTTGCTTAATTCAATGCAGCCCAATCAAACTTTCCAACAACAAAACTTCCTAAGCGCACTGCGTCATAAGAAATATATCCTGGCAGGGATTTAGTTCATCACAATGTGACATGGTTTAAGGTCTTCATATTTCTAGGCAAATACATTAGAATGTTGTTTGAAAAGATTAACATGCCTCTCCTTAAAAAAAATTATATCGATATGGATACCCAGTTGTTGTTCGCGTGAATTCATTTGTTTAACTTCACCTTCAACTAGGCAATCTTTAAGGTATCTAAACAAGTTCAGTGGATATGCATGACTACTTTTATTCCATTTCATATGCACTTTAACCCTCGAATAGGGTTTTTGGCATGGCTTCCTCAATTCAAATTCATTATCATCGACCCTTGCTTTCAAAAAAGCCCATTCACATTTCAATATTCTTCCACACACTATGCCTTACGGCGTTTCCTTTGCAACATTAGGTGCAAATGCTAGTGTAGTTATTTTATTACCCATCATCCTTCATATGACCTTTTCATATCAAAATCCACTGCAAGTCGCTTTAGAGATTAACAAAGTATGACATTGCTATAACATGTTGACAATATCCATCAAACAATGGGCCCTAGATATCCCAACAATTTTTTCCATTTCATCCTAGACACATTAATGAGTAATAGGACCATGATGTCCTCCCACCCCCCCTAAATTTCCCTAAAATTTGGCAGTGCTCCCACATGTTCCCCTTGTATGTCTCCTTGCTCCCATGCTCCCCTACCTAGAAACTTGGTGGAACATAGATATTTAGTATTTTGCATAAGTTATATTACATATAGTGGACATAAAATAGAAATTGTATATAATATAAATCTAGAGATTTATCATTTTTATAATATCTAATTTTGTTTCTTCAATTTAATATATCAATATGTATGTGCCCATGGGGCAATAAAATAGATGGTGATGGGGTGTAATGTTAAGTCACTAAGTGATGTGAAGGTCACCGGTTTGAAACTATGTGGGAAAAAAATTAGTCATGTTAAGGGCTAGTGTGGCCCAAGTTGGGTGTGATCCTTCGGTGATTTTGACGGCTTAGATGCACTTGGGTCACAGTTTCTAAAGCCAAAGGTTAAGCATGTAGTCATCTTTGGACGACACAAACAACTTGACATACAAAAACAAAAAGCAAAAGAAAACATATCAATATATATATTATTGCCATTCCCTACTCACTGCTTCTTAAAAATTTGGGTGAAACTTCTAACCATATGAGATATTTCTATCCCCATTCCCAACATCCCAACATTCCAGAAACTCACACAACATAAAATATCATTTTGTAATTGTATTTATAAAAATATTGCCAATGTATTAACAATAAGATTGAATGAGGCATTTTCAGAGGTAACCTCTCCTAAACAATTTGGATTCCTACTTGGAAAGAAAATCCATGAAGCCATAGGATTTACTAAAAAAATTCGATGCAAAATCAATCTAGAAACATGACAACTTTGGCTATCAAGTTGGACCTTTTCAAATCATATGACATGACAAACTTGTTATATCTTAATATGATGTTAATACATATGAGGCTCAGTTATCTCGAAGTCAGGTGAATTATTAGATGTGTTATAACTATAGAAGTTAATTATGAGATGTGTCATGACTGCCTCTTCTGCTATGCTCATCAATGGAGAAGCATCTGCATTCTTCACACCTCCAAGGTGTATAAAATAGGGTTGTTGACTCTCACCCCTTCTATTCTTGTTGGTCACAGAAGGGCTATGTCAACCAATTTTGGAAGTAAAACCCTTGATATTATTAAAAGGGGTCAAAGTAACACAAATTGTGCTTCTAACTCATATATTATTTGTGGATGATATAATATTGTTCTCCAATGGTTTAAAGAGGGAAGCTAGAAAATTCAGAAACTTCTCAATCTCTTTTGTGTGGTTATGGCTATGGAGATGAATGTACAAAGGTCATACATTAGTTTCAATGGTTTGAACCAATGCTGCAAACATCACAATGTTCCAATTTTTTCATTGAAACAATAATATCACCCACAAATATTATGATATTTTCATCCCCAAAAATATCACATTATAACCGCACAACAAACAAAAATATCACTCACATGCAGAGGTGCATAAATGTGCCTTTTTTTAACATTTTTCGTCATTTTTGTATTTATTTTTTTTGCAATATTTTTCCAATGCTCCCAATATTTTCCTTTCCAAACCCTCGATGATATTTTCACCGACAAGATGTTTTCAACACTAGTTTGAATGTGAACTCGAAAGAACTCTTGAAGGCATTGTTTCCTTTTAGGCTTTGACTTATAAAAGAGATTAAAATACCTAGGTTTCATTCTCAAGACAAATGGATACATAAAAGGTGACTAGGGATGGTTGTTGAGAAAAATAGAAAAAATGATTTATTTCTTGTGTAACAGATGGTTCTCAAGATGTGCAGGTTAACCCTTGACAAGGTTTTCCTAGAAGCCATCCCCATATATTGACATTCTCTAGCTTGAATCCCAAAGGGAGTGCTTAAAGGAATTATAAAACTATGTTACAATTTGTTACGAAGTGGTAAATGTGAAGATGATGGGACTCGTTAGGCCTGTTAGTAGTTCATAGCTCTTCACCAAAACAAGGAAGATGAGGTTTGAATAAAATACAAGTATTTGGAAAGGCTATTGTTACAAAACATCCTTGGAATCTCGTTACAAAGGAAAGCCTTCAGAAATCTATTAATTATTAAGATTCAAGAAGTATGTAGCCCCTGCTTCTTTATTGGACTAGATAAGGACTCCTTAGAAAAGTATTAAGAATGTTTCAAATCACTAGAAAGCCATGGCACTAACCTTTCCTATCGTTGGAAACTCCTTTACATGGAAAAATGGCAATGAGATGAATGTAAGGATTGACTTAAATCCAATTACAGGATGTGGTGAACAAATTATTCGAGGTCCTAACCTGATAAACCATTTTTCACGAGAAAAAAAGGAAGTCTTTTTTACTTTACATCAAATTGTGTATACTAATGTTACAAATGTTTGGCAGTGTGGTTGGGAATCAACATAATCTATCAATTTGGGTGGAGAATGGAAGAATTTAGAGGATTCCTTGATGTGGGCTAAAAACAATTTTACATGTATGTACACTATCAAGTCAGGATATATATATTTAAAGGATATTTTTGGTCAAAAGATATGTGATGGTGGAATAAAATACAAAAGATAAAGACACCTAAGAAAAACGAATCTTCCTATGGCTCACAATCAGAGATAAGGTTCCAACATGGGAAGGCTTGCAAAAAAGAGGAAGATAGGGACCCAACATGAGGAATGTGGAAACAATTACTCATTTAGTTATTCATTGTCCATATTCTTAATATATGTAGAAATATATCGAAAAAATAATTGGAATGGACAATGCTTGAAGAGGTACTTCAATGGAAGAATGCCTTAGATCTTGGTTTCAAAAATAGGAATTAAAAGTTTTTAGGGCAATTATATGTCCTGCTAAATGGGGTATTTGGCTGGTATGTGATGCCCAAATCTTTGAAGGGAAACAAATTCAAACTTCCAAGGTTTACAATAATGTCTATGGCATTTTTCATGAATGCAAAAAATCTTCAAATGTAAGACAACCATGGTAGGCGGGAGACATATATATTGACAAATCCTCTCCATGAAGTTTCTTTGATGGTGCTAGACAAGGAAAAGATAATTTTAGAAATGCAATAGTTCTTTTATTCCCATCTGAAGAACCCCTCATCACATTCAAGGCTTCTCTGGTAATTGGGTCAAACAATTACACTGAAATAATGGTTTTTCATTTTCTTTTGAAAAACTCCATGGACAAAGGGATAGGAAACTACATGTATATGGGAACTACCCAGTTATTCAATGGATGAAAAGGGAGATTAAAATTCAATGTATTCATCAGGAACATTTTGGAAAATAAGTTAAAAGCAACATCATCCTTGTTCGCTGCCATTTCACAAACTCCTATATAATTTGAATACTATATGGTGGTTGGTGCACTTTCAAAAGAAGGTCAACATGTTGAAGTTGGATTATCTATTTTGGAAGAATCTATCTTTGGTGCCTTGACACAGTCAAGGTCTTTTGTCTTTTGATTTGAAGGCTAGTGTTGAGGAGTCATTCTCATTGTTATTTGTTGCATATTCTACATTGTAAATTTCTCAAGATAGTCATGAGACTTACTTTTGGCACCTATCTTTAGAAGATAATCTCAAGTTCTCAACAATAGAATGTAAGGGGGATTTATTTGCTTTAAACTGTGATATTTTTAATCCATATGTATCTAGAGGAAAAAATGAAAAACTTTTTTATGTTCATCTTGTTTTGTACACATGCCTAGAGCAAAAAAAGAATATGATTTCCATTATTTATTTTGAATAGAAATTATAATTTTTTCGAGGAAAAAAAATTTGAGCTTGTACTATGATTTAGACAATCTAGGCAGCAAATCATTCAACTTAATATGTACCTATCTAGAAAATTGTCATTAATTTACATGAAGTTTCAAGTGGAAAATATAAATCCTCTTGCAAAAAAGCCATTTATTTCAAAATATGAATAAAAGAAAATCCAAGATATGTAACTTTTTGGCTAAATTAATGCATGACAAGACACATATATAGAACCAAAATTTGAAAAACAACAACATTTACATTTACAAACTATGAGTAACTTCAACTTTCATATTTCAGATTTGGAAAAACATAACCCTTTCCTTCATTAATTCCAGAGTGGATAGGAAATTGTGCTAAAGATAGATGGAAAACAATGTCAGTGCAAAACATCCTTGAGCAGATTGAAGAACTAACCAACTAATACTTCTACAATTTTAGAAGATATTTCCATTTAAGAGGAATATATAAGAAAACTAAGGAGATCTTATAGTTTACATACTTGAATTGTCGAAGATATTCAAGTCCATCCTGAGGTGGTCCAGAATCAAAGTCAGGCTCTCCAACAAGGAACACACTATCATCAAAATCATCCTGCTCCTCATATGGCATATTACTATTTTGTTGAATGTTTTCAATATTGCTTTCTGAAATTTGAAAAGGTAGCTCTTCGTAGCGTTGTTTGTTTGATTTTATCAGCAACAATGTACCTACAAAATAAATTTTGACAAAAATATAAGATACTCATTGGCACATTGGCAACAATGTTCTGATGGAGATGGGTAAATAAAGGAAAGGGATTCTAATGTGTTTCTTATTTTATACATATTAATCATTCAGGAAGGATACATAGAACACTAATGCTGAGAGAATTGTATCCTTTAACAAAATAAAAGTGATAATCAACAAAAATTTCAAAACACAAAAGTTTTTGAAATTTGAAAAGGTAGCTCTTTGTAACACTCTTAGTTTGATTTTATTAGCAACAACGGACCTACAAAATAAATTTGGACAAAAAAATAAGATATTTATTGGCACATTGGCAAATATGTTCTGATGGAGATGGGTCTGACGTGTTTCTTATTTTATCCAAGTGATTGGCCCAAAGCGAAGGGATGTTGGGACAGAAAGAGACATTGGGCAAGGAGAAGTTCATAGAGTAAGATTTTGATAGATATATGATGGCCATGCCAAGTAAGGAGAATGGAGTCTGGAACATACATGATATTAGATATTACAGGTCATCCACAAATATTGCAATTAGATCATCCAAGGTCAAGGAAGAGAAAGGGAAGGGCCTATTTGCTTTAACAACAACGAAGACCAAGCAAGTGAATTTGGATTTGAATAATATGAAGGCTTCAGATGTAGTGGATGTTGGCTTGGCCACTGGTTTGGATACCAAAAACAAATTGATTGATATGGAGGCTCAGATGGAAGCATGAGAAGCAGAAAATAAATCCTTAAGAGCATATCATGAAAAATATAAGGAATGGCATCGAGAGTGGTTCTCTCCTAGCCCACCCTTGATACAACTATTTCTCCCCCACCATCTAATCCTCAAGTAGATACAACAAAAGAAGATTGAAGAAAAAGAAACTTAGCCACAACTACATTCATAAGTGTCAGATCATTCATGAAGGATACATAGAACACTAATGTTGAGAGAATTGTATCCTTGAATAAAAGAAAAGTGATAATTAAGAACAGTTTCATAACACATAAGCAAACTATATATATTTAAAGTAAAAAACATAACATTTATTGTAGATGTCTATAATGAACCTCATGATGGTATTGATTTAGAGATCAAAACACTATCATCGTTTGAGAGAGATAAGCAATAATTGATTTTGATTTTGATCAGATGAGACTATGGTCTCAAACATAACTATGTACAGGGAAACAAAGAGTTATGAAGTTTGAGTCGGATGAAATCTGCAATATTATATCCCTGTGGTATATAGCTGGACAGCCACAGGATTAACATATCGAAGTGAACAATTCCGTTTTTTCCTCTATATTTAGCAGGTGCTAAAGTCCAGTAATGCAGTAACCATGGTAGATAAATAGCTCAGTGAATCACAACTTTCTCCCTCTATCTGTGACCTCGACGAATAGCTATGTGTTCCTTCGAAGAATAAAAGGAAGGAGGTTTTCTTTAGAGATATGTTGAACTGCGATTGATCGATGAAGGCTAGAGAATCAAGGGATTTTCCTTCGTAACCTGCTTGAGGAAAGTTGAGGGATTTTCCTTCATAATGTGCCTACGGAGAATTGACTTTAGGTGTGCCCAGAGAGGAAAATGTTCTTCCCTCTATATCTCCTCCATGGAGAATCGATCATAGCATAAGATCCAAGATATGCCACCGATTCTCATTGATGAAAAATAGCTAAATATCATGAAGAAAATTTATCTTTGCAAAAGCTAACAACCATCTTATTTTGTTGCCTAAGAAATGCCACTATGTAGCTCTGAACCCTATAATTCCTAGCTCGCTGACTTTACTGCAGACCTAATGTTTTGCAGCACTACTCTCCGAGTCTTTTCATAGTGAGGCTAATCTCAAATTACACTACAGGTACTCTACAGATGGTTGGCTCGATTCTAGGGTTCTCTGTGAGTTCTCATGTTGATCAGTGAGTTGGAGGAGGAGGAGCCTCGATCACAGTCGTGATGTCTGCCATTTTTGGAAGAAAAATTCTTGGAGATAAATTTATTGGGGACCATAGGAAGCGATCAAAGAAAAAAAGAAAGAATGGATCAGTGGTCTCCTTGTTGATTGATGTTTCAAAAGATATCCTGGGACACTACAATGGGCCTGGTCACAAAACTTTGACCTAAAATTTAAATATTTTGGGTTGACCTTTGTACATGTTCCTGATGGCACCATAGCTATCAAGGGCTTTGTTGGGAGTGACATGGCCTTGCTTGTTATATGGTCGATGTTGTACTAGAGTTCTACTTTATACATAAAATGAAAAGGATATGATTTTTGGCTGAAGATAAATGAATAGCCAAAGTTCTCCAGTAATTTCCTTTTTGCTTTCAATTCCAAAGGTTGCAAGATTTTATTTTTGAGAGTTTGGCTCCTCTTTTACCATACTTGTCCAACCTATTTGTTCAAATTATAATACGAGTATCAGAGTAGAACCTACTGACTTAATCCGGAGGAATCGAAGTTATCAGAGCTTGGGAAGGCATGGAAGGGGCCAGATTATTGTACAAGACAATGTCTATTAAATTTAATTTTGAACATTTGTAACTGAATTTTGATCTTTGAATAATTCATTGGTATTGTTGAAAAAACACTAATTTTGAACATTTGTAACTGAATTTTGATCTTTGAATAATTCATTGGTATTGCTGAAAAAACACTAATTTTGAACATTTGTAACTGAATTTTGATCTTTGAAGAATTCATTGGTATTGGTAAAATAACACTATACGAGAGTTCTTATCTGGGAAGGACGACTCGTATCTATATCACAATTTTTTGTGCAGGACCACCCTCTCTCTAGTCATCACGAGTGACAGACAATTTTGGGGTGTTGTATGAACATGAATCCACCCTTCCCCTGATTTGTAACCAGGGATTTAATTCTTTCTATTTTCTCAGTTCTTGTGAGACCCCTCTCAAGCGATATTATGTTTGCAAGTGCGAGCTACGGATCTTCTCTCCTCCCTTGTGACCAAGATTCAAAAATGGACTAGGATCCCCTCTGTCTTATGCATATCCTTTATGAGATCCGACATCTTTAGGATACGAATAGGTTAAGTGAGCTAAACATACACGCATGGCTGCAAAAACAAACAATGGATTTTGAATTAGAAACCTGATGTGCATGTACTCTCTTTGTTGAAGACTAATTATGGGGGGTGAAAATGCATTGTAGTTACAAATGGAACATATCCTGGCGCCATCAATAGACTGAAGATCCGATGGTGGGGTTTGATAATGGGTCTACTATTGGTAAAAACCTCATTCACAACTCTCCACAATCTTGTTTTGGCTCTTGCCTTTTGAAAAATGAACAAATCCTCTTTAGTCCTAGAACGTAAATTAATTACTCCTTGGATTTTTCAAAATTGCTGAAATTTTCCCTTGTTTCGACTAATGCCTTTTGAAAAATGAACAAATCATCCTCACCTTGAAAAATGAACAAATAGTACTTAGTTGTGGAATGTAAATGAATTAGCGCTTAGATTTTTCAAAATGCTGAAATATTTCCTCGCCACAAAACAATAGATACAATTTTAGTTGTATTTGAGCAACTAACTGCTCTTACTCTTACATATTTTTTGGGTTTATGTTCCAAAAAATATTTGGGTTTATGTTCGAAAGCATTTATCACATAGTGGTATTTATCATAATAACAATAATTATCTAATTTTAAGTTTAAGGTTTATATGTAATGATTTTGTTATTAAAGTTTACTAGGCAGAATTTGAAATCTCTCAAAGGAAACAAGTGTTTTTAACTTGGTTGTACTGAAAACATTTATGTATTCTTGCATATTAGGTGGGTGCAAGCAAAAGAGAGTATATAGTAAGGGGATTTAATAGTTAAAAACAAGTGTTAGTTTCTTAAAAATCATAGGACAAATTTGGAAGGGGTAGGGTATGTATCTTTCTTTATGTTAGATAAATTCAAACTGTTGTGTGAATGGAATTGTAAGACCCTTTATTTTCATCTTGAGAAAATCGAGTCCTCTTCTAGTCACTCGCATATTTTTGGTTGTTATAATTAAACTAGGTTCTTTTCCTTAAGATGTGAACAATTCATTTTAAGCAATGTGATAACACAATTTTAGTGAGGCATTAATAGATGGAATGAGCATGCACATTTGGGATGCTAATTGTATGCTATACTTGAGACAAGAGAGCACGTCTAGGAAGACTCTAACAAGGGTTGAATAGGTGGAATAGTTTTGAAGAAAACTTGTGACATTTGATGAGTTACATGAAGACAACTTGGCACTAGTACTAAGTGAACATTCATTTATCAATGTTGATACCCTCTCCTTGGCACAACAATTTTTCAAGATGAAGAATAAATGTGAAATACATGTGTGACCCACTAAATAAGTTGGCAAGGTTGTTGCAACATATATAGATGGTTATGTCGTGTTTCAAAAGGAGGTGTTCGAACTTGGAAGGTTACCATTGGAGTAGATATGGAGTGCCAATGAAGTGCAAGGATATGATAAGGAGAAAATTATACAAATCCAACAAATTGGCCATATTTAGTTAGGATATTACTATTTTGGGATATCCAAAGTTGAAGGTGCATTTTATGGTGGTGTAGTCTAAGAACTTGGGTGCATGCCATATCTTAATGGTATCTTGGACTTTTGGTGTGTGTTAGTGGAGTTATTGCATTGTGTTTAATGAGCACTAGCTAGAATGTGTTCTATGAAGGCAAAAAGCCCACAATTTAGAGACGACTTAACCATTTGGCATCATAACGTTTGTTATGCCCTAGTTTCGAGGATACGATCATAACCATCTTACAGTGTGATGGGTTATGCCATCGAATTAGGCCCACTTACATGGGTTGATGTGTAAAGGTACCCCATGAGTTGAGGAAAATGATTACAATGCTTACCTATATAAAGTGTTTATGATATAATATTAATGATTTTTTTTTGGAGGATGGAAGATGAGAATAATAAAGGATAAGTGTTGAGGTTTGTTGTAAATTAATCAAAAGGAAGTGAAAATGTCTCTTTTTAGGAGGATTATTCAAGTTGTCTCTTAAAATAGGACTAAATTTTAGTTGGGGCTAGGGAGTTGGCCTCAAAATCATTGATTGGGTACACTAGAAATCTAAGACCTAACATATCTAAGCTAGTGCATTAGATAAATTTATATTGGGCAAAGGTTGCAAAGGCTAAGGTGAAAATGTGCCCTCTTTAATGTGGCTTTTAAAAAGTCCATTTGAGAATGCTAAAAATATGGTCACAATCTTGAAAGGAAGTCCCTGATTTTACTAAAACTCAATGCCAATGCTTAATTCATGGTGTGATTCTTTCTGTTTGGGTTTTTCCTTGAACGATGAGATCTATATTTGGGTCACTTTATCAGTTTGTCATTTCATTTATGTGTTGATAAGATCTTAAGGAATAATCTAGGGGATAAAATGGTTATTTTCAATACCCCTCCCTTGAAACCCTGTAAGAATATGGTGTGCCCCATTTTGTTGTCGTAATATTCAACCATGAGCTCTCTTGTGAGGATTTCGTTGGAGGGTATGCAAAGGAAGTGGAAAAAATCAAAACTTCATGTTGAGTCAAAGGAGGAGTATGTATTATAGGTGTCTCTAGAGGTCTTAAAAAAGGTGAATGGGGATGGATTTTCCCTCCTATTGCAACACCTTCTATTCCACCATTCAAGGTGATATAGGGCATTCAATTTAAGGATCATAGCTGCAAGTTCACAAAGATCTTAAAAATTAGAAGGTAGCTGTGATTTAACATAGGATTGATTCTTAAATAGTTGACATTTTAGGTGATATTTCCTAGCCTTTGTTTTGATGGAACTGCGGTGGACAATTCGTAGCATTTTCGTCGTTCTTGTGACATCTACAACATTTGAATGGGATGCCCTCATAGTCTAAAGTCTTAAGAGAAGTGATGTATTGATGTTGGAGTTTCATTTCACCCCATAACTTGTCTCTGGTATTGGAATTTACCAATACCCTTCACCACCTTCATCTCCACATAGTATTTGAATGTGAGGTCGAAATCCAAGAATCCCCCTAGCTTGTTTCCAATTTCCCTGAGAGTTTTCCTCAACCATAATTGTAATTTTAGTCCTAGAAGTTGAACCTAGATAGTAGCATTGTCTAGTCTCTCCTGAGTGGGATAAAAAAGAAGGCTTCAATGCTTAAGCATGAAAGGGGTGGAGTCGATACTCCAAACCTTATTCAGGCCCAATGAACCTCTTCAGACTTGTTGAAAAATAAAATGGTCCAACCTCTTACCAATATCATGTTAGGATGTGTTAGGGAGTGTCGTGAAAACACAAAGGAGAACTAGTTCAAAATGCATGGAAATGAATGAATAAGAATGTGTGATAGGGAGTGACAGTGAGTCCTAGGTCTGTTAAGGAAGGAGTGACAAGGTTATATGTTAGGCAGTACTAAGGCATGTTAGAGTGCTAGGGAATGTCAGGGAGTGCTAAGATGTGCTAGGGAGAGCCAAATCATGCTAATTAATTTAGGGGACGCTAACACGTGCCACATAGTGCCAAGGGATTGTTAGAAGTTCTAGGTGCTATGGCATGCCAAGAAGTAAAATTTGTTGCTTAGTTGGTTTATGTCCATGGTTGGATGTGAGCCTTGAATTGGTAACTTGTTAAGTGGGATAAGTTGAGATTGGACATGAGTAACCTAAGATTACTTATAGGTAGTTCTTAAGTTAACAAGGAAAAGTCTAGTTATAGTAATCGTAACATGGTCAAGTTGTTGTAGTCTAGGTAATACTTGGTTGGGTTCCCAAGTCCCAAAAAAAGTAAGGGTAGCTATGAGGGCATGCTAGATAATGAGTGTCAAGGCATACTAAGGAATGAAAAGGTGTGCTAACACATGTTAGAAAATGCCAATGTTGAGGAGTGATAGTAAGTGTCAGAGCGTCACAAGGGAGAACTAGGTCAAAATGCATGGAAATGAATGAATAAGAGTGTGTGCCAATGAGTGTCAGCAAATTCTAGGTGTAGCAAGGACGAAGTATGTTAGGAGAAGTTTAGAATAGAACTTGCAGAAGGCAAGATTATGGTTGAAATAAGGGGTTGGAAAAGGAAATTTAAAAAAAAGGGAGACTTTGGGTTGGGCACAACATTGTTTTTCCAATGACTTGGTTAGATTCACAAGCCACAAAAAAAGTAATGCTATCTATCCAGGCATGACAACTACGGTGTGCCATGGAATGCTAGGAAGTACTAACACATGCTAGGCAATTCCAAGGTATGCTATACATGACAAGACAAGCCAAGAGTTAAGGCATGCTAAGATGTTCCAGGTTCCAGGGTGTGGTGCCAATGCGTGTTAGGGAATGTTAGGGCCAAGTGTCAGGGAAACACAAGGGAGAACTAGTTCAAAATACATGGAAATGAATGAATAAGAGTGTGTGAGAGGGAGTGTCAAAAAGTTCTAGGTGTGCTAAAGAGTGAGTGACATCATATGTTAGTGCTAATTCATGCTAGAGTGTTAGGGAAACATGTGTCCAAGATATGCCATGTGCTAGGGTGTGCCAATGTGTTCTAGGAAGTGTTAGGGAATTCCATGGAAACACAAGGGAGCACCAAGTAAAATTAATGCATAGAAATGAATGAATGAGAATTTGTGACAGGAAGTGTCAATGAGTTCCATATGTGCTAAGTTGGGAATGACAAGGTATGTTAGGTAGTGCTAAGGCATGCTTGTGGCAATTGCAGCATGCTAATATGGGCAAGGTGCCAGGGTGTGCCAATGTATGTCAGGGAGTGTTAGGGATTGCCAAGTAAACACAAGGGAGCAACAATTTCAAATGGATGGAAAGGAATGAATAAGAGTGTGTGATAGGGAGTGTAAACAGTTCTAGGTGTGCTAAGGAGGGGGTGACAAGGTATACTAGGTAGTGCCAAGAAATGCTAGAGTGCCATGGTGGCATGCCAAGATGTGTCAGGTGCCAGGGTGTGTTAATGTGTTCTAGTGAGTGTTAGGGAGTTCCGTGGAAACATAATGGATAACTAGTTCAAATTGATGGTAATGAATAGATAAAAATGTGTGATAGGCAGTGTTAGTGAGTTTCAGGTGTGCTAAGGAGGCGGTGACAAGGTTATATGTTAGGTAGTGCCAAGGAATTCTATAGTGTCTGGGCATGTTAGGGAGTGGTAGGGAGTGCTATGGAGTGTGAAATCATTCCAAGGAATGAAAGGGGTGTTAACACATGCCACATAGTGCCAAGGGATTATTAGATGTGCAAGGCTCTATGACATGTCAAGATGTAAACAATGTTTCTTAGTTGTTTTATGGCCACGCTTGGACATGAGCCTTGACTTGCTAACTTGTAACTTGTTAAGTGGGATAATTTTAAATTGGAGATGAGTAGCCTCGGATGAGTTATAGGGAGTTCTTAGGTGAACACGACATAATCTAGGTGTAGTAACTCTAACTTGGTCAGGCAATTGTACTCTAGGAAGAACTTCATTGGGTTCCCAAGTCCCAAAAAACATAAGTGTAGTTGTGATGGCATGATAGCTAAGGAGTTCCAAGGAATGAAAAGGTATGATAACACATGCCAGACAATGTCAATGCATACTGAGGAGTGTTAGGGGGTGCCAGGGTTGTTTAGAAATCTAGGGCATAGTGATTAGGTGATTTATCTTCTTATGGTAACTACTTTTGAATGCTTTTTACTTCTTAAGATTATGATCTTCTCTTTACTTAGATTATTATAGTGTTATTATTGATCAAAAAACGACAAATGTATAAGTAATGAGGAGACAAGAGACACAAATAATAGGTGTTCAACCAGGGCCAAAACCTCTCCAACATGACAGGAAAACCCAAATGAATTCTTCTTCTTATAGAGACTTTAATTAAGGAATACCAACACCATGACCTAGACCCTTGACTCAATGACCTCTCCAAGACCAAGTCATGATCCTCCTTGATTCAACTTCCTTCTTTTTCCTTGAGTGAACAATGATCAAGTTTCTTCCTTCAATAACTCAGTTATCCTTCAAATTTCAGTTCCCTAGATCATATTTGTAGTTCTTGGCCCTCTTGCAGAAACCCTAGTGTTGAAGAATCTAGGGTAAGATCAAATTAATGATTCTTCTAACTATGATAACTTCTTGTGATGTATTTTTACTTATTAGGATTAACTTCTTCATATTATTATTATAGTGTGTCCTTCAATCATCAAACAACTACCAAAACAAGAAGATCAACAAGATACAAGTACACAAGATGTAGGCTCCAAGCAAGGAAAAACCTCTCCTCTTGAGAGGAAAACACTTCAATCTCTTCTTATATTTTATTTATTAAATAATACCAAGACCTTTGACCAACATTGAAGCCCTTCCAAGACCAATATCAACTTCTCCACAATGTGCTTTCTTTTCTTCTTTCCAAATCCAACAAAATCTCTTCCAACAACACTTCTTCGACCTCCAGTCACATATTTTCAGCCCTAACTATATATCTAGAAGTTCGCCCCCCCCCAGCAATAGTTGTTACTTCACACGTGTGGAGAAGAACTATTTCTTCTTTTCCTAGGAGTGCCTTGCTTGACCTACTTTGACTTATGGATCGAGAAGGGGACTTTGTTTGCCCTTCTTTCATCCCTTTTTCATCAGATCAAATGCTCACAACAAAACCCTAGCCAAACTGCAGAAACCCTAGTAAAAACCTTCAAGATTTCAGCCTTCTTCTTAACGAATGTGGAGAGAAAGAGAAAGAGAGACCCAAAACACTTCTTTGTCTTCTTCTTCCTTCTTCGCTATCCTTTGCTTCTTCTTCCTTTGTTTGAGAGAGAGAGGAATGATTGTCACCAAATGAGGTCAAACTGCCTCCTATATATAGGCCCCCAATGGGTACGAATTCCAGCTTCTAGGCCGACTTGATAGGCTGGTAGGCTAACTTGATCTTGGAAGGCTTAGTGAAATGCATAAATAATTATTTTTACAATTTACATGATGCCTAATGGGGTCTTTATATTATGACAATGTCCCTACTTAACTTCTTGACCTAGGACAACCCTAGAAGCACTTTCAACTAGTCTTTGACCTATAAAACAAATTCCTTGGGCAAGAAACCCAAACTAAATAATAATAATAATAATTATTTTTCTTTATTTTACAAAATATAAGAATCAAAATGTACATTTCATTTTTATGAAGACTGAACCTAGTTACACTTTCTTCAACACTCCCTCTTAACTAGGAAGGTATTCATAAATGATACATGGTTATTCTCAATACTAAAGAGATCTCATAAAAAATTACATCTCTTCTTAAATATATTTGATTTTCTTCCTTTATGTAGACCTTGTAAGCCTTGGAAGAGTTGTTATATCCAGCTAATATTCCTTTCTTGCTTGTGGGATCTAGCTTCTTTCTTACATGAACAAATATTTGGATATGATCAATATTTGGTTTCTTTCTAGTGAATTCTTCTTATGGAGTTATATTGAAAAGTGACTTGTGAGGACTTCTATTTTGGATTTATATTGGAGTATTCATTGCTTATCCCCACAAAAAAATTCGGTAGATCTTAATCATGTAGCATATCCTTGAAACTTTCTTCTATAACAATATTCTTTCGTTAAACTACACCATTCCACTTGGGATTGTATGGAACTATATGCTCCCTCTTAATCCCAACCTCCTTATAGAAATAAATGAATTTTTTGGAAGTATACTCACCTCCATTATCTGACCTTAGAATCTACTTCTCTTTTTGTAAGGTTTTCTACCTCTTCCTTGAATTCTTGAAATATTATGAATACTTCATCCTTGGATTTAACTAGATAAACCCAATTTTTCCTTAAATGATCATCGATGAAAGTAACATAATATAGATGACCTCTAAGTGATTTAGACATGGGACCACATACATCATAGTGGATGAGATCTAGAATCTCTTGAGCTCTAGATGTACTATGTGCAAATGGTTTCTTTGCATTGGTTCCCAGGGAACAGCATTTGTAGACTCCTTCATGGTCTTATTTGAGACTTGGTATCCCATCTACAATGGAATTTAGAGTTGGCAAGATATTGTAATGAATACGACCCAATATTCTATGCCAAAATTCACATAGATTTATCTCAATGTGGACAAGTTCTTGACTTAGAGGAGATGAGAGTATATAGAGTCTTCCTTCACGAAATCCAATGGTTCTAGATTTTTATGTGCTTGAATATTTAGTCCAAACCAATACTTTACCATCTATAAAAGCAACTCTATATCCTTTTTCTTCTAATGATGAAATAGAAATAATAATTTTGCACAAACCTGGAACATATTGAATGTTTTTGAGATGAATGTTACCTCCTCCTTCTAGTGCAAATGATGTAGATCCAATGCCTTTTACCATATAGCTCTTGTTGTCTCCAAGCTCCACAGAGTATAGTGACTTCCCTTTGGATAGGGCTTTGAGTTGCTTGTGATATCCAATAATGTGTCCTGAATCTCCACTATCTATCACTTATATACTTTCATCTTGAAATGTTCCGATGAGGGCTGAGAACAATCCTTCATTCTTTGAAGATTTGAGATATTTGGAAGAGAAGAGACTATTCCACATTTCCTTGAAACTTTTCTTGATGAGACTTGCTAATGATGAACACTTCTTTCAAGCCTATTCATAATAGAGTTGACCTTATTCATGCCCTATGAAAACCATAGCTCTGAAACCATGTTGAAGAATCTAGGGTAAGATAACATTAATGATTCTTCTAACTATGATAACTACATGTGATGTCTTTCTACTTATTAGGATTAACTTCCTCTCATTATTATTATAGTGTGTTCTTCAATCATCAAACAACTACTAAAACAAGAAGATCAAAAATATACAAGTACACAAGATGTAGGCTCTAAGTCAAGGCAAAACCTCTCCTCTTGAGACGAAAACCCTTCAATCTCTTCTTATAGATTCTTTTTTGACGAATTCCAAGAACTTTGACCAACACTGAAGCCCTTCCAAGACCAAGATCAACTTATCAATAATGTGCTTCCTTTTTCTCTTTCCAAGCTTGGAAAAATGTCTTCCAATAACACTTCTTCGACCTCCAATCATATATTTTCAGCCTTAATCACTTATCTGCAACATTCCCCCCCCCCCCCCCCCCCCCAACAAAAGATGCTACTTCACACATGTAGACGAGAACTATTGTTCTTTGCCTCCAACTACCTCTGTGGACATAATTTGACTTCTAGATCTAGAAGGGGACTTTGTCCCTTCTTTCATATATTTTTCATCATATCAAACCCTCACAAGGAAACCATAGCCAGACTACAGAAACCCTAGCAAAAAACTGCATGATTTTAGCCTTCTTCTTCACATGTGTGGAGAGAAAGAGAGAGAGACCCAAAAACTTTTTCTTATTCTTCTGACTTATTCACTATCCTTTTCTGCTTTTTCCTTCACTTGAGACAGAGAGGATTGATTGTCTCCAAATGAGGTTGAACTACCTCCTATATATAGGCCTCCCAAGGGTACGAATTCCAGCTTCTAGGCCAACTTGATCTTGGAAGGCTCAGTAAAATACAAAAATAAATATGTTTACATTTTACAAGATGCCTGATGGGGTCTTCATATTATGACAATGTCCCTATTTGACTTCTTGAACTAGGAAAACCATAGAAGCACTTTCAATTAGTGCTTGACCTATAAAACAAATTCCTTAGGCAAGAAACCCAATCTCAATAACAATAATAATCATTTTTCTTTCTTTTACAAAGACAAGAATAAAAAGGTACATTTCATATTTATGAAGACCGTACCCAGTTACACTTTCTTCAACACCTAGTACATGTGTTTGACCAACCTTTTGAACCTTGATCTTGTTCACTTGGATGGTATGAACTCTTATTATAATTCATCTTGTAACCTTGCTTACACTCCTTGATTTGACTTCTTGGACAATAGCAAGACCTTCGACCTTTTCGGCGGTAGATATTTCTTCCTTCCTTTGCATGTGTGGATGTATTATCTCTAAAACAGACCGATAAACAACACCAAAATCTTAGCGCTTCGTTTCCTTCTCTTTGTTGGTTATCTTCACACTTGTTATTTCAAAATGACTTAACTGAATTCGCTTGTCCACAAATGGAGGTTGTGTTTACCTATATATAGTGTTTCGTCCATCAAAAGCAAGTGTTAGGAAGTGTCAAGGAATGTTTGGGAAACATAAGGGAGCAATAGGTGAAAATAATGCATGCAAATGAATGATTAAGAGTTTGTGACACAAAGTATAAGTGAGTTCCATGTATGCTAAGGAGGGAGTAATAATGTATGTTAGGCAGTGTTAAGGAATGTTACAGTCCAGGAAAAGATGGAAAGATGTGTCAGGTGCTAGGTTGTGCCAATGCATGCCAAAGAGTGTTATGAAGTTCTAGGGAAACAAAAGGGAACAATATTTTCAAATGCATGGAAATGAATTAATAAGATTGTGTGACAAGGAGTGTCAGTGAGTTCTAGGTGTTTTAAGGAGGGAGTGATAAGATATGTTAGGTAGTGCTAAGAGATGCTAGAGTGCTAGGGTGACATGACAAGATGTGCCAAGTGCCAAGGTGTGTCCATGCATGCCAAGGAGTGTTAGTGAGTGCGACAAGAACACAAAGGAGAGCTAGTTCAAAATGCATGGAAATGAATGAATAAGAGTGTGTGATATGGAGTGTCAGCGAGTTCCAAGTGTGCTAAGGAGGGAGTGACAAAGTTATATGCTAGGAAGTGCCAAGGCATGCAAGAGTGCCAAGACAAATCAAGGAGTGGTACAATGTGCTAGGGAGTGTTAAAGCATGCCAAGGAATGTAGGTGATGCCAACACATGCCACATAGTTCCAAGGGATTGTTAGGCGTGCCAGGTGCTATGGCATGTCAAGGTGTAAACTATGTTGCTTAGTTGTTTTATGGCCATGGTTGGACGTGAGCCTTGACTTGGTAACTTGTTAAGTGGGATGATTTAAGATTGGACATGAGTAGCCTAAGATGAGTTATAGGCCATTATTAGGTGAACAAGGCATAGTATAGTTGTAGTAACTGTAACTTGGTCAAGATGTTGTAGTCGAGGTAGGACTTGGTTGGTTCCCAAATCTTAAAAAAAATAAGGGTAATTATGAGGGAATGATAGCTAACAAGTGCAAGGACATGCCATGGAATGAAAAGGAATGCTAACACATGCCAAAAAATGTCAATGCCTGTCGAGAAATGTTGGGGAGTGTCAAGGCATCACAAGGGAGAACTATGTTAAAGTGCATGGAAACAAATGAATAAGAGTGTCTTCTAGGGAGTGTCAGTGAATTCTAAGTGTCGCAAGGACGAAGTGTATTAGGATAATTTCATAATAAGACTTGCAATAGGTAAGAATATGATTGCAATAAGGGCATGGACAAAGCAGTTTTAGACAAAGGGAGACTTTGGGCAAGGGACAACACTATTTTTTCAATGACTTGATTGAGTTCCCAAGTCCCAAAAAACATAAGGCTATCTATGAGGGCATGACAACTAGGGAGTGTCAAAGTGTTCAAGGAATGCCAAGAAGTATAATGCATGCTATAAATTTCCAAGGTATGTTAGGAATTCTAGGACATGCCAAGTGATAAGCTATGCCAAGATGTAATAAATGTTAGGGTGTGGCACCAACGCATGTTAGGGAGTGCCAAGGAAGCACAATGGAGGAATAGTTTCAATTGCATGGAAGTGAATTAATACAAGTGTGTGATAGGGAATGTTAGCAAGTTATGTGTGTGCTAAGGAGGGAGTGACAAGGTATTATAGGTAGTGCCAAGGCATGATAGAGTGCTAGGAAATCATGTCAAGATGTGCCAAGTGGCAAGGTGTTCCAATGTGTTCCAAGGAGTGTTAAGGAGTGCTAGGGACAAACAAGGGAGAACCAGGTCATAATACATGGAAATGAATGAATAAGAGTGTATGATAGGGAGTGTTAGCAAGTTCCAAGTGTGCTAAGGAGGAGTGACAACGCATTCTTGGCAATGTTAAGGAATGTTAGAGTGCTATAGTGGCATGTGAACAAGATGTGCCAATGTGTGAAAGGAAATGTTAGCTATGAGTGCCATGGAAACACAAGGGACTGCTACATCAAAATGCATAGAAATGAACAAATAAGAGTTTGTGATTGGAAGTATCAATGAGTTTCAGGTGTGTTGAGGAGGGAGTGACAAGGTATGCTAGGCAGTGTTAAGCCATGCTAGAGGCCAAGGTGACATGCCAAGATGTTTTAGGTGCTAGGGTGTACCAACACATGGTAAGAAGTGCTAAGGAGTGCTAGGGAAACATAAGGGAGCACTAGGTCAAAATGCATGGAAATGAATGAATAAAAGTTTGTGACTAGGAGTATCAACAAGCTCTAAGTGTGCTAAGGAGAGATTGACAAGCTATGCTAGATAGTGCCAAGGAATGGTAGAGTCATAGGACGACATGCCAAGATGTGCGAGGTGCTAGGGTGTGCCAATGAGTGCTAGGGAGTGTCAAGGAAACACAAAGAAGAACTAGGTCAAAATTCATGGAAATGAACGAATAAGAGTGTGTGACAGGGAGTGTCAATGAGTTCTAGGTGTGTTAAGGAGGGAGTGTCAAGGTTATATGCTAGGTACTGCCAAGGTATACTAAACTACCAAGGCATGCCAGGAAGTGCTAGGGTGTGCTAGGGAGTGTTAAAGCATCCCAAGGAATGTAGGGGATGCAAGCACATGCCACATAGTGCTAAGACATTCTACGACATGTCAGGTGCTATGACATCTCAAGATGTAAGCTATGTTACTTAGTTGTTTTATGGCCATGGTTGAATGTGATGAGCCTTGTCTTGGTAACATGTTAAGTGGGATGAGTTGATATTGGACATTAGTAGCCTAAGATGAGTTACAGGTAGTTCTTCAGTGAACAAGGCATATGTTGAATTTCCACAGCAGATGAGAATCTGGGCTTGGTCTTAGATTCCTTGATACAAACACACTCAAGTGCCACAACACATCTACTTTTCACAACGAAATCTACACATATCATGGAATCAGCTAGTGCCCATGACAATTTCTAAATTTTTCAAACTCTTCTTCGTTATATTACAAATTATAATAAAAAGGATACAACTCCCATGCTAGGTATCGTGGGCCTAATTTACAATCACATTGATACAATAAATACAACTAAGGCTTGGTATTATTTAGTTGATAACCAATATACCTTGAACAAGAAGGTATGTAGCACTTAGGCTCTTCGATCAACTGTTCACAACTCTGCTTATGAACAACTCTTTGGTCTTCCCACATTTTCCATACTATTGCTCCAAGATGACAATTCTGGGGCTATGGAGGTCAACCTTCTTCTCACTAACTCAATCCTCTACAATACAGTGAACTAGGTCTAGTTGGATAGCCCACTTTATTGCTACTTTAGTCCTTAAAAGTATGCACGTCCTTAGGTGCAATACACCTACCCTTCTAGCAGTCTTGTTGTCCTTCACAAGTACAGGACTTTGGGATCTTTTTTTAGAGTCACCTAAAAACACTCCAATTGTACTAGGACTGCCATCAACTTTCCCAACCAAAGTCAATTCTTTTATTTATCTAGGGCCCACAATAGTTCCCTCATCTAGGGCTCTTCAATTTTGGCACCTAAGAGTGATTAAAGTCCTCTCAAAATCACTATTCTGGTGTACACATTTATTTATTGTCAAATATATGAAAAAATATGAACTACTGCTCTTATCATTCTTCTAACAATTTGTATATGATGGAACTAGGGTCGCAAATCATCCACTAAAAATACATTGAATAATTGTTTATAAGTTGCTTCAAATATTTGTCCAAAACTCTATGGACAGACGACCAAAATGAAATCCTCTTCATGGTAATCCATTCCTCATATGGCACATTTATTCTATTCAATCTTCTACTTAGGTTCCACGCTCCTTTATATTTTCTATCTCCACACATACTTCTGTAAACCATCTTCTAGATGTTTGGTCTATATTGTGGAGATAGACCTCACTCTAAGGGTCATGACCCCTCTTCTTCTACACAGATTTGTCACATTCTTAAGGGCATACCTTACAGACTGAAGATGCTAGGAAACCACCCTAACTAGGGTGTTATACTTATATTCTAATTGCTTTAGAACAAAGCTTATCCACCCATAGAAAAAACAACAACTCTTTCCTCCATAATAGACTCAACATAGCTCATATGGATCCATAGATTCGAGGAATTTCTTTTACTGAATCTTGACATGAACTTCATATCTCTATGATGCTCAAACTACAGCTACCTCAGTTAATATTGCACCTACGGATACTTCTTTTTCGGCTTGTAGACCCTCCTCCATTTGTGTTGGTCTTTATCACATTCCTTGCAACGTACTAACCACCATAAGACATGGTCTCAACCCTATTTGTTATATCATAATTTGATGTGGCCTTCACACAAAAACACCACTAAAATCACATGCCCAAATTCTCATGAGCCACCCCTCTTGAGCTTGATCTATTAGGAGAGAACCAACAGTCTGCCATCCTACTTCCTAGCTTGAACTCATTAACGTATGTAACATTCTTGTGAACCATCACATGATGATCTTACTCTTGGTGGATGATCATGGCCTCCCTTTAGCAACCCTTAGTCAACCCTATAACTTAGCCTACTTTAGGAGTACATCTCTCTTGGCCTCCTTGACCAAATGAGATCCTTCTCACTTGATGTTCTTGACTTCATAATAATAACTCCTTAAATAGCTTTTCCTAGCTATGCCTCTTAGGAACCCTCTAGAGCTTACGAGTTTTATCCACTTAGACCTTAGGAAATATTAGTTTTATTTCAAATTTTAAACCCCATCGTGGGTCCAAAACCCCTTCACTTGGGTTCTTTTAACACAATTCTTTTGTGACCAAACTCACACAAACCTATTTGACTAGGTTTGTGGAGTACCTCCCAAGCTACACAATTCAACAACATTGTCTAGTTCTAGTAATCATAACTTGTTCAAGCTCTCCTAGTCAAGCAAAGAATTCATTGGGTTCCCAAGTTGCGAATAAAGTAAGGATAGTTGTGAGGGCATGATAGCTAGGGAGGGTTTGGGGATGAAAAGGAATGAAAAGGCGTGCCAACACATGTCAGAAAACATCAATTCATGATGAGGAGTGTTAAGGAGTGCCAAGGTATCACATGGGACAACTAGGTTAAAATGCATGGAAATGAAAAAATAAGACTGTGTGCCAATGATCCAGGTGGATGTTGGTGGCCACCCCCCTATCCCACTTGGACTCCCACAACTATCTCTTTCAGTTTTTTAGTTTCCGTAATTCTAGCACAATTTACTATTTTTAGCAGTTTTTTAGGTCTTGGACTTCCGGAGCCGTTTTGAGGCCCTAAATGACGTTTTTTGGGAAAACTGGGAGCAACATTGGTTGGAAAGATCTTTCTAACGAGCTATTGTACATGTCAAATAGAGATCAGATGCCAAAGTTATGACCACGGGAAGTTGATGTACCAATTTACCCAAACAGGGCCCACAGTTTTGCATTTCATCTTCTAGGGTTAGGTTTTTAGATGTTTAGGGATTTCCATTGTTTCTCAATAATAAATAGACCTTCGAGCCTCATTGTAACACAGTTCAGAGGCATGTAGCTACCACATCTCTTCTTAGAGATAAAGCTACCATCGCTAATCTAAAATCACCCCTAGGTGACCTCAGGAAATTAATGAAGGTATTATAGACTCATGTGCTGCTGTGTGTGTCTATGTTATCTTGCACAATGGATTGATAATATTGCAAAATACATAGACACTTCAAATAGTAAGAGATCACAGTAAGCAACACATAAACACAACGAAATTTAATAAGGAGTTCACCCAATCCTCCTGGGCTACGTCTCCTGGTCTAGCCTTCAGTGGTGGCCTTTTTATTATGTTTTTAAAGAAGAGTTTTACAATAAGGAGCTCAATCTGAGTCTCACTTGACAGAGGATGATCAGTAGGATGGCACTTGGAATTACAAAGTCCTTAGAGTTCACAGACTCCTCTTATCGAATTTCGACCTCAATTGGTCTCTGTCTACTCGATGCTACCCTTACTCTGATCGTCAGCTCGGCTTCTCTGTCCTCTATAATTTTGCCTCTCTTTTTGTGTCTCTCGGCCTTTGGCTTCTTCACTGCTTCTCTGCCTCATCGTCTCTGTCAACTTGTGGCTTTAAAGCCAGTTCGTTCCTTCGACTATTTGTCTTGGCTTCCCGACTCTCTAGATTTCCTACCTCTATCCACTGGGACTCCTCTGCCCTGCATCATCATTGCTGTGTAATGCTTCGTAGAGAGGTGGCCACTTGTCTCCTTACGAACTGAGTGTCACTTCAACCTGAACAGTCGTTTTTCTATTATTTCCCATATGCCCGCGAAACAGATCCTTCTATCAATTCATTGGTCAAATTGGACTTCAAATCGTATGTGTCGTAGTTTATTTCTCGCTCGGGTCTAGTCATCCATCAGGTTGAACCTCCACCATTGATCTGGAGCCCCCAGATCCTATGGTCTTCATTCCTATCGCACGGTTGAGTTGCTCGACCGTTAATTCGTGATGTAAGTAGTTTCTCTCTCTCCCCACCAGACACGTGTCACTTAGTCTATGGAATCATTGGGTCCTCGGCCAAACCCACTTACCGCCCAAAATGCCTTTGATATTACACCGATTTTGAGCGCGGGACCCGCCTTGTTAGTTGTATGGCTTTCCCACGGTTTTCTGGTTTCCCTTGTGACCGAGCACTCGGGACCTTTCCTTCTCGAGGGGTTTGCCCAACAATACGCGATTTGCGCTAATCGCGTATCAAAAACAACCTCCATTTCTGGGTCTGAGCTTCCCAATTTCCATTTTTGCACCATGCGCAGTCTCCATTGGGCCAATGGTTAGCGCGCTTTAACCGAAGGTCCTCGTTGTTTCGTGCTGGCTACAAATTACCATTATTCAGAGGTTATTTCTGATAGTTATAAGATTTTTTCAAGTCTGTCATTAATTCTTAACAATCATGGCATTATTTGAGGATCCAATTCGAATCACGGCCTTCCCACTGAAAAAAGCTTTTGGACCACCAAAAGTTGGTTTTCAAGCATCGACTAAGTGAGGATACAGCAATCTCACCTGTCCAATCTCTATCCATTTTGCACTACTTGGCTTTGAACCCCTGAGCCCAATTCTGAGGTACTAAACATCTCCCCTGCACGTCGTCCTCACCTTCCTGTCCAGAACTGTGTCTTCCTGTAATTCATTAAGATATTCAGGTAGCAGGTCATCAATAGAAGGTAATTGACTCTGCTCTTTAGGATCTTCAATTAAAAAAGGTTCAAATTGTCTCAAGATGTCTACATTGACGACTGAGTAGATATGCATATAAGCTAGTAAATTAAGGCAAAAATCATTCTCACCAATTTTCTCAAGGATCCTAAAAGGTCCATACCTTATTGGTTTTGGATTTTTACCTTCACCTTGCATCATGTCTTTGTTGATATACAACCAGACTTGATCACCAACTTGGGAACTATGCTCCATCTGATGCTTGTCATGCCTTCCCTTGTATTTGGCCTGGCTCTTTTCTAGCTATTCTTGTACTATCTAATGGATCTCTTGGATTTGTTCAATGAACCTAGTTTCCTTGTCCACATCGCTATGTCCCTCAACTACTGTGTCCTTACCAAAGATGAAATCAAAAATCCAAAGGAGATCTCTGTGTGGAAGAATGTTTGGCTCGGTTGTAAGCATGTTGCACATAACACAAATGTTCATCCCAAAGCTTGGGATGCTTGCTGCAATATCCGCTGAGCAACTGGATCACTGTCCTATTGACTACCTCTATCTGGCCATCAGTTTGTGGATGAAAGGCTATGCTTTTCTTCAGTTTGGTGTCCATTAGTTCCCACAGACTTGACCAAAACTTTCCCACAAATCTAGTGTCTCGATCAGATATAATGGAAGTGGGTAATCCAAAATGAACCCATACATGTTGAAAGAACAGTTTTTCATTTTGTTCAGCTGTAATTTATTTATTACAAGGTATCAAAATACACATTTTGCTGAATCTATCCACAACAACATATAGATAGTCATGACTTTTCCTAGATTTAGGCAGTCCTCCAACAAAGTCCAAGGAAACACTTTCCCAAGGATGAGAAGGAACTAGTAGTGGAGTGTACAAGCCTAGTTTCATATTTCTGGGCTTGCTTTTAGCACACATAGTACACCCTCTCACATATCTAGAAATTTTCTCGTTCATTTTTGGCCAATAACAAAATCTTTGCAGTTGTGCAACTGTTTTTCTTACCCCAAATTGACCTAATATTAGAGAAGTGTGTGCTTCTCTAATTATCTTTACTCTTTCAGTTTGTGGAATGTATAGCTTCCCACAATGATACAAGAGTTGGTCCCTAATATGATAATCCAATTCTTCTACTCATTTGCCTTGACTTAAAGTTGCATATACATCTTTAAAGTCTATATCTTGAGCGTATTGTTCAATGTAGCTTTCATGTAATACAGAATTATGCTTAAGTATAGTAGATGCATTTATAATGGGTCTAGATAACATATCTGCAACTTTATTATGTATGCCCTTTTTATATCTGATGACTAAATGAAACTATTGTAGGAACCCCATCCACCAATAGTGTCATGATTGCTGCAACTTAGTTTGGGAGTGTAGATATTGAAGTGGTTGATGATTAGTATGTATAACTGTTTCTTTTCCCATTAAGTAATGTTTCAACTTTTTCACACTCTGTACTAATACATACAATTCCTTATCATATGTGGGATAGTTAACTATTATAGAGTTGAATGTCTTAGAATGATAACATATGGGTTTACCGTGCTATATCAACACTGCTCCCATGGCATAGTCACTGGAATTTGTTTGGATCTCAAATGGTCTTTGAAGATCTGGTAGTGCTAGTACTGGTGCTGTACTAATCTTTTATTTGAAGGAGTTGAAGGCTTTCTATTGTTTTCCTCCCCACTAAAACACCTTGTTCAATTCTGTTAAAGCATGTAAGGGATATGCAATTGAGGACAAGTTAGAAATGAACTTTCTCCAATATTGTGCTGCTCCTAAGAAGCTTCTAACTTTTGTAGTAGATTTGGGTTTAGGCCAGTTTACAATGACTGAAACTTTAGAGGGATCTATCTTCAATTCACCACCCCCTACTATATGACCCAAATAATTCAAAGATGTTTTGCCAAATTCACATTTTGAGAGTTTAACATAAAGTTTTTCTTTTTTCAAAACATCTAGTGTCTGCTTAACATGCTTTAAATGTTCTTCCCATGTTTTGCTAAATATAAGAATGTCATCCAGATATACAATAACAAAATCATCAAGAAAAGGGCTGAGCACCTCATTCATTATCCTCATGAAAGTAGTAGGAGCATTAGTTAAGCCAAAAGGTATAACCAACAACTCATACAATCCCTACTTTGTTTTGAAAGAAGTCTTCCATGCATCTTGTTTTTCAACTCTAACTTGATGATATCCACTATGGAAGTCTAGCTTGGAAAAATAAACAGCTTCTTCCAATTGATCTAATAGATCATCTATGCGAGGAAGGGGATAACAATTTTTTATTGTTATGTTATTTAGTGCTTGGTAATCAATGCACATTCTCCACGAGCCATCTTTCTTTCTCACCAAAACAACTGGTGACCCACATGGTGATGTGCTAGGTCTGATGAACCCCTTCTCGAGCAATTCTTGCACCTGCTTCTTGATTTCTGCATTCTCTAAAGCAGACAACATTTTATACCTGTGGCTACAATGGTTGTTTCATCTCCTAAGTCTGACCCCAAATATTTCTAAATAGCTACAGCAGTCTTCTTCTTCTTGACCTCGAATTTCTTAGGTCTCAGCTCCAGATGTAAGATCCAACAGTGCTCATCATCATGCCCATCCTTCTTACAGTGAGTGCATGAAGACTCACTTTTTTGTGTAGTGTTGGCCTTCCTCTCTTTCCATTTTTGTTTTCTTTTCTCCTTATTATTGCTTGCAATGGGATTGGAGGATCCTCCAACTTTTGGGTTCCCATTCTTTCCTCTAGCTTCTAGATACGTAGCTTGAACAGATACCTTATCTATACTAGTGGAATTAAACATGAGGATAGTGTGCCTCATGTATTTGTTTAGACCACCGATGTACTTCAACAGAGTCTCAGGTGAGTCTAATGAGATTCCTAGAATCAAAGCTCTCTTCCTAAATTCTTGGTTGTAACTTTGTACACTTTGCCCTTCCAATTGGCAAAGAGTTTGCTAGCTCATCTTGGCTTGCTACATGTAAGCCAGTGGATAGAACTACTTTTTGATTGCAGAAACAAATTCACTCCAAACAAAAAGAGTCTTACCATGTTTCTTGATGTTAGCTTGGGTCCTGCCTTCCCACCAAACCAAGGCAGTGCCCCCAAGGCGTAGGTTGGCCAGCTGAATCTTGATCTTGTCTGAATTGATACTCTGCACTCTGCAATAGACATCAATTTGTCTGATACAATTGTCCAACTTTTCTGCATTCAACTCTCCATCATATATTGGTAAATCAAATTTAACATCTAGTTTAATCAAAGATGCTTTCTTTTTATGTTCAGGGCTATTAGGAGGTATGAGAAGGATTTCTTCTTTCCCTTTGCCTTTGGAGTGGTCATGGAGGAAAGATTCTTCTTCCCCCTTATCTTGTTTGGAGCCTGATGATTCCTCATCTTTGTGTTTTCTAAAGTCCTTATACATTTCTTCTACCATGGACCTCATGGGCAGGAAGCTATATATAAATTATGGGTCTGCGCCCACAGAAGCTTCCTCTGATATTGTCCTCTGAGGATAGACTCTTCCAGTTTCAGGATTAGTTTTGACCAACTCTCCCTCTCCTAATTTGAGCTTTGATCTAGTTAGCATTCAACAGCTAAATCTAGCACAAGCTTGTCTATCCTTAACAACCTATAGCTCTGATACCACTTGATCTAAAATCAACCCTAGGTGACCTCAAGAAATTAATGAAGGTATTACAGACTCATGTGCTAGTGTGTGTGTGTCTATGTTATCTTGTGTAGTGGATTGATAAGATTGTGAAATACACAGACACTTGAAACAATAAGAGATCATAGTAAGCAACACATAAACACAAAAAAATTTAATTAGGAGTTCACCCAATCCTCCTGGGCTACATCTCCTGGTCCAACCTTTAGTTGTCACCCTTTTATTATGTTTTTAAAGCAGAGTCTTACAGTAAGGAGCTCAATCTAAGTTTCACTTGAGAGAGGATGATCAGTAGGATGGTACTTGGAATTCCCAAATCCTTAGAGTTCATAGACTCCCCTTACCAAATTTCAACCTCAATTGGTCTCTGTCTTCTTGATGTTGCACTTACTCTAATGGTCAGCTCAGCTTCTCTGTCCTCTGCAATTTTGCCTCTCTTTTTGTGTCTCTCGGCCTTCGAATTCTTCACTGCTTCTCTGCCTCACTGTCTCTGTCAACTCGTGGCTTTAAAGCCAGTTCGTTCCTTCGACTATTCATCTTGGCTTCCCGACTCTCTGGATCACCTATCTGTTTTCTCTGGGACTCCTCTACCCTGCATCATCATTACCGTGTAATGCTTCACAGAGAGGTGGCCACCTGTCTCCTTGCGAACTGAGTGTTAGTTCTTCTTGAATGGTCATTTTTTCCATTATTTCCAAGATGCCTATGAAACATATCCTTATGTTGATTCATCGGTCAAATCAGACTTCAAATCTTATGCAGCATAGTTTATTTCTCCCTCAAGTCCGGTCATCCATCGAGTTGAACCTCCACCATTGATCTGGAGCCCCTCGATCCTACAGTCTTTGCTCCTATCGCACGGTTGAGTTGCTCGACCATTAATCCATGATGTAAGCAATTTCTCTCTCTCCCCACCGGACATGCATCACTCCATCTATGGAATCGTTGGGTCCTCGGCCAAACCCACTTACTGCCCGAAATGCCTCCGATATTCTGCCAGTTTTGAGCATGGGACCCGCCTTGTCGGTTTTACCACTTTCCCATGGTTTTCTGGTTTCCCTTATGACTGAGTGCTTAGGGCCTTTCCTTCTTAAGGGGTTTTTCCCAGTGATACGTGGTTAGCACTAATTGCGTATCAGGAACAACCTCCATTTCTGGGTCTGAGCTTCCCGATTGCCATTATTGCACTATGCACGGTCTCCATGAGCCAATGATCAGTGCGCTTTGACTGAAGGTCCTCATTGTTCTATGATGGCTACAAATTACCATTATTCAGAGGTTATTTCTAATAGCTATAAGAGTTTTTGAAGTCTGTCATTCATTCTTAACAATCATGGAATTATTTGAGGATCCAATTCAGATCATCGCCCTAGCTGATTTATTTCCATTTTTGTTTGTATGAATATTTCAATATTTTACATTAATGAAATGAAGTATTATTTCTACTGCATATTTGTATTTATGGTTATCTCTGTAATTTGTTGCATTCCTATTTAAATCTTGATCGGTGGTATGAGAGTGGTCTGCTTTTTCTCTATTTTTCTTTGCATGTCCCCAACGAGCTTGGGATATAAGGAGTTAGGGCTTGAACTAGTCTAACCTTTGCAAGACCAGCCTCACAAATCCCGACTGCCTCCCATGGCGGATGGAAAGAAAGATGAAGGGGTAGGAAATCCTATTAAAATCTTGCTCAAAGAAGCCCTCGAGCGGCATAGGAACGCGATGATGGACAACTTTGCCCAGATCCTTCAACGGCTACCTAGAGGTAACGCATCAACTTCCAATAGCTACTCTAGTAATGCTACACCGTTTAAGGTACAAGTTAATTTTGAAATCCCCCTATGCGAGGGTCAAATAGACACAGATGTCGTAGATAAATGGTTAAATCTGCTAGATGGGTATTTTTTTGTTCATGAATTTTCAAGTTAGGAAAAGATTGTTTTCGCTATTCTCAAAGTAGCCCCCCACGTCAAGGACTGGTGGGAAACATAAAGCGAGCATAAGGATGAAGGTACGGGCTCACTATTTTTAGCTGCACCCACATGGAGTTCATTCCAAGATGCCATCAAGGAGCAATACTACCCTGTCAAGAGCTATGAGGACAAATACATAAAATGGACCATGCTGCGACAGGGAATGGACCAAGATGTGCCGGAGTTCACAAACATTTTTCATACCCTTCGCACACAGTTGGGTATGAAGGATTCTGAGCTACATTTGGTGCTCAAATACAATGGCTGCCTACACAGATACATCCAGGAAGAGATGGAGTTCCTGAACATCTCCTTGCTTAGCACAACGTACCGATACACTGTCAAAATCGAGCATAAGTTCAAAGAGAAGAAGCGAGACTTTGGATCTGAAAATCCGAAGACCAAAGGACAGACAGATCCAAGGCAAGGTGACCCAAGACAGCCCATCAAATCCATAAGAAAATAACAACACCACGATGTCGAAGAAGGACACCAGAAAGTGGTGTGAGTTCCATAAGAGCCCCACTCACAACACAAGTGAGTGTCGGACCAAGCAGTTACTGGTGGCCGAGTTGAAGGCTTCAGAATGAGATGCATGTTCTGACCTTGAGTTAGAACCCAACAAGGGGAATAGCAAAGGGAAACAAATCATTGATGTAGAGCCTAGCATCACTGTTTCCACCGCCAAGATCCAGAAGAATGAACCCGAAGATCTAGAGGAGGGGGACCATCTTTTCTACTCAAAGATGTGGGTGAACGGTTCACCACTGCAATTCATTATCGACAGTGGCAGCCAAAAGAACCTCATTTCAGCAGAGGTTGTGAATCAGTTGGGCCTACTGAGTACACCACATCTGCAGTCGTACAGTATCTGGTGGCTTCACCAAGGATGAGATCTCCGAGTTCACTAGCAGTGCCGCCTTCCCTACAGCATCAAGCCCTTCACAGATGAGGTATTATGTGATGTCACACCTCTACATGTTCGTGATGTACTATTTGGCCAGCCATACTTGTGAAGGCCACATGCTGTGTATGAGTCAAGGCCTCGCACTGTTATTGCTACTTTGGGTAATTCAGTATACAGGATACTGGAGGTAGCCCCAGCTACTGCCACCTCTTTGATCTCTGCTAAGAAGGCAGCAAAATCATCTCACAGACTATGAAATTTATTTTTTGTCTAGTTTGCTCCCAAAGTAAGGGGAAGATCGTCGCCACATCCATGACCCCCCGCAAAGGGTTCCTGCACACAATAGCAACAATAGAGGGATACAGTCGTGAAAGAACACAGGAACAACTTCTCCTCACCTATAGGGGTACCACACAAGCTTCAGGTGGGAAACAAAGTCTGGTAGCATCTATAGAAAGAATGCCTTACAAGAGCCCATCAGAAGCTCCGACCACTCCGACATGGTCCTTACAACATTCCCAAGGCTATGGGAAACAATGATTTGGAGCACATCATTCCTCCATTCCTTCGCTTGCACCGAGTGTTCAATGTGGACTATCATTGACCATGTTTTCCACCATTACTGGACACATCAGATATTGCAGAATAGCTCACTAGAGACCCAACTCAACAGAAGCTTCCTCATCTCAGGGAGGAACTCAACGTAATGGGGACCATTGCTTCCTAAGGGAGGAGGAATGATCCAGGTGGATGTTGGTGGCCACCCCACTATCCCACTTAGACCCCCACAACTGTCTCTTTAAGTTTTTCAATTTCTGTAATTGTAGCACAATTTACTATTTTTAGCAGTTTTTTGGGTCCTAAACTTCCAGAGTCATTTTGAGGCCCTAAACGACATTTTTTGGGAAAACTGGGAGCAACATCTTTCTAACGAGCTATTGTACGCATCAAACGGAGATCGTATGCCAAAGTTACGACCTTGGGAAGTTGATGTACCAATTTACCCAAACAGGACCCATAGTTTGGAATTTCATCTTCTAGGGTTAGGTTTTTGGATGTTTAGGGCTTTCCATTGTTTCTCAACAGTAAATAGGCCTTCTAGACTCATTGTAACATGATTCAGAGGCATGTGGCCACCACATCTCTTCTCAAAGATAAAGCTACCATCGTCGTAGCTGATTTATTTCTATTTCTGTTTGTAAGCATATTTTACTATTTTACATTAATGAAATGAAGTATTATTTCTGCTGCATATCTATATTTATGGTTATCACTGTAATTTTTTTCATTCCTGTTAAAATCTGGATCAGCCAAGGAGTGTTAGGGAATTCAAGTGTGCCAAGGATGAAGTGTGTTAGGAGAAGTTCATAATAGGATTTACAAGAGGCAAGCCTACGGTTGTGATAAGGGGCTCGACATAGTAGTTTTAGACAAAGGGAAACTTTGTGCTAGGCACAACACTGGTTTTCATTTAGCTATTATTTTTATATGACATGTGGCACATTTTGGCCAAATGCTCATGTTTTAAACTATTTTAGACAATTTCATATTGTACATTGTTGTGTATAAGTTTTGGGGCACTCGACTTGTGCCGACTTATATCATGTGTTTCTTATGCATATTGTGGTTCTTGAAAACTCTTAGTTAATGCTCTATTGTTTATATGAACTAGACATACATGTGAAATATTGTCTGTGTAAGCTATATATGTTGCTTAGTTGTTTTATGGCCATGGCTAGATGTGATCCCATTCTTGGTAAGTTCTTAAGTGGGACAAGTTGAGCTTGGAAATGAGTGGACTAAGATGAGTTATAGGCAGTTCTTAGGAGAACAAGGCACAATCTACTTGTAATAGGTGCAATTGGTTAAGTTGTTGAGGCTGAAGCAGGCCAATGTCACAGGAACTGCAATAGCTAAGGACTTGAATGAGTTCCCATGTCGTGAAAAAATGTAAGGCTAGTTGTGAGGGTGTGAGTGAAAAGGCATGCTATGCAATGCTAACATGTGCTAGATAGTGCGAAGGAATTTTCTAATATGTGAAGATCTCCCAAGTGCTAAGGCATGCCAAGATGTGTGGTGGTATCACAATAAGTGTTAGGGACTATTAAGGCAATAAAAAGGGGAAACAACTTAAACTACAAGGAAATGAACACATAAGAGGGTTAATAAGTCATCAATTTACCTTTTCCAAGAGGATTATTCTAGGCACACCAACACTAGGTGCCAAGTGCCAAGTGTTAGTGCATTCTAAGTGCCAAATATTCCTCTATTACTTCTCATCTACTTTCCAATAGTTGATCTCAAATAAATTTTAATATTAAACCATGCCAAAGCATACCAAGGAATCTCAACAAATGCTATACATGCTAAGACTTGCCAAGCACCGAAATGTGGAAAATGCCAACGTGTGTTAGGGGGTGATACACATGTTATGAAGTGGTAGGGCATATGAAAAAGAGCTAAGTTGTGCGAGAGAGTGCTAATGCATGCTGAGATGCGTTAGGGAGTACTAGGGAAACATAAGGGAGAAGTAGGTCAAAATGCATGGAACTGAATGAAATAGATGGTGTGTTAGGGAGTGTCAATTAGTGCATGACATGCCAAGGAGGGAGTGGAAAGGTATGCTAAGCACTGATAAGGCATGTTAGATAATATCATGGCATTTTAAGAAGTGTCAGAGTGTGCTATGGAGTTCTGGTGTGTGTTAGCATGTGCCCAATAGTGCCAAGGCATGCCAAGACATGACAAATGCTAAGGCATGCCAGGATGTACAAGGTGCCATGGTATGTCAATATGTTTCAAGGAGTGTCAAACAAACATAAGGAAGAATGAAGTTAAAATGAAAAGAAATGGACACATAAGAGGGTTAATAAGTCAATACTTTATCTTTTTCAAAAGGGGCATGCTAGGCACACTAATAATAGGTTCCAATACATTCCAAGTGCCAATGTGTGCTAAGTGCTAATGTATGTTAATGCATGATAAAGTGTTCC
This sequence comes from Pinus tabuliformis, assembly GCA_031772625.1. Lineage (NCBI taxonomy): Eukaryota > Viridiplantae > Streptophyta > Pinopsida > Pinales > Pinaceae > Pinus > Pinus tabuliformis. The sequence goes on from CM062820.1 coordinate 292,171,346, forward strand.
AAGGCATGCTAGGGAGTATAGAGCATTCCAAGACATGCTAGGAGAGATCTATGCTATGCTAGGGCCTACCAACATGTGCTTGGGTGTCTTAGTCATGGTAAGATGTTATAGGTACAAAGATGTTCCAAGACATATGAGGTGCCAAGGAATGTTAGTGTGTGCCAAAACATGTTAAGATGTGCCAAGAGTGTTTAGGAGTGATAGGTATCTCTCATTAATAGAATTGACATATCCTGATTATGTATTAAATAGTATAGTTCCTACACACATTAAGGGAACTTTATATAAAGGGAGTGTGTTATATAATAAGCCTAATAGAGATGAATCATGCATTGACTCATAGGAAAATTATATTCTCATTACTTGAGGGAAATGATACACACTAATTACTTCTTAACAAATTGACTGACTCTAACCACTATGACCTTAAACACATAATGAAAAAGACTCCACAACAATGGTCTTAAATCATTATCTTTTGACAAAAAATATAGTAGCATGCACATTGCGTCATCAAAAACTCATTGGAATGATCAATGATGACGAAAATTTTTTGACCATCACCAAAAGTAACCAAAAAGAGCATTGGTGAGGGTCAATAAAAGATCATCACTATAAGTGTCACCAAAGAGAGAATTATTGATGGAACTTTAACAATCCTCACCAAAAGTGTCACTAGAAATGGATTTGGTGACAAACCTTAAAGGACCATCACTATATGCACTCACAACAATGCTTTTTTAAGGACCATCAGCATATGTGACATTGGTGATGGACCTTAAAGGTCCATCATAGGCATGACCCTCACCAAATGCCTTTTTTGTTGTAGTGAGTGGCTACAATGTCCTACTATTAGGGCTGGTGATGTACATTGTAAACATGTGTCTAGGAACTTTTTCTTAATAATAGAAGCCTTTAAGGCCATCACGTTCTTCATGCATGGACTATGAATGTTTATAATACTATTATGCGGACATTTATATTCCATGTTTTCTTTCACATGTACTAAGATAGTTGAACTAGTTTGGTTATTTTAGTGCTTATCTTAATGAGAATGTGTTGTAAGGGTTTTTATTCTTGTCTAATCCTTGTGGACTATTCCGCTGGCTATTAGATAGTTATTTCCCTATGTTTTGGTTCTAATGATCACCGCATCCACTATGGAATATTCAGCTAGATGTTATATGGATCCTTCTAGTCCATCTGTGTCTCTTTTTGGGTGGTAGTATTTCTTCTCACTTAGAGGCTCACCTTTCTCCTCCCTTTGCAATAGAAGCACCTTGACACAATTGAAACTGCACAATCACCAAGCACACCTACCTTTCTTTTCGAGGACACCATTGAATCCCTCTCTCTTGCTGAAAGTGAGAGCCAAGTCAAATATTTAAGGATTTTGAAATCAAACCTTTATACCAAATGGGACTCCTACACCAAACAATGTGAGGTCTGGTTGGGACTTCATACCGGGGAGATCCCTTGAATGTTTGAAGGTCCAACACCATCCACAGGGGGAAAGGATAACTTCAATTAAGAGGATAGGATAGGGAGTATTACCTTTAATTTAGGTTGTAGGTTATAAATTTCTTTTGGATGATCTAAATATTCCTCCATGATTCTCTAGATATACTGCAATGCCATACATCACAACCATATAAAATAAGAGGGGTGATGAGAGTCTCAAAGAGGAACTTTTTTTTTACTCCAAACACAAAGATTAGTCATCTTACAATATTTTTCAAGTTTGTAATAAGATTTCCAACCCCCAATAACCATTTTCGCCATAATATAATTCCAATTGAGTTGATGAGTAATGTCAATACCTAAGTATTTGTAAGAGGAAATTTCCTCCAAGCAACTATTATCGTAGGTGAAATTATCATGGTTTATCTTTTTGGATTTAATTATCATGACTTTAATATTGTTGGTACTAATATTCATACCCAGCTTAGAGCAGTAACCATGGAGGAGTTTACTATTTTTTGAGATCCTCATGGATTCTAGCTAGAATAACAATTTTGTCAGTATAAATGTCGCATACATCATTTCTATCATAATTTTTTTTAATTTTTTATTAAGGGTAGTCCAGTTGAATCATTTATGATATTGAGCCATCACATAGGTGAAGGAGCCTTCCAATACTTAGATGAGAATTTTTGTAAGTAAATTGTATTCATTTTATTTGCCCTACATGTATTCTTCCTCCTCTATCATTATCTACAAGTATTCTTCCTTACTCCTTACTTACAGTGAAAGGTCACATTATCTCAATTATAAATATTATATGTCTATGCTTGCAAGGGTGGAACTATACCCTTATCGAGACATTAATTTCAATGTATATGGTATTTGAAGTTTGAATTTAGCACTTGTTATACTCCATGGAAGGGACTTCATAATGTTTGCATCTTTTTTCAATCAAGGTATACACCAACCCTATATTCTATGAGGTGTTTGTTAGATAAAATACCCAACACTTGGTTTATATGTTTTCATTAACTAAGGGAGGTAATGTTACCACATGTTCACTACCATTTTCATTTATCATAATGGTTTTCATTTTCATTTAATCCCTATCCTATGGTACATACCTTGGAACATATCCACTTTACCTTTTTTTGACACACAACATATGGTTCACAACATAGTAGAGTGTACCCTTATGCAGATCTTAATTGTTTGATATTAATGTGACTAAGATAACATAGTCTAGTGTGAATAATTTGTATTATTCTATCTCAAACAATTTTACTAAATATGTATTTAACCTTGTAAGTTGAGATAAAAATGGTTTATTTATGTTTTAGGGAAATTTGGTTCGAACCACCATTAGCCATGTCAATCTTGTCCATGTGACCTACACATGGGCTTTTATCCCAGTTCAGTTGAACGATAAGAATCAACTCTACAGATCAAACTGTAGGGAGTCACTAATCAAACCCTAACAACATGATTTTACCTAGTTACTTCTGCATTCAGTGTTTATAGCTTAGATCTGAGTAGGTCGATAGAATACAGTTGAGCGCTATGATGAGCCCCATAAATGGGTAATTATATGGGCTCATTTTGCCTCCTAACATAGTTAAATAAACCATTCTCTTAGCTTATTACATGTTTTTTTATTATATTTATGCTTATGGAGTGAGTTGAGCTAGTTATGATGCCATGAGGTTTAATATGTGTTTAATGCATATTTTTGTTGAATTTTAAAGACAAAGTCAAACATTCAATGGAAAATTGGTAACAATAATTCAAAGTGGACAAAGGAGAGTAATTATAGGAGGGAATCCCCCTCATTTATTACTCCCCACTTCGAATTTCCCTTCATGCAGCTTGGAGTACAAACAACCAAATCAATGCACTAGGAGGTAGCCGAGCAGGTGGAGGATAACTTATGTTTATCTCGAGTTTTGGGAGCCAAGCCTCCCTGATTTTAAGGAAGCTATTGGGAGCTTCAATTGTATAAGTAGAGAGGCCTAGGGCCTCACTAGGGTCAAAATTTTGTTGGATTTTTGTTGTAATTGTGCTATTGTAAAACTCTACTCAACTTTGAGCTTACTTTTGGTGGCAGTTTCATGTAATCCTATTACTATTTTGATAATAAAGATGAGATTATTTTTGAGCTAGCACTGAGTTACGTATGAGGGCTGAAGCTCTTGGATTAGGGCCTAATCCAAGCAACCAAGCTCCTCTTGTTTGTATTTATATGCTTTGTTTCAGTTTATGGATTAGTTGTTGTTAGATGAATTTCTTTCTTGGTTAAGAATAGGTTGTTTTTGGTGATTTTGAAGGTTGTTTCCATTTGTGTATTCTATAGCAGGTTAAGTAGTGATAGAAAGAAGACTCAAAATTCTAGTAACAATGCCTTGGCCTCTTTTCCTCCCTTTGGGACCATGAACTGAGGCAAAGACCCTCTTGCTGCCCCAAAAACACAGATTTTCCTTCTCCATAGGATTTCTAGTGTTTGCAGTTTGTTAAAAGGTTAATTCTTTGCTTTAGATATCTTCCATCATGCTCATTTCTATCTTTGCAATAAGTCTTCTTCCATTCTTTGTCTCCTTGTAGATTTTTTCGGCATTTACTTCCACAGTTTATAATTTAGACTAGCTTGATGCAAAATTCTATTTTTTTCATGTACTCATTTCCTTGCTTGCTTGATCTCATTGGTTGACTGTCAGTTCTTTTGCAGCAGATCTCTTCTCACAGCAGGTCAGCTTATCAGCCATCACATTCTCTCCCTGATCCATGCCCTATAGGTCGCCCAAAAATCACCTCAAATCTGCCTTAGTTTTTTGGCTTTTCCATAGCATTTATTCCTCTCTCCCAATCATCTTTCCCTCTCCTAGTAATCCTTGGTGGATGCTAAGCACCCTAACACATCATTCCAACCTTCATTTACCTTTTCCACCCACTCTCACACCATCAAAACCTTCAAAACTTCTCTCGGCATCCTCTTGTAGACCTCCTGTAGATCCCCTCTGTCCTCCTGTAGATTTTCTTGTAGGCTTCCTTTTGAAGGTTGAGTCTGGGAAAAGCCTCCAGAAGGCCACTTGAGACCTCCTAGGACCCATCTATACCATCCTACATCTCATCAAACCATAAATTCGCCCTTCAACACTACCTATTCACTTCCACCTTCACACACAATAAAATACATGCATGTCAATTTCACATAAAAATACATAAAAATCCAAAAAGATGTTTTTTGCTCATTTACTTCTAGAAATAGCTTGAGTAGATGTTGTTTACTTCCTTGAGTAGGTAATGGCATTCATTTCATTGTTTTCATAGTGCTTTTCTCAAAAATAGGATCAGTTGGTTAAGTAGGGGTTGCTAGGTTTACTTTACATTTTAGTCTTGTTCCTTTCTGCAATTAGAGTAGCCTCTGTAAAGTAAGCTTTCCTTTCTTTCATCAAATATACAGCTTCTTCTTGAATCCATAAAAGTTGGCTTGAGCTCCTAGTGATCTTGTGCCAGCTGACCAAGTGACAGCCTGTAGTAATAACTAGTACTTGTGCATACAACACCGTCACTTCCAAGTTTGTTACGAACTACCGGGTTGATAAGAGTAAACTAGGCAATCGAAGAGTTGCAGCATTATTGCTACAATACTGGTGCACACCACTTTTTGGCGTCATTGCCAGGGAAGCATCAGAGTATTTTGTGATTACTACTTTCTTCTATTTTCTATCGCAACATTCTGCTAAGTAGTTTATTTCAGCAAAAGTATAATACTTGTTTCTTTCAGTTCCTGCATTTCCTTGCTTTCCTTTTCAATTCTGAAAATTTCATTTCAGCAAGAGTAGACTAGTAATTTCTTTTTGTCTCTGAATTTCCTTGCCTTACTTTTCAATTCTGCAAATTTCATTTCAGCAATTTCATTTCAGTTAGTTGCAATTTTTGTTGTTCAATCCATTTCAGTTTTGCAGGTACAATCAGTGAAAAAAACAAAAACCAACCAAAAAGATTCATTTTCATGCCTCGTAGGAATAGAGATAATTTAGGAAAATTCTTGCCCAACACCCCCACTACATCACACAACCAACCTTCTCTCTTCTTTGGTGGCAATGCTCAAGAAGAACCTTTAGGTGAACAACCAGAGATATTTGAGGAACCTATAGGGGAAGAAGAAGAAGAAAACATCCCTCCTGAGCCAATGGCTGAAAACATAAATGCTAGGGGAAATTGGGACAGAATAGAGGGTACCTTTCCCAATCGTGAGACCAATGGGGACACCAAAATGAAGAATATAAGTCCTTCAGCCCTACCTCACTTCCATGGTTTGACTACAGAAGATCTTGACACCTTCTTCTTTGAGTTTGATGTCATCTGTTGAACCTATGACTATGCAAAAGATGAGAAAAAGTTGAAACTATTCCCTTCTACTCTCAAGGATGTAGCATTGCGCTGGTTCATGGGGTTAGCTGGCAATAGCATCATAGCTTGGGCTTAGATGCAGCAGGCCTTTAATGACAAATATCGAGACTACTGGAGGTCAAAAGATACCAAAGAAGAAATATTCCCAATGACCATGGGAAGTGATGAAACCTTGGAAGATTATGAAGAGAGGTTCCAACTCTGTTACAAAAGGGCCATGTGCACACTTGACCCTGAATCTCTGAAGTTGGTCTTGCTCAGGGGAATTCCGGAAGACCTTCTAGACACCCTCCATCTATTGGCTCATCTACCAACTATCTTATGAGGACATAAAGACTGTTTTTAGAAACCATTCTAGAGCAGACAAAAAGAAATGTAGGGGGAGTCAACCCATAGCTAGTACCTCCTCTTCCAGTTCATCCATCAAAGGTGAACTCGGAAACATGCTGGAAGACTTCAAGAGTGAGATGTTGTAGACTCTTGCCATGAAAATGGATACCTTGCATATCAAAAGAAAACAAGAGGAAGCAGAGAGGACTTTGGCCATCTTTTGTCCTAGATGCATCGAAAGGCATCCTAGGACCGAATGTCCATTGAACTCTATGGAGGTTTGTTCAGTCTATGAAGAAGATCATTCTACAGATAAGTTCCCTTCCTTTCCCAGACATAAAGCTATATACCAAGGGCTGAAGGAGCCACTGAACCACTCTACTTCATGAACCAAAGGAGACCGCATAGACCTAGACCATACCAACAGGGGATGCAAGTGACATCTCAGGCATACTACAACCCCAACCAAGTCACTTCCATACCTTCTTGCAGCCCTCCTGCTCATCCTTCCTGGTCCATGCCTCCTCCTTGGTCCTTTCCATCTCAATATCATGCCCAACCAACCACTCATTCATTTCAATCCTATGATTAGCCACAAGCTCAATGGAATGCATCTCATCAGGGGTGGAGGCCGCAGTATAACTCTCCTCCCACTCTTTTGCCTCCACCACCTACTCAACCACAACCATTGGCTCCTACTCCACCAAGGCAACACCAAATTCCTGCCCAGCCAAAATCGAACTTGAACAACAGACAGGCTCAACAAGTATATAGTGGGGAACCATCATGCCCAACTTATGCTGTGGAGATCTAGGAGATTAACCTATGATCTAGGAAGGTTCTCCAAGATAGCTAGACTCCACCTAGGGAGGTTGAGGAAGATAAAGAGGAAAGTGAACCTAAAGCAATTCCACCCTTCCCTGAGAGACTATCTGGGACAACACAGCCTACCCCAGAAGAAGCTAAACTTCTGGGAGAATTGAAACAGTTATGTGTGAAGATACCACTTCTCCAAGCCATAAAAGATGTGCCTATCTACAATAGTTTGATCAAAGAGAAGTGCTTTAGGCATCCAGGAAGGTGCAAGAGAGATGCCCCAGAAGTGCTTTAGGCATCCAGGAAGGTGCAAGAGAGATGCCCCAACCATTAATGTCATAGGACAACTGTCTGACCTAATGTTGGGGCAGGTAATCTGATCCAAGTGGATATTGGTGGCTACCCACTAATTCCACTTGGATCCCCTCTAGTGCTTCTTACAGTTTTTTCAGTTTCCTTCATTATAGCACAGTTTACTAGTTTTAGCAGTTTTTCGAGTCCTAAACTTCTGGAGCCGTTTTGAGGCCCTAAACGACGTTTTTTGGGAAATCCCCGCCAGCGATTTTTTTGATAAACATCGTCCTTTTTGTCGTAGTCCTCGGAGAGATCTTTCCAACGGGCTATCATGCACATCAAATGGAGATAGTACGACCAATTCGCGACCCCGGGAAGTTGATGTACCAACTTACCTAAAAAACGGGGCCCACAATTTAGCGTTTCATCTTCTAGGGTTAGGTTTTGGAATGTGAAGGGTTTTCCATTGTTTCTCAACAATAAATAGGCCTTCGAGCCTCATTGTAAGATAGTTCGGAGGCATGTAGCCACCACATCTCTTCTCAGAGATAAGCTACTATCGCCCTAGCTGGTTTATTTCCATTTCTATTTGTAAGCATATTTCAGTATTTTACAGTAATGAATTGAGGTATTATTTCCGCTGCATATCTGTCTTTATGGTTATCTCTGTATTTTATTGCGTTCCTATTTAAATCCGTATCAGTGGTATCAGAGCGGTCTGCTTTTCTTCTCTGTTTTTCTTTGCATGTCCCCAACGAGGTTTGGATATAAGGAGTTAGGGCTTGAACTGGTCGAACCTTTCGAAGACCAGCCTCGCAAATCCTGACGGCCTCCCATGGTGGATGAAAAGAAAGACGAGGGGGTAGGAGATCCTATCAAAATCTTACTCGAAGAAGCCCTCGAGCGACAAAGGAACGCGATGATGGACAACTTTGCCCAAATCCTTCAGCGGCTACCCAGGGGCGATGCATCGGCTTCCAACAGCAACTCTGGAAACGCCACACCATTTAAGGTACAAGTTAAATTTGAAATCCCCATATTCAAGGGTCAGATAGACGCAGATGCCGTCGATAAATGGCTAAATGTGCTAGAGGGTTATTTTTCTGTTCATGATTTTTCCAGTCGGGAAAAGATTATTTTCGCTCTTCTCAAAGCAGCCCCCCACGTCAAGGATTGGTGGGAAACCTACTACGAGAAGAAAGATGAAAGTACAGGCTCACTATTTTCAGTCGCACCGACTTGGGATTCATTCCGAGATGCCATCAAGGAGCAGTACTACCCTGTCGGAAGCTATGAGGATCAATACATAAAGTGGACCACGCTACAGCAAGGAAGGGACCAAGACGTACCAGAGTTTACCAATATTTTCCATACCCTTCGCACAAAGTTGGGTATCAAGGATACAGAGCAGCATTTGGTACTAAAATACCGTGGCTACCTGCACAAGTACATCCAAGAAGAAATAGAATTCCTGAACATATCCTCCCTCGGCACGACATACCGATATGCCGTCAAGGTCGAGCAAAAGTTTAAACAGAAGAAGTGAGACTTTGGGTCTCCGAATCTGAAACAAGGGAAAGGTGCCCCCAAACCACAGAACAAAGGACAAAGCCAAGGCAGGGCGGCCCAAGACAACCTGCCAAAGATGCAAGCAAAGAACAGCGCCGCGAAGTCGAAAAAGGACACTGGAAAGTGGTGTGAGTTCCATAAGAGCTCCATTCACAACACAAGTGAGTGTCGGGCCAAGCAGTCACTGGTGGCCGAGCTAAAGGTTTCAGAATCAGATGCATGTTCTGACTCTGAGTTAGAACTCGACAAGGGGAATGACAAAGGGAAGCAGATTATCGATGCGGAGCCCAACGCCACTGTTGCCACCACGAAGATCTAAAACGAGGAACCTGAAGATCCAAAGGAGGAGGAGCATCTCTTCCACTCCCAGATGTGGGTAAAGGGCTCCCCGCTACAGTTCATTGTCGACAGCGGGAGCCAAAAGAACCTCATTTCGGCAGAGGTCATGAAACGGCTAGGCTTACCAACCACAGCACATCCACAACCATACACCATTGGGTGGCTGCACCAAGGACGGGATCTTCGCGTGAGCCAACAGTGTCACCTTCCATACAACATCAAGCCCTTCATGGATGAGGTATTGTGTGACATTGCACCCCTTGAAGTTTGTGATGTGTTATTAGGACAACCATACTTGTGGAAGTGACATGCTGTGTATGAGTCAAGGCCCCATGCTGTTATTGTTACTTTGGGAAATAAGTTGTACAGGATACCAGAGGTAGCACCGCCTACCGCCGTCTCTTTGGTTACTGCAAAACAATGCAGTAAGCTCATTTCCAAAACCGGGAAGTTTGTTTTCCTGATCATATGCCCTTAAGAAAAGAAGAAGATGGTGGCCACGACCTCCAGACAGGGCCCCTCCGCACGACAACTACAGATGGACAAGGTTGTGGAGGAGTATGAGGACATCTTCACCTCCCCCGTAGGGGTTCCTATGCACTGTCAGGTCAAGCACTCCATTGATCTCACCCTAGGTTCGCCGTTGCCCAATGGACCAATCTATCGGCGCTCTGTTCTAGAGAACGATGAAATCAAGAGGCAGATTCAGGAGCTGCTGCAAAAAGGTCACATCCGTCCGAGTTCATCGCCCTGTGGGAGCCCGATCGTGCTGGTACAAAAAAAGGATGGGACTTGGAGACTCTGTATTGACTATCAGGCACTGAACAAGATCACTGTCCATAATAGGTACCCAATCCCACGGATTGATAACCTCTTGGACCAACTAAAGGGAGCAAAATATTTTAGCAAGATCGATTTGAAGTCAGGATATCACCAGGTACCAATCGAACCCTCCGATGTGTGGAAGACTGCCTTCAAAGCCAAGGAGGGACTTTCCGAATGTTTGGTTATGCCTTTCGGAATGACGAATGCCCATGCAACCTTCATGAGGCTAATGGACGACATATTGCGGCCATTCACCAACTCATTTGTAGTGGTATACTTGGATGACATCTTGATCTTTAGCAATACTTGGGAAGAGCACCTCCACCACATCCGACAGGTTCTCCAAACACTGCGATAACACAAGTTATGTGCCAATTTGGAGAAATGCACTTTTGGCATGACCCAGGTTCAGTATCTGAGATACATTATTGATGAACGGGGGGTGCATGTGGATCCAGCCAAGATCCAAGTCATTCGGGATTGGCCATATCCAACCACTCTGACAGAGCTTCGCAGCTTTCTAGGCCTTGCCAACTTCTACCACAGGTTCGTGTTGGGATTTTCTCATATCACTTGGCCCTTGAGTCAGGTCACCAAGGGAGGAGCGAAAGCAAAAATTTTTTGGTCCAAATCTCAACAGAAGGCATTCGCAGAGTTGAAAGATCGACTCTGCACAACACCAGTTCTTGCATTACCAGACTTGCAACAACCATTTGAGGTCGAGACGGATGCCTCTGACTATGCTATTGGGGCAGTCCTTACTCAACACGGGCATCCAGTGGCATATCACAGTGAGAAACTTTCAGACACATTCCGGAAGTATCCCACTTATGACAAAGAGATGTATTCCATTGTGCAGGCCTTTCGACAATGGAAGCATTACATTTTGGGGAAGGAAACGGTCATCCACACACACCACCGACCCCTGCAGTTCATACAGACCCAAGGGAAATTGCAGAATGATCGCCATCAAAAGTGGTCCACATACCTGCAACAGATCCATTTGAATATCAAGTATAAGAAGGGTAGCACCAATAATGTCGCAGATTGCCTCAGTCGACCACCGATCATGGCATTAACCACCGTGCTCAACTCTTGTGGGCACGAGACTTCTGATTGGCCACTGCTCTACAAAAGGGACCCAGAATTCAGCCACACATACCAGACACTCTTGGAGGGTCAACATGTTGTAGATTTTCACCTCCAGGACGACCTGTTATGCCACCTGGGTCACCTTTGTGTTCCTTCAAGCGAGCGTGCCAAGATGATCTGGGAAGCACACTACAGTCGGGCCGTTGGGCATTTTGGGGTTGAAAAAACGGTGGCAGTACTGCAGAAATATTTCTATTGGCCGAATCTTCGACAGGATGTTGGGAAGTACATCGGATCATGCACTGCTTGCGCCATTGCCAAACCGACCATCAAGAAGCAAGGCCTCTATACCCCGCTGCCTACCCCTAGTCGACCTTGGGAATCCATCTCCATGGATTACATGTCAGGCCTCCCTTCCACTAGGCATGGAAATGACTGTGTTTTTGTGGTCGTCGACAGGTTCTCGAAGATGGCCATTATGGCAGCCTGCAAGAAGAATATCACAGCAGAAGCCACTGCTAAACTCTTCTTTGAACGAGTATGGGTACACTTTGGGATCCCACAGTCTATCATTTCAGATCGGGACAGCAGGTTCCTCAGTACATTTTGGTCTAGCCTCTGGTCGATGCTGGACACCAAACTCACTAAGTCCACAGCCTTCCATCCTCAAACTGATGGCCAGACTGAGGTCGTCAACAGGATGATCGTACACATTCTATGCATGTACAACTCAAAGCATCCACGCACATGGGACGAGAGCCTCCCCTATGTTCAGCACAGCTACAATCGGGCTCTCCACAGCTCGACTGGCCACAGCCCTTTTCAGGTGGGATTGGGATTCCAGCCACTATGTCCCATCGATGTTGCCATGCCATTTGCAGCTACTCACACAGATTCTGCTCATGTCCAGTCTGAAACAGATAAGGCAAATAGCTTCATTGAGCACATCCAACATATTCGCCAGCAGGTCCATGACATTCTGGAGAAATCAAATGCCAAGTACAAGCAGCGACATGATCAACATCGGGTGCTACACAAGTTTCAAGTGGGTGACAAAGTCTGGTTGCATTTGCAAAAGGAACGCCTTACCAGAGCCTATCGGAAACTCAGACCACTCTGATATGGCCCTTACACCATTACCAAGGCTGTGGGAGACAATGCATTTGAGCTCAACATTCCCCCATTCCTTGGCCTGCACCCGGTGTTCAATGTCGACCGCCTTCGGCCATACTTTCCACCATTACTAGACACGTCCGACATTGCAGAACAACTCACACCCACAGAGTTAAATCCAGCTTGCATGGAACAAGCTGCAACTGATCAGATCATGGACACACAGATCAAGCACACTCGCCAGCAGAATATCCAACTGTATCGAGTTGTCAAAGCAGGACAACTCCTTCACCAGGGCAAGTGGCTCACCAGGGACCAAGTGCAGCAGAATTTCCCTCATCTCATGGAGGAACTCAACGCAATGGGGACCATTGCTTCCTAAGGGGGAGGAATGATCCAGGTGGATATTGGTGGCCAACCGCTAATTCCACTTGGATCCCCTCTAGTGCTTCTTACAGTTTTTTCAGTTTCCTTAATTATAGCACAGTTTACTATTTTTAGCAGTTTTTTGGGTCCTAAACTTCCGGAGCCGTTTTGAGGCCCTAAACGACGTTTTTTGGGAAATCCACTGCCAGCGATTTTTCTGATAAAAATCGTCTTTTCCGTCGTAGTCCTCGGAGAGATCTTTCCAACGGGCTATCATGCACGTCAAACGGAGATAGTACGACCAATTCGCGACCCCGGGAAGTTGATGTACCAACTTACCCAAAAACGGGGCCCACAATTTGGCGTTTCATCTTCTAGGGTTAGGTTTTGGAATGTGAAGGGTTTTCCATTGTTTCTCAACAATAAATAGGCCTTCGAGCCTCATTGTAAGACAGTTCAGAGGCATGTAGCCACCACATCTCTTCTCAGAGATAAGCTACCATCGCCCTAGCTGGTTTATTTCCATTTCTGTTTGTAAGCATATTTCAGTATTTTACAGTAATGAATTGAGGTATTATTTCCGCTGCATATCTGTCTTTATGGTTATCTCTGTATTTTATTGCGTTCCTGTTTAAATCCGGATCAGTGGTATCAGAGCGGTCTGCTTTTCTTCTCTGTTTTTCTTTGCATGTCCCCAACGAGGTCGGGATATAAGGAGTTAGGGCTTGAACTGGTCGAACCTTTGCAAGACCAGCCTCGCAAATCCCGACGGCCTCCCATGGCGGATGAAAAGAAAGACGAGGGGGCAGGAGATCCTATCAAAATCTTGCTCGAAGAAGCCCTCGAGCGATGATGGACAACTTTGCCCAAATCCTTCAGCGGCTACCCAGGGGCGACGCATCGGCTTCCAACAGCAACTCTGGAAACGCCACACCATTTAAGGTACAAGTTAATTTTGAAATCCCCATATTCGAGGGTCAGATAGACGCAGATGCCGTCGATAAATGGTTAAATGTGCTAGAGGGTTATTTTTCTGTTCATGATTTTTCCAGTCGGGAAAAGATTATTTTCGCTCTTCTCAAAGCAGCCCCCCACGTCAAGGATTGGTGGGAAACCTACTGCGAGCAGAAAGATGAAAGTACAGGCTCACTATTTTCAGTCGCACCGACTTGGGATTCATTCCGAGATGCCATCAAGGAGTAGTACTACCCTGTCGGAAGCTATGAGGATCAATACATAAAGTGGACCACGCTACGGCAGGGAAGGGACCAAGACGTACCAGAGTTTACCAATATTTTCCATACCCTTCGCACAAAGTTGGGTATCAAGGATACAGAGCAGCATTTGGTACTAAAATACCGTGGCTGCCTGCACAAGTACATCCAAGAAGAAATAGAATTCCTGAACATCTCCTCGCTCGGCATGGCATACCGATATGCCGTCAAGGTCGAGCAAAAGTTTAAACAGAAGAAGCGAGACTTTGGGTCTGCGAATCCGAAACAAGGGAAAGGTGCCCCCAAACCGCAGAACAAAGGACAAAGCCAAGGCGGGGCGGCCCAAGACAACCCGCCAAAGCTGCAAGCAAAGAACAGCGCCGCGAAGCCGAAAAAGGACACCGGAAAGTGGTGTGAGTTCCATAAGAGCTCCACTCACAACACAAGTGAGTGTCGGGCCAAGCAGTCACTGGTGGCCGAGCTAAAGGTTTCAGAATCAGATGCATGTTCTGACTCTGAGTCAGAACTCGATAAGGGGAATGACAAAGGGAAGCAGATTATCGATGCGGAGCCCAACGCCACTGTTGCCACCACGAAGATCCAGAAGGAGGAACCTGAAGATCCAGAGGAGGAGGAGCGTCTCTTCCACTCCCAGATGTGGGTAAAGGGCTCCCCGCTACAGTTCATTGTCGACAGCGGGAGCCAAAAGAACCTCATTTCGGCAGAGGTCGTGAAACGGCTGGGCTTACCGACCACAGCACATCCACAACCATACACCATTGGGTGGCTGCACCAAGGACGGGATCTTCGCGTGAGCCAACAGTGTCGCCTTCCATACAACATCAAGCCCTTCACGGATGAGGTATTGTGTGACATTGCACCCCTTGAAGTTTGTGATGTGTTATTAGGACAACCATACTTGTGGAAGCGACATGCTGTGTATGAGTCAAGGCCCCGTGCTGTTATTGTTACTTTGGGAAATAAGTTGTACAGGATACCAGAGGTAGCACCGCCTACCGCCATCTCTTTGGTTACTGCAAAACAATGCAGTAAGCTCATTTCCAAAACCGGGAAGTTTGTTTTCCTGATGATACGCCCTCAAGAAAAGAAGAAGACGGTGGCCACGACCTCTAGACAGGGCCCCTCCGCACGACAACTACAGATGGACAAGGTCGTGGAGGAGTATGAGGACATCTTCACCTCCCCCGCAGGGGTTCCTCTGCACTGTCAGGTCAAGCACTCCATTGATCTAACCCCAGGTTCGCCGCTGCCCAATGGACCAATCTATCGGCGCTCTGTTCTGGAGAACGATGAAATCAAGAGGCAGATTCAGGAGCTGCTGCAAAAAGGTCACATCCGTCCGAGTTCATCGCCCTGTGGGAGCCCGATCGTGCTGGTACAAAAGAAGGATGGGACTTGGAGACTCTGTATTGACTATCGGGCGCTGAACAAGATCACTGTCCGTAATAGGTACCCAATCCCACGGATTGATGACCTCCTGGACCAACTAAAGGGGGCAAAATATTTCAGCAAGATCGATTTGAAGTCAGGATATCACCAGGTACCAATCGAACCCTCCGATGTGTGGAAGACTGCCTTCAAAGCCAAGGAGGGCCTTTTCGAATGGTTGGTTATGCCTTTCGGATTGACGAATGCTCCTGCAACCTTCATGAGGCTAATGGACGACATATTGCGGCCATTCACCAACTCATTTGTAGTGGTATACTTGGATGACATCTTGATCTTTAGCAAGACTTGGGAAGAGCACCTCCACCACATCCGACAGGTTCTCCAAACACTGCGACAACACAAGTTATGTGCCAATTTGGAGAAATGCACTTTTGGCATGACCCAGGTTCAGTATCTGGGATACATTATTGATGAACGGGGGTGCATGTGGATCCAGCCAAGATCCAAGTCATTCGGGATTGGCCATCTCCAACCACTCTGACAGAGCTTCGCAGCTTTCTAGGCCTTGCCAACTTCTACCGCAGGTTCGTGTTGGGATTTTCTCATATCACTTGGCCCTTGAGTCAGGTCACCAAGGGAGGAGCGAAAGCAAAATTTTTTTGGTCCGAATCTCAACAGAAGGCATTCACAGAGTTGAAAGATCGACTCTGCACAGCACCAGTTCTTGCATTACCAGACTTGCAACAACCATTTGAGGTCGAGACAGATGCCTCTGACTATGCTATTGGGGCAGTCCTTACTCAACACGGGCATCCAGTGGCATATCACAGTGAGACACTTTCAGACACAGTCCGGAAGTATCCCACTTATGACAAAGAGATGTATTCCATTGTGCAGGCCTGTCGACAATGGAAGCATTACATTTTGGGGAAGGAAACGGTCATCCACACAGACCACCGACCCCTGCAGTTCATACAGACCCAAGGGAAATTGCAGAATGATCGCCATCAGAAGTGGTCCACATACCTGCAACAGTTCCATTTGAATATCAAGTATAAGAAGGGCAGCACCAATAATGTCGCAGATTGCCTCAGTCGACCACCGATCATGGCATTAACCACCGTGCTCAACTCTTGTGGGCACGAGACTTCTGATTGGCCACTGCTCTACAAAAGCGACCCGGAATTCGGCCACACATACCAGACACTCTTGGAGGGTCAACATGTTCCAGATTTTCACCTCCAGGATGACCTGTTATGCCACCTGGGTCACCTTTGTGTTCCTTCAAGCGAGCGTGCCAAGATGATCTGGGAAGCACACTACAGTCGGGCCGTTGGGCATTTTGGGGTTGAAAAACGGTGGCAGTACTGCAGAAATATTTCTATTGGCCGAATCTTCGACAGGATGTCGGGAAGTACATCAGATCATGCACTGCTTGCGCCATTGCCAAACCGACCATCAAGAAGCAAGGCCTCTATACCCCGCTGCCTACCCCTAGTCGACCTTGGGAATCCATCTCCATGGATTACATGTCAGGCCTCCCTTCCACTAGGCATGGAAATGACTGTGTTTTTGTGGTCGTCGACAGGTTCTCGAAGATGGCCATTATGGCGGCCTGCAAGAAGAATATCACAGCAGAAGCCACTGCTAAACTCTTCTTTGAACGAGTATGGGTACACTTTGGGATCCCACAGTCTATCATTTCAGATCGGGACAGCAGGTTCCTCAGTACATTTTGGTCTAGCCTCTGGTCGATGCTGGACACCAAACTCACTAAGTCCACAGCCTTCCATCCTCAAACTGATGGCCAGACTGAGGTCGTCAACAGGATGATCGTACACATTCTACGCATGTACAACTCAAAGCATCCACGCACATGGGACGAGAGCCTCCCCTATGTTCAGCACAGCTACAACCGGGCTCTCCACAGCTCGACTGGCCACAGCCCTTTTCAGGTGGGATTGGGATTCCAGCCACTATGTCCCATCGATGTGGCCATGCCATTTGCAGCTACTCACGCAGATTCTGCTCATGTCCAGTCTGAAACAGATAAGGCAAACAGCTTCATTGAGCACATCCAACATATTCGCCAGCAGGTCCATGACATTCTGGAGAAATCAAATGCCAAGTACAAGCAGCGACATGATCAACATCGGGTGCTACACAAGTTTCAAGTGGGCGACAAAGTCTGGTTGCATTTGCAAAAGGAACGCCTTACCGGAGCCTATCGGAAACTCAGACCACTCCGATATGGCCCTTACACCATTACCAAGGCTGTGGGAGACAATGCATTTGAGCTCAGCATTCCCCCATTCCTTGGCCTGCACCCGGTGTTCAATGTCGACCGCCTTCGGCCATACTTTCCACCATTACTAGACACGTCCGACATTGCAGAACAACTCACACCCACAGAGTTAAATCCAGCTTGCATGGAACAAGCTGCAACTGATCGGATCATGGACACACAGATCAAGCACACTCGCCAGCAGAATATCCAACTGTATCGAGTTGTCAAAGCAGGACAACTCCTTCACCAGGGCAAGTGGCTCACCAGGGACCAAGTGCAGCAGAAGTTCCCTCATCTCATGGAGGAACTCAACGCAATGGGGACCATTGCTTCCTAAGGGGGGAGGAATGATCCAGGTGGATATTGGTGGCCACCCGCTAATTCCACTTGGATCCCCTCTAGTGCTTCTTACAGTTTTTTTCAGTTTCCTTAATTATAGCACAGTTTACTATTTTTAGCAGTTTTTCGGGTCCTAAACTTCCGGAGCCGTTTTGAGGCCCTAAACGACGTTTTTTGGGAAATCCACCGCCAGCGATTTTTCTGATAAAAATCGTCTTTTCCGTCGTAGTCCTCGGAGAGATCTTTCCAACGGGCTATCATGCACGTCAAACGGAGATAGTACGACCAATTCGCGACCCCGGGAAGTTGATGTACCAACTTACCCAAAAACGGGGCCCACAATTTGGCGTTTCATCTTCTAGGGTTAGGTTTTGGAATGTGAAGGGTTTTCCATTGTTTCTCAACAATAAATAGGCCTTCGAGCCTCATTGTAAGACAGTTCAGAGGCATGTAGCCACCACATCTCTTCTCAGAGATAAGCTACCATCGCCCTAGCTGGTTTATTTCCATTTCTGTTTGTAAGCATATTTCAGTATTTTACAGTAATGAATTGAGGTATTATTTCCGCTGCATATCTGTCTTTATGGTTATCTCTGTATTTTATTGCGTTCCTGTTTAAATCCGGATCAGTGGTATCAGAGCGGTCTGCTTTTCTTCTCTGTTTTTCTTTGCATGTCCCCAACGAGGTCGGGATATAAGGAGTTAGGGCTTGAACTGGTCGAACCTTTGCAAGACCAGCCTCGCAAATCCCGACGGCCTCCCATGGCGGATGAAAAGAAAGACGAGGGGGCAGGAGATCCTATCAAAATCTTGCTCGAAGAAGCCCTCGAGCGACAAAGGAACGCGATGATGGACAACTTTGCCCAAATCCTTCAGCGGCTACCCAGGGGCGACGCATCGGCTTCCAACAGCAACTCTGGAAACGCCACACCATTTAAGGTACAAGTTAATTTTGAAATCCCCATATTCGAGGGTCAGATAGACGCAGATGCCGTCGATAAATGGTTAAATGTGCTAGAGGGTTATTTTTCTGTTCATGATTTTTCCAGTCGGGAAAAGATTATTTTCGCTCTTCTCAAAGCAGCCCCCCACGTCAAGGATTGGTGGGAAACCTACTGCGAGCAGAAAGATGAAAGTACAGGCTCACTATTTTCAGTCGCACCGACTTGGGATTCATTCCGAGATGCCATCAAGGAGCAGTACTACCCTGTCGGAAGCTATGAGGATCAATACATAAAGTGGACCACGCTACGGCAGGGAAGGGACCAAGACGTACCAGAGTTTACCAATATTTTCCATACCCTTCGCACAAAGTTGGGTATCAAGGATACAGAGCAGCATTTGGTACTAAAATACCGTGGCTGCCTGCACAAGTACATCCAAGAAGAAATAGAATTCCTGAACATCTCCTCGCTCGGCATGGCATACCGATATGCCGTCAAGGTCGAGCAAAAGTTTAAACAGAAGAAGCGAGACTTTGGGTCTGCGAATCCGAAACAAGGGAAAGGTGCCCCCAAACCGCAGAACAAAGGACAAAGCCAAGGCGGGGCGGCCCAAGACAACCCGCCAAAGCTGCAAGCAAAGAACAGCGCCGCGAAGCCGAAAAAGGACACCGGAAAGTGGTGTGAGTTCCATAAGAGCTCCACTCACAACACAAGTGAGTGTCGGGCCAAGCAGTCACTGGTGGCCGAGCTAAAGGTTTCAGAATCAGATGCATGTTCTGACTCTGAGTCAGAACTCGATAAGGGGAATGACAAAGGGAAGCAGATTATCGATGCGGAGCCCAACGCCACTGTTGCCACCACGAAGATCCAGAAGGAGGAACCTGAAGATCCAGAGGAGGAGGAGCGTCTCTTCCACTCCCAGATGTGGGTAAAGGGCTCCCCGCTACAGTTCATTGTCGACAGCGGGAGCCAAAAGAACCTCATTTCGGCAGAGGTCGTGAAACGGCTGGGCTTACCGACCACAGCACATCCACAACCATACACCATTGGGTGGCTGCACCAAGGACGGGATCTTCGCGTGAGCCAACAGTGTCGCCTTCCATACAACATCAAGCCCTTCACGGATGAGGTATTGTGTGACATTGCACCCCTTGAAGTTTGTGATGTGTTATTAGGACAACCATACTTGTGGAAGCGACATGCTGTGTATGAGTCAAGGCCCCGTGCTGTTATTGTTACTTTGGGAAATAAGTTGTACAGGATACCAGAGGTAGCACCGCCTACCGCCATCTCTTTGGTTACTGCAAAACAATGCAGTAAGCTCATTTCCAAAACCAGGAAGTTTGTTTTCCTGATGATACGCCCTCAAGAAAAGAAGAAGACGGTGGCCACGACCTCCAGACAGGGCCCCTCCGCACGACAACTACAGATGGACAAGGTCGTGGAGGAGTATGAGGACATCTTCACCTCCCCCGCAGGGGTTCCTCTGCACTGTCAGGTCAAGCACTCCATTGATCTAACCCCAGGTTCGCCGCTGCCCAATGGACCAATCTATCGGCGCTCTGTTCTGGAGAACGATGAAATCAAGAGGCAGATTCAGGAGCTGCTGCAAAAAGGTCACATCCGTCCGAGTTCATCGCCCTGTGGGAGCCCGATCGTGCTGGTACAAAAGAAGGATGGGACTTGGAGACTCTGTATTGACTATCGGGCGCTGAACAAGATCACTGTCCGTAATAGGTACCCAATCCCACGGATTGATGACCTCCTGGACCAACTAAAGGGGGCAAAATATTTCAGCAAGATCGATTTGAAGTCAGGATATCACCAGGTACCAATCGAACCCTCCGATGTGTGGAAGACTGCCTTCAAAGCCAAGGAGGGCCTTTTCGAATGGTTGGTTATGCCTTTCGGATTGACGAATGCTCCTGCAACCTTCATGAGGCTAATGGACGACATATTGCGGCCATTCACCAACTCATTTGTAGTGGTATACTTGGATGACATCTTGATCTTTAGCAAGACTTGGGAAGAGCACCTCCACCACATCCGACAGGTTCTCCAAACACTGCGACAACACAAGTTATGTGCCAATTTGGAGAAATGCACTTTTGGCATGACCCAGGTTCAGTATCTGGGATACATTATTGATGAACGGGGGTGCATGTGGATCCAGCCAAGATCCAAGTCATTCGGGATTGGCCATCTCCAACCACTCTGACAGAGCTTCGCAGCTTTCTAGGCCTTGCCAACTTCTACCGCAGGTTCGTGTTGGGATTTTCTCATATCACTTGGCCCTTGAGTCAGGTCACCAAGGGAGGAGCGAAAGCAAAATTTTTTTGGTCTGAATCTCAACAGAAGGCATTCACAGAGTTGAAAGATCGACTCTGCACAGCACCAGTTCTTGCATTACCAGACTTGCAACAACCATTTGAGGTCGAGACAGATGCCTCTGACTATGCTATTGGGGCAGTCCTTACTCAACACGGGCATCCAGTGGCATATCACAGTGAGACACTTTCAGACACAGTCCGGAAGTATCCCACTTATGACAAAGAGATGTATTCCATTGTGCAGGCCTGTCGACAATGGAAGCATTACATTTTGGGGAAGGAAACGGTCATCCACACAGACCACCGACCCCTGCAGTTCATACAGACCCAAGGGAAATTGCAGAATGATCGCCATCAGAAGTGGTCCACATACCTGCAACAGTTCCATTTGAATATCAAGTATAAGAAGGGCAGCACCAATAATGTCGCAGATTGCCTCAGTCGACCACCGATCATGGCATTAACCACCGTGCTCAACTCTTGTGGGCACGAGACTTCTGATTGGCCACTGCTCTACAAAAGCGACCCGGAATTCGGCCACACATACCAGACACTCTTGGAGGGTCAACATGTTCCAGATTTTCACCTCCAGGATGACCTGTTATGCCACCTGGGTCACCTTTGTGTTCCTTCAAGCGAGCGTGCCAAGATGATCTGGGAAGCACACTACAGTCGGGCCGTTGGGCATTTTGGGGTTGAAAAAACGGTGGCAGTACTGCAGAAATATTTCTATTGGCCGAATCTTCGACAGGATGTCGGGAAGTACATCAGATCATGCACTGCTTGCGCCATTGCCAAACCGACCATCAAGAAGCAAGGCCTCTATACCCCGCTGCCTACCCCTAGTCGACCTTGGGAATCCATCTCCATGGATTACATGTCAGGCCTCCCTTCCACTAGGCATGGAAATGACTGTGTTTTTGTGGTCGTCGACAGGTTCTCGAAGATGGCCATTATGGCGGCCTGCAAGAAGAATATCACAGCAGAAGCCACTGCTAAACTCTTCTTTGAACGAGTATGGGTACACTTTGGGATCCCACAGTCTATCATTTCAGATCGGGACAGCAGGTTCCTCAGTACATTTTGGTCTAGCCTCTGGTCGATGCTGGACACCAAACTCACTAAGTCCACAGCCTTCCATCCTCAAACTGATGGCCAGACTGAGGTCGTCAACAGGATGATCGTACACATTCTACGCATGTACAACTCAAAGCATCCACGCACATGGGACGAGAGCCTCCCCTATGTTCAGCACAGCTACAACCGGGCTCTCCACAGCTCGACTGGCCACAGCCCTTTTCAGGTGGGATTGGGATTCCAGCCACTATGTCCCATCGATGTGGCCATGCCATTTGCAGCTACTCACGCAGATTCTGCTCATGTCCAGTCTGAAACAGATAAGGCAAACAGCTTCATTGAGCACATCCAACATATTCGCCAGCAGGTCCATGACATTCTGGAGAAATCAAATGCCAAGTACAAGCAGCGACATGATCAACATCGGGTGCTACACAAGTTTCAAGTGGGCGACAAAGTCTGGTTGCATTTGCAAAAGGAACGCCTTACCGGAGCCTATCGGAAACTCAGACCACTCCGATATGGCCCTTACACCATTACCAAGGCTGTGGGAGACAATGCATTTGAGCTCAGCATTCCCCCATTCCTTGGCCTGCACCCGGTGTTCAATGTCGACCGCCTTCGGCCATACTTTCCACCATTACTAGACACGTCCGACATTGCAGAACAACTCACACCCACAGAGTTAAATCCAGCTTGCATGGAACAAGCTGCAACTGATCGGATCATGGACACACAGATCAAGCACACTCGCCAGCAGAATATCCAACTGTATCGAGTTGTCAAAGCAGGACAACTCCTTCACCAGGGCAAGTGGCTCACCAGGGACCAAGTGCAGCAGAAGTTCCCTCATCTCATGGAGGAACTCAACGCAATGGGGACCATTGCTTCCTAAGGGGGGAGGAATGATCCAGGTGGATATTGGTGGCCACCCGCTAATTCCACTTGGATCCCCTCTAGTGCTTCTTACAGTTTTTTTCAGTTTCCTTAATTATAGCACAGTTTACTATTTTTAGCAGTTTTTCGGGTCCTAAACTTCCGGAGCCGTTTTGAGGCCCTAAACGACGTTTTTTGGGAAATCCACCGCCAGCGATTTTTCCGATAAAAATCGTCTTTTCCGTCGTAGTCCTCGGAGAGATCTTTCCAACGGGCTATCATGCACGTCAAACGGAGATAGTACGACCAATTCGCGACCCCGGGAAGTTGATGTACCAACTTACCCAAAAACGGGGCCCACAATTTGGCGTTTCATCTTCTAGGGTTAGGTTTTGGAATGTGAAGGGTTTTCCATTGTTTCTCAACAATAAATAGGCCTTCGAGCCTCATTGTAAGACAGTTCAGAGGCATGTAGCCACCACATCTCTTCTCAGAGATAAGCTACCATCGCCCTAGCTGGTTTATTTCCATTTCTGTTTGTAAGCATATTTCAGTATTTTACAGTAATGAATTGAGGTATTATTTCCGCTGCATATCTGTCTTTATGGTTATCTCTGTATTTTATTGCGTTCCTGTTTAAATCCGGATCAGTGGTATCAGAGCGGTCTGCTTTTCTTCTCTGTTTTTCTTTGCATGTCCCCAACGAGGTCGGGATATAAGGAGTTAGGGCTTGAACTGGTCGAACCTTTGCAAGACCAGCCTCGCAAATCCCGACGGCCTCCCATGGCGGATGAAAAGAAAGACGAGGGGGCAGGAGATCCTATCAAAATCTTGCTCGAAGAAGCCCTCGAGCGACAAAGGAACGCGATGATGGACAACTTTGCCCAAATCCTTCAGCGGCTACCCAGGGGCGACGCATCGGCTTCCAACAGCAACTCTGGAAACGCCACACCATTTAAGGTACAAGTTAATTTTGAAATCCCCATATTCGAGGGTCAGATAGACGCAGATGCCGTCGATAAATGGTTAAATGTGCTAGAGGGTTATTTTTCTGTTCATGATTTTTCCAGTCGGGAAAAGATTATTTTCGCTCTTCTCAAAGCAGCCCCCCACGTCAAGGATTGGTGGGAAACCTACTGCGAGCAGAAAGATGAAAGTACAGGCTCACTATTTTCAGTCGCACCGACTTGGGATTCATTCCGAGATGCCATCAAGGAGCAGTACTACCCTGTCGGAAGCTATGAGGATCAATACATAAAGTGGACCACGCTACGGCAGGGAAGGGACCAAGACGTACCAGAGTTTACCAATATTTTCCATACCCTTCGCACAAAGTTGGGTATCAAGGATACAGAGCAGCATTTGGTACTAAAATACCGTGGCTGCCTGCACAAGTACATCCAAGAAGAAATAGAATTCCTGAACATCTCCTCGCTCGGCATGGCATACCGATATGCCGTCAAGGTCGAGCAAAAGTTTAAACAGAAGAAGCGAGACTTTGGGTCTGCGAATCCGAAACAAGGGAAAGGTGCCCCCAAACCACAGAACAAAGGACAAAGCCAAGGCGGGCGGCCCAAGACAACCCGCCAAAGCTGCAAGCAAAGAACAGCGCCGCGAAGCCGAAAAAGGACACCGGAAAGTGGTGTGAGTTCCATAAGAGCTCCACTCACAACACAAGTGAGTGTCGGGCCAAGCAGTCACTGGTGGCCGAGCTAAAGGTTTCAGAATCAGATGCATGTTCTGACTCTGAGTCAGAACTCGATAAGGGGAATGACAAAGGGAAGCAGATTATCGATGCGGAGCCCAACGCCACTGTTGCCACCACGAAGATCCAGAAGGAGGAACCTGAAGATCCAGAGGAGGAGGAGCGTCTCTTCCACTCCCAGATGTGGGTAAAGGGCTCCCCGCTACAGTTCATTGTCGACAGCGGGAGCCAAAAGAACCTCATTTCGGCAGAGGTCGTGAAACGGCTGGGCTTACCGACCACAGCACATCCACAACCATACACCATTGGGTGGCTGCACCAAGGACGGGATCTTCGCGTGAGCCAACAGTGTCGCCTTCCATACAACATCAAGCCCTTCACGGATGAGGTATTGTGTGACATTGCACCCCTTGAAGTTTGTGATGTGTTATTAGGACAACCATACTTGTGGAAGCGACATGCTGTGTATGAGTCAAGGCCCCGTGCTGTTATTGTTACTTTGGGAAATAAGTTGTACAGGATACCAGAGGTAGCACCGCCTACCGCCATCTCTTTGGTTACTGCAAAACAATGCAGTAAGCTCATTTCCAAAACCAGGAAGTTTGTTTTCCTGATGATACGCCCTCAAGAAAAGAAGAAGACGGTGGCCACGACCTCCAGACAGGGCCCCTCCGCACGACAACTACAGATGGACAAGGTCGTGGAGGAGTATGAGGACATCTTCACCTCCCCCGCAGGGGTTCCTCTGCACTGTCAGGTCAAGCACTCCATTGATCTAACCCCAGGTTCGCCGCTGCCCAATGGACCAATCTATCGGCGCTCTGTTCTGGAGAACGATGAAATCAAGAGGCAGATTCAGGAGCTGCTGCAAAAAGGTCACATCCGTCCGAGTTCATCGCCCTGTGGGAGCCCGATCGTGCTGGTACAAAAGAAGGATGGGACTTGGAGACTCTGTATTGACTATCGGGCGCTGAACAAGATCACTGTCCGTAATAGGTACCCAATCCCACGGATTGATGACCTCCTGGACCAACTAAAGGGGGCAAAATATTTCAGCAAGATCGATTTGAAGTCAGGATATCACCAGGTACCAATCGAACCCTCCGATGTGTGGAAGACTGCCTTCAAAGCCAAGGAGGGCCTTTTCGAATGGTTGGTTATGCCTTTCGGATTGACGAATGCTCCTGCAACCTTCATGAGGCTAATGGACGACATATTGCGGCCATTCACCAACTCATTTGTAGTGGTATACTTGGATGACATCTTGATCTTTAGCAAGACTTGGGAAGAGCACCTCCACCACATCCGACAGGTTCTCCAAACACTGCGACAACACAAGTTATGTGCCAATTTGGAGAAATGCACTTTTGGCATGACCCAGGTTCAGTATCTGGGATACATTATTG
The DNA here is from genome assembly GCA_031772625.1 of Pinus tabuliformis. NCBI lineage: Eukaryota > Viridiplantae > Streptophyta > Pinopsida > Pinales > Pinaceae > Pinus > Pinus tabuliformis. The sequence goes on from CM062820.1 coordinate 292,197,552, forward strand.
ATGAACGGGGGTGCATGTGGATCCAGCCAAGATCCAAGTCATTCGGGATTGGCCATCTCCAACCACTCTGACAGAGCTTCGCAGCTTTCTAGGCCTTGCCAACTTCTACCGCAGGTTCGTGTTGGGATTTTCTCATATCACTTGGCCCTTGAGTCAGGTCACCAAGGGAGGAGCGAAAGCAAAATTTTTTTGGTCTGAATCTCAACAGAAGGCATTCACAGAGTTGAAAGATCGACTCTGCACAGCACCAGTTCTTGCATTACCAGACTTGCAACAACCATTTGAGGTCGAGACAGATGCCTCTGACTATGCTATTGGGGCAGTCCTTACTCAACACGGCATCCAGTGGCATATCACAGTGAGACACTTTCAGACACAGTCCGGAAGTATCCCACTTATGACAAAGAGATGTATTCCATTGTGCAGGCCTGTCGACAATGGAAGCATTACATTTTGGGGAAGGAAACGGTCATCCACACAGACCACCGACCCCTGCAGTTCATACAGACCCAAGGGAAATTGCAGAATGATCGCCATCAGAAGTGGTCCACATACCTGCAACAGTTCCATTTGAATATCAAGTATAAGAAGGGCAGCACCAATAATGTCGCAGATTGCCTCAGTCGACCACCGATCATGGCATTAACCACCGTGCTCAACTCTTGTGGGCACGAGACTTCTGATTGGCCACTGCTCTACAAAAGCGACCCGGAATTCGGCCACACATACCAGACACTCTTGGAGGGTCAACATGTTCCAGATTTTCACCTCCAGGACGACCTGTTATGCCACCTGGGTCACCTTTGTGTTCCTTCAAGCGAGCGTGCCAAGATGATCTGGGAAGCACACTACAGTCGGGCCGTTGGGCATTTTGGGGTTGAAAAAACGGTGGCAGTACTGCAAAAATATTTCTATTGGCCGAATCTTCGACAGGATGTCGGGAAGTACATCAGATCATGCACTGCTTGTGCCATTGCCAAACCGACCATCAAGAAGCAAGGCCTCTATACCCCGTTGCCTACCCCTAGTCGACCTTGGGAATCCATCTCCATGGATTACATGTCAGGCCTCCCTTCCACTAGGCATGGAAATGACTGTGTTTTTGTGGTCGTCGACAGGTTCTCGAAGATGGCCATTATGGCGGCCTGCAAGAAGAATATCACAGCAGAAGCCACTGCTAAACTCTTCTTTGAACGAGTATGGGTACACTTTGGGATCCCACAGTCTATCATTTCGGATCGGGACAGCAGGTTCCTCAGTACATTTTGGTCTAGCCTCTGGTCGATGCTGGACACCAAACTCACTAAGTCCACAGCCTTCCATCCTCAAACTGATGGCCAGACTGAGGTCGTCAACAGGATGATTGTACACATTCTACGCATGTACAACTCAAAGCATCCACGCACATGGGACGAGAGCCTCCCCTATGTTCAGCACAGCTACAACCGGGCTCTCCACAGCTCGACTGGCCACAACCCTTTTCAGGTGGGATTGGGATTCCAGCCACTATGTCCCATCGATGTGGCCATGCCATTTGCAGCTACTCACGCAGATTCTGCTCATGTCCAGTCTGAAACAGATAAGGCAAACAGCTTCATTGAGCACATCCAACATATTCGCCAGCAGGTCCATGACATTCTGGAGAAATCAAATGCCAAGTACAAGCAGCGACATGATCAACATCGGGTGCTACACAAGTTTCAAGTGGGCGACAAAGTCTGGTTGCATTTGCAAAAGGAACGCCTTACGGAGCCTATCGGAAACTCAGACCACTCCGATATGGCCCTTACACCATTACCAAGGCTGTGGGAGACAATGCATTTGAGCTCAGCATTCCCCCATTCCTTGGCCTGCACCCGGTGTTCAATGTCGACCGCCTTCGGCCATACTTTCCACCATTACTAGACACGTCCGACATTGCAGAACAACTCACACCCACAGAGTTAAATCCAGCTTGCATGGAACAAGCTGCAACTGATCGGATCATGGACACACAGATCAAGCACACTCGCCAGCAGAATATCCAACTGTATCGAGTTGTCAAAGCAGGACAACTCCTTCACCAGGGCAAGTGGCTCACCAGGGACCAAGTGCAGCAGAATTTCCCTCATCTCATGGAGGAACTCAACGCAATGGGGACCATTGCTTCCTAAGGGGGGAGGAATGATCCAGGTGGATATTGGTGGCCACCCGCTAATTCCACTTGGATCCCCTCTAGTGCTTCTTACAGTTTTTTCAGTTTCCTTAATTATAGCACAGTTTACTATTTTTAGCAGTTTTTCGGGTCCTAAACTTCCGGAGCCGTTTTGAGGCCCTAAACGACGTTTTTTGGGAAATCCACTGCCAACGATTTTTCCGATAAAAATCGTCTTTTCCGTCGTAGTCCTCGGAGAGATCTTTCCAATGGGCTATCATGCACGTCAAACGGAGATAGTACGACCAATTCGCGACCCCGGGAAGTTGATGTACCAACTTACCCAAAAACAGGGCCCACAATTTGGCGTTTCATCTTCTAGGGTTAGGTTTTGGAATGTGAAGGGTTTTCCATTGTTTCTCAACAATAAATAGGCCTTCGAGCCTCATTGTAAGACAGTTCAGAGGCATGTAGCCACCACATCTCTTCTCAGAGATAAGCTACCATCGCCCTAGCTGGTTTATTTCCATTTCTGTTTGTAAGCATATTTCAGTATTTTACAGTAATGAATTGAGGTATTATTTCCGCTGCATATCTGTCTTTATGGTTATCTCTGTATTTTATTGCGTTCCTGTTTAAATCTGGATCAGTGGTATCAGAGCGGTCTGCTTTTCTTCTCTGTTTTTCTTTGCATGTCCCCAACGAGGTCGGGATATAAGGAGTTAGGGCTTGAACTGGTCGAACCTTTGCAAGACCAGCCTCGCAAATCCCGACGGCCTCCCATGGCGGATGAAAAGAAAGACGAGGGGGCAGAGATCCTATCAAAATCTTGCTCGAAGAAGCCCTCGAGCGACAAAGGAACGCGATGATGGACAACTTTGCCCAAATCCTTCAGCGGCTACCCAGGGGCGACGCATCGGCTTCCAACAGCAACTCTGGAAATGCCACACCATTTAAGGTACAAGTTAATTTTGAAATCCCCATATTCGAGGGTCAGATAGACGCAGATGTCGTCGATAAATGGTTAAATGTGCTAGAGGGTTATTTTTCTGTTCATGATTTTTCCAGTCGGGAAAAGATTATTTTCGCTCTTCTCAAAGCAGGCCCCCACGTCAAGGATTGGTGGGAAACCTACTGCGAGCAGAAAGATGAAAGTACAGGCTCACTATTTTCAGTCGCACCGACTTGGGATTCATTCCGAGATGCCATCAAGGAGCAGTACTACCCTGTCGGAAGCTATGAGGATCAATACATAAAGTGGACCACGCTACGGCAGGGAAGGGACCAAGACGTACCAGAGTTTACCAATATTTTCCATACCCTTCGCACAAAGTTGGGTATCAAGGATACAGAGCAGCATTTGGTACTAAAATACCGTGGCTGCCTGCACAAGTACATCCAAGAAGAAATAGAATTCCTAAACATCTCCTCGCTCGGCACAACATACCGATATGCCGTCAAGGTCGAGCAAAAGTTTAAACAGAAGAAGCGAGACTTTGGGTCTGCGAATCCGAAACAAGGGAAAGGTGCCCCCAAACCACAGAACAAAGGACAAAGCCAAGGCGGGGTGGCCCAAGACAACCCGCCAAAGCTGCAAGCAAAGAACAGCGCCGCGAAGCCGAAAAAGGACACCGGAAAGTGGTGTGAGTTCCATAAGAGCTCCACTCACAACACAAGTGAGTGTCGGGCCAAGCAGTCACTGGTGGCTGAGCTAAAGGTTTCAGAATCAGATGCATGTTCTGACTCTGAGTCAGAACTCGATAAGGGGAATGACAAAGGGAAGCAGATTATCGATGCGGAGCCCAACGCCACTGTTGCCACCACGAAGATCCAGAAGGAGGAACCTGAAGATCCAGAGGAGGAGGAGCGTCTCTTCCACTCCCAGATGTGGGTAAAGGGCTCCCCGCTACAGTTCATTGTCGACAGCGGGAGCCAAAAGAACCTCATTTCGGCAGAGGTCGTGAAACGGCTGGGCTTACCAACCACAGCACATCCACAACCATACACCATTGGGTGGCTGCACCAAGGACGGGATCTTCGCGTGAGCCAACAGTGTCGCCTTCCATACAACATCAAGCCCTTCACGGATGAGGTATTGTGTGACATTTCACCCCTTGAAGTTTGTGATGTGTTATTAGGACAACCATACTTGTGGAAGCGACATGCTGTGTATGAGTCAAGGCCCCGTGCTGTTATTGTTACTTTGGGAAATAAGTTGTACAGGATACCAGAGGTAGCACCGCCTACCGCCATCTCTTTGGTTACTGCAAAACAATGCAGTAAGCTCATTTCCAAAACCGGAAGTTTGTTTTCCTGATGATACGCCCTCAAGAAAAGAAGAAGACGGTGGCCACGACCTCCAGACAGGGCCCCTCCGCACGACAACTACAGATGGACAAGGTCGTGGAGGAGTATGAGGACATCTTCACCTCCCCCGCAGGGGTTCCTCTGCACTGTCAGGTCAAGCACTCCATTGATCTAACCCCAGGTTCGCCACTGCCCAATGGACCAATCTATCAGCGCTCTGTTCTGGAGAACGATGAAATCAAGAGGCAGATTCAGGAGCTGCTGCACAAAGGTCACATCCGTTCGAGTTCATCGCCCTGTGGGAGCCCGATCGTGCTGGTACAAAAGAAGGATGGGACTTGGAGACTCTGTATTGACTATCGGGCACTGAACAAGATCACTGTCCGTAATAGGTACCCAATCCCACGGATTGATGACCTCCTGGACCAACTAAAGGGGCAAAATATTTCAGCAAGATCGATTTGAAGTCAGGATATCACCAGGTACCAATCGAACCCTCCGATGTGTGGAAGACTGCCTTCAAAGCCAAGGAGGGCCTTTTCGAATGGTTGGTTATGCCTTTCGGATTGACGAATGCTCCTGCAACCTTCATGAGGCTAATGGACGACATATTGCGGCCATTCACCAACTCATTTGTAGTGGTATACTTGGATGACATCTTGATCTTTAGCAAGACTTGGGAAGAGCACCTCCACCACATCCGACAGGTTCTCCAAACACTGCGACAACACAAGTTATGTGCCAATTTGGAGAAATGCACTTTTGGCATGACCCAGGTTCAGTATCTGGGATACATTATTGATGAACGGGGGGTGCATGTGGATCCAGCCAAGATCCAAGTCATTCGGGATTGGCCATCTCCAACCACTCTGACAGAGCTTCGCAGCTTTCTAGGCCTTGCCAACTTCTACCACAGGTTCGTGTTGGGATTTTCTCATATCACTTGGCCCTTGAGTCAGGTCACCAAGGGAGGAGCGAAAGCAAAAAAAAATTTGTCCGAATCTCAACAGAAGGCATTCACAGAGTTGAAAGATCGACTCTGCACAGCACCAGTGCTTGCATTACCAGACTTGCAACAACCATTTGAGGTCGAGACAGATGCCTCTGACTATGCTATTGGGGTAGTCCTTACTCAACACGGGCATCCAGTGGCATATCACAGTGAGACACTTTCAGACACAGTCTGGAAGTATCCCACTTATGACAAAGAGATGTATTCCATTGTGCAGGCCTGTCGACAATGGAAGCATTACATTTTGGGGAAGGAAACGGTCATCCACACAGACCACCGACCCCTGCAGTTCATACAGACCCAAGGGAAATTGCAGAATGATCGCCATCAGAAGTGGTCCACATACCTGCAACAGTTCCATTTGAATATCAAGTATAAGAAGGGCAGCACCAATAATGTCGCAGATTGCCTCAGTCGACCACCGATCATGGCATTAACCACCGTGCTCAACTCTTGTGGGCACGAGACTTCTGATTGGCCACTGCTCTACAAAAGCGACCCAAAACTCAGCCACACATACCAGACACTCTTGGAGGGTCAACATGTTCCAGATTTTCACCTCCAGGATGACCTGTTATGCCACCTGGGTCACCTTTGTGTTCCTTCAAGCGAGCGTGCCAAGATGATCTGGGAAGCACACTACAGTCGGGCCGTTGGGCATTTTGGGGTTGAAAAAATGGTGGCAGTACTGCAGAAATATTTCTATTGGCCGAATCTTCGACAGGATGTCGGGAAGTACATCAGATCATGCACTGCTTGCGCTATTGCCAAACCGACCATCAAGAAGCAAGGCCTCTATACCCCGCTGCCTACCCCTAGTCGACCTTGGGAATCCATCTCCATGGATTACATGTCAGGCCTCCCTTCCACTAGGCATGGAAATGACTGTGTTTTTGTGGTCGTCGACAGGTTCTCGAAGATGGCCATTATGGCGGCCTGCAAGAAGAATATCACAGCAGAAGCCACTGCTAAACTCTTCTTTGAACGAGTATGGGTACACTTTGGGATCCCACAGTCTATCATTTCGGATCGGGACAGCAGGTTCCTCAGTACATTTTGGTCTAGCCTCTGGTCGATGCTGGACACCAAACTCACTAAGTCCACAGCCTTCCATCCTCAAACTGATGGCCAGAATGAGGTCGTCAACAGGATGATCGTACACATTCTACGCATGTACAACTCAAAGCATCCACGCACATGGGACAAGAGCCTCCCCTATGTTCAGCACAGCTACAACCGGGCTCTCCGCAGCTCGACTGGCCACAACCCTTTTCAGGTGCGATTGGGATTCCAGCCACTATGTCCCATCGATGTGGCCATGCCATTTGCAGCTACTCAGCAGATTCTGCTCATGTCCAGTCTGAAACAGATAAGGCAAACAACTTCATTAAGCACATCCAACATATTCGAGAGTACGTCGATGACATTCTGGAGAAATCAAATGCCAAGTACAAGCAGCGACATGATCAACATCGGGTGCTACACAAGTTTCAAGTGGGCGACAAAGTCTGGTTGCATTTGCAAAAGGAACGCCTTACCGGAGCCTATCGGAAACTCAGACCACTCCGATATGGCCCTTACACCATTACCAAGGCTGTGGGAGACAATGCATTTGAGCTCAACATTCCCCCATTCCTTGGCCTGCACCCGGTGTTCAATGTCGACCGCCTTCGGCCATACTTTCCACCATTACTAGACACGTCCGACATTGCAGAATAACTCACACCCACAGAGTTAAATCCAGCTTGCATGGAACAAGCTGCAACTGATCGGATCATGCACACACAGATCAAGCACACTCGCCAGCAGAATATCGAACTGTATAGAGTTGTCAAAGCAGGACAACTCCTTCACCAGGGCAAGTGGCTCACCAGGGACCAAGTGCAGCAGAATTTCCCTCTTCTTATGGAGGAACTCAACGCAATGGGGACCGTTGCTTCCTAAGGGGGGAGGAATGATCCAGGTGGATATTGGTGGCCACCCGCTAATTCCATTTGGATCCCCTCTAGTGTTTCTTACAGTTTTTTTAGTTTCCTTAATTATAGCACAGTTTACTATTTTTAGTAGTTTTTCGAGTCCTAAACTTCCGGAGCCGTTTTGAGGCCCTAAACGACGTTTTTTGGGAAATCCACCGCCAGCGACTTTTCTGATAAAATTCGTCTTTTCTGTCGTAGTCCTCGGAGAGATCTTTCCAATGGGCTATCATGCACGTCAAACGGAGATAGTATGACCAATTCGCGACCCCAGGAAATGATGTACCAACTTACCCAAAAAACGGGGCCCACAATTTGGCGTTTCATCTTCTAGGGTTAGGTTTTGGAATGTGAAGGGTTTTCCATTGTTTCTCAACAATAAATAGGCCTTCAAGCCTCATTGTAAGATAGTTCAGAGGCATGTAGCCACCACATCTCTTCTCAGAGATAAGCTACCATCGCCCTAGCTGGTTTATTTCCATTTCTGTTTGTAAGCATATTTCAGTATTTTACAGTAATGAATTGAGGTATTATTTCCACTGCATATCTGTCTTTATGGTTATCTCTGTATCTTATTGCGTTCCTGTTTAAATCCGGATCAGTGGTATCAGAGCGGTCTGCTTTTCTTCTCTATTTTTCTTTGCATGTCCCCAATGAGGTCTGGATATAAGGAGTTAGGGCTTGAACTGGTCGAACCTTTGCAAGACTAGCCTCGCAAATCCCGACGGCCTCCCATGGCGGATGAAAATAAAGACGAGGGGGTAGGAGATCCTATCAAAATCTTTCTCGAAGAAGCCCTCGAGCAACAAAGGAACGTGATGATGGACGACTTTGCCCAAATCCTTCAGCGGCTACCCAGGGGCGACGCATCGGCTTCCAACAGCAACTCTGGAAACGCCACACCATTTAAGGTACAAGTTAATTTTGAAATCCCCATATTCGAGGGTCAGATAAACGCAGATGCCGTCGATAAATGGCTAAATGTGCTAGAGGGTTATTTTTCTGTTCATGATTTTTCCAGTCGGGAAAAGATTATTTTCGCTCTTCTCAAAGCAAGCCCCCATGTCAAGGATTGCTGGGAAACCTACTGTGAGCAGAAAGATTAAAGTACAGGCTCACTATTTTCAGTCACAACGACTTGGGATTCATTTCGAGATGCCATCAAGGAGCAGTACTACCCTGTCGGAAGCTATGAGGATCAATACGTAAAGCGGACCATGCTACGGCAAGGAATGGACCAAGATGTACCAAAGTTTACCAATATTTTCCATACCCTTCGCACAAAGTTGGGTATCAAGGATACAGAGCAGCATTTGGTACTAAAATACTGTGGCTGCCTGCACAAGTACATCCAAGAAGAAATAGAATTCCTGAACATCTCCTCGCTCGGCACGGCATACCGATATGCCGTCAAGGTCGAGCAAAAGTTTAAACAGAAGAAGCGAGACTTTGGGTCTGCGAATCCGAAACAAGGGAAAGGTGCCCCCAAACCGCAGAACAAAGGACAAAGCCAAGGCGGGGCGGCCCAAGACAACCCGCCAAAGCCGCAAGCAAAGAACAGCGCCGCGAAGTTGAAAAATGACACCAGAAAGTGGTGTGAATTCCATAAGAGCTCCACTCAAAACACAAGTGAGTGTCAGGCCAGGCAGTCACTGGTGGTCGAGCTAAAGGTTTCAGAATCAGATGGATGTTCTAACTCTGAGTCAGAACTCGATAAGGGGAATGACAAAGGGAAGAAGATTATCGATGCGGAGCCCAACGCCACTGTTGCCACCACGAAGATCCAGAAGGAGGAACCTGAAGATCCAGAGGAGGAGGAGCATCTCTTCCACTCCCAGATGTGGGTAAAGGGATCCCCACTACAGTTCATTGTCGACAGCGGGAGCCAAAAGAACCTCCTTTCGGCAGACGTCGTGAAACAGCTGGGCTTACCAACCACAGCACATCCACAACCATACACCATTGGGTGGCTGCACCAAGGACAGGATCTTCGCGTGAGCCAACAGTGTCGCCTTCCATACAACATCAAGCCCTTCACGGATGAGGTCTTGTGTGACATTGCACCCCTTGAAGTTTGTGATGTGTTATTAGGACAACCATACTTGTGGAAGCGACATGCTGTGTATGAGTCAAGGCCTCATGTTGTTATTGTTACTTTGGGAAATAAGTTGTACAGGATACCAGAGGTAGCACCGCCTACCGCCATCTCTTTAGTTACTGCAAAACAATGCAGTAAGCTCATTTCCAAAACCGGGAAGTTTGTTTTCCTGATGATACGCCCTCAAGAAAAGAAGAAGACGGTGGCCATGACCTTTAGACAGGGCCCCTCTGCATGACAACTACAGATGGACAAGGTCGTGGAGGAGTATGAGGACATCTTCACCTCCCCCGCAGGGGTTCCTATGCACTGTCAGGTCAAGCACTCCATTGATCTAACCCCAGGTTCACCGCTACCCAATGGACCAATCTACCGGCGCTCTGTTCTGGAGAACGATGAAATCAAGAGGCAGATTCAGGAGCTGCTGCAAAAAGGTCACATCCGTCCGAGTTCATCGCCCTGTGGGAGCCCGATCATGCTGGTACAAAAGAAGGATGGGACTTGGAGACTCTGTATTTACTATCGGGCGGTGAACAAGATCACTGTCCATAATAGGTAGCCAATCCCACGGATTGATGACCTCTTGGACCAACTAAAGGGGGCAAAATATTTCAGCAAGATCGATTTGAAGTCAGGATATCACCAGGTACCAATCGAACCCTCCGATGTGTGGAAGATTGCCTTCAAAGCCAAGGAGGGCCTTTTCGAATGGTTGGTTATGCCTTTCGGATTGACGAATTCCCCTGCAACCTTCATGAGGGTAATGGACGACATATTGCGGCCATTCACCAACTCATTTGTAGTGGTATACTTGGATGACATCTTGATCTTTAGCAAGACTTGGGAAGAGCACCTCCACCACATCTGACAGGTTCTCCAAACACTGCGACAACACAAGTTATGTGCCAATTTGGAGAAATGCACTTTTGGCATGACCCAGGTTCAGTATCTGGGATACATTATTGATGAACGGGGGGTGCATGTGGATCCAGCCAAGATCCAAGTCATTCGGGATTGGCCATCTCCAACCACTCTGACAGAGCTTCGCAGCTTTCTAGGCCTTGCCAACTTCTACCGCAGGTTCGTGTTGGGATTTTCTCATATCACTTGGCCCTTGAGTCAGGTCACCAAGGGAGGAGCGAAAGCAAAAAAAATTTGGTCCGAATCTCAACAGAAGGCATTCACAGAGTTGAAAGATCGACTCTGCACAGCACCAGTTCTTGCATTACCAGACTTGCAACAACCATTTGAGGTCGAGACAGATGCCTCTCCCTATGCTATTGGGGCAGTCCTTACTCAAGACGGGCATCCAGTGGCATATCACAGTGAGACACTTTTAGACACAGTCCGGAAGTATCCCACTTATGACAAAGAGATGTATTCCATTGTGCAGGCCTATCGACAATGGAAGCATTACATTTTGGGGAAGGAAACGGTCATCCACACAGACCACCGACCCCTGCAGTTCATACAGACCCAAGGGAAATTGCAGAATGATCGCCATCAGAAGTGGTCCACATACCTGCAACAGTTCCATTTGAATATCAAGTATAAGAAGGGCAGCACCAATAATGTCGCATATTTCCTCAGTCAACCACCGATCATGGCATTAACCACCGTGCTCAACTCTTGCGGGTACGAGACTTCTGATTGGCCACTGCTCTACAAAAGCGACCCGGAATTCAGCCACACATACCAGACACTCTTGGAGGGTCAACATGTTCCAGATTTTCACCTCCAGGACGACCTGTTATACCACCTGGGTCACCTTTGTGTTCCTTCAAGCGAGCGTGCCAAGATGATCTAGGAAGCACACTACAGTGGGGCCGTTGGGCATTTTGGGGTTGAAAAAATGGTGGCAGTACTGCAGAAATATTTCTATTGGCCGAATGCACAGGATGTCGGGAAGTACATCAGATCATGCACTGCTTGCGCCATTGCCAAACCGACCATCAAGAAGCAAGGCCTCTATACCCCGCTGCCTACCCCTAGTCGACCTTGGGAATCCATCTCCATGGATTACATGTCAGGCCTCCCTTCCACTAGGCATGGAAATGACTGTGTTTTTGTGGTCGTCGACAGGTTCTCGAAGACGGCCATTATGGAGGCCTACAAGAAGAATATCATAGCAGAAGCCACTACTAAACTCTTCTTTGAACGAGTATGGGTACACTTTGGGATCCCACAGTCTATCATTTCAGATCGGGACAGCAGGTTCCTCAGTACATTTTGGTCTAGCCTCTGGTCGATGTTGGACACCAAACTCACTAAGTCCACAGCCTTCCATCCTCAAACTGATGGCCAGACTGAGTTCGTCAACAGGATGATCGTACACATTCTATGCATGTACAACTCAAAGCATCCACGCACATGGGACAAGAGCCTCCCCTATGTTCAGCACAGCTACAACCGGGCTCTCCACAGCTCGACTGGCCACAGCCCTTTTCATGTGGGATTGGGATTCCAGCCACTATGTCCCATCGATGTGGCCATGCCATTTGCAGCTACTCACGCAGATTCTGCTCATGTCCAGTCTGAAACAGATAAGGCAAACAGCTTCATTGAGCACATCCAACATATTTGCCAGCAGGTCCATGACATTCTGGAGAAATCAAATGCCAAGTACAAGCAGCGACATGATCAACATCGGGTGCTACACAAGTTTCAAGTGGGTGACAAAGTTTGGTTGCATTTGCAAAAGGAACGCCTTACCGGAGCCTATCGGAAACTCAGACCACTCCAATATGGCCCTTACACCATTACCAAGGCTGTGGGAGACAATGCATTTGAGCTCAACATTCCCCCATTCCTTGGCCTACACCCTGTGTTCAATGTCGACCGCCTTCGGCCATACTTTCCACCATTACTAGACACGTCCGACATTGCAGAATAACTCACACCCACAGAGTTAAATCCAGCTTGCATGGAACAAGCTGCAACTGATCGGATCATGGACACACAGATCAAGCACACTCGCCAGCAGAATATCCAACTTTATCGAGTTGTCAAAGCAGGACAACCCCTTCACCAGGGCAAGTGGCTCACCAGGGACCAAGTGCAGCAGAATTTCCCTCATCTCATGGAGGAACTCAACGCAATGGGGATCATTACTTCCTAAGCAGGGAGGAATGATCTAGGTGGATATTGGTGGCCACCTGCTAATTCCACTTGGATCCCCTCTAGTGCTTCTTACAGTTTTTTCATTTTCCTTAATTATAGCACAGTTTACTATTTTTAGCAGTTTTTCGAGTCCTAAACTTCCGGAGCCGTTTTGAGGCCCTAAACGACGTTATTTGGGAAATCCACCGCCAGCGACTTTTCTGATAAAAATCGTCTTTTCCATCGTAATCCTCAGAGAGATCTTTCCAACGGGCTATCATGCATGTCAAACGGAGATAGTACGACCAATTCGCGACCCCGGGAAGTTGATGTACCAACTTACCCAAAAAACGGGGCCCACAATTTGGCGTTTCATCTTCTAGGGTTAGGTTTTGGAATGTGAAGGGTTTTCCATTGTTTCTCAACAATAAATAGGCCTTCGAGCCTCATTGTAAGACAGTTCAGAGGCATGTAGCCACCACATCTCTTCTCAGAGATAAGCTACCATCGCCCTAGCTGGTTTATTTCCATTTCTGTTTGTAAGCATATTTCAGTATTTTACAGTAATGAATTGAGGTATTATTTCCGCTGCATATCTGTCTTTATGGTTATCTCTGTATTTTATTGCTTTCCTGTTTAAATCCAGATCATAATCTATCTAAAATATCTGGACCCTGGAAGCCTAGTAATTGATGTCCACATCAATGGCACCATGATCCCACATAACTTGATTGATTTGGGAGTTGTCATTAATGTGATGACAAAGGACACAATGCTCAAACTTAACCTCCAGGGCTCCTTGAGGAAGACCATGATAGTACTGCAACTAGCATACCGCTCCACCGTGACCCCTAAAGGGATTGTGGAAGATGTGATGGTCTCCATTGATTCTTGGGACTACCCTACTAATTTCTTAGTTCTCCAGCCGAAGAAGGTCACTAGGTATCCTCTCATCCTGGGAAGACCTTGGTTGGCTACTACCGATGCCTACATCAGTTGTCGAGCTGGGAACATGACCATCAAGAAAAATCATATGTCCAAGCAGTTAATCCTATACCCTCCTACCCAACCCTTGCTAGAACATGATCTACCTCTCTGATTGGAGGAGGAGGATGAGGATGAGGTCTATTCTACAACACTTTGTGCATTAGAAACCAGCATGGGGGGAAAACCACAAGATGAGGATGATATGATTGAAAATTTGATTCAGAATCCACACCCCAGTATCTTACCATTAGAGAACATAGTGAGAGAAACCCAAAACAACCCCTTAACTGATCTTTGTGTGGCCAACCCAACCTCTCTCCGTGTTAAGAATATAGATTTCGACCCAGAAATAACCTTAAAATCAATCCATCCCTATCCACTTCCCAGGAGAAGGAGCTATGCAGCTTATTGAGAAAAAATTTAAATGCCTTCACCTAGAGTTATAAGGAGATGAAGGGAGTGCACCCTTGAGTATGTACTCATCAGATATACATTAAGGAAAATTTCAAATCAGTCAGGCAGCCTCAAAGGAGGATGAATCCAGCACTTAAAGACATTGTTAAGGAAGAATTGCAAAAATTACTTCATGCAGGATTCATCTACCCAATCTCTGACAGTGAATGGGTCTCTCCTTTGGTGCTAGTGCCAAAGAAAAATGGCAAGTGGAGAATTTGTGTCAACTATCGGGAATTGAACAAAGCCACTAAAAAGGACCATTTTCCTTTGCCTTTCATAGATCAAGTGTTAGATGGTTTGGCTGGGAAAAAGTTTTTCTCCTTGCTAGATGGGTTTAGCGGGTACAATCAAATTCAAATCAGCCCATAAAACTAAGATAATACCACTCTCACTTGTCCTTGGGGTACCTTTGCATATTGGGTCCTTCCTTTTGGTTTGTGAAACGTTCCAACCACTTTTTAGAGAGTGGTATTGAGTATATTTTCTAAACTGGTTCATGATGAAGTGGAAAAATATGTGGATGATTTTACTCCTTATGGTTCTGACTTTCAGGAAGCTTTATCTAACCTAGGAAAAGTTCTAGACAAGTGTATTGAGATGAACCTATCCCTCAGTCCGGAAAAATGCAATTTTTTGATGACCGAAGGGACCATGTTAGGTCATGAAATATCTCAACAAGGACTGTAGGTGGACCCCAACAAGATTGCCATCATCCAAAGGGTCCAACCTCCTCAAAAGGTGAGAGATGTCAGAAGTTTCCTACGCTTAGCTGGATATTACAGAAGATTCATTAAAGATTTCAGTAAGCTAGCCTCTCCTTCGTTTGGCATTTTAGGAAAAGATGTTGAGTTCATATGGTCTGAAAACTATCAAGAAGCCCTAGATACCCTGAAGATCAAGTTAGTAACTACCCCAATTCTCAGAGGCCCAAATTGGGCCCTACCCTTTCACATTCACACAGATGCCTCGAACCAAGCAATAGGAGCAGCCTTAGGACAAATTGATGAAAAGTTACCTTATGCCATATACTTTATAATCAAAAATTTGTCAAAGGCAGAGTTAAACTACACAGTGACTAAGAAGGAACTCCTAGCTATTATGTATTCTTTAAACAAATTCAGGCATTATATCCAAGCTATCAAACCTTCATACACACTTATCATGCTGTAATTAGATATTTAATGAACGAACCAGATGTAAATGCTTGCATTATTAGATGGTTGCTTCTATCACAATAGTTTGATCTGACCATTATTGATAAGCCTGGTAAAGAAAATGTTGTTGCTCACTTTTTGTCTAGAGTAAATTTGCCTACAGGTGAAGAAGGAATGGTTGATGACCAAATGCTAGATGAACATCTGTTTGCTATTTCAGTACTCTCTCCATGGTTTTCTGATATAGCAAACTTCTTGGTTTCATCACAATTTCCACCACACCTGTCCTCAAAAGCGAAGAGCAAGATAGTAAGGAAAAGCGCCCCTTTCACCTGGATTGGGGATAATCTCTTCAAAATTGGCCCAGATCAGATCTTGAGAAGATGTGTTACGGAGGAGGAAGTTTTTGACATTCTCCTGAACTGTCATGATGGGCCTCATGGAGGTCATTTTGCAGTAAAGAGAACTGCCTTCAAAATATTGCAAGCAGGCTACTATTGGCCCACTCTTCGTCAACATGTGAGGAGATACACCAACCAATGTGATCGGTGTCAAAGGATGGGGAAACCTACTCCAAAGGATGAGATGTCCATGCAACCTCAAGTGACCTTTGAGCCATTTGAGAAGTGGGGCATGGACTTTGTGGGTCCTATCAACCCTCCTTCAAAATAGAAGCAATACATCATTGTGTGCACCGATTACCTGACAACGTGGATAGAAACAAAAGAAATCAAAGCAACAACAGAGGAAAAAGTAGCTGATTTTTTGAGATAAAACATATTCTACAAGTTTAGGTATCCAGGAGAATTGGTCACAGATCAAGGCAGTCAGTTCATTTCCAATTTGATTGAAAACCTTCTCACACATCATAAAATCAAGCACAGGACTTCCACCCCTTACCATCCACAAGCCAATGGGTAGGTGGAAGTCACTAATAGAGCTTTGGAAAGAATTCTGACCAAGCTAGTGAGTAGCAGTAGAAAATATTGGGCAAACAGATTAGTTGAGGCCACCTGGGTCTACAACACAACATGGAAGACCACCACAAGATTCACACCCTATGAACTGGTCTATGGGAAGAAGGTTTTCCTGTCAATAGAATTTGAATTCAATACACTAAGGATGATAGCTCAGTTGGACCTAGACCTTAGCCATGCACAAAAGTAAAGATTACTCTAGCTCAATGGATTGGATGAAAAAATATTGTAGGCCCTTCTCCACACAGAGGTAGTTCAGCTTCAGAGGAAGATATGGCATGACAAAAATATCAAGGAGAAGCAATTCCAAGAGGGAGATTGGGCACTGCTCTATGATTCAAGGTATAAAGACTTCAAAGGCAAGCTGAGGACAAGATGGATGGGACCATACACTGTGGAAAATTGCAATGAAAATGCTTTAGTTCTGATCGGAACCATTGATGACGAAGCCATCCCCATTCTTGTCAATGGAGATAGGTTGAAAATTTACAAGAAGCCACTCTAAAAGCGAGAGTTCACTGAAGATCTGAATAAGACAGTGATTGTAGTGGAGCATGTCTTAACCTCCACTTCAACCAGTCACTGAAGAAATAGAAAAGAGAAATAAAAAAATAAGGACTCAAGTGAAAACCTCCATGAGGTACTTGAGTCCCATCGTTGAGTTGAAAATCTCTCCTGAGGCAACCCAGTGATGCTAAAAACAAAAAAAAAAAAAGAGAAAAGGAAAAGAGAATAAGATCTCTGGGTGAAAACCTCCCTTAGAGGCGCCCAGGGCAGACAATTAGGGTGAAAACCTCCTTGAGGCACCCTAGTTTTTTTCAAAAAAAAAAGGTAGAGAAAAGGAAGAAAAAGAAAATTGAATTTTGATGTGCATTGCAGGTTTGCAGGAGGACCACAAGGAGCAAGAGAAGATGCCACAGAGCCCTGACTGTAGAAATTTTGAATAATTTAACACATATTCACAGAGATTATCCTGATCATACAATTATAAGCGGAACATGTATAATACATAATCTCCTCTACGTTGATCATCAATTTACAGAAGCAGAAACATTCACAGGGGCACATAGAAGCATCAATCAAACTCATTAACACAGTATGTATCCCGGGGAAAGCATCTCGCTAAAAACCCCACACTATCTGTATATTATATTGATTGAATCATGTAACATTACAAAGTACAATGCTTATCACAAGCAATCCAGTACCAGCTCCACCTGTTACACACAATACAACTCAGATTTGATCTCCAAATCTATTCCACTGCTTTCCTGCCTCCACTGCTCAATACCTGCTCAAGAACTGATGAGAATGGCTTCCCAAACTCATATTTCACCTCAAAATAATCACTCACACTTTGTTGGACGTGAGCAAAGGCTACAATACTGGTCAAATACGTGAGCAAACTCATTGGCATACTCAATCCCTTGATTGTGCATGATCTGGTGCACAACTATACTCACAACTGATAGCAATTTGATTCTCTACCACTTGTCCCTGTTGAACTGAACATGCACTGACATGCAACTGAGTTAACTGATGTATTCTATAGTTGTATTATGAGTTAATAATTAGTTTAACAACTCATCATTAGTCTATCTGAAATTAGACTAACTACAACTAGTTTAACGAAGTCAAACTGAACACAACTCCATCAACTCCACAATCAACTCCACCAAACTCAACTGATTGAGTTCTAACTGAAGTCATGCATTCAACAACTCAACTGACTCATAAGAAAAGCGTATTTCCTTCTGACAGCTACATGTGCCACCTCTGTAGCTCAAACTGAAGTGCTCGAAGAGAATAAGATCAAGTTTATAGTCCAAATATTATTATGAGACAATAATATTTGACTTTTCTATTTTTGACAACCAGTCTAAAAATAGACTTTGATCACTCACACTTTGATCAAAAATAGAAGTCCATCTATTTTTCCTAACTTGACCAATCATCCATAAACAACAACCTGCAATCCATAGACATGATCCATATGTCTAAAAATAGACATAGTCTAAAAATAGACTTGCGCCAAAAATAGCCTGCGGGCCCACTTAGTGAAGGCGACTCTTTTCACTAAGCTCCATCATCTTGTTGCACTCTCAACAAGCATTTCTTGTTGCACACTTTTCAACACTCCCTCTCAACAAGAAAGGCTTCCTCTGAAACCCGATCCTGTAACTCTGGAATGTTCTCCATGCAATACATCTGGCCGGTCCACTTGCTCTGTCATCAAAGTCTCTGACTGCTATTGCCTCTGTCGACTGAAACTCTGCATATCTGTGCTCTTCAGTATCTGACTGCTCTAGCCTCTATCACTTTGATCTCTGACTGCATCTGTGCTGCTGCTGGTTCTATCTCCCAGCATTGCATCCGCACTGTACCTCTTAACTGACCTCCCTGTTGGGATAGAAACACCCTCTGATGCTGAAGCTCTACCTACTGCTTACAAGTGCTCCCTCTCTGACATCTGCGCTACTGCAACATCTCCATGCATCTCGCACCATTGCACACCTCTCTGTGCCACCTAGCATTGTGCAAAACACTTGTGCCTCTCGCATTGCTACAGCCTGCTAGCTATGCGCTGTCCTGGGATTCCCTGCACTGTCGTTCTCTCTGCCGCTCCATCCACATCTGTCTCTACCCAATCAATCAGTTCCTGCTACTACACATTGGGGCTCCCGTAGCAAGGTCTCATCCAAGAGGTTGGGTACCTCAAGGATACTGCCCCTCCTCCTTGGGACAATCAATCCACATCACCCCACCTCCTACCTGGAGGTATGGCTTCATGCGATCCCTTAGCCCACCTGGCTCGAAGTTTCCCGCTACTGGAGGTCTCTGGATGAGTAGATGTCTTTACTCGATCTCCTCTCAGCTTCCCTTGTTGTGGCTGCTCCACAACCTCCTGAAGCTGCTGCACCAATCGTGGCTCCTCCACAATCGTTTAAGACTTCTTCTGGCTCTGCATGTTGAGAGGTAATATACACTCCCTCTCAACCACCAAGTCTCCATCAGTTGCCTCACTGCTCAAGGCTTTGCATGCATCTTGAACCTCAAGAGCATACAGGTTGTTGACGCGTGAACCAATTTTCTTCACCTATCTAGTGATGATGTGTCTAAGGAAAACCTTTCCCTTACTAAAAACCACATCATAGCCTCTGTCTTCCAACATCGCGATCGACACCAAGTTTCTCTTCAGTCCTGGTACATACTTGACATCGGTCAAGGTAAGGTGAGCTTCATGCTCCCTCTGAAAAATAACCGTGCCTACACTTGAGACACTATACTTCTCATCATTACCCATCCCTATGAGTATCTGGAGATCTTTCTCCTCCAAAGTACTGAACAAACTTTTGTCACCGGTCATGTGGAAAGAAGCTCCACTGTCAAGAAACCAACCACTTCCCACCATGGATCAAACCATGTATGCGAAGAGTGTGAAGTCCAACTCAAACTGTGAAGCAAGTGAGGCTGCCTCACCTTCAAATCTTCCCCGGATCTCTTCTTGGACTTCTTCTTTGGGCAATTAGTAGCATAATGACCCAACTCATGACAATGAAAGCATCTCACCTTCGCCTTGTCAACCTTCTTCCCATCATTGGAAGAACTGGATTCGGAAAGAGAAACCTTCCCCTTCCCCTTCTTCGCCTTACTCGCTAAGGCACAGTTCTCCTCATCCTGCATGGATGAAGAACCGTTTCTGGTGCTCCGTCTAATCTCCTCCTGCATCAAATCCGACCATAGTCATTCCCAATTTGGCAGTTTCTCCCTTCCATTCACCAAGTCCTGGTAGCTATGCCAACTCTTAGGAAGGTCAAGGAGTGCTAGACTCACCATCCTCATTCGACAGTCACCCCCACACTTCCTAGCTCATCCTGGCATTGGGTGAACATCGTGAGATACTGGGGCATACTGTCTCCATTATCACACTGAATGTTTCTGAGTTTTATCTCTTGCTTTGGAATTAAATTCGAATTCCACTAGCACAAAACTCAACTGCTTCCGATCTAGAATTCGTGAGAACAAATTATTTCTTGTACAGAGATTGACTGTCTGGGCATTCACCGGATATCTCACCTTCCAAAAGAAGGATGAATCCAGAGGCTACCTGGCCCGATCACAAACTCTGCCTGAAGAAATAAAATGTAAACACTTCCTGAATAATAGATCTGATGATCAATCCTCGCTTGATATCCTGTAAAAATCTCTTCTACAAATCAAGCAGCTCTGATACCATGTAGAAATTTTGAATAATTTAACACATATTCACAGAGATTATCCTGATAATACAATTATAAGCGGAACATGTATAATACATAATCTCCTCTACGTTGATCATCAATTTACAGAAGAAGAAACATTCATAGGCGCACATAGAAGCATCAATCAAACTCATTAACACAGTATGTATCCCGGGGAAAGCATCTCGCTAAAAACCCCACACTATCTGTATATTATATGGATTGAATCATGTAACATTACAAAGTACAATGCTTATCACAAGCAATCCAATACCAGCTCCACCTGTTACACACAATATAGCTCAAATTTGATCTCCAAATCTATTCCACTGCTTGCCTGCCTCCACTGCTCAATACCTGCTCAAGAACTGATGAGAATGGCTTCCCAAACTCATATTTCACCTCAGAATAATCACTCACACTTTGTTGGATGTGAGAAAAGGCTACAATACTGGGCAAATACGTGAGCAAACTCATTGGCATACTCAATCCCTTGATTGTGCAAGATCTGGTGCACAACTATACTCACAATTGATAGCAATCTGATTCTCTACCACTTGTCCCTGTTGAACTGAACATGCACTGACATGCAACTGAGTTAATTGATGTATTCTATAGTTGTATTATGAGTTAATAATTAGTTTAACAACTCATCATTAGTCTATCTGAAATTAGACTAACTACAACTAGTTTAACTAAGTCAAACTGAACACAACTCCATCAACTCCACAATCAACTCCACCAAACTCAACTGATTGAGTTCTAACTGAAGTCATGCATGCAACAACTCAACTGACTCATAAGAAAAGCATATTTCCTTCTGATAGCTGCATGTGCCACCTCTGTAGCTCAAAATGAAGTGCTCCAAGAGAATAAGATCAAGTTTATAGTCCAAATATTATTATGAGACAATAATATTTGACTTTTCTATTTTTGACAACCAGTCTAAAAATAGACTTTGATCACTCACACTGTGATCACTCACACTTTGATCAAAAATAGAAGTCCATCTATTTTTCCCAACTTGACAAATCATTCATAAACAACAACCTGCAATCCATAGACATGATCCATATGTCTAAAAATAGACATAGTCTAAAAATAGACTTGCGCCAAAAATAGCCCGCGGGCCCACTTAGTGAAGGCAACTCTTTTCACTCAACTCCATCATCTTGTTGCACTCTCAACAAGCATTTCTTGTTGCACACTTTTCAACACTGACACTCACACTATCACCTATTTCATCTCCTCCACACTCTTCTCCCTCATTTTTGACCTTTCTTCCACCCCACTATGCTCTTCTTTTCAGAAACGGTGTGTTCTATAGGAGGCCCTGTGTTTTCTACAAGAGGCTCCGATAAGGATTACAGAGAGCCAGAAATGGTTCCAAAAAGTAGTTTGAGGGGCAGGGAAGCTTAATAAAGGACCTGTAAACCCTCCTATGGCTATCAACCCTCCTTTCCATCCATTCCACAACTACATCACTTCATCATCATCATTTTTTTCCTTCCTGTCACAGAAAAACACAGAAAACCAGTTTTTAGTAAAAAAGAAAAAACACAAAAATAAGAGAGGAAGAAGCACCTCAAATCTCACCTGTAGCTTACCTAGTATCTCTCCATCTCCATCTACATCTCTAGCATTATCCTCATAGCTCCCAGCATAGAGATAAGCTGAAATTTCAAAGGGAGAAGCAACTACAGGAGCTCCTATAGGAATTCCTGTAGCAACTGATCCCATTAAAATCAAGCCACAACAACAAAAAAGTGCAACCATGAGGATTGAAGGAGACATCTGAAGCTTAGATCTAGCTAGAGGATACTTGCACAAGACAAACAACCACACATCAGAAAGCAGAAAGCATGCAGGAAGGGAAACACAGGCATGCAACAGTGGAAGGAGCCAATAGACCTCACAACACATACATTCGACTCACAGGTAAGTGACTAACCCGCTCCTCTGTTTTCATTTGTGTCATTGAAAGATATGCATGATAAAATGAGATGGCTGAGGTTGAACGAGGATAAGGTAACCAGTTAACCTGGCCACCTTCATCTAGTTGATTGCACTAATCCGAAGATGCCACCCACACATGCACATAGTTAACTCAGAGTAAGATACCAAGGACAGGTAGTGGAGGGTATGTAAAATCCGATGCAATAATGAGAGGTGATTGTGGGAAGGAACCATGATGACAAGGCAGGTGGGTACCAATGGTCCAAATATGGACAACATACATTTTTGCCAGCTCACCCCCATCACCAGAAATATCTAAAAGAAGTAATAAGTACTCCTCGAGCACTCTCAGCACCTTTTCCCTCATTCTCTCATTGTAAACCTACCTGCAACAAACTCCTTATCACCCCACAGCCTCGAAACCATCATTTTCCATCGATCTCACCCATCCTCCTACTCTCGGTGTTGTCTATAGGAGCACTTATAGGTTCTACAGGAGCACCTACATGTAGTTCTATAGGAGGGGCAGTGAGCTGTTTTTAAGAAAAAACGTGATTTTTTTGCTCAGTTTCTGGCTTAAGGAGGTACGTTCCATGCCTACCCACCTTGATTATCAATATGTGCAAGGAATTATATCATTTTAAGGAGGAATTGAGTCCATAGAAGAAGAGAAATTACATAAAAAAAATTCTGCTTGATTTTATAAAAAAAAAACATAGTTTTCCTCTGTTTTCCTGCTTTCTTTAAAATTCTTGTCTCCATCTCTACATTTGGTGTTCAAAAGGGGTATAAGCACAATGACGAGAGGATTTATGAGGAAGGAGCCCACTAATTTAGCCAGGCTCCATGAACATCCCCAAGTAGTAGCCATATTCACAAGGGAAAATTGGATGACCTTTTTTGAGAAATTTTGAGGGTTTGATGAGGAAATTGCTCAGGAATTTTCCCTTTCTTTAGTCCTTCACTCAAGAGCCCATGCCACTATCACTTTTAGAGGTATTTCCATGGAAATAACCCAGAATTTATTAGTAGGGTTACTACCCTTCCTTTTGGATTACCTTGGAGCAAAGATGAAAAGTCAATTGGACAGGCTGCCAAGAAAAGCTTCTTCCAAAACAGTGAACATCCTGTAGAAGATAAAAATGGCATTAGAAGGACAAGCCTACCCTACCCTTGGGATGAGGTTAGTTACCAAATCATCAAATATATTTCTTGTGAGGGGAGGTATAGCATAGTCTATGGCTACCATTTTAGAATCCTTCATGAGCTGAGATATGGCATGGACACTCCAACACCCCAGAAACTCAGCATCCCCTATTTCCTCTTGCAGTCCCTCATAGACTCCAGCATTAAGTTTAAGGCAGGGAGTCTAGATCAGCTGGCTCACCATGGGTTAATCAAAATTTTAGTGGAAGAAGCCCTCCATACATTCACACTCCCTATAGCATGGGAAGTCTTCAGAAACATGACAGTAGAAGATGACATAAAGGCCCTCACCTATGATATCAGTCCTTTTGACAGTGAGGAACAAGAGCAGAAAGGGAGAGAAGGTGAAGTAACTGATGACTCAGCAAGACAAGAAAAGGAGGAGGAAGAAACTAAGATAGAAGAGGAGACGGATGAAGAGACAGGAAAGGAAGAAACATAGCAAACAGAGATAAAAAAGAGACAGAAGGAGGAGAAAAAGAGGCAGCAGAGGCAAAACAAAGAGAAGGGTCCCCTGAGACTCTGGAAAGAGAGGCAACAGCTACCCTCACTACCCTGAGCACACCAATTAAACCAAAAGAAAAGAGAAAAAGGAAGGTCTCCATGTATTTCAAGGCCAGGAAAAGCAGAAGGATAAAAACAGGAAAACCGCAGCCATCTTCAACAATGCTAATTACAATTGATGATTTACCGACTGTCAAAGGGGAAGAATCTCCCTCTAAAACCCGTATCACATATGAAAGAGGGAATCCTTGATCTTCCACCTGGAAGGAAAAAGTGCAACTATAGGACCCAAAAATAGTCCTAGAGGAGGCACAGACAGTTCTACAGGAGACACTGTCAACACTACAGGAGACCCAACAGCTTGAGAAAACAATGGAAGAGCAGCCAAAGGGGAAGGAGGAACCTACAGAGCCAGAAGAACCTAATCCCCAGCCCAGCCTTGCCTCCTATTACCATCTCCTTGAAGGAGGAAGGATAATTCCACAAACATTTGCAATCCCACTATTCATTGAATTAGAAAACGAAAGAATAAGAACACCTAGGTGGATGAAAATAGCCAAATCCAAGGGATTTGAGGATGTTGGCCACATGGAGAACAAGCTTAGAGAAATGGGCAGGGAGTTAAGTGTTGTCAGACATAAAGAGGCAATTGCAAGAAGTCAACTCCAAACTGAAAATAAATTGCTAAAAAGGTAGCTAAAGGAGAAATAAACCCAGCTGGCATGTATAGCCGGCTTATCCATGGAGGCACTGAAATGTAGAACACCAAAAAATCCTATGGATTATACCTCAAGGACCAATGGCTACAGTTTCAGATAAAGACTTTGGCACAAAGAGGCACAATGCCTTTTCAAGATTACAGATAATTTATGGACTTGTGTGACCAAAGCACAGTAGAAGATAAGGTAAAAATGGCAGAATTTTACCTGCATAATATGGCCTTCACAGACATGAATGTGTGGGACCCTAATGCTAGGCTAGGGGACCTACAACTAATGGCCATGGCTTCATGGATGAACCATGAGGAGTTAAGGGCAACTGAAGTAAAAAGGTTGATGATCAGAGAGCAGAATGAGCCACTAATGATCAGAGCTAAGCCATCAAATCCCATGGCTCTCATCAACACACACCAGCTACTTGAAAATAATCCTCAAATTTCCCCTAGATATATAAGTGATCAAGCACAGGCCATTGCACATTTTGAGGAAATGGAAAGGTTACATGGAGATGACAATGTGCATGCATGTATAAGGAGATGGAACACCTTACCACGTAGTCTGAAGATCAAGGAATATCATTCCCCAATGAGGATGAAGGAGGCACTAGGGAGAGTGCCAATGTACAAGCACTCAACGCAGAGGTTGCAGGTCAATTGGATTGGCCTCAAACTGAGTCCACCAATGTTGTTAGGCATGTTAGAAGGGAGAACTAAGAAGAAGAGCAGAGGTAGTGGGAAGAGATAGACAGAAAAGAAGGCCTCTATGACAAGGAAGAGGAAACAACATCAGAAGTGTGGGATGTTGGAGAGGCCACCAGGGCCATCAAAGATGAGGAGATGGACTAAGTTGCTCAAAGGATGAGTAATTCCTTCAGTAGGGGGCGATGATGAGCCCCATAAATGGGTAATTATATGGGCTCATTTTGCTTCCTAACATAGTTAAATAAACCATTCTCTTAGCTTATTCCATGTTTTTTTAATATATTTATGCTTATGGAGTGAGTTGAGTTAGTTATGATGCCATGAGGTTTAATATGTGTTTAATGCAGATTTTTGTTGAATTTTGAAGACAAAGTCAAAGATTCAATGGACAATTGGTAGCACTAATTCGAAGTGGAAAAACGAGAGGATTTATAGGAGGGAATCCCCCTCATTTATTACTCCCCACTTCGAATTCCTCTTCATGCAGCTTGGAGTACAAACAACAAAATCAATGCACTAGGAGGCAGCTGAGCAAGTGGAGCATAACTTATGTTTATCTCCAGTTTTGGGAGCCAAGCATCACTAATTTTAAGGAAGTTGTTGGGAGCTTCAGTTGTATAAGTAGAGAGGCCTAGGGCCTCACTAGGGTTGAATTTTTGTTTGATTTTTGTTGTACTTTTGCTATTGTAAAACTCTACTCAACTTCAAGCTTACTTTTGGTGACAGTTTCATGTAATCCTATTACTATTTTGATAATAAAGATGAGATCCTTTTTGAGCTAGCACTGAGTTACCTCAAAGGGATGAAGCTCTTGGGTTAGGGCCCAATCCAAGTAGCCAAGCTCCTCTTGTTTGTATTTATATGCTTTGTTTCAGTTTATGGATTAGTTGTTGTTAGATTAGTTTCTTTCTTGGTTAAGAATATGTTGCTTTTGGTGATTTAGAAGGTTGTTTCCATTTGTGTTTTCTATAGTAGGTTAAGCAGTGATAGAAAGAAGATTCAAAAGGCTAGCAACAGTTCCTTGGCCTCTTTTCCTCCCTTTGGGACTATGAAATGACGAAAAGACCCTCTTGATGCCCCAAAAACACAAATTTTCCTTCTCCATAGGATTTCTAGTGTTTGAAATTTGTCGGAAGGTTAATGCTTTACTTTAGATCTCTACCACCACGCTCATTTTTTTCTTTGCCACAAGTCTTCTTCCATGCTTTCTCTCCTTGTAGAATTTTTTGGCATTTACTACCATAGCTCATAATTTAGACTAGCTTGATGCAAAATTCTGTTTTTTTTATGTACTCATTTCCTTGCTTGCTTGATCTTATTGGTTGACTATCAATTCTTTTGCAGCAGATCTCTTCTCACAATAAGTTAGCCTATCAGTTATCACATTCTCGCCCTGATCCATGCCCTATAGGTCACCCAAAGTTCACCTCAAATCTACCTTAGTTTTTTGCATTTTTCCATAGGATTTCTTCCTCTCTCCCAATCATCTTTCCCTCTCCTAGTGATCCTTGGTGGACCCTAGGCACCTTAACACATCATCCCAACCTTCATTTACCTTTTTCACCCACTCTCACACCTTTAAAACCTTCAAAACTGCTCTCGACATCCTCCTGTAGACCTCCTGTAGATCCCCTGTGTCCTCCTGTAGATTTTCTTGTAGGCTTTCTTTTGAAGGCTGAGTGTCGGAAAAGCCTCTAGAACGCCACCCGAGACCTCCTAGGACCCATCTACACAATCCTTCATCTCCTCAAACCCCAAAGTCGCCCTTGAACACCACCTATTTGCTTCCACCTTCACACACAATAAAATACATGCATGTCAATTTCACATAAAAATCCAAAAAGATGTTTTTTTCTCATTTAATTCTAGAAATAGCTTGACTAGATGTTGTTTACTTCCTTGAGTAGGTAATGGCATTCATTTCATGGTTTTCATAGTGCTTTCTGCAAAAGTAGGATTAGTTGGTTAAGTAGGGTTTGCTACGTTTACTTTACATTTCAGTCTTGTTCCTTTCTGCAATTAGAGTAGCCTTTGTAGAGTAAGCTTTCTTTTCTTTCATCACGTATAGAGCTTCTTTTGGAATCCATAGAAGTTGGCTTGAGCTCCTAGTGATCTTGTGCTAGCTGACCAAGTGACAGGCTGTAGTAAGAACTAGTACTTGTGCATACAGCACCGTCGCTTCCAAGTTTGTTATGAACTACCGGGTTGATAAGAGTAAAGTAGGCAGCCCAAGACTTGTAGCATTATTGCTGCAACACTGGTGCTCACCATGCTACCAGAGTTCGGGTGGTAGAATTTTCTTAGGGCTATGACAATATATGATTTTTTGCCATGAGGTATTTCCCCTACATGGAGATAACATGGATAAATTACCCATATTATGGGTTGTGTTATAATTTGGTTTTCCTGGCATTCCTCTTTTGGTTTTGCAGATAGTCATTTTTTTCTTTGACTACTGCCATTGTGTACTAACGCACTAATACATATTTATAATGTTTCATAGAGTTCATCATTTCCACCTATCTGATTTTGAGTACAGAAAATTCCTATTTCTCTAGGAAATAGCAATGCTCTGACCCTTATGGTACTATGAGTTTATCGCACAACTACCAAGTACATTCTACCCTTACCCCCAGTGTCAAATTGGTTCATTCGGTGTAAATTTTTTTTGTTTACATTTCATTGTACAATTTCTCTTTGAATTAATTTGGTATAGTTATTGCATAATGTTTACGTGGGTAGCTCCCCTGCGTGACCTTTAAAGTTTTATGATCTTCCCTTTGCTTTCTCAACATTCTTGTTGCAACTCTTCCTTGAGAATTTCAAGAACGTTCATGAAGGAGATCATCGCCTCCAAGTATGCTCTGAAAAGGATATTCAGGTAAGTCAGCTTCATGTTCCTATTTCTACTTTCCTTTTAGTCTGAATTTTATCCTTTTTTTTCTTTTTTTCTTCTCTTGTTTTCTACAGGTACGCATACGTACATTTCCTTAGGCTCCACTTCTCGGAGAAAACAACTTCCACAACTGGTACTTGTTACCTATACTATTACAGGTCAGTCTTTATTGGACTAGTACTGGGTCTATCTTGAGAGGCTCCTTTTTTGGTTTTATAACTCCTCCCCTTCTACAAGGGATTAAGTGATGTGTTAGCAAAGGCTGCATAGAAACAGATTTTTTCTTTGTTATTTTTAAGCTCTTCTTCATGAATTGAATCAGGGTTATTTACACCTAAGTATTGTTCCAATTTTTCCTTTTATTACGATTTTATACCCTTGGGGAAACTCTATAGAGTTTTAATTTTGCATATGAACACAACTATCCAAATCTGATAGTAGGTAATTTAATTGAGTATATATGGTTATTCTTATTATTATTTATATATTTTCTCCGGATTAGGGTTACATGATTGTAAGAATTGTCTCCTCTCTCTACGCATGTTATTAAACACAGTAACACAATTGTAGTTATCAGAGAATTTATATCTATCTCTTATGGCTATATGAAGTTATTAAGTTCTATTATTTGTATGTAAGTACGCTTCGTCATTTTCGCTACTTTCCTATAAATGTAGATTAGATATCGAATGAAGTATTTTTGAGGAAGTAATATATAATTCCTGAAAATAGTTATTACCTGAGTGTAGAACCAATAGGAATAGTTCCCATCATTTGCAACAATTATGGTAGTTTTTGTAATCCTTTGAGATAAACAAAAATATCTAATGTATAAGATGATAGTGTAGGATCGCGCTAGAAATTACAGTCTTAAGTTATTAAATTGATTTTCTACGGATGAACTTTTTTAGTAGTCATTCAAGAGGGGAAACGTTGAACGTGTTTTTTACTTATTCTGCTTAATCTATCTACATCCTAAATTTCCTTCCCAATAAGTTTTATGACCACATTTTATTATTTTAATTTTCCTACTAAGTTCATTTCGATTTTCAATCTCATTATTTTTGTCTACAATTTACTTGGCCTAATTTAGTTTAGTTAGTGTGAACATCACATCAATGAATTTCCACAATTCTCCTACAATATTAATAAAATGAGATTCTACAGAATGTATATATATAAAATTTCAATTTTCTCTGCACACAGCTTGACTATATTATCCTCGAGTCTTTCTGTTTACTTTTTTTTCTTGTTTATGTTACCTTGAAAAAGAATATTATTTCATCCTACATCACCACATTATAGGATTTCATAAACATTCATTTATCGCAATGATATAATATGTTTCATGTTCCTCTTTTATGAGAATTCTTAATATACATTTCACATAATTACACAGTTACCGCCCACCATATATTTTTTTTAAATATATTTCTGCCAATTAGGAATTTTTTTCTATGAGATTAATAGAAAAATATATATTCCATTATGGTGTACTAGCATACCCAAATGAAAATAAATTAACCACGACATATTACCTAACCATAATAGATGTTGACTACTAGTACGTCATTCCAAAATAAAATAAACATAAGCAATTTTTCTAAACGTAGTCAATGGTGAAAACTACACTTGGGAAGAGACAATATCATCCCAACCGTTAATTGATCCACAAGTTACCCTTGAGCTGATATCAGTTGTCAAAGGATTCAACAACCCCTTTGATCGCTTGATTATGTATTTGTATACATTTTTTTCCATAGATGTCCTGCTTTTGAGGGTTTGCAAACCACTTGCCTAGGATTTCTTCTTTTTCCTTTTCTTTTTTCCTTTAATGATCACTTTTCTCTCGCACGATGCTTCATTCCACCCAGTATTAGCTTTTTTCTCCAGCTAAGTGATTTAATGGATCTTTATCTCCTATCTCATTAAATCTTATCTAGCGTATTTGTTGTCCCTATGACAAACACCCTCCAACATTTTCCTACACTCGAATTTTGGAGCCTACTATGGATCTTAGCATAGTTTGCTCCGTTGTCACTTCTTATTCAGTGATGCTTTTGGGCTCCCTTCTTGGATTGGAAGTGTCAAATTCACTTGCTCACACATGCTCTGCAAGCAACAAGTGCATGAGATCATTATTTTACACAAGCTTGAAATAGCATAACATGATCCATCAATATTGTGTCTATGAGATGTTTAATCCATGTCGACAGTGAGTGCGCATTGCCATTGGCAATTTGTCACTTCTAGCAGTGTTTGTAATTCTATTTCAGTGAGTTTTGCAAACTGTCGCTTCTATGTACCTTCATTTTCGCAAGTTCCATTTTCATTTTTTCGGTTGTCTTTTTCACTTTCATTCACTATAATTAGTGTCAATTTCATTTTATATTTTCTCTAGCATGTGTTACATTCACTTTAATTCACATATCACAAGTTTCATTCGTACTATAGCAATCGTCGTCTTTTCGCATGTTAAGTGTCAGATGATGTACATGAGATTGTTTTCTCATTTCAAGAGGTTATCTTTGTGAAAATGACTTGACCTTAGCATGTAGACAACCATCGTACTAATTTCCAAAGTCTTCAACATTGTCACACAAGTGTCATCATTGTCATCACAAAGTGAATCTTTAGTGTCGCACTTGTCGTAAATTGTTGGAAAGATTGTCCCAATAAGGAATTGATGTGTTCATGTGTTTCCAATTATCTATGTTGAGTTGTAAATTGTCCTAGTGTGTGATCATAGTCAAGTCTGATCATAGTCCATATTAGTTTCTCTAACCCCACACATAGCCAAATTTATGAAAATTCCCAACAACTTAGCCTCATTAGACCTTCTTGAACTGTAAATCATGCAATCTCAACCGTCAAGTTCCAACCTTTCCTCTTGAAACTACATAATGCATAGTTCCATCCCCCAGGATTTACACTATGCAGTTTCAGTGCTCAAGCCTGAGCCTTGGCCTCCAAAATTATGCAATTCAGCCCTGCAACTAGACTCCAACTGTGTTCTGCGCAATCTTTGAGATGAAGCTTAAATTTTGAGCTTTTGAACTACACAGCTAGACAATCACAAAGCTTGTGTTTCCTACTAGAACTACACATTTGGCTAAAACAGTGCAATATTCCTTTAGCTTGGCTCACTAACTCCCAAAATTTTACAATTTCTCTCTCCTTCCCAACTAGTACTGCGCATTGTGCAGTCTCAACGCTCAAGCCTCAACCCTAAGCTCTTGAACTACGCAATTGCGTAATCCCCCAGGATCCTCTATTCTATAGAACTTTGAAATAGGCTGATGAAGTTCCCATCCCCTCAACTTGTCATACTAAGCTGCCAGATTATATATTTTTCTTCCCTAGTCCAACATGAACTACACGTTGTGTACTCTCAAGGCTCAAGCTTCACCCTTGACTTCCTGAGTTGCAAAATTGCATAGTTTTTGAGCCTCTTTTTGATTCCATCACCTGGTTCTTGCTCAATTAGTGAACCGATATCCACCATCATAGACTAGGGGTTTATCAGACTGATGTTGTCTTGTCATGACTGGATTACAAATGCAGGTACTCTTGCATGCTATGGAAAGATTATTTAGAAGGAAATGGAGAAGGAGGACATGCTAGAAGACCAATATGGAGCTGAAGAGATAAGATGATCACCAATAAATAAGATGAAGGAACACCAAACTATAACAAAATATGAAATATCAAGATCAAATGGAAGACTCCTCATTTTCAATTCATAAGGATAAGAAAGAAGAAGAACATGCACCATCTTTTAAACAAGACACAAAGAAAGAAAAACAAAGAGTGGCTTGACATTGCAATGTCATCATGCAGTCCATGTCATCCGTGTTATGTCATGTCATGTCAAGTCATGAGTCATCATGGGCCACATCCTTTTGTGGAATATGTAATTCAATATTGGAGAAATGTATTTAAAGTGGAAGTCCAAATGACATGTACAAAATATGAAGAGTCATTTAAGTCAAAACGTCATGGCAAGTAAAACAATCATGAGGGTTGTTAAAGAGTCACAAGGAAGGTGAAGCATCACCTCCCCATTGGTTATATATAGACCCTCATTCTATGAGCAAAGGACTTTTCACCTTGCCTCCTCCTACAAGACATTAAACATACAAACTAGTTATTTTGAGGAGTAAAAAGTGGCCCAATCTCTCCACTACTGGAGCTAGTGCTGTTCATTGTATACATGTGTCTTAGAAATTTTTCTTAATATCAGAAGCCTTATGCCCAATGTGTTCTTCATGCATGGATTATGGATATTTGTAAGACTATTCTGTGAATGTTTGTAATTCTTGTTTACTTTCATATGTGCTAAATTAGTTGAACTATTTTAGTTATTTTGGCATTTATCATATTGATAATGTGTTGTAATGGTTATTATCATTGTCACATCCTCATGCACTATTCCACTGGATATTAGATAGATCTTCCTTGTTGTATTGGTTGTAATGATTGTCGCATCTCTGTGGACAATTCTGCTTGATGTTGAACAGATTCTTCTTGTTTATGCATGTCTTTACTAAGGTCAGACTATTAACTCTCTCTTAGAGGCTCACTTCTCCTCCCCTTCCACAATGAAATAAATTTGATACACATATGACTGAACACTCACCATGCACACCTCCCTTGCTTTTTGAAGGCACATTTTCACTCATTTCTTTTGTTGACAGTTAGAGCCAGGTTGTATCTTTAAGATAATTGATAACCGAGCCATATTTAATATGGGGCTCTATCCCAAATGGTGTGGGGTCTAATTGGGACTTCACATCGAGTAGACCTTTTGGTTCACAGATTTCCAGAACCATCAACAATGGTGCTAGAAGGAGGGACACATAGCGAGTTGTGTCTGTTGAGTTTGTTTTAAATCTCTTATCTAAAATGTCTCATCCTCAAATATTACTCCTAGGTTGTTTCTCCAATTTATCCATTTGTCAATTTTCGATCCCCGATGAGCCTCAATATCACTTGTATTAGTTAGAGTTTGATGATGAGGATGGAACATCCATAACAACGCATATTTATGATTTTATTAAATTTTGTGAATCTTACAAAATCTATGATGAAGAATTTGGTTGTGTGATTTTCTTCCTCACCCATGAAGTTAATGTTAATTGATGGTGCCATACCTTTCCACCTGCTTCCATCGATTCTTTTCATTATTTCCTTAGGGAGCTTCATCAACCATTTGATAGGTATGGTTATCGAGATGTTTGCAATAGAATCAATCACTTAAGAATGAAGCCTAATGAATCAGTTGAGGATTTTTCTAATCAATTCATTCACCTTGGTTATGAATTTCCTGAAGAATATATGGACCGATATTTCTTGAAACAAGAGTTTGAGTGTTTGGTTCATATCTCTCTCCATGATGAATCCATACCACCTAATGTTTCTTCATACAAAACTCTTTTAAACCAAGAGACACCCCTAATTTTAGAGGAACCTACTATTCCTTTTGTTCCTTGTCCTCCTCCCCTTTCAATTCTAATGTAGGTGCCTCCTTGTGATGATCGTAAAGTTTGGAAATCTGCACATCAAATTCCTAATCCATCTTCTCATCCTCCTTCCACTTCTCATGATTTAAATCCAACAAAGGAAATTCCAAAATTTCTCGTGAAGTCTATGGTGAAACCCATTTTTTCTATTCCTCAATATGGTATTAACACTCATAACTCTAGTATTGAATCTTATTCAGATTTCTTTCACCCTCTATCATCTATATTCAATGACTCTTTCTACCATGATCTTCTTGATCAATATTCTCCATCAACTAGTTTTCCGCACTCTTCTAATTTTCAAGTAGTTGGCCCAAATTGCGATCGGGTTCAAGATAGTCACATTACACAAGTAGAGGAGAAGGAAGGTGAAGATTCATTCAATATTTCTTCTCTTTTTCAAAATCCTCCGTGTAAATATGGTGTCTCCTCATTCTTGACTAATATCGAATCTCGTAATCTTAGTAATGTATGAAATGAAGCCAGAGTGTTTAGATTCGTAGTGTTGGGAAAACATAATTCTGATGATGATAATTCTATTCATGTGATGAGCCTCATCATTGGGTAATTATATGGGCCTTAATTCACCACCTAGCTAGTTAAATAAACTCTTCTAACAATTTATTACACGTTTTGATTATATTTTGTTTAGTGAGATGAGTTAAAGTGAGATATTACGCCTAGTGGACTAATATGCATTGAATGCAGGTTTGGAAGAGAAAAACAAGGAATTCTGGCAAGTCTAAGGTTTGAAACTCGAATGGGACAAGGGAGAGAGATTGCAGGAGGTAAATACTCTTCATTTACTCCTCCCCCATTCGAATATTCCTCCATTAATCACACCAGCTCAGAGTGCAATCAGCGAAGCCATGAAGATCAAAAGGCAGCCAAGCAAGTGATAGACAAAGAGTTAGTTCATAGTTCATCTCGAGCTTGGGAGCTGAGCCTCCCTAGATTTAAGGAATTCATTAGTAACTTCAATTTTATAATTAGAGAGGCCTAGAGCCTCATTAGGATTCAAATTTTTGTTTTAAAAGCACTAGTTATTTTCGAGCTCCAGACTTGTGGAAGACATTGATGTAATTTTCTGTTTTTGATAATGAAAATGAGATTTTTCTTAATCCAGAATCGAGTTAACTCATAGGGCCTAAGCTCTTAGGTTAGGGCCCAAACCTAGCAGCAAAGGCTCCTCTTCTTGTCTCTGTATTCTTGGCTTAGTTTCATAGATTCATGGTTAAATTGTCTTTAGAAGTATTTCATTGCAAGTAATGTAGATTTGGTTATTGTTTATTAGTTTGCTTCCATTTTTGCTTCAATTTAGTAGTAGGTTAGAAGGGATAAAAGGAGAACCACAAAGCTATCAGTAGGTGTCTTGGCCTCACATCTTCCCTCAAGGATCATGATTTGAGGAAAAGACTCTTATGTCGCTTGAAAAAGACAGAATTCCATTTTTTGATAAGATTTAGAGTTTACTGTACTTGAAACAACATTTGATCAGTTTTGCAAGTGTAGGAATTAATTACCATCTCTTCCATATTCAGTCTTACAGCAGATATCATCCATGATTCCACTTTATTCAACAATTTTCCTCATCCATGAAGTAGACAACTAGTTCATTAAATTCTGCTTTTCTAGATTGTTAGAATTCTTCTTGTTTACATGACTTTTTGACAATTATAAATGTTTGAATTAGAGCAGGTGCTTCAGAAATATAAAGAGATCACATAGCAGACAACCACCTTCCAACTTCATCCATCCATAATCATTCCTTTCTTTCACCAATATCTTCACCAATCTCAACATTTTACATAGAAATTCCTCCAAGCATGTTGAGCGAATCGAACCATCTCCTAACCTTGGTTTTGAGTTATGAGTGATCCTAGGAATTTTCTCACTCCATTCCACCCATCCACCACTTTCCCTAAGCCTTCCATCACCTCTAGCAACCATCGTTTTTCTCTCGGCTGTATCCTATAGAAATACAGGGAACCCTGTAGGCTTCCAGTACATCCTGTAGGTTTTCCTGTAGTGGCTTGTTTTGAGGTCCAATTGAGGGAAAACATTTAGGAAGCTACACCAGGGCACCCAAGGGTCTCCAAAACCTTCCAACCATCTCTTAAAACCTCCCTACCATCCACCAGCATCACTAAGTCACCTACCACATCACCAAAAGACATTAGGGTTTACATTTGATTTTCCATAAAAAGAATAAAAAGAACAAAACATATTTATTTCAGTCCTTTCCATGCATAGCAGTAATGTTTGATGTTTTGAACTTCCATTCTTAAGATAGTAGCATTTCATACATGTTATCTTGGCATTATTGTAAATCATAGTTTCTTAGTAGTTAGTTAGGAAACAATGTGTTTTAGCTTTGAGTTTCGATCTCTTTCGTTATTGTAGTAGATAAGCTTTCTCATAGAGTAGATTCCTCCTTCTTTCATTAGTTGTCAAGCTTCTTCTGAATCCATAGAAGTATGGCTTGAAAACTCTAGTGTTTCTCGCCAGCTGAACAGTGACAAAAGGCAGAACCATCACTTTTAGTTGTGTATACAACACTATCACCTCCAAGCCTGTACGAACTCCGGGTTGCTAAAGTAAAGCTGGTAGCTCCAGGAGTTGTAGCATTCTTGCTGCAATACTGGTGCTCATCACATTTTAGCGCCATTTCCGTGGAGGTGTCTGAGTAATATGTGAAAATTGCTTTCTTTCTTCTATTTCTTGTTTCTAATATTCTGCTATTAGTTTCATTTCTACAAAAGTAATTTAGTTGCTTCATTTTTCATTCTACATTCTTTGCTTTCCTTTCCATTTTGCAAGAAAGATTTCAATTAAGTAGTTAATTTTTTTCACTCAGTCAGTAGTTTTCATTCAATCTTCAATTCCAATTCTACAATTACTTTCAAGTTAAAAAAAAAAAAACACAAAACAAAACAAAACAAAAAATGCATTTTCATGCCTCATAGGAATAGGGATAACTTAGGGAAATTTTTTCCAAATACCCCCATTGCCTCAAATAGCCAACCTTCCCTCTTCTTCGATGGTTTTGAACTGGAGGAACCCTTAGGTGAATAGCTAGACATATTTTAAGAACCTATAGGGGAAGAATAAGAAGGAGAACCCATTCCTACTAAAGCTATGGCTGAAAACATAAATGACAGAGGAAATAGAGAAAGAGTTGAGGGTGCCTTCCTTGTCAAGGAAACCAATGGGGATACTAAGATGAAAAATGTAATCCCTCCTACCCTTCTTCATTTTCATGTCCTGGCCACAGATGACCCAAACACTTTCTTATTTGAGTCTTTTGTCATATGTCGAACCTATGACTATACAAATGATGAGCAGAAGTTGAAACTATTTCCATCCACTCTCAAGGATGCAACTTTGCGCTGGTTCATGGGTTTACCTAGAGATATCCTCACAACTTGGGATCAGATGAAACAAACATTCAACATCAAGTATCAGGACTACTGTAGGTCTAAAGACACTAAAGAGGAGATTTTTAGGATGACCTTAGGCAATGATGAATCTCTAGAGGATTATGAAAAAATATTCCAACTTAGCTACAAAAGGGTCAGGTGCACACTTGACCCTGAGTCACTGAAGCTGGTCTTGCTTAGAGGAGTAAGGGAAGATCTTATGGATACCCTACACTTGTTAGCAGGAGGGGGTATCTACTAGTTACCCTATGAGGATATCAAGACCGTCTTTAGAAACCATTCTACGGCAGCCAAGAAAAAGGGTAGGGGTAGTCAACCTCTGGTTAGTCCATCCTCTTCCAATTCATCCATCAAGGGTGAAATTGGAAATATGCTGGAGGATTTCGAAGATGAGATGTTGCAAACCCTTGCCCTACAGATTGACACTATGCACATTAAGAGAAAGTAGGATGAAGCAAAGAGAGCCTTGACCATTTTCTATCCTAGATGCACAAGGAGGCACCATAGGAACGGATATCCATTGAATTCTGTTGAAATTTGCTCAATCTATGAAGAATATCACTCTGCAGACAAGTGCCCCTCTTTACCTAGACTCAAAGTTTTATATCAAGGAGCTGAAGGGGTCACTGAGCAGCTCTGCTACATAAACCAAGGGAGACCTCATGGGCATAGGCCATGCCAACAGGGCATGCAAGGGCCATCCCATGCATATCACAACCCCAACCAAACCACATCCATACCTTCTTGGGGGGGCCTTGCTCATCCTTCCCGGTCTACACCTCCTCCTTGGCCCTTGTCATCTCAGTATCATTCGTAGATAGCCATCCATTCATTTCAACGATATGCTCCGCCACAACCTCAGTGGAATGCACCACCCTAGGGTTAGAGGCCCCCATACAACAATGTTCCAGTTTTATTGCCTTCACCACCTATCAAAACACATATTTTACACTTTGCTCCACCTAAACCACCCCAAATGTCTGCCCAACCAAATCCAAACTTGAACAATAGACAGGCACAATAAGTGTACAATGGAGAGACATCATATCTAGCTTATGCTGTGGAGTTTCAGGAAATCACCCTAAGATCTAGGAGAGTAATCCCGGACAGCCAACCTCTACCTCCACCTAGGGAGGTTGAGGATGAAAGAGAGGAAAGCATGCTTAAAGTAAATCCACCACCCTTTCCTGAGAGATTAACTCAACCACTCCAACCTACCCCAAAAGAGACTGAACTTCTAGGAGAATTGAAAAACCTATGTGTCAAAATTCCGCTTCTCCAAGCTATTAAAGATGTACCTGTTTACAATAAGTTGATTAAGGAGAAGTGCTTCAAGCATCCAGGGAGGCGAAGAAGAGATGCCTCTACCATTAATGTCATTTGAAAACTATCCAACTTAATGGTGGGGTAAGTAATCTGTCCAAAGTATTTCGACCTTGGAATCCCTATAGTAGATGTGCACATCAATGGAACCATGGTCCCACACAATTTTATCGATCTTGGGGCTGCCATTAATGTGATGACCAAGGACACCATGCTCAAGCTCAACCTCCAAGGTTCATTGAGGAAGACCACAGTACTTCTGTAACTTGCAAACCATTCCATAGTGACCCCTAAGAGGTTTGTGGAGGATGTGATGGTCTCCATTGATTCTTGGGAATACCCTACAGATTTCCTAGTTCTCCAGCCTAAGGCTAAGCTTACTGGTTACCCTCTCATCCTTGGGAGGCCCTGGTTAGCCACTGCTGATGCTTACATTAGCTGCAGAGCTGGAAATATGACCATCAAGAATGGGCATATGTCCAAGCAGTTAGTCCTATACCCTCCTACTCAGCCATCTCTAGAACATGACTTACCTTTGTGGCTAGAAGAGGAGGAGGAAGATGAAGTTTATTCCACCCAACTATATACTTTAGAAACAACCATGGGAGGGGGAAAGTAGAATGAAGATGATTTGATCGAACACATACTCCAAAGTCCAACTCTGAGTACATTGTCCTTAGAAGAACTAGTAAAGGAAACCCAAAACAACCATCAAATTGATCTATGCTTAGTTGATTCCAACCCTATCCATGTCAAAACCATAGAATTCAGCCTTGAGATAACTTTTAAAATCAATGCATCTCTTTTTGTTCTCCAAGAAGAAAAGTTGTGCAACATGCTAAAGGAACATCTAGATGCCTTTGCTTGGAGTTACCAAGAA
This sequence comes from Pinus tabuliformis, assembly GCA_031772625.1. Lineage (NCBI taxonomy): Eukaryota > Viridiplantae > Streptophyta > Pinopsida > Pinales > Pinaceae > Pinus > Pinus tabuliformis. Next base: position 292,237,137 of record CM062820.1, read on the forward strand.
ATGAAGGGAGTGCACCCCTCGATGTGTACTCACCATATTTATATCAAGGAAGGTTGCAAGACAATCTGGCAACCCTAAAGGAGGATGAATCCAACTCTTAAAGATATAGTCAAAGAAGAACTTCAAAAACTGTTAGATGCAAGATTCATTTACCCTATCTCAGATAGTGAGCGGGTCTCTCCTTTGGTGTTGGTTCCAAATAAAAATGGTAAGTTTAGTATTTGTGTCGATTATAGGGAGTTAAACAAAGCCACAAAGAAGGACCATTTCTCTCCACCTTTCATCCACCAAGTGCTAGATGTCCTGGCAGGGAAAAAGTTTTTCTCTTTCCTAGATGGATTCGGCGGGTATAATCAAATCCAGGTCAGCTTAGAAGACTAGCATAAAACCACCTTCACTTGTCCTTGGGGTACTTTCTCCTATGGGGTACTTTCTCCTATAGGGTCCTTCCTTTTGGCCTATGCAATGCTCCTGCCACTTTTCAGAGAGCAGTTCTGAGTATCTTTGTCAAGTTAGTCCATGATGCGGTAGAAATCTATATGGATCATTTCACACCTTATGGAGGTGATTTCAAGGAGGCCCTATCCAACTTAGGCAAAGTTATGCACAAGTGCATTGAAATGAACATGTCTCTCAGTCCCTAGAAATGTGAATTCTTGATGACTGCAGGGACCGTGCTAGGTCATTCAATATCTCATCAAGAACTACAAGTGGACCCAAACAAAATAGCTATCATCCAAAGGGTCCCACCTCCACAAAAGCAGAGAGATGTCAGAAGTTTCCTAGGGTTACCTGGTTACTACCGAAGGTTTATAAAAGACTTTAGCAAGTTGGCTTCTCCTTTATTTGGGTCATTGGCCAAAGAATCTGAGTTTGTATGGTCAAAAGGATGTCAAGAGGCCCTAGACACCCTGAAGGACAGGTTAACCACTGCACTGATTCTCCGAGGCCCAAATTGGGCCCTTCCTTTTCATATTCATGTTGATGCCTCACACAAAGCCATAGGAGCATCCCTAGGCTAGATAGATGAGAAAGTTCCTTATGACATTTAATTTATCAGTAAGAATATGTCAAAGGTCGAACTGAACTATAGTGTGAGTGAAAGGGAGCTACTAGCGGTTGTGCATTCATTGAACAAACTTAGGAATTATATTATAGGCTATCAAATATTTGTACATATTGACCATGTTCCAATCAAATATTTAATGAATAAACCTAATGTGAATGTCGGGATTATTAGATGGTCACTTTTATTACAGCAGTTTGATCTAACCATTGTTGATAAGCATGGCAAGGAAAATGTTGTTGCAGACTTTTTGTCCAGTTTAACATTTCCTGTAGGTGAGGAGGTAATGGTTCATGATTAGTTACCAGACAATAACTTACTCACCATCTCAGTTCTCTCTCCATGGTTTTCTGACATAGTAAACTATTTGGTATCTGCACAGTTCCTACCGAATTTGTCCTCCAAAGAGAAAAGAAAGATTATGAGGAAGAGCACCCCCTTCACCTAGATTGGGGGCAACCTCTTCAAACTTTTCCCAGATCAAATTCCGAGAAGATGCATCAGGGAGGAGGAAGTCTTTGAAATCCTTCTGACCTATCATGATGGGCCTTGTGGAGGTCACTTTGCAGAAAAGAGGACAACATTTAAAGTGTTACAAGCTGGGTATTATTGGCCCACCGTTAATCAGGATGTGAAAAGATATACTAGTTCATGTGATCAATGCCAAAGGATGGGAAAGCCTACTCCAAGAGATGAAATGCCTCTGTAACCTCAAGTGACTCTTGAGCCATTTGACAAGTTGGGCATGGACATCATTGGACCTATTGACCCTCCTTCCAAGCAAAAGAAGTATACCATTGTGTGGACTTACTATCTGACTAAGTGAGCTGGAACCAAGGAAATTAGGGCAGTAACAGAGGAGAAGGTGGCTAAGCTCTTAAGGGAGTGTATTTTACAAATTTGTGTACCCTAGAGAACCGATCACTCATCAAGGCAGTCAATTTACCTCTAACATGATTGAAGACTTCCTTAGCCAGCACAAGATCAAGAATAGGACCTCCACTCCCTATCACCCACAAGCTAATGGGAACGTGGAGGTAACCAACATAGTGCTAGAGGACATATTGACCAAAGTGGTTAGAAGCAGCACGAAAGATTGGGTAGATAGATTATTTGAGGCCACCTGGGCCTATAATAGAACTTGGAAGACCACCACTGGATTCACACCTTATGAGCTGGTCTATGCGAAAAAGGCCCTACTGTCCATTGAATTTGAGTATAACACATTGAGTATGGCAACCCAACTAGATCTAGATCTCACCATTGCACAAAAATAGAGATTTCTCTAGTTGAATGGTTTAGATGAGTTCAGAATGCAGACCCTCATACACACAGAGGTAACTCAACTTCAGATGAAGATCTAGCATGATCATAACATCAAGGACAAGCAATTTCAAGAGGGTGACTGGGATTTGTTATATGATTCCATATATAAAGACTTTAAGGGAAAGTTAAGGACAAGATGGTTAGGGCCATATGTTATAGAGAGATGTCATGATAATGGTTTAGTGCAAATCAGAACCATAGATGGAGAGGCCATTCCTTTACTTGTTAATGGGCACAGACTGAAAGTTTACGTTGTCAAAGCAAGAATTCATTGATGGTATCAATAAAATAGTGATGGTGGTGGAGCAAGTTTCAGCTCCCGCCTCATCAAGTCACCGAGAAAAGGAAAAAAAGTCTCATTATTGGGCTGAAAACCACTTGGGGTAGCACAATGATGTCATAAAAGAAAAAAAAAGGAAAAAAAGAGAAATAAAAAAATCTCTGGGTGAAAACCTCTCTTGAGGCGCCCAAGGCAAGAAGCTAGAATGAAAACCTCTTGGAGGCAGGTTAGTTGCTTTCAAAAAGAAAAAATGAAAAAAGAACAAAAGAAAAAATCATGAAAAATTGTTTGCAGGTCAGCACGTGGATGATCAGAGAGAAAAGGGGAATAAAAAAGGGACCTATTCCACTCATATTTTCTTTCCCCATCCATTATCCTTCATCATTCACCATTCCTTTCATCTTCTTCACTCATTTTCCTTAGTTTGCAAGGGTACCATGTTTTCTACAGGATTCCCTATAAACCTATGGGATCCCCTAAAAACCTACAGGATGATCCTATAGAAATTACAGTGGCTTCAGAATCCTAAAATGAGTAACCCTAGAGAAAGAAAATGACCTACCCATGTCAAAGAAAAAAATCCTACATCATATCATTACCATACCTCTCTCCACCATGATCAACCTTGCATCCATCATAAAAAAAAAATAGTTTCAAAAAAAATTCACACTCTTCAAGAAGAAACATAGAGGAAAATGAAAGAGGGAGCAGAATGGAATATCACATGATTGTACTTATCATTGTTCACACTCCTAGACCTCTTCTTTATCCATGTCATCATCCTCAAATTCGCAACAGAATGAATTATTAAAAATTCTAAGGGAGAAGAAGCTACAGGACATCCTGTAGCAGCCTCTCCCACAGAATAAAAAAAATGAGTAGCAACAATCTTCTAGCATGAAGATCCAACGGCGGAAGAAGCTCCAGAGTAGTAGCAGCACCATCATCTTCAACACCAGGTACCTAAACATCAATCGAATCATCAAAACATAATTAAAAAAAAAAGAGGAAGAAAAAATAGCATTCAGCCAACACACAGCAAGCACCTCATGTCTTCAACACACTGCAACAAGGTATTATCACCACAGGTAAGTATCTCACTTCGCTCTCTCATTTGCATAATGTAGTCAAAATATGTAAAGGTTGTGAGCGAGTTGGTTTATAAGTGAAAGGTGGCCAGTTAACTTGGCCACCTTCATTCATTCGACAAAGACAAAACAGTTGGTCCTCCCACATGTGGCAGCAGTCATGTCAAAAAAAAGAGGAGGAGGACGAAAGCAGTTAAGGTTATGGATGCCCAAAGTGGGAGTTTATTATGAGGAGATGGGAATGATGAGGTCGTAGTGGCGACCAATGGTCGAAAAATAGAAAAAAAATCATACCTTGGCTGTCAGCACACCACCTCACTCAACTCGACACTAAGACGAAATAATCGTTGATCCCTATGCACCCATGCATTCATCTCCTCAAGATTCACTCTAGAAAAATCTTTCTCATACCCAAGCAACCTACAATAGAGAAAAATTCCATCTTTCTCCTTCACACGACATCCTAGAGGATCACATAGGACTTCCTACAAGATTACATAAGAATCCTACAGGATACAGTCAGACAGTCTACAGGATTGGCCGAGAGCAGTTTCAGAAGGGAAAACATAAGGGTTGGCTACAACAAACACCATGAGGAGGTAGGCTCTGCATTTCCTTCCATTTTTCCAAGTGAATAGAATAGAAAAATCTCCTAGTTTGAGTGAATTTGATAGCTGTGTAAGGGAATTGTCTCCTTAAGTATTTCAGTCACATTTCCTCATGCATTAAAATTTGTATCAACCATCTCTGCTACACAAAATTCACCAGACAAAATGATAGGGGGGTCTAATAGAAGGGAGCCCATTAACACTGTGAGGATTCACCAACACCCTCCTATGTTAGAAATCTTCATGAGGCATAATTGGATGGGGTATTTTGAGAAATTGAGGGGGTATGATGATGAGGTGGCCCGAGATTTTTCTCTCTCCCTCATTCCACTAACCAAAACCCATCCCACTATTGTGGTGAGAGGCCTCCCCATAGAGCTCACCCCTAAACCCATAAGAAAAATTACCACACTTCCCCTAGGGCTGCCTTGGAGAAAGGAAGACAAGGGAGATAGTCAGACTGCTAAGAATAAATTGTTTTTAGAGGGAGAGGAGCCCATTGAGGACAAGAATGGAGTAAGGAGAACAAGCCTACCATACCCCTCGAATGAGGTAAGCTACCACGTTATAAAATAAATATCATGTGAAGGTAGGTATACTATGGTTTATGGTTATCACTTTAGGCTCCTTGAAGAATTGATATTTGGAGCAGAGACATCTCCTCACCACAGACTCAGCATACCATACTTCCTTCTGCAATCACTAATAAATACAAGCATAAAGGTGTAGGAAGGAAACCACCAACAGTTAGCCCACCATGGGTTAATCAGAATCATAATAGAAGATGCCCTCCAAAACCTCAAAATACTTATCCAATGGGAAATTTTCAAAGACATGTAGATAGAGGATGATATCAAAGCCCTCACTTATGATATTATCGCTACTATCAGTGAAAAGGATGAAGAAGAGACAGAAGCAGAGAGAGAAGAAGTGGAGAGGGATGAAGAGGAGATAGATGAGGATGAAGAGGAAGAGAAAGAGGAAGAAGGTGATGAAGAAATAGAGGAATATGTCAAGGAGGAAACTGATAAACAAGATCAAGATATAAAGGGAGAAGAAGAGGGGAAAGGCATAGGTAAAAAGGGCAATGTAAAATAGGAGACAGAAGAAAAGAAAGAGCCACCTAGGGTGTCTCCAAAACCCACTGAGAGAGTGGCAGTAGCTGCCCTAACTACCCTTACCACCCATATCAAACAAAAAGTCAAAAGACACAGGCAAACCCCCTTATACTTCAGAACAAGGAAAAGCACAAGGATAAGGCAAGGAAAACCCCAAACTTAAATGAAGGTTCACATTCTTATTGAGGACTTGCCTAAATAGTAGGAGAAGATGGTTCCTTGTATAAAAAATCAAGATGAAGGATCCTCACCGCAAACCTCCCCTAAATCTTCTAGGACCTATGTGAGAAGGCATGTAACTAGTTCTACTTCATGCAAAGGAAAAGGCATCCTATAGGATACACTGCAGGACCTACAGGAAGCAGAGGCAGTCCTACAAGAAACTCTACTAAACCTATAGGAAACTCAAAAATTGGGTGAGGAAAGAAGTAAGAAGCCAGGAACAAAGAGAGAGGACCAAGAACTAAGGGAACATGGTCCTCAACCTAACCTTGACTACTACTACATATTTATTAAGGGGGTCAAGGTCATTCCACAAAAATTTGCCATTCCATTATTATTTGAGCTTGAGGAAGAAAGAGTCAAAACTCATAGATCGATGCAGATTTCCATGTCGAAGGGAGTGGAGGACATTGGTCACATGGAGGAGAAGCTTAAAGAGATGGGAAGGGAACTAAGTAGCTTGAGGGACAGAGAGGCCATAATGAAAAATCAGTTGGGGGTGGAAATGCACGGTTGAAAGGACAGCTGGAAGAAAGAGAGAATCAATCGGCATCCATGCCCAGTCTATCTTTGGAAGCAATCTAGTGCAGGATGCTAGCTAAGTCCCATGCACTATACCTTAAGGAACAGTTGCTGCAGTTTCCAATTAAGACCCTAGCACAGAGAGGCACCATGGCATTCCAGGATTATAGACAGTTCATTGATCTCTGTGATCAAAGTACATTAGAGGATAGGGCTAAGATAATTGAGTTCTACTTGGATAACATGGCTTTGACTGATATGAATTTATGGGACCCTAATGCAAAGCTAGGGGATTTACAGTTTATGGATTTGGCATCATGGATGAGCCATGAAGAAGCAAGGGTTGCAGAAATGAAGAGGATATTGGAAAGGGAACAAAAAAAGCCTCTTATGATCAGAGCTAAGTAGTCCAATCCAATGGTTGTCATTAGCACACATAATTTAATTGCAAATGATCCTCAACTTGCACCTAGGTATCTTGCTACCCAAGAGAAAGCCATTACACATTTTGAGGACATGTTCAGATTTTTAGGGGATGACAACATGCAAGCTTGCCTAAGGAGATGGAATACTTTGCCATACAGTTTGAAGATTAGAGAGTACCACTCTCCTCAAAGGATGAGAGAAGCACTGAACATGACACGCATGTACAAGCAATCCATCCAATTGCTCAAAGTCAATTGGATTGGCTTTAGACTTAGTCCACCACTACTCTTGAATATGTTAGAAGGAAGGATGGAAGAATAAGAAAGAAAGCAATGGGAGGAGGTGGAAAAGAAGGCAAGATTCTATGCACAAGAAGAGGAAACCACAACAGAAGCATGGGATGTCAGGGAGGCCACTAGAGCTATGAAAGACATGGATATTGATTAAGTTGCTCAGAGGATGAGCAACACTTTCATTAGGGGGGTGATGATGAGCCTCATCATTGGGCAATTATATGGGCCTTAATTCACCTTCTAGCTAGTCAAATCAACTCTTCTCACAATTTATTACATGTTTTTATTATATTTTGTTTAATGAGATGAGTTAAAGTGAGATATTATGACTAGTGGACTAATATGCATTAAATGCAAGTTTGGAAGAGAAAATCAAGGAATTTTGGAAAGAATAAGTTTTGAAACTTGAATGGGACAAGGGAGAGACATTGTAGGAGGTAAATCCTCCTCGTTTACTCCTCCCCCATTCGAATATTCCTCTGTTAATCACACTAGCTCGCAGTGCAATCAGCCAAGTCATCAAGATCAAAAGGCAACGGAGCAAGTGATAGACACAGAGTTAGTTCATCTTGAGTTTGGGAGCCAAGCCTCCCTAGATTTAAGGAATTCGTTGGGGACTTCAGTTGTATAAGTAGAAAAGCCTAGAACCTCATTACGATTCGAATTTGTGTTGTAAAAACACTAGTTATTTTCGAGCTCCAGACTTCTGGAAGACATTGATGTAATTTTATGTTTTTGATAATGAAAATTGGCTTTTTCTTGATCCAGCACTGAGTTAACTAAGATGGATGAAGATATTGGGTTAGGGCCTAACCTTAGTAGCAAAGGATCCTCTTCTTGTATTTGTATGCTTTTCTTAGTTTCATAGATTCATGGTTAAATTGTCTTTAGAAGTATTTCATTGCAAGTAATTTAGATTTCATTAGTTGTTTATTAGTTTGCTTCCATTTGTGATTTACTTTAGTAGCAGGCTAGAAGGGATAAAAGGGGCACCACAAAGCTATCAGTAGGTGTCTTCGCCTCACCTCTTCCCTCAGGGATCATGATTTGAGGAAAAGACCCTTATGCCGCCCCAAAATGACAAATTTCCATTTTCTCATAAGATTTAGAGTTTATTGTACTTGAACCAACATTTGATCAGGTTTTCAAGTGTAGGATTTAATTACCATGTCTTCCATATTCATTATTATAGTAGATCTCATCCATGATTACACATTATTCAACAATTGTCCTCATGCCTGAAGTAGACAACTAGTTCATTAAATTCTGCTTTTCTAGCTTGTTCGAATTCTTCTTGTTTACATGACTTTTTGGAAATTATAAATGTTTGATACCGAGAAAGTGCTTTAGAAATATAAAGAGATATCATAGCAAGAAAACATATTCCAACTTCATCCATCCATAATCATTCCTTTCTTTCACCAAGATCTTCACCAATCTCATCATTTTACATAGAAATTCCTCCAATCATGTTGAGTGAATCCAACCATCTCCTAACCTTGGTTTTGAGTTCTGAGTGATCTTAGGAATTTTATCACTCTATTCCACCCATCCACCACCTTCCCTAAGCCTTCCATCATGTCCAGCAACCATCGTTTTTCTCTCTGCTGTATCCTATAGAAATACAGGGAATCCTGTAGGTTTCTACCACATCCTATAGGTTTTCCTGTAGTGGCCTGTTTTGAAGTCGAATTGAGGGAAAACCTCAAGGAAGCCACACCAGGTCATCCAAGGGTCTCTCAAACATTCCAACCATATCCTAAAACCTCCCAACCATCTACCATCATCACTAAGCCACCTTCCACATCATGAAAAGAGATTAGGGTTTACACTTGATTTTCCATAAAAAGAATAAAAAGAACAAAATAGATTTATTTCAATCCTTTCTATGCATACCAGTAATGTTTGATGCTTTGAAATTCCATGCTTAGGATGTGTAGGTTTTAACCCCATACAGAAATTACCTGCATACGAATTCTAAAACACATAAAATAAACAATGCGAGAGCACAACACATAAAACACATATACACAGATATTTCCCTTGGATCCCAAAACCAGGACTACCAGCTTAATTTTTATTATGTTCCTTTCAATGTTACATTACATATTTATACATGTCGAAGCATCCAATGCCACGGACTGAAAACCATCGCGTCCAAAAACATGTGCGAAAATCATGCACAAAACCATAGGTGGGTCTGCCCAACCTAACATAGGCTCAAAAACCAAAATTTTCCGGGGCGCTGTCTCGAACCCCCTGTGACTCCGTCTTCTACGCAATCGGTGCAATGAAGGGGTGGCTCTACACCCCTTCTAACCCCCCAGTTAACTACATGGACTAGTCATGGAAAGAATATAACACAACCCAACATTCTCCCACTTGTTGTTTTCTTTCCATAGGGGGCCACAAGAGAGCTTAGTCATTTATCCAGCCCTGCAACACCCATTGTTTCTCTACACCAAGAGAAATTCTTAGAGCTCATTGATTTTGTCAATGCATCTGCAATATTCTTCAAAATGTCCACCTTTACCAGCAACTCCTTTTCGTCTTCTATCATATCCCTCAAAAAGTGATACTGAACATCAATGTGCTTTGTCTTTGAATGATATGCAGGGTTCTTTGCCAAGAAATTGCACATTAGCTATCACAGTCTATCCTTATAGCTCCCTATACTAACCCCATACTTGAACGCAATCTATGCAACCAAACTGCTTCCTTGCTTGCAAGAGTGGCTGCCATGTATTTTGCCTCTGTAGTTGATAGTGCCACTATAGATTGTTTCTTACTCATCCAACTAACTACACCTCCAAATAGGTTAAACACATACCCACTTGTACATCTTCTCTGATCCAGATCTCCAGCCCAGTCTACATCAATAAAGCCACGATTATCCAACACTCTGTCCAATCCTAGTCTTCCTTGGTAGCATAAACCATAATCACTAGTGCCACGCAAATATCTGAAAACCTACTTCATTGCTGCCAGTGCTCCTTCCCTAGTTTTGACATAAACCTGCTCAATACTCCCACTGCATGTGCAATGTATGGTCTAGTATAGACCATCACATACATTAGGCTACGGACTGCACTTGCATATGGAACATGGGACATGTCCTCTCCCTCTTCTTATGTCTTGGGACACTGTTCAGCAGATAACCTCACACCTACAGGAATAGGAACCTTCACTGGTTTACTATCCTGCATGTTAAAACTCTACAGTATTTTCTCAACATACTTTCTCTGGTTTAACCAAAGCTTCCTCTTTTCCCAATCTCTTTTAAATTCCATGCCCAAAATATAGTTTGTAGCACCAAGATCTTAAATGTCGAATTTGGAGGACAATTGGGTCTTCAAATCGTAGATAATTTCTTTGTCATTTCCAACTAGCAACATATCATCCACATACAAGACCAGATAAATAACACAGTCACCAATTAATTAAAAATACACACAATGATTTTCTTTGCTTCTGGTGAAGCCAAGTCCCGGTATAAATGTATCAAATTTCTGATACCACATTGTTAGTGACTGTTTTAACCCATATAGAGACTTCTTTAACTTGCATACCAGTTCTTTCTTACCCTTCACCACAAAGCCTTTAGGTTGCTTCATGTAGATCTCCTCTTCTAGATCCCCATGAAGAAATGTTATTTTCACATCCATCTGTTCTACCTCAAAATCAGAAGCAATAACAACAGATAAAAGTAATCTAATAGAAGCTACCTTGGCAACAAGAGGAGAAATATCACCAAAATCAATTCCTGACACCTGGGAATAACCTTTTGCTACCAACCGAGCTTTGTGTTTCTCCACCTTTCCTTCTACATTTGTCTTCTTCTTGAACACCCACTTGTTGCCAATGGGTTTCCTTCCAGCTGACAACTCCATCATATCCCAAGCCTCATTTTTGTGCTAAGATGTCATTTCATCAACCATGGCCTCTCACCAGAGTTTTCCATCCTCTGAATCTACTTCCTCCTTCACAGTTTTGGGATCATTATCCGTAATAGATAAAGAAAAATTTGAATAGAAAGCAGATGGACTATACCTTTATGGCTGCCTTCTTTCTTGAACTGATCTTCTCACACCTCGATTTTGTGGCTCTTCATCTTCTGATTCCTCCTCTACTGTAGAGTCTGATTCTTCCTCCTTTAGCTCAAACTCTATCTTCTTAGGTTCTTTTGGTTGGAATTCATGTTTAACAACATCTTTTACCTCTTTGAACACCACATCTCGGTTGTACACAACCTTCCTTGTTACTGGGTTCCAAAGCTTATAACCCTTTAAACCATCCTTATACCCAATAAAGATGCACTTTTTAGATTTACTATCCAACTTGGTTCGTTTCTTCTTTGGAACATGTACATATGCATCACATCCAAATATCCTCAGATGTGAAAGAGAGGATTTATTACCAATCCATACCTCTTGTGGAGTCTTATCCTCCAATGCTGATGAAGGTGATTTGTTGACCATGTAACATGTTGTCTCCACCGCCTCTACCCAGAATTCTTGTCCTAACCTAGCATCACTGAGCATGCTTCTTGCCCTTTCCATCAACGTCTTATTCATTCTTTTTGCAACTCCATTTTGCTGAGGTGTATATGGAGTAGTATACCACACTTCTTACAGAATTTTTCAAATTCCTTACTGCAAAACTCTCCACCATTATCTATCCTCAGCACCTTAATCTTCTTCTGTGTTTAGTTTTCCACCAGAGCCTTAAATTCTTTAAACCTGTCAAAGACTTTAGATTTCTTTTTAAGGAAATATATCCATGTATTCCTTGAGAAGTCATCTATAAATTACACATAGTGCACAGACTTACCCAGTGATGGAACCTTCACAGGTCTAAACACATCACTGTGCACAAGCTCTAATATCTATTTTGCCCTCTTACCACAAGAGGGGAAACTCACTCGATTCTGCTTTCCATATACACAATTTTCACAGAAATCAAAATCTAGAGAGCTATTACTCATACCTTCTACCATACCTCTACCATGAAGTATTCGAAGGCCCTTCTCACCAATATGTCCAAGCCTTTGATGCCACAACATGGTCTTCTCTCTATAGAGCACTATATTTTCTGCTCCACTTTCAGGAAGCACAGAACTATTGCACCCATCAACAACAGTGCTACCTTACAGCTTGTACAGAGTTCCAATTCGAACTCCTCGCATCAATACCAGTGCCCATCAAACCATCTTGCAGGTATCCTTCTCGAACACTGTTTTTACACCTGCATCACCTAGCTTGCTTGCAGAAATCAGATTTCTGGCTAATGCAGGAATATGCAGAACACCGGGAAGTCTTCTAACCCTTCCACCTTGCAACTTCAACTTTACTTTTCCACGACCAACGATTCTAGCCTTCCTATCATCCCCTAAGAAGACATCACCACCATCGAATTTCTCATACTCGCAGAACCGCTCTCTATGGAGAGTGAAGTGAAAGGATGCACCTAAGTCAATCAACCATGTCTCATGCTCTACATGTGTACTTGAAGAAGCCAAGTACACATCCCCACCTTCATCTGAGGTGGTTTTTGCCTCTGTAGAAGGAGCATCATCAGATCCCTTTCCTTTATTAGGAGACTTATATTTATAGTCCCTTTTGTAGTGCCCTTCCTTTTCGCATTTCCAGCACACGACCTTTACATGTTTTCTTGGAGATTTAGATATCCCTCTAGATTTAGATCTCCCACTCGATGACTTATTTTTTTTTTTGTTTCGGGACCATCCTCATACAGACAAGGCATCACCATTCTGGCTCTCCATATTTTTCTGTCTCATCTCCTTCGTCAGCAAGGATGAGGCTATTTCATCAAACTGTAAGGCAGTTGCATTGCTACCTATTGCAATAACTAGACTATGCCATGAATCTAATAGAGAACACAACAAACTAATGCACTTATCTTCATCTGAAATTTTAATATCAACAGATGCTAACTGACTTACCATAGTATTAAATGAATTCAGATGCTCTGTCATCGAGTCTCCATCTTTCATCCTCAGGTTATACAGATTTTTCTAGAAGAACAATTTATTTACCACAGACTTAGATTGGTACAAATTCCCTAACTTGTCCCACAAATCCTTCATCGTAGCTTCCCCTGATACATTCAACAATACTGAATCTGAGACACACAATCGTATTTTTCTCTTTTCCTTTCAATCCAACTTCTTCCATTCTTCATCAGACACTCCCATTGTTTTAGTACATGGATCTACTGTGATCCACTAATCTTTATCCACCAATAGATCCTCCATCTTGAGTTTCCACAACTCAAAAATCTTGACCATTAAATTTCTTGATCTCTATCTTTCCACTACTCGCAATCTTCTTTCACCACCAAAATCAATCCAGCAGATCTCCCACTGAATGGGGTGTACCAAAGGCTCAAGAGAAACCCCTCAGCAACAAAGGCATCCCCTTAAAGCCAAAATAGCTCTAATACCAAATGTAGGTTTTAACCGTGTACAGAAATTACCTGCATACAAATTCTAAAACACATATACACAGAGATTTTCCACTGGATCCCAAAATCGGGACTACCATCTTGATTTTTCATTATGTTCCTTTCAATGTTGCATTACATATTTATGCATGCCAAAGCATCCAATACCATGGAACGAAAACCATCACGTCCAAAAACATGTGTGAAAATCGTGCACAAAACCATAGGTGGGTCTGCCCAACCTAACATAGGTTCCAAAACCAAAATTTTCCACGGCATTTCCCCAGACCCCACAGAGTGGGGTTACCTACACCGCTCAAACCCCCTGTGACTCCCCCCGCTACGCAATCAGCGCAACAGGGGCGGCTCCAATCCCCTTCTAACCACCCCATTAACTACGTGGGATGGTCGTGGAAAGAATATAACACAACCCAACAGTACAGTAACATTTCGTACATGTTAGCTTTCCATTATTGTAAAACATAGTTTCTTAGCATTTAGTTAGGAAATTGTCTGTTTCAACATTAAGTTTTGGTCTCTTTCATTATTGCAGTAGATAAGCTTTCTCATAGAGTAGATTCTTCCTTCTTTCATTAGTTATCAAGCTTCTTTTGAATCCATAGAACTCTGGCTTGAAAACCCTAGTGGTCTCTCGCCAGTTGAACAGTGACAAAAGGGAGAACCATCACTTTTACTTGTGTATACAACACTGTCACCTCCAAGTTTTTATGAACCCTAGGTTGATAAAGAAAAGATGGTAGCTCCAGGAGTTGCAGCATTCCTGCTACAATACCAGTGCTCCTGATGATGTATGCAATGACAAATTCCCAAGTGCACCAGTTGATATTTCTTTCTTTTTGTTTTTTGCTGAAGCAAGAGTCGGTCCTTCTTTTTCATTAAGTAAGAAAATGATTTACACAAAGTACAATCATCCACAAAGATCTGTCGACCCCTGAAAAATTAAGATCTAACTGCCAAAGGCATGAACGCTCAACCTTACACTTATAAAACTAAACCTTAGGAATACCCAAAAATTCAGGCAACAGACAAAGTTACATGCCAAAATCCTTGGAATATTCTGCGCAATTGCTCACCAGACTAGCCTCTGTTAATCTTGACCATCCAATCTCCTCCCTTCATCCAACGGTTGAGGATGATGTCACACTGCACAATCGTTCGGTGGTTAATGACCCGACCCCACCAACCTGCACGATCATCCCCGACCATTGATCTGCCCCGCAATATCTGACGCTTGGGATTGATATTGCACGGTGCTAAAGCACTGAACATTAGCATGTGATGAGGGAGGTATTTGATCCGGCCATCTTTCCACATGTTATTAGCTGAGTGGAATCGCACCAAAGTAGCGAAAACCACTTCCCACTTGATTGTTGTGTGATCACTCGAAAACGACCATGGGAGCAGTTTTGTGTCCCAATAAGGTGAATCAAAGGGTTTCTAGCTGCCAGAAAGTCTGGAATCCCACGCGATGATGCCCTTCAACCTAAACCTGAAACAATGAACTGTGTCACTCCTTCCCCTTGTCTGACCTACTGAAAAACTGAGCTCGCCTAGCAAACTACTCTAGGAGATTCTCCGGTAGTTTCTGAAACTCCCAAGCAACCAGACATTGCAAAGGTCAAAAAATGTCTGCAACCCACACAAAACTTGATAATGAAGACAAGGTCTACCCATAAAGAAACTAATTCAATAGGACTTTGCCTGCTTGGCATTGTCCTCTTCCACTTGCTTGTAGTAGAGAGTTTTTAATCTACCCTGAGGCATCTCCTGCGATTCTATCATGACCCTGCATTCAGTACAGCTTACACATTGGTTGGAAAAAAGGTCTGCTAGTTTATTGGCCTTTCTACGAATATGGTTGAAGCTTACTATACGAAGTCCTTGAAGGTGACCCTGAATTCTTTGAAAAACCCGAATTAGCCTCCAGTGTTTTGAGACTTCCTTCGGCCTTGATCCATGGAAAATTCTTTTCATCGCGTTGATAATTAACTCGGAATCCGCTTCTATAATCATATTCAAGCTGTTGTCTTGCTTCAGAAACTCTAAGCATTGCTCCAAAGCCATTAGTTCAGCCATGTTGTTGGTGGCTTTTCCTAAATGGCAGTGGAAGATGGAGATAATACCTCCTTTTTCATCACTTAAAACCCCTCCATAACCAGCAGTTCCCAGGCTTCCCTCTAAAGCCCCATCAAATTTGTATCTCAAATAACCTTCTAGGGGAGGATGCTAGTAATCCTTCTCTGTATCCATTATGATTCCTTTCCTATCCAGGCTTTGAGGCATGAACCCCTGCATATCAAGCTGTTTGAGAATTCTCAATTCAGACTCTAAGGGAGGATTTTTAGGGAAATTATGAACAATGGCTCCCACTGTCTCCTTAAGCTGCTTCAGGATTAGCTCAAACAAGAGATGAGGGGGATTCTTTTCTTCCTTGAAAATTATGTTATTCCTCTCTTTCCAAACATTCCTATAATGAAGCTTCGAGTTAGGGCGCAGGCTGAACTAAGAAATTCATAATCCCAAAAGCTGCTCCTCCAATTATTGAGGGTGTTAATGATACTTCCTTTGTCCCTGTCAGTTTGTTGAAAAATGGAAGCAAATGTATCCCATAGCCATGAGGTGAAAATGCAGTTGTTGATTAAATGCTCCATTGTCTCCTCTTGAGCCTCATAGAGCTAGCATCTAGAAGGCCCCATAACACCCCTCTTCCTAATATTGTCCCAGCTAAATATTTTCTTGTGATGTACCAACTGCTTGAAGAGTTTGATCTTCATCCACCCTTGGTGCCTCCATAGGTTCTGCCAGATCTTATTCGGAATATTAGAATCCAGCTCAAGTAAAATTCCTTTAGCTTCCTTAAGATTAAAGGTGCCCTCTTTATTATTGCCCCATCTTAATTGGTCTTGCCCCTCTGTTACCAAGATCTTCCTTTGATCCAACATTTTCATGAGTGTCTCTGCTTTTGTTTTCAAGGGGCTATCCTCTCTGCAATCAATATTTCTCCAAATTCTCCACTTTCCAGTATGCTGAGTATGATCCCAGAAGTCCTTTACCTGAATTAATCCTTGGGAGTCTGTCCTGTGCTTAAGGCCTAAAAAGTCCTCTTTTAACAGTATTGGTTCTTGTTGCCATTTATCCTCCCAGAATAGAGCTAAGTCTCCATCTCTGATTTCCTAAAAACTATTTTCTTGAACCAGGCTTTTGTTCTCCCAGGCTTTGTTCCAGATGTATGAGCCCTTTATATTTCTAAACATTCTTATGAGTTCACTATTTTTCCAGGAGCTAGCATATTTTTCCTTCCATATTTTTGCCCATTGGGTCTTTCGATCATGAACCCAACACCACCAAAGTTTAGCCCCTAAAACGTTGCTAAGAATTTCTGGATCATCCAAACCTACGCCTCCATAATTTTTGGGTCTACAGATTTTGTCCCAAGGAACTAAGGCCCATTTTTTCCTTGTCTCCTCATTCCCCCAAAGAAAGTTTCTTTGGATGTTTCTAAATTGCTGTAATACCTGTTTTGGAGCTGGGAGATAACATAAAAGCTGGAATTGATTGCAGTATTTCCTTTGTAAGTACCAATCTACCTGCTAGGTTTAAAGATTTTAATGTCCATTTTCTAACTTTATCCTCTAACTTATTGATCGTCGGTTCCCAGATGCTCTTATGCATCAGTTTAGCAGTTAGAGGAATACACAAATATTTAGAGGGGAGGGAATCTCTTTGAAAGCCTAGAATTATGGAGATATTTCTCTGTATAGAAATATTGGTATTAAAGAAAAAAAAAATTGATTTGGAGAGTTTAACTTCCATACCTGGAGCCATGGCAAAGTCATTTAGTATTTTTTTGTAGGTTGTAGCCTCTTTGACTGTGGGGATTCCCTATAACATGGTGTCATCTACAAATTGTTGATGTGTCAGAGCCTGACCATTCTCAGTTAGTCAAGGCCCTTAATCATACCTGTTACTTTAGCATACTTGATAGACCTACCCAGTCCTTCCATCATGAGGATGAAAGGAAATGGGGAGAGCGGGTATCCCTGTCTAAGGCCTCTGGAAGGACTAAAGATCTTAGAGGGTGAGCCATTCACCAAAATCGAAAAGATGGAGGAGGTCACCAGGGCAATAACCCATCTAACCCAGTTATGGTCAAATCCAAAAGCCATAAGAACTTTCTTGACATAAGTCCAATTTACCTTATTGTAAGCTTTGGCTATGTCTAATTGCATGATCATTCCAGCCTGCCTTTTGCTACTTAATGAATGAACCACCTCTTGAGCTTGAATGATGTTGTTGAGTACTTGCCTGACTTCCACATAACTGGATTGTTCCCCTGAAACTAGAGTAGGAAGTAGAGGTTTAAGTCTGTTAGACACTACCTTGGATATTATCTTGTAAACCACATTGCATAAAGCTATCGAACTATACTTATCCAGAGTTTGAGCAATGTCCCGCTTAGGGATTAGGGAGATGAAGGAGGTATTGAGCACTTTAAGAATAGTTCTATTCAACCTAGAATCCTCCAAAACCTTCACAACATCCTGTTTGACTATTTCCAGCAAGCTTTAAAAAAATCCACATTGAAACCATCTAGACCTAGTGCTTTACCATTTTGCATTTCTTTGAGGACTTCACTTACCTCTTCTTCAGATACTGGCCTGTTAAGGTTGAAATTATCCTCTCTAGACACCAGCTTAGGTATGTTACTAGTAACATCTCTTATGAACTGATCTCTGTCTGAGTTGTTTTCCTGAGTTATGCCTCGAAAGTACTTTACTAATACAACTTCAATGTCCTCATGGGAGGTATTAAGCTCCCCGACCTCATTCTTAATTGAAGTTATTATGTTGTGAGCTCTATTAGCCATGGTGGATGTGTGAAAAAAATTTGTGTTACGCTCTCCTTCTTTTAGCCATTGCACTCGAGACTTTTGTCTCCAAAAAATTTCCTCTTTTTTACACAGATTATCCCATTCTTGCTGATGTTTATCAACTTGAATAATTTTAACTTTATCAAATCCTTCCATGATCAGAGCTTGGTTGAGAACCTTCATTTTGTTTTCAATAGATTTTTTTTCCACAAAAATATTGCCAAAATCATTCATGTTCCAATCTTTGAGCCTGAGTTTGATGTGTTTTAGTATTTTATGTAGAAGAAACATTCTTGTTCCCTGAATCTGCAAATCTTCTGACCACCATTTTTTAATATTATTGAAGAATTATTGGTGGGAAAGCCAAATATTTTCAAATATGAAAGGTCTATTTCTAGGAGTACCTATGCCTTTGATTTCCAATTGAACCAGCCAGTGATCTGAGCCTCTAAAAGTGAGAAATCTCGCTATTACTTCCTTGTCTATTAGCATAAGATCCTCTGAGATAATGAATCTGTCTAATTTTGAGGCTACCTGAGACTCTCCTTCTCTTCTATTATTCCAAGTAAAGTATCCATTATTTGTACCAGCATCAACCAGATTCATATTATCTGGAAAGGTTTGAAATTCTAAAGAGTCTTTACTTAGAGCTTTGGTTCCTCCTTTTTTCTCCGAAAGGGATTCAATCATGTTGAATTCCCCTCCCATGATCCAAGATATTCCTGCATGTCTGTTCCTGAGATCCACCAGTGAATCTAGAAACCTAAGTTTGTCATCTATTCTTTGAGTGCCATAAACATTTGTGACCAGATAGGTACCCCTGTCTCCTACAAGTTGAATAACTACTGAGAAATAATTCCTAGATGCTTCAGCATCTATTATACCAATTTTTTTGGGGTTCCAAAGAGTAAGTATGCCCCCCACTGTGTTCTCTGCTTTGACTTCTAGAAACTCAAATCTTCTGAGCCATTTGCTATGAATTTGTCTTTATTTTTTAATGGAACATTTCATTTCTTGGATGAAGATTATATCCAGTGCCCCTTGTTTCATTATATTACTAAGCATTCTCTTCTTTCTCTTACTACCTAGACCTCTGATATTCCAAGATGTAAACTTCATAATTAAAGATTTGTAAAGGAGTAGCTGGCTAGATCTTTCATCTTACTTGAGTCTATCATCAACTTTCCACACTCCATCAAGAGTTCATTCTGCTTTTTTCTTCCTCTTTTCTTTCCAGGGTTTCGAGTAGCTAATCCCAGAGTTGTTTTCATCGTTTTCACACCTTTGTTATCCTGCTTGTCAATATTTTTTCCTTTCTCCAACCCCTTAGCCTGAGTTTTCCATAGAAACAACTGTTGTATTCTGTTGAGCTATTCTTATGGTAATGAATCTACCCCTCCCATGGTTCCCTGAATCAAGAACACTTCCATATCTAGGTGTTCATTTTCAATAATCTCCTGAAGCTCATGGTCCTCTAGATCCATTTTGCTCTAGGTCATTTCCTGACCCATTTCTAGTTCAACATCACTCATCATAGTCCCCTTCTGATAATCAATATCCTATGTTTGTTATCATTTCTCTTCTTTCTCCTTTTCTTCAGGACTTCCTTCCATTACTTGATCCTCTTTTGAGATCTCTTCCTCTTCCTCAAGAACCTTGAACTTGTTCTGACTGACCTATTGTTATCAGGAAATCTAGTGCCTATTCAGACCTACTAGTCCCACTAAGATGGGTAGCTATCTTAGAAACAAATAGATTAGAGTCACTTGTTTTTCCTTTACGAGAGAGAGATGAGAAAGAAGCAAAGAGTACCAACCTCAGTGTTCCGCTTGGCTCCTTGCTTGTTTCCTTTCTCCTTTGACAAAATCTCGCCACTACTTCATTACTTGTCCCGCTGCAAAGAGCACCTTTAGATTCACAACAGCATAATACCATCAAAGCATAGACATCTTTCACTGTAAACAATATAGGATCAGATATATATTGACCATACAAATGCATATATCAACACAATATTCAGAGATACACAAGAATATGGAGGAAAACTCATATATCTTTATTACTAAAAGTAGTAGAAGAGAGGATTACAACCACTTGGTCTAACCCAGCACCATCCCCCCAGCTTGAAAGCCCTCTTCACCTCACACAAAGCAAGATCACCCAACAATGTCTTCAAAGAGAAACCAGCAGCACCTCTTTGCAAATTGCCAAATTCCAACCTCTGGATCTATGGGATGAGGGATCCATATATAGATATTTGTAGAGGTGTGAGTCAGCTCTGGGTTTTTGATTAGTGTCATTCCACTGATAGTTCTTGGTTCCACTTGGAGATTTCATTGACCGCTTACTCATCCCTGGGCGAATTCTGAGAGCCAAGTGTCATATGAGAAGTTTCTAGAAGATTCCTTGATCATCCACTTAGAAAATTGTCTCTTCCATTTGTCTATTCTCGCTCATCACACTTTATAGAATGAATTTTTAGTATGCATCACACCTCCTGTGTGTAGTAGGTGAGATGCATCGCACCCTGACCACAGAGTAAGTGAGATGATCTAGTTTTGACTAGTTCTGAGTAGTTTTTTATGGAGAACTTATGGGAGATGATGTAATCTGCTGACCTTGTCCCTTTAGGGTATGAAACAACACTTTTAGGGACTTATAAGCCCTTGGTTTATGGACATATGTGATTGGGGTTGCAGTGCCCAAATATGTCTATAACAGTTGCCCCCTAAAGTATGAGGTCGTAAATCTTTAGATGTCGGGTGAAATGCTTTATAATGAGGATCCGAGGTTTTTTGAACTAGAAGGTGACCTATAATAAGACACAATACAATACATTATCTTCATAATATTTTCATGATCTAGCTGAGGTGGGAATTCCCATGCTCAGCTTGATAAAATCATTTTCATGTAGATAGGACAGACAACCATCTGTGTGCAGACTGATGATTCTGGTAGAGCCATCATCCCTTAGTTTGGATGATTATCTGTGCGGAAATGATGTACATTTGATGTGTTTATTTTCTTGAATATATCGTAGCCCGGATGGATCAAACTAGATTCCGGGTCTTCAATAACTCATTCAATCTTCGCCCGAAAGTACAAGTTGATCCATGTGAAAAGATTTTTTGATGTCGAACATGGAAGGACATCACCTGATTACCAGCAAATGATGTAAGATGTTAACAGGTGCGAGAGGAATCACCAATGATGATGATGACCCTCAAGGTACTACAGTACAATTCACGTGGTGTGAATACATGAGTTTATGTTGAACACCACGCAAAATCTTTCGATCGAAGGCCATTAATGTAAACCTGTCGCCGGAAGTGAGAAACTTGCCACTGAGGCATGCAGGCTTCAAAGTACTGAAAGGGTTGTCCCTAGGTCGACTTCTTAGATAATGAGCTGATGCCGACAAGAAGTGACCCGTTGTAGGAAGGCATTAATGGATCCCACATCTACGACACATAACAGAGAAAATGATTTTGTAGAGGTGAAAATGATCTGATGATACAAGGTTCAGGGTGGCAATCATGAAAGAATGAAGCGTGAAGGTATTGCAGCAGATGAGACACAAGCTGGGTAGGTGAATTCTCTGAGTGACTTCTCTTGAACATATCGGTGACACTGAAACGGATTGGTAGCGTTAACCCCAAAAGTGGATGGTACGGTGGACCGATGGTGATATGACCAGTGAACGAAATAACCCAACCCGACTCAATCATGGTGATGGTGTGAAAGTGTCATGTTCAAGAGCGACCTGCTACCAATAAAGCTTCTTTAAGTTTTCTTCCCAATTTTCCCCAGTCATTTTTGACCAATACCTCTTTATCTTTGTCAAGCTTGAGGAGGATAACATATGCTTGTTCTATAATTTTCCCTTCAAGCAAACCCGTCGCTATGTTTTAATGAGCTTAGTGACAGTGAAACTCGTTCTTGTCTGAATGGACAAGTTTGCCGCTATTTTTTTAACAAGTTTAATGACAAGGATAACTCGGTCCTTTTCAATTTTAGAGAGTCTGAAAAAAGACAGAAAGGAAACTCCAATATTCCTTTTTCGCAATATAATCCCTTAAGTCCGAAAAAGTATAAAACAATGCGAAAGGGATGACTTTTCGATAGTTTTAACGAGACGAACAAGACAAACGCTCGATCTTTTTGTGTAATGATCCCTCGGGTCCAAAAAGATTAAAATGTAGAGGAGGGATATCACTTCCAATCACTTTAATGAGCTGGAGAGGCCAATTGCTTGGTAATCTTATCATGTTTTACGAGTCAGATGAAAAGAGCTTAAAGGAGACTCGTTTTTGAGGAACGAGTGATATTTCGAGTAGAAGCTAGTTCCAAGTGAGGGTTGGAACTTTCCAATCACGGCAGTGTTAAGAAGATGGCTAACAGAATCACTTGTTGTAGCTGTTCCTCAAATGGGGTAAACAATCAAATGGAGGCGAATAATCGGCTAAAATAGAGTGGAGGTGATAGTAAGAACACGACCAAGGCTCAAAAGCTGACGATAATGCGTTCACAATGGTTATTTAAAGGAAATGGGTTCATTTTTTAATGAACTTAAACTCTAGTGCAACATATGCTCATTGCTAGGTTTAATTTTTAACGAGCTTGAACTTTGCGTAAAACTGCTTGTGGCCTGGTTCATTTTTTAATGAGCTTGAACCATGTGACAACATATGATCAGATTCGGTTTCATGTTTACACAAGCTTGAAATGAGAAACTATGCTTGTTATAAGTTTGCATGCCCCCAGCATAGTGATGCAAATCGAGATGCATGCCCCCCAAGCTTCATTGCATTCAACGACTTGGTTGGAATGAAGGTTTACCTTCGAGATCTTTGAAAGACTCGACTTGGATTTTACGAGATTATAATCAAAGACTTGATTTGGAAAGGGAGTTATTTCAATTTTTAATGAGGTTGACACAGTAAAAGAATTATCCTCATAATTCACCATATTTATAGTATTTGATAGAAAATCAAAAACTGAAGGATGATTAAGGTTGATAGAATAATCTTCGTGTTGATCTGAAAGATGGGAATGACGGTGGTAATCTTCCCATGGCGCCTCTCCTATTATCAATGACTGAATGATTCCTTCGTTTGTAGAATGTACATGTGACCAGGCATCTGAAGAGGTGCCATATTCCTTAGACCTGTCTATCTAAACACTCGATGAGCATTGATTTGGGTTTGCCCCCCAGGCCAAGAAAATTGATTGCTGCAATATTTCTAAAATGGCAATGATCCATGCTGACAAAATGTTCAAGAATCTTCCAAATCTTTTAGATATAGAAGATATCATATTGCAGGTTTCCGCTGTGGTCACTTCCGCCAAATTACTCGGAAGCGGTAGGGCGAAAGTACCCACTAAGGTAGTGTCCTTCAGGAGGCCTACTTCAACATTTTGAAGTGATTGAGAGCTTCCATGGATCATTGGAATGCTTCCCGTAACTTGTGAACTATTGGGGAGGAAGGTTTTTGGGTTGACGATTGTAATCCCTCCTTGAAAGGAAATGCAATATTTCTGAAGTATGTCGACACAACAACAACCATAGCATATATCCAGGGCCTTCCCAATAGGATGTTGTAATCGAGGTTTCCATCGATAACTTCAACATCAATTTCTACTGTTTTGCCCCCCAGTTCAACTTGCAAGTTACTTAAAATCCCGTATGGAGTTTATTTTCATCCATCAAATGCTTTTAACGTCGTTGACAATAGCGACAAGGGTGGTGAGCCTAAATTTTTCCAGCAACTCATTGACATAATACATGTAGATGTCCCCTCATCAATAATTGTTCGATGAACAGTTTTGTTGAGGGGTTTCACTTGAATGAGGAAAGCAAGCTGAGCTGGTAACTACGGGTCATATCCTTTATGATTAAAGGCCACAAGATTGGAATCCGTTGGGTCAATCCCACCTATTGCTGATAATAGAGCCTGCTTCTGGGAGGGGAAATTTCGCAGTACCTCAAGTGTCAACATAGTGGATGGCGATTGGGCCAGGTCCTCTACTATATTATAATTTTTTGCTACTCTGGAATGAGGATTAAACATCAATTTGTGTACTACTCCCTTTAGCGGCTTTATCATTAGCTCAGGAATGATTGGTGGCACAGCTTCGATTGAAGTTATTATCGAACTACTAGGTTGATCAGTAGCCTTGTTGTGTGACAGATGTGGATTCCCATAATCTTTATTCCTTGTCGATATCAAAGAATCATTTTACTGTTTTGAAATGGACAAAACAAGCACTTGGGATGGGAAAGCATTGTCGCTAGCAACCAGATTGGTTCTTGGGTTTGGAAATAGATCAGTCAATATCGCTGAGGTTTTTGAACTCTTAAAGAGTTTCTTAATTTCAGCTTTATGTGGACAATCTTTCATCCAATGATCCTCATCACATATCTGACACACCGAAGGGGGTTTCCTTTGCCCAGAAGGGTTTGCAGAAGATTTTTCAGGAGATGACTCATCTTGCTTCTTCTTTTTCCCTTTCTTCTTCTTCTTGCCCCCTGGTTGCTTCGGTCCTTTGCCCTTGTCAGTTGACGCGGCATTAACCTCCGAGGTGAGAAGTTCTTCATTTGCATTTTGACTAGAAACCATGCGAGCTTTCTTAGATGTATCCTTTGTGGTTTTCGTGCTTGTTGTACCTATCACGCCATCACCGGCATGAGAGTCTTTGTTTGATTTAGGAGGAGGAGGAACAGAAAATTCTGGTCTTGGAGCATCAGGGATTTTGTCCTAGAGCATGCCAGATTGACTATAGATCAAGTCTAGATATTGCGCATGAGCAATGACCTACTCTTCAGTGACGACTCCTCCCTTTGCCACATCTTCTGTAATAGAAGGTAACAAGGACATAATAAACGATTCAACTAGTAGCCGATCAGGGACTTATGTTTTTACCATTCTACGACGACGTCACCATTCATGAATATGATCAGATATGTGAGTGGCCGTTGTCTATTTGAAATTGGTAAGAAGCTCTGTTCCTATTTCATACCTTATTGGTAACTGAAAATGGGTTAAAAAGGTGGTGGCAAGGGCGCTGAAGTTATCAAAGGAAGCTCTAGGCAATTCGATGTACCATTTTGCTGCCGAACCAATTAATGTTTGCTGAAAAAGGTGAAGCCTAATCGAATCATGATTTAAAGTGTTAGAGGAACACCATAGATGAAAGGTCATCGCATGATTCGACATATCTTCACCTGGATTTCCATTGAATTTAGGAATATCTGATGGAAGTTTATGAGGAATCGCTAGCCACCAAGGGGCATAAGCGATTGGATTGTTCGTTAGCCGATTTAGATCTAGTAACTCTAGAGTTGCTACGAAGGGAAACTGTTGATTCAGGTTCGGCGAAGCATACCCAGGATAAGATGGGATCACCTGAGCAGTGGGTCTTTGCATACCAGCATAATGCATTTGATGTTGATAGCTTTGATAAGGTTGCTGGGCATAACCAATTTGGGATGACTGGTGATAACCGTCTTGAATATACGACTACCCATTACCTGTAAAGCTTTGTTGCTTAGGTCCTTGGTAAGCTTGTTGGAATTGTGGTTGTTGATGTTGCACCAACCACGGTTGTGAAACCATTTGCTGTTGCCCAATACTAGATGTTTGACCAAGATGAGGGGTAATAGTACCCGTTTGAGCCTGAGTCACTCTAGTTAAGGAGCCACTAATTGGCGATTGTGGTTGTCTCATGGAGACAAGAGGCTGTTGTACTATAACTTGAGAAACTTGAGGCTGGCATACAACAGGCAATGCTTGTACTTTTGACACTATCACAATAGCTGGTGTAGTGGGGATATTTGACACAAGTAGACTCGGTTGCATTGAGTATACAACTCTTGGTTGTTGGGGCAGTATTGGCACCCAACTGCTCAATTTGATTCCAATTTGCCTCGAATTTGGTTGTGAACTCTCATATGGTTGTTGTCCTAGAGGGAACAATGAAAGGGTGTAGTGCCCCCCATACTATGGCAATCCCGTGCTCAAAGGAATGATTGGCCTTTGGAGACTAGGCTGCCCAAACTGATACTGTTGTGAAGGATCAATTTGCTAAGATTCAACATAAGAAATTCCAGATACTATTCCGAATGAACAAAGGGGAACAGACCATACTGTTGAAACAGTCCCTGGGTGGACCCCCTCTAGCGATTGAGAGCTAGTTGGGATAGATGGTATGCCAGCGAACATTGTCAAAATGGTGGCAGGAGGTTCTGCTACCACTGTATCGGATGACACAGTCCTAGATGTCGATGGTTGTCCAGACATATTGAGTCTATCCAAAAGACTTCCTAGCGATTCTACAAGAACTTGTGATGAAGGGGTATTAGCTTCTAAAGTATAAGGATATAGGTGGATCCCAATTCCAAAATGTGATGGAGTACTGGATGGAAGATCCTCCGTAATCTCTTCTATAACAATCAATCCAGGTGGAAGAGGTAGATCGTCAGGTCCGTAAAATATTTATGGTGCCGAAGAAGGTATAGATTCTACAACGACAGATGCTGGATGGGTAACACCTTCCGAATCAACTCTAGATGGAGCTAGTTCAAGGATATAAGTGTTTACTGTTACACTGGGATCAGTTCTAATGTCTTCTTGTAAATGCAGAACTTCTTCTATAGAGGCAGGGATACCAGAAATTTTTAGCGTAACTGGAGTCTCAGAGGATGTTGAAACACAAGTTTCAAACAAACCGAGAGACTTTGACCTAGTTAAACGAGTTCACTTGGCCCGGAATGGTTTCGTTTCCAGAGTCAAAGACAATGACTCATCAGTCTCCGCGAACGACGAGGTTTTGATTGACTTTCTTCCACGATTGCGGATTATTTGATCAACTCAAAATAAGAAGGGAAAATGTTATTCCGAATTAAATGAATTTTAGACGCTTTGACACAACTTGCTTTTTCAATTTTCAAGAGTCAAGAAAAAGCTAAAGATGACTCTAGTCACCCTCAATTTTTAATGAGCCTGAAGTGACAAGTGCTCAGATGGACCTTTTCCTTTAAGGAGTCTGAAAAGAAACGAAAGAGACTACTCTGGAAATCTAGACAAAGGGATTACCAAGCCAATCACAAAACTGCAGAATACTTTTTATGGTACGGCATACAATCTTCCCGAATGTTGTGTTCAGTGCATTGGAATCGATAGGGCGGCAGACACAGCTTCCTAAGGACAAAGGATATAGCCTATTGTGGTCTCCCAATATATACTCGACGGTACATGGGAGCACAAGTCCGTACTGGCACTTGTCATCTCAAAGAGGAGGAATCACCCAACCTACGATGAAAGTGATAGTTACCAAGCTTTACGACGTCGGAATACATCTCTAGCCTAGACTTCTAGATGTTGTGCATTAGGTTCCAAAGTGTTTTTATGTTCATTGAATTTATTTTATAGTTGATATTTCCTAAGAATTTTACCTTTAAGGTTCACTGCGTGATGTAGATATACAACTTCGAAATATGCAATCTAAGATGATAAAAAGTCGTTTACTCTTCTTTTTGCAATGAAAATCCTAGCTACTAAGGAAAGAGAAACGAAATATTTTCAACATAGAGCAGAGAGCACACACTAGATGCATTGTCCTAAATCAAAATCAACATGCAGTATAAGTGCAAATGCACATGCATGTATTTGTTTTCCGCTTTCTTAATGTGTGAATGACAAAAAGAATGCTCAGCAAAAATCTGAATTATATCTTCTTTCAAAGCGACAGTACTAACGATTTTCTTTTCAAAAAACAAAAAGGAGACAAGATGACACTTTGCAATTTTGAATTGAAAACTACTTTCGACACATGAAATACTATTAATTTAGATCAAATACAAGAGTAACAGTGTAATCGACTATCAAAAAGATAAGGATTCTTTTCTTTCACTGAAAATGACACTTGCGACACTTTCAAATCCAAAGACGATAGTTCGATTAAGCTACCATTTTGTAAATGAGAATTGTGAATGGCGAAAAATACATAAAAACATTCACAAATATTTGCACAATGGAGCTTGGATGATGCAAAGGAGGGGGGTTTCAACATTGGTTTAGTGATCACAAACAGTAAAACTCCTAAATAAAGCTGAAGACAGTGAAGAAAAAACCAAAATCTAGAGGTAGAACTAGTCTTATCTGATCATCGCACCTGTAACACAGGGAAACAAGGATGCATCTCACCTACTGCACACGGGAGGTGTGATGCATCCAGATTGCCAAGAAGACAAGGTGCAATGGTCCAGGGACAAGACTTCGACTTGGTTTTTGGTCACAGTTTGCAGCTTAGTTTAGGGATTTAGGCCGAGAAAATGATAGTTAGTAACTACAAAGTATAGGGGCTGATCTAATGAGGTTACTCAAGATACCTATAGGGAAATTAGGATGTTTGCAAATCAATTTTTCAGTTCATAAACAAACCTAGAGATTGACTGAAGCAACATTGATCTACTTTGCACTTGCATAGCAAATGTAGTTCGAAGGCTAGCTGGCTTAACTTCAGGCTCCGTCTGTGGTTTATGAATCAAACAAATAAAGACAAGCAATCAAGCTAATCGCTCCCCAACGGAGACACCATTTTGTTATCGGGAAATCTACTGTCTATTCAGAGCTGCTAGTCCCACTAAGATGGGTAGCTATCTTAGAAACCAATAGATTAAAGTCACTTGTTTTTCCTTTACGAGAGAGAGATGAGAAAGAAGTAGAGAGTACCAACCTCAGTCTTCCACTTGGCTCCTTGCTTGTTTCCTTTCTCCTTTGACAGAATCTCGCCACTACTTCCTTACTTGTCCTGCTTTAAAGAGCACCTGTAGATTCACAGTAGCATAATACCATCAAAGCATAGAGATCTTTCACTGTAAACAATATAGGATCAGATATATATTGCCCATACAAATTCATATATCAACGCAATATTTAGAGATACACAAGAATATGGAGGAAAACTCAAATAGCTTTATTAGTAAAAGTAGTAGATGAGAGGATTACAACCACTTGGTCTGACCAGTGCCATCCTCCCAGCTTGAAAGCCCTCTTCACCTCACACAAAGAAAGATCACCCAACAATGTCTTCAAAGAGAAACCAACAACACCTCTTTGCAAATTACCAAATTCCAACCTCTGGATCTCTAGGATGAGGGATCCATATATAGATATTTGCAGAGGTGTGAGTCAGATCTGGGATTTTTATTAGTGTCATTCCATTGATAGTTCTTGGTTCCACTTGGAGATTTCATTGATCTCTTACTCATCCCTGGGTGAATTCTAAGAGGCAAGTGTCATATGATAAGTTTCTAGAAGATTCCTTAATCATCCACTTAGCAAACTATCTCTGTCATTTGTCTATTCTCGCTCATCGCACCCTATATAAGGAATTTTTAGTATGCATCACACCTCCCATGTGTAGTAGGTGAGATGCATCACACCCTGACCATGGAGCAAGTGAGATGATCCAGTTTTGACCAGTTCTGAGTACTTTTCATGGATAACTTCTGGGAGATGATGTAATCAGCTGACCTTGTCCCTTTAGGGTATGAAACAACACTTTTAGGGACTTAGAAGCCCTTGGTTTATGGACATATGTGATTGGAGTTGCAGTGCCGAAATATGTCTATAACACCTGTGCCCCTTCATCTTGATGTTGCTTTGGCCCTCTTTTGCCACTTTTTCCTCTGCTTACCACTTTCTGAAAACTCTCAGTGTCCTTCATTATGTTAGCTTTGTTCTTTTTTACTACTTTATCGAGCAGAAAATCTCTAAATAGGTTCCCATGTCCATGACATTTGCGGCATCTGAACGGAATATGCTCATATTCAACTGTTTGCACCCATTCTTCATCAAAAACCTCCAAGATCACCTCATCCAGAAGAGCTCCCGATAGATCCATTTCCACACATATCCTTGCAAAGGAATTATATTTTACCCTTCTTGTGGCTTCAGAAGCTTTGACAAAACGACCTAATTTATTGCCTATGGCAGCTAACAATTCTGTTTTCCAGTAATCAAGAGGTGGAGAATAGAGCCTTACCCAAACCGGTACCGAAGTAAAGGTCTCATGTTCCGGGACAAAATTCTTCATCCAAAGCCTCATATAGAGTCCAACTACTGCAAAGAAGTAGGGCCCTCCTTCAAACACTTTGTCTTTGTCTTCAATATTGGTGAACACCACCGTGAAGAATCCCTTTCACCGAAGATGTAGGTCAATGCTTCCTTTAGGTTTCCAGTGGTATTTGATCCACATCTGTAAATTTTTTTTAGTGGGCCGTAAACCCATGAATTTACAGATGATATAATAAGTACTCATGTGTTCCCTATGCGCTTGCAGAGTAGGATCATTTAAAATTACTATGGGAGTGATCTCAGCTTTGGGTTTACGGGGTCCCTTTTGCTTTTTGTCTTTAGTTCCCTATTTTTTGTTTTCTTCCTCCTTGTCCTTTGTGCCCTTGCCTTCTTTGGTTTTGGCACCTACTATCTCCCCTTCCATATTTCTGTTCCTCTCCTCTGCACTGCCGCGAGAATTTTCCGGAGGTTTCTTGCCTCTACTAACTGCGGCCTCCTTATAAGAGCGAGTGGAGCTCCCTCCTCTATGACCCTCCATATGGATCTACCTCTGCAATTATCCTAAAACCCTCATTGTTCACCCTCCAGAATTGGCCTATCGAAGTACATCCTAGTGCACTAGTTGATATTTCATTTTCTCATGAAAAATTTAATTTCAAATACTTAGATATATAGTCTGTTTTGGTCAAAGAAAATGATCTTATCAAAACTTAATCTTTGTCCCACTATTCGTTGTGTTCCCGTATTTGTGATGCATCTATATGTGATGAAGATACTCCATGCTCTTCAAGTTCTTCATCGCATGAGTTCACTTCTCAATTGATAAAAGGTAGTGAGTTTTTCCATGATGAAAGAGTAAATAATAAGATCATTGAGTATCCTTTCCACTTCATAATGTTTCTTGTCTTTCATGAAGGAAACTCTTCAAATCAGCTTGTTGATGAAATTTCTCCCTCCCTACATTTGTGATCAGAAGAATCTTTCAGCTAGAGTAAACTAGTTGGGGAAGCTTTAAAATTTTATGAAATCAATGACCAAGATGGCTACCATCCGATTAATAGTGATCTCATTGAAATTAGTGAGATTATCTATCCTCACACCATGCATGATTTGGTTCAATTTTCGGAATGCGATTTTACAATATTTGAAAGTTTGGAGACTTGCCAGAGAGTCGAGCAATATCAACTTTCGTTGATGGCTAGATCAGGATCTTGCAACTATGGCAAGACCCTCAAATTCAGTCAAGTCTAGTTTTCTTCACATGACTCTTCTTTCAGCATGGTTTCACTTGATGTAAATTATTTCTTGAAATATATTTTGCATTGCGGAAATTATTTTTCGGACCTTCAAGTTTCAGTTTCTAATTGGATTCAAGATGATCCATATTCTTGCAAATCTCCTGTATCAAGCCTGGGTTTGGAATGTGTATCTCCCATAGAATCATGGAACTGTGAAGTTGATTATTCCAAAAATTATTTGTGGCCAAAGGAGTCATACTTGTCACACTCTTTTGAAAACAATCATCTCCTAATCCTTCTTGTGAATATTCTGATGCTAATATTTTTTTCATCACACCTGAAATCCTCTTGGGTGCCAATAAATGCATGGATTGTTTGACAAATCAAATTATTCTTCACTTTTGTTTGTTATACTAGCATTCCATTTTGCTTTTTTTCGACGATTACAATGATAGTGTAGTGTGTAACCAGTCATAAGCAAATGGTGTGTTACACTCATCACGTGAGGAAGATGATTCTATTATGCAGAGCATTTTTGGAACTATTCAATTTGATTTATCTTTGATAATTACAAACCAAGAATCTCATGCTTTAATTAGCCCATTTGATTATGATTATGTTTTTTTATGACTGTTGTTAAACTTACTATTTTCCCATTAACACATCCAATGTAAGTTGTTTTAAATCCTTTGATTTGTATGGTTTAACATCTCACTATTTAGGTACTTGTCAAGTGGTTGAGGAACTTCTGCACTCGTGGATGTTTATCTCAAGTCATCCCTATCCTAACACACCTACTAAATATGATAAAATATATTTCTCCCAACAATATTCTCATCGCAATCTCGTACCTTTAAATGAAAGGTAACCTTTTCAAAGATTTTAGGGTTCTTAAGAGGCCTGTCATGAATTTTATGATCCAATTGTTCACTGGTTGGAGCAATCTTACTTGGCAAGCTCTATCACAAATAACAAGTTTTGATCTTTCCATGTTCTTGCTAAGTAGTTCAGTGTAGTTGAAGACATGTTCGCAAGAAGCTTCTGAGGTTTGTTGAATGGTGGTTCTGATAAAAAAGTAAGGATATAAACTAGTTAGAAGTAGTGGCTATGACCTACCTTCTACTCACAAGAAAGACATTCAAATTTTTGTGAAATTTATTCAAGTTATTATCTATTCTGTTGCACATTTATTTATATCTGTTTTAATTGATTATATTTTTGTGAATGCAGGTCAGGAGTAGTTACGATGGATTCATTGGAAATTTCATTATATGTGACCCCAATCTTCTAGATAATTAGTTTAGGAGTAGGTTTAGTTGCATATTAATTTACCTTTACATTCAACCTGCAATCATTTCTTGTAGTTTGTCTTGTGTTTTCTAGCTTTGGTTTCACATCATGTTTTGGTTTAGCCACTTTCTGTTTTTTTCCATTGAGACCTTGCATAAATATGGTTCACTGGGTCAGAAGAGAATCTGGGAAAATAGAAAAGGACTTTGTGAGAATTTAACATTTTCCTAACTCTCTATCCGTCTTCCTTGTCTTAGTTACATCTGTTGGTTGATGATGTTCTAGCATAAAATACAATATTTGCATAAAGAAAGCCTCGTGATGAACCATGATCTCCATGTCTATTTTGGAAACCTCATCCCTACACTCATTTTTTTTATGTTTCGGTGTTTTCAAGCTAAATTAATCAAGTAGAGAAGGACAAGGGGAAAATATAAATGAGAAAAAAAAAATATCAGAGGTCATATATATGCTTCTCTAAAGGGACAACCTCTTCTTCTCTCAATATGTCGGGATCCTTCTTCTGCTCATAAATAAATAAGTGACAATGCAAATTTCTCTGTAATGAAAAAAAATAAAGGTGAAAGAAGAGAAAGCCTTCCTGCAAGGACAGGCGAAGCAAGAAACTTCGCCTGGGTACTTCCCATGGATGTTGGCAACGGAGAAATGTTTTTGCTCTGAAGTGACTCCATTGGGGTATTGTCCAGGTCTGTTGGTAGTGGATCAACACCAGAGATGAAAATCTATACTCTGAAAATATAAAGCTCACGAACTTCATTACTCTATCCTAATGCAAAACATTATGTGACCATTGATCTTATGTTTTTGTTTAACCAAGTAAAGGAATGAAGGGAATTATTCTTGTGTATGGGGTAATCGAGAAATCCATGGTAATCTAAACAATGAATCAATACTTCCTAAAGAACTAGACCGTGCATGAAAGAATTTACCAAGGAAGAGAAGTTGGAGTTCTTCCAGTGTGCCTGGAAGTGTTGTTGCTGTGAAAAACACCCTCCAAAATTTTCCTACAATCGAATTTTAGAGCCTATTATGGCTCTCGCAATAAATCATTCTGTTCAATTCTTCCTTAGTGATGCTTTTTGGCTCCCTTCTTTGATTGGAAGTGTTGAAGTCACTTTCTCTTACATGGCTAGTCTACAACATGTTCATGAGTGCATTATTTTATGCAAGCTTGAACAAGCATAGAACAGTTCATCAAGACTATGCTTGTGTGATGTCGAATCCATGTCGATAGTGGGTGCATATTGACATTGACAATTTCTCACTTCTAGCTACGTATGTATTTATATTTCAGTGATTTTTTCAAATTGTTGCTTCCATGCCACTTTATTTTTGTGAGTATCAATTTCATGTTTTCAATTGTCACTTTCTATTTATTTCACACCAAATAGTGTCATTTTCATGTTATCTTTTGTTGAAAAAAGTGTAACTAGATTCAATATTTAAAAATGTAATTTTGATCTTTGTACTTGTCAAGAAAAATAAATATTATTTCTGTAAATTATAAGAATGAGTTTATTTCTTATTCCATAGGTCTAGGAAAGTTAAAGAGTCAAAGAAATGTGTAAAAATATCTTCTTGAGCATATTTGAAATGTACACAAGTCTAGAACAACCCTCCAAGACAAGAATAATCCTCCAAGACAATCACGAAGAAATATGTGTGCAAAACAGTGAAGAAAAAAGTTAAGCGAGCCTCAAAATAAATAGTAATGACAAGTCCGCTCAGAAATAGGGACACATCGATTAACCCTTACATGTCGACTAAATACAGAGACATAACACCTATAAATATATGACTAGAGTCATAGAGAAACATAACTTCCCATAAGCCTCTGTAACTTCGTATATATCTGAAATCTTGCTAGTAATTACAGTGACAAGTAATGGAACATGAATCTCTTATAAAGGCAATTTTACAACATTTTTGATTGAAAAAGATGTCTATATTTTCTCGACTGGATATTTACATAGATATACACTCTCACAGTCTCAGAATAATAAGAAGGAGCAATGATGACAGTGACAAGGGTGATCTTGGTGAAAAAGAAAACATAATTATATTCTCAATAAAGATCTCAATAGTATTGGTAACATGGATGATCACAGTCTCTACATAATAATTATGGAAGGATCTCATAGTGGAACACTATCTCGGCATACAGTAAGGAGCAGTCATAATCCTATCACAGTCATGACCTCGTTCTTGATGAAGACTTAGTCACAAAGGTTATGATCTCAGTGAAGGAATAATTATGACAAGACTGACATACCATTAGTGGATTTACATGCATCTCTCCTATAGATATGAAGATCTCGATGATAAAGACCTTAGTGATGGGGCAACAATGATGATGATCTCAATAGTGTCATGGAAGAGGATTGGTATATTGGTCTTGGAGTTGCATATTAAGTCAATGGTCATGGTCTTAGTGTTCGTCAATTGGAATCTTTATAAGAAGAATTATGTGCGGGCTTTCTTCTCGAACAGGGAGAGGTCTTCGCCCTGGTAGAATCCCAACATATTGTGTTCGTTTCTCTTTATTTTTGGTAGCTATTTGATTAAATAAGAAACACACACTCTTTTAATCTCAAAGAGAAGATTGTGCTAATAAGAAAATTAAAAATGCCTCACAAATATTTATCAAGTCAATAAGAATCTCATTAACTACATGTGCCCTATATTCTTTAACATGGTATCAGAGTTAAGGTGCTAAAGTCTAAAAAAGGGAAAAAAAAGAGACATTCAAGGATCAAGTTTACACCTAAGTGAATCAAAATATGAGTTTGAAAATATGTACATTGCTACATCTCATCTTCATATCAAGGAACAATCTTCGATATCATAGTCTTGTTGGCAATCATAGTTTCAGGTTCACACTACAAAACTCAAATCTATGTCACAAATGCTGAAAGAAACCATGATATTACAAAACCACAGATCGATCATCCTCTACAATCTCAGGTCTGAAATTCTCAGGTGTACTTCATAGTCTCAGTGCTTCCAATGATGAATGGCTCGATGTAACAACAAATGATAATTCACAATAATGCTACATGATCTTAGTACACAGGAATTCTTTACGTCTAAAGCTCATAGTGATATTCTATACTACTACATGATTTATGGATGCCACTACTGCAAGAACAATAATAGTCTTGGATCTCCTCAAGAAGAATTCAAATCAGTGGCATTATAATCTCACTTCATGCATGCAGTCCTTGTGACATAACACTATGTTGAGTATTGCATACTACCTCGGTAAAATCACAGTTTGGAGCTAATTTTTCTAAGAAAAACTAGGATAAATATGCTTTGGCTAAAATGTTAGCTCCTCTATTCTGGGCAATAAGTGCTAAGTCTATGTCATAAAGAGATGATTAGTATCTACACACTGTTGCTAATAATCCACAATCTATTTATATGTTAGCAATACAGTACCATATATCAATAATCATAAAGACCTGATAAGGAGTCAAAGTTCCTTAGAAGTTAAGATGACGAAGCAGTTTCAAAGATCATAATAACACAGTATGGAGTTGCTTTTTTCATGCTTGGTGTTGGAAAGTGCAAGGAGTCTTGGTAAGAGGTTATCAATAATGATCTAGAAAGAATCTGATTTAAAGAAACATCAAGGTAAGGATCTCCTCTTCATGTGCCAAGTAAGTATCTTTCATGGTTATGATCTATCTTTGATTTAAATGAATTCATTGTACAAATCGATATGTTGGTCCTTGTATAAGGAGGATAGTATCAGTATTTATACATAGGTGAAGTCATTGAAATAGGTCTCCTTTGAATTCATGAGAAGAAACTTTTAAAGTTCACTGACATAGATAATATTGAAGACTTAAAAGAAGCTGGAAGAAGAACATACAGTCCTTAAAGGACAATATCAAATAGAAGAGAAAAAGAAAATTCATGCTACCAGTTAGGATGGCAGGAGCTAAATGGATTCCATGATAAGAGGGAGTAGAATTATCTAAGTTAGCCTCTCTCTATAAACTCTCTTTTTGGGATCCTAGAAACTACATAGAATGTGACTACAATATGTTATAGGATGTGGTGTGACATTATGGAAGTATTAGAAACAAGATCTTGTGACATCATCATGAGGGTGACTATGATCATGAGGATAAGTAAGATACCTTTGTCAAAAACTTAGGGTTTCTATGAAATAAGGCAAGTGGTAGGAAATAACTTTGCAGATCTCAAACATTTGAAGAATTCTCATCACGCAACAAAAGGGAAACATATGCTAGATACAGATCTTTAAGATCATCAATATTTTCTGACAGAATATTCACTAGAAGATTCACTGATCCAGCGATGGAGCAAGTGTTTCAATAGAAACTCCAACCTATGGATTTCATGAATAATCATATGATGACATAAGATAAGTTCAAGGGGTTGAAGATCTTTCAATCAAGGAAGTTGTTGAAAGAAGCCTAGACAACCTAAAGGTAAAATGAGGTATGTATACTTGTATTTAAGTTTTATAATGGCATGTCGTATGGTTGCAGATCAATACTCTATCTTGAGAAGCATGATCGAAGGAAAATGACCTCCTCCTTTGAAAGGATGCAGATAGACATAAGTCACACCAAATGAAATCAACATAATATGTCCTCATATGAAATATGAGGTGGTTGACAACAATTAAATAACTCTGACTAGAAAACTCCAAAAGGCACCTGGGAATGGAATGTGTAAATATGGGAGAGATCGTCTGATATGCAACCATGATGAAGGTAATCAACATCGAAAAATATCAAGAAGACATAACTAGAAAATCTACCGGAAATATATGAAGACTCTAATGGAAAGGATGTAGACCCTTGCCAATGGATATCTTTAAAGTGGGCTTAGAAACAGGGACACATCTGTTCACCCTTACATGTTGGCTAAATATAGAGACATGACACCAATAAATATGCAGCTAGAATCATAGAGAAACAGAACTTCACATAAGCCTTTGTAGCTTCATATATCTCTGAAATCTGGCTAGTAATTATAGTGACAAGTAATGGAACAAGAATCTCAGATAAAGGCAATGTTACAACATTTTAGTTGAAGAAGGTGTATACATTTTTTTGGATGGATATTGCAGGAGATACACACTCTAAAAGTCTCAAAATAATAAGAAGGAGCAGTAATGACAATGACGAGGGTGATCTCAGTG
Source organism: Pinus tabuliformis (assembly GCA_031772625.1). NCBI lineage: Eukaryota > Viridiplantae > Streptophyta > Pinopsida > Pinales > Pinaceae > Pinus > Pinus tabuliformis. The sequence continues at coordinate 292,275,250 of CM062820.1, forward strand.
AAGAAAAAAGAACATTGTTATATTCTCAATAAACATTTCAATAGTGTTGGAAACACAAATGATCACAGTCTCTACATAGTAATGATGGAAGGATCTCATAGTGAATCACTAACTCAACATACAGTAAGGAGTAGTCATAATTCTATCACAGTCATGAACTCATTCTTAATGAAGACTAAATCACAAAGGTTATGATCTTACTGAAGGAACAATTATTATGATATTGGCATACCATCAGTGGATCTACATGAAGATCTTCTATACATATTAATATCTCGGTGATGGTACAATAATTATGATGATCTCAGCTTTCTCAAGGAAGAGGATTGGTATCTTGGTCTTGGAGTGGCATAGTAATTCAAGGGTCATGGTCTTAGTGTTTGTCAATTGGAATCTCTATAAGAAGAATTATGTGTGCGTTTTCCTCTCCAAGAGGGAGAGGTTTTGGGCCTGGCAGAATGCCAACATATTTTGTTCTTATATCTTTGTTTTTGGTAGCTATTTGACGAAATGAGAAACACACACTCTAATAATGTCAAAGAGAAGATTGTGCTAATTACAAAATTAAAAATTCCACACAAATAGTTATCAAGACAAGAAGAATATCATTAACTACATGTCCACTAGATTCTTCAACATCCTTGTCATGGCATGTGTTACTTACATTGTGATTCACATATCGCCAATCTCGTTCGCACTATAACTATCGTCGCATTTTCGCATGTTAAGTGTCACGTGATGTACATGAGCTTGTTTTAGTGATTTCAAGAGGTTATATTTGTGGAAATGAGTTGATATTACAATGTAGACATATGTCGTACTCATTTTCAAAATTTTAAGAACTATCACACAAGTATCATCATAGTCGTCACAAAGTGTATCTTTAGTGTCACAGTTGTTGTAAGTTGTCTCAAAGGTTGTCGCACTAAGGGAAGTATGTTTTCATATGTTATAGATAATCTATGTTAAGCGCAAAGTGTTTAAGTGTGTGATCATAATCAAATCCTATCATTTTTCACATCAGGTTCACTAAACCCACACATAGCCAAATTTCTGAAAATTCCCAACAACTTAGCCCCATCCAACCTTCCTGAAGTGCACATTGTGTTGTCCAAACCCTCATGCTATGACCTTTCCTATTGACAATATGAAATTCATAGTTCCACCCTCTCATTATTGTGCACTGTGTAGTTTCAGTGCTTATTCCCGAGTTTTGGCCTCCAAAATTACTCAATTCAACCCTCCAGCCTAGTCCCAACTATGCACTGTGCATTCTATGAGCTCAAGCTAAAACCTTATGCTCTTGAACTATATAACTGCACAACCATCAAGCATTCTTTCCCTCCCAAAATTGCACATTTTGCTGAAACAATGAAAAATCCCTTTAGCCTGGCTCAGTATCTCATAAAATTATGCAATTTTGCCCTCTTACCTAGTCAATATTTCACATTGTGAAGTCTCAAACCACAGGCCTAGGCCCTAAGCTCTTGAACTATGAAATTGCACAATCACTTGGGCTCCTATTTCATCCAAAACTATGCAATAGACTGATCTAGTGCCCATCCCCTCATCCTATCACATAGAGCTGCCATATTGTGCAATTTTCTTCCTCAAGCAAGCCTAAACTGCCATTGCATGGTCTCAAGGCTCAAGCTTGACCCCTGACAGCCTGAGATGTGCAATTACATACTTGATAAGCCTCTTTCCTAGCCTATCACCAAATTCTCGCATAGTCACTGAATCAATATCCACCATCGTAGACTAGGGGTTTATCAAACTGATGTCATCTTGTCATGAGTGATTTCAAATGCAGGTACTCTATCATGTTATGTCAATATGATGAATAAGGAGATGGAGAAGGAGGACATGCTAGAAGACACATATGGAGCTGAAGGTATAAGATGATCACTAGGCAAGAACATGAAGGAACACCGAACTATAACAAAATATGGAATATCAAGATCACATGGAAGACTACTCATCTTCAAGTCATAAGGAGGAGGAAGAAGAAGAACATAGACCATATTTTCGAGAAGTCACAAAGAGAGAAATAACAAAGAATGACTTGAAATTTCCTTGTCATCATGTATTCCATGTAATCAGTGACATGTCATGTCGTGTCATTAGTCGTCATGTGTCAGATCATTTTTTGGAATATGTAATTCAATTTCGAGAAATGTATTCTAAAGTGGAAATCCAAAGGACATGTACAAAATATGAAGAGTCATGTAAAGTCAAAAAGTCATGGGAAGTGAAAAAATCATTAGGATGGTCAAAGTGTCACAAGGAAGGTGAAGCATAACCTCCCCATTGGTTATATATACACCCTCATTGTATGATTAAACGACTTTTCACCTTGGCTCATCTCTCAAGTAATTAGAAAGAGAAACTAGTCCTTTTGAGGAGCAAGGAGTGGCTCCAATGCTCCACTACTGGAGCTAGTGGTGTTCATTGTATACATGTGTCTTGGAATTTTTTCTTAATATCAGAAGCCTTATGGCCAACACGTTCTTGATTCATGCATTATGCATATATGTAAGACAATTATGTCAATGTTTGTAATTCATATTTGCTTTCATATGTGGTAAAGTAGTTGAACTATTTTAGTTATTTTGGTACTTATTATATTGATAATTTTTTAATGGTTTTTATCGTTATCACGTCCTCATGTACTATTCTATTGGATATTAGACAGGTCTTCCTTATTGTATTGGTTGTAATGACTATCACATCTCTCTGGACTATTCTACTTGATTTTGAACACATTCTTCTTGTTTATGCGTGTCTCTACTAGGGTGGTACTGTTACCTCACTCTTAGAGGCTCACTTCTCCTCCCCTTGTGCATTAAAATAAAGTTGACACACATATGACTGAACACTAACCAAGAAGACCTCCATTGATTTCTGAAGGCACAATTTCACTCCTCTCTTTTGCTAATAGTTAGCTCCAAGTTGTATCTTTAAGATAACATGAAACCAATACATATTCTGGTGGGGCTCCTAATCCAAATGGTGTGAGGTCTAATTTGGAATTCACATCGAGGAGAACCCTTGGTTGATGGATTTCCAACATTGTCAATAGTCTCCCAGAGATTTTTAGGACTCTCACTTATGGAATATTTATCTTAATCTAATCCATCAATGAGAAATTCATTTTTTGGAAAAAGTATCTTAACTCTAGTGTATCCTTCCCAAGTAGTTTCAACCATTTTATTTATTAATAAAATTTACTTATTTACATCAAAATAACTTTAATCATTCATGGCCTTTCCACCATCAAGTCCAACATAGCTCAGTATAAATAAAGAAAAACATTATTATAGAAACACAAGGGTATTACATCTTTCCCCCCTTTTATTTACACATTCATGGTGTCCCTTTCCCAATTTCTTCCCTCTAAACCATTATTGGATAGGTATCTTCTATGTCATCCTCCTATTCCCATGTGGCCTCTTCAGGGGTAAAGTGTTTCCACTGCAATTTAACTTGAACAACGACTCAATTCTAAAGAAAGGTCTCTATCCGATCTAATATATACAGTGGCATAGGCAAGAAGTATTCTTTTGGTTCCTCTTGTATCAAATTCCAATCGATTATGTGAGAATTGTCATATACATATTTATTTACTAAAGATACATGAACAACATTGTGTACTATAATATGGGTGGGAAATGCGAGTTGATATGCTACTAGTCTCAATCTATCCAAAATCTCAGAAGGCCCACAAAATTGAAGTGCCCGTTTTGTAAAGGTTTTAGTTCTTAAAATACTTTTTCTTGGTTTCACCCTTAAATAAACATGGTCTCCAACCTTGAATTCCATGTGAGTTCTCTTCCTATTGCCATAGCTTTTCTATTTGTCATGTGCAGTTTTTTTGTTTTGTCTAACTTTCCGTACCACCTGTTCCATTTCATGCAACACCTTTGGCCCCAATATCAGCTTGTCTTCAAGATGGCCCCATCTGAGAGGCGTGTGGAATTTTTTGCGAGACAACACTTCGAAGGGACTCATTTTTATTGATTCTTGGTAACTATTGTTGTAAGAAAATTATGCTAAGTGTAGAAAATCCTCCCACTTAGTAGGTCTATCCATGACATACATCCTTAGCATGTCTTCCATAATTTGATTAGTTCTCTCTATCTACCCATTTGTTTTGGGGTGCTATGTAGTGCTAAATTGTAATTGTGTCCCCATACCCCAAATAACACTCTCCAAAATTTGGAGGTGAACTTTGCATCCCTGTTAGAAACTATCATCTTTGATACACACCCGTAATAAAATCCACTGAAATTACTTCCCATTACCATTCAGAAATGGGTATTGGGTTTAACAATCCATCAGGATGTTGTTGCTCCACCTTTACTTGTTGACATTCTAAACATTTTGACAAGTATTCTGCCACTTTTTTTTTCACGTCCGGCAAGAAAAATTCTTTCATTTATTTTACTAACATCTTTTGGTATCCAGGATGTCCCACATATGGTTTCTCATGATATTCATCTAATATAAAATGTTTTAAAGAACTCACATAGGGGACATACAATCTATTTATATAGATTAACGATTTTTTAGAGTTCTCTAAATAACCTAGAATTTCTTTTTGCTACAATTTATTTTGAATTTTTAGGTATTTATGGTCTTCCGAAGTGGAATTTTTAACCTTCTCTACAAAATGCTTTCTAATGCTGCTAACGGATACCCTCATTATAGCATGTGCATGTCTTCTTAGCGCATCTGCAAATTTATTTTCTTTACCTTTTATGTGTTTAATGTCAAAACCAAATTCACTAAGGAAAACTAGCCACCTAGACTGTCTAGCATTGAGATCTGGTTGGCTAAAAGAATATTTCAGGTTAATATCATCTGTTACCAAGTTATTTTTTTCCCTAATAGATAATACCTCCACATTTTTAAAGCATGTACTAAAACAACCAACTCTAGATCATATACCACATAATTCTTCTCATGTGTTTTCAGCTTCTTAGAATCAGAAGCTACCTTTGAATTTTCCTACATCAAAAATCCCCCTAACCCTTCTAAACAAGCATATGTGAAAAAATTAATTTCTTTATTCAGATTTGCAATCTATAAAATAAGAGTCATTGTAAGTAAATGTTTCAAGTTATTAAAGCTTTCTTGACATTCGGGTGTCCACTCAAATTTTATTCCCTTCTTCCGTAAGGATGTAATATGGTAGGCCAGTTTAGAGAATCCTTCTATAAAACTTCAATAGTACCCTGTAATCCCCATGAATGAGCGGAAAACTGACACATCCTTTGGTATGTTCCAATTACAAATAGCCCTAACCTTGTAAGAATCAACAGATAGCCCTTCCTTTGAAATAACATGACCCAAATATTGTATTTGGTCCTTATAAAATCGTTTTTACTAAGATTAGCATATAATTGAATTTCCCTTAACATTTGCAACACTAATATCATATGTTCCCTTTGTTCCTCTTTGTTCTTCGAATATATTAATATTCCATCTATAAATATTAGCACAAATTTATCAAGATACTTGTTAAGAACATTGTTCATTAAACACATAAAAGTTGTTGGTGCATTAGTAAGACCAAATGGTAACACTACAAATTCGTAGTGACCATATCTAGTCTAAAAAGTTGTCTTATGAATGTCTACATCCTTTATGGTCAACTGCTGATACCTAATCCTTAAATCAATCTTTGAAAATATAGTTTCCCCCTCACTTGATCAAACAAATCATCAATATGGGGTAGTGGATATTTTTTTTTGATACTTAACTTATTTAATTGTTGATAGTCGATGCACATTCAAAGTGTGCCATATTTTTTCTTGACAAATAACACAGGAGCCCCCCACGGTGAGACACTGGGTCTAATGTAGCCCTTATCTAATAACTCTTGTAATTGCATATTCAATTCTAATAACTCTAGTGTACTCATTCTATAAGGAGCTCTAGATACTGGGGTTGCACCTGGTACTATCTCAATGGAGAAATATTTGCCTTTGGAGGGAGGTAAACTTGGAATTTCCTCTGGAAAAACATCCTGAAATTCCTTAATGATTGGAAATGTCTCTAAATTTTTCTTTTTTGTTGGTTTTTTATTAGCTTCCACATGCACCATATATAACTGACACCCTTTTCTTGCACTCTTTTTCAGCTGTAATGTTGAGATTTGTCTAACTGATATTGACTTTGGTATGCCTTTAATTAAACGAGGTTTCCCGTCTTGACTCACACGACTTACTGTTTTCTCTAAACAGTTTATAAGAGCTCCCTGTTTCTCTAACCATTCCATGCCTATGAGTACATCATAGGACCATAAGGAAAGGATATTTAAATTTACTAATGTGGGGTTGCCATTTAAGTTAATGGGATAATGTCTTACATGGCTTGTTACATTTCTTTTTGTGTTGGTTGCTAACTGTACCAACCATGCAGTTTAAAATATTTTAGATTTTAATTCACATGCTTCTACAAGTTCGGGACTAATGTAACTTAAATAGCACCTGGATCAATTAAAACATAATTGGTTTAAAATGGTACCTTTAATCTCAATCTAGTAGATTGATGTTCAACATATCTGTCCTCTAGTGTATCACTTATCCTAGGAATGTTTCTGGCAACATCATTCACAGTTGTTTCTTCATGGAAAACTTGAATATTCTGAATGGATTTGGGATTATGTGGGTAGTCCCTCAATAAGTGTGGTTCACCACACCCCCAACACTTCAACGATTCTCTCTCTTTGACCCCACTGATCTTTTTATTGTTTAGATCCATGGGTTTTGACCTAGTTTGAGACTGTGTGAGTTGAATTAAATTTTCCTTATTGTACTTCTTCCATTGATGGTCCTTTCCAAACTTCTTGAGATAAGAGGGTTTTTGTCTTTTTGTTCCTATTCTAGTTTTTTTTATGTATTTGCTTTGCCAAGGTTTTAAGACTTCACCCCTATTCTTGAACTATTGATAGGATAATCTTTCTTTCCTTACTATCTCATCCATTGTCATGGGATTGTAAAAATAAATCAATCATTGTAAGGGGCTAGTAGGGAGTTCAGAAGTCATTGTACCTTGGCTTTATCCTATTTAATACAAGGGACATACCATAACAACTTTATAAATTTAGCCACAAAATCGTCCATTATAAAACTGCCCTAGTCTTATTTCATGAAACTCCTTAGCTCTATTGCCATAATACCATTCATTTAGATATCGAGACTTGAACTATTTTCGGAATTCCTCCCAGGACATTGTCTTCTCCTCCAAGATATGTATTGTTTTGGCCTCTTCCCACCAGAGAGAAGCTTTCCCTTGTAGCTGGTAAATGGCCAATCTAGCTTTTAAATTTCTCTCATACTCATACACTTGAAAATACTTGGTCATATTGAGGATCCAAGCCTCTGCATCCTCTTCCTTCTCTCCATCAAAAGTAGGAGGTTTTATTTTCCTAAACTCCCCTTGCAGTTCCACCTTCTTCTTTCTTTTCTGATTTCTTGGATAAGTCTTGTCTGAATCACCTCCACTTTCAGACTTCTCTGATTCCATCTCCACACTCTTCCTTTTAGGTGCTCCCAGATCTATTTTTCTATGACTAGAGTCTCCAGTCAACTCTCTTATCATTCTTTCCTGCTCTTTGCTAGCTTTTAACTGACACTCATTGTTGATTTTGAGGTGAGTCAATTCCTGCTGCAAAATTCTGATAATAACCCTAAATTGGGATGTTGGTGGGGTACTTTCATTCCCCAACTCTATATATAACTCTTCTCCTTCTGCTACTAGTGGAGAGGGATCGTCTACCATTCTATTTTAGCCAGCTTCACTTGAGTACCTTATGAACAACAACGAATTTTATCAGCACATCCAATTTATACTTTTACATAGACTTCTTTCTAACATGATGGTTCCCTCCAAGCCTAGTATTAAAACTAAGGCTCTGATACCATTTGTCACATACCTCATTTCTACCGTAGTTTTTTTTTCCTTAATAAGGGTAGTCCAGTTGAATCATTAATGATATTAAGTCATCACAGAGGTGAAGGGGTCTTCTAGTACTTAGATGAGAACTTGGGTAAGTAAATTTTATTCATTTTTCTTTCCCACCCAATAATGAGATGATAGCCTCCCCTATCATTATCTACATGTATTCTTCCTTACTCTTTACTTATGGTGATAGATCACATTATCTCAATTATAAATATTATATGTCTATGCTTTTGAGGGTGGAACTATACCCTTACCGAGACATTAATTTCAATGTATATGTTATTTGAAGTTTGAATTTAACACTTTCTATACTCCATCACATGGATTGTATAATGTTTGCATCTTTTTATAATCAAGGTATACACCTACCCTATCTTCTATGAGGTGTCCGCTAGATAAAATACCCACCGCTTTGTTTGTATGTTTTCATGAACTAAGGGAGGCAATGTCAGCCCCTATTCATTACCATTGTCATTTATCATAATGTTTTTCATTTTCATTTAATCCATATCCTATGGTACATACCTTGGAACTTAGCCACTTTACATTTTTGGGTGCATAGCATATGCTTCACAACATAGTAGATTATACCCTTATGCATATATTAACTGTTTGAAATTAATGTGACTAAGATAACACAATATGGCACGAATAATTTCGATTATCCTATCTCAAAAGAATTTAGTAAATATGTGTGAAATCTTGTAATTCGAGAGCAAAATGGATTATTTATAATTTTGGGAATTTGGGTTCGAACCACCATTAGCCATGTCGATATTCTCTATGTGACCTTCACATGGGATGTCAACCTAGTTCAGTTGAAGGAAAATGATCAACTCTACAAATTGAATGGTAGGAAGTGGCTTGTCAAACCCTAACGACACAATTTCACCTGGTTACTCACTCATTCGGTGTTTTTCTATTAGAGCTCAGTATGTCGGCAGAATACTGTTGAGCACTACCAGAGGTCGCCCGCTGGAGTTTTCCCGGGGTCGTGGAAATATCTGCTCTTCGACCATGAGGTTTTTCTCCTATCTGGCGATACAGGGGATAACTTACCCATATTCTGGGTTGTGTTATAATTTGTTTTTCTTAGCATTCCTCTTTTAGGTTTGTACATAGTCATTTTTTTTCTTCGACTGCTGCCATTGCATACTAACGCATTGATGCAGATTTCTAATGTTTTCCAAAATTCATCATTTCTGCCTATCTCATTTCCGGTAAAACTAAATTCCTATTTCCCTCCAAAATAACAATGGTACGATCCTTAAGGTACCCTAGCACCATTACCATGTACATTCTACCCTTACTCCCTATGTCAAATGGGTTAATTGGGTGTAATTTGTTTTTATTTACAGTTCACTATACCATTTCCCTTTGAATTAATTTGGTATAGCTACTGCATAACTTTTACGTGCGTAGCTCGCTCATATGACCTTCAAAGTTTCCTGATCTTCCCTTTTGTTTCTTAACATTCTTGTTGCAAGTCTTCCTTGAGCATTTTGAGAACGTTCGTGAAGGATATCATCGCTGCCAAGTATGTTGTATCAAGGATGTTCAGGTAAGTCGACTTCATGTTCCTATTTTTGCTTATTTTCTTATTTTCTTATTTTCTTTTATTATTTTCTACAAGTACACATACATACATTTCCTCGGGCTCTACCTATCGTAGAAAATAACTTCCATAACTGCTAATCATTACCTATACTGTTACAGGTTAGTCTTTCCTAGACCTCCATGCTCTCATTATTCGTTTCGAGATCCCTGAGCTCAGTACTGGGTCTATCTCGAGAGGCTCCTCTTGTGTTTTTAGAACTCCTCGCCTCTTGCAAGGGATTAAGTGATGTGGTAGCAAAGGCTGCATAGGAGCGAAAATTTTGTTTGATGTTTTTAATCTCTTCTTCATGAATTGATCTAGGGTTGTTTACGTCGAAGTATTGTTCCAAATTTTTCTTGTATTATGATTTTATACCCACGGGGAAACTTTATAGAGTTTTTGTTTTTGTATACGGAAAAAAACTCCAAATATGAGAGTAGGTAATTTAATTGAGTTATATATGTTTTTTATTTTTTTTCTATAGATTTTCTCCCGATTGGGGTTACATGATTGTAAGAATTGTCTCTGCTCTCTATGCATGTTATTAAGCACAGTAACACAATTGTAGTTATCATAGAATTTATGCCTCTCTCTTCTCGTTATATGAAGTTATTAAATTACTATTTAGAAATTCTTCTGTTATTTGTATGTAAGTACTCTTCGTCATTTTCGCTTCTTTCCTATAAATGTGGATTTGACATCGAATGAAGTATTTTTGAGAAAGTAATATATAATTTCTGAAAATAGCTATTACCCGAGTGTAGGATCAGTAAGAATAGTGGCCATCGTCTGCAATGATTCTGATAGTTGTTGTAATCCTTTGAGATACAAAAAAATATCTAATGTATAAGACGATACTGTAGGGAGCAGTCTGGAAATTCTAGTCTTAGCTTATTAGATTGATTTGCTACAGATGGTATTTTTCAGTAGAGTGATGCGAAAGGGGAAACGCTGAATGTTTATTTTATTTTTTTACTTATTCTGGCTAATCTGTCTAGAGCCTAAATTTCCTTCCGAGTGAGTTCATGACCATAGTTTATTATTTTAATTTTCTACTAAGTTCAGTTCGATTTTCAGTCTCATCATTACCGTCTATAGTTTACTTGGCCAGTTTGATTTAGTTAGTCTGGAAATCGCATCACTGAATTTCCTCAATACTCCTACATTGTTAATGAAACAAGTTTGTGTTGAATGTATATATAAAAATTGCAAATTTTCTCTGCACACAAATCGACTCTATTATCCTCTAGCCGTTCTGTTTACTTTGTTTTTCCTATATCTGTTACCTTGAAAAGAATCTTATTTCAGCCTACATTATCACATTACAGGATTTCATAAGCATTCACTTCTGGTGAAGAAATAATATGCTACATGTTCCTATTTTCTGGGAATTCTTACTATACATTTTACATACACATTTACTGCCCACCATATATTTTATCTAAATATGTTCGTACCATTCAGGTAATTTTTTCTATAAGATTAATATGAAAATATATAGTCCATTACCGTTTACTAGTATACCAAAGCCAAAAATAAATTAACACAATAGATTAGCTAACCATAATAGAGGTTGAATACCTACGCCATTCCAAAAGAAGTTAAACATAAACAAATTTTCTAACCCTAGTCACCGTTGAAAACTGGAACACTATCCCTTCAACCATGAATTGATCCACCAGTGACCATTGAGCTGAGGAATCAATAACCCCTTTATCCCTTGATTATGTATTTTTATACATTTTTTTCCATAGCAAATTTTTCTTTAGTGGCATCTTGCTTTTGTGGGTCTGCCAACCGCTTTCCTAGGCTTTCATCGTTTTTTTTTTTTTTTTTTTCCTTTAAAGCTCACTTTTTTCTACCGTGACGCTTTATTCTATCCATTCTTAGCATTTTTCTCCAGCTAAGTGATTTAATGGATTTTTATCTCTTATCTCATTAAACCTTAACTTGTGTCTCCTAGGAATTTTTATGGATCTTACTCATGGAAGATTTATCTCAATCTCATCCATCAATGAAATTCTTTTTTTGGGCAAAATCTCTTAACTCTAGTATCTCCTTCCCAAGTAGTTCCAACCATTTTACTTATTAATAAAATTTACTTATTATATCAAAATAGCTTTAACCATTCTCAGTGTAAATAAAGAAAAACATTATTACAAAAATAGAGGGGCATTACAATAAAGGAGAGGAGTATGACCACACTGACGACCTTGGTGCCATCATATCCCATAGCTTTGAGACAAGCTTCAAGCTTATCAATGAAAGTGTAGGGGATAAAGGAAACCCTTGCTTAACTCTGATATTGATTTCAATTTCCTTAGGCCAACCTTCAGCGGCCTTCAGTTTGGCAATAATGTTCTCATAAAGATGAATCACAACAACCCTCAACTCAAGAGGAACAATTATCTCTTCTAGCCTTTGTCTTAGCTTATCTCGTGACACCCTGTCGAAATCTTTCCTAAATTCAACAAAACAACAAAATAGATCAAACATACTATTGTGACATTCCTCAGCAATGATCCTAAGAGTGCAAGATGATTGATAGTTGAGTGATGTCTTCTAAAGCCAACTTCCCCTTTAGTCCTTTTTCCATGGTTTTCAAGCCATAGGCTAGTTTGTTTTCCAAAATGAGCCTATAAAGTTTCACTAAGATGTGGCTAAGCATATTGGTTTGATAGTTAGAGGGAATATTTTTATCCCCACTTTTAAGGATAGGCACAATCAAGCTCTGTGTCCAAGGCATAGGGAAGTTGTGTTTTATGGTCAGCTTGAAAAGTTTTTGAATACGAGGAGTGAGGATAGACCTTCTCATCTTGAAAATTTTGGCTTGGTAGCCCTCAATATCCCTTGCTTTCCCGTTCGCGAGTTTCTTAATCCCGAACTCCACGTCTTCCAAATAGAAAATATACTCCTCTATAGGAGTATTTATGATGCTCTTCATGGTGTCTGAAGAGTCACAGAGATTCTTATAACATATTATTTTCTTTTTTTTTTCGAGCAAGTATATTCCTCTAAAACTTTCTAGACCCAACTTTAGAAAGGTGAAAAAGAGACTCGTGCCTCTTACTAATATAGGATCATTTATTATTTTTAATAAGAACTTTGTACATACTTATTTTATCAAACTGTGCAGTTTCGTTAGGAGCATCTCTTATCACCTTTTGGGCAATTTTATACATCTTGAGTAGGCCTAATGGTTAAGAGCATGTGTTTTCTCCTAAGAGGTCACATGTTCAAAACCAAAGGGGGGTAGAGTATGTATGCCTTCGTAGGTTTACCAATCACACAAAAGTGAGTCCGGCGAAGGTAAGTCCCTTGTCCCACTAATAAAAGGGTCTCATGCACCAATTTGGAATCCCTTCTCCCACAAACAAAGGGGTCTCATACTCCAATTTGAAATCTAACTTGAATTTAACATTAAAATTGAATAATAATAATAATAATAATAATAATGGTGGGTATTATATGTTTCAAATTAAAACATATAATTTTATAATTTTACCCTTCCAAAATATAATATTTTTTTAATATAAAAAAATAGAATATAATCTAACTATTAATAGAAGTATAACATGCGAAAGGGTTGCCTAGTGTGCGTTATAGTTCTATTAATAGTGAGCTTATATTATAAAAAAATTATAATATATTAAAAGAATAATATATTTTGGAAAAGGAAATTTTTTAATTTGAAATTATTATATATATATATATATATATATATTATTAAATTTATTTAAAATTTATGGAAATAATAATTTAATATTAAGGTGATGGTTAGATATGAAATCCTCTTATATTATGAATTTCATGGACAAATGTAAACGCTCATTAAAATATGGCCGAGTTTAATTGATAGACCAAATAATTTTTTCAGTGGAATTTACCAAAATCTAGTAATATAATTTCAAGATATTTTGTTGTTTAAAATGTAATTTTAAATACATAAATGAATTAAACATCTTGGAAAATCCAAGATTTAAAAGACAAATGTAATGGAAAAAGCCATTTCATCTATAAGTTAGACTATACCTTAAAATATACTCTAACTTAGGCAGGAAATAAGGTTTTTCGCTGGAATTAACTAGAATTCACCAAAATCCAGCAATAAAATTTCAGATATTTGTATTATTTTACACAAATAAATTCAACACCATCAAAAACCTAAAATTTTAATTAATCATTACCACACACTTCATATAAAAACACCCAATTAATTACTCATTACGCACACTTAACCCTATTGATTACTCATTAAGCACACACTTATTATTAATAATATGGCCCCTCACTTATTATTAATAATATCGGTTGGAATTATAAATTCAATCGGCCTTTCGAATTAGATGGTTATAACGCATTTCTAGATGTTTGAACCGTTACAACGAACTTTTCCAAAGGGATGGTGAAAGACTTTAATGGCATATTGTTTCATCTGTTCGGGCAAGTACCTACAAATTGCCCGGAGACATCTGTCTTCACTTCCTTCGATCAGATGACCGTACCTCAACACGTACAAGTCATTGTTGGCAGCGAACTGGTCAACAAATCAAATAAATTGGTACGCGTCCCTTAGCTGTGAAAAAAACTGAAAGTCGCGTTTAAATGCGCTATTGAATAACCAATGCAGTCAAACTGACCAGATATTTTTTTAACGAAGTGTGCAACTGGAAAAACTAATCCAGGAAAATTGCGGAAAGACTCTTTCGAACGTGGAAAGCATTCAGAGATCTGGGTTTTCAGATCTCGGCACAACACACATTGTCCGACATCCAAATCGTCAGCAGGGATAGTGCGTTCTCAGAACAGTGCAATGTCCAGGATTTCGTTTGGGGCTTATAAACCTCGACAAGGCAGCCACACTGATGATGTGGTGGCTCAGATGCTGCGAACGGCCGCCTCCATTGAAAGGCGTCGCACCAATATTAGCATCACCATCTTCAGGTGTATTCGTGGGGATTGGGTATGTAATTTTTCCGGTTTTTATTACATTTTACATTTTCAGATAGTAGTTATGTTGAAGTATTTGTTGATTACTTACCATATATTTTGATTTTCAAAAGTTTGGAGCTAAAGTGTGGCTCATCCTCAACTAGAAATTTAACATGATCAATATCCAGCTGATCGGTTTCCTAAACTTATTAATCGCAGGCTGCGGCAGTTGCTGAGAGCAAGGCCACGGAAGATGCCAATCCATGGTTAAATCTTCCAGAGGTAAGCAATTAATGAAATATAACATTTCAGTTCATTGCTTCCATGTAGATTTGATGTTCTGTTTATTCTAAGGTTAATTGTTTATTGGCTGCAGGCTGCAACATTCACCAAGGGTTTATCTTCGGTTATTCAAACGGTGGACGCTGGTTGGTTTGAATTGGCCTGTGAAGAGGGCAAAGAGGCGTTCTCATTTGGGCAAAAGCGTGCGGGAGACATAGTTAGCGTGCGGAGAATATATTCAGAAGGGAAAAACCAAGACAAATTGTCTTACTGTTGTCTTGCCGTATCGAAAGCCTACTTCACAAACACAGAGGGATTGCATTCCTACAGATACTATACATCGATGGATGGAAAGAGTATAATCGGCCTCGGGAGTTGGGAAAGTGAAGATTTAGCATTTAACAAGAAGCATCGTTGCACTGCAGAAACATTTCTGAAGAGTCTAGGAGCGAAGAAGCTCAGTTATGATGTGTGCCGAGTCGTGTATGCCACTGATTTAAACGAATAAGGAGATCATGTGATCATTTCTGCTTCGCAGCACCCAAATGGAGTCAGGCAGAGGGGGATATTTGCAGATTGGCCCTTGTGATATTTGTGACCGGCGACCTTTAGGTCCAGATCAGATGTTGATTGGACGGCCGCCATATCCAGCTATTCTGACTACCATATTCTGACAGATCCTTGTATCTACCAGAACTACATTAAGTGCAAGAAGAAGACAAGGTTGTTTGAGATTCCGGTCACAATAGAAGCAGTGAAGTGATTCTCATAACCTAGATGTCTTGTCGATGCAGGATCTCTCTGCAACACAGTGATCTCAAATTCATGTCCAATGTAGGGTTGGGTTTTAGGGTAGAAATCTCATTTTCTGTTAC
Organism: Pinus tabuliformis; assembly: GCA_031772625.1. Taxonomy (NCBI): domain Eukaryota; kingdom Viridiplantae; phylum Streptophyta; class Pinopsida; order Pinales; family Pinaceae; genus Pinus; species Pinus tabuliformis. The sequence goes on from CM062820.1 coordinate 292,290,907, forward strand.
TGTGCTGCGCTAATGCAATGAATTCGCTATAGAATTTGCAAAAGTTACATGACTTTTGTTTAAGGTTGATTAGGAGGTATGATTTTGGCTGCTTGGGTGAGTTTAGACGGTTGGATGTTCATCATAGAACTTAAAATTAATTTAATATGCAATTCCAACAGTATTTAGCAGTATTTAAAATATAAAACAAATCTAATAGGTAATTCTAACAGTATTTAGAAGAAAAATTATTGTATATTTTTTATTTTTAGAAAATCATTTCGAATAGAGACTCAAGTGTGATTGTAGTTTTCATTTTAATTAATAAAGAAATGTATCTATATATATATTATATATATTTCATGTAAATTAAATTAAAATTTATAATATTTGAATAAATTATATATAATTTTTTAAATTAAAGTTTACAAATGACTTTGCCAATTATAAATCACACAGTGCCCTCCTTTTCAAATTAGAAAAAATATCATATTCAAAATGTTTTAATCTCAATATATATTTATTGAAGGGAACAAGATTTAAATAAATAGTGATAAAGACTATATTTAAATATAGATATGTAATAAGTAAAAAAATAAATTAGAGTATAAATATATTTCTATCTTTTGTGCCATGTAAGAATGTTTTCATTTAGTTTATTTTGTTTGGAACAATTAAATAGTTGAAAGCTTATAGATTTTTTTGGTCCGGAAATGTGTTTAGCTTTTTTATGAAAATATGAAAGAAAGTGATCTAAATGCTATTATCCGTAGGCCCGACTGGGACTATAGTAATCAATATGGCCGATGTTAGTATTAATTGACGTGCTTGTCTATTCAGCAGTTCAAGTGTTCAGCAGACCAGGTATAAAGTTTTTAAGCACATATTATTTTACTTTCTTATTTAGCCTCTTCCCGAGGTGGGGAGGCGAAAGCATAGATTATTTTTGATTTGTTTCAATTTTCAAACTACTCATAAATGCTAGTTAAATTAATGTTGGCATTAGTCCAAGACATTAAATAGACATTAAATGGAAACTAATGAAGAACATACTTGTACATATAACATATCTCTGAAGAACATGTACATATAACATATCTCTGATAACCAGCAAAGCACATGTCTCTCTCACGACACAACACATGTCTCTCTCACTGATAACTCCTTGGCAGCACATGTCGCTGGCTAGACCTAGACTACATGGAGTTGCACAACACATGCTGCTGGACCAAATGGCCGCTGCATGTAGTCTCATCTCTTGCAGAAAATTGAACAATGTGACAGTATTGCTCACGCTACAGTCTTTCGACAATGGAGTTCTCAGGTATAGTGCAGTGTCTTTCAGCCACCACCTTGATACCTTACCTGCAGGTTAGAACAAGAAGGATTTATTGAGAATGATGAGGAGTCGAGAAATGGCAGACATCAGGTAAGGTTTTGGGGCAGTTCGCTTGAATAAAGCAAGCCAGGGCTATAATGATGGAAAGGCAGCATGACAGAATGCATAAACACTGGTCCAAGTGGTGACTCCAACTCACAACAAGAAAGGAATGGAAGGAAACTACCATTAGTGAAATAATAAGGTAAAAAACAAACTTACTTGGTTTATGGTATCGTGAAGAATTATAGTATCTGAATTCTTCAAGAAGATAAATATCTTTGTCGTCCCTCTCAGATAGAGTCAGCAACATTCTCTCATAGAGAGAGTCAGCAACATTCATAGAGAGATCGGGCTCTGATCCAGGAAATGCTTTCCCTGTTGCTCACCATTTTACCCAGCATTAAGCAACAACTTATCCAGCTGCAATAGATTAGGTTGATGCATATGTCGATCCATCAAAAGTTGATGTCATATGCGTCGATTTTCTTTTACTTTGTGCCATGGCCGAGGCAAATGCTGGATTGTACACCTGACCCGGCCACCAGGGATGAGATTTCACCTTTGCCCAGACCATGTCTCCTCACGAAATTTTGAGGTCTTTCCCTCCTTCAGAGCAATAATTTTCTTCAGAATCCTGCCCTCTTTGACAGCAATAATGTTCTTTAAAGGAGTATTATCGTCAATTCTATTTCCAGATCAAAATTTTCCCTATTGGTATATTGTCCTCGTCGTCATCGGTCCCAATATTGTCCTCGTCATCATCCGTGCCTGAACAAGATGATTGCAAACTAGGCATATCGACCCTGCCTTTATTATTCTCCATAAGCCTGGCCTCCAGCAGCTTCATTTCTCCACCACCCAAGCTCTGGCTCTCAAGCATTTTGACCCCTCCAGAAATCCTAGATTTATCATTTTTCCACATTAACATTTGTAACGGCACATTCTCTGCATCGACCTCATTTGCGGACTGGTGGTGTTTGCAGACAACAAAATCTTTGTGGATAGGGAGGATCCATTTCATAAGAGGAGATCTATGTGTTTGCAGACAACAAAATCTTGGCGGATATGTAGATCCATTTCATAAGTAGGATCCGAGCCAGATGAAGAGTCTCATCTTGGAGCCGAAGTTCGAAGATCTAGAAGGGGCAACCACTTGGCTGATGTTGGAGCTAAAGGCCAAAGATCTAGAAGGGGCTGCTACATGCAAGAGCCACTTGGTTCCACATGGTTTTTTTTGGTTTAATTTAACTTTATTTATTACTTTATTACTTTTATCTTTTATTTTTAATCAAAATTTTTATTTTTAATTTAATAAAAAATATAATTAACCATTTCACCATGATTGTTCAGTGAACACGATTTTGACTGGCGTTGGACTTTAACAACAACCACAACGAACTTCATGTCCTAATTGTGCTTTGGTAGGGGCAGAGGGAATTTCTAGTGGAGCGGTGAAATGCATTGAGATCGCTCGAACAACCGGCTCTTCCATCTCTCCTCTCAAATGCACAAAAGATTACTTTTGCATTTTTTGAATGTTCCTTCATTTTCTTGGCATTTTGTATTGGTTTTGCTAACTGATGAACCGATAGTTATAATTTGTGAATTTCCGACATATTCCCTTTGAATTTAACTGACTGGTTAATTCTAGGTGCTGCGTGACGGTGGCAACAGTCATCTTGTTTGCAGAGACTAGAAGAATTCTGTTGGGATGGGTCGTTCAAATTACATAAAATAGAGTCACCACATATCTTAAGTATCCTTCCATCTGCAGAAATATTATTCGAGACATGCATGATTTCTACAAAATTGAAGTCTGGAAGCCTCTTCGAACATTCTGCAACTAAAAGTTCCTTACCAGTTGTACAATTCTGAATTCTGTAGAGTTCATTATCTCATCCATTGTGGATCCATTTGTCTCGGAGATTTTAATATTTTAATCATGTGGGTCTGTCCTCATTCCTTTCCAGAGGGGCAAAAAATCCTTTAGAATTACCACCTTATATGAGTTGCAAATGGAACTAAACGGTACCAATGTGTCTGAAACATTGCTTTAGATGGTTTTACATAGAAACGAAGGCAAGTGACAAATACTTTAAAATATGCAATAGAGTCCAACGATGCCTCAATACTACCTTGCAGATTGCGAAAGCGAGGTGATTTAATTATGAGAAAATTATGTCCTTTTTCGCATTCTGGTTCATTGAGTTCTTCAGAGTACTTGACAGTGACAGTGACAAAGCTTCAGAAGGAGCATGATAAGATGGCCACTTCTCTAGTTCCCAATGGAAACACATATATTACATATCTTATTGTCACTTTCACCAATATCCCTGAATTTGGAAATAAGGAGTTCAAGGTAAGGTGTCGATTTTGTGATGTCATGACTCTAGCTCATAGGCTTTCCGAGTCGTATTAAGGGTATTTCATCCCTCCTCACCTAGACAAACATACTGTGGAAAGTCAGGTTATGAATAAGGATGAGTTTATTGAGCAGAAGAGAATTACAGTCGAAAAATACCTTGGTCGACTAGCTGGTCATCCCGTTATTAGAAAGAGCAAGGAATTGATGTTATATCTTCAGGTTCAAGGGAGACTGCCTTTACACCCACAACAGATATGGCTTCAAGAATGTTAGATGGAGCAGTGAAACTTCCCCAGCAGCTCTTTGGGGCTGAAAGCAGTACCTTGTTTACTTCTCGAGACATTGTTCAACCTGCAAAAGGAGGTAGAGTTTTGCGGAGAATGTTTAAGGAGCTAAGGCAGTACATGACACATGATCGAGGAGGAGCAAAGTCTTATGTTGTAGAGGCAGATAAGGAATTTTCGGAAAGGAAATAAAGATTATGGGCTCTTCAACACTGTCTAAGACAAGCCTCTAAACACGTATGTATAGAATTTTATTTGAATTTACTAGCTTCTTGTGCATATGTTCTATATTGTTTTTCTGAGCCTGTACAGTCATATTTTCTTAAAATTCATCATCATTGGTGAAAGTGTCTTTCTTCTAGATAGTTTTATGTGGCATTCTATGTGTGCACGCACACTAATAGTAGCATGTATAGTCATATTTTCTTAAAATTCATCATCATTGGTGAAAGTGTCTTTCTTTTAGATAGCTTTTATGTGGCATTTATGCACGCACACACACTAATAATCTAAGACACACTAATATAGGTCGATGTTAAACAACTGGAAAGGTAATAAATTTAATGCATGTAAGGCATTATATATTTAAGGTATTTGTTCTTACCTCACGCCGATCTTCATGTTTTGAAGTTTTGTAGGGTTGATGCCTTATAGGCCCTCTGGGCATTGTCGGTCGATAATGTCTATGGCATCAGCGTCCAGCTCCCATCATGGATGAGAATATTTTCCAATCGTGCAATCACTTAACTGCAAGTCTAGAAGATCCTGGTTGTTGAATTTAGTTCTGAGCAACCCAATAAGAACTAAGGGCCCTTAGTTGGTAAAGTAATCCCTCATAGCAAGGATGCCTCGAATTGCTTGACCGGTTGTAAGGATATGTTGCATCTACTACAGAGCTTGTTTATGGATATTTTCTAACTCGTATGAAAAGGTCTAAAACATCCCAAGCTTTCGAATTTCCATTGCCATTTGCCACATTTAGTTGGCGACATTTGGTGCACCCAAAGAACCTACTGCCAAAGTGTGAATCAGAGATTGTTGTGATGTTTGTTATAAGTTAGATACTTCGAATGATTGTTGTTCTGTTAAAATCGTAATTTGTGGAGGAAGAATCTCCTGTTGAAATGGTTGTGACAGAACCATCCCCTCTTAGCTTAGGGGAATTGAGGCCTTTTAAGCGGGAATTGACTTGGGTTTGTAAAGCCAAGTTTAGTTTTTCTGTAAAGATGTTCAGTCCCTTCCTATTGTGCTTATATACTTGAATTTCTTGATTTTTTTTAGGATGGGAATTTTCTTGTTATATTGTTGCTAGATTGTTGTAGCTCTCTCTATTCCATGAATTAATGTATGAAGAATTTATCAAAAAATAGAACTGATTGTGTGAGTTCAGTCTTAGCCAAGCCTTTTCCCTAAAATGATTTCTCATAGAGATGAGTAAAAAGCCAACCTCCAACATTCCTCTGATTTTATCATGGATACTGGAAAGCTTGGTAATTTTTCCTTTCAAAGTTGTCCAGACTTGAAGCTATAGGCTTAATGTAGGTTGGGTTGGTCTAGGATATGTACACCAGATGATTGCACTATCCATTTCTTTTCATCAGGTGTGAAAGATCTTCATCCATTTACTCTCACTAGGAAATGATTAAGTATATGTATCAAATGTGTTATTCTCTCAATCTGAAATGTTTTGTATAAGTCTTCTTTCCATATTTATTGAATTTAAAATCAATATCGTTCTTCTCTGCCTATTATTTTAAACATTTCTGGCTGACTGATTTGTATAGATTCTTTTGGCATTCACCCTTTTTGCAGTACATGATCCAACTGCATTCCTACTCGGAGGAGTTTCTGGACATGCTGGCCTATTTTCCACAGTAAAAGATGTCTGCAGGGTATTAAATACTGATCCTTACCTCCATCGTTATTTGATGCTTATGCAAACATTCAATAGATTTTCATGGGATTTTTGGATAATGACTACATGTATTCTAGCTTACAGGATCAAACAGATTTGCAAAATAGAAGAAAATTGGTTTGTTGAAATTTATAAATGTGACTGACCTACTTGATTTCTTGATGTCTTAAGCCTTCCATTGCAGTCTATTTTTCCATTACTTGTAGAATATTGCACCTTCTTCTTGACAAATAGAATATTCAGCAGAGTTGGAGTTATCAATTCGTATAGGTTGCTTGGCAGATCTTTCACATGTATCTGATTTCTAGTGATTTTACATGGTAAGTGAAATTAGTTGTTGACTTGTCTCTTCTAGCAAGTCAGACATGCACTGAAAAGTACCCATGAAGCACTTTGCAAATGAAATCTTCAAAGGTTGTTTGTGTGCTGGGGGAGAAGATTTTTATAGCCATGACAATCTCGAAAATACCTATGCACATGACAACAAGCAACCTCAAGTAGATCTCATCTTCCAATCAATCCTCCTCTGCCCGCTCTCTATTGTTTCTAATCTATCGTATCCAAGCCAAGCTATAAAAATAAGAAATCCCTATCCAAGCTTTAACATACTATTGATCTCCGTCATCTAAGTTAAGAATAGATTCCCTTCCTGCTTATCCTCTTCCTCTCTCTATCTGAGTATAAAATCCATAAGTAACTCATCATACATAGGTACAAGCCATCAATGCATAGGGACCATGGTGGTTCTCACTATGGGTTCCGTGATGAACCTTATTGGATATCTCTTGATTTGGCTCTCTGTCACTAACAGAGTTGCAAAGCCTGCCATGTGGTAGATGTACATGTATCAATGCATCGGAGGAAGCTCCATGTTTTATATTTTCATGTCATGGCCCTCGTGTTGGCTAGTTTGCTTATGGATTTTATTTTTTTGGAAAACTTGCTGGTTCTTCCATAGGTTGTGATTCAGTTGTTTGCTACAATAACAATTCTGATGATCTTCTTGCCATTGTTGATATTCATACGAAAGGTGAAGCTCAATGAATAGTGTTGATGCCATATTTTGGCTTCCCTAGATCCAACAAGACTAAGTAGGCAAGTTGAGGAGCTTAGGCCGTCTTTCACTATTCTTTTCATGTATTTTTACCCTCTTGTTTTGCTGTGTTTCAGGTCCAATGTTGTGTTTAAGGTCCAATGTGATATTGACCTATCGTTGTGCATTCCATGGAAAAATATGATTCCCAAAAAACTATTGATAGGGTAGAATATTGCACCTTCTTATTGACAAATAGAATATTCCACAGAGTTGGAGTTATCAATTCGTATAGGTTGCATGGCAGATCTTTCACATGTATCTGATTTCTAGTGATTTTACATGGTAAGTGAAATTAGTTGTTGACTTGTCTCTTCTAGCAAGTCAGACATGCACTAAAAAGTACCCATGAAGCACTTTGCAAATGAAATCTTCAAAGGTTTTTTGCACGTTGGGGGAGAAGAATTTTATAGCCATGACAATCTCGAAAATACCTATGGACGTGACAACAAGTAACCTCAAGTAGATCTCATCTTCCAATCAATCCTCCTCTGCCCACTCTCTGCTATTTCTAATCGATCGTATCTAAGAACCTACCATGTGGAAGATGTACATGTATCAATGCATCAGAGGAGGCTCCATGACATTCATGAATACTAGAATAATTGTGACTTGTGTCAAGAATTTCCCTAGAGGCAGAGGGTTAGTCATAGGGCTGCGACTGTCCCCACTTCTATAGTGCTCATTGCTCCTACTGATGCCGATCATTAGGCCTATGGAGGCTCCGAAAGAGAAGAACAAGACTAAAATTTTTTATATTTTTCTTGTCATGGTGCTCGTGTTGGCTGGTTTTCTTATGGTTTTTATTTTGTTGGAAAACTTGCTAGTTCTTCCACAGATTGTGATTCAGTTGTTTTCTACAGTAACAATTCTGATCATCTTCTTGCCATTGTTGATAGTCATACGAAAGGTGAAGCTCAATGAACAATGTTGATGCCATATTTTGGCTTCCCTAGATCCAACAAGACTGAGCAGGTAAGTTGAGGAGCTGAGGCTTCCTTTCACTGAACTTTTCATGCATTTTTACCCTCCTGTTTCGCTGTGTTTAAGGTCCAATGTGATATTGACCTATCGTTGTGCATTCAATGGCAAAATATGATTCCCAAAAAACTGTTGATAGGCCGCTCATCATACATAGGTACAAGCCATCAATGCATAGGGACCATGGTGGAATAATTGTGACTTGTGTCAAGAATTTCCCTAGAGGTAGAGGGTTAGTCATAGGGCTGCTACTCTCCCCACTTCTGTAGTGCTCACTGCTCCTACTGATGCCGATCATTAGGCCTATGGAGGCTCCGAAAGAGAAGAACAAGACTAAGAATTTTTATATTTTTTTTGTCATGGCCCTCGTGTTGGCTAGTTTGCTTATGGTTTTTATTTTGCTGGAAAACATGCTGGTTCTTCCACAGATTGTCTAAACGAAATTGTGTCTCCTATTTGAGTCTGTTATGCTAGCATTTCCATATTTATTGCAATTGCAGAAGGCAATCATCGTATCAAGTGATCAAATAGTTGGGTCGACTGTTGGCTAGGGACGGGAGTGACTATGCCAACATTTGTGAAAATGATAGGTTATATGTATGTATAATTTTGTACCTAGTAGACTGCAAATCACCAATGTTAATGATGTTGTCACCTGCATGGGAATGGCCTGAGATCTCTTATGGCAAATAAGAAACGCTATGAATCAATTTTTAGGCACACGAATTTGGATTGGACACCTGCCCACAGGACGTTCCCACCAGAATTTCAACCCGTGAAGCTGAGGGCTAGTGTTTCTTTACTTACTTTACCTTTCTGGTGGTGTTTCTTTTCTTGAAGCCCACTCATGGCAGGGACTTGTTGCCATGCAGCTTCTCTTGTTTTTTTTGAAACATGCAAATATAATATGGTTAGAGATTTCAAAAAATATCTTTATTTGTTCAAAATTAGGCTCAAGCATTAACTTCTCTATCATGCATTTAGTATTTATCTAATGAATAACCACATAGGAGTATGTAAAATCTTGATTTTTTTTTTAATTTTCATTTTCTATTAATTTTAATTCAGACTTTAAGGCCTAAATTCTCCCTAGTTTCTTATTAAGATATATTTTGAATTTTATAATTTTGGTTAAAAAAATGATGCTTTCTAGTCCACATCTAGCTAGACTACTTTCATTTGCGACATCAAAGTATCACCATGCTCATTTTTTGTCAATTGGTTCAACAACCGATTTTTCTTGATTGACCCATAAGATAGTTTTTCTTTGTATCTTTGCACTAAACATAATAACTTCAAAATCTTTATTATTAATGGACACACTAGAAAATGATTGATATCCCTATCTCTCAAAATGCTTACATCTCTAATGAACTAGATATCCCAAGGAACCATTACAAGTAGTGTCATGAGTAGTTTTAGCCCATGCTTCTGCTACTAGTTTTTAAAAAATTCTACCCTAGTCTTTCTTAATTAATAGATCACTTTGGGACCTACAATTGATGAGCCTCGTATTGTGACAAGAATGCTGCAACTCCCAAGGCTACCAACTTTAATTATCAACCTGGGGTTCGTACAAACTTAAGAGGTGTCAACACTATATGTGCGGCATCCAATGTGTCCTTCCTTTGTTGTCATGATGTAATGGAGTGCATGTACTAGAAGTCAAATCCTAAACTAATTGTAGAAAATGAAATGTTCGAAATGGAACCTTAAGCTATTGCAAGAAAGAAAGTACAAGGCAAGAGGCAGAAATTCAATGCTCAATCACACAATTTCCTAATTAACTGCCTAGAAGCTATGCTTTGCAATAATGTTAAATTATCATGAACCAAATGCTACTATCTAAGCATGTAAGTAAGAAGCATCAAACATCACCAATGTGCAAGTAAAGGGACTGAAATAAATATGCTTTTGTCTTTTTGTTTTTTCATGCAAAATCAAGTATGAAAACTAATTTCTTTTGGTGATGTGGCAAGTGAATTAAAGATGTTGGAGGATGGCTAGAAGGGTTAGGAGATGGTTGGACAGTGTTGGAGACCCTTGGGAGGCCTTTGGTGAATTCCTATAGGTGTTCTCTCAATTCACCCTCAAAACAGGCCATTTCAAGAAAACCTACAGGTTGTACGAAAAACCTAATATCCCCTAAAAAACTACAAGATACAACCGAGAGAAAAATGCAAGGTTTTGGAGGTGATGGAACACTTAGGGAAGGTGGTAGATAGGTGGAATGGAGTTAGGAATTGCCTAGGATCACTCAGAACTCAACACTAAACTTGGGAGATGGATGGATTTGCTAAAAAAGCTTCGAGAAGTTTCCTACAAGATGTACAAATTCACTATAATTCATCAAATGACCAAGAAAATCAAATCCAATTTGTATGAGACAAATTTTTTTATTAACTAGGATGCCTTAGGTCCCCATTCCAAGTGGAAGCACTCAAAAATACCTCTGTTAACCCATCATTAAACACACACAAAAAAAACATTACTAGTCGAAAATCTAGAAATTTGAGAAGTAGTGAGCTAGTAAATCTAAGAAATGCATAACCAAATCAAGTGTAAATGAAATGGGGTAGTTTTTGTTATGAAATATAATTTTTTTTTGACCTAATTCAGGTGGAATCAATTCTATTGAAGCTCGTTAGCATGATCTAAAAATAGAAGAAATTTATTGCTCTTTGCTAAAAAAAAGTTCCAACAATCTAGATTTGGGAATGATAAGACTAATCCAAGTAATTCAATGATTATTATGAACTTCCAAAGCTTTTCCAAAGATAAAATAATGCTTTTGATCATGTAAGAGAACTTACATCAACCATTTAACTCAATCATACAACAAGAAATCATTAATACTAAATGCAGAAATAGAAAGAAAAAAAAACTAGAGATGCATGCGAATAAGCAACGAAAAGAAGGAAATAAAATGATACAAAAGGGCTCTAAGGTTCCTAGGATGGCCAATCCAAAGGAAATTCAGAGACCTATGGAGGAGAATAATATTTAGAGGCTGAGAATGACATCAATCTTCATTATTTTCATCAACTGAATTACATCCTTGAAGAAAATACAATGGAGTTGGAAAAATACAAGCTCTCTCCACAATAGTAGTAATGAAAAACTCTCCCTAGAGGCTAATTCAACTTGGTACTTATACAATATGATTCAGAATCATTCCCTATGAATGGAGGAAGTTTTCCCCACCAAAATCCCTTGATTAGTGGATCTAGTCCCCAATACTAGGAATTTGCATTAAATGGCAGGGAACACATTCCTAGATTTTCTCAATCATTCCTTAGAGGAAAATTCAACTTGGTACTTATAAAAAATAATTACGAATCATTCCCCATGAATGGAGGAAGCTTTCCCCACCGAAATCCCTTGATTAGTAGATTTGATCCCTTGATTAGTGGAACACATTCCTAGATTTTCTCAATCATTGGAGTTTCACAATTTGTGCCATAATTACATAATATCTTGTTGACTTATTATTTATTATTGATCCTCCTGTAGTAGGGAACAAGTCCCTAAATTATTTCCTTCTGCAACTCTTCATATTCTGCCCAATATTCTCATAATATTCCACAAAAAATAAAAAATATTAGGCACATGTATTCAATTATTCATAAACCTTCATAATGAATATATTAAAGTTAAAAATAAATTATCTAATGAAAAAAGAGAGATTTAATCTGCTAAAGGATGGTCATAGGCATTAATTTATGTTTTAAATTAGAGGCATGGGCCTTAATTTATGTTTAATTTAGAGGCCCATCATACCAACGTGCTGAAAGTGTTGCTCGTCCTCTGAGCAACTTACTGACCTCATTGTGTCTCACTCTTGGCCTTGGTGGCCTCTCTCTTGTTCATTAAGAATATTGGATGTAAGTTCTGTAAGGAAAAGCAAAAAAAGACATATTTGTGCAAAGAAAAATCACTTTTTCTTGAGAACATTAGCTTGCCTTCTTCCCCTTATTCAAGATGGGTTCTTGAATATCTTTCAGTTTGGCAAGGTCTTCCACACCCTTATCAACCTTCTGCTACCTTGTTCCACCATTTGGACACCTCTAACACCTTCAAAATGCATTTAGATGAGAAATACGACACCTTGTAGTAATTCCTTTCAAAGCTACAGGAAACCTTGTTAAAACTACAAGAAACTAATTTTTAGCATAAATGACAGTCTGAGCCTAGGACAGGCCCTCAACTTGACTCCCATGTCTTTCTCTTATTTCTATAACATCTTTTAGGCCTTGGACAAAAGCTAGAAAGATATTAGAGACTTCTCGAAAAGTCTCTTTTCATCACTACAGTTTGAGCTATGTTTTGATGGTGGATGCCTCATTTCCTTTTGTTGCATTCTTCCTCTTCCTTGTGGCCTAGAAGACTACCTAATGGCCTTGGAGTTCTCTTTTATGATTAGGTACTCTCTTTTAGGCACTGCCATTTTGGGTTTAAGCACAACTTTTTCCTTTCTTCCTTCTTGTAGCAACATTCTGCCTTCCTGTAGTAGGGATTCCTCCTTTTTTTGGGTCTTCTAACTACATGGGAGTGATGAGAAATGATGAAGAGGGATTGGATGATGATGCTAGGGCTCAAAGGGAGTAGTGTAGGTTTGTGAAAATGAAGAGGATGCTATGTTTGGTTTTTTTTCAAGAATGTAATGGGATGGATGAATGATGAACAGATAGTGAATATGAAGTGGATGGAGGGCTTGGAGTGTTGTGGTGACTTGGAATTTGCAAAAATTTATTCTTTTAACTGTTGTCCTCATTCCTTGAAATCGTCACCCTTCATAACTTGACTTTTCAATATTGCATGAGTGAAGGAGTGAGCTGCAATTAACTAGTTGAGGGCATCCGATATTACTGACAAAACCTTAGCTTATAAAACCTCATCTCTCATGCATTGACAACATATTTCTATCTATAATATTCTCAAGAGAAGAGGTCAAGAATATTACATACTTGTACCTACCTGACGGTTGTTGGAGAGATATGCATGCTGCTGCTGAGTTGATGCTGATGTGCAGGTGTTGCATGGTGATGCTGCTGCTATGCTCTAGAGGAGCACCTTTGACCTCTGGATCTCCTTTAAAACTGTTCACTGCCAATCCTGTAGATGTTGTTCTGTATCATGTAGGGAATCCTATAAGTTTACAGGACAAGGCCTTGTTTTTTCCATATCTTCCAAACGGTAGCCTGGATTGCACTGAAAATTTTTTAGCATGTTTCAATCATCATTATGCACCTCCCCATAGAAATATTTTGGTCAATGGATGCACGGATCTGGAGAAAAACTAAAAATGGTTGAAGGTGATCGAGGTCAATTTCTTGGAAACCGTGCACTAGAATTCGTTTAAATTACCTGGGCATGTTACCACCATCCATATGCATCTCCCCATGAAATAGAATTTTAAATCGATCCACGGATATTGAGAAAATGAAAAAATGGCTGAAGGTGATGGAGGCCAATTTCTTGGAAACCATGCACTGAAATTTGTTGAAAATTGCTTGAGCATGTTACCATCATCCATATGAATCTCTCCTTGAAACATATTTGTAAGTAGATGCATGGTTTTCAAGTTATGGAAAAAATAAATTTATTGTCTATGTATTTTTGTATCCTGTAGTAAAACAGAGCATCCTGTAGTTTTCTAGAACAACAAGGAAAATGAGTGGTAGAACCTTGATAATGATGGGTGGATGGTGAAAATAGATGAGGGTGATGGATTGGCATGATATTGGCCTTGTTGGATCATTTGAACGAAGTAGGAGAAAGTCAAAATTTGACTTCTTTTGACTAGGCTTGTTATCGGGAAATCTAGTGCCTATGCAGAGCTGCTAGTCCCACTAAGACGGGTAGCTATCTTAGAAACAAATAGATTAAAGTTACTTTCGTTTTCCTTTATGAGAAGTAGATAGGAGAGGACCAAAGAATACCAACCTCGATCTTTCGCTCGGTTCTTTGCTTGTCCCTTCTCCTCACGCACAGGTCTTTGCTGCTTCTCCCTTGACCACTCCGCTTCAAAGAGTACCTGTAAAGTCAAAGCAACATAATACCTTCAAAGTGCAGAGATCTACAATCATAAACAATATAGGACTAGATATATATTGACCACAAAAATGCATATACAATCAGACATACAAGAATGTGGAGGAAAACTTGAATAGCTTTATTGATATAAAGATTAGAAGAGAGGATTACAACCCATTGATCTGACCCAGCATCATCCTCCCAGCATGAAAGCCCTTCTTCACCTCATGAAAAGCTTAGATCACCCAACACTATGGTATTCAACCAAGAAACCAACAACACTTCCTTATAAGATACAAAATTCCAGCCTCTGGATCTCTAGGATGAGGGATCCATATATAGATGATTGTAGGGGGGTGAGTCAGCTTCTGGGATTTTGATTAGTGTCCTCTCTAATAGTTCTTGATTCCACTTGGAGATTGATGATCTCTTATTCATCCCTGGGTGAATTCAGTGAGGCAAGTGTCACAGGAGAAGTTTCTGCAAGATTCCACGATGATCCACCTTGCAAACTGTCTCTGCCATTTGTCTACTCTCACCCATCGCACACTATAGAAGATATTTCCAGTATGCATCACACCCTTTACACTGAGTAGGTGAGATGCATCACACCCTCTGCACTGGGCAGTCTGTATGGTCTAGCTTTGACCAGTTCTACACAGTTTTCTGTGGAGAACTTCTGGGAGATGATGTAATCAACTGACCTTGTTCCTTTAAGGTGTGAAGCAACACTTTTAGGGACTTAGGAGCCCTTGGTTTATGGACATGTATGATTGGGGTTGCATTGCCCACAAATGTCTATAACAGTTTCCCCTTAAAGCATGAGGTCATTAATCTTTTGATGTCGGGTGAAATGATTTATCATGAGGATCCAAAGTTTTTTCGAGCTGGAAGGTGACCTCTAATAAGATACATTACAATAAATTATCTTCATAATATTTTTCATGATCTAGCTAAGGTGGGCATTCCCATGCTCAGCTTTATAAATTCATTTTCATGTACATAAGATACACAACCGTCTGTGTGGCAGACTGATGATTCTGATAGAGCCGTCATCCTTTGATTTGGATGATCATCTGTACAGTAATGATGTACATTTGATGTCTTTATTTTCCTGAATATATCGTAGCTCAGATGGATGAAACTAGATCCGGGGTCTTCAAACTCGTCCAATCTTCACTCGGAGTACAAGTCGATCCATGTGAAAGATGTTCTAGAGTCGAACATGGAAAGACATCGCCTGATTACTAGCCAATGATGTAAGCTGTTAATAGGCGTGAGAGGAATCACTGATAATGATGATGACCCTCAAGGTACTACAATACAATTCACATGGTGTGAAAAGGGGACTTGGCATCGAACACCACACAAAATCTTTTGGTCGAAGGCCATTGATGTAAACCTGTCGCCGGAAGTGAGAAACTTGCCATTGAGGCATGCAAGCTTCAAAGTACTGAAAGGGTTGTTCCTGTTATCTCAAAATCAGGTCCTGGAAGGCTGCAGACTAGGAAGACTTCAAGTAACTGTTTCAAACCAATCTTTTAGCTAAGGCTTAGCCTCCTTAGCCTGAGAGGGCTCTCTCAAAGGATTTAAGGTTTGTGATTATAATTGAGATGTCTAACTCTTTATGAAACAAATAGGAATGAGGCTGGTAAAATCTAAATCAACAAGCATCCCTTGGGCTCATGGAGTCATATTTCATTTAGCATCAACAGTGAATTGGCTTTGCAATAAAATCAAGGCATTCAGACTTCAATATAGATAAAGTACAACAGACACAAAAGGGACAGTATTTGAGCATATGAAGGAAATTAGAACACTGCAAGTGATTTCTAAGTAATCAAGTACTCATAATACTGTATACAACATGAAAGACAACAAGAGGAATTCATACATTGAAGTCACTATGATTCTTGAGCAGCAGAAGCCATTTACTGTATTACCAAAAGAAACAGAGTCTTTACATAAGCTTGACAACAGAGCTTTTTTACATAAACTTCCAACCCCTATTACATTTCCCTTTCTCCTATATATAGACTTGACTGAGATTCCTCCTTAAACATTAGGGGAACTCGAAATCTACTTCTAATGACACCTGTTTAACTTTTAACTGCCTATTTAATGTAACAAACTTCAACTAGACTTTCTAGAGGTCTAAATCAAGTAGGATTCTAACACCATGTTATGCTAATAATAGCCTTCATTACAATGGTTCTCGTTCTTTGACATCTGGTCCCTTTTTAGTTTGGCTATGGTGGATGTTCAAGGCTGCATGTTGGCTTCAATGTCACATCTTTTCCATTGCCCTAAAACATAGGAAACTACCCCTGTTTATCAGTCTTGGTTTGCCTCAAAATGTTCGAATCCAAAGAAGCATGCCCTTTATCTTTGATTATCCCAAATATAACAGATTTCCACGTCCTTAATGTGTTGTCCACCGTTGTCATATGTGAAGGCAAAAGTTCTTGCAAGCTGTTTGACATATCCTAAACTGTAGTAAATGTGTTCACTTTATGACAAAAAATCTAAAGTTGGATTCGAACACATGTTTCCTCCACCTGTCTTGATCTTGTTGAAAGCTGATGGCTTCAGATGATCCCTTTTAGATATTCCCTTTTCAAAATTCCCGCTTGTATTTCAAAACTGGTTGACTGATATTAAATTGTTTAGCTTCAGCAGTTTCATAGCGCGCTACGAAACTGCTGAGCATTAGTCATCATCTTTAGTAGTTTTGTAGCGCGCTACGAAACTGCTATGTTGTTCCAAAAAACATAGTTTCAACCAAAATTTTGCTATTTTGAGCCTTTTTCTATTTAAACATTCTTTCAACTGCTCCAAGGCCTTTCAAAACTGAATGGAAATATATGATTTTTCAAGAAAGATTATACCAAGCAAAACCATCAAAATTTGAAACATAGCCTTACTTGAAGTGGGATTTCTTTAAGGAAATTCTTTCTGCTGGCTTAACTATATCTTTAAGTCTTCAATTTGTTTCTTCATGACTTTGATCCCAGCTCTTAGGTTTGTTAACCATTCTGATGTATCTCGCCTCCTTTTTCTTGCATTGCCGATATAATGGTAAGTGAAGATGACATGAGATATAAGCTTCTGTTTTGGCTGAAAAATAGGTCTTGGGACAGAGCTCATAACTTCTCGCAAAAAACGTATTTGGAAAAACTGAAGGAGGATTTTGTAAAAAAATCCATGCTGAACAAAAACCTCTCTTGGTTTTTTGAAACATCTTTCCTACCGCCTAGAATGAGTCTTTGAAACACAGGTGTAAAAATATGCTTGTGAAAAACTGCACCTACAGAAGTTTCATAGCGCAACTTTGGTCCTTCATTTCTCCCAGATCATAATGGATTTGAAGAAAGTGGAAGAGGTTTTTGTACTTTAGTATCTTAGGAATAAAAACCACTTTCACTTTGCAGATATGAGTTTTCAACTGCTCAGAAACTCTTCTAGAATTTGACTAGTAAAAACATGGAGACAAAGTTCCTCCTTTTTAGAGTTTCATTCTTCTTCAAATTTATCGTCTGTCAAATCCTTCATTTTCATAGCATGTTTCATCATGCACACCAGAGAGTTAATAAGCTGTTCTTAGATTCATTAAGAGTATCCAACGCTATTTTCTTGTGTTCCTTGGCAGCACAAATAAGAAGAGTGGTTCCTCCAACTTTCACTTCTAAGCTAGAAGAATATATGACTCGGTTTTCCAGAGCAACAATACATCTTGGCATTTCTATCACCAAATCTCCAAGAAATATAGGTTGGTCCTAGCACTCTCTCTAAAGAACCTCAATTTCCTTGTCTTGAACTGGTGGGAGTCCAATGGCCAAGCTCTTCACCAATGGTTTCAAGCTGTTAGGCAATTCAGTAAGGACTGCCCATGTTGGAATAGTAGGACCTCCACCTTGTTTCACTCTGATGACGTTACATTGTCTAGATCAGTAGAAGCCAAAAAAATTACCAAAGCAACAACTATACCACAGTGATGAAGACATTCAATAAGCACATCATCAACAGGCATATGACGCAGAAATGGCAATCAATGCATTGGCTAGCCTTCTATTAGATGCCCAAATTGCTAAGCAGTCTTTAGCAGAGGATATCATTCCATCATTCACAAGAGTCCTCAAGGATGGTACAAAATGGGGAAAGGGACATGCAGTAGGTGCTCTTGCTCGATTTCCTAAAATGATTTATGCGCTGCGAAAACACTTCAAAATGACTACATGTGCTACGAAATCACCTAAAAGGGCTTTGTGGCACATAGTAACTTTTGAACAAAACTGATACATGGATATGAGACAGGTGATGAATGAGAATGACCAATGATGAATGAGAATGCATAGTTGACTCAAGACTCCTAAGACTCAGACTCTAAGGAAAACAAAAATCAAACTTAGAATAGCACCGACCTTTACCATCAAACTAATGTGAGAAATTTTGGCATTAGAATTCTTAAGTGATAACAGTTCCTAAGCCGACTTCTTAGATAATGAGCTGATGTCGACAAGAAGTGACCTGTCCTAGGAGGGCCTTAATGAATCCCACATCTATGACACAGAACGGAGTAAATGATTTTGGAGGTGAAAATGATCTGATGATATGAGGTTCAGGGTGGCGGTTATGGAAGAATGGAGCATGAATGTATTGCAGCGGATGAGACACAGGTGAATTCTCTAAGCGACTTCTCTTGAACATACCGGCGACACTGACATGGATTGGTAGCGTTAACCCCAAATATGGATGGTGCAATGGACCAATGGTGATATGACCAATGAACGGAATAACCCAACCCGACTCGAACATGGAGTGAAAGTGTCATGTTCAAGAGCGACTTGCTACCAATAAAGTTTCTTTAAGTTTTCTTCCCAATTTTTCCCCAATCATTGCTGACCAGTACCTCTTTATTTTTATCAAGATTGAGGGGGATAACATATGCTTGTTCTATAATTTTCCCTTCAGGCAAACCCGTCACTATGTTTTAACGAGCCTAGTGACAATGAAACTCGTTCTTGTCTATATGGACAAGTTTGTTGCTATTGGTTTTAACGAGTTTAACGACAAAGATAACTCAGTCCTTTTCAATTTTAGAGAGTCTAAAAGGGACGTAAAGGAAACTCCAATAATCCTTTTTCGTCATATACTCCCTCATGTCTGAAAACGTATAAATTAATGCGAAAGGGATGAATTTTCGATAATTTTAATGAGCCGAACAAAACAAGCGCTCGATATTTTTGTGTAATAATCCCTTAGGTCGAAAAAGATTAAAATCTAGAGGAGGGATAACACTCCTGGTAGGTTTAACGGGCTAGAGAGGCCAACTGCTCAGCAATCTTTTCATATTTTATGAGTCAGACGAAAAGAGCTTAAAGGAGACTCGTTTTTTGGGGAACGAGTGATAATTTCGAGTAGCAGCTGATTCCAGGTAGGGTTTGGAATTTTCCAATCATGGCAGTGTCACAAGGATGGCTAACAGGATCACTCTTTACAGTTATTCCTCAAAAATGGGTAAACAATCAAATGGAGGTGAATGATTGGCTAAAACAGAGTGGAGGTGACGATGAGAACACGACCAGGGCTCAAAAGCTGATGATAATGCATTCACAATGGTTATTTACCGGAAATTGGTTCATTTTTTAATGAGCTTAAACTCTGGGGGAAACATTTGCTCATTGCTTAGGTTTAATTTTTAACGAGCTTGAACTTCACATAAAAACTGCTCATGCCAGTCATATAATAAGGATGTCTCATCGATAGATTCGCATTTTTATGGAGCTTGCACCTTTCGAAGCTATGCTCCGTTGCCTCTCGTATGCAAGCTAGGAATGACCAACTACGCTCCTCTACTTAACTACCAAGATCACTACCAAGGTTAGGTAGGAAAATTTTTCCTTTACTTTGCTAGTGCCATCTGGCCCCTATGAAGACAAATAGTTGACTCGACCACTCACCCGACTTAGGTAGTTGAAGTTAGCGGAACCATAGAGTTAGCGTTATGTTGGTCGCTTTTCACTTGCTCACAAAAGGTTTGCATGCCCCCAAGTATAGTGAAGTAAAATTTCTAGGTTACCATTTAGAAGTTCTCATGTTCGCAAGATAGTTTCCATCCGCACAGCAGACAAAAACACTTCCTCGGCTTAGTCCATCTGGACAAAGGCTCCAATCACCTAACCTTGATGAAGGAATCTTATCCCAGTCTAACTCCCTCTTCCTATACGAATGGGCGTCGGACCAGTCATATATCCTTCACGGAAACTTACCCTATACCCAGAGTTTCCCTTCCGAAGCAGACCAGGGTGCATGCCCCCTAGGTTTCAGTCATGTCCCCCCGAATTACTCGCGTTCTTCAGGTGGACGGACCGGAGATTGATGAGACATTCCTTGCGTGAAAAGACCATTTAGGGATGGCATTTGACTATTAGCTATGTGTGAGCCGGGGAACGAAAGTTGGTCTACGAGCTGGACCACTAAGCCTTCTTGCGAAAAATACATTACTCTAAAAAGTGAGGAGACAATGGCTCCCATGCTATAAATATAGTCGCACCCAAGGAGTATATTATAATCTAGAGGTCCTTGGACTACCATTACATTCATATAAACGGTTTTCCTTCTCAACATTATAGGTACATTGGGAAGGATCCCTAATGGTCGACTGGTTCCTTTGTCAAAGCCTATCAGATTTCTCATCTCAGGTAGAAGTGATGGCGAACCAAGCACTTTCGAAGCAGTTGAGGAAAGGATACTCACAGAAGCCCCTTCATCTATGATGGTACCGACCATGACCATTTTGTAATCTTTTATAATGATTCGGAATGGTACACTAGCTGGTAAACGGGATTTGCCTAGTAGATTCCAATCGAAGGAAACGACTAGGTTGCTTGGAGGTCGGGCCAAATAGACGGCCGGATATGACTCTGATGAACTTCCTTCCTCTGGTAAAGGAACGGGTAGATTGCCCCCATGTTCATCGGAGTCTGTGTTTACGAAAAGAATTTGAACAGTGTCGTTCTCATTCTCTTCGGTGATTGTATCATCTGAAGATGGACCTTCCGAAGACAAGACCAGGTCGACTACCGTCTCAACCTTTTGACTTTCATCTAGTATGGATTCAGTGGGTTTATCTTCAATGGCAGATGCTTCAACTGACCATAATGGCGTGTCGGTCGGATTTTCAACTAGTGATGGACTCGGCAAGAGTTTCTTGTATCCAAGAGGAAGCCGTAGCGGTGAAGCAGGATGGTTATTCAAGAATCTTTTAGCTTCGTCTAAGAAGGGACAACGGTGGACGACATGATCACCTTCACACAATTTACAAGGAAATTTACATTTCTTTTTCTGTCCAAATGCTTCGCTTTCACTAGTTGATGGTGTACTTTCAACATGATCTTCAGAGGTTGATGACACCAGATTGTGCAAACGAGGAGACTAGTCCCTTAAGATCTGAGGGATGCAAGGACAATCTCGATGATAGTGGTCTCCTTTGCAAATGACACATGGAGATTTAGGCTTGGACAGTGGGGTGTGTGGATTTTCGCTAGACGATGCCTGGTTACCCCTTTTCACCTTTGGCTCCTTCTTCTTCTTCTCTTTCTTCTCCTTCCCCTTCTTCTCCTTCTTAGTTACTTGATTTTTGGCTTTACCAGCTTCATCAAGTGAAGAGGAAGGAGGAGAGGGAGAATCGGACGAAGTAGAAGGTTGGGGGGTAACTTTAGTATCATCTAGTTGCTGACTTGATTGTTCAGGAATCACGGTGTTCTGAACGATGGAGGTCGAGAAGAGCCATATTGGCAAGCCAATTGTCAATCCTGGAAGTGACAATGTGGCCATATGAGGTGCAACAACATCTCCCCGAGAGGAGAAAGGACTAGGATTTCCTCCAAGGGGAAATCCTTGGTTGGTGGACTCCATTTTCCTCAACCTAAGACCAACACGGGAATGGTGATATTATTTCAATTAAAATAAATTTTAGACGCTTTGACACAACTTGTTTTTTCAATTTTTAAGGGTTGAGAAAAAACAAAAGATGACTCTAGTCGCCTTTGATTTTTAATGAGACTGAAGTGACAAGTGCTCAGATGGACCTTTTCCTTTAAGGAGTCTAAAAAGGAACAAAAGAGACTACTCTGGAAATTTAGATAGAGGGATTACCAAACCAATCGCAAAACTGTAGAATACTTTTTATGGTACGACAATCAATCTTCCCAAATGCTGTGTTCAGTGCATTGCAATTGGTAGGGCGGCAGACATAACTTCCTATGGATAAAGGATATAGCCTATTGTGGTCTCCCAATATATACATGACAGTACGTGGGAGCACAAGTCAGTACTGGCACTTGTCGTCTCAAAGAGGAGGAATCACCCAACCAGCAATGAAAGTGATAGTTACCAGGCTTTACGACACCGGAATATGTCTCTAGCCTAGACTTCTAGATGTTGTGCATTAGGTTCCAAAGCATTTTTATGTTCATTGAATTTATTTTATAGTTGATCTTTCTTAAGAAATTTTCCTTTCAGGTTCGCCACGTGATGTAGATATACACTTCCTAATTAATGCAATCTAAGATGATAAACAATCGTTTAGTCTTCTTTTTGCAATGAAAATCCTAGCTACTAAAGAAAGAGAGATGATATTCTTTCAACATAGAGCAGAGAGCACACACTAGATGCACTGTACTAAATCAAACCAACAAGCAGTCTAAATGCAAATGCACATGCATGTATTTGTTTTTAGCTTTCTTAATGTGTGAATGACAAGAAGAATACTAAGTACAAATTTGAATTATCTTTTCAAAGCAACACTACTAAGAAATTTCTCTTCAAAAATGAAAGGAAGATAATGACAACACTTTTTCTATTTTGAATTGAAAACTGCATTTGACACTTGAAAAACTACTAATTCAAATCAAATACAAGAGTAACTATATAATCGACCATCAAGAACAATAGAATTCTTTTCTTTGACTGAAAACGACACTTGCGACACTCCCAAATCAAAAGACAACAATTTGATTATGCTACTTTTTGTAAAAGAGAACTATAAATGGCACACAGTAAATAAAAACATTCACAATTCTTTGTACTATGGAGGCAGAATAATGCAAAGGAAAGGAGTTTCCACAGTGGTGTACTGATCACAGATATCAAAACTCCTAAATAAAGCTGAAGAGAGTGAACACATAAACCAAAATCTGAGAGCAGAAGAGGTCTTATCTGATCAGCGCACCTGCAACACAGGGAAAGTGCGATGCAGCGCACTTGCTGCACATAGGAGGTGTGGTGCATCCAGATTCCCAAGAGGAGAAAGTGCGATGGTCCAGGGACAAGACTTCAACTTGGTTCTTGGTCACAGTCTGCAGCTTAGTTCAGAGATTTTGGCTGAGCTAATGATAGTCAGTAAATAGAAATCACACGGGCTGATCTAATGAGGTTACTAGAGCCACCACTAGGGCAATTAGGCTGTTTACAAATTGATTGTTCATTTTATAAACAAAACCCAGAGATAGACTGAAGCAGCATTGATCTACTTTTCACTTGCATAGCAAATGCAGTCCGAAGGCTAGCTGGCTTAACTTCAGGCTCCGTCTGTAAGTTTATAAAGCAAACAAATATAGACAAGAAAACAATCAATTCGCTCCCCAGCGGAGTCACCATTTTGTTATCCATAAATCTAGTGTCTATGTAGAGCTGCTAGTCCCACTAAGACGGGTAGCTATCTTAGAAACAAACAGATTAAAGTTACTTTTTTTTTCTTTTATGAGAAGTAGATAGGAGAGGACCAAAGAATACCAACCTCGATCTTTCGCTCAGTTCTTTTCATGTCCCTGCTCCTCACCGACAGGTCTTTGCCGCTTCTCCCTTGACCACTCTGCTTCAAAGAGTACCTGTAAAGTCAAAGCAGCATAATACCTTCAAAGTGCAGAGATCTACAATCATTAACAATATAGGACCAGATATATATTTACCACACAAACGCATATACAATCAAACATACAAGAATGTGGAGGAAAACTTGAATAGCTTTATTGATATAAA
This sequence comes from Pinus tabuliformis, assembly GCA_031772625.1. Taxonomy (NCBI): domain Eukaryota; kingdom Viridiplantae; phylum Streptophyta; class Pinopsida; order Pinales; family Pinaceae; genus Pinus; species Pinus tabuliformis. The sequence continues at coordinate 292,314,982 of CM062820.1, forward strand.
GATTAGAAGAGAGGATTACAACCCATTGATCTGACCCAGCGTCATCCTCCCAGCATGAAAACCCTTCTTCACCTTACAAAAAGCTTATATCACCCAACACTATGATATTCCACCAAGAAACCAACAATGCTTCCTTACAAGATACAAAATTCCAGCCTCTGGATCTCTGGGATGAGGGATCCATATATAGATGATTGCAGGGGGGTGAGTCAGCTTCTGGGATTTTGATTAGTGTCCTCTCTCTGATAGTTCTTGATTCCACTTGGAGATTGATGATCTCTTACTCATCCCTAGGCGAATTCAGAGAGGCAAGTGTCACATGAGAAGTTTCTGGAAGATTCCACGACGATCCACCTTGCAAACTGTCACCGCCATTTATCTACTCTCGCCCATCGCACCCTATAGAAGAGCTTCCCAGTATGCATTGCACCCTTTACACTAAGCAGGTGAGATGCATTGCACCCTCTGCACTGGGCAATCTGTATGGTCCAGCTTTGACCAGTTCTGAGCAGTTTTTTGTGGAGAACTTCTGGGAGATGATGCAATCAGCTGACCTTGTTCCTTTAGGGTGTGAAGCAACAGTTTTAGGGACTTAGGAGCCCTTGGTTTATGGACATGTATGATTGGGGTTGTAGAGCCCAAAAATGTCTATAACAAGGTTTGACCAATTTTCCTTTTGGTACCAACTTATTTTTGTTGCTTGTAGATGTTGGAGAGTACATGCATGCATGGAGCAAGGATTCTTTTATTTTTCTCCTTATTTTCTTCTAGGCCTACTAGCCACCTCACTGAGGTTTTCAATTAGTAGGTCTGCCAAGGCGGCTCAAAGGAGGTTTTCACCTAGGATCTTATTTTTTTCTCTCTCTTTTTTTTATTTTTCCAACCCATTGACCACCTCATAGAGGTTTTCAATAAATGAGCCAATCTAAGGTGCCTCCAAGGAGGTTTTCACCTTATATTTTTATTTTTTCTCTTATTTTTCATTTTGTTCTTTTTTTTTCTACCCTATCCTACTTGAAAAACAAAATCACATTCAAGTATAAGAATTCTTCCAATGGAGCCATGTGCACATCAATATGACATACAAAGTGATGTTGAGGCTTGAAATGTCTGCTTTGACATGTACCTGGATTTTAGAGACCAAACGATTTGACTTTGAAAGGATAAGGGATAGTTGAGGAAGAGAGTGATGCTGCAACTTAGTGATTGTCTGGAACCATATTTCAATATAGTTGTGATGTCCTCGGTTCTTTTTTTGATCTAGATCATTCTTCATGTCTTTTGCTACCATGACCTTCAAATCTTCAAATCTTCCACTTTTTGCTGATTTTTTTCTTGAATACATGGAGGATTTGATGGTAACCATGAGGGAGTTCTCTCAATCTCTGATTTTGATTTTTTCTCTTCATCAATCGCAACCCATGGTTCTATGGTCTTGTTATTTGAATCTTCTTCTTCCGGATGTGGTCCTTCAATGATATCAAGATAATCTTTTTTTTCCAATACTATTCCTGAGCTATGGTGAATACCATTGAGCTCAAGAGGAGATGTTTTGAAGTTTTGTACCCCAACACTGTAAGTGGGATGAGCTACTTCAATGTGTGGGTTTGGAAATGGTGTTACAGGTAGTTGAGTGGGAGTGTATATTTGAGATGGATGTGGATGGGGTTGTGGTTGTGGTGGAGGTGAATGGTAGGGGTAACATGGAGCTGGGTATGGAGGATATTGAGGAAAATATTGAGAATATTGTGGATGACTCCCATATGTTCCTTGCCAACCTTGTTGCAAAGATTGGTTTTGGGGTTGAGATGACCAATGTTGACAAGGAAAGAGTGTGTTCTAATTACTTTGAGGTGGATGTGCATAAGCCTGAAATTGTGAATTAGGCTCTTGCATCATATCAGGTTGAATAGGCTTCCATGGTCCTCTTGGAGCTACATAACATAGTTGCATTGGCAATTGAATTGCTCCATTTTCCTCTTGTTAAACTTCCTTCAACCTTAGGAATGATGGACAATGTTTAACATCATGTGATTCTACAACACAAATATCAACATTTTCTTTTCCTTCATTTGCATTCTTAGCATTTCTACTTGTTTTGTTAGATTGCTAAGAATTTTAGTTTTAAAATCATCAAACAAATTTCCAGGTTTTTCTTTACTCACTAATCTTGATGTCGATTTACCTACTCTTTCTTTTCCTCTTGAGATGTGTTTCCATGTTTCACAATCTACTCCCTTGATTAGTGGAACACATTCCTAGATTTTCTCAATCAGTGGAGTTCCACAATTTGTGCCATAATTCCATAATATCTTGTTGACTTATTATTTATTATTAGTCCTCCAGTAGTAGGGAACAAGTCCCTAAATTATCTCCTCCTCTAACTCTTCATAATCTGCCCAATATTCTCATAATATTCTACAAAAAATAAATAATATTAGGCACAAATATTCAATTATTCATAAACCTTCCTAACAAATATATCAAAGTTTAAAATAAATTATCTAAAGCAAAAAGAGAGGTTTAATGTGCTGAAGGATGATCATAGGCTTTAATTTATGTTTTAAATTAGAGGCATTGGCCTTAGCTAATGTCTAATTTAGAGACCCATCAACAATCAGACCCATTTTCACTTAGATTTTTCCAGTACATAGAAAAACTAATAAAATATCATTCATAGCTTTTGACTTCATTTTACACAAATGCACCTACGAATGTCATGTCAAGTACATTTTTTGTAACTCTCCCTCCCAGGTCTACCCAAAGTAACTTTACCAACTGGGATAAACATGAGGAGAGATGCTACTATAATCCAATTCGACCTCCTATGTCAGCTTAAGGAAGTGGAATCAATAGAAAATCACATACAATCATCCAATATCATCATCAAAACCCATAGGAGACAAGTTAGCTACTTAGAAAATGTGTCCCCAGGTCCCACTCCTATTCTGCAACTCTTAGGCCATAGTCACTCTCATGCTATGGGCAAGGGAGTGACTAGAAACCAAAAGTTTCTCTCACAGGCCTACTTTCCAGCAACTGTGGACCAAAATTATTAGTTATGTGCCAGTGACCCCAAGATTTAAGCCACTTTTCTAACTCAAAATCCTGGCCTCTACCAAAAACTTGTTGTAACTTCCAAAATTCATTAAAAACATGATAACAATGATGATCAATTGAAAATCACCCACGGGACTAGACCTGAGCATCCCCTACCGGGACTAAAATTATGTCAAACACTTGGCATCAATGCAACCTACAGGTCTAGGATACAAGACATAGCATAAATGACTGAAAGAACTTATGAAACATAACCACAAGGATCACCTCCTTCTCCATTCAACCACTACATCATCAATCAGGTCTTGCATCCATCTATTTAACCGTTACAAGAAAATATATGAAATACCATGACATAAACTTGTCATTCAACCAAGCTTATTACCAGTATAAAACCATATAAATATCAAAGATATGACAACCATTAAATCCACATATTAATCAATGAAAAATTAAGAGAACTTAGCTTTTATTAATCATAGGAAAATCCAACCAGGTTTGAGAGTTCCACATTCAACCCAACCATAGACATGGCTGAATCAAATCTCTCTTTTAGCTAGTCACCCTCGTGCCATATTCCAAGCATGAATGTGGGATCTAATAGAACAACCAATCCAAGAACAACCAACGGAATCTAGAGGTTAAACCACCTCCACCGTCATCAAACCGTGATCACACCAAAACTGGTGCTTCGATCACAACTGAGAAGAACTTGGAATGCCATATGGAATCCATCACTATCCTTGAGGAATTTTCTAACTCCTTATCTCTCTTGCTTTACCGCAATCCAAATTGGATCACTAGGCCCTAAATCGAGACAATTCTCTCAGGCTTTACCGTAGTCCAAACCCGGATCACTAGACCCTAAACCGAGACTCCTCCCCTAGGCTTTACCGTGTATCCCACCAAAACCATTTGAGGGATTCATAGGCCTTTCATAATGGAACTTGAGACCACCTCTGCCCTAGATTTCGAAATCCATCCGGCAATTCCAAAGCTCAAAAACTGAAATAACATCCCAATATACCATGACATCCAGAAAAATGGTAGGCTAGATTGAAATCCATTATCATAACCCAACAAAATCATGCCATGAACAACAAGGGAACCATAAACTAACGTTCAAAACCATGCATGTCCATATCAACTAGGAAATCACACATGAAAAAGGTTACCTGCAAGTATTCCTGCTGATGTTACTTGAGCATGCTTTCCTTTCCTTGATCATTGCCTGTTTTTCATTTCCTTTCCTTTCTTTCCCTTTCCTTTCCTCCGAACTAGAGTGCTCCGAGAAAACTTTAATTGACCAAGAGAGAGAGAGAGAGAGAGAGAGAGAGAGAGAGTAATGAGATAGATCCAAACTTGAACTGACAAAAGGTTACATTGATCAAACTTGAGACAAGAGCCTACACTAACTAAGAGCTTGTCAAATGATCCTCATAATAATTTTTATTAATGAGGCCTCTAAATTCTTCATGTTCCATCATTTTCCTGCATTTTCCTTCTCACATGCAACCGGTGACCTTTTACCTTCATTTTCTCTTAATTTTCTTTATTGTCATAAATAAATGTTCCAAAAATGCATTTTTTCCTTTTAATGCCTTTACCTTAACCTTTCCCAATTTTCCTCAGCCAAGATACACATCCAATGATGCCTACTAGGATATCTTTGCCCAACATTCAACTTGGAATATGTGTCCCTTACTTGTGGTCTACATGAAATTTTCACAAGGGATTTTACAGAACCTTCCTCCTTGGGGAACACTGTCGTTAGTGTTAAACCACACCAAGACCTCAACAGGACCTCTAAGAGGAAAACATACTACCCATGGAGCTTTATAACTTAGCTTGTTATAGTATTTACAATGAATGGCCTGCTCAAAAGTAAAACATCATGAAACATCACCAGGTAACAACTATGCCCAATACTAGAGCTTTATAACACAACTCATTATGGTATTTACAATAACCACATATGCACATTTGCTAAACCAGCAAGGAAAATGACACAATGCTCGTATCAATCAACAAGGGAATCCAGAGGATCACACCTTAACCCTCAAAGTAATATTAGGATTCATCTCCTTCCTAAGAAGTCCACAATCCAATGCCACAGTCAAAGTTTTATCTAATGTTGTATGCTACAATCCTGTGCCACTTGTCCTCTCATTGAACAGTTACAGACTCATTGTTCCAAGGCGTACTCCCAATGTGCATCTGATTCCATTTGGAAATGCTAATGACCAATACCAATATATATATGTGACCTTCCCTTCTCTGCTACACAGTCCCTCTGGAAATATGGCTATCCCGTTTTGTGTAGTAACTCATGTTCCAAGTTCCCCAGAATCCCCTATCTTGGGCGATCCATCCCTTGTCAAGGTTTCCTCGCATTAGAAGATACGAAAACCAAGACATATATGTTCCTCAAAACCATCATATCGGTCATAGAATTCTCATGGAAATCAATGGACACTATTAGGTACCAGTGTCCCATAATGGCCCTTTTCCTGAAGTGCTCTACAAGCATACTGTTGCATGTTCTAATTTATTTTGCTGCTGCTGGAAATTCTTGCAGTCGATTTCAACCACCCAACCGAGAATGTTCATACATTCCTATCCCAAGAACATAATTTCCGTTAGATTCAAATAAATTGAGATAACCTCAAATCATAGCTCATTGGCAGTTCATCAATAAGGTACACTTGCAATAATGTTCGCATCCTGTCACAACAAGTCAAACTAATTTTTTGATAAAAGCATCATGTATAAAATATCACATCTAGTTAGCTCAAAACACAACCATCACATGTAACCATCATAAACCATAATCATAGATCACATATAATCATCATATACCATAGTCATAAATCACATGCATAATAAAAATGAAATAAAATATTGATACTTATCCTTTAGTCAATCCTTAGTTTCCAACTTTGTCCTTATTCTGTATGCACCTCGGATCGGTTTCCACACTCGACAAACACCCAATGCCTTATCCTCCACCATGTTTAAATACACATAGTACCGCATGTACACAACACAACGTGTATGACATGCACATAATATCATATGTACATCGGGGCCATACATACAACATGTACACAAAACCACCTATACACAACATCACCTGCACAATGTGTGCACATCACCACATGTAAATGACACCACTTGCACATGTGTACACAACACCACATGTACACTGCATCACACGTACAACATGCACACAATATGACATGTACACCATACCATATGCATGACATGTACACGACACCACATGTACATAGAATCACATGCATGACATGTACACAAGACCACATGCACACAAGACCACATGTAAAACATGTACAAGATGCCATGTGCTCACAATACCACTTGTACATTCATGCACACAACATCATATGTTCATAGCACCATATGTAGAACATGCATAGAACACCATATATACATAGCACTACATATCCAACATGTGCATAGCCTCATCTATACATAGCACTGCATATCCAACATGTGCACAACACCATATGCACACAACGCCACATTTCCATCATGTACATAACACCATCTATACCCAACATTGCATATGTAATACTCACATAACAATATATATACCATTTTGTACATAACATGGCATAAACAACATGTACACATGCTATGTATACACAACACTGCATGCACACAGCATCACTGATGCATCATGTGCAACATATACACCATATGCACAACAATAGTACCTCACATCTGAAGGGACATTGTGTTCACCAAGAAACCTTGTTTACAATGTCTTATCCATGCATGTCTCAGCATGTCATAGACCACACTGCTTTCATTTCCCTGTTGTATCCCTTGGTATAACCTATCCATAATGTAAACATAATATAATCACATAATATCAACTCATAACCATATGATATTTACCTTGTATATTTTTCATGACTACTCTTCTCATTTGATTCCCTCTAAGACTAGGAACCTCTTCCTCCCATTCGCCTGCACAAGAAATTATTCCTCCACAACAACAATTCCTGATGACCCTCTTACATAGATACATACATATATACATTTATAATTATTATCATAAAACAATCATCATCCTATTAGACAACGACATACATACATACACGTATACATATATAAACATCATCATGATTATGATCATAAAATAATTACGAGATATCAAGGTCAAGGTTAACAGAACTTCCTTTATTCATTCACAAAATGCATGACATTGAGAATAATGGTTCCCAACATAGAAAAGGAACTTGACACCTCAGATTCATTTACTTTACCTTTTTTGGTTACGTTTCTCATGTATGTATTCCCACCGTCCATTTACCACCATGGACCCAACCAGTCCAATCAACTATCATAGTTTTACCTTCCGCTGCACTTACGTATGCATAGAGCTTCATTTGAGCCCTACCTTACCTATTGGGTATGAAATAGCTCTCCTAGATCTCCATTAAATTCCTCCTTTCCCAACCAATTCCTAAGACTCAAAACATAAAAGGCAACCCAAGAAACAAACAAGAAGAAGATCATGAAAACCCATAACAACAATACGACACCGTAGTAAAGTGGCATAACTATGCACCAAACACATGCAAAATCACAAATCAAGCACAAAAGTCACAAAAGACCCAAAAGCACAAGGCTAAGCACAATGACACCATGACTCAATCCCCATGGTTCCCAAGGAAAGCTCAACTTGAGCCTTCTTCAAAATTTCATGGAAACCTCTCTCGCCATGAAATTTCCTGCACCATACTTCCATAAGGATGCAATTGTGAGTCCATAAATAAACATAATAATACACCAATTACCTTATTTTTTGTGCCACACACATTTCTTGCAACTGAACACATCCATGTCATCTCTCAAGGGACTCTAATCCACTTGATAGATCCGCCTGTAACTAAAGACTAGCTAATATATCTATTAAGTACATGTTCATGAACCTATCACAAATCAACATAATGTCAAATAAAATAAAGGTTTAAGAAGACTTCATATATGCAAAGAACTCATTCATTTGGAATTAGGGTTTCCAAGTATAGCAAAAGGAATTTGTGCCCAATTCCTTTCTTTGACTTTTTTACATTGTTGCAATTGAGGATTACCATGCGTTGTCACATCACCCAACTATTAGTTATATAAATACATCAACTATTACCTTGTAACGCTAATACCAAACACGTTTCTTGCAACTGCTCACACATGTCAACCACATGTTTCAAATATCAAGAAAATCATATCTATCAATTTGAAATAAATCTTTACCAAGACTATCAATCATATCACAATCCATAGTTAACTCATAGTCATTATACATAGTGCTACAATTGTCATCTACTACACTAAAGTACATATCAGTTGTCTCAACACATATGTATTAGTGCAATCATCTTAAAATAAAATCATTTGAACACATACTCCTATTATGAAATTCATCAAAAATTAATCCAACTTACAACATAACATGTTAGTAAATTAACTATACGAAATAATCAAACATTCAAGCACCAAAAAAAGAAAACTTGTACGTTGTTGTATCTCAGGGGAGGTCATCTTGTCTGAACAATCAAGCTAGTTAGCACGATATAGCTTCTCAACAAATCAACTTAAACATAAATAAGATCACGCTATCTATAACAATCAATAACTAACATGTTCACGTCATAACTCATAAACAATTATCATTTATCCATAGCAATCACATATGTGCAATCGATTTACATTAGTACCACACAATGTGACACAATAAGTCGAATCATGCCTGGATGTTATGAACATAACCATATTCATTGTCCAATCCAATCTAGCATGATACATATGATGTCAATATGTTACTAGCATATAACAACCATAAGCTATATACCATGCTCATCAACAACATATAACATAATCATGATGTAATCTAATATAAAAAAACAATAGCAATGCATACAACTACAAGTTACTATCATTCTTAATTATACGACACATGTGCATATAACTAGACTAATCAAGTAACATCTATCATGAATGTAACCATAAAATCAAAGACATGTGCATAAACCTAATGTATATAAACCTAATGCATATAACAATCCTTGAAATACATACCTACATGCCAGACATACAATACCTATATGACAATTTTCTTTTACCCCAAAGTCCAACGTTGCAGCCTCGTTATGATGATCTGCATATCCTGGTCTATCTCAGCCAACACATTAGCATCATAACATACCAATATTACCCTGTGACCTAAATAGCATACCATGACTTCACAAGGCATGTTTGACCTACTATTCACTCATAACTATAACCAAGACCATACCTTCATGAAAACTACATATAGACATATAACACTAGAGTACCAAACCATATTCACATCATTCTAGCTATAGTCTAGTCATCAATGCATGACCATATCAACTACACAACCATGACCTCATGAATGACAACAATCATTACTCCATTATACACATTGCAATATGAAAACATCAATATGCATAGGCAATGCCTAATCAACTACACATATACATGAAGGCATGTAGTTGAGCATAAGCGATCAATTCTTGTAACCGACCTACATGAGTGATACAGGTAATCAAATAAACAAGAATGAAACCTACCATAAAAGGATGTAATGAAGCTACATATAATCATGTAACCAATCATACTGTAACATTTTCCTCCAACATCTACCGAAGCAACAACACCACCTAGGTAAACATGCGGGGAGAGGCCACTATGATATGATTTCACCTCCTAATTCACCTTAAGGAAGAGGAAATGATGGAAACCCACCATACAAACATCAATCATGAGCTACAAGACCCTCAGGAACCAATCCAATAGTTTAGACATCTTGTCTTGGGGTCCCACTAAGCTTCTGGACAATTTAAGGCTAAGATTCTCCCATGCTATAAGCATGAGGGCGACCAAAAACTCAAAGTCGCTCCCCATAGGCTTGCTTGCTAGTGACTAGAGACACAAATTGTCAATGTTGTGCTAGTGACTCCAGGATTTGAGTCACTTTTTTAGGCCCAGAGCCAAGGTTACTGCCTAGAACTGAATCATCTCTTCGATTAGTAAATTAACATGGAAACAACAACATTAAAGCAAATACTTGTTTAAGACCTTGACTAGATCACTACTAGCCATGACATGCACTTCGTCAAACATATCATCGACATGTAATCTACAGGTGTAAATAATAGAGTTAAGTATATGGATCCCATACTTATCTAAGAATCGCTATGAACCATTATTCCTTATGCTATTTTCTGCCTGATCGTCTATTAGGTCATAGACACATTATCCATTCACATACAAGTAAAAACATGCTAAGATCCACGCATAATTGTTGTCATAAAATGTGCATATATCCAACATAATAGGAACATAAATACAATAAAAATGTCAGCCATCAAATCCATAAATACATCATTACCTTCACACATGAAAATCAAGGGAAAGGATTTCTCATTAATGAATGGAATGAACCAATCGGAGATGGGACTACCACGTTCAACCAACTGTAGAATGGCTTAGCCAAATATCTATTCATCCATTCACCCTTGTGCCATATTCCAAGCATGAATATGGGATCTCATAGAACACATCAATCAAAACTCATACAAGGCTTCCAGAGGCCATCCACCTCAACCCATCAAACAATGATTCCACCTCAAGGTTGAACATCACAAAACCATCATCATAATTGTCTCTATCCAAGCCTTGTAGGGCTTTGAAAGCATTTTTTGCACCCAAAGCTTCCAGGACTAGTAACTCAATCCACAACTGTTGCCAGGCTTCCAGAGTGTTTGTCCAACCAATGCTTCTAGGACTAGTAACTCAACCCACTAAAGACTTCCAGAGTGTTTGTCCAACCAAGGTTTCCAGGACTAGTAACTCAACTAAAGCTCTTACAGGGTTTCCATAGTGTTTGTCCAACAAGGCTTCTAGAAACTAATAACTCAACCCAAGCTAAGGAATCATGAGAACCAACCAAAAACAAATCATGAAAGTAAACCTAGAATCACCATGACTATCCGAGAAATGGCAAGGCTAGGAAAATCCATTGTCAACCCAGGCAATCCTCCATGCTAGTGATAGATCATAACCAAGAAGCCACATGCATGTGCCATGCATGCCAAAACTAGTGAGGAAAACGTACATGCAACTCAGTAGCTGCAAAAAAAATTGTTGTAGTTGTTGATCTCGATGCCCTCTTGTGCATTCCTACTCTCCCTTTTCCTTCTTGATAAAAGAATCCAAGTATGCCACCCCTCCAAGTGTGCTCCAAGAAAACTCTATGTATCCAAGAGTATGAGAGAGAGAGAATAATGAGAGAGCTCAAAAAATGAACTGGCTAAGTCTTCACTGACCAGGATTTCCCACTGATCCTCAAAAGCCTTTTTATCATTGAGGCCTCTATTTTCTTCATTTTCCATTATTTTTCTCCTCACATGCAACCTGTGACCTTTCACCTTTCTTTCCTCCTAATTTACATTATTTTCATAAATAATTGTGCCAGAAATTCCATTTTTCCTTTCCAAAGCCTTAGCCATTACCTTTGCCAATTTCCTTAGCCATAAGCAAGAAAATGAACACACACTCAGATTTATTTCCCAACATTCAGCTTGGAATACGTTTCCCAACATCCATGGTATTTATATATGTTTACATAGAATTTTCACCAGGGTTGTTACACATATAATCATAATGATACATTCCACAACTAAACATCAAGCTCCTCATGATAACCTTACTACAACCATGAACAAAATTATGCAATGAAATAAGGACATGGAATGCAAGTGTAAGAGACACACATGCAATTGACATGCATTCATGAACAATGCCTTCACCCAAGGTGAGCGCAACTAGGATTTGATACCAATATGTAACACCACCTCCCATGTCTACCCAAAGAAACCATACCAACCAGGGTAAACATGAGGAGAGATGTTACTATGATCATATTCAACCTCCTATGTCACCTTAAGGAAGTGGAATTGACAAAACATCACATACAATCATCCAACATCATCAATAGAACCCTTAGGAGATAATTTAGCCACTCAGACATCCTATCCCTGGGTCCCACTGCTATTTTGCAGCTCTTAGACCATATTCCCTCTCATGCTATGGGTAAGGGAGCGACTAGAAACCCAAAGTTATGTGCCAACGAGCTCAAGATTTAATCCATTTTTCTAGCCCAGAATACTGGCCTCTACCCAGAACTTGTTGTAACTTCTAGAATTGATTAAAACTATCATAACAATGTTGATAAATAAAAAATCACCCTTAGGACAAGGCCTGTGCATCTCCAACTGAGATTGAAATTACGTCAAACTCTTGGAATTAATGCAACCTGTAGGTCTAGGATACAAGAAAGAGCATAAATGAATGAAAGAACTTATGAAACATAACCAAAAGGATCACCTCCTTCTCCATTAAACTACTACATCACCAATTAGGTATTTCATATATCCATTTAACTGTTACAAGTAAATATATCAAATAACCATGACATAAACTAGTCATTCAGCCATGCTTATAACGAGCATAAAACCATATCAATGTAAGAGATATGATAACTATTAAATCCACATATACATCAGTGCAAAAGTAAGAGAACTTAGCCTTTATTAATCATAGGTAAATCTGACAAGGTTCAGGACTTCCACGTAGCACCCAACCATAGACATGGCCGAACCAAATCTCTCTTTTAGTCAGTGACCCCCATGCCATATTCACAGCATGAAAGTGGGATCTCATAGAAGAACCAATCCAAGAACAACCATGGGAATCTAGAGGTTAAACCACATCCACCCTCATCAAACCATGATCACACTAAAACTGATGCTTCAATCACAACTGAAGATAAATTGGAATTCCATTTGGAATCCATGACTATCCTTGAGGAATTTTTTGTCTCCTTGTCTCTCATACTTTACTGCAATCCAAATGGGATCACTAGGCCCTAAACCGAGACTAGCCTCTCAAGGTTTACCGCAATCCAAACCTAGATCACTAGGACCTAAACCGAGTCTTCTCCATCAGGCTTTACCGTGTATCATGCCAAAAATGGTCAAGAGATTCATAGGCCTTTTGGAATGGAACTTGAGACCACCTCCCACCCAGATTTTGAAATCCATCTGGCAATTCCAAACCTCGAAAACAAAAATAACATCACAACATACCATGGCATCCAAAAAAAGGCCAGGCTAGGTTGAAATCCACTGTCATAGCCTAAAAAACCATGCCACTGACAACAAGGGAACCATACACCAACATGCAAAGCCATGAGTATCCAAACCAACTAAGAAATCAGACATGAAAAATGTTACCTACAAGTATTCCTGCTGAAGTTGCTTGAGTCCTGCTTTCCATTCCTTGATCCTTGTTTTCTTTTCCTTTCCTTTCCTTTCTTTCTCTTTCCTTCCCTCCAACATAAAGTTCTCCAAGAAAACTTTAAGTGACCAAGAGAGAGATAGAGAGAGAGAGAGAGAGAGAGAGAGAGAGAGAGAGATCCAAAGTTGAATTGACAAAAGGTTACACTGACCAAACTTGATCCAAGAGCCTAGACTGACTAAGAGCTTGCCAACTAATCCTCAAAATAATTTGTATTAATGAGGGCTCTAATTTCTTCATTTTCCATCATTTTCCTTCATTTTAATCCTCACATGCAACCTGTGACCTTTTACCTTCCTTTTCTCTTAATTTCCTTTATTGTCATAAATAAATGTGCCAAAAATGCATTTTCCTTAGCCTTTTCCAATTTTCCTTAGCCAAAACACACATCCAGTGATGCCCACTAGGATATCTTTTCCCAAAATTCATCTTAGAATGTGTGTCCCTTACTGGTGGTCGTAGTTTACCTTTATTTACTTTTGTTACATGAAATTTTCACCAGGGTTATTACACTTTTGAATGACATTTCATGTTATAATTTTATTCATAACTTCAAAGCTTATCAAAAGCCTTGTATTCAAAGTTTCCCTTATTGTACACATAGACATCCACCATATTGGATATTCTCCTAAATTTCATTAAAAAATATAGCTTTATATCTAAATATAGTGGATAAAGTCACAGTCTCAGTTTCCTATGTCCCACCAACACATTGCATTCAACATTGGTTCATGTGTGCCTTAACGAAGGTTCTATTATACATGCTCCCCACTTCTCTCCTTTGTCCTTTCCTTCTAGTTCTAGTAAATCTTTACCTTTAATCACAAACAAAAGTGGGTATAGTCAGCATTGCATGATCTAGTTTACTGTATGAAAACAAAAAGTGATGTCTATCAACATCATTGTCAAGTACAATTAGATTTATCTATCATAAGTTTTAGAAAAGTCCACCTTCAAGATCATTATTAATATCCCTTTTTCTAATCATGTGAAAAACTTTTTGATATACTCCAACATAATGATAATTTGTCTTTCCATGTATGAATCTGAATTACTTATTGGATGTAATGAAAGAAAAATATATATTTAACTCTTGATGCGTTAGTTTTGTCAATATCATCTAGATACAATCACATAAGGAGATGAGTTTGAAATTATCAAATGAATCTGAATTGTCCTTAGGAATAAGTGAAATGAAACTTGAGTTTAAAGCTCCTAGAATCGTCCTTCTGCACCTTGATTCCTCCACAACTTAAGGATCCTTCTTCTAGGAAGCCATAAAACCCTTGAAATAACTTCACAATCCAACAATCTAGATCTACAATTTTGTCCTTATCAAATGAGTTTAAAAATTCTTTTAATTCATCATTGGACAATTTCTCTCTTAATTTTTCATTTTCTTCGTCATTGACCAAACTTAGAAAATAGTTGTCCTTTTTAACAATTTCATATATATTAGCACTTCTATCATGTTCGTTGTAGATTCTTGTAATGTAATATACTCCTTTCCATTCATATCTCTAAAATACCCATCTATTATGTTTGTTGTAGATTCCCTTAAAGTAATATACCCCTTTCGATTCATATCTCTAAAATACCCGTCTTTGGTTTTTGTTAAGGAATACTCTTTTTAAATTTCCATAATAGTATTTATATATTTCTATGAATGACATAGTTATATAAATACATAGTGTTTTCATATCCCTTACAAATTAACTTTTAGAAGGCCCACTTATTTTCTATAAGTTTCCTTTTAGATTAACAAAATCCCTCAAATTTTCTTTTCACGACCTCGACTCATCCTTCATTCCTCTAAGGTTATATACATAAAAGTCCAGATTTTTATTATCAAATGAAATAAAAACTTGTTTTTCTACTTTTAATGTAAGTCCAAATTCATACATCACTAATTTGTTTATAAAGGTTAGCATGAATTATAGAATCATTGATTCCATTCATCAATCATTATATGTTCTTTTATACTAAATTTAAGAACTAAAAAGTCCAAATCCATACATCACTAATATGTTTATAAAGGTTGGCATGAATTATAGAATCATTGACTCCATTCATAAATCATTATCTGATTTTTTTTTTTACTAAATTTAGGAACTAAGCCATATGCAATTAAGCTCAATAAATTAAGCGGTTTACTATATTCTTTTGTAATTTGAAAAAAAAAAATTGGAAATTGTCCGACTACCAACCTAATTAGACTTAAAACCTTATCCTTTCTATATTAACAATCGTAATATGTCATGCAAAATCTCTTTTCATATCTTTTACAAAACTTAAAATCCCTACTCTAATTGTCCAAATGTCACATGTTCACTAGTGTAATCTCTTCAAAAATTTTGACCAGGGAAATTTATTAGTGAATATTCTTTGTGTACATTTCCTATTCTCTCCCATTTCCTAACTCCATAAAGAGTTACCTCGGAATACAACATGGGTTACCCCGGAATACAACATAAGTGAATCAGGTAAGTTATCTTTATATTATAAAGTTTTTATAATATTTATTAAAAAAACACAACATGATAATTTCTTGAAATGGGAAGTGTAGAAATCATAGAGAATATTTAAGGAATCTAGAAAGGGTTGCGTTGAAATATTCATGTGCGCGTTATAGTTATATTAATAGTTAGTTTTTATTATCAATTTTTTATAAAATATTAAAAAGTAATATATTTTGGAAAAGAGAAATTATTATTAAAATTATAAAAATATAAAGTTAAAATATATATATATATATATATATATATATATATATATATATATTATTTAATAATTTATTATAAGATGAAAGAATAAATGTGACTTTTTTTATTTATTATGAATTTTAATGACAAATGTAAATAAGGGTTACATAGTAGCTACTACTTGGTGCTTAGCTTAAATATAGCATATTGAAACAAAAAAATAACAAAGACAAAGATTTCATCCCAGAAATAAAAACAACTAATGTAATATTGTATTGTTGAATGTCATCACCAAAAATTAAGAAATATAATTAACTAATATTGCCTATATTAAGATACATATATCTCTATCTATGTGTGTTTTATTTTTATTAGATATTGTGAAAATTTTATAATTCATGAAAATAGAAATAATAGAAAGAAAAGAAAAACTAAAAGATTAAAAAGCTAAAAAAAAAAGGAAATAAAACTAAAACAAAAAATTAGTAATTAATAAACAACCCATAATAAGACCTCAAATAATCACCTTATAAATATTAATAAATCTAAATAATAATAAAAATTAATAAAAATTGAATTACTAATGTTAAACTATGGATAAATGTCATAAATTTTTGGTTAATGACAAATTAATACCGAGTCAAAGCCGACAACTAGTAGAATATTGTATTGTTGAATGCCATTAATAAAAATTAGGAAACAAGATTAACTAATATTAGACATCATTTTCCCATTCAACTGCATTAAGTCAGTCATTCATCTATGACCATTTCCATTAGAGGTAGTCGTAACTAACTAATTTCTCATGATTTTTGAATAGTTCACTTAGCACTCATTCCATCGAGTGATGCTCACAAGGGTGAATAAGTGGGATTGAAACTAGTGAAATGAATCACATAGCATCAATCATCACTTTCGGGGTTGCACCTGGTAACTAGGATCTCCAGGGAGGTCACCCATCCTAGATCGTCTCTGGCTCAAGCGCGCTTGACTATCGAGTTTTCCACACAATCAAGCCTTCTTAGCTTGCTACCCAATTTGCAAAACCTTAGGAAGTATTGTGCCTCATGAATCATTCGAGTAGAGTTCCCTTCACTCTTCTGAATTTAAGTATTGAGGGTTTTTCGTAGTGCATTATATTAGACATCATTTTGGGATTCAACTATGTTAAGTAAGTCATTCATCTATGACCGTTTCCATGAGAGGTTGTCATAACTGACTGATTTCTCATGATTTTTGAATAGCTCACTTAGCACTCATTGCATCGGTTAATGCTCACAGGGGTGAAGAAGTGGGATTGAAACTAGCGAAATGAATCACATAGCGTCAATCATCACTTCCGAGGCTTGCACCCAGTAACCAGGACTTCCCAAGATGTCACCCATGCTAGATCAAATTTGGCTCAAGCGCGCTTAACTCCACAGTTAAGCACGCTTAAGCCAGAGGCGATCTAGGATGGGTGACCTCCCGGGAAGTCCTGGTTATTAGGTGCAAGCCCCAAAATTGACGATTGACGCTATGTGATTCATTTCACTAGTTTCAATCCCATTTCTTCGCCCTTGTGAGCATCACCCGATGCAATGAGTGCTAAGTGAGCTATTCAAAAATCATGAGAAATTAGTGAGTTATGACTACCTATCATGGAAATGGTCATAGATGAATGACTTACTTAATGAAGCTGAATCCCAAAGTGATGTCTAATATAGTGCACTGCGAAAACCCCTCAATACTTAAATTAACTAATATTGTTTATATTAACTTATATACATTTTAATATATATGTTTATCTATATCTATATATATATATATATATATATATATATATATATATATATATATATATATATATATATATATATATATGTTTTTAATATAATAATAAATTATATATGGAGAAAAAACTATAATTCATAAAAATGAAAATAATTAGGAAGAAGAAATAAAATTAAATAAAAAAGAAATAAAACTTAAAACAAGAAATTAGTAACTGGCATAAATGAAAGTTGCTAAAGAGCCCATAATAAGCCCTCAACCAATCAAATTACAAATAAATAATTTTATATAATCATAAAAAATAACAAAAATTGAATTCCCAATATTAAACTATAGATAAGTGACAATTTTTTTTTTGTCAAAAATAAACTAATCTACAATCAAAGCAAAACCGAATGCATAATACCATACCGTACAAAGTAAACCTCGCTTTAAAATATTAATTATTCTTGGATTGTTATTATTGATAATATTGATTGGAATTATAAATTTAATCTGTTGTTGAATTGGTTGGTTCTAATGCATTTCTAGATGTTTGAAGCATTTCATTAAACTTTCTTTTACAGATGGTGAAAGATTTTAATGGCAAATTGTTTCAATTGTTTGAGTTTAGGGAAAGTTTACTGACAAATTTAGCAGAGAGTCGTGTTTCCTTTCTTCGATCATAGGACCACACTTCACCACGTACATGCTATGGTTGGCACCTAACATTAGTAAATAAAATTAATTGGTACACGTCCCTTACCTATAAGTAGTGATCAAATTTGAAGGGCTAGTCTTAATTTCATTTGGAAGGGAATATATTTATCTAACCCTTCAAAGATGAAAACTTATTAAAAAAACCTGTGCTTCTATTAACAAGTGTATATTAAATAAACTCTTTATAAAAAAATGCCAAAATGAAATGGTGTCCTTCTAAATCTTTAAAATTTAAAAAGTCGCTACATTAAAACACTATAAAATCTCAATAGAATTTAGTAAATAGGAAAACATTTTTATGAAATTCTATTAGAAAAAAGATAAACATATGTTTCTTCTATTCATTAGATAATCTTCAAAAGTATTTGAATTTACATCATTGAAAATATAAATCTATTTGCACAACGGGAAAAGCTTTTATAGTTTTCATTTGTTTCTAATTTATACTATTTGTTTTGTTTTGTTTAGCTTGAAACAATTTAAAGAAAACCAAAAAAACAAATATATACCTTCAACAACCAAGGGAATTGATCTTTTCCTTTAACATTGCTCAATCAAAGGCCACTATCAATAGACTTTCATCTCCATTAAAAACTTCAAGCTCTATAAATCCAAAAATATATGTAATTAAAAGGAAAGTTTTCTATATCTAATGGGGAAATATTCTAGTATGTAATACACATTTGCAGTCTTGTTGTTGTATGGTTTGGTTGGTGGTTTTTTTTTTTTGTTTAAGAATGGTTTTCAAATTTGGCCCTTACAATGAATTCAAGTTTGGTTGATGTATTTTTCTAATAATGAGGTTTCTTTTCATTGATGTATTTTTCTAATAATATGGTTTCTTTTCATTAATAGTGTTGTTTAATTTTTCTTTGATTTCAACATCTCCTTAAAAACCCTTCATAACACCAACTATATGAACACCCACACACACAACTTATTTCCTAGATGCCGAATGGAGAGAATGAAGTGGGAGACACAATAGTAGTTGTATGGATAGCTATTGGCATTCTATATCTTTTGGGAAGACCAACCGGAAAAAGAAAATTAAGTTGTAGCCCTATAGGCAGACCAATCTTCGGTTGTGTGGTTATTAATAGAGCCCTGGAGTTTCATTTTAACACTTCTCCCCGGTTCAAAACTCTACATAATTTTATGGGAAGCACACTTATTATTTCTCAAATTTTTTTAGTATTAATTTGTATGTTTTCAAAAATTAGAGAGTTAATAAAGAAAAAGGATTTTTAAGATAAGAGAAGAAATACAGGTTTCTAAATCAAGTTTGATTTTACAAATGCTTGGTTTAATAGTAAGATTGATTACAGTAAGTTCAAATGGTTGTAATGCTAGGCTTTTGTAAAAATTATGGTTGTCAATCACATAATCATCTAAAAATATAATTGAGATGGTAGCAGTTGTTAGGGTCCTATAATAATAGGATTCATAATTTTCAATTGTCTATGGTTAGTCTCGTAATATTGTACATACTTTTGCTTTCTGCAAAATGTTTTGCCATATTAAAATTAAAAAATGTAAAGAGGGTATGTCCTAAAAGAATAATCAAAGGACAAAAAGTAAAGAAAAAGAGAAAAAATGTGAAAAATATGAACCCAAAAAAAGAGATTAAAAATAGATCATGAAAATGTGAAAACTCAAATGCCACTCCTTTTACTTTGTAAAATAACATTGTGTGTAGCTTGTCAAAAATTCCACAATCCATGATGGTCAAAAAGTTTAATCTTGACTCATTCATACTTTAAATTTCATGTTGATAGATAGAGGATAAACATCTAGCCAAACTGTTTAATCTTGGAAGATCAAAAGTTAGATAGAGAATAATAATGAGCTCATCAGTTTAATCTGAGCCATTGGAAGTTGTAAGGTTAGAATTAGATATTTTTCTTATCAAAAGAAAAAGAAATAAAGGGTCAACAAGCTCAAATGCACCCATTAAAATGAAGAGAAAATGCTAGGGTAGATAAAGGGTAGGTAGAAGAAATCTTGCAAGTGCACAATGTTGTTGAGTCAAAATTACATTCATCATCCTTAATCCTATGTTTCATGTGCAGGAGGAATTGTGAAAAAGAAAGGATATTCACCAAAGTTTGTTTACTAATTTCCCCTCATTTCACTGCACCCACACATAATTATTTGCTAATTTCCCCTCATTATTCCCTCATTACCGGTAAATATCGTTTCCCCTCATTTTAACCTTTTACCACTTGGTTCCACACATATCCCTAGATATTACCCTTCAAAAAATCATTCCCCCTTCCCAAAAACTCTTTTCCCTAGTGTGAAACCCATTCCCCATTACAAATATCACCTTCCCCCCTTATTAATTTCCATTTTCCCTTAAAAACCCAAAAAAACCCTTTGTCCTAAGTTTTTCCTAAAGTCTCACTTTGTAAATCCCCCACATTATAAATTCCTCGACACCCTTTTTAACCCACCAACCCTTGGTGCAGTTAAAAAACTCCACCATATAACCTATGGTCCCACCTTTATTAACCATTGCCTTATATTAAAATCCTTGACATTTTTCATTAATTAATTACAATTCTTTGTAATTAAAAATCGGGCCCCGCCAACCACTATCCCGACTCTATCTGTGCAAATCAACTACGCGATATCCCTCTGATCTCCCATCCCCACATCCAACGGCACACAACTATTTCGCGTGGATTCATCGTCTGACTGTTAATGACCTGAGATCACGCGATATTCGTGGTTTTGGCCGGGCACTATTGTGCTACGTGGTGGGACTAGGCTATATCGTGAGCTCACGAAAAATACCGACCGCCATCCAAAAGCAGTGCGATGTCGCAAAAAACCACCTCGCCGCCTAAAGGCAAAACTTCCCACTATTCATTTGCCAAAATCCACGCCAAAATGTAACAGTTATCGGTTAAAAGGCCAAAAAAGCCCCAAATTTCTCTTTTCGCTTGTTTTTTACTACAAACCATTGAAAACCAATTGTCACACCTTGAACCTCTGAGCAACCAATTTAGCCACCTTTTGCCACTTGAAGGTGTTGCAGACACTAAATTGAAGCAACAAAAGAGCCATTTCATGCCTCAGTACCCTCTGTAGTTACCATAAAACCCTGTCTAGGCACCAAAAACCATCAAATTCCAAGTATTATTGAAAGAACTAGAACAAACTTGTAAATTTGAATTATAAATAGTAATTATCAAAGGCTAACTGATTAAATTAATTAGGAAACCTTCCTAATTTCAAGAAAAACTTACTGTACATCCCAAACCCTTTTTCACAAACTGTAATTGCCCTCTCACTATTCTAGAGGTTCTAAACCTCACCCCTAAAGCCACAGAAAGCATAATTCAATTCAATAAACCTAATTATGGCTTCGCAAAACTCTCTCAGTGTAAGACCTCTGTAAACCCCTCACCTAGATATTGACCACCTTGCATTAGCAGATAGAGGCTTTCAAATTAAATACATTGCTTCCCCTGCCTACCTACTAAAACTCAACTGTTGGAGTAAAGACAAGTTTTCAAACTAGAACGATGACATTCACCTATGGGAGTCCAATTTTCCCAAGTAATTGTTCCCATAAGTACACCCATTCCCAGAAATCATTGACTTCTATCAAGCTTGCTATATTCCCAGTCAAAGAGCCATAGTCACCCATGACCAGCACGTTTTATTCTCCATTACTTCATAATCAATTAATCAAATGTTGCAAATCCAACCAGGCCCCAATGAGACCCCACTCTCCATTGAAGGCTTAATTGAACTCTACATCAAGCTATACCTTCCCAAGAAGGCTCAGATTTTACAAACCTTCATCATAGAGGAGTCTCATACTCAAACAGATAGTCCTCCATATGCTGCCACCATTTTTTCTGAGAAAGGCAGACAATTATAACCATGATCTCCTGCATTCTAGGGTACACCATAGATGAACATGTGGATGAGGTTGTACTTGCGTTTATTTCTATTTTTTCCTAGTCGAGCCTCCTGCTACAATTTACAACAATGCTCAGTTCATAGCAGACATAATCCATGAACAGTTTATCGGACTACCAAATGAGAGAGTCTTCAAATATTCATCATTATTATTTCATATGTTCCTGTATTTTTAGTCAGACAAATTTCAAGTCAGCATTCAGAAGTTAGACACCAAAGGAAATCTAAGATCTGTCATCTATTCAACATCATTGATCCAAAAATACTCCACTGTTTTTTCCTATAAAGACTTCATTAATTCATTTGTACATCCAGTAATGAACATGTTAACCAATAGCTATCAACCCAGGATTAGTCAGCAGATTAAAAGAGTTTTAAAATTGGTAAAGAGTAGTAAAAGTGGGAGACTCGTATTTATACCAGGACCACATAGAGATAAGGATACGTGGATGCCAACTAGATCCCTACAAACTACCCAAATACCTCCCCATGAGGACATTTTCATTAGAATACTTTGAGCATATTATAAACATTGATGATATCAATTTCCTATCAGCTAAGAAGAAGACCCAATTCAAAATACAAAACCAATTGGGCCCCTTTATTTGTAATAATAGGGAAGATGGAGTAGAGGCTAATAAGATTTTACAACAAATGAATTTTAAAAATAGTTTTATGTGGCAATATGACCCTCATGGAGTCATAAATAAACTAAGGCTCAAAGTCAAATTGGGTCCTTTCATACATCATCCCAGGCCAGACATTGAAACGTTTGCCAACTAGTCGGAATGGTTGGAAAACACTTTGATAGATATGGATAGTACCGTAGTAGATATGGAGAATACACTAATAGATGTGAAAAAGCATATTGATACTAGTTCCTTTCTGCAGGTTCCAGCCCTAGAAGAACAAATGAATATTCCTCCTATTTTGCAAACTCTAGCCAATGAAGACAAAAATGAAAAAAGAACCAGACAAGAAGGTTCTGGTTCAGCCATGGAAACCACAGATGACCAATTTGAGATTAGTTACAAGAATAGGCCCAAGATTAATCTTGTAACTGAACAAGAAGACACCCTTGACACAGTGGAAATCACTGAGACTGAAACAATGGTTGGAAGGAATAAAGGCCTAACAACTTCAAAAGAAACACACTAGTCTTATACCTCAAACACCCAACTTATTGAGAAACAACTCAGCATTGAAGTCTCTTCATCCAACAAGCTTGTGGATAAAGAGAAAGATATCAAAGAAAAGTACAAGGAAATTAAGTTGAGGAATGAGGCATTGAAGGCTGAGACTTATGCCCAATACTTCAAGAAAACACCTGCCAATCAAAAGAGGCTAACGTCAGCCTTTGACATTAAGACTGGAAAGATGCAAATGACATTCATGCAACCTACAGTCCAACAACCCAAATCATCAGCTAACTACATGAAAACTGAATTTGAATTTTTGGCTAGGGATGTTCACCTTATTGACCAAATTGAGTTTCACAATCAGGTAAGTGAGATGATCTATTCCACCATGAAAAATAAAGCTATGATTGTGCACAAACTCCAATGCTCACTAGATAATATCACAACATACTACAAGCTGGAAAAGGCCTTCTCACAGGCCAAGGACAACAAAATCAAGACACTGGAAGACTTGGTCATTGAGCTTGGGTATAATCCCAGTGATGTCAAAGCTATAGAGAAACTGATAAAGAAAAAGAATGAGGATATTGTTGCTTTGAAGAAGCAACTGAAGCTACCTCATTCAGAGCATCTGTAGACAAAGGAGGTCCTTGAAAGCCAAACCCAACAAGAGGAGATGGTCAACCTCATCCTCCAATTAAATGATAAGTTAAAGGAAATGGAGAAGGAATTGGATAATTTGATACACTTAAAATAGGTCAGCCTTGAGAAAACCATTGCCACTGCCATTCCAACAGTCACTATAGTAGTTCCATCATCCTTTGTAGCCTCATTGGCTCCTACAGCTCCATTGGCTACAACACTTCCAACTGCAACAACATCTATATCATCAAGAGGCTCGACAACGGTAGTAGCTCACCTAAGTGATGAGGCAAGAAAATTGGTCAAAGCAATGGAGGATATGACCATTCAGACCATAGAGATAAATAAACATAAACCAAAGATACAGGTTAAGAGAACAAGAATAAGCTTGCATAGATTATGCACAACGATGAAGTTCAGAAGTCGACCAGGTTGACTGAATGAATCAAGAGCTTGGAAAAAGAATTGACACTAAAGGAGCAACATGACCAAGCTAAAGAATAGTTATGGGCCAATATCATTGACTCTGTCAATGGTATTTGGCCATCCATTCAAGTCATCTTTGAACAAAATCATTTAGTCAAAGAGGCTACAGAAGCAAGTCAGAGAGCTAAGGATGAACTAGGAGACATGCAAGAAGAAGCCAATAGAATAGTCCATTTCCTTAAATCTTAAAACAAATATGAGTTGGAGGAGCTAGACATACATGATAGGACTGGAACCATACTAGAGGTGAAAAAGGTTCTCACCAAGAGAGATTTAATGATGAACCTTGAAGACAAATGCCAAACCATGCAGCTGGCTATAGATAGGTTCATGGTTAATTTTGATGCTCTAAGGTAGAAAAGTTTGCCAAATCCCTTGGTGATAAATGAAAAATTGATGCCACATGAAGACTACAAGAGGATAATCAGAGAGCTGGCAAGAGATTAAGCCAATAATTCCTCTTTGAAGGGAATGCCTATAGGAAAGGTTCTATACGAAAAATTTGAGAACCTATTTTACCTCTAGCATGAGGTAAAATACCTTTTTGTGAACAGGCCCACCTTTGTTAAGTACACATAAGTAGATGAAATTTACAGGAAAATCATAAATATCAAATTATTGGATGCAGATATTGAGGAGAAATTAAATGAATTACTATAAAAATGCACAGTAAAAGTGAAAACAGATTAGTGAAAGGAAAGTGATAGAATATCCAGATGAAAGAGTATCAGGTGAAAGTGTATCAGTTAAAAGGGCAATGTAAAAAAGAAGAGCCACCGTAAAAGACCAATAGAAAAGGAGAATAAAGAACAAAAGATCAAAGAATAAAACAATAGAGCCTAATAAAAATGGACAGATTGCAGGATATGAATATCTGTCTCTATCTTCTTGAATGAAGATATTTCTTTATCCTAGATTAATTCCCAAGACAGTTTGGGATATTTTGTAAACTATTTTTGTATAAACGCTTCATAAATTTGAAGTATAGAGTGTGGATTTTCTTGACATTACTATATATCTATTGATCTAAAACCTAAGAATTATTTGTACCATTTTTCAAGTCAGCAGATTGGACTGAATAATAAAGAGATTGCATTACAGGATTCATGTGTTGGGCCATTTCAGTGAAGTACCTTCTTTTGTCCAATTGTTATTTTCTTAAGTGTTTCACAAGCTTACATGTTATCTAAAGTGAATGAATCAACTGGAATTATATTATAGAATTTTTTAAGTACACTCTGTCTTGAACAACTAATCATTTTAATGTTTTCTTCTGATATCCGGATTTGAGAATCCTTAATTTCTCTCTCATCACGGTTGGTCGCTTTCACTTCCTTCACTATCCATTTTAAGGAATCCTTAATTTCTCCTTGGATCCAATTGAAATCAACTTTACCATCAAACCTTAAGATCTGAAATTACTCAGCCACCTTGCCCTATAGACACTATTTTTAGAACTTGATCGAGTCCTATTTGCTTGACACTTGACCCCATAGCCCAATGGTAAAAGACATCCCTCCATCCATTTAAGTCAGTGATCCCACCACCAAATCTATATCAAAACCCAAGTGCAATCATAACTAGCCTAAAATCAATTAACCAAACAAAGCTAAATCATAAAGAGAGAGTCCTCTTTGAGCATTAGGAAGGCTAGATCCTAATCTCCAAAGTAGGTTTGTGGTTACATCTATTATTTATTTCTGAACAAATCTAGAGAAATTTTGGAGTGAAAACATATTAGCGACCATACTGGGGAAAATCCTCAGTGTAATAAAATTTTATGGAAATTTCAAATCTTATCTGTTGCCCCTTAACGTCATTTTAGAGTTGTCGAAAAAATGTCATTAAACAATTAAAAAATTAAAATTCTAGCTCCCAAAAGGACACACTACACCAGGGCTAATCCACATCCAAACCCTACTACAATAGTTGATAACCTTGACAGAATTTTAAGAAAACCAAAAAGGGTAGAAACTTAAGCAATTAGTAGCCAGTTAGTTAAAGCAAATTCACTCCCCAACGAATTATCAATTTTAGAGGATATTCAGTTTGATCTGTCTTTTGAGCTTTCATTATTTAGAACTAAATCAAAAACTTCAATTCATGAAAGTCTAATAGACCCTAGTTTTATTCAATTCATTGAGTCAAAAAAGGTGCTTATACATCCAAATTTAGATCAACTTGTTTTGGATACTTTTGATAAACTAGAATCTTTAACCTCAACCTTGATAAGCCACATCAATGATTCTTATCTTCAACAATCAGTTGAAGTAGCTGCCCTGACTGCTACTACCTCTAAACTTTCTACAGAGTCTTCAAAAATTGTAAATACAGTTTCATTTACTACCACCTCACCTATAATATCCACCACACTTGATTCCCATAAACTAGTTATTCCTCAACTTCATCCTCAACCAAATAGCTCAAGCTCATCTATTTCATCCACAACTGTCTCAAGTTCTTCTTCAAGCACCACTACTTTACCTCCTAGCCAAACTATAACCTCAACCATGGCACAAAAATATGCACTTTTGGTCTTACCAGCTCAACTACATGGCATGCCCCAATACTACCAAAGTAAAATCTTTTTTTTTTAACGTTACTGGTCAGTATACTGCCCAACAACATGTAAATAAAATGATTGATTACTTTGAGTTACATGAGATTGATGAGTCTGATGTGCAAATGAGGTTATTTACCCAAACACTGACAGGGGATGTAAACAAATGGTTTAAAGGTTTACTTGCTAATCATATTGCAGATTTAGCTGCTTTTGTTAGATTGTTTGTTGATAGATGGGAAAGAAAAAAAACCCCTTACAAATACTATTTGAATATGATAACATTAGAAGAGCTCCTAATGAATCTGTTTAGGACTATTGTACTAGGTTCAACAATATCTATAATGCAATCCTTGCAAACATTAAACCTCCACCAGACCTAGCATTAATCAAATTTCCTGATGCTTTTGACGCTGACATGTCTTACCAGTGGAGAGAAAGAAACCCTGAAACATTGTATCAAATGAAAAGTAATGTTGTTAGTGTAGAAGCCAATTTATTAGTTAAGAAAGCCAGGATGAGAAATGAGAAAAGAGTTGTCACTAAAGAGGAAACCTCCACTTTAGATGGTAAAATAGATAGTCTAGTCAAAAGTGTAGAAAGAATAATGGATAGATTAGAAAACATGGAAAGAAAAACTCAGTGGGAAAATCAGTAGCCACCCCCAATAAGAAACCCCAACTTTAGGAAGAATCCTAACACTGGAAAAAACTCTATACCAGATGAAAAAATTAGACCTCCTTCTCAAGAAAACTATGCTGAGGGTGCACAAAACCATGAAGAAGAGGAGGATACCCAGATAAATCTATTAGGAATTAAAAATGAAGATGTTGTTTTTCTTACTCAGGAAGAACAAGAATTGTACATGCTACAGCAATTACAATTAGAATTTAGAGAGTCCTTTCACTTAAAACAAGGCTATAAATCTGCTGTATATGAATTTCACAAACAGTACAAGCTTAGAAGCAAAAAGAATACTAAAACTCCCACTAAGAAATCAGTCCAAATACAAACTAAAAAAATAACATAAGCTCCTGTGAACAAAGTGCTACAAATTCTCCCTAGAGGAACTCAGGAGACTTTTAGCCCTAAAATTGTAGATATAACTATAGTTGAAACTTAAACTGAAAATGTTAGTCAAACTATCCAAAATAAAATATTCCAAAACAAAACATCTGGTACACGAACTGAATTGCCAACTACTGATAAAGAAGACAAAACTACATGGACCACAATTGCTTAGGAAGATAACACACAATCAGGCAAAACTCAATTGCCATTGAACGTTAAGGCTGAGATAGACAAATTGAAAATATCAGTGCCTTTGACAGAGTTAGTGAAAATTGAATCATATAGAGCACAAATCATTCATACACTAAACATAGGTGAAGGAGAAGATGTTGTAAACCTTAGTGATGATCAACCTGAGCTATTGTTTGGCCTAGAAGTAAATGGCACACATCAACAAGGGGGTATCCCTCCATTCTACATTAGCTTGAATGTTCATAATAAAATCTTACATAATGATTTGCTAAATTTAGGGGCATCCCATAACTTAATGCTAAAAGCAATTATGGAGAGTATAAACTTAGATATTACCAAAACCTACAAGGACCTATTTTCATTTTATTCCAGCCATGTAAAATGCCTTGGCCTGATTAAATATTTTTGTGTGACTCTAGTCCAATGCCCAACAAAGAGTATTATTATGGACATAGTAGTTGCTGATATCCCACCCAAGTATGGAATGTTGTTATCTCGCTCATGGGGAGCAAAATTGTAGGGATCTCAACAGTTAGACATGTCATATGCCACCACTTCTGTGTTTGCTCAACCAAGAAAAATTTACAGAGTGACCTTGATGAAATACATGGTGAGTAGTGTAGAAAAGCCACAAAATTTCCCCATATACCCCATGCATTCTGATATGGACTCTTTTATCTTGTACAATTCAGACAATGGAAAAAATGAAATCACAGTTGTAGAAGAAAAAGACAAATCACCTGATAGTGAAAACATATTTCATGAGTCTCTATGGCGTTTGGATTTTGATGGCTTTGTAAATAGATTATGAGCAGGTGCAGGAGTTTGGATTCATAACATGGAAAATAATCATTCTGAACGTCATTCCTTTAGATTAAACTTTAAATGCAAAAATAACATGGCAGAATATGAAGCTCTAATCTTAGGATTCCAAATTGTTAGAAAATTGGGAAGCAAGAGAGTTTCTATCATGGGAGACTCAGAATTGATATAAAACAAATCAAAGGTGTATACTCTGTGAATAATCCCTGACTTAGCCAATATAGACAGACTATCCTAGATCTGATTAAGGACCTTCTTGAAACTGATTTTGCTGCCATTCCTAGGAAACAGAACATGCAAGCTCACAATCTTGCCACTTTTTCTAGTACCTACAAATTACCTTTTCAGCCCAAGCACCACTACACAGTAGAAGTAAGACATAGACCTATCATACCTGACAATTTGAAATATTGGCAGATTTTCTCACAAGAATCTCAAATCTATGATTTCATGAATGCTGAAGGAGAATTTCAAGACTGTAACAAAGATATTGATTGTCTAGTATATAATATCATAAATAGTGAGATAGATATAAATGCTTTAGATCTAGATAAACCCACTAAATTCTCTAAACTAGAAATAGATAACTTAGAAATGATAGAAATAGAAGAAATAATCAATGATGATAATGCGATTTTAAACCTTAAAAATAACTTTCTGCCTAAGGGATTAGTCTCATTAGAAGATTTGTTTGATTCAAATGATGTAGCTAGAAAACAAAAAATGGAGCCTTTAAGAGTAGACGTAGAAGAATGTAACATAGGAACAGAAGAAAAACCCAAGCTTATCAAAATATTAAAGTCATTACCTCTAGATGAAAAGCTTAAATACATAAGTCTGTTCAAAGAGTTTCAAGATGTCTTTGCCTAGAGTTATGAAGACCTTAAGTCTTATGACAACAACATTATTCAACATACGATACCCCTCAAAGAAGATCAAAAACAATTTAAACAGAAGCTTAGGAGAATTAATCCAGTTCTTATGCCATTAATTAAAAAGGAAGTTAAAAGGATGTATGATGCACAAATTATATCACCATTTAGATATTTAGATTGGGTCTCTATTTTGGTCTCTACTAGAAAGAACACAGGAGAAATCAGACTTTGTGTTTATTTCAGGAACTTGAACAAAGTGTCATTAAAAGATAACAACCCTCTCCCTAAAATGGACCACATTCTACAAAGGGTAGTAGCTTCATCTAAAATTTCTTCACTTGACGGATTCTCTGGATACAACCAAATCTTAGTTCAACCAGAGGATCAAGCAAAGACTACATTTACCACTCCCTCGGGTACTTTTATGTATTTAAAGATGCCTTTTGGACTAATTAATGCAGTGGCTACCTTCCAAAGAGAAATGGATATAAATTTTGAAAAGGAAATCCATGACTTTCTAGTGGTTTACCAAGATGACATCACAATGTTTTCAAAATCTGATAGTGAACATCTAGATCACTTGAGAAGAGTTTTTATTAAATGTAGGAAATTTAGCATTTCCTTGAATCCAAAAAAGACAATCTTTGGTTTAGAACAAGGTAAACTCTTGGGAGAAATAATATCAAAAGATGGAATTAGAATAGATCTAGCTAGAATAGAGGCAATCCTAAACATCACTCATCCTAGAAACATCAAAGACCTACAATCATTTTTAGTCAAAATAAATTTTCTTAAGAGATTCATTTCTAATTTAGCAGAATTAATCAGAGAATTAAATAACATGTTAAAGAAATATTCAACATTTTAGTGGATAGTGGAGGCTAAACATTTTTTTGAGGCAATCAAGGAAGCCATTACTAAAACACCAGTCCTCATAAGTCCTGATTTCAAAAGGGATTTCATAATTTTTTCTTTTGCATCACAACATACTATTGCAACAGTCTTGTTGCAAAAGAATGCTAAAGGATATCAACAACCTATTGCATTTTTCAACAAATCTTTGAGATATGCTACACTAAAGTACAACATAATGGACAAACAAGCACTTGCTTTGGTAAAAGCTATTAAATATTTTAGAGTGTACATATTGTATTCACACGTCATTGCTTATGTTCCAAATTCAGTAGTAAAGGAAATTTTGACACAAAATGGGACTGAAGGAAAGAGAGGCAAACGGATTGCCACTATTTTGGAATATGACATAGAGATGAAGCCTACAAAACTTATCAAAGGCCAAGGTTTATCTAAACTCATGGCTAAATCAAAGTGTGAGGCCTTAGATATAAATTTCATTGCTACCCTAGATGATTAAGAAGAGATGGCAACTCCACAGATCAATGAACCTTTTATAGATTCACCTTGGTATGTAGATATCATATTCATTTTACTACATTTACAAGCTCCTCCTAGTTTAACTAGAACTAAAGCTAGATTTTTGAAAATGAAATCAATGAAATATTGTATCATAGATAATGATTTATTTTGGAAAGATAATGGTGGCATTCTATTAAATTGTTTATCAAAAGATGAAGCTAACTAAGTTATGCAATAATTTCATGCAGGAGATTGTGGAGGACACCTATATTGGAAAAAACTGCTGATAAGGTTTTAAGGGCAGGTTTTTACTAGCCTACACTATTTGCAGATGTCAAGAAAAATGTGACCTCCTATCACAGGTGCCAAATATTTTAGGGCAAAAGGAAGCTGCTACCTTTACCTCTCAAACCCATATCCACAGAAGTGCCATTTCAACAATGGGGTTTAGACTTCATTGGGGAAATTCACCCATCCTCGTCAGCCCAACATAAGCAGATTTTGACAGCCACTGATTAGTTTACTAAATAGATACAAGCCACAAACTCTATCATCATCTCATTCCTTGAAAACAATTTCCTCTCTAGATTTGGATGCCCCCAAAAGCTCATTACTGATAATGCAGCTTCTTTTAAATCCAAGAAAATGATAGACTTTTGTAACAGATTTCACATTACCCTTGGCCATTCAACTACCTATTACCCTCAAGGTAATGGACTTGTACAATCCTCAAACAAAAGCCTTGTCAATATCATCAAGAAACTGCTAGAATACAACAAGAAGACTTGGAACAAAAAGTTGGGCAATGCCCTGTGGGCAGACAGGCTAACTACCAAAAGGCCCATTGGTACATCTCCTTATCAGCTAGTATATGGAATGGATGTTGTTCTTCCATCCTCTTTAGGAGTATCAGTGATGAAAATGATTCAAGAGTTGCAAGTGGAACCAAATGACATCCAAAGGAGGATAAATCAAACAATACACTTGCAGCAAACTAGAGAAGAAGTCTATGTCAAATCACAAGTGATCTAGGACAAAATCAAAAATATTTTTGACAAGAAAACTAAAGATGATGATTTTTACATAGGTGACATGGTACTTAAATGGGATTCTAGAAGAGAAGAGAAAGGTAAACATGCCAATTTGATTTCCTATGGCAAGGCCCTTATATCATTTATGGTTACAGAGATAACAATGCATTTTTCTTGAGACAGTTAGATGGAACAGATCTACTAGGAGGACCAGTCAATGGTAGAATGCTAAAACATTACTTATCCACAGATTAACAATAGTTCATTTTACTTTTCTCATTGTATATAACATTGCAGAGTTTAGATTGGATTGGATAGTAATATTTTCAGGTTGAAGCTCGAAGAGAAGGCCCTGAGCTTTGAAAGGTGTACCATCATATGTATGAATAAAACAGATCACAGAGGAGCAGTTACAATCTAGCCAAAACAAAAGTTTCAAAATCTATTGATCTTAAAGTTCTTGAAATTTCACAAGGAAATGCCATCCCCATGTGGAGCCATTGTTAGGGTCCTATAATAATAGGATTCCTAATTTTGAATTGGCTATGGTTAGTCTTGTAATGTTGTACATAATTTTTCTTTCTGCAAAATGATTTCCCATATTAAAATTAAAAAATGTAAAGAGGGCATGTCCTAAAAGAATAATCAAAGGACAAAAAAAGAAGAAAAAGATAAAAAAGGTGAAAAATATGAACCCAAAAAAAGAGATTAAAAATAGATCATGAAAGTGAGAAAATTCAAATGCCACTCCTTTTACTTTGCAGAATAACGTTGTGTGCATCTTGTCAAAAATTCCACAATCCATGATGGTAAAAAAGTTTAATCTTGACCCATTCATGCTTTAAATTTCATGTTGATAGATAGAGAATAAACATCTAGCCAAACTGTTTAATCTTGGCAGATCAAGAGTTAGGTAGAAAATAGTAATGAGCTCATCAGTTTAATCCGAGCCATTGGAAGTTATAATGTTAGAATTAGATAGTTCACTTGTCAAAAGAAAAAGAAATAAAGGGTCAGAAAGCTCAAATGCACCCATTAAAATGAAGAGAAATACTAGGGTAGATAAAGGGTAGGTAGAAGAAATGTTGCAAGTGCACAAGGTTGCTGAGTCAAAAGCAAAGTCATCATCCTTAATCCTATGTTTCATGTGCTGGAGGAATTGTGAAAAAGAAAGAATATTCACCAAAGTTTGTTTACTAATTTCCCCTCATTTCACTATACCTCCACATACTTATTTGCTAATTTCCCCTTAGTATCCCTTCCATGGAAAATTTTAGGGGCGAATGTTTGCCCTTTGGCGAAATTAAGGGGTTTTAAATTTTTAGTGGGCGAATATTTTGTATCATAGTACATTTTTACAAATCACCTCAAATAGCCCACCTTATTTTAAGGGAGAGGGTAAAAAAGGTAAATTTAGCCCTTGAAATTAGGAGTTACAACCTTCCATTCGCCCTAATTTTCAAGAATAGGTTTTATTTAAGTGAATCCTATAGGCCAAATACCATATTTATAAAAGAGGTATGGTAAATTAATAAAAATATAAATAAATGATAAGCATGGTAAATAAATAAAACATTTCTTATGTTTACTCCATAAGTCACCTTATATACATGCAAGGGTGTAAACAAATAAAAATATAAGTAAAGTGGAGGTATGGTAAAAAAATAAAATGTTTTTTTATACTTACTCAAAAGGTATGGTAAATAAATAAAAATATAAATAAACTAGACGTATGGTAAATAAATAAAACCTCCTTTTATATTTAGTCCACAACCCTCGTTCTATTTATGAAGGCTCAAAAAAGAGGTTTTATTTAAGTGAATCCTATGGGCCAAATACCATATTTGTAGAAGAGGTATGGTAAATTAATAAAAATATAAATAAACAAGAGGTATGGTAAACAAATCAAACATTTTTTTTATATTTACTCCATAAGTCACCTTATATTTATGAACACTCAAAAAATGCATTATATTTAGGTGAAACCTATGGGAAAAATACTATGGGACAAATACCATGGGCTAGATTATTATTGATACCATGCAAAAAAACATTATTAACCCTAATATTAGTATTAATAAAAATAAAAATGGCACATGGTATTGACCCATGGTATTCACCTGGAATGTAGCCTATTTAAATCAGGGAATTAAACTAGCATAGATACATCTTTACTCTGGATCTACTAACCCCTGAGAGGTATCAAATATTGTGATATGCGAACTAGCATAGAGTGAAAAAATATTTGATCCCTCTCAGGGCTTGGTGGATCAAGAGTAAAGATGGATGTTGTAATTTAACATATGTGAAAAATTTTAGCTTGGTTAAAATAAAAAATAAAATAAAAATCAACTATTAATTTTATTAATTTTTATAAATTACTAATATTAATTTTTAAGCTCCATGTTTATGATAACCCATGGTATTGACCCATTGTAATACCATGGTATTCATGTGAGCATAGACTATTTAAAGGGGAAATTCTATCATCTTAGATCCATCTTAATTCTAGGTCTACCAAGTGCTTAGAGGGATAAATAGATTTCACCCCCCTAAGAGTGGTAGATGTGGAGTTAAGATGGATATAGGTTGGTTTTTATGATAATGAAGATATTAAATAGACCTAGGAAATTATATTGTAAAAACATCTTAAGGTGAATGGTTAAAGCATAAACATTGGACAAGTATATTTGTATACTTCTGTTTTAAACTGAAATAAATCCAGGGCTAAAAGGAATGGATTGATTGCACTAGTCATCCTTCTATAACTTTTCAACATAGGCTGGAGTATACAGATTGTAATTTGGGTAATTTTTCTAACTACAAACATGAACATACTTGTGTATTGGCAGGGTGGTTACGAGGTCCCTAGAAGTGATGAATTTGAAAATTTTCTTGGTTTTATATATAGTACTATGTTTTTTCTCATGCTTTCTGTGAATGACACGGGTGAATTTTATTCTACACCGACTAGGTTATCGATATGTAATTTTGGTAATTTTGATTTCAAAAGATATTTTAAAGAAATGCAATGATTTCATTTGTTTATTTAATAAACACAATATTCTAATGGAATTCTGCATTTGTGGTTTACCTATACAGATTCATGGAGAAGTATTAGTGGTGTGACATCAATTGTCCTCAAGCAGAGGCTTTAGTTTTATTCTTTTCTGGAAGCAAATACTTTCTTGCAACATTTTTGAGTTCCATGAAAAATTTGAAAGTCCTAATAATATTCAATTATGGGTTCAAGAGAGACATAGTATTCAATTATGGGTTAAAGAGATCCACACTGAATGATCTATCGGCCTTATCTTCACTTAGTTTAAGACTATTCACTTGGAGAGGCTGCATGTGCCCCCACTTCAAGAGCATAGTAAAGTCATGTAGAACTTAGAGAAGCTATATTTAAGCTTTTAGTGAAGATTGGAAAAATGGTTGGGTTCAATAACACCCAGTCGAGCATTAAGCTTCCAATAATGCTAGATTTTAACCTGGAGCACTTTTGTGATTTGGAGGAGATGCCCCCTCGTATTTGTGACACATTTTTAGTTGTGAATTGGACTATTACTAACTTTCATTTCCTTTGAAAGTTACCTGATGACTTGGGGAACCTCAACTCTTTAAGAATGTTAAGGAAGGAAAGAAAGTACATTATGCTAAGTTCTCTTATGATTTTCAAGTTTTTCTTGGATATCTACAATGTTTCAAGTAGGAAAGTACATTGTGTTAATGAAAATTTGTCTTGATAGAGAGGCCCAATTTCAAATTCTAATGCTTTCAAAAAACATTGTATAACTGAAATGTTTATAAAAGGAAAGCATATTTTTTCAATTTGAGTATCATGACTCCATATTCCAACCTATTTTTCAGTAACCCATTAGGCTTTGTAGCTTTGAATAAATCCATGTCTTTTGATAAGATCCTCTTCCCAATTAGAACACAGTTTCCTTTTGGCAATAACCACATACAATGTCTTGATTTTGTTATTGAGAAAATAGAGGTTGTGAAACAAGCTTATGCCATACAAGGACTTGATTCATTGATTATGTATCAATTATGGCTCTTGATGTAACAATGTCTTCATTTTGTTGCTTGAAAATAGAGGTTATGCTTTACTATTTCACAGAATTTCTTACAATCTTTCCATAAGTATTGATTTGTAATCTCAGTCACTGAGGGATGACAGTAACGACAAAGGTAATATTCCATGGTTTGAAGCTCCCCTCTTACTAAAATATTTAAATATATCACCACAATTTAACTGTTAGTTAAAGGAATTGTATTTGATTTGTAAACAATTCATTGCTTGATTTATAGATTTTGATTTTTTCCCTTTTTTATTTTTTTCTCAGATTTGGTATGAGATATCTTCCAAGATTTAGGTTCCCTAGTTTCCCCACCATAGCTATGAGGTTCAGATGCTATCATTAAATATTCTCGGAATGTTACAACCTTTCCACTAAGTGTGCTTTGAAACATTGTTGTTGTTTTTCCATGGTGTTAATGCAAATAAGCATTGCAACTAATGCCATTATTTAGATTAAGTGCCGAAATCTAGGTGGTCCTGTAATGATGGAGTGATTGTTTTCTAGCTAATAAGGCGATATGCATTTTTATCTCTTATGTTGTCCTGAGATATTTAAATTCAGAATAAGAATTGAGGTCTCATTTCCACTGTAGATTGCAGTCCGTTTCTTGAACATAATATATAGTAGATTATCTTTTACTAATCAACTGTGGATGTGATCCCTCACAGGAAAGGAAATTCAAAGTTACTTTGATTTCACATTGATTTGTCAAAACATCCACACAGGAAAGGAGATTCAAAGTGACACTGATTTCACACTGATTTGTCAAAATGGAGGCAAGAGAAAAGGAAACTTTGTATTCAACAATGTTCTTAATTTCATATGTATATGCATAGACATATTAGTAAAAAATATTGAAGGGTTTCCTAAGTAATATTTTTCATTTCACTACATTCTTTATAGCTTGTAAATAAATAACTCGGAACAATTCATTACACTACTTGTTATTCTTTATTAATCAGTGGTTAAGATTTTGATATTGAACTGGCTAAGATTTTTCTTCCTTTTGTGAAATTGTGTGTTCTATAATGCTTCTTTTCCATTCAATATGTATAGCATATAAAGTGTGACTAATGGAGTAGGAAGATTGGAAAGTGTTGTGATCCTTGAACTATGTTACAAGGTAGAAACCAATGGGGCAGGGTTGGTGCATCCCCACAAAGGGGTCACAAATACCAAAGTTGGTATTAGCTAGTGCCTTCAACTAGAAAATTTCATTTGGACCTTTACCCTTGTATTAACAGTGAATCTAGAGAGGATTCTAATATTATCTTTATAAGGTTTATATCAGTTAATATTGGTGAATAAAATTCATGAGACATGAGCTAGGATGTCCTTGCAAGGTTGTTGTTGATTATTGGAAGCTATCATGGCCATTATGTCAGGCTGGGTGGTCGCACTCCCTTGATCGTGAGCACGATTGTGATCAAGATGGAAGACTTCATAGTCTAGATTGATTGTTTAGCAGTGATAGTTAGTGGGCTCATTCACAAAAGCTTCTATTTCACTAATCCTTCTTATAGCATTGTCAGATTCAATTTCCAAAGGTTTTAATTACACTATAGAGTTGAGTTCTAAGAGAGTTGTGATTCAAAGTGCTAAGTATAGCAACTATGACACTTGAATGAAGACAAGCATAGTAGAGGTATCACACTCTGTTATAAGCTTACCTGCATATTATAAGGGACTTGGTTGGATTTTTTATAATTTTATAGACAAGTTCCATGCCGTGGAAATGTGAAGAAAAAACAGTGACATTGCCACCATGTGGCTCTTGTCATATACGGTTTTATTGTAGGAATTTACAGGGTAAGTTCCTTAGAAAGAACACCAAAAGGACACCACTCACAACCAGATCACAGATCAATACACCAGTATTTTTGACGTGGTTAAAACCCTCAAATAGGGAAACAGTCCACGGCCTGCGCCAACGTGGCTACTACAAGCAATTTATTAATCAAAGAATGAAAATTTACATAAGCTTCTCTCATGCACGGATTACCCAAACAATGACCCTCCATGCGCTTTAAATAGAACTCATGAACCAATCGGGTGTCAAGCCACGGATCAAGTGTCGGTAATACCGAGGAGAGAGTGAACCGTCGGATTGTAAGTTACAAAATGTACAACGGTAAAGAAACACACTTTACCTAACTCTATACTAGACCAAGTTGAACTTAACTATTTCCTATGTGTCGGAATATCCTAACATCCCCCCTTAAGAACAACTTGGGATAGGATTGAAGGATTTACAAATATGACACAATAGGAGAAGGAAGGAGGCACTAGAGCCTATCCCCCCTTAGTGACAACTTCCTGAACTCCAAGCATATATCGAAGTTTAGTGAACTTCGCCTCTGTGAGAGCCTTTGTGAAGATGTCTGCAACCTGATCATCTGTTGAACAATATTGCACTTCAAGAACATGGTCATGAATGAGCTTTCTGATGAAGTGCATGTGTAGTTCAATGTGTTTGCTGCGCTAATGCTGGACTGGATCTTTGCATAGCTGAATGGCACTTTGATTATCACACCAAAGTGTGGTTGGATGCTGCTGCTCAAAGCCAAACTCTGATAGGATCTGATGAAGCCACAAGGCTTCCTTACTAGCTTCCACGGCACCACGATACTCTGCTTCTGCCGACGAAAGAGAAATGGCAGCCTGTTTCTTACAAGCCCATGTAATAGGTCCTGAACCAAGAGTGAAGACATAACCGGCAGTAGACTTCCGATCATCAGGGTCACCAGCCCAATCAGAATCAGTGAAACCGACTAATAGAGGAGCTGCTTTGGCACTGTAATGAATCCCAAACTGTATTGTACCTCGAACATAACGAAGTATTCTTTTAGCTGCTTTCCAATGACTTTCACAGGGGTTTTGCATAAAACGAGCAACAAGGCCAACAACAAAGGAAAGGTCAGGACGAGTATGGGTTAAATACAAGAGTTTTCCTACAAGTTGACGGTATAAGGTAGCATCAACTTCAGGAGAAGTACAAGAGACTGAAAGTTTGACTCCAGACTGAAAGGGAGAAGGGGCTGGCTTACAGTCTTCCATGTGACAATGACGAAGAATATCACAAGCATACTTGGACTGGGAAAGCGAAATACCCTCCTTGGATTGCAAGACCTGAAGACCAAGAAAATAGTGTAAGTGTCCTAAGTCTGTCATTTCAAATTTCTTTTTAAGGCTGGACTTCACATGGTTTATAAGGTTGGGATCACTACCAGTAAGAATAAGATCATCAACATAAAGAACAAGGATGATAAGAGAGTTGCCCACTTTCTTGGTGTAGACAATATTGTGAGAATAACACCTAGAAAAGCCAGATTCTAAAAGAAAGCTATCCATTTTGCCATACCAAGCCCGAGGAGCTTGCTTGAGACCATAAAGAGATTTCTTAAGTCGACATACAAGGCTGGAGTCTGTTTTGATGAAGCCAATGGGTTGTTCCATATAGATTTCTTCATGTAAGTCCCCATGCAAGAAGGCAGATTTAACATCCATCTGATGGACTTCCCATTTTAAAGAGGCAGCAAGGGAAAGAACAAGGCGGATAGAGTTCATTTTGGCAACAGGGGAGAAGGTTTCAGTGTAGTCAATGCCTTCAACCTGTGAAAAGCCCTTAGCAACAAGACGAGCTTTATGTTTATCAACTTTCCCATCTGGTCCATACTTGGTTCTGTAAACCCATTTACATCTAACAAGTTTGCGTCCCTTTGGTAGAGGAACAAGATCCCATGTATCATTTGCCAACAATGAATGATATTCTTCATTCATAGCTGCTTCCCAATGTGGATGGCCTGAAGCTTCTGCAAAAGTGTCAGGATCATGATTTACTGGAGCTTGAGCCAGTAAAGAAGAGGCTCTTTCAAACTGAGAACGTGTACGTCGCTGATCTGTAGGATCACCGGTAAGATCACCTGCTGCATCCCGAGTAGCACGGACCCATCTTGGAAGTTGAGGATCCTAAGAAGGTGGGGGAGGATTGTCATCCTCACTTTCATCATCTGAAGAAGAAATGTTTTAAAAAGTAGAAGAGATAGGAAGAGGTGGCACATCCGCCGGACTAGGCTCGCAGGCCGATTTATTTTCATCAAATTTTACATCTCTTCTAATGATAACATTTTTGGACTTAAATGGAATAAGTCTATAACCTTTTACATCTTCAGAATATCCAAAAAAAGTAAATTTCTCACTCTTAGGTTCTAAAGCTTTATGCTTTTCATCTGGAATATGGGCCCATGCTTCACTTCCAAAAACACGAAAGTGACTTACATCTAGTTTAATGGAACTCCAAGCTTCTTCTGGAGTGATATTCTTTAGAACCTTAGTAGGAGTGCGATTGATTATATAATTTGCACATTAATTGCTTCGGCCCAAAAACTAAGACTGAGTCCTTTAGATTGCAGCATACAATTAGCCATTTCCTTTAAGGTGCGATTTTTCCTTTCAGCTACACCATTTTGTTGTGGAGTGTATGGAACAGTATGTTGCATTTGAATTCCATTTTCGGTGCAAAAGTTGATGAATGTGTTTTTAACATATTCTCCACCATTATCAGTTCTTAGCTTAAGAATTTGATGTCCAGATTGTTTTTCAACAAAGGCTTTGAAGGCCAAAAATGTGTTAAATACTTCGCTCTTGAGTTTTAAGAAGTATACCCAAGTGCGTCTGGAGAAATCATCAATGAAAGTTAAGAAATACTTGCAACCAGAGAATGAAGCAACAGGAAGTGGACCACATAAATCACTGTGCACAAGCTGTAAAGGGGCTGAGGCATGCCAAGAGGCATGTTTTTCAAAACTGTCCCGATGATGTTTTCCGAGTACACATCCGGAACAAACACCATCTCTGCAAGATACCATAGGAAGACCTGTCACCATATTTTCTTTACATAGATGCTGAAGGGAGTGATAGTTTAAGTGACCAAATCGCTCATGCCAAAGTTTGCTCACTTCATCATTATGAGCAACAAATACTAAGGGAAGATTTGATGACCCAAAGTTGTGAAACTTATACAACCTTGTGGAATCATCAGCAATACCAGTAGCTAGAATCTGTTTAGGATCTCTTAGATCCTTGATTACAACATCATGAGGTGAAAATTCAACAATTTTACCTTCACCTGAATGAGTTATCTGATATACAGATAGAAGGTTGCAGGATAAGGTTGGAACACATAATACATCATTAAACTGACCATTGTCTAGATGAACAGTTCTAGTCCCTACAACATTAAGAGATCTATCATCACCAACATATATATTTTTGGTGTTACAATCATTTAAAGAAGAAAACATGGCTTTGTTTTTGGCGATGTGATAAGAGGCTCCAGAATGAATGAGCCACTCATGAGAATGAGAAGAAGAAGATACATTTAATCCATAACCAGACTGAGATGATTGACAACGACATGCAGAAAGTGCCATTCCTGAAGATGAAGTTGAAGTTGAAGTTGAAGAATGCTCCACATGGATGTTATGTTTCTTCATTGCAGCTTCCAAGGCTTCCATCTTCTTAAAGCATTTAGATTCTAAGTGGCCATCTCGATTACAAAAGTTACAATGTCTATCAGTCTTCTTCCATTTGTTTTTATTGGTCTTATCATTTTGTTGAAATGATCTTTCATTTTGAGGCTGAGTTTGCTTAGGACCCTTGTTTGGTTTAGGACCATTCTTTTTAGGATATGACTTCTTAGGATTCTTTGAATTTGGTTGCTGTTGGGCGGCTAACGCTTTCTTGGAAGAGTTTCCAAGATTAAGAAGACCAAGGTGTAAGAGTTTTTCTTGTTCTCTTATTAAAGAATCACAAAAAGAGTCAAAGGAAGGGGCCTTGTAGTCTTTTCCTTGACAAATGAAAGCTTCCCTTGTAGAATGGAAGGTGGAAACAAATACAGAGTAGGCTGGTCCCAACTTAGTAAGGATGGAATAAATAAGGTTACTACTTTCTTAACCTTAACACCTTCCAAGAGATATCTAAGGGTCTTGAATTTGGACAAGAAATCTTCAATGCAAGAAAAATTATTAGGATCCAATGTAAGCAACTCATTTTCTAGTTGATGGGCTCTAATTTCATTTTTAATCCCAAAAACTTTACTGATTTGTTCGAATGCTTCATGAGGAGTATCAAGTTCTGCAATATGGAATCTAAGATCAGGAGAAATAGACATCCCTATCAAACCACGTGCTTGATCTTGTCTATTTTCCCATTTTGCAGCCTTGTCTTCATCTTTTGGTTTCTTCTCTTGGCCTGTGGCTATTCGGTAGAGACCTTTACTTCTAAGTAAATCTTCCATGTAGGATATCCAATGGAAGTAGTTAGTGCTGTCAAGAATGACTTGGCATGGACTTTCCATTTTAAAAAAACCTGAAGCTGAAGATGCTGAAAGTAAGTGTTCCAATGGATAGATCTCGAGAAATTAGGCTGTTTTAAAAAAAACGGCTCTGAAAAAGGCTTCCGGATGAAGAAGTTATGGCTTTTTGAAAAAAAGTTGTTGAAGTTGCCGGCAAAGTGCGCGAATGTGCGGGAATGAAAAAATCCGCCCCCACAAAATGGAGACTTGAACCCAAGACCTCTACTCTCTTAAAATAGCTTTGAACCAATTGATCTATACAAAAAATTTGAGAGAGAGAGAGAGAGAGAGGGGGGGGGCCTTGGTTTGCGTGCTTGCCTTGAGAAAGCTCTTTTTCCCCACAAAATACAAAACCCAACACGGACATGCAAAGAAAACGAACCTTATGGCTCGAAGTTAGCTTTAGCCAAAAAACTAGATATTTTCAAAAATGAACCTTGCGGCTCAAAGTTAGCTTTGGCCGGAAACTAAATATTTTTCTCAATGTTTCTGATTTTTCGAGATCACCCTAAGGCGCAGGGAAAAGAGCATACGCATGAGAAAAATCCTTCCTTTCTGTTTCTGATTTGCCCAGATCGCACAGAGTCTCAGGGCAAAGAGAATACACAGAAATGAAAGGTATAGATCCGGTTAGAAAAAAAATCTAAATAAACCGAAACCGAAATAAGCAGAGAGAAAATAACAGTAAACTGCAAATAAAGACTGTATACCTCCAGATCTTAAAAATGATGCAGCTAGGGCTACCGGAAACCTTTTCACGTGAAACGAAAGGGGTTCCTCACTGGAACAGATGCTCCGAACACAACAGAGCAGTCCTCTTGGCCCGAAAGCAGTCAGAAACAGCAGATCTAGGAAACGGCAGTCGGATGCAGTTCTACCGGATTCAGATTTGGATCACCAACGGACGCGGCCCTCAAATAGCTCTGATACCATGTAGGAATTTACAGGGTAAGTTCCTTAGAAAGAACACCAAAAGGACACCGCTCACAACCAGATCATAGATCAATACACCAGTATTTTTGACATGGTTAAAACCCTCAAAGAGGGAAACAGTCCATGGCCTGCGCCAACGTGGCTACTACAGGCAATTTATTAATCAAAGAATGAAAATTTACATAAGCTTCTCTCATGCACGGATTACCCGAACAATGACCCTCCATGCGCTTTAAATAGAACTCATGGACCAATCGGGTGTCAAGCCACGGATCAAGTGTCGGTAATACCGAGGAGAGAGTGAACCGTCAGATCACTACATATCGTGACCGTTGGATTGTAAGTTACAAAATGTACAACGGTAAAGAAACACACTTTACCTAACTCTATACCTAACTCTA
Organism: Pinus tabuliformis; assembly: GCA_031772625.1. Classification (NCBI taxonomy): domain Eukaryota; kingdom Viridiplantae; phylum Streptophyta; class Pinopsida; order Pinales; family Pinaceae; genus Pinus; species Pinus tabuliformis. The sequence goes on from CM062820.1 coordinate 292,359,534, forward strand.
TACTAGACCAAGTTGAACTTAACTATTTCCTATGTGTCGGAATATCCTAACATTTATACTTTTTCAAAAAAATGTCTAAGGGTTCACAATGCTAAGATTCACTAGGACTTTACAAAGTTTTATTATTTAGTGAAAGACTCACCAAGATCTTACAAGATTTTATAATTGAGTAAAATATTCTCCATGCCTAGTGAGAGATTCGCCAAAAAATTATATATACATATTATATTATTGATAAAATCACTTTCCATTTTTCCTATATACCAAGGAGATTCGCCCATTTATTATACATATAAATTTAGGGGGGGTTCTTAAAATTTTCCCTGATCCCTTCATTACCAGTAAATAACTTTTCCCCTCATTTTAACCTTTTACCCCTTGCTTCCACACATATCCATAGATATTACCCTTCAAAAAATCATTCCCCCTTCCCAAAAACCCTTTTCCCTAGTGTAAAGCGCATTCCCCATTATAAATATCACCTCCCACCTTATTAATTTCTATTTTCCATTAAAAATCCACAAAAACCCTTTGTCCTACTTTATTCCTAAAGTACGTCTTTGTAAATTCCCCACATTATAAATTCCCTGACACCAGTTTTAACCCACCAACCTATGGTCCCACCTTTATTAATAATTGGATTATATTAAAAATCCTGACATTTTTTGTTAATTAATTACAATTCTTTGTAATTAAACCTAGGGCCCTGCTAACCACTATCCCAAATCCCTCTGTACAACTCAAGTGTGTGATATCACTTCGATCTCCCACCCCTAGATCTAACGACTCACAACCATATTGCGTGGATTAATCGTCCGACTGTTAATGCCCCAAGAGCATGCGGGATTCACGGTTTTGGTCGGGCATTGTTCTGCTATGTGGTGGCACTAGCTTATATTGGGTGCTCGCGAAAAATACCGGCTGCCATTCAAAAGCGGTGCAATGTTGCACAAAACTACCTCCCTTCCTAAAGGCAAAACTACCCATTGTTAATTTGCCAAATTCCATGCCAAAATGTAGCCGTTATCGATTAAAAGGCCGAGAAATCCCCAAATTGATCTTTTCTCTTATTTTCACTTCAAATCGTTGAAAACCAATTGTGACATCGTGAACCTTTGAGTGACCAATTTAGCCACCTTTTGCAACCTAAAGATGTTGCGAACACTCAATTGAAGTAGCAAAATAGACAGTTTAAGCCTCAGTACCCTCTGCAATTACCATAGATGATCCAAAATAGATCCAAAAACGCTCTAAAGTCTTCAAGATCTTCTAAAAAGATCAAAACTATTGCATAAAGGAAACCTTTGAAAAAGGCGGATAACACTATCAACAATGAAAAATAGTAAGAAATAGTGGAGAACCAAGTTATCGACAGTGATGCATGAGAGACGTTGGTCTAGATCCGGCTGATAAACAGTCCAGATCTGGCTAATCAATGGTCCAAATCCGATCGGCACATCGCAATCAGCGATGGCAAGCAAAGGCAATCGGGGGCTATCACATGATAGTTGTGATCGTGATCAATGTGGGTCAATGAGTACCTTCGATCAAGTGCACAAATTGATGGCCCATGTTAATGCGTGATATCCCAATCGGCAAATACAATGGAGCACTTGAAAATGGCATGGGGTATGTGTGATGTGCAATTACAATCACTCGCATCGCAATATTGCATCGGAGCTACACAGAAGAGTGGAACTATGTATATATATATATATATATATATATATATATATATATATATATATATATAGACGATGTAATAGCCAGACCTGATCAAATTATAAACGATAATCGATAAATTTTTTGAGATCTAGAAAATAGGGTTTTCCTTTGTATTTGTGATTTTCGTTAAATAAACAAAATACGAAGGAAAAGCACCAATGAAATGGAAACCGGACCTAAAATGGTTTATGAATGCATGTGCATAATATTTCAAGTACGTCTAAAGCCATTTCAGAGGGTTTTTCTGTTTTTAATGTGTTTTTAATACAAAGGAAACAAGCGGGATTTCGGATGGCCAAAGGTGTTAAGTGGTTTGGGCTGGGCTCCACCCAACCTCATACAATGACTGCCACATGTCTAGGCTAAGGAGAGAGAAAGCCACCCTTTTCGAATGGTTAACCTCCATACGAAAGATCCGCCCCTAAATAAACCACAGTTGTTGGATCCAAATCTCCCAGATCAATCATGGAGATGCGATAAGCGACATAAAGGTAGACCCGATAAGAGTTATAAGCAGATTTATGAATATTTGAAGTCTGATGAATAGTGTTTTGGAGGATTTTCTTGTGTTTTGCAGCATTTCTCTTTGTAAACATAAAACGACCAATTTTGGGATTTCAAAGATCTGATGACCCATTCCATTATAGAATAGGTGGCCACCATCCATGAAAGCGTTTAATAATGATTGCTAATGCTCAAAGGGGGATCTGGGCGGACAGCGGAAGGGAAGCTAGAGAGCCCAAGAATAATGAATAGACAAAGTAGATTGTCTTTAAAAGCCATAGACTGATAGAAACAAAGACAGGCAGTATTGTAAGCAGTGCTGAGACATAGAGCAAACAGAGATAGAGAGTCAGTCAAGAGAGTTTATGTACTCAGAAAGACTTGGGGGATCCAAGTAAAGAATTATTGTTTTGTATATGTTGTGTGAGACTCAAATTGAGCTCACTTTTGTAAAAACTCTGCTTCTGAAGACATAATAGAGAGGTCATCACTGAAGGCTAGACCAGGAGAAGTAGCCTAGGAGTGTTGGGTGAACTCATTAAACTTGTTGTGTTTATGTGTGTTGTCTATTATGTTCTTTAACTACTTCATTGTCTATGTATTTCGCAATCTTATCGATCCATTACACAAAGTAACATAGGAAAATCCATGTACATGAGTCTGTAATACCTTAATATTTGTCTTAGATCTCATTATCAGATTAAGTGGTATTAGAGCTTTAGGTATCTAAGGTCACACAAGCTTGTGCTATATTGTTGAATGCTAACTAGGTCAAAGCTCAATTAGGAGAAAGAGAACTGGTTGAGACTAAACCAAAAATAGGAAGAGTCTATCCTACGAGGAGAATGATAGAAGAAGTTCCCTTGGAATCAGACTCTCAGTTCATGGACAGTTTCATGACCATGAGAGCCATGGTAGAAGAGATGTATCGAGAATTTAAGAAAGGTCAAAGTGAAGATACTTCAACCTCCAAACAAGACAAAGGAATAGAGGAACCTCTTCTAGATGGACATTCAGAAGGCAAAGGGGAAGGGAAAGAGCCTCTTCTATCAACACCTTCTTCTAGCCCTTTGATTAAATTAGATGTAAAATTTGAATTACCAATATATGATGGAGAATTAAATGTAGAAAAGCTAGATAACTCGATTAGACAGATTGGTGTATATTGCAGAGTACAGAACATTGACTCAGAAAGGAGAAAGATTCAACTGACCAGCCTACACCTTGGAGGAACTACCTTAGTGTGGTGAGAAGGTAGGACACAAGCTGATTTGAAGAAGCATGGTAAAATTTTTTCTACCTGGAGTGAATATGTTTCTACCATTAAAAAAAAAAATCTATCCACTAGCTTATATGTAGCAAGAAATAATGAGTTGGCAAACTCTTTGCCAATTAAAGGGCCAAAGTGTACAAAGCTATACCCAGGAATTTAGAAAAAGAGCTTTAATTCTAGGCATTTCTCTAGACTCACCTGAAACTTTGTTGAAGTATATAGGTGGTCTGCATAGCTATTTGAAGCACACCATTCTCATGTTTAACCCTACTATCATAGATTAGGTATCCGTTCACACTACACATCTATAGGCTAGAGGTAAGAATGTGAACCTAGAGATTGGGGAATCATCAAAATCCACTGCAAGAAAGAACAAGGAAAAGAGGAAGCATAAATTGAAAGAGAGGAAGGCGAATGCTGTACAGAAAGACAAACCTTCATGCACTCACTGCAAGAAGGGTGGACAAGATGATGAACATTGCTGGTCTTTTCATCTGGAGCTAAAACCCATGAAGTTCGATGGAAAGAAGAAGAAGACTGGCTAATTCTATTCAAAAAGATTTGGGGTCAGAATCAGGTGATGAAACAACAATCACAGCTACAGGTATAAAAGGTAAAAATTCTGAAGCATCTACTAGTAATTCTACAAAATCTATTGATAATGAAGAAAATGAGAGGAAAAGACATGAGCTTTTTCATATTAGAGTTATTTCCAAGCATCAAAATATTGATACTTTATTTTTTAGTGGTTCACAAGTAAACTTGATTTTTGAAGCAATTGTAAAGAAGTTGGGACTACTAACCACACCTCACAAGAAGCCATATCCATTAGGGTGGGTATGTGATAAAGCAAAGCTACAAGTGACTGACAATGTAAACTTAGGCTTGCATTTGCGTCAACATTTGTAGATGAGGTTGAGTTAGATATAGTTCCCTTGGATATATGTGGTATTGTTTTAGGAAGCCCTTACTTGTATGATAGAAAAGCCATTTTCTATGGAGCTGAAAATAACTATCAACTCAAAAAATATGGAATAGAATATATTGTAAGAGCCCATCAGCTTTAAAATAACTACACTCTCATTAACTCAGGGCAGATGAAAAGAATTGTAAATTCATGCAAGAAATTTTTACTAATGGTTGTAAAGCAAAAGATCCCTGATAAAACCAATGTATTTGAGGGTTGTGATGCTAAACAGAAAGGTGATTTAGAAAAGGTTGTTTCATAATATGATATCTTATTTCAAGAACCTAAAGGTCTGCCACCCAAAAAGGAAATTGTACATGATATTCATTTGCAGCAGGATGCTCCATTGCCTAACATTGGAATGTATAGGTTATCTCCTTTAGAAAATGCAGAGATCAAGAAGTAGGTACAAGAGCTACTCGAAAAAGGGTTCATAAGACCAAGAACATCACCATGAAGATCTCCAATCGTGTTGGTGACAAATAAAGATGGTTTGTGGAGGATATGCATTGATTACAGAGCACTGAATAAAATAACAATCAAGAATCGTTATCCTTTTCCTTGCATTAATGATCTATTAGATCAACTGAAAGAAGTTGTTTATTTTTCCAAGTTAGACTTATGTAGTGGCTACCATCAGGTCAGAGTAGCAGAACAAGATGCATGGAAGAGTTCTTCCAAAATAAAGCAAGGGTTGTATGAATGGCTAATTATGCCTTTTGGCTTAACTAATGCTCTTGCCATTTTCATGAGAGTTATGAATGATGTACTCAGGCCTTTTATTGATGATTTTGTAATTGTATATTTAGATGACATTTTTTTTTTTAGTAAAACATGGGAAGAACATTTGAAGAATGTAAAGAAAACTCTAGATGTTTTGAAAAAAGAAAATCTCTATGTGAAGTTATCAAAATGTCAATTTGGAAAAAAATCTTTAAATTATTTAGGTCATATTGTAGGGGGCAGTGAATTGAGGATAGATCCCTCTAAGGTCGAATTCATTGTGAACTGGCCTAAACCCAAATCTGCTATAGAAGTTAGAAGCTTCCTAGGAGCAGCACAATATTGGAGAAAGTTTATTGCTAACTTTTCCTTGATTGCAGCTCTGTTGTGGGGAAAAGTATCCGATGCGGATGACCCTATCCCTACTCTAAAGGTGACAGTCTTTAGCAACAACTGAAAGTAAAGTTTTGATGATTTCCTTTATGAAAGTACAGAGAGAATGGAGAAAGATTAACCAACCTGGTGTCTTTCGCTTAGTCGATCCTTGTCCTCTCTCTTTGTCTCTTGTTCCCAGCTCTTTGCTCTCTTTGCCGGTCCAGCTACACACAGATCCTGCACAAACAAGAGAAGAGACTACAAGATACAAGTACTCATAACTGATACATGGATTAGAGTGAATCAAATATACATGTAAATACAATACATCAATGCAATACAAGTATATAGGAGAACATGCAAAACTTTATTGATAGAAGTAACAGGGTTCTGAGAAGGTTACAACCAATGATGGCTCCAATCCAGCAGCACCTCCCCAGCAGCAAGAACTCTCCTCTTCACCTCTAGTAAAACAATCACCCAATAGCTCTAACTGTAAACCAACAGCACCTTCTTGCTTTACACAAAATTCCAGCCTCCTTAGACCTCATAGAAGAGCTCTATATATAGGAGAGAAGAAGAAAGGATGAGTCAGCTTGAGACTGACATGAAGCTGCCTTGTGTCCTCTCCCTCTTCAGTTAATCTTTAGTTCTTGAGTCCACTTGGAGATCCTTGCTTACACATGGTGATCAAGTACCTCTTACTCATCACAGGGCGAATCTCATGAACCAAGTGTCAGTTTGGAAGCTTCCTGGGCAGTTGACACCTTGCAGGATGACTGTGCCACTTGGCCAATCTCGCCCAGCGCAGGTAGCCTTCATTAATCTTGACTTCCAGCGCAGGTACAAGGAGGGACAGTTGCATTCCAGCGCAGAAGCTCAGTGGAGCAGCTGACATGATCCAAAATAAGCCTGTTTTGAAGTGTTTTCAGGTGGAGAACTGATTGGAAGTGCTGTTGTTTGATGACCTTGTTCTTTTAGGGGTAAGAACAACATGTTTAGGGACTGAGGATCCCTGTGATTATTGACATTTCATGCTCCATGATGCGAGGCACAAAAATGTCTATAACAGTTGCCCCCTAATGTATGAGGCCGTTTATCGGGTGAAATGCTTTATCTAGAGGGTCCGAAGTTCATTCCAGTGCTGAGGAGGCGCCCTGTAATACAATACAATACAATACATTATTTTTCATTCTATTTTCATGATCTAGCTGAGGCGGGCATTCCCATGCTCAGCTTTTATAAATACATTTTGGTACATATGACAGACGATCGTCTGAAGGTAGACTGATAATTTTCTGCTGAAATTATCATCCTTTGAATAGGATGATCATCTGTTGCAATGATGTACATGACAAATGCTTTTATATTTCCTGAATATATATCGCAGCCCGGATGGATGAAACTAGATCCGGGGTCTTCAAACTCGTTCGATCTTCACTCTAAGTACAAGTCGATCCATGTGAGAATTGCGCTGAAGTCGAACATGGAAAGACATCGCTTGATTACCGGTCAATAATGAAAACCGTTAACAAGCGCGAGAGGAATCACCAATAATGACGATGACCCTCAAGGTATTGCAGTACAATTCACGTGGCGTGAATAAAGGGCTTGGCGTCGAACGCCACACAAAATCTTCTGGTCGAAGGTCATTGATGTATACCTGTCGCCGGAAGTGAGAAACTTGCCATTGAGGCATGCAAGCTTCAAAGTACTGATGGGGGTGTTCCTAGATCAACTTCTTGGATAATGAGCTGAAGTCGACAAGAAGCGATCCGTCAAAGGAGGGCCTTAATGAATCCCACATCAATGACACGGAACGGAGCTAATGACTTTAGTGGAGGTGAAAACAAACTGTGACATATGATTCAGGGTGGCGATCATGAATGGATGAAGGATAACGTATGGCAGTGGATGGGACACGGTTGACACTTTTAGAATGACCCCTCTTGAACATATAACGACACTGATGCGATGGATTGGTAGCATTACCCCAAATGTGGATGGTTTGGCGAGGACCATGGTGATGAGACCGGTGAATGAGACAACCCAACCCGATGTGGTACGGAGGAAAAGTGTCATGTCCAAGAGTGACTTGCTACCATTAAACTTTTGATGTTCTCCCAATTTTTCCCCAGTCATTTCTGACCAGTACCTCTTTATTTTTGTCAAGCTTGAGGAGGATAACATATGCTTGTTCTATAACCTGCCCTTCGGGCAAGCCCATCGCTATGATTTAACGAGCCTAGCGATAGGGAAACTCGTTCTCGTCTAAAGACAAGTTTGTCGCTATTTAATCATTTTAACGAGTCTAACGACAAGGAAAACTCGGTCCTTTTCATTTTTAGAGAGTCTGAAAAGGTACAAAAAGTCAACTCCATGATTCCTTTTTCGTCATCTAATCCCCTAAGTCCGAAAAAGTATAAAACAATACAGAAGGGATGGCTGTTCGGTACTTTTACGAGCCGAACAAGACAAGCGCTCGATCTTTTTGTGCAATAATCCCTCAGGTCCAAAAAGATTAAAATCTAGAGGAGGGATAGCTTTCGGTCGTTTAACGAGCTAGAAGGCCAAAAACTCGGCAAACTTTTCATATTTTACGAGTCAGTGAAAAGAGCTCAAAGAAGACTCGTCTTTTGAGGAACGAGTGATAAACAGGGATAGCAACTGATTCCAGGTACAAATTGGACTTTTCCAATCACGGTAGTGTCACAAGGATGGCTAGGTGAGATCACTTTTCGCAGCTGTTCCTCAAAATAGGTAAACACACATATGGGGGTGAACGATCGGCCAAATGAAATGGAGGTGATGGATGAAAACACGACCAAGGCTTTTAAGGCTTATAAATTTACGATCGCAATGGTTATTTACCGAGATAGGTTCATTTTTTAATGATCTTGAACTTTGGCGGAAAAACTCTGCTCACACTTTTCTATTTTTTAACGAGCATAAATTCCGTGGTAAAACTGCTCGATTCATGGTCAAATTTAATTTTTTACTTTTACTAGCTTTTCTCTTTTCAAATGTAGTACTTCATCTTCAATTGCTGCAACAAATTTTGTTAGAAACGGACAATATTTGCATGAAAACGAGATTATAACCTTAATATTTAACTTTAAACTGTGTAAAAGTCATAAAAAGGGGTTTTTACCTCTCATTTACCATTTCATTTGCATTTTGCTTGTTGGAGCTCTGGAGGTGCCTCTTTTTCCTTGATTTTCACCAGCTGATTCCGGGAGATTCTGTGGACGATTTTCGGCGCCGTTTGGACCAGGTAGGAGCTAAACCTTAGCCCTTCACTTTCATGGTTTCCTTTTTCAGTTTCATGCATGTTTTTCAGGGTTTCTGAGCCCCAGGGGTTTTATCAGGGCGCCCTGGCATCAGCGCAGGTTCCCCTTTCAAAAATTGCGCTGTATTTCAGGCAGCCTTAAGGCAGACTGCCTTACAGCGCAAGGGGAAGCCTCTCTGCCTGCGCTGGGCCTAGAAAAGCTGACCTTGCATGCATTTTTTGATGATTTTTCGCCAGATTTTCATCAAAATCAGGAACTTACTCCTTCTCTTGTTTGCTTGCAGGGAACTTTGAACAAAATGTCCCTTACATGGCGAGAATGAGAACATGAAGCCGAGGACATGGTTGCACTCCATGACCCAGTCACGGTGAACGCGCTTCGGAACTGTGGCCTGCTGAAGTTCTTCCGTATCTCTAGCATGAGAGCACAGATTTCCTTACTGCAGTATATGCTTGATGCTTGGGATCCTGTTAACCAAGTATTCCAGATTAGGGGAAGTCCTTCCCCTTGACCATAGAGGACATGTACTTCTTGACTGGGTTGTCAAGGCGGGGTGCTCCCATTTCTTTGTCAGGTACGGCTCGAGGGACTACTTCCACCAGAGACTATATCCGTCAGTATTGCCGGGAAGGTTCACAGCCGAGCAAAGACGGCAAGATCAATATCCATGACATTACTGACAGGTCTCTCAGGTCCATTCTGTTTACCATTGGTAGGATGGCCGGTAGCGCAGCTTTACATGTTGCCAATAGATCTCATATGCAGCACGCCTTGGAGTGTCTCCAACCGAAAGTGTTTAACTGGTGCGATGCAGTACTTGTTCAGATGAAAAGTCAATTGACCAAGGTAAAGGACGGGGGGCTGAAGAACTTTGGATTTGGTTCTATTCTGACTGCCTTTGTCTTGGAGAAAATCCCATTGATGCAACCTCAGTACATCTTGCTTGATGTGCCTTCTCCAACCGAGCCACGCATGCAGAGGTGGGTTGACCATATGTCCCGGCATGCTGGTCAACCTCATATTACATTCACTGAGTCCTTCTTTAGGTGGTTCGAGCGTCAGGAGATGGCGTTTTCTGAGTATCCATATGTGGGTATGGACTACTGAGGTGATCCGGACTTGGTGCTTCCGGATGGCGAGCAATGGGGCGCTACTGGTAAAAAACTCTGACCATATCACTGTTTATTGTTTTTATTCATGATGTTACTGTTCAAACTGATCAAACTCTTGGGTGCATGCAGATGTTGGTCCTGTTCGTCCAGTAGCTCGTCCACGATCGCCAGTTGCTGCCCCGGCAGCAGAGCCTGCTAGGAGAGTTGTTATTCGCGACCTTGGTGATACTAAGATACTTGCAGCTGTGCAGGAGCAGGTTGAGAGCCTTACTCGTGGTCTTCCGGATGTACAGATTGACGAGTTACCTTTACAGTTGCAGCGGCATACTATCGGCGTGCCTAGACGATGGACTCGTCTTTTGCGCATGATCGCAAAGACCGTGACGTACTTTCATGAGCACCACTAGGCTAGGGTGCCCCCTAGCATCTTTTTGAGTTCTAGGTCATATGACCAATTTTGTTTTGATTACAGCACATTATGTACAAACTATAAACAGCTTTATATATTTTGATTTTCGGAGTTTATTTCAGTTTATTTGTGATTCACTTACATAGCACCGATGCATCTCTTTTTATATATGTTGTAAATGTCTATCTAATACATAGTTTGCTAATGAATCTGTTAATGTGTTCAAGTTTCTGGAAATATGTTGGTATTGAATTGAATCAAACTCTCTTTCCAAAATCTTAACTCTTAGAAACATACGATAAATAGCTGGATTGCGGACTGAATATATACCAGTGAGTTGTAGTATCACAAGTTGTGAGTCTAGCCTGACAATTAGTCGGCGTATACCATGAGCGATGGTATCAGAGAGGAGTTCAATCAACGCACTATACTCAGCGATATTGTTCATTGATCGTCCAATACACACCCCTCTGAAACTCACTAACTCGCCGCTTGGATCAAAAATGGCCCAGGCTGCGGAGGACAAATTCCGCGTACTACGACTCGCTCCGTCGGCATATCCCACATATGTATCAGAATAATTCGACATCTGCAACAAACGAGAAAGGTGGATTACTTAACTGAAACAAACATTTTAGCGAAAACAAAATACAACAAAAGCACTCAGGTTACTATTTAGGCATAGTAACGCTTGAGGTACAACCCGTTACGGGGTTGCGCCAGTGGTATTCCGTCATAATCCATTAACTCGTAGGCTCGTTTTGCTAACACCCTTTTAACAATATAGGAACCCATCCATAAGGACTGAAATTTTCCTGCTCCTAATTTATCGGATTCTTGGTCGTAAAGCAAAACCAAGTCACCCTCAGAGAAGTTGCGAGGTTTGACATTTTTGTCGAACTGTGCTTTGACTCGTTTCTTATGGGCCTCGTTCGCCAAAGCGGCGCCACGACGGTTTTCATCCAACTGGATCAATTCCAGGAAACGAGCCTCTTCTTCTGAAGTTCCGGGGAGGAGGTCAATTGCGAGTTTAAGAGACGAAATTTCGCACTGGATCGGTAAGACTGCCTCCAGGCCATACACCAATTGGAATGGTGTGAACCCAGTGGCATTCTTTACCGAGGTTCGGTAAGCCCATAATGTTGAGTACAGGATTAGATGCCATCTTCTTTTGTGAACCCCGATCATCCTTTGCAACATTCGCTTCAGGACCTTGTTGATTGCCTCAACTTGTCCGTTGGCTTGTGGATAATACGGGGTAGAGCTGTCGTGCGATAGCCCTAGTTTGGCAGCTAATTCAACCATCATGTGATTGCGAAAATGCGATCCATGATCTGTCACTATAGCTTGCGGAACGCCGAACCTGGCGACTACATGATTGAAAAAGAAAAGGGCAGCTGTTTCACCAGTGTTATCCAATGTAGGCATCGCCTCGGCCCATTTGGTAAAATAGTCAACAGCGACTATAATATACCCATGCCCCCCGGTCGAGGTGGGGTTACATTGCATGAAATCGATGCCCCACTTGGCGAAGGGCCCAACAGCAACTATCGGCTGTAAGTGTGCGGGTGGTCTTCTGGTTTTGCTATTAAAGATCTGACATGCATGGCAACTTCTGACAGCTGTTATGCAATCTTTAAACATAGTTGGCCAGAAATATCCTGCTCGTAAGATTCTTTGTGCTGTTGCATATCCAGATTGATGTCCCCCGCACGCGCCTGAATGACAATCATTCAGGGCTTTTTCGGCCTCCTCATGGGTAAGGCACCTCCTCAGAACCGTATCGACACCACGACGGTAAAGTGTATCACCGATGATCATGTAGTCTTTAGATTGGTATCGTATACGTTTCCGTTCCGAGTGTGAGGTATTAGGCCTAAATTTTTGGGTTTGGAGATAAACAATGATGTCTCCATACCACTCATCGCTTACCGATATTAGAAACAAATTTTCATCCACGATTGACTCTTCTGATGTTTCATTGTTGGACGACGATGGGAGATCGTATAATAATTCCGCGAAAACTAGAGCTTTCTTTGATTTGGATTTTACAAAATCTAAATCAAACTCTTGAAGGATGGCTATCCATTTTGAATATTTGCCCCCAAGCAACTGTCGCGACAGTATATATGTCATGGGATTGCAATCTGACAGAATGGTAGTTTTCCTAAAGAGGACATAATGTCGAAACATTTGAATCGCTTGAACAGCAGCAAGCGCTAGTTTTTCAACATAGGAATATTTACTTTCTGTGTCATTTAAGTTTTTACTTAAATAATAAATAGGATGTTCAATTCCATCGACTTCTTGCACTAAGACCATCGCAATGGTCGTATCCGTTGCAGCTAGATACAGGTTAAAATCTCTTTGATAGTCCAGGGTGTACATTAATGATGCTCTTACTAGAGAATCTTTTAGAGCGTCAAAGGAAGCTCGCGCAACCTGGTCCCAGACAAAAGGTACATCCTTTTTCAAAAGACGAGTATAACCTTTGGCAAGTTCTGCGTAATTTGGAATGAACCTCCTCAGAAAGTTTGCTTTCCCTTGGAGTTTCTGAATCTGAAGCAAATTTGAAGGTGGAGGCAAATTAATGATTGCCTGAACCTTACAAGGGTCGAGACAAATCCCATCCTTAGAGACCACAAAGCCAAGTAAAAGACCAGAACCGACGCAAAACACACACTTGTGCGGATTGAGTCTTATCTTGTAATGTCGGCAATGTAGAAATATTGCTCTCAAATGCTGCGGATGATCAGTCCGCTTCCGCGAATGAGCTGGAAGATCGTCGAGGTAAGGTTGAACAATGTTCTTGATGTCATGGAAGGCATAATTCATTGCCCTCTGAAACGTCGCCCCTGCGTTCTTTAAACCAAAGGGTAATTTTCGATAAGCGAATGTGCCCCACGAACAGATGAATGCAGTCTTAGACTGGTCCTGTGGGCCGATATTTATTTGATTATACCCGGAAAATCCATCCATAAAGGAAAAGATTTCACATCCGGCGCATTCATCAATTATCTGGTCGATGAAGGGTGTAGGGTAGTTGTCCTTTGGACAAGCTTTGTTTACATCCCTATAGTCGACGCACACTCTTATCGTCCCTTGTTTTTCTATAACAGGGACAATATTCGATACCCAATCGGTTAGAGGAACCGGGTAGATGAATCCAGCATGGAGAAGTTTTTCAACTTCTGCTTTAATGGCAGCGGCTTTCTTTGGATGTACCTGCCGAAGCCGTTGTCTTACTGGTTTGACATCAGGATACATTTTAATCTCATGTTCAACTATGCTCGAGTCAATGCCTGGCATTTCATCATATGACCATGCAAAGACATCTCTAAATTCGCGAAAGAGAGCACTATATATTTCCAGTTCTGAAGGGGAACAACTTTTGCCGACATGAATGTTCTCAACAACATCAGATTTTGTCGAGATGTTTATGGCTATGGTTTCTTCAATATTGGATAGGTTTCTCTCTGAATCCACCGTATTTACAGTATTTGTTAGGAATTCAAACACTGAAGGGTGGTATAGGTCGTGATGAGTTTCTTCTTCACACTCTGGAAGAAGGGAACGATGGTGGTGATCATTCCATGGTGCCCCCTCAATCATCATTGATTGTAAGATTCCTTCGTCAGTCCCATGAACTTTTGACCATGGATCTAATGGGGTACCATATTCTTCGGACCTATCTACCCAAACGCTTGACGAGCGTTCATTTGGGCTCGCCTCCCATGCCTGAAACATTGATTGCTACAATATTTCAATAGGGCTAGGTGGCAATACCACTTGATGATCCATGACGACTTTGTCTTCTGCGACCTTCGATGAAGATACCATGTTGCATGTTGCTACAAACGGGATATTCCCTTCATGGAAAGGAGGTGGCAACGTGAAAGTTCCCATCATTGTGGGATCTTTTAGCAAGCCTACTCCTATATCTTTTATTGAATGGTCGCTCCCATGGATCAGGGGAATGCTTCCAGTAACTTGTGAACCATTAGGGAGGAAATTCTGTTGGTCGACGATCATAATCCCTCCTTCAAACGGGAATGCGATCTTCCTAAAATATGTCGACACTACAGCTGCCATGGCATATATCCATGGTCTTCCCAGTAGGATGTTATAGTCAAGATTGCCGTCAATGACTTCAACATCAATCTCTACTGTTTTTCCTCCTAGTTCAACCTTAAAGTTATTTAGGATACCGTATGGAGTGTACGACCTACCGTCAAATGCTTTCAATGTCGTCGAAGATCGCGACAAGGTTGGAGATCCAAGAGTTTTCCAGCAACTCATCGACATGATACATGTTGATGCGCCCTCATCAATAATCGTTCTATGAACAGTTTTGTTGAGTGCTTTCACTTGAATAAGGAAAGCTAATTGTGCTGGTAACTGAGGATCATATCCTTTGTGATCAAAGGATACAAGATTGGAATCTTTAGGATCCACTCCACCAATTGCTGATAACAATGCCTGTCTTTGGGATGGGCAATTTTGTAGTACCTCAAGAGTCGACATAGCAGATGGCGATTGGGCCAAATCCTCCACTATATTATAGTGTTGCGCCGCTCTGGCGCGAGGGTTGAATGTCGACTTGTGGAGTACTCCCTTAGGCGGCTTTATTGTTAATTCATGCGTGAGGGGGGGTACAACTTCTGCCGAAGTCGTTGTCGAACTACTGGGTTGATCTTTCCCTTTGTCGTTCGACACCGGCGGATTCCCATAATCTTTATTCCTAGTCGAGATCAAAGCATCATTTTGCTTAGAAACCGACAGCATAAGCACTTGAGATGGGGGAGCATTTCCACTATCAACCATATTTTGACCTGGGGCGGGAAATGGATCAGTCAACACAGCTGAAGTTTGGGAACTTTTTAGGAACCTCTTTAACTCAGCTTTGAACGGACAGTCCTTTGTCGAATGATTTTCATCGCATATTTGACATGGATAAAATTGTTTCCTTTGCCCAGGCGGGTTTGAAGAAGTTTTTTGAGGGGATGACCCACCTTGTTTCTTCTTCTTCCCTTTGTTTTGTTTCTTCTTGCTTCCTGGTTGATTGGAGTTTTTGTCTTTATCCGTAGATACAGCATTTACCTCCGAAGCAAGAATCTCTTGATTTGCTTTTTGATTCGAAGTCTTACGGGCTTTCTTATTCGAATCCCTTGTCGACTTAGCGTTTGCAGTTCCAATCACGCCATCACCGGCATGAGAGTCACTATTCGATCCGGGAGGAGGAGGGATTGAAAATTCCGGTCTGGGGGCATCAGGTATCTTATCATAGAGCGTGCCCGACTGAGTATACACTAAGTCCAAATATTGAGCACGAGCAATAACTTGCTCCTCTGTTACGACGCCTCCCTTGGCCACATCTTCTGTTATTGCCGGCAGAAGCGACTTTATAAACCACTCAGCTAATAGCTGATCTGGGACATAGGTTTTTACCATTCTGCGCTGACGACGCCACTCATGTATATGATCAGATATATGTGTGGCCGTTGTCTGCTTGAAATTGGTCAAGATCTCTGTTCCAGTTTCGTACCTTATAGGTAACTGAAAGTGTGTTAAGAAAGTCGTGGCTAGGGAACTAAAATTGTCGAAAGAGGCTCTAGGTAATTCAATATACCATTTGGCCGCCGGACCAGTCAATGTCCTCTGGAAAAGACGAAGCCTTATCGAATCATCATTCAAGGTATTCGACGAACACCACAGATGGAATGTCATCACATGATTCGACGGGTCTTCGCCAGGATTTCCATTGAATTTAGGAATGTCCGAAGGAAGTTTGTGAGGAATCGCTGGCCACCAATGGGCATAGGCGATTGGATCGTTCGTCAATCGATGTAAATCTGGTAATTCTAAGGTTGCCACGAATGGCAACTGCTGATTCAGGTTTGGCGAGGCGTACCCAGGATACGATGGAATCGCCTGAGCAGTAGGTCTTTGCACACCAGCATAATGCAACTGATGTTGATATGACTGATATGGTTGGTGGGCTTGGCCACTGTAAAGTGGTTGATTTAACCCATTCTGAATATAGGGCTGCCCACTATTTGCAAAGATCTGTTGCTCAGACCCCTGGTACACCTGTTGAAACTGAGGTTGTTGGTATTGCACCATCCATGGTTGTGAAGCCATGTTTTGGGGAAAAGTATCCGATGCGGATGACCCTATCCCTACTCTAAAGGTGACAGTCTTTAGCAACAACTGAAAGTAAAGTTTTGATGATTTCCTTTATGAAAGTACAGAGAGAATGGAGAAAGATTAACCAACCTGGTGTCTTTCGCTTAGTCGATCCTTGTCCTCTCTCTTTGTCTCTTGTTCCCAGCTCTTTGCTCTCTTTGCCGGTCCAGCTACACACAGATCCTACACAAACAAGAGAAGAGACTACAAGATACAAGTACTCATAACTGATACATGGATTAGAGTGAATCAAATATACATGTAAATACAATACATCAATGCAATACAAGTATATAGGAGAACATGCAAAACTTTATTGATAGAAGTAACAGGGTTCTGAGAAGGTTACAACCAATGATGGCTCCAATCCAGCAGCACCTCCCCAGCAGCAAGAACTCTCCTCTTCACCTCTAGTAAAACAATCACCCAATAGCTCTAACTGTAAACCAACAGCACCTTCTTGCTTTACACAAAATTCCAGCCTCCTTAGACCTCATAGAAGAGCTCTATATATAGGAGAGAAGAAGAAAGGATGAGTCAGCTTGAGACTGACATGAAGCTGCCTTGTGTCCTCTCCCTCTTCAGTTAATCTTCAGTTCTTGAGTCCACTTGGAGATCCTTGCTTACACATGGTGATCAAGTACCTCTTACTCATCACAGGGCGAATCTCATGAACCAAGTGTCAGTTTGGAAGCTTCCTGGGCAGTTGACACCTTGCAGGATGACTGTGCCACTTGGCCAATCTCGCCCAGCGCAGGTAGCCTTCATTAATCTTGACTTCCAGCGCAGGTACAAGGAGGGACAGTTGCATTCCAGCGCAGAAGCTCAGTGGAGCAGCTGACATGATCCAAAATAAGCCTGTTTTGAAGTGTTTTCAGGTGGAGAACTGATTGGAAGTGCTGTTGTTTGATGACCTTGTTCTTTTAGGGGTAAGAACACCATGTTTAGGGACTGAGGATCCCTGTGATTATTGACATTTCATGCTCCATGATGCGAGGCACAAAAATGTCTATAACAAGCTCCCTTACATGCTTTGATAGGATTGAACAAGGTGTTCAATGGAGAGGCAAACAGCAGAAATCCTTCGACACCTTGAAAGAAAAAATTAGTACAGTACCAGTACTAGCATCGCCAAAGACCATTTGAGATTGAAACAAATGCTAGTGACTATGCCATGGGAGCAGTGTTGATGTAACATGCTAAACCCATATGTTATCATTTTGAGACATTTAATTCTGCAGTAGTTAATTTTCCCACATATGATAAAGAATTGTATGCATTAGTACAAAGTGTGAAAAAGTGGAAACATTACCTATTGGGCAAAGAAACAATTATACATACTGATCGTCAACCACTTCAATATTTTCACTCACAAACTAAATAGCAACAATCAAGACACTATAGGTGGATGGGTTTTCTACAACAGTTTCATCTTGTCATTAGATATAAGAAAGGAATACACAATAAAGTTTCAGATATGTTGTCCAGACCAATCATAAATGCATCTACTATACCTAAGCATAACTCAGTATTGCATGAAAGCTACATTGAAAAATATGTTGAATATGTAGATTTTAAAGATATATATGCAACTTTAAGTCATGGAAAACAAGTAGAAGAATTGGATTATCATGTCAAGGACCAAGTCTTGTATCATTTTGGAAAGTTATGCATTCCTCAAACTGAAAGAGTTAACATAATTCGGGAAGAACATACTTCTCTAATATTAGGTCATTTTGGTGTAAGTAAAACAGTTGCACAGCTGCAAAGATTCTGCTATTGGCCAAGAATGCATGAAACAATTTATAGATATATTAAAGGGTGTACCATGTGTGTTAAAAGCAAGCCCAACAATAGAAAACTAGGCTTTTACACTCCACTTCTAGTTCCTTCTCGTCCTGTGGAAAGTGTTTCCATGGACTTTGTTGGGGGATGGCCAAAATCTAGAAAATGTCATGATTATTTATATGTTATTGTGGACAGGTTCAACAAAATGTGTATTTTGATACCTTGTAACAAGAAGATTACAGTTGAACAAACAACGAAGTTATTCTTTCACCATGTATGGGTTCATTTTGGGTTAACCGCTTCCATTGTATCTAATCGAGATTCCCAATTTGTTGGGAAGATTTGGTCAAGTCTATGGGAATTGATGGAGACCTGACTGAAGAAGAGCACAGCCTTTCATCCATAAATAGATGGCCAAACAGAGGTGGTCAATAGGATAGTGATCTAGTTTCTCAGGGGATATTGCAGCAATCATCCCATGCTTTGGGATGAACATTTATGTTATGTGCAACATGCTTACAAACGTGCTAAATATTATTCTACACGAAGATCTCCTTTTGAGACTTGTTTTGGTTTTATACCAAGGTATCCCTTGGATTTTGTCTTTAGTAAAGACATAGCAGTTGATGGACACAGTGATGTGGACAAAGCAACTAATTTCATTGAATAGATCCAAGAAATTCACTAGGCAGTGTAGGAACAGTTGGAGAGAAACCATGCCAAGTACAAGGAAAGGCATGATAAGCATCGAATTGAGCATAGCTTCCAAGTTGGTGATCAAGTCTGGCTATACATCATCAAAGACAAAATGCAAGGTGAAGGTAAGAAGCTGCAACCAATAAGGTATGGGCCTTTCAAGATACTTGAGAAAATTGGTGAAAACACTTTTCACCTTGATTTGCCAGCTTCCATGCACATCTATTCAGTAGTTAATGCAGAGAACTTGAGACTGTTTGAACCTTCATTGATTGAAGATCCCAAAGAGCATAATCATTTGCCTTCTATTGATGATCTGTTGCTCGAATATCTCAATGAGTTGCAAGAAGATACAGTTCTGGACAGGAAGGTGAGAACTACGCGTAGAGGGGATGTTGACTACCTCGGAATCAGAATCAAAGGTTCAAAGCCATGTAGTACAAAATGGATAGAGATTGGACAAGCGAGGAAGCTATATCCTCACTTGATTGATGCTTAAAAACCAACTTTTGGTGGTCCAAAAGATTTTTCAGTGGGAAGGCATGATCCAGAATGGATTTAAAAACCCTTTGAAGTGTTCAAGATCTTCTAAAAATATCAAAACTATCGCATAAAGAAAACCTTTGAAAAAGGCGAATAACACTATCGGCAGTGAAAAATAGTAAGAAATAGTGGAGAAACAAGTTATCGGCAGTGATGCATGAGAGCCGTTAGATCTGGCCAATCAACGGTCTAGATCCGATCTGTACATCGCAATCGGCGATGGCAAGTGGAGGTAATCGGGGGCTACCACATGAAAGTTGCGATCGCGATCAGCGTGAGTCAACGAGGACCATCGATCAAGCACGCAAATCGACGACCCATTTTAACGCGTTATGGCAATTAGAAAATACAATGAGGCACTTGCAAACAGCCCAGGGGTATGTGCCATGTGCGATTGCGATCAATCACGTCGCAATATCGCATCAGAGCTACACAGAAGAGCAAAACTCTATGTGTGTGTATATATATATATATATATATATATATATATATATATATATATATATATATATATATATATATATATATATATATATATATATATATATATATATATATGATGCGATAGCTGGACCCGATCAAATTATAAATGATAATCGATAAATTTTGAGATTCGGAAAATAAAGTTTTCCTTTGTATATGCGTTTTTCATTAAATAAATGAAATATGAAGGAAAAGTTCCAATGCGATGGAAACGAGACCCGAAAGGGTTTATTAATGCATATTCATAATATTTCAAGTCCATATAAAGCCATTTCATCGGGTTTTTTAGTGTCTAATGCGGTTTTAATACAAAGGAAACAAGCAGGTTTCCGGAAGGCAAAAGGTAGTAAGTGGTTTGGGCCGGGCTTTTCCTGAGCCCGTACACTGGCTGCCACGTGTCCAGGCTAAGGAGAGAGTGAACCACCCTTTTCGGATGATTAACCTCTATACGAAAGAGCCACTCGAAATGAACCACAGCCGTTGGATCTAGATCTCCCAGATCAACACTCGAGATGTGATAAGCGACATAAAGGCAGACCTGATAGGAGTTATAAGAAGATTTATGAATATTTGAAGTCCGATGAATAGTGTTTTGGAGGATTTTCTTGTTTTTTGCAATGTTTCTCTGTGTAATCAGAAAACAATCAATTTTGGGATTTCAAAGGCCCGATGACCCATTTAGTTACAGAACAGGTGGCCACCATCCCTGAAATCATTTAGCAATGATTGTTAACACTCAGAGGGGGATTTGGGCGGAGGAAGGTTGGGATGCCAGAGAGCCCAAGAAGGATAAATGAAAAGACAACACAGATTGGCTTTAAAAGCCACAA
This sequence comes from Pinus tabuliformis, assembly GCA_031772625.1. NCBI lineage: Eukaryota > Viridiplantae > Streptophyta > Pinopsida > Pinales > Pinaceae > Pinus > Pinus tabuliformis. The sequence continues at coordinate 292,380,438 of CM062820.1, forward strand.
ATTGATAGAAAAAATACAGGTAGTATTGCAAGCAGTGCTGAGACAGAGAGCAAACAGAGGCAGAGAGTCAGTGAGGAGAGTCTGTGTACTCATAAAGACTTGGGGGATCCAAGTAAAGCCTTATTGTTTTGTATCTGTTGTGTGAGACTCAAACTGAGCTCACTTTTGTAAAAACTCTACTTCTAAAGACATAATAGAGAGGTCACCACTAAAGGCTAGACCAGGAGTCGTGGCCCGGGAGTGTTGGGTGAACTCCTTATTAAAATTGCTATGTCTGTGTGTGTTGTCTATTATGTTCTTTAACTGCTTCTTTGTCTATGTATTTTGCAATCTTATTGATCCATTGCACGAAGTAAGATAGGCAAATCCATGCACGTGAGTCTGTAATACCTTAATAGTTGTATTAGATCTCATTGTCAGATCAATAGAACCCCGTCTGCACACCAAAAGCTGTAAAATTCCAGGTATTCATGGAAGAACCAGAATGGCCCAGTAAATTTGAATTATAAACAATTATTCTCAAAGATTAATTGATTAAATCAATTAAAAAGCCTTCTTGAATTGAAGAGAAACCTACTGTACATCCCAAACCCTTTTTTACAGACTGTAATTACCCTCCCACTATTCCAGAGCTTCTAAACCTCACTCCTGAAGCCACAAAAAGCATAATTCAATTCAATAAGCCTAATTATGGCTTCCCAAACCTCTCTGGATGTAAGACCTCTGCAAACCGTTCACCTAGATATTGACAACCTTGCATTAGTTGATAGAGACTTTCAAATTAAAGACACTTCTTCCTTTGCCTACCTATTAAAACTCCATTGTTGGAGTAAGGACACGTTTTTAAACTAGAATGATGACATTCACCTACGGGAGTCCAATTTTCCTAAGTACTTGTTCCCAGAAGTACACCCATTCCTAGAAATCATCCACTTCTACCAAGCTTGCTATATTCTGAGTCAAAGAGCCATAGTCACCCTTGACCAACGAGTTTTATTCACCATTACTGCATAATCAATTAATCAAATGATGCAAATGTAGCCATGCCCTAATGAGACCCGACTCTCCATTGAAGGCTTACTTGAACTGTACATCAAGCTAGACCTTGCCAAGAACACTTAGATTTTTCAAACCTTTATCATAAAGGAGTCTCATACTCCAAAAGATAGTCCTCCATATGTTTCCACCATTTTTCTGAGAGAGTTAGACAAATTATAACCATGATCTCTTGCATTCTAGGGTACACCACAGATGAACATGTGGATGAGGTTGTCCTTGCTTTTCTTTCTATATTTTGCCCGAGCAAGCCTCCTGCTATAATTTACAACTATGGTCAGTTCATAGTAGACGAAATCCATGAACAGTTCATTAGACTACCAAATGAGAGAGCCTTCAAATATTCGTCAGTGTTATTTCATATGTTCTTGTATTTTCAGTCAAACAAATTTCCAGCCAGCATTCAGAAGTTAGACACCACAGGCAATCCAAGATCTGTCATTTATTGGACACCATTGATCCAAAAATACTCCATTCTTTTTTCCTATAAATACTTTATTTATTCATTTGTACATCCAGTAATGAACATGCTAACGAGTAGCTATCATCCCAGGATCAATCAAGAGATTAAAAGAGTTTTACAATTGGTAAAGAACATTAAAGTGGGAGACTGGTATTTATACCAAGACCACACAGAGATAAGGATATATGGATGCCAACTAGCTCCCTACAAACTACCCAAATACCTCCCCATGAGGATATTTTCATTAGAATACTTTAGGTAGATTATAAACTCTTATGAAGTCAATTTCCTATCAACTAAGAAGAAGACCTAGTTCAAAATGAAAAACTAATTGGGCCCCTTTATTTGTAATAATAAGGAATTTGGACCAATGATAATATTTTACAGCATATGAGTTTCAAGAATAGTTTTATGTGGCAATATGGCCCTCATGGAGTCATAAGTAAACTAAGGCTCAAAGTCAAATTGGGTCATTTCATACATCATCTCAGGCTAGACATTGAGAGATTTTCCAACCAGTCAGAATGGTTGGAAAATGCTTTGATAGATATCAACAGTACTATAACAAATGTGGAGAATACATTAATATATGTGGAAAAAAAGATTGATACTAGTTCCTTTTTATAGGTTCCAACCGTAGAAGAACAGATGAATATTCCTCCTATTTTGCAGACTCCAGCCAATGAAGACAGAAATGCAAGAAGAATGAGAGAAGAAGTTTCTATTTGAACCATGGAAACCACAGATGACCAATTTGAGATCAGTTACAGGAAGAGGTCCAAGCTTAATCCTGTAATTGAACAAGAAGAAAACCATTGACACAGTGGAAATCACTGACACTAAAACAATGGTTGGAAGGAATAAAGGCCCAACAACTTTAGAAGAAACACACCATCCTTCTACCTTAAACATCCAACTTATTGAGAAACAACTTAGAATTGAAGTATCTTCATCCAACAAGCCTGTGGATATAGAGAAAGATATTAAAGAAAAGTACAAGGAAATTAAGTTGAGGAATGAGACATTGAAGGCTAAGACTTATGCCGAGTACTTCAAGAAAACACCTGCCAATCAAAATAGGCTAATGTTAGCCTTTGACGTTAAGACTGGGAAGATGCAAATGACATTCATGCAACCTACAGTCCAATAGCCCAAATCATCAGTTTACTATAGGAAAACTTAATTTCAAGTTTTGGCTAGGGATGTTCAACTTATTGACTAAATTGAGTTTCACAAACAAGTAGGTGAGATGATCTATTCCACCTTGACAAATAAAGTTATGACTGTGCACAAACTCCAAGGCTCACTAGATAATATCGTAGCACAATATAAGGTGGAAAGGCCTCTTCACAGGCCAAGGACAACAGAATCAAGTCACTGGAAGACTTGGCGATTGAGCTTGGTTATAATCCTAGTGATGTCAAAGCTACAAAGAAACTAATAAAGAAAAAGAATGACGATATTGTTGCTTTGAAGAAGGAACTGAAGCTGCCTCATTTAAAGCATCCAAAGACAAAGAATGCCCTTCAAAGCAAGACCCAGAAAGAGGAGATGATGGTCCTCATCCTCCAATTAAAAGACAAGTTAAAGGAAATGGAGAAGGAATTGGAGAGTTTGATACAGTTAAAAGAGGTCAACCTTGAGATAGCCACTACCATTGCCATTCCAATAGTCACTACAGCAGTTCCATCAAATTTGGCAGCCTCATTGGCTCCTACAGCTCCACTCGCTACAACACTTCCAGCTGCAACAACATCCACATCAGCAATAGGTTCGACAACAGCAGCAACTCAACCATGCGATGAGGCAAGAAAATTGGCCAAACAAATGGAGTACATGTCTATTCGGACCACATAGATAAATAAACTTAAAGAAAAGATAACAAGTTTAGAGAATGCGAATAAGATTGCATAGATTATGCACAACGATGAAGTTCAAAAGTCAACTAGGTTGACTGAATGAATGAAGAGCTTGGAAAAAGAATTGGCATTAAAGGAGCAACTTTTCCAAGCTAAAGAACAATTATGCGCCAATATCATTGAGTCTATCAATGATATTTGGCCATCCATTCAAGTCATCTTTGAAAAAAATGATTTAGTCAAAGAGGTTACAGAAGCAATTCAGAGAGTAAGGTTGAATTGGGAGACATGTCATAAGAAGCCACTAGAATAATCCATTTCCTTAACTCTAAAAAAAAATATGAGTTGCAGGAGATAGACATACCTGACAGGATTGGAACCATATTAGAGGTGAGAAAGGTGCTCACCAAGAGGAATTTAATGATGAACCTTGAAGAGAAATGCCAAACCATGCATCTGGTTATAGATAGGTTCATGGTTAAGTTTGATTCTCTAAGGCAGAAAGGTTTTCCAAATTCTTTGGTGATAAATAACAAATTGATTCCACAGGAAGATTACAACAAGAGAATTAGAGGTGGCAAGACATCAAGCCAATAATTCCTCCATGAAGGGAATGCCTACAGGAAAGGTTCTGTACCAAACACTTAAGAACCTATTTTACCTCCAGGATGAGCTAAAACACCTTGCTGTGACCAGGCCCACCTTTGCTAAGTACACAAAAGTAGATGAAATTTACAGGAAAATGGTAAATATCAAATTACCAGATGGAGATATTTGGGAGAAGTTAAATGACTTACTATAAAAATTCACATTAAAAGTGAAAACAACACATTGAAAGAAAAGTGACAGATCATCGAGAAGAAAGAGTATTAGGTGAAAGTGTATCAGTTAAAAGGGAAAAGTAAAAAAGAAAAACCGTCTTAGAATACCAACAACAAAGGAGAATAAACACCAAAATATCAAAGAATAAAACAACAGAGCCTAATAAACATGGACATATTGCAACAGTTCAATATCTGTCTCTATCTTTTTGCGTGAAGATATTTCTTTCTCCTAGATTAATTCCCAAGATAGTTTGGGATATTTTGTAAACTATTTTTGTATAAATGCTTCATAAATTAGAAGTATAGATTGCAGATTTTCTTGACATTACTATATATCTATTGATCTGAAGCTTGAGGGTTATTTGTACCATTTCAAGTCAAGAGACTGGACTAAATAATAAAGAGATTGCATTATAGGATTCATGTGTTGGGCCATTTCAGTGAAGTACTTTCTTTTGTCAAATTATTATTTTCTTAAGTGTTTCACAAACTTACATGTTATCTAAAGTGAGTAAATTAATTGGAATTATATTACAGAATTTGTTTAAGTACACTATCTTGAACAATTAATCATTTTAATGTTTTCTTCTGATATTTGGATATCAGAATCCTTAATTTTTCTCCCATCCTGGTTGACCTCTTTCACTTCCTTCACTATCCAGCTTAAGGAACCCTTAATTGCTCCTTAGATCTGATTGAAATCAACTTCACCATCCAGGCCTAAGATCTGAAATTGCTCAGCTACCTTACCCTGTAGACACTATTTTTAGAACTTGATCCAATCCTATTTGCTTGACACTTGACCCCAAATCCCAATGGTAAAAGACATCCCTCCATCCATCTAAGTCAGTGATTCCACTGCCAAATCTAAATCAAAACCCAAGTACAATAATAAGTAGCCTAAAATCAATTAGCCAAACGAAGTTAAATCATAAAGAGAGAGCCCTCTCTTAACATTAGGAAGGCTAGATCCTAATATCCAAAGAAGGTTTGTGGTTACATCTATTGTTTCTTTCCCAACAACTCTAGAGAAATTTTGGAGTGATCACAGTAGTTATTTAGAAGAATATAAAAAAAAAATCGAATCACTAAGCGTAGTTACCCCCATCTAATGGGGTAATCTCATAATTGAACAATCTTGTAAATGGTTGTCAAAATTGAACATATTGTCCGAATGGTTGGTTGACAAGAAAGAAAGAATTTTTTACAAATTAAGAAATAAAATGAAGATACAATAGAAATTGTAGTTATGATGTAAAAATGTCAACATTGTCACTTTAACCTACTTTTAAACATGATAAAATTATGTCATTAACTAATTTATTTCATTTATTACTATAAAATAAAAAATTATTCATTTATTACTATAAAATGAAAATGTATTCATTTATTACTTTAAAATAAAAATTTAAATTAATAAAGAGATTACTCTATCTATATACAGATGTTCGTTGAAAACAAACCCTAAAGAGATAACCTTATCGATCTTATTATGCTATCTCAAGATTTCCATGTCGAACATTAGAGTTTCAAAGTAATAACGTCTTCATGGAAAATGTAACGAACCCTAGCGGCCTTATTATACTGTCTCAAGATATCTATCTGGAACATCATTGTCATGTCATGAATATGTCCTCATAAAGGTATCTCAAGATATCTATGTGGAACATCAAAGTAATGTCATGAATATGTCCTCATAAAGGTAGGATGGAAGATGTTTTCATGGTGGTAGGATGATAAGTACTAATATATTCAACATCATCAAAGGTGTAGTAGATGGTAGTAGTTATTTACAAGATGAAAAAAAAAGGTTTGTGAATCAGTAAGCATAGTTATCACTATTTAATGGGGTAATTTCATAATTGAACAATCTTTTGTTAATGGTGAGTTGACAAGAAAGAATAAAATTTTACAAATTAAGGAAATAAAATGGAGATACGACAAAAAATGTAGTTATGATGTAAAAATGTCAATACTGTCCCTTTAATCTATTTTTAAGCATGGGATAAGTATGAAAATTATCATTTCAAAAGCTGAACTACATAGCCGTTGAAGGCCATTGATTGGGACCGTGAAATCGCTTTTATCGATGCTTCAAAAGATTCATAACTCCCCTTCCAATCGCCTGGAAAAACTAATATATGAAAAAATATGAAGTGAAATACTTCAATCGATTGATTTTTCAGAGTTGAGCAGAGCAAGATGTAGTTACAAGAAGAAGTAAATATAAGGAGACAAATCCACATCAAAGCTTTGGGTTGAATGGAAAGATTAAGAGATTCTGCTTGATATGGAGTGTAACCTTGATGGTTCTCATTCCACAACAATTTCATTGTTTCCTCTTTAAGAAGGGCAAAAATACTTTTCTCAAAGACTTAGTCCAAAAAATCTTCATCGATGACATGATATGATGGACAACATAAAAAAAATCCGAAGTCTACACTTGACTATATCAAGATCAATCATGGTCTCAAGCCTTTAATGAATCTGGTTCGTAATTTCCATTTGAACTCTTGAGCAAACAACATCTGGTTCATACAGATTCATAATTTCCATTTGAGCACTTGGGAAAGCAACATCTAGTTCATAATTTCCAATTGAGCTCTTAGGGTCCCAAAAGGGCTAAGTATTGCCTTAGGCCTCCATTCCATACATAATAATTTTAATAGGTTCCGCCTGTATCAATGAATTGAATGAAAGGTCAGGGAACTGAAAGTTGAAAATTAAAACTGAGAGTTAAAAATACCTTGAAAACTTGTGTTGCACTCATCGTAAGGTTGGGATTGGAAAAATAAATGCGGGAAAGATTTACTGGCTCAGAATAATCTACCTCAGTCATCATTAATTCTATATTTTGTCATTTGTTTCTTCTAAATCTCCTATACCCTCAAAATATGCCCTGTTTACGGATACCAATACATAGCTACTTCTTTTATGCTACCAATGAATGCTAAAAAAAACCTCTGTTATCGATGAATGCGTACATAAACCTCACATCATGACTCCTAACTCTATCAGTGCTGCCATTATGACTGATGGCCTGGGAATGGATGAAAAACCGCCATTACATCCAGTTGCACTTTCTTGACTGTTTCCAGAACCTCCTGTAGACTTTAGAGTGTTACATCAGTCAGAGAACTAGAAGTTTTTGAATTGTCCTACTGATAGGTAGCACTTCATAGCGCACTTTGTAATATTATTTAAATTTTTTTAAAAACTTGTAAAAATCAAAATTTAAATTTCTTTTGACTAGTAAATTTAGCTGAGCAATTCTATGACGTGCGAGAGGGATTTGGAAGCGCTATGACATGCTCAAATTTGAACAATGCCTGTAAGTTGAGCTTAATTGCGTTATTGAATAACCAATGCAGTCTTAGTGACCAATTTTTTTTTTTTTGCTCAGAAATACTTTTAATTAATTTCTAAATTAGAAATTATTTTTAAAGTTCATTAACATTTTGGTAAAATTAAATATTAAATTTATTTTTTAGAAATTAAAAAAAAAAAATTACTTTTTAATTTTTTAAATTTGAATATCTAATTTTTGATTGGTAGATGACTTATTTTATATGGTCCAATTTTTTATTTTTCATAAATTAATTATTAGTTTTTTTTTCTTTTTTCTTTTGGAATTCTCTGTATTTAATATTTAAAAAATAAAAATAACATTTTAGATTTTTATTAAAAATGAAAACTGGGCGAAAAACTCCATATTTCCATATTATTCTATTTTTCTCTTATTAAAATTAGCAGTTATGTAACTAAATTTTTTATTTTAAGATACTAGACATTATAATTTCTTATATTAAATATTTTATTATATATGAATTATTTGCCACACAATTAAAACATCATATTTCATATCAATTTGATTTTATTGTCATAGAAATTCATACCATAAATTATTTATTTGAAGATGAATATAAATGTAAAGTTAAATAAATAGTTCGTTACAATAATTAGTTTTTTTTAATTATTTATTTTATTTTACATTACTATACATGGTATAATTTTTGTCATTTATCTATAGTTTAAGAAATGAATTTTTATTATTATTTAAAATCATTTATTTGTACACTGATTGGTTGAGATATTATTATGAGATTTTTAGTAACTTTTTAATTTATTAGTTATTATTTTTTTTGGTTTTATTTTCCTTTTATTTAATTTTATGATTTTTATTTTTTAAGTTTATGATTGATTTTTTTTTTTAATTTAACTTTTAGATTTTTTTTAAAAGTAAAGGGGAGAAAAGAAAGCCTATGATTTTTTATTTAATTTTTATGAAAAAAAAAACCTAAAAAAATGAATATTAATAGTGATTTTATAAATGATTGCTTATCTAATAAATTTTATTAAGAAATTAAAAAGATGCCATAAAAAAGACAAAAAGCTAAAATTTCGTGGCTTTTTTCTTCTGCTTCATATCTCTGTAAGGTGAGTTGTGTGCTTAGTAGAATATGCAGACATTGGCCTTCCTCTGTTCGATAAGAATCCGTCTAGTTGTTGAGATCGAGTGAGTGTTATTATTATGGTGGATTTGATTTAAACTAGCATTTGCACCAAATGTTGCAAAGGGAACACCGTAAGGCATAAATTGAATTATGCAAATACAACAACAAAATACTTTGATAAAGAATAAAAATATATTGAATGCTCACATCAATGTCCCATTAACTCAAACCACTTAGTAGACATATCTATGAACATTAGAATTACACACAATGATCAGGAAATTTCTCATATAGAAACAACACCTTCCACAACAACCTTTTCTCACATCCACATTTTAAAGTAGACATATCTATCAACATTAGGATTACATACCATGATCAGGAAATTTCCCATATACAAACAACACCTTCCACAACAACCTTTTCTCACATCCACATTTTAAAAAATGGCTTGGAACATGATTGGAATATCCCATATTGCCTTTTTCATTATGTAGATAAATCTTTCCCATATACAAACAACACCTTCCACAACAACCTTTTCTCAAATCCACATTTTAAAAAATGCCTTGGAACGTGATTGGAATATCCCATATTGCCTTTTTCATTATGTAAAAAAATTTTCCACATTACTATTTTCATCATGAAGATTGTTAGTTCATTGTTGTAAAGTGTCAGTGTGTTAAATTCAATACTACAAGTTCAACAAGTGAAAAACATTCCCTAATTAGCGTAATATGCATTTTTCTCTCACCGTGTATTTTCCAGTCATTCATTACAAAACTTCCATCAAATAACACAAGTAACAGATTAACATGTATTTTGTCTTCATTATTTTCATCACGGAGCCAAGAAACACGAAATCCTAGAGTGGGTGTTCGTTATATCCAAATCGTTGCAATGGATGTCACCTGCCATCAAAAAGAGCATTCCCATCCTTAGATGAACCCCATTCTTCTTCAGTTGACCACTTGATTTTATTCAATTCCCATCATTTTTTCTCCATTCATTTGCCCCATCTTCTTATCTATCAAAGGACTACCCTGGTCCTTCGAAGCATTACCACTAGTAACAAGGAGATCATCAGAAAACACACTTTACAACTTTGAATAGGGCTGAGACATATCACATACAAGAGTCTTCAAGCTGCAATATTTTGTTCAAATAATGCATGCTAAGATCATTTTTCTTAAATTTCAATTTATAATAAGTTGTAATTTAATATTTAAAATAATTATTTTAAAAAAAATGTAGTAAACTAACAAAAAAACGTATGCAATAATGTGCCAAATTATATAGAGTAAGTTATGTATGAGTGGGTACTATGAGATATTAAGTGTAATAAAAAGTAATTGAATGGTGTTTCTCATAACTTTGGAAATTATAATAATTGTTATTTTTTTTTTAATTATTAATAATTATAATACATTTAATATAGATCGAATATTATTAGTTAAACAGAAATCGAAATAAACAACTTCTAAAAACACCATTTTGCACTTTCAATTATATTTTAAATTATCCCACATGGATGTCAACGATATGTCATGTACTTGTTCACTATTTTTTTATTGATATCATTAATAAACAACTTTTAAGAACACCATTTAGCACTTTCAATTATATTTTAAATTATCCCACATGGATGTCAACGATATCTCATGTAATTGTTTTGTTTTATTAATGATAATGACCATAAAAGTACATCGAAGCATATTCAATGCACCTTAGTTGCAACTTGCAAATTGTGATAGTTGTCCAGACTTCAAAGATACAGAATATATGGATATATGGAATGTAATGCAGGGCATCTTGTCACGCTTGGACAATATTTAACTAGTGCTCGCTTTTATTACGTTCATTTTTAACATACTGTCCACACACGCAATTGCGAAACTTGACAAACAAGACGCCAAGATAAGATTATCGCATACACAGTTATGGTATTGATATTAAAACTGCTCCCATGAATGCCATTGCTCTCCGACAGCATGACCTCTCCCCGCATCAATCGTGATGTAATACAAGACTACGTGTATCTCGAAAGTCATTAAATTATTCCTTATGTCTGCCACTATCCCAAAATCGCTAACGAATTTATTAGTGTTGATCCACTCTTAAATATAACCTCCAACTCCTCTTTTCTTCTTTCCATTTTTATCAAATTGATTGATGTGCACATTTATGCCAGAATTACACGCATCCAATAGAATGGATCCGCACTGGTTGTTGAATGTATTCCATATAGAGGCAACTAACTGCATACGAGAAAGATTAAAAGGGAGATTACAATTTAAAGAACCTTCTCCCTAAAGGGTATTTTTCCTTCAGCTGTCTGGACTTCTAGTAAGATTGAAAGAAATGGTTTCACAAGATGCAGCACACGAAACCCACCTCTTGGCATTTTTCCTTCTCCAAAGAACTGCTGTCATGTAATAACATAGTTACCATACCATGCCAGATCCCTCTCAAAAAAATACCCAAGGAGATTACATTCTATAACTATTGTAGTATTTACTATTAATAAAAGCAACTACAAGAATATAAACCCTAGTTGATTTATGATAAAAAGAGTTGTCATACCCCAAACAAAAGTTGGACTACTACGACACCCAGAAACAAAAAAAAACCAGTGATATCTACCAAACCCAAAACAAAACCTCGACCATCTCAGAGAGGCACTTTTGAGCAAATGGAAAATGCTCAAGAAAACAAAACTCTCATTACCGATGTGAAAATCACCATCGAAATCCTCTCTTAGGCATTAGCAAGTAATGCACATGCAAGGGGGTAAGAGTACAATAATGCAATACCTACCTTACAAATTTGAGCCCGGAAAACTACTGATCCACTGCAAGGGAATTAATGCTCTGCAATAGATGCATCTCTGCCTTCAAAATACCAGCTGCCTAACCTAAAAATCTGAAGAAAAACCTTGTTCACGAAGCAAAATATTATCGATATAATAAGTTAAGTCGGTTGACGATTCGTAAGGAAGATAGTTGATAGTTATTGCAGGATCCAACGACCCAGTAACAACCGTCACGGCTGGAATTCCTCAATTCAAATCAACAAGTAATGATTACCCATTTGTCTAACAACAAAATCAAATGGCACATATTTTGACACGAAAGCAGTTTGGGGAGTTCATTTCAGAGGGAAACGTCTGATTCTAGTATATGATGGTTACATGTGATTTATGATGTTGATCTATGATGGTTGTGTTTTGAGCTAACCATATGTGATATGTTTATACATGATGTTTTGATCAAATAGTTAGTTTGACTTGCTGTGACATGAAGCAAACTTGATTGCAAATGTACCTTATTGACGAGCAACCAATGACATATGATTTGAAGTTATTTCAATTTATTTTGAATCTAATGGAATTTATGTGCTTAGTACGGGAAGCACGGAAATCCCTGGTTGGGTGGTTAAAATCAAATACAAGAACTAGCAACAACAACAAAGAAATTGGAACATGCAACAACATGCTGGTAAAGTATTCAGGAGCAGGTCTATTGTGGGATAGTGCTACCCAATAGCGTCCATTGATTGCCACGAGCATGCTATGATTGGAATGATGGTTTTAAGGTAGGGATATGCCTTGGTTTTTGTATCTTCTGATGTAAGGAAGCCTTGCTAAGGGATGGACTTTCTAGGATGGGGGTGCCTGCGAAACTTGGAAGGTGAGTGACTGCACGGAAGGGGTGGCTGGATTCCCGAGGGACTGTGTAGTAGAGAAGGGAAGGTCACGAATGGATTTTCTTTGGTCATTATCATTTCCATATGCAATCATATGCACATTAGGAGTGCACCTTGGAACAATGAGCTAGTAACTGTTCATTGAGAGGAAAAGTGGTGCAGGATTGCAGAGCTGGATATCAAATGCAGATTTGACTTTGTAGTGGATTCTAGACTTCTTCGGAAGGAGGTGAACCCTGGTATTACATTGATGGTGGAGGTGTGAGCCTATGGATTCCCTTGTTGATTGATATGGGCCTCGTATCCTTTATTTTTTGGTTAATAAAATGTGTATATGTGTATATCATTGTAAATACATAATGAGCTATGTTATAAAGATCCAATATGTGGTATGGTTTTTATCTAGTCATGTTGTCATGATGTTTTTCTTTTGAGCAGGTCATTCACTGTAAATATTGCAATGAACTGTGTTATAAAGCTCCATCGGTTGTATGTTTTGTTTTCAGTAGTCATGTTGGTTATAGGTGCCATTGAACACCGAGGACTCTGTTCCCCCAAGGGGGAGGGTAGCCCTGGTGAAAATTCCATGTAAAAATATCTAAATACCACGGATGATGGGACACGTATTCCAAGATTAATGGTGGGCAGGACATCCTAGTGGGTGTTCATTTGGTTGTTTATGGTTAAGGAAATGGCTAAGGCATTAAAGAGGCAAAAAGGTATTTTGGCACATGTATTTATGAAAATAATGGAAATTAGGAGAAAAAGGATTTGAAAGGTCATAGGTTGCATGTGAGGAGGAAAATGAAGGAAAATAACGGAAAATGAAAAAAATAGAGGCCTCATTAATAAAAAGGCTTCTAAGGATGAGTTGGAAAGCTTCTTCATTTCAGAGTGAACCTGTTGTCAGTTCAGTTTTGGAGCTCTCTCTTTATTCTCTCTCTCTCTCTCATACTCTTGGAGAGTTCGAGTTTTCTTGGAGCACTCTTGGTGGGTGTGGCATACTTGGATTCGTGGAACAAGAAGAAAAAGGAAGAGTAGGAAAGCGTAAGAAGGCATAGACATCAACATCTACATCAAATTCACTTGCAAGTACTGAGTTGCATGTATTATTTCTTCACTAGTTTTGGGCATGCATGGCATATGCATGTGGTTTCTTGGTTGTGATCTGTCATTGGCATGGAGGATTGCCTGGATCGAGAATGGATTGCCTAGCCTTGCCATTTCTGGGATAGCCATGGTGATTGTGGATCTACTTTCATTTTTTTGTTTTGACTAGTTCCTGTGTTTCCTAAGGTGTGGGTTGAGTTACTAGTCCTAGAAACCCTGGTTCGAAAAACACTATGGAAGCCCTTGGTGGGTTGAGTTACTAGTCCTAGAAGCCTTGGTTGGACAAATGCCCTGGAAGCCATGTATAAGTTGTGGGTTGAGTTACTAGTTCTGGAAGCCTTGGTTGGACAAATGCTATGGAAGCCATGGAAGGCTTGGATGGAAACCAATCTGATGATGGTTTTTTTGGTGATGTCCGATCGTGAGGTGGAACCATTATTTGATGGCTTTAGGTGGACGGCCTCTGGAAGCCATGGATGAGTTCTGATTTATGTGTTCTATGAGATCCCACATTCATGCTTGGAATATGGAGCGAGGGTGAATGGATGAAGAGAGATTTGGCACAACCATTCTACGGTCGTGTGGAACGTGGTAGTCCCATCTCTGGTTCGTTAATTGCTTTCATTAATGATGCAAGCTATTTTGGAAATAGCTGGGGAAATTTGTCAACAGGTTTGACAGGGTCTTGGATCTTCACACTCCTTTTATGTAGAAAGGAGGTAGGAATTTACTTGTCAATTTTAGACGCAGTCAATTTATCTACCTTCTCAACCAGTTCATTTATTAATCCTTTTGTAGACCCAAATTGGTCTACCATTTTCTCTTCTACTTCTTCTATTTTACTCAGATATTTTCTAGCATAACTTCTAACAACTGACGATGAATACTGTATATCATTCAAAAACTTATTTACATCATTTATTGAAACTTGAATAGTATTGAACTGTTCTTTGACTTCTAAGCATTTTGCTGTTTCCATAAGGCCTTTTACAGCTATATTGGTCCAGTTTATCTATTCACTGGCCTTCTATATTCTTCCATCAATTCCTAGAGCATTTTCATCTTTTAATACCAGAGGTATGGCCTTTGCAGTGCTTTGGCCTTCTCCTAACATAATGCCCTTGTAAGGAGGGAATGTGGATATTGTTTCAACTTTGCTGCCATCTAGGGTTGATCAAGAGTGTAGAGATGGAGTGGAGGCTGTGGCATCAATCATCATAAATTTTTCTGGTTGTCTCTTGCTATTCCATGAATAAAATGATATCCAGAAATTTGCATCATCCATATATTTCTTCTAGGCTTGAGACAATTTATTTTTTTCTTCAACAGGATGGCTTAGGCCAAAATGTTGAGCCTCAGGATCACTAAATAATTCCCAATTCAACATTGCTTTCATCCATTGGGAACTTATTTTATGTTTTGGACATCCATTCATTAAAGTAAAGAAAAAATTGCATCTCCATTACAGCTGGATTTTTACAGTCATCTAGGATTGGCCCAAACCTTGATTGAGGGATTAGGCCATTTGCTTGTTATAGGTAGCCTAGTCCATATCTCAGCGTTGCTAGCCTCGTCATGCTGAAAATTTCTATTAACCTTGGATCTCCATTTTCCAAGGTAGTTATCTCATGCATCATCAATACATGTTCAGACTCATGAGGGAATGGTATGTCTGAGAATTTTGGATTATGACAAGGATTTATGGATGTAGAGGGTGGTGCTTCACCAGTCCTAGGATGATGGTTTTCATGTATAATTAATTCAGCAAGATGACTGAGATTTACCGCGGAATTGCATTCGGGACATTTGAATTCAAGGGAAGAAAAGTTAACTATTTGAGCAAAATCAAATAATGAAACATGTTTACATGAATTTAAAATAGAACTTGAACAAGCTGTATCTACAATATCTGGATTTTTGTACAAATGAGAACTTCTGCAAGCTTGGTCTATTCTTCTTTAATCAATGGTTGATCATCTAGGAAATGAAAGAATAGCACAAGATTGTTCCTCACAAATATCCGTAGAAGTTATCTTTTTCATGGTAAGAGGTTTGGGATTTGACGCTACCGAGTGTTCTGGGAAAGTAAGGTCTTCCCATCTGATGGTTTGGTGTTCGATCTTTTGATTTCTTGAATCCGTTAATACTACCACACTAAATTTTGAATCCTTATTGGGTGCATGAAGTAATGCTGGATAGAGGGTATTGGTATGCCTAAAGCATCTTCTGGTTTGGATAGCAATATTATGTCTTTTCTTGGCCATATCAAATCCAGTTGTCTGGATTTGTAACTGAAGGATACTTTCAATTGTTTCATCATATAAATATACAGAAAAGTTTGGATAACAGTCAAAGTATATAGGGCCATTGGACAACGGTGCGACAATACCTCCTATCAGCGAACCAGTGTATTTATTGTGGGTCAAGTCTCTGACAGTAGCTAAGACAAAAGTATTTACACCCTAGTGTGTCAAAGCATGAAGCCCAATTCTTATACAACCCAAACGGAGATATTGGGTTTTTGACCTCTTTGCTTCAGCTTGAAGCTGTTTTGGATCTAAGAGAGGAATGGACTGTACACAATCAAAGTTCTCTTGGATCTAACTAATTGACTCTTTAATGGATATTCTAGTAGCTGCTTTTAGATGAAACACTGATAGTCTGAATATACTTCAGAAGCGTTTTTACTTGAAAGCTGCCATCTAGCTGATGGTTGCAACTCTTCATACTCTAATTCGGCTGAGTTTAAAACACGACTAGAGGCGAATGCGAACATATCCCTGAGGGGATTCTCTTTCTTCTAACTCTCGGAAAGAAATAGATTTTCTGAAAGGATCTATTTTATATAGAGTGTTTTTCTGAGTACTCACCTTAACCAAACTTGGCTCTGATACCAATTTTACGCAGAGGTTTTGTTGAAGCTTGCAACAACAACACAGCTGCTAGGCCTTGCTGAGTTTCTTCTCTGCTTTTGCCACTTATTCTCTTTTACACGAACCCATACACTAACCTAACATCCTGCTTCGGCAAACCATAAATGTAAATAATAATAATGTAAAGGAGGATTGCCTCAACAATAAATCAAAAGTTAAACGATTGTCACATGTTACGGTAGATAAGATGTACTAAGGCCGCTTAGATTGATACGATGGATGAAGTTATATATGCTGCTAGGTTAAGTCGGCTGTTGCGCGTGCTCTAGTGGGAGGAAACCTAATCAACTTCTACAAAACTATTTGTCCAACGACATGAGAGAGATGGCACCCCAATTTTTTTGGCAACCTTCAATGAGGATGAGAAATATGCAATCATACGTTGGCAGGTTTAAACAATTCCAAATATTTTGTTGAAGCCAAGAATTTGCAGTCAATATAGTAAAAATAAAGCAGAGGGAATTCTTATGCCTACGCGACCCTATCAAATTAAGTTTTACAATCTCAAAATCAAACCTGCATGTTTATGCAAATCAATGTGTTGTATCATATCTATACAGCACCACGCTCTGACCTCTATTGTATACATCCACATGATATGTGTCTACTTACCTATTTGCACATAAGAATGGAAATGTCTCTAGCACTTAAAATTACTTACGCTAAGCCCTCGTTACCAAAATAGTTGAAAGGAAACAGGGCTTCAAATTCGCGTTTGAATCCATCGCAACAATCAAAGGATTCAATAACAAAACCATGAAACCAAGCGCTGGGTGTTTGCATCTCCGACGTCAGAAAGTAGCCTATACGAAGATCCACCAAACATGTAATGATCATTATTAACATCAACGAAGGATCCCATCTGAAAATGGCATAAACAATAATAAATATGAGAAGCTTTAAGATATGTAATCGCTGCATGATATATGCGTTTGGAATATGCTGAGAAGCTAGGAATAATTCAAATCGCAAATTGTAAACGTCTGTATAATTTGAAATCACCATTTAACTGCCTCCGTGATGGTTTTGAGTTCGTCCAACATTCCATGAGCGTCATAGAGGTCATCTACAACGACTGCTACGATACAAAGTTTTGTGGAGAAGATTATGCTCTGAGAAAACTCGGGCTCAAAAATGCATGTAACTGTCCAAAAGTAAAATTAACTCATTGCCTCCTGTATGAAAATGGGGGTGTACACTGGAAGAGCCAGGATCGCTTCCACTTCAAGCGCCATGACCCTTCATGTAATCGCCAGAGAATCGAAGCGGTGGCTCTTCCATATCCACATAACTTTCTTCGCTTCATGTTTCTCCGGCAAGCCATACACCTCGAAATGAGGATCCACGATCGAACGAATAGTCGCAGTTATTGCAGGATCGAACGAACAGTCGCGTCTAATTCGGCTGAGTTTAAAACACGACTAGAGGTGAATGCGAACATATGCCTGAGGGGATTCTCTTTCTTCTAACTCTCGGAAAGAAATAGATTTTCTGAAAGGATCTATTTTATATAGAGTGTTTTTCTGAGTACTCACCTTAACCAAACTTGGCTCTTACGCAGAGGTTTTGTTGAAGCTTGCAATAGCAACACAGCTGCTAGGCCTTGCTGAATTTCTTCTCTGCTTTTGCCACTTATTCTCTTTTACACGAACCCATACACTAACCTAACATCCTGCTTCGGCAAACCATAAATGTAAATATTAATAATGTAAAGGAGGATTGCCTCAACAATAAATCAAAAGTTAAACGATTGTCATATGTTACGGTAGATAAGATGTACTAAGGCCGCTTAGATTGATACGATGGATGAAGTTATATATGCTGCTAGGTTAAGTCGGCTGTTGCGCGTGCTCTAGTGGGAGGAAACCTAATCAACTTCTACAAAACTATTTGTCCAACGACATGAAAGAGATGGCACCCCAATTTTTTTGGCAACCTTCAACGAGGATGAGAAATATGCAATCATACGTTGGGAGGTTTAAACAATTCCAAACATTTTGTTGAAGCCAAGAATTTGCAGTCAATATAGTAACAATAAAGCAGAGGGAATTCTTATGCCTACGTGACCATGTCAAATTAAGTTTTACAATCTCAAAATCAAACCTGCATGTTTATGCAAATCAATGTGTTGTATCATATCTATACAGCACCACACTCTGACCTCTGTTGTATACATGCACATGATATGTGTCTACTTACCTATTTGCACATAAGAATGGAAATGCCTCTAGCACTTAAAATTACTTACTCTAAGCCCTCGTTACCAAAATAGTTGAAAGGAAACAGGGCTTCAAATTCGCGTTTGAATTCATCGCAACAATCAAAGGATTCAATAACAAAACCATGAAACCAAGCGCTGGGTGTTTGCATCTCCGACGTCAGAAAGTAGCCTATACGAAGATCCACCAAACATGTAATGATCATTATTAACATCAACGAAGGATCCCATCTGAAAATGGCATAAACAATAATAAATATGAGAAGCTTTAAGATATGTAATCGCTGCATGATATATGCGTTTGGAATATGCTGAGAAGCTAGGAATAATTCAAATCGCAAATTGTAAACGTCTGTATAATTTGAAATCACCATTTAACTGCCTCCGTGATGGTTTTGAGTTCGTCCAACATTCCATGAGCGTCATAGAGGTCATCTACAACGACTGCTATGATACAAAGTTTTGTGGAGACGATTATGCTCTGAGAAAACTCGGGCTCAAAAATGCATGTAACTGTCCAAAAGTAAAATTAACTCATTGCCTCCTGTATGAAAATGGGGGTGTACACTGGAAGAGCCAGGATCGCTTCCACTTCAAGCGCCATGACCCTTCATGTAATCGCCAGAGAATCGAAGCGGTGGCTCTTCCATATCCACATAACTTTCTTCGCTTCATGTTTCTCCGGCAAGCCATACACCTCGAAACGAGGATCCACGATCGAACGAACAGTCGCAGTTATTGCAGGATCGAACGAACAGTCGCGGCTGGCCTTGCTCAATTCAAATCAACGGATAAGGATTACCTAATCGTCTAACACCAAAATCCAATGGCACATATTTTGACACGAAAGCAATTTGGGGAGTTAATCTCAGAGGGAAACGCCTTACGGCGTAAATATGTAAGTTTTATTTTTATTTTTTTAGATTTATACACATATTTTTGGGGTTGTTTTTAATACGGTCAGCTTTGACAATTTGCACATATATATGGAGATAATCCAGAGGGATGTTGAGTCAAGAAAATAATTCAAGAGGTAGGCACATTAGTCTCGGTTTTTGCCTGATTAATTGCTTGTTTAATTTCATTGTATCAACACAGCTCTTCACTGCAATTGTTATCACATGGAGTTACCTAGAATGGCTAGCTGATTACTATGGTTCATTACCTTTTTGTCTTTTATTTCACATTCTAGTCTTTTCGAGAATGATATAAATTGTTTATTAGGCAAGACGATCCCCAAACAACCGGTATTTCCAAATTACAGTGCCGGTATTTCAAAATTCAACGCTTGAGCAGGAAGAATGAATAAAATTGAATATAGACCCATACTACCTTTAAAGATGATTTAATATACCAAAAAATTATGCACCTTATCCGTCTCTCATTCCCTTTGGTTTGCCCAGAGTCACGACGATGGCGCATGCTTTTCTCGTCCCTACACCGACATAGGAAATGCTATATTTTATATATACGCTCGCATAAATCAGGCCTGCAACCATTAGGAGCGGAAGCATTTTGGAAGTTAAGATCGGCGATCTGAAGAGCTGCAAAAGAACACAGAAATGGCGAAGGACGACATAAACATCACTAAAGGTGTGACCGATGTGGCCTTTCACAGCTATAGATGTCACAACTATTTCCGTTTTTTTGGTGATGGACGGACTGCTAATGTGTCTAGGCTATATGTTATGTTCAGATTCATCTGAATTACATTCCTTTATCATGTATGAAAGATCTATTATACATGTTTATTATAATACAATACAGCTTTTCTTTCTGAAAAAAAGATGTCTGTTGTGGGATGCTTTTACTTTAAAAATTAAACGAGATTAGACTTCGCATTCAAAAAATCTAGGCATAATTGAAGTTTCCACCCTCCAAAATGAAAAATATTTAGTTTTGAAATGTTTAATGGGATTGGGCTTTAAGTTTCAGAATTCAGCAATCTTCGATATGAGCAGTTTTACTGATGTGGCCTCATTTATACAGCTGATCGGGAAAACCCCAATGGTATATCTTAACAAAGTCGTAGATGGTTGCGTCGCCAAAATCGCTGCAAAGCTTGAGATTATGGAGCCTTGTTGCAGTGTCAAGGACAGGTATATATGCATCTAAAATTGATATTTATATCTTCTCCTGAAATGATAGGGTAAAATTCTGAGAAAGGGGGGTTTTCTGAGAGATTTCTGCAGTAGAGTTTTGGTGGATTACTGTTTTCAAAATCCTTAACTGCTTTTTTCTATCTACACTATTGTTATGCAGGATTGGTTATAGCAAGAAAAGCGATGCAGAGGAGAAAGGGCTTATTATTCCTGGAAGGGTACTGCCTAGTTAACTATTCTGTTATTCATGTCATGCAGTAAGCCCTTTTGTGATTGAAATATTTTTGAATTATTGTTATCACTACTATTAGAGTAGTTTGTCTGTTTAAATCCATTTCGGGACTTCCTGTACGATAAAAAGTTTTATTTATTTTTCGAGACTTTCGCCAGTTTGGGTGTAGGCCTTGTGAAATGCACTTAGTTTCACACTCCCAATTAGAAAAAACATCCAGCTTTTTAAAAAAGATTTCCTCTGAAAGGTGATTAACCCACAATGAAAATTGCGGCTGTACATATCATACATGTGTGAAAATGGGAATGATTATTACTACCTCATATGCTCTACCTTTAAATATTCATCACATAGGAGGTTTTATGGGCATGGGGATATCGGAGGATTTTGGTAAATATTAATGACAGAGGAGGAGGTTTTATGGGCATGTGGAGATAGAAGGGAAAGGGGTAACATAAAGTGCTGCCAGCCAAGGATTTTCACAAAGAAGTACTGCCAGTCAAGTATTTACACGGAGGAAAATTGGGGCTGTATGTGTCATGCAGGTGCGAAAATGGGAATGCTTATTACTAACTAATATGGTCTCTACCTACGGTCTTCTCTTTTTGTTATATTCTACTTACGATCTACTCTTTTTGTTATGTTCATGGCATTGATCTTAGGGGACGGGGATAGCAGGGGATTTTGGTAAATATTTATGACATGGGAGGTTTATGGGCATGTGGGGATAGCAGGGAAAAATGGCACGAAACTTCTAATATCTCTGAGCATGATACATTGTGCTCATCTTTACTTGTGATTTGTTAATTTGATCTTAATTATCTAGCATGCTTTGAAAATTTTAATAAAATTTTGGAAATTATTAGCATGTTTTGAAAATTTTAAAAAAATTTGAAAATTTTTAAGAGCTAAGCTAGGGTTTACTATTTTATAAATTCAGTTATTAGAAAAAGGTAGATTGGCCTAACTTCTGGTAAAAATTATTTTTCATTGTTTCCAAAAATTATTCATGATGGCGAAAGTTTACTGTATAAAGGCTTGAGTGCTTGGATAATATTCTTTGAACTTTATTGCATCAACTAAAATAAACTTGAAAGTTCGCTCTAATTCCTAGTCATGTTTCTTGCTGGAATAACTAAGGTTAAATTGGTAACATACCTCTTATTTGGCCTTCATGGTTGAAGGTTTTATTGTGCTTAGACCCTTTTTTTAGCAGTTCTCATGATTTGATAAGTGCAACAATTCTCAGGACTCTATAAGTTCCACATTTACAAATTTGTAATCACTTTGCACTAATTTTGTAGTTAAATATGATCATAATCTGTAATATAATAATTTGGACATTCTGTATGAACTTGATGAGATAAAACTTAAAGTTATGACACAAAAGTAGAAGTCTCTGTGTACTTGTAAAGAAATTTTGCAGATTGATCACCACTACTTGTCCCTCCTATGTATGCTTTAATTGATCCACTAAACCATTTTCAGCATTTCTTGGTTTACTGGATTAACTTAGTTAATTCATACCTTCACTTCGTTTTTTTAGTAGTCTCAAATGTGGGAAAGGTTAAAGAATTATAAAATTTGATTACTTTAATTTTCAAACTCTCTTATATTTTTATGACATCTATAATTGTAATTTGTAACTATAATTTATTTTCTTAATAATAGTTGCTAAAAAATTGATTCAGGCACTTGAACCTATGACTAATTAAATTTATATAGTTTCATTAAAATTCCACTTTTCAGCAATCTAAAGTCCAATTTCCCGATATTTAAACTAAGTGGCCTATCACGAGTTAAAGTTATATAATTTGATTAGAGTTTCACCTTTCAACAATCCAAACTCCAATTCCCTATATTCAAACCAGGTGGTAGGTGCTAGCTACTATGTAGCACTTGTTTAATATAGAGATACTAAATATTGTAATTTCTCCTCTTTATTTGGTCCCATAAGCTAAAGATGGAATAAAGGCATACTCTAATTTATAGACAAATAACATTTTTCACCACATTTTTTTTTGTTAATTTAAATCAAAATAAGAGATATTTTTAAAGCATAATTCGAGTGCCCCAAAGGTTTTTGAAGGTGGTAAATCTATTTATGGATTCAAAAATGTATTTTAAACGACATTTTTTTTTAAATTGTATTGTCATATTTTAGTGAATTCAGGTGAAAAATATATTTTGTCTATAAGTTAGATTAGCCCTTGAATAAAATGTGCACAAACAAATTTCAATAACATCTTAACTTTTGTAACAAATGTCAAGGCTAATGTTTTATCCAAAATTATCTAACCACTTATCTCTAATTTTCTCCAAAGGTTATCCAGTCCATTAATTACTTCATAAGCTAAAGATGGAATAAAATGTGCACATACACATTTCAACAAACTCTTAACTTTTGTAACAAATGTTTTATCTAAAATTATTTAAGCACCTATCTCTATTTTTCTCCAAAGGTTATCTAGTCCATTAATTACTTCCTTTAGTTTCCTTTCATCTTATTCAAATCTCTTTCATTATTAAATTTATTGCTATCTATTACTTTTTGCATAAGACACATTGAATAAAGAACAATATTGCATATTACGCTTGTTTATATTTTTTATTTGAATGAAAATAAAAATTTATATTTATAATATTTGAATAAATTTTACACGAAAATTTAAATTGAAGATTTATAAACCACATTTATTATTTTATTTTATTTTAAAAATAAAATTCTTTAAAACTCAATAAAAATGGTCCCAAACTTATTGAAATATATACCCTTTTCAAATTGGAAAAATATATCAATGAAAATGGACCCAAACTTATCTGAAATATATACCCTCTTCAAATTGGAAAAATATATCATATTTAAAATTTTTTAATATCAATATATATTTATTGAGGAGATCGAAGAAATAGTAATAAGGATTATATAGAAATATAGCTATTTAATAAGTAAAGAAAAATTAGAATATAAATGTTCTTTTATCATTTATAATATGTAAATATGTTTTTATTTAGTTCTCTTTTGATTTTTAAAATAATTAAGTTGTTCAATGCTAAATAGGTATTTGCTTTTTTTAACGTGTTTAGTCCTTTATAAAAATATGTAACATGCAAGAAAGTGATGTAATGATTATTATTATTATTTTAATTAGGTTAAATAAATGTTTTCATAAAAATATATAAATATGAAAGAAAGTTATGTAGTTAGAGATTTCTAAAAATATTTTTATTGGTCGAAAATTAGGTGCTAGCATTAAACTATCCATCATGCATTTAGTGTTTATCTAATTAATAACCAAATAAGAGTCGGAAAAATTTTGAAATTTTGTTAAACTTTTATTTATTATTAGCTTTAATAATAAGTTTAAAGCCAATTGCATAGTTGTAGATTCATCTTTCTTTTGAATTTTATAATTATGGTTGAGAAAAATAATTTTCCAGTTCACTTATAGGTAGACTACTTTCGTTTGCAACATTAGTGTGGTCAATTGGTTTATTAGTCAAATTTTCTTAATTAGCTCATAAGCTAATTTTCTTTTGTATCTTTAAACTAAACACACAACTTCAAATCTACTTCAAGTCTATATTATTGAAGATGCATATTAGAAAATGGTGGATATTTATATCCTTGAAATGCTTGCATCTCTAGCCAACTAGATGTCCAAAGGAACCATTACAAGTAGTGTCATGAACTCTTTTAGTCCATCCTTTTTCATCTAGCTTTTGAAACATTGTACCCTAGCCTTTCTTAATTACTAGTTCCCTTTGGTAGCTATAATCAAATCCATTCTAGCTCAAATTTTTCTAATATATAAAAAATAAAAATAAAAAATAGTTCATTGTATCGACTTCACTTTACACAAGTGCATCTACCAAAGTCATGTGAGATACACTTTTCAAGGATCTTGGATCTTCTCCTAAATTTCATTAAAAACTATAGCTTTTATCTAAACATAGTGGTATAAAATAACAAAGTTAGTTTCCTATGTCCCACCAACACTTCATATTCATCATTGATTCCTATGTGGCTTAACTTACGTTTTTTATATATATGCTCGCCATCTTTGTCTTATGTCCATTCCTTATAGTTATAGCAAACCTTTACGTATTTAGCTTGGTATTTTCACTTCACAGATGCATACAAAATTGCATAGGAAAGAGAATGTAACCATGAAATCATATCACATAAAAGAAATAGAAATAAAAGGTAACCATGAGAAAACAAAAACACAAAGAAGTTGATAACGAAGTTTACCTAGTGTGGGTTACGTCTCCAGGCGTGACTGAATGTGGAGAGGCCTCTTTCATTAATATTTAGTGAAAATCAATTACACGCAATTACAAAATGACACCTTATACCTCCACTTTTAGGTATGGCCTTAAAATGTAGACCCCTACTAAAGAATCAAACTGCATGTTGAATTCCTAATGAAAAACCATGAAAATTAATATAAATTTGGCATTGTTCTGTGTTGGTGACCTCTCAAACTATAAGGAATATTTTAGATTCCTTGTAAGATTCCCTATAGGAATATTCCCCCAAGATTCATACGAATATTTCTCAAAAAACATGCCCAGGTGGGGTGCAGTTTCGGCTCTGGGTTCCGTACGTTACAGTGTTGGGCCTCTCGCACTATTCCACATGACCTCCTCCCCTTGGTGCCTAGTTTGAGTGGCTTTTTATAATAGTAGGCAGGTGGACCAACCAAATTTCGTCAGGTGGTGGAGTGGTGATGGCCCATATTTGGGTCCAAGAGACCCGAGGTTGAACCCGACTTGCTATATTATTGTGGGAATATTGTGTTGTGTTTGGAGCTTTGTACCGGCTTCGGTAAACTTGTCGGGCAGGTTTGACTCCGACCATTGGTTATATATATATATATATATATATATATATATATATATATATATATATATGTAGGTTCAACCAACCATTAGGTCAGCCGTCAAGGTTTGACTGCCATCCAACCTTTCTTTTTTTTAATATGTAATATACCAATGGTTGTTTTTCTCCTAGTGGTTTTTTTGCGGTTACCAGGAAAATTAATCTGGCACCAATTTCACCACCACCAACAACCGTATTGATGAAAAATTTCACCTCATTAAGAAAAATTAGCAGCTACTGACTAGGGGCTAGGTGACACATTATGATTTGTCCATACTGTCGACTCAGCCACTAACTGGGTTGTTGATGTCATGCTGATGTCACCTACCATGTGTCATCTCCTTATTCACCCCTTGTCGACCATACCACCAAGTCAATGTTGATGTCAGCGTCGACACAGATGATGGCAACATCCATACCGCTGACGTTAGTGCCATGTGTCCTCCTAGGGTCCTACCTAGAAAAATTTTAGTTGTTTCAAAAAAACTCTAGCACACTGTAAAATTCTCATACGATGTCAGATTGACGTGTCCTTTTCACCGTTTGATTTAGAACAAAGAGATATTTGATTTTATATTAGTTTCACTTCATTTTGAAGGCTTTGAAATTTTCCTTATTAGGATCCTTCTGGATCATTCCTCCCCACTGAACAACTTTTGGTCCACCAAAAGCATCATCACAAGTCACAGTCTGCTATACTTTCTCATTTGCACAACAAGTTCCTTGTCAAGCCACACTTCCTACTCTTTCACTTTTGTACTTAGGATCCATAAGTGATGAAACAACACCTACATTTTATGAAAACTTGAAGTACACTCTTTACATACAAGACCAATCATGACTCAAACAACCCCATACTTTCCAAGAGTTGGTAACATACTCTTTGGTCAATTTTACATCAAAATTACAACAAAAACCAACACCCCAACTATAAACAAAGTGGTCCAAAAGATCACTATATTGTATTCATATATGATGGAAAACACTTCATCACTTTTAGAAATATCTTGGAACGTGTGATTTAAAAAATTCGCCCATGACAAACTACTATGGCTAATAAAATCATCTCTCAAAGTGAATGGGTCATCTCCCTATGGTTTATTTGCTTTATGAACAACTGTAGTAGTGGGTTCCTTCATAGAATCCTTTTGCTCATGGGGAATCTAACATGTGGCTCTCTGATGTCCATCGTTGTTGCTGTGACTACAATGATCTTTTATACTCCAAACCTTCCAGACCTTCTTTGAATACTTGCTCCTGATGAGTCTCTAATGAGGAGAACATCTTATGGAATACTCACTATCACTGGTATGTTGTGATGTGCTCCCATATTCTTTTGATGATTTGTCACTGGTTGTCTTAGAACATTCTCAAACCTTCTTTCTGACTTAACCCAGTCCTGCATAAGGAGGCAATTCCTCCACTTTGATGTGTTTCACAATTCCCTGACCATTAATGTTGAGGCCCTTTTCTTGATACCCCATTTTCTTCATTAACTTTGAACAACTTCATGTAATATGTTACTCAAATGCAGCAAAAACATCATCATAAAGAGAACATGAAATTGAAGAATCACCTTTTACCTTAGGCTTGTTATGCCATAATTTTTCTAAGGCCTCCTCCATGGTTTGTAACTAACATTGTAACCTTTGTTTCTCCCCCTCTACTCCTTATAGGAGTCTCCTTAGTTTAACATTCTTCGCTTGAATGATTTGATTGATCTCTTCAATCTCTTGGAGCCATGAAGTCTTTGGTGCCCTTTTCATCTTTGGCACAACATCCGCTGAAATATTTGTCTCCTTGTCTGAATTGGAACCCATGTCAATTGGTCCATCACCCACAATTCTGAGAGCTACAATCATCCTCCCATCACTTCAGTCAGATCCCAGGTCAATTGGTCTAATACTTACAAATCTTGCAGCTGTGATCTTTTCCTTGTCCTCAGTTTTAGATTCATGGTCTTGTTACCTGATAGCAACCGTATTTTTCTTCTATTTTCTTCCATTCCTCTTTGGCCTCAATTCTGGATGCAATTTCCAGCAATTCTCCTCATCATGCACTTCTTTCTCACAATGAGTACGAGAGGGCTTTTGTTATTTTCTCTTAGTTTCTTCTTCCCTCTTTGGGTGGTCATCCTTCTCATGCTTCTCCTTACTTTCCAGATGTACAACCTTCACACTAGCTTCATTAAGAGTTTTATCTTCAAATAATAACAATGAATGATGCAAATAACAATGCAATGAGTGAATGCATTTCATCAATGTTTTAGGAGAGTCGAATGGAACATTTAATGCTAATTCTTGCTTCCTAAATTCTTTTGTAAAATTTTGAACTTTTTGACCTTTAGTTTGTTTCAAATGTTTTCATTCCATCATGGCCTTGTTCTTGTAGCCCAATGGGTAAAACTCTCATCTTAAGGTAGAAAAAAACTCAGAACAAGATGTAAGAAGTTTACAATTATTCTTACCACCTTTCTGTAGCTTTCCCTCCCACCGTACAAGAGTAGTGTCACTCAATTGAAGGGATGCTAACTAGATCCTGGCCTCATCATCTTTGATTTGTTGTATGCGGCAATATAATTCAACCTGTCTAATCCAATTATCTAGCTTTTCTGCATTAGATTCTCCACTAAATACAAGCAAATCAAACTTGACATTAAACTTGAAAATTTATTTTTTTTATGACCCTTTCTACTTTTAGAATGATGGGAGGATGAGGAGGAAGTGGAGCATTCACTTGAATATGGAGAGGGAGGTTCAAGAGGCTCTTCTACTCTTCCTTCATCATTTACTAACGTGTGATCATTTGGTCCTTCTTTCTTCTCTAATTTCGGCATTGTCTTCTCATGGTATGCATGTTATAGTGTTGGCCCTCTCGTGCTGCTCCACATGGCCTCCTTCCCTCAGCGCTTCATTTAAGTGGATTTTTATATTAGCCGGTGGGCGGACCAACGAAAGTTTGTGAGGTCACAGAGTGATGGACACCTAGATTCGGGCCCCAGAGACCCGAGGTAAAACCTTACTTGCACTATATTTTTGTCTGAATATTTTTTTTGTGTTTGGAGCTTTGTACCGATGGTGAGAGACCAGTCGGGCAGGTTTGACTCCCACCATTGGTTATGTGTGTGTGTGTGTGTGTGTGTGCATGCATGTGTTCAACCAACATCTAGGTCGATCGACACGGTTTCGCACTCGCCGGTTATTCAATCATTTTTTAACCTTGAATATATAATAACCTAACAATTGTTTTTCTCATTTCCATTTTTTTTGGGTTACGTGGAAAATTAATCATGTGACAATTTTGTCACCTCCAACAACCGAATCAGTGAAAAATGTCTCCTCGTTAAGAAAAAATGACACCTGTTGACTGGGTGCCACATGCGCATTCTGATTCATCTATACCACCAACTTGGTTACTAATGTTACATGCCACGTGTCATCTACTGAAATGATCTGTGTTAATTGTACCGCCAAGTCATCATGATGACATTGAAAATATATATGGATGAAATGAGAATTTGTACTACTCATGTCAGTGCCACATGTCCTCCTATGGATCCTGCCTACAAAATTTTTAGCTGTTTCACAAAACCTTCAGTTGACCATAATTTTCTCATACGATTTCAAATTGAGGTATCATTCATGTTGTTGGATTCAGAATGACAAGATGTTTGATTTTATATTAGTTTCGTTTTCTTTTCAGTACTTTGAAATTTTGGCCTATTAGGATCCTCCTGGATTACTTATAGTTACAAACATAAGTGGGGATAGTCTAGATTATATGATCTAGTTTATGTATGAGAAAAAAATGTGATGTCTATCAACAACATTTTCAAGTGCAATTATTTTTATCTATTAGAAATTTTGGATAAGTCCAACTTCAAGATTATTATTAATATATTTTTGGTTTTAATCATATGAGAATTTTTTTGATAACCTCCAATAGAATGATGATTTGTATTTCCACATATGAATTCAAATTATTCAATGTATACAGTCACAAAAAATATCTATCCCAATGCTAAAGTTTTGTCAATTGTCTTCTTGATACAATGATATAAGGAGATGAGCTTGAAATTTCCAAATGAATCTGAGTTGTCCTTGTTAGGAATTAAGGAAATGAAGCTTTAGATGAAAGCTCCTAGAATATTCCTTGTGCACATTGATTTTTGCATTGCTTAAGGATCCTTCTTCTAGGAAACCATTAAAGCCTTAAAAGAAATCCACATTCCAACAATCTAAAATTACAATTTTTTCATTATGGACTGAGTTTCTGACTAATTTTAATTCATCCTCGAATAGTTCCTCTTTGAATTTCTCATTTACTTTGTCATCAACAAAACTTGGAAAGAATGTGGTTGTTCAACAATTTCATCTATATTATCACTTCTATTATGTTCCTTGTAGAGTCCCTTATAATAGGATACCCCTATCCATCCATATCACTAAAAGGCATATCTTTAGTTTTTGTTAAAGAATCCTCTTTTCATAATTCCAAAATAGTGTTTATAATATTTCTATGATTGACATAGTTCTATAAATACTTAGTGTTTTCATCTCCCATGGATAGCTAGAACTCACTGGAAATTAACTTCTCTAATCCCCAATTATTTTTTATAAGTTTCCTTTTATATTAACCAATGGCCTCAAATTTTCTTTTGAAAACTAATCCTTCACTCATTTGAGGTTTTATGCATAAATTTTACATTTTTATTCTCTATTGAAATAAGGGCTACTTTTTCTCCTTTTAATGTAAGCCCAACTCCGCACATCACTCTTAAGTTTACAAAGGTTGGAATGAACTATAGAATCATTGACTGGACTCATAAATCATCATATGATTTTAATTTTTCTTTCATATGTTCAATTAAGCTTAATGAATTTGGTGGTTTTCTATTGTACAGTGGTCTGTGAAAAACCATGCTCAACAATGACAAAGCCATGTAAATCCTCTCCTCCTTTCTCCCAAAATGATATTTCTGAAGCATCAATGAATTTTGGAGGTATATAATTATTATCCCTAGATGGGAAAAATCCTATGTTAAGCTCATAAACATTTGGTATTTTAGGTCTATACTTTCCAAAACTCTTCATTTTGACTTTGCAGTCCCTTGAAGACCCCTGCATAAATTTATGTGGTCCTTATGTGGATAGACAACCCTTTTGGTAATCTTTTTTTTAGAATTCTCTCATAAAAGGAGTGCGAATTGTTATTTGGGGGACTTAATTTCTCAATGGGTGCTAGTGGAATATGGGGACCTACTACACACATCGACCCTCTATCATACTTCTTTCTTAAACTATCAGATAAAACTAGTGTAATTGGTATTAATCTACTAAATATTTGACCTACCTATATAGGAATAATAGAATGGAGAATCCCGTAGTGGCTAAGTGGATCGACTAGTTCCTCATATTTTAGGATATTCTTGAGGAAAACCTAAAGATTTTGTAGTGAGTCCCCTCTAGGGGTGACTTATACCACTGGCCTATTCTTCTTGACATGACTTCATTTACCAGCAAGACTATAAACCAATTCAAGATGATCCCATCTTAGTTTATGGGCCCTTATTTCATTCATGAGACAAAGGATTATTAGATCCTTCTAAACTACTTGGCTGCAAAATAATCTCCTTTGTAGCTCTAGGAGACTTAGGTAAAAACCAAAAACACTGCAATTGAATGGCGTAAACAAAAAACGAGAAAGGGAAAATAAGGGACTTTTTATTTCATATGATTTTGGTAATAATTTTAAGGCCAATATTTTTATATATTATTAGAACCTCTAGCTAGTCTTATTTTGAATTTTATAAATTAAATTGGTGAAGGAAAACAATACCTTTTTGTACACATATCACTAGAGTACCTTTATGGGAAAAGTCAAAGTATCTTTATGCTCAATTTTCTGTTCATTAATTCATATAGCAATTTTTATCAATTTTTTTATAAGCTAATTTTTATTTTTATATTTGCACAAAACATAATGATTTCAAAATCTACATGAGATTGGTAATGCACATTCACACGTAGAAAGGGTCCATAACTAAAACCATCCCAAATCCATCTTAACCCCAAATCTATCAAGTGTTGATAGGGATCAAATCTCAAGATGCAAACATCTGTTTTAGTGAATAGCTTAAAAAAATATTTGCACATCAAAAATTTAATTTTTCTGGTTTCTTGATAAGTCTAAAGATAACATGGATGTAGGAGTCCAATTAATTTGTTGTAACCATATACAATATAACATCTAGCATTGACATTCCAACTTAGATCCTAATTAATTAGCATTATATAAAACAAATTGACTGAGGCTATGGATATGTCTTTCCTAAAATTTGAAAAATCTGGAGTAAATTCCTTGTATATTAACATTCAATCAAGACCCATGATAAGTTGCACAGAGAGAATGTAACAAAAAACAACAATCGGGTGGTATTACCGATATCATGGGCGAATGCAAGTAGTCTCCAAAATTCGAAAATCTTTGGAGTCAATTCCTTATATAGTAACATTCAATCAACATCCATGATAGGTTGGATAGCGAGAATGTTAAAACTAGCAATTGCACCAAATGTTGCAATGGGAACACCGTAAGGCAAGAAGGAATATTAAAGTCCTTTTATTAAAATATTAGTAATTTTTATTTTCTATTTATTTATAAGAAGCTAAATCTAGGAACATTTTTATATGTCTGATTTATAATTGCATCAAAGATGATATGTAATTTCTTTTAATGTAATATAAAAATATATTTCCTAATGTAATATTATGTACGTAATAATAATTCAATTGTAAATTATGCTTAGATACAGATATAGTTATGCTAATAGGTGTGGTTTATTTTAAAATATGACTTCTAGAATTTCCATAATACAAATGTATGGATTTCTAATAATCTAAGAATATTTTTCATTGCATTTTTGATAAATATATCAACATCGACATATAGTTTTAAAGATATATGAAGTCGTCTTAACATAAAATAGAGGTGTGACATTGATAGTTGACTACTTTTTTTATTTACCGCTTCCTTCTACTTGTGTTGGTGTTACTCAGGTGATTCTAAGTTGATTTTGACAAAACGAACCCCTATGAGTCATGACAAAACACATTCCTATAGTTATATTAAAGTTTTTTTATTAAAATATTATTAATTTTTATTTTCTATTTATTTGTAATAATCTAAATCTAGGAAGACTTTTATATGTTTGATTTATAATTGCATTAGAGATGATATGTCATTGTTTTTAATGTAATACTAAAAATATGTTTCTTAATGTAATATTTTTTTTTTAAATATGACTAATTCTATTAATGTAACAAAAAATAGTACATGGAGGTACCAACCTCTGTAGATATTGTCTCAATTTATGCCATGTTTAACAAACAATAACTGGAAATGACTTCCCACATCGGGGAAACTAGTCTAAAACTAGAGGAGTGTGTTTCCCACGGAGGGGAACCAACCTGTAAGACCATAGTGGAGTAGTTTTTTGAACAAAACATAAAAAATTACAACAATTACAAAAAGAAACAGCAGAGAAGACCCCTAAGTTTGGTGAGAAAAAGCTCAAAACCTAAAGTAAACTTTTGCCGGCTAGGTGTCATTAGGTGGTGGAGGTTCCTCCACAATTAGACACCTGTATGCCTCCATGTGATCTTCTTTGTGCTATTGATCTCTCATCATAGCTTCCATATTCGTGTAGCCATCTAGAATATTGTGTCCCTGAGCTGTGCCTGTTTGGTTCGGAGCTTCATCATGGGTTCTGAGTGTTCCAGAGCTGCTACAATAAGTTTTCCTTCTACTGGTGTTAGAAGCTAGGACGTCAGAGCTTTGAGGATCCTCTCTGAAAGCAATTGAAATGGTAGCAATAACGCAAGGGCGTTCCATCATGCAATGAAACTGGAATTGGGTGGAGTGGCTGGGTTGCAGTGTCAGGATAGAGGCTGCAGGCTGCTGAGGAGCCTCTTCAGCATGCCTAGAGCTGACCATCTAAGCACGCCTAGCATGCCCTCTACCACTACAGGTGGTAGGATAACAACCTGCGGAATGAGATGTCGTCGAGGCGGAGGAGGAATCTAAAGGGGTAGAGTCAGAGAGGGACAATGGGGGGCGGGCGCGAATTGCTCTTCCTCTGCTACTGCCTCTTCTACAGTGCATCCTGTGACACAGACAAGGCATATTCGCCTGGTTAGAATTGGGCTGATGAGGACTAGGAGGTGTAGGGTGAGGGATAGAATGGCTAGTCAGAGAAAGAGAATCAGGAATTGGAGGTTCAGAAGCAGGACTCAGGGCCGAAGTAGCAGTTCGAAAGCAGCAAAGAAGATTATGCGAGAAGTGGACACCTTCAACCATTTCAATACAGTAAAGAATCTGGCAACTTCTCCTCATTGTCATGCACGAGCATGGCTCTGTAGTAGCAAGGAGACAGTTTCTATTCAAAGGAGGCAAAACACGGGGATGGTGATCCGAAATTGCCATTTTATGTATCAGAATACGGTTTCCTCGACCCATAAAAAGCATTAAAACGCCATTAATTTCGGTGGTGAGCTTCTTGGTGGAAGCGTGGGTGGCCATGTGGCTGTGCCACTTGCCATCCTAGATTTGCTGCACTATACCAGTGCTATTAAAAACCCATATTCGGGAGTTCTGCATCTTTCTGCACTAGATCAGTGCATTCCTGTAAATGAGAGCTGTCATTTAAGATGTCAAGTGAGCCAACATTTAGAACTCGTTCACTATCCACCCCCAGATTTTCCAGGAGATCTGCCACTTTATTGCCTTCCCTTTTGACATGTTGGAAAGTGATTGCTCTATTGGTTAAGAGCCATTTTTCTATGAGCTCTAAACGAGCTGCTAATCTCCAGCTGCTAGCTACTTTGTGGGCAGGTGTTCCTTGGAGTAGTTGATTGGCGATGTTGATAAGGATTTGTGAGTCTCCTTCAATTACAAGAGGAAAAAAACCATGCTGCTGAGCTAAGCACAGTCCCTGCCACAGTCCTTCTAGTTCAGCTGAATTGTTTGTGTCCCAACCTATTGATCCAAAGAAGAGCACGAGTGGTTTGCCTCCATGATCCCTGAAGATGCCTCCATAGCCTGCCATGCCTGGGTTGCCTTTGGAGGCTCCATCAAAATTTAATTGTATCATTCCTTGGGAAGGAGGTTGCCATTTACTTGGAGCTTTGGAATTTTGAGAAGGGTTGCTGGAGTGCTCATGAGTTTGGGTAATCCAGAGATGCCAATTCTCCCATATGTTCTTCTCCTGAGGTAGGGTAGGAAAGTCCTCTTTATGCCATTTTTGAAGATCCAAGGTTTCCTGAAGGTTGTTGCAGAAATTACTCCATATGTTTTCTAGAGGAGTGCATTGATTCTTAAAAATGCATATGTTTCTTTCTTTCCATAAAGTCTAGACAAGTAGGCCTGGAATAATTTTCCATAGGGAGTTTAGCAACCTGCTCTTGTAAGGATCGATTATCTGATTACGGATGGTGTTTGTAATATCCCCTGTTACTGTACCCCCTTTTTGACATCTAAAGTCAATTTTTTTCCCATAGTTTATTGGAAGGGTGGCATGTGTCCATGAGATGTTGTATTGTCTCTTCCTGTTGGTTGCAATTGGGGCATCTTGAGGGCCCGTGGAAGATTTTTTTCCTTAGATTGTCCCAGGTGAGTATCATTTTTTGACATAGCAGCCAAAGAAACGTCGAGATCTTGGGCCAAATAACCAGAGACCAGATTTTGTCCCACATAGCGTCTTTTACATCCTGATTGCCAATAAAAAGGTTGTACGCTTCCTTTTTGGTAAAAATCCCACGTGGTGTATACCACTATCTTAGAATATCCTTCTTGTCTAAGAATTTAATTTTTCTATTCGTGAGTACTATGTCAATCGCATTGTGGATTTGCTCTGTTCCTTGTCTGATTATTTGTGTTGCTTTTAACCATTGTCTGTATCCCTGATTGAGGGCTGGAATCCAGTGTTGATTGACTTTTTCATTCTGTTGCGGTGCCCAATCATCTGTATGTGGAGGTTTGAACAAATTTCTTAGCCGTGGTCTTTGTTGCCATGAGTCAACCCAGAAACAAGCATTACTACCATCTCTGATTTCCTAGAAACTATGCTTCTGTATCATGTCGTTGTGTTGTCTTGCTGCATTCCATATTAAGGAGCCCTTTTCAGTGGGCAGAAGTCTGATTAAATCGTCTGGCGGTCTGTTATTTACATATTTGGCAGTCCAAAGTGTAGCCCATGATGT
Organism: Pinus tabuliformis; assembly: GCA_031772625.1. Classification (NCBI taxonomy): domain Eukaryota; kingdom Viridiplantae; phylum Streptophyta; class Pinopsida; order Pinales; family Pinaceae; genus Pinus; species Pinus tabuliformis. The sequence continues at coordinate 292,416,538 of CM062820.1, forward strand.
GTGTGGAGCTGAGAGCCATTTCCACCATATCCTTGCTCCCATAACAACATTTCTATGTTGAGGATCTCAGAGACCCGCACCTCCATATTTTTTAGTAAGGAAAAATGTCATCCATTTGATTAAGGCCCATTTTCTATTCTGGCCTGAGGAGCCCCATAGAAAGTTATGTTGTAAAGTTTTGGTTCTCTTAAGCACCCATTTTTGTGCCACAAAAATGGAGAAAAGATATAGAGGCATCAATTATAAAATGGCCTTAACTAGCACCAGACGACTAGCCATATTAAGGGCTCTAAAGGTCCAGGAAGAAAGGTGGGATTCATGATTTTTGAGGAGCAGATGCCAAGAGGCATGTTCAAGAGCCGAATCGGTCAATGGGGTGACTAAATACTTCGAGGGTAGGGAGGCTTTAGAGAATCCAAGGATGCGAGTTATAGAGGATTGAGTGGAGGGGAGAGTGTGAAAAAAGAAAATTCGGAATTTTGTAGCATTGATGCTGGCTCCAGATGCTTCCGAATATTCATCAAGCAAGGATTTAAATATTAATGCTTCTTGAACTAAAGGGTGCCCAAACAACATGTTGTCATCCACAAACTGTTGACGTTTGATGGCCGGGGAGTCATGGAGTGAGATGCCTCTGAGCTGTTGAGTCTGGAGAGTGTTCTTTATTGAACGTCCTAGCCCTTCAGCCATTAACACAAAAAGAAAGGGAGAGAGGGGGTCTCCTTGACGAATGCCTCTAGAGGGGTGGAAAGGACGAGAGGGAATGCCATTTACTAAAATGGAGAAAAAGGTAGAGGAGACAAGATTCATTACCCACCTAACCCAGGGAGGAGAGAAACCAAAGGCAGTAAGCATTCTTTGTATGTAGATCCAGCTTAATTTGTCAAAAGATTTTGAGAGATCAATTTTCAGAAGCATACCTACTTTTTTATTGTGCTTTAATGAATGAATGATCTCATGTGTGAGGATGATGCCGTCAATGATTTGCCTTCCTTCTACGTATCCCAATTGTTCTGGCAATATTAGCAAGGGAAGCAATGGTTTCAACTGGGAAGCAATGGCTTTGGAGTTGACTTTGTAGATAACATTGCAGAGAGAAATTGGCCTAAATTTGTCTGGTGTTATAGGATGCTCTTCTTTAGGAATGAGTGCAATAAAAGTAGCATTTAGAGATGGAAGCAACCAATGCAAAGTTCTAGATTCTTCCACAACCTGCCAAATGTCCACTTTGATGAAATCCTAGAATTTATGAAAGAAGTTGGAGGTAAAGCCATCTGGTCTAGGAGCTTTCCCCTCTTTGAGCTGATTCATTGCTGATTCAACTTCCTGTAGAGTAACCGGTCTAAGGAGTAATTGATTATGTTCTTCCGTGATGATTTTAGGGATATGCTGGAGAGTCTATTCTATAGCTGGCTATCTGTTGATTTGTGGTTCCTGATGAATGTTTTTGAAATTCTGGAGTAGCTCTCTTTCAATATCATCGTGTTCTTCCAACCTTTCTCCCTGCTGATTCTAAATTTGTGTGATGTTGTTGTGCATTCTTCTCTGTATGGTGGTGCGGTGAAAGAATTTTGTATTCTGCTCTCCCTCCTTTAGCCATTTTATTCTAGATTTCTACTTCCATAGGATCTCCTCTTGCTTTCTTCTTTCATCTAGTTGATTCTGAAGGTTCTGTTCCTTTTCTATCAATGCTTCTGTCCTTCCTTCATTAATTATTTTTTGTTGAAGTTCCATCATTTCTTGTGCTAGAGCTCGTTGGGCTTGAAAGATATTTCCAAAGGTCGTTTGATTCCATTGCTTGATATGTATTTTCAGATATTTGAGGCATTGTTGAAGTTGATACATTTTTTATCCTTCTGGGGGAATGAAACTTTTCCAAACTAAGAGGACCATATTACTAAATTCCGGGTGGGTAAGCCAAAATGCTTCAAAACAGAAGGGTCTCCTTGTGGAGTTGCTAGGTCTTTGCCATTGCAAAGATATGGGCCAATGATCTGACCCAGAAAGAGGCAAGATTGAGGTAGTAAAGTCTCCTCCTAAATGAATTGCATTGTCAGATAACAAGAAACGATCCAACCGTGAGGCTATTTGCTGCGAGCCTGATCTTTTATTGTTCTAGGTGTACATTCCATTGTTAAAAGGTAGATCAATGAGCCAGTTATTTTGTATGAAGTCCTTGAAGTGACTACTTTCGATGTCTAATCTGGCCCAGCCTCCATTCTTTTCCTCCAGTTTAGTAATCATTTGACGTCACCCCCTGTAATCTAAATAGGATGATCTCTGGTGAAGTTGAGTGTTGCAATTGTATTCAGCAATGCTAATTTGTTCGTAGCATCCTGAGGGAAATAGACATTCGTGAGATGTCTGTGAACATTGGTCCCAATAATATGAAAATTTTCTTGAATGAGATTATGAGTCGCATGAAAATCAGTGAGCAAAATAGCTTGTGTATCCCATGCTATTGCCAGTCCCCTTGAACCTCCTGAAGTGTTCACTGCTACTGAATGGCTTCGTGGCCATGCTTTTGAGAGAATGGTGCCAAGTGTATTACTATTACATTTTTTTTCTTGCATGAATATAATTTGAGGTTTCTCTTGTTGTATCATGTTTTTGATCATTCTATACTTCCCAGGTCTGTTTAACCCTCTTAAGTTCCATGATGTGAGCTTCATGGTTCAAGATTTGGTAGCGGCTTGTAGCACTTTGTTAACTTGGAATATCTTCCTGACTCCACCAAAATTTCCCCAATTATGATGGTTCTTTGTAGATCTGTCTTTCTTCCTCATTTCCTTGTATCTTTGGGGAGGTTTCTCCTATCCCATTGACTACATGGCTGGATCCCTAAAGTTCGCTGCTGATGTGCTCTAGAAAGGATTACCTCCAAACTTTCCAGTTGTCTATCCGGGATTTTATCAAACTCTTTCTTTCTGCAGGCTTGCTCAAGGCTGAATATATCGAGATCCCCAATGTCAATACTTTCAAGCTCCTCTTCCATATGTTTGGGCTCACTGCTTCCCACTACTAAGTCATTTGAATGGATTGGTTCTTGGAGAAAGATATCCATTTCCATTCCATTATGCCTCGATTCGGATTCCTTAGAGGGATTGGATGATGGGATGATCAAGGCTTGAGGTGTCTTCAGGGCTTTCCTTGTGTCTGAGGGCTGGATTATCGAAGATGACTTGGGTATATCTTCGTTGTGGGTGGGGGGTTCAGAGTCATTCATAGTTGTTTGTGCTAGGATATCAAAGTTGTTGCTGGTGGAGGGAATGGATGAGATGGTTGTGGGATTTTTTGAGCCTGAAGTAGGCTTTTTGTGGTGCTTTTTCCGGATATTGACTTTAGTAAATCCTTCCGCATCAGTTTTTGTTGAGGTGGTATTGGTTTTGGGGATGACATTTATAGCACATTCACAGAAAATATGACCATGAGCATGGCATTTTCTGCATCTAAAAGGAACATGTTCATAATCTATAGGCTGAATCCATTCAAAATCATCGTGATATAGACTTACCGAGTCTGGGAGTGCCTTGTTTAGATGCATGTAGACACAAATGTGAGCATAGGAGGTATACCTTCTTAATTTTGTTTCTTCGGCTATCTTTATGAAGTCGCCCAGACCATTTCCTATGTCTTTTAGCAATTCTTCATCCCAATACTCCAATGGGAGGGAATACAGGAAAATCCATACGGGCGCCCATCTGAAATCCTCTCTGTCCGGATTGAATCTTTTGATACAGTCTCTAAGATGCAAGCCTGAGGAGTTGAAGAAATAGGGGCCGTTGTCTAGGACTATGTTATGCTCTTCTATGTAGTTGAAGACCACCGTAAAGAGGCCTTTAGGTCCAAGCTGGAGGGTGATATGTCCTTTAGGTTTCCATTTGGCCATAATCCATCCCTACAGGGCTTTCTTTGTCAGCCAGAAGCCAATAAATTTCCCTATGAGAGTGTGGTCCTTCATAAATTGGATTTTGGCATTGATCTGGTGACCAGGTAGTTCTATCTTGGGTTGCTCTGCTGCAATAGGCTTGCAAGTGGCAGAGGTAGCTTTGGGGATCTCTTTGTTCAATGTAGGATTGTCTTGCTGCTGAGTCTGAGGCATTGCCTCCGTGTCCTGTGGTGATTTTTGTTTCCCTTGCTCTGCTGGGTCAGTCTGCGTTGCAGTACTGTCAGGCTAAACCATATCAAAATCCCTGTCTATCCCATTGCTAATCCGAATCTCGCTGTTGCCGCTGGGGGGAGGCATTGAGTCGCCACGTGGAAGGGGATCCATAGCAAGGGGTCTGATTGCTGAGTAACTTTGTCGCTAGAGATGCTGAATTTTTGCAGTCTAGCATTGTCTAGAGACGTTCAGATGCTGCAGAGTTTACCAAAAACCCTAAGCATCCATGAATCGGCTAGAAACCCTAGGATCTAGAACAATTTCGAAAAGCTCAATCCACATCCCTCTTATCGTAGCCACACTATTCACTTGCTCTCTTTTGTGGAATCATTTCTTAATGTAATATTATGATCTTAATGTTTAGATACAAATATAGTTATGCTAATATGTGTGGTTTATTTAAAATACAACTTCTAGAATTTCCATAATACAAATGTATGGATTTCTAATAATCTAAGAATATTTTTCATTGCCCTTTTGATAAATATATCAACATCAACATATATATATATATATATATATATATATATATATATATATATATATATATATATATATATATATATACACGTAGTCCATTTAACATAAAATAGATGTGTGACATTGATAGTTCCCTACGTTTTGTATTTATTGCTTCCTACTACTTATGTTGGTGTTACTCAGGTGATTCTGAGTTAATTTTGACAAAACAAATCCCTATGAGTCATGACAAAATAGATTCCTATGAGTTGATTTTGACAAAACAGATCCCTATGAGTCATGGCTTCGAGTCCTGCAACTCACAAAAACATTATCAAACAAAAAAATGTATTTTTAAAATTTGTGATTCAAGGTTTTAGGTCAACATAGTGGAGACATAAATAAGGTTAAGCAATTATGCTATTGGATGTAACATGAAATTGTGTTAAATTTAATGAAACTTATTGTATTGAGAGGCACCTTTTACATCTTACTATGAGAAAAATGTATTTCTTTTTGTATTCAATATAAAATTGGGGCTTAATATTTAAAAAAAATCCAATATCAATCAAAAATAAAATATATCAACATCAACATATAGATTTATATATATATGAAGTCCACTTAACATAAAATAGAGGTGTGACATTGATAGTTGCCTACTTCTAGAAAAATATGAGAAAATGCATCTAAAATATTATTGTGATTTTCTGATGTCATTTTAAAGGAGATCATTTGAGTCTTTCAATTGAATTTACTAATATTTCACATGATAGAAAGAAATAACAACCTCACCAACAAAGTGTTTCTACTAGTACATAATTTATGCAACACTCTTACAAACACATTTATGGTTACAGCCATAACCGGCACCAGAGGTCTTCGAAAAACTTTAAATGATGTTTTTAACAACATTATAATTGATATTTAGCCTTCCCCACGTCTGTTCCTGAATGTTTTAGAAATATTGTTTCTTGAATGTTTGAGAAGTGTTGTGAATCACCAAAATGGGAAAATAATGAGGTTGATCTTATTAATGCATAAAGACCTTATCAATGGGAAAGTAATGAGGGTATCTATTTTGGTGAAGGAGATAGTCCACCCACAACTTACTTTCTGAACTTCTTATTTAGATCAAACAAATGATTTCTTGGAATTGATCTCTCGAGATAATCAGATTTCAGGATATTTTGAAAATATATAATTAACATAGGGATGCCCCATGCCCCACAACCCACCCACAATGTGAATTCTGCCTCCAATATTATGAGTTTACAACAGCTTGAATTCTATCAACATTCTATGCCCATATAAATTAGGAATTGGTTATTTGGTGCAGATCTTCAAGAAGTCTGCAAGGAAACAGTGGAATTGAGGAATGCAATGGATCAATACACCTAGAACATTAGAAAAAGATTGAATAAGGAAAAACTAAGGGGATTGATGGAGAAGAAAGATGTTGAAAACATCCAAGTTGTTCTCAAGGAGCCAGGTTGATGTTAGTGAAAATGAGAATGCAAATAAGGATGAATTAATAAAGAAAATGAAGAATGTTAAAATATTATGTAAAAAATAGACAAGAGCCCAAAAGGGCTGGCAACTTGATTAAAATTCTAAGTCATCTGTAACAACGTCCATATGCTTTATAGGTGACCATAAAAAATTTCCAAATCTTAAATCACATTCAAAACTCTATTTAATTTACTAACAAGTTCATTTCATTATAAATAAACGATATATGAAATTACAACTAGTTGACTCTCCCTTCCAACATGAATGTGTTTCACAACTTCCATCTGAAATTTAATGGAGAAAACCTGAAGAAAGCTTAATACTTTGCTTACCGTTTGAAAAAGTATAGATGATTTCATACATGTTTTTACATTCATATTACAAATAAGAAAAATAATGGAATGCCATAATACCAATATTGTTTTATGATTCATATTACACATAATAAAATTAATGGAATGCCATAATTCCAATCATTTTCAGAATTTGGTCACTCCCTATGATTGGAACTAACCACAAATAATATATAACTTCTACAAAATTGTGTGTTCCAATCAAAGAATATGGAGTCTGCAATGTTTACCTGTATTATGGAGTCTGCGATGTTTACATTGGCATGGATTAAGAGCATTATTTGTGAAAAGCAAAACCATAATATAAAATCCTTGAATATCATATATATGGCATTGAATGATGCTGAGCAAATGCATTTTTTTGAAATGTTATAATGAAAGAAGTTAGTGCCCAAATGACATACAGAATACCACATAGCTTAATAATGAACAAGTGACATGCTAAAAAAAATTTAAAAGAGGAAGGAAACAATAGAAATTATTGTATAAAATAATACAAAAAATAGATAATTTGAGGTATGCCTCCACTATTATTAAACAGTGTTAATATGGAAGGTGAAGGCCAAACATGGAAGAGGAAAGACTACAGGTACAAGCTTGGGCAAGGAAATATTTTGAGGCAGGGAATGATAGAAGGCCAGGACATGGTATGACATCATGTGTGCAGTAACGCACTACCTGTTGCCTCAAAAGTATCCTCTGCCTATTGTAGCCTCCTTTCTCCAGCATATGGATATGAGTTGTAAACATATATGCACTTTGACCCTCTGATTTTATAACTTGATATGTAATAATCATTGTTGACTCTGGCAATGTATCCTGTTAAATAAAGTATTGCTTAGTTTAGATATTTCCATTAAATGAATAGGTTCCACTCACCATATCTGACTTTTCTTTTAAATCTGAAATAAAAGATAAATATCAAAAACCAAAAAAAAGAGTCGCTATCAGAGAAAATATTGGATCCACTATAATGGCCCTGATCCATGCTTAAATTGTGCTCCTTTTATTTACAATCACCAGCTAAGTCAATCATAGAGTCTGAGCCTCTAATTAGGACTAATATATTGATTATTTGACTATCCATTTCATTGAAATTGTATCATGCATTCGTCTGTTGCTTAAGAAGTTGCATCAAAAAATCATTATGCATGTTATTCTGCCCCACCTAGGTTACAAGTGGAATACCACTATTGTCTTGGTGCCCCATGCCCTTCTTTCATGCTTGCATAGTTGTGGCTCTAGGGTAGGAAACCTTAAAAATGCACACTTTTTTTTGGATCGGATATTTAAGAAAATTTTCAAGCAATTTAAGGCTTTGGGAAATAATGTTCTCAATAAAACCCACTTTTTGTGGCCGTTGATCCCCATTCCAAGCACTATCCATATAACAAGTCATAGTTTAATTTTCTTTGTCCAACAATTTTCTGAATGTTTTAGGAAAGAACAATAGTGGTAGACAAAGTGGTTCCAATAGAATTGGGAGGCATGTTCCCAGATCTATGAGAACCTTCCGTTCCCGATTTGATGAGGCAGGAGGTAAAGCCAGAGTAGTGGAAAGCAGAGTTTTTTAGTGGCCCAATAGACAAGAATCTACAAGTAGAAGGCTAGTTCAGTGGAGAAGGGGAAATAGATAAGAGCAACAATAGTGGTTTTTTGGCCTTAGAGAACTCAAGTTCTTTTCCAATGAGGCTATCTAATGTTTCCTCTGCTACTAGTAGTGGCGATGTTAGCTTGGGCACATCTTCTTCTTATCTTGTCGATCAGGTTAATTCCCTCGACTTCTCTCTAGCTTTCAGTGATTTGTCTTCCTACAATAGTGATATTTCTGGAGAATTACAGAGGCTAGCAAAAATTTCATCCACACCTCCAGTTTTCCCTCCAAAGGAGATTGCATCTCAGGCCAAGTGGATAGGTAGATTTGTGAAGTCACGACATTTAGAAGAACATTGGAAAAGTAGGAGCGTGCGGCATGTATCACCATTACTAAAAACAATTGCAATATCAAGTACTCTTGAAACTGAAAATTTGGAGATTATTTTTAAAAGTTTGGTAGAAGATTTGGAATCAACATCAACAGAGTTGTAGAGGAAGACAATAGCACAATTGAGGTTATATGCAAAAAATAACATGGATAATAGTATTGTGCATGTTATTCTACCCCACCCAGGTTACAAGCGGAATACCACTATTGTCTTGGTGCACCCATGCCCTTCTTTCATGCTTGTAGAGTTGTGGCTCTAGGGTAGGAAAACCTTAAAAATGCACACTTTTTTTTGGATTGGATATTTAAGAAAATTAGCAGACAATTTAAGGCTTTAGGAAATAATGTCTTCAATAAAACCCATTGTCTATGGCTGTTGATCCTCATTCCAAGCACTATCCGTATAATAAGTCACAGTTTGATTGCAACAATTCTCTCTCCAACAGTTGTCTGAATGTTTTGAGAAAGAAAAATAGTGGTAGAAAAAGTGATTCAAATAGCCTTGGGAGGCCTGTTCCCAAATCTATGAGAACCTTCCGTTCCCAATTTGATGAGGGAGGAGGTAAAGCCAGTGCAGTGGAAAGCAGATTTTTTTAGTGGCCCAATAGACAAGAATCTGCAAGCAAAAGGCTGGTTTAGTGGAGAAGGGGAAATAGATAAGAACAACAATAGTGGTTTTTTGGCCTTGGAGAACTCGAGTTCTTTTCCAATGAGGCTATCAAATGTTTCCTCTGCCACTAGTAGTTGTGATGTTAGCTTGGGCCCGTCTTCTTCTTATCTTGCTGATGAGGTTAATTCCCTAGAATTCTCTCTAGATTTAAATGATTTGTCTTCCTACAACAGTGATATTTATGGAGAATCACAGAGGCTGGCAACAATTCATCCCCACCTCCAGTTTTCCCTCCAAAGGAGACTACATCTCAACCAAGTGGATAGGTAGATTTGTGAAGTCGAGACATTTAGAAGAACATGGGAAAAGTAGGAGTGTGTGGCATGTATCGCCATTATTAAAAACAGTTGCAACATCGGGTAATTTTGGAAATGAAAATTTGGAGATTATTTTTAAAAGTTTGGTAGAAGATTTGGAATCAACATCAACGGAGTTGCAGAGGAAGGCAACAACACAGTTGAGGTTGGACGCAAAAAATAACATGGAGAATAGGATTATGATAGCTAATGTAGGGGTTGTACCCTGATCCAGGCTTAAATTGTGCTCCTTTTATTTACAATCACTGCTAAGTGAATCATATAGTCTGAGCCTCTAATTATGACAAATATATTGATTATTTGACTCTCCATTGCATTGAATTTGTATCCTACATCTTTCTGTTGCTTAAGAAGTTGCATCAAAAAAATCATTATGCATGTTATTCTACCCCACCTAGATTACAAGTAGAATACCACTATTGTCTTGGTTCTCCTATGCCCTTCTTTCATGCTTGTAGAGTTGTGGCTGTAGGGTAGGAAAACATTAAAAATGCACAATTTTTTTTGGATTGGATATTTAAGAAAATCAGCAGGCAATTTAAGGCTTTGGGAAAAAATGTGCTCAATAGAACCCACTATTTGTGGCTGCTGATCCCCATTCCAAGCACTATCTATATAATAAGTCACTCTTTGACAACAACAATTCCTCTATCCAACAATTGTCCAAATGTTTTGAGAAAGAACAATAGTGGTAGCTAGAGTGATTCAAATAGCCTTGGGAGGCCTGTTCCCACATCTATGAGAACCTTTCGTTCTTGATTTGATGAGGGAGGAGGTAAAGCCAGAGCAGTGGAAAGCAGAGCTTTCTAGTGCCCCAATAGACAAGAATCTGCAAGCAGAAGGCTAGTTTAGTCAAGAAGGGGAAATAGATAAGAGCAACAATAGTGGTTTTTTGGACTTAGAGAACTCAAGTTCTTTTCCAATGAGGCTATCAAATGTTTCCTCTTCCACTAGTAGTGGTGATGTTAGCTTGGGCCCATCTTCTTCTTATCTTGTTGATGAGGTTAATTCCCTAGACTTCTGTCTAGCTCTCAGTGATTTGTCTTCCTACAATAACAATATTTCTAGAGAATTACAAAGGTTAGCAACAATTTCATCCCCACCTCTTATTTTCCCTCAGAAGAAAACTGCATCTCAGGCCAAGTGGATAGGTAGATTTGTCAGGTTGAGAAATTTAGAAGAACATGGGTAAACTAGGAGTGCGTGACATGTATCTTCATTATTAAAAGCAGTTGCAACATCAGGTACTCTTGAAACTGAAAATTGGGAGATTATTTTTAGAAGTTTGGTATAAGATTTGGAATCAACATCAATGGAGTTGCAGAGGAAGACAACAACACAACTGAGGTTATATGCAAAAAATAACATGGAGAATAGGATTATTATAGCTAATGTAGGGGTTGTAGCCTGATCCAGGCTTAAATTGTGCTCCTTTTATTTACAATCACCATCTAAGCCAATCATAGAGTCTGAGCCTCTAACTAGGATAAATATATTGATTACTTGACTATCCATTGCATTGAATTTGTATGTTGCATCCGCCTGTTGCTTAAGAAGCTGCATCAAAGAAATCATTGTTTATGTTATTCTACCCCACCTAGGTTTCAAGTGGAATACCATTATTGTCTTGGTGCTCTCATGTCCTTCTTTCATGCTTGCAGAGTTGTGGCTCTAGGGTAGGAAAACCTTAAAAATGCACACTTTTTTTTGGATTGAATATTTAAGAAAATTAGCAGGCAATTTAAGGCTTTGGGAAATAATGTTCTCAATAAAACCCACTATATGTGGCCATTGATCCCCATTCCAAGCACTATCCATATAATAAGTCATAGTTTGATTGCAACAATTCTCTGTCCAACAGTCGTCCAAATGTTTTGAGAAAGAACAATAGTGGTAGCGAGAGTGATTCAACCTTGGGAGGCCTGTTCATAGATCTATGAGAAACTTCCATTCAGAATTTCATGAGGGAGGAGGTAAGGCCAGAGCAGTGGAAAGCAGAGTTTTTAGTGGCCCAATAGACAAGAATCTGCAAGGAAAAGGTTGGTTTAGTGGAGAAGGGGAAACATAAAAGAACAACAATATTGGTTTTTTGGCCTTAGAGAACTCAAGTTATTTTCCAATGAGGCTATCAAATGTTTCCTCACTACTAGTGGCGATGTTAGCTTGGGCCCGTTTTCTTCTCATCTTGCTGAAAGAGAATGCAACTTGTACCTTTTGAGTCTATCAATCATAGAGGATAATAAGGTTACAATAGGAGCTTCGAGTGCGATTCCTCCCTTGGTAGCTCTACTTATTAATGGTTCCTTAAGAGGGAAAAAAGATGCAACTACAACCCTTTTATGTTATAAGCTTATGGAGAATCAAGGTCCAAGGCATGCAGTTCTTCCCTTGTAGTTTGTAATCTCCATTTCAATGCATCTACATGCTTTCTTCTTGTCTCTGTTAGGACTTAAGAAAAAATTGACCGTAATATGAAAATAAGCAGTTCAAAATATACCAACATCAACAGAAAGGGAAAAGAGAAGACATACATGAAAGCTTGAATGAATGAAAGTTCCAGAGATTATAGGTGTCTTCGCTGAACTGGATCTTGGTGCTCCTGTAGCTATTCAGCTGCAGAAGGAAAGATATTGGTGCTCCTATAGTTGTTTAGCTTCACAAGAAAAGAGTTCTTCTGCTTCACGATCTCCCATAATACCTTCCCTGGTGACTATCTTCCATGGTGCAGTTTTCATACTCTGTGTAGAGGTAAAACCTTATCTATATCACTCAACAAATAGGAGAAAAACTGGAAACACGGAAAAAAATATATATATTCATAATATTGGAGGAAGAATTCACATTGTGAGTAGGTAAATGCCAACTAAGAGAATGGAATACCATGGTGGAGGTTCTTCAATGAGATATTTCTTGAACACGAAACTTTCTCTAGTAGAGACAAGAAGGAAACTTGCTAGACAATGATAGGTAGGAAACTTGCTAGATAGGAATTCAAATGAGAGGAGGGTTTCTGCCATGGTCATCAACCTTCATTCTGAAACGCAAGCCCGTTGCAAGCCATGGTCGTCCACTTTCATTCAGTAATGCAAGGCCGTTTCAAGCCATGGCGGTCTACCTTCACTATGTAATGCAAGCCATGCTTGTTTACCTTCGGGTTCATTGGTCTAAGAAAAAGATGAAGTTTTACACGATTATTGTTTCAGTTATAGCTGTAGTTTTTTTATGAACGGTAGTAAACATTTTAATCATCTAACATCAGATCAGAGGGTTCATAGTAAGACAGGTAAGATAAGAGGAGAGTTGATTTCAGAGGGAATGCGTGGCATAAAGAAACAACAACATGGTGGTATTATCGATATCAAGACATGAATGCAAGTAGTAAATTATAAAATTCCATGGTGAAATCAAGCTAAACAATGTTATGTTTTAACACTATTATAGGCCATTTGAATTACAACGAGGTTATACCATCTCCTTTTCGGATGCTGATTAGTTGTAGTGTAGTGGTATTGGAATAGAGAGAAATAAATAATTTACTTAATGGAGAATCTACCCAATATCATTCTTATTTAACCCATAAATCAGTAGACGAAATCTAATTACTGTGAAGTGGTTAGTATGACAACACTCTATAACCCTATATTAATGGTGAGAGCCTTAAATGAATTGCTAGACAACTAATAGTTGATGACCACCGTCTATGATAGATGTACCTATAGAATCATAGTTACCAAATTTGAATTAGAGTCCAAATTCAAATTCGATTTGATATGGAAAAAATTCGACCATCTAAAATTCAATATGGAAAAAATTTGGGAGTGTGCATCATAGAGACTTATTTCTTAAAAATTTAAGAAATTGAAAGGAACAATAACTATATTCCAATCTTAAAAGAAAAGTTATTAAAATCTTTTTTCGCAAAAATAGTGATGTTTACTTATCTCTAACAATGACCTCTCTTGTCTAAGATGTTACAATCCTTACTAGTTAAGATGGTCAAAAACAAATGAGGGACAAATTAAAACATGTAATGTAAAATCTAAGAATGAAAACTCAAAACTAAATCGTATATAAAAGTTGGAACACTAAACACTAAAAATAAGCTTAAGTGATCTCCACATACTAGCAAATTTATGTCTCTCTCCTTCAACAAATTGGTATAACTTTGAAAATGTAAAAAACATCCTCATTTCTGGAAAGAGAATGCATGCATTAGTTCAAAACTTCAAATGGCCCATTTTAATAGATGAAAGCTAAATTATCCACTAATAAATAAAGTTCTAAATACAATGAAATATTATAATATTAAATTCGAAATTTAGATAATTATAGAAAAAATTGATACTAGAATTATAAGATTTTCTCAACAAATTTAAAACTTTAACTTCATTTAACTAATCTCTATTGAAACCAATTTATTCAATAATAATGAAGAATAATATTAACAAAATATTTTTTTATTATAAATTGTAGGGAAAAACCTTAATTTGAATTCCATAACTGTAATTATTTAGTTAATTTTTTTTTAAATATAAAATTAGCATAATTACAAATTCTAGTAATTGTCATTTTTTTCCATGCGTTTTAGATATTTTTAAATGTAGAATTTCTTATCGTTATTGTAATATGGAAATTTCTGGTTTTTACCATATAAATTACTTTCTTTTTTGGTGGTACATCCTCGGAGCAATATTTTCTGTATTCAAGGGTCTGTGATCCATAATGAATTAAACAAAGTCTTTTGGTAGAAATCACATGAGAGAATTTTTTGGCCGAGGCAACAAGTGTGATTCATCATCCGGAGCAATATTGTTCATAAAGAAAAATACCTCCTCCTTACCTAGTCCTCCTTCTTGGCTGGTATTCGGTTGGGAAGAACTGCAAAAAAAACAGTAAATCCAATCTCTTCAATCCTTTCAAGGTTCTCTCGATCCAATCATTAGTTGGCCACTAAATCATTCTTCCCAAGATTGACGAAAGTGAGCGATACCGATCGGGTTCAGAGCGATAGTGAGAGGAAGCTTAACCCGTACGAATTAGCAGACGAATGGAACCGAACCAACGAATATTCGGATTTTTTTGGCCCGAATTTAGTAACTATGTCTAGAACAACACCTTAATTTATGAAACAGTCAGTGCTAATTATAATCCGTAATACAATTATATGACCTATTGGTGTTAAAAAAATGATAAACTATTGACAAGGAAGAGATAAGTGGCACGGTAGGCTTATGCAGTGTCACCTACTATTAACAATTATCAATTTAACAAGCACTTCATGAAAACCAAATCCTCACGTTGTTAAACACCTCTTGCAATTTGAATAATCACTTCGACTGCATATTCTACCAGCATTATAATTGAGGTATTTTCATCTCAGTATTTGTTACCCAACTCGTTATCGCCTTTTGGAGATAACTGATAATATTCGATGCATATCTGGTACCTGGTTGGTTCGATTCTTTCCTTGGTATTGTTCAAAGAAAATTGGGAAGACCATTAGATGGAGTGCCGACATTGTAACTTCGTAGTGTATATGTAACTCTATTATAGATATTCGGTTAGCATATTAATAATTATTAACCAATTTCGGTCTGGATATACTAAATAATGAATAAAATCTACTTGTAATTAACAATTATAACCGCATGGATAGTTAATGAATGAAATATACCCATAATTAACCCCGTGGATGGTTCTCCATCGCATTTTTACTGTGTATAAATCCATAGGGAACATTTCACACATATAATCTCTATACTAAATTCTGATCTTGGTATCTTAGAATTTTTCTCCCAACGTAGAGCACTACAATTATAAAACAAATTAAATAATTAAAATTAGGTCTATTAAATTAAATTATATTGCACGTCATTGCTAGGATAAATAAATCTACTTTTAACTAAAGAACTGCAAAAGAAATTAAAATATTAATAGTCACCTCTATATATATATATATAAAATTTAATCTCAATTCCTATACAAGTTAATAATTAATACAAAAGGTATTATATCCTAGTTAATAATGGTGATTTTTTTTTTTTTCAAAATAATTAAATTTACACATGACATCTTATTTATTTTTTAAAAGTTGATTTTGTTAACCTATTTTTTATTCAGATGTTTATATTTTTGTCTTCAAATTTCTTTTAATATTGAATGGAAACTTTCTTATTAATCTAAAAAGCAACACTTTAAAATATAAAATAAATTTAAAGTAATTCAATCATTTTTATATTGCAAGAGTTTCATAAGATATTTATGGGAAGAAAACACTCTTATAATATATTTTGAAGAGAAAAACATAATATTTTTTTAAAAGGGAACTGGAGTTACGATATTCTTTGTAAACGGAGATATGATATAAAGTTCCTCATTACTTACGCCGAAGTCGTTTTTATTTTGAGGTTCGACGAACTAACATTGTAGAGATTCGTAGCTTCCACTTATTCTTTTTAAGTAATTCTATGTCATCGACCTTTTTGCACCGTAAGATGCAAACGCTAGTCTAAACCAGTTCAATAATTCTCCTTTTCTATATTTTTATATATTAGAAAAAAACAAACAAATTTGACAGTTATTTAAAAGGGAAGTATATGATTAAAAAGTATCAAGTAATTGCAAATATAACATAGGTATATTAATAATTTATTTATACTATATTTTTTTCTATAAAATATTTTATGATCGAAATTATAAATTTATATATTATAATATATTAAAAATAAGAAAAAATTATATATATCTATATATATAATTTTAAAATTATGATTTACCTGGATGCGGGATGCGGGTGTCACTGCGGAACATTTATGAGGATTTACTCCTCACCGGCAGCTGTCCCTGCACTTGCCTCGCGGACGCGGATCCCACAATCCCACAGCATTCGATATGAATTCGCCAGGGTACAAAATTATGGTCACACATTTGGTATTGAATGCGCGCTTGGCTCGAGAGACTGTGTGAGGCGATTTATCCATGGCCCGGTTTTTGGTTCATGCAATTGCCCCCCTCGGCTCTTTCTACTTCCGTCCGCTATTCTTCCCGCACCCCTGCTTCGTTCAGGCTGCTTGGAAGCTCATCTGGTTTCTAAGTCTGGCCTGGTCCGCCTGCGCTCGGCCCTTTCCCATTTGGTCCTGCCAAATTCCCTTCCCTGGTCTCTCTGTTAATTTGGAAATGGTTCGTCGTCGTGGAGTTTCTCGCCGTGGAGGCACCACTGGCAATCGAGGCCGTGCCTCTCAATCTGCTCCCCAGAACATTGTCCCTCTCGCTTCTGCCTCCCCGTCCTCTCCGCCTTCTAGTCATGCTAGGCCTCTCCCCCACAACTCCTTTCAAACAACCCGCTACAAATTCCATAGCAGACTCAATAAGCCCGTTCTGTCAGCCAGTGTCACTGTAATCCTTGATGAGGAGGAGGATAAGCCCAGCAGCTCGGCCCACACCACCACGTCTCAGTCTCAGGATGATAGTGTTCTTCAGGGGGAGGTCGCTGGGGTCGTGTTCAACGGTGACAACATGCAGGAAGAAGGCAATGTGCCTGAAGCTCCTCAGCCTCCGGCAGACTCTACTCAGCGCAATGTGCTTGCAGGTGAGCCGGAACATCCTCCAGGCAGCATTTTGAATTTGGTGATTCCTCCAGATGGTGGTGTCATGGGAGATGCAGATAATGCGGTCGTCACGTGGATTGGCTCTCCTAGCCAGGTGGAAAAGGATGCTCTCGACTCTCCTAAACATGTTTAATGAATTTGGTTCAATGCCTACTGATGGCATTCTCGCTTCTGATCTGTTTCTTTTTCTGTTATGCATCTCTGGATACTGTCAACTCTGTTCTTGCTTCAGTTCTTGTTTTTGTATCGGTGCGAGCCAATATAGTCTTATGAACTGTAACAAGTCATGGCTCAGCAAGCCTTGTTTTTTCTCTAATTTTGTATATGGCGGTTATGACAGAATGTTTATCAGCAAAGCCATAGTCGGCGATAGTACTGTAGTGTTAAACACAGCTCTGGTTTACTTTCTTGTCTGTCAGGGACTTATAAATCATGTTTCAAGGTCTCTCAATCCTGGAAGGGTGGTTAAAAGGATCTGTATGTATCAGAATCTCTGGTTGAGGGCTGGCTTCAGCCCCCCTCTGAGGTCTTGACCTCTTTGTACATATTTTTTCTCTTTTTTTAATAGAAATAGTCTTTACGCAGAAAAAAAATAAAAAAATTAATAATAATAATAATAATAATAAAATTAAAAAAAAAAAATTATGATTTATTAAAAGAAAATGTATAGTGAAATCATTTTTATATCAATTTTATTAATAATAATGTAATAATAATACCACAATGGGATATCACATTTTTTCATTTGGACCATATTTCAGCACGTACATTTCATGGTTGGCACCGAAATTGGCAACATATGTAATTGATTGCTACATGTCCCTTAACTATGAAAGAAAACTCAAGGGCACATTTAATTGAGTTACTAAATAAGCAATGTAGTCAAAATGACCAATATTTTTTTGACTAAGTGTGACACACTAAGACAAACCAATCCATGAAAAATGATCAAAGACTCTTTTTACACGTGTCACATCCAAATGTGGAATTTTTTCAGAGATTTGGGTTTTTAGATGTATGCATAAGAAACAATATCTAGCTTCCAAAGGCATAGTCTAACAAGTCAAGGACTTCGACTTTGTTTTTTACTACCTTTCTTGAAATCATTCTATGATGTCCTTTCCATGGGTAAACTCTCTCTCTGTTAGTCTCCCAATTCCATTCCATTCTAGTCTCATGTCTCAATTATTTCCCCCTCTAGCCCAACCTCATGCATTTAATGTCACCTCCATGCCCAAAATTTCAAGCTTGGTAGTGGCACACAGTTTTTTTGAAATGGAATGATATGTGGAAGGGAGTGACTACTACTGAGGACTTCATTCAATAAGGAATTTTTTCCCATGTAGCAGGGTTGTGAAAAATCGGTAATTGCCATCTGATCCTCCCTTGGCAATCATATATATCTATATACCAATGATTCAATACCATTGCATCCATGATTATTTTTAAAGTTTGTATGATACTTCTACTGAGCTTCAGCTAGGGATTATCAACAAGAAATCATAACATAGTATCATCCAACCTTAAACCACAAACAAATTTTGAGAAATGAATCATTGTAACTGTTCATGGTTTTTTATCAGTCATGATATTATTTTCATTTACATATATACATATATGTCTCTCCTTTTGGTTCTTAGATAAATTACTATAACATCACCCAGTAACCTTGCATGAAAATGCATGGAGTTAGAAATTTTTTACATAATTTACCCGCGGGTAACTATCTAGTTTACTATTCTAGATTCCTCATTAGCCATTAGATAGAATCTTCATCATTACATAGTGTACTTTAGTAAGGGAATAATAAGTTACATAACCATTAACAACCACTGTTGTAGCATATTGGCATAAACTTTCTGATGTAATCTCGCATCATTTTGATGATTTCATTAATTAGATTAGTTAAACACATACCTAATATTATAAACATCAGTTCATGCAAGGAATTCACATCGTAAAAGTAGCACAACAAGCAACCACATCATTAGACACTGATATCCCCTAGAAAATCCGTAGGGTGAAAACCAACAAACATTTAATTTATTATTAAACGCTAGTGAGGGTGTTCATCCCTCACTCAATGGCTTATAAGGGAGTCCATCCCTTAACCATTGCCGTAAAATATTACAAAGAAATATCACTTAAAATACAACATATCTAGTTAAAATCTATTACAATCATCATGATATCATTTACCCACCAATATTCAATAATTATATCTTTGTGGCCTGGTTGTTTCATTAGTGGAGCATCTTGTAGCTCACACTCATCTGCATGGAAAATTAATACTTTACTTGTCACAATGTTAAACATAATTTATCCTTCGCACAAGTCACCATCTTTTTCTACCAATAATGTCGTTAAGAAACATTGATATCATGGTTAAATAGAGTATTTATCAATTAATAATCGACCTTCAATAGTGATTCTTCAACATCCATTCATGACATAGATGAAATGTCAATAAACTATTGCAACATGCATCCTTTTACAACACTGCACATGCATTAGTTATAAGTATATAACCATCATTGAATGTTTATAAAAAAGACCATATTAACTAATATTTCCCCTCAAATTACCACACATCGTTACAAGACAAATCACTACAACTTTCCAAACATTCTTTAAAATGAACTAACACATTAGTTATAATCTTCTTACATGTGAATTACATAAACTTTATCAAAGGAACTATCCCTTTAGCTATTACTTTTGATGTATCCAAATATGTAAATAAATCTAACACAACAGGTTGCTAGTTCTCGCATGCGAATGCATATTCTTTCCAACAAAAGTGGACACAATTATTGAATACATATACATATTATTCCACAAGAAACTAAGAAAATAGTTATGATAACATACATATAATCACACATAATTTTACTAAAGAAATATAGCTCAATAATTCCTCTATCCATACAAAGAACATATTTCTATATCACAATAACTATTTTTTTGTCCATGCAAGAGCTCATCATAATAGCCCTTCTTTAATGTATGCAACACATATTCTCTTCTCTAGAATTATACAATCATTAGGTATTATTTTCATGTAAATGATTACATACTTCTTTCTCAAAAGAAAATTAATATAAACTCCTTTCTTTGTATACCTATATGTAAGCTTCTCATGGTTCCCTCTCAATAAATTACCTTATATAACCATCGTTATACATGACAAGGTTATCTTAACCTTTTATGCACTAAAATCAAGGAATTGACACAATTCATATAGCCAGATAATCTTGTGAAGAGATTATTCTTTTCAAGAAGGTTAACATAATAACTTCCTCTATCTACATTCAAAAACATAGTTTCTATGTCACAATGGCCACCCTTTTGTGCATGCAACATGTTTTTTTCCTAAAAGAATGACCTTTACTTCAATGCACATAATATTTTCAAGAAACAAGCATGTATTTTTTTTTCTTGTATGAACAATATTGATATGTAGATTTTAAGGAAACAAGCTATTTCTATTTCAAGAGATCTATCATAAAAGTCATTCTTTTCATACATGCAACTATGAAATCCTTTTCTAAAAAGAAACTATGTTAATGGTTATTGGTTCTATGTATATAAAACATACATTTTCTTCAAGAAAGTTAGTGATCATTATCTATGTGCCTAGAAGTGCATGTTCCCTTCAAGAAACTAAAAATAATTTTATATTCTTACAAAATAATATACCTCATTAGCTATTTATATCATGCATGCAATGTATATTTATTTCACAAGAAACTTCAAAAAATAACTATTATCACAATGCATTTAAGCATATATTCCTTTTGAAGAACCTTTTAGAAAAAAATCACATATTCTATTCAAAGAAAACCTGGCTAGTTTTCATACTATCTCGTCAAGAACTTTACATGTCTCATGCCTCTTTTCTCAAGAGGATATCTAGGCTACTTAGCAAGAATCTAGTGTAATTTAATCCAAGGAAATGAAGAAGCTACTTAGCGTTTAACACACATAAAAACTTATCTTTTAATGTGCTTAAGCTATACAAATGATTTTAGTATGCACCTTTTCCAAGAAAAGTAACCTGAGTTCTTATCTTTATATGCACAAAATTTCATGAAACTATTTCAAGAAAATTGATTAACTTATCTTTCAACCCATGAAATAAATTCAAGAAATTAACTACTTAACTTTTTTTCAAGAGTTAAGTAAATTAAATCACATATGACAAATCTTTTTAATAAATTATTTCCTTTTCTATACATACAATTACACAATATTTTCTAAAAACCAACATAAGCTTTTCCCTATATGCACATGATTCATAAGAAGGATGATTCATAAGCAAGTTTTCAAGAAAATAATCCTGCTCATTATTTAATGCACAAGAATTCATATATTTTTCTTTACAAAGAATTAGAAAAACTAATTTATCTTTTACCATGTAGTCTTTCTGAAATAACATGGCTCATCCTTTATGCAAATGATAATTATGTGCATTCTTTTACTAAAGACCAACTTTACTTTTACGATGCTTGTATCTTGCTCCTTATTATTTAATGCACAAGAATTCATAAAATCTAATTTATCTTTTACCATGTAGTCTTCTAAAATAACATGGCTCATCTTTTATGTAAATGATAATTATGTGCATTCTTTTACTGAAGACCATCTTTACTTTTACCATGTTTGTATACAAGAATACGCAAACACGTGTTTTTTTTTTTCTTTTCCAAAAATAATATAACTTCCACACAAAAGTACCTTCAGTTTTTTCAATACATTATACAAGACTTCCTTGTCCTCTTATGTTCAGTGTTCCTATATAATTTCATTTCTTATAATATCTGGGCAAGTTGCAAAAGATTCAATAACATTTATGCTTATTATATATTATATGTTTTTAAGAAAAAATATCCCATTTCATCTTTTATTTTCCTGGAATACAGATTCCATGATACGGAGTTGGTGAAACCATTGTTCGCCATTCTCACTAATAGGCCATTCTCTTAGCCCAACTCCTTTCTGCATTGGGCTCATATTTTCCTATAGTTTTCCAAGAATAACTCGTTGGGAAAAGCCTTGGAATCCTCTTTGGATATTCATGACTGCCATGCTTACCCAATAATTATATTTCCACCCTTGTGATACTTGTGTCTCTCACTGTGTAATAAGTGATATTCCCATTAGTTATGTGCCTTCAACTCAACGGTGGAGGTAAAACTTAAATGGTTCAGGACACAGTTTGTATGTTTTGTTCCCTCGAATAAATAAATATGAAGTGGCAATGAAGAACCAACCCTAACTAAATTCCATTCCAACTGTCATGTGTATGTAGACGTTGTGAATAATATGTGTGTGTTCCATCATCACTAGGTAATTTTCTTTTTTAGAGCATATATCCTCAGTAAAAAAAAGGTTACTAAGAATCATTTACCTCTAATTAATTCAATACTACCGACTCATTAAAAACCAACTATTTAGATTACGTCAAAACCTTCATAATATTTTCATTTTGTGCACATGAAATAGGGATATTACATACTCCCCTCCTTAAAGAGAACACTGTCCCTGGTGTTCTTCTCTCACTGAAACTTTATCCTTTACTCATGATATAACAATCTAAACAATCCCAAAGGGGATATTTCCTTTCAAAATGAAGAATTTCATTTCCAAGAAATACTCATAGGTAAAACCAATAACATTTTATCAATAGTCATAAGCATTTATAACTGCAAAAATAAGCAATTTCTACTTTCCTTCACTTAGCCATTATTCAATTTCACAAAATAAAAAAAAAGTATCTATACCAACTTACCATTACTTACCAATTACTCTAGGAAGTCATGGTCACTTTTACACAAACACTTTAAGAATGGTTCGACAACCCATCAACATGCTATGGAAAGCACCTACATTGTATGAGTAACAAATACAACATAATCATATTAGTCACAATATTTTCAATCAAATTAAATACTTTTAGCCATCAACCATTCATGCAATGTCAAGTGATCTTTTAGTAACATTACTTAGACAAGCACTCAGAGGGAAACAACCCTCTAATCATCAAAATGATAAATCATTGCACCAGGTGCACAATGTCTTAGATCTTTCTAAAGACATCCATAGATTACTTCTAACAGTACTCATAGAGCACCTAACACTCTCTAATCATCAAAATTATCACTACATGCACCTAGTGCATACTATCTTAGCCCCGACCAAGACATTCAAAATATTCGTAATACAATAAAGGAACTAGACTTCTAATAACTCCTTATTGAGCACTAGGCTCATTTCCTATCAAGATGTACATAAAATATTTACGCAATTATATTAAAAATTAATTTTTAACACAATGGATAACTAATTAGTTAATTTGTTCTACTATGATAACCACAGTGGAAAAAGAATTCCCCTCCCAACCAATTGGAACTGGTTTTCAGAACCAGATCGAGCCATTTTCACATCGAGACAGTTATCTTATAAAGACCATACCAAGTCTAGTCTAGAATTCCACTGACCAACCAGCTCAAGAATTCTAATGACCACAAAGGATCCAATTTAGGATTCCTCTTGGGAGTGTTCTGCCTATTCCTCTGATAGTGTCCCATCTATGAGAAATTTGGGCCTCCTCCAATAGGCTCCAAAATCAACAGAGTTTCCTCAAGATTTTTCCCCTCTTCACCCTCTTGGCCAACTATTTTCCCTTACTGAGATCATCTATCTCTAGTGAGAGGAAATACGGGCAACAAAGTGCCATCAACCTCTCCGAGAAGGAAAATAACATCATTCCAAGGAATCCTAGCCTTTCACAACTGCCTCGCATGTAAAATTGTCATTTATCACTCTTTCTCACAGTAATTTACATAATGAATCATATGAATATTATCATTAAAACAAAAGAAACATTTATCTACACCATGCATTCATAACATTATACATTCTCATTTACGATTGTAACTTGAATTGCAATGTTTTACCTTCATAGATTTTGATGTTGCCATTAAGCTACTTCTACTTAATCTCATCAACAATGTTAGTCATAAATATGCATTATTTAATCAATTATTCACTTTAGAAGCCATTTTAGTTTCATGCATACAAAACTTCCATGCATAGAAGTATATAAGAATATTCATTAATGTGTAAATGTCAATAAACGTTGAGTAACAATCCAAACATTTCCAATTCTCACAGTGTATTGTTACCAACATACTGGTACATGAAGTAACTACCATAATCACCTTCAATAAGCTTAAATCAAATCGAATTCATGCATATAATTTTTAATGGTTAGTCCTACAACATTAAGTAATGAGGCATGACAAAACTCAATCAACAACTAGCTATTGCAGTCAAGTCTGACTACTCAACTCATGGTTTATTTTAATATCGAGAGGGGTTCTTTCAATGTCCTTTTTAAAACACTCTATCATCTTCTTCAAGGACATTCCCCATATTTTTCATTCATGCATTTATTCTTTATCAGTAGTGCATTGTAACTTTAGTCATGTTCATTAATGTATCAGTAATATTGTCATATTTGCAAAGGTTGGTAGTTGATTCTCACTTTCACTAGTGAGTACTCAGGTTGTTCATAGGTGAAACAAATATTTTATTGTATTTTATCATCAACATTATTCAAATTTCATAAATACAGTTTTGAAATAGACATTATTACTGATTACTCTTAAATGCTATTATAACATGCATCACACATCCCAAGACAAAAGTAGTCTACTACATATACCAATATGTAGATTACTAGACTCATACCCGAGTTGATGCTCACTAGTATCATCCCTCAATTTCCTTTCTACTTAACAATTCACAAACGTGTTAGTGCTACAACCTTCAGCTATGATGCCACTTGTAACATTCCCCGGTAACCTCGCATGAAAATGCACGGGCTTAATTTTCTTTTAGATAATTTACCCATGGGTACTTATCGATATTACTATTCTCGATTCCTCATTATCCATTAGATAGAATCTTCATCATTACATAGAGTACTTTAATAAGGGAATAGTAAGTTACATAACCATTAACAATTATTGTTGTAGCATATTGACATAAACTTTTCTATGTAACCTTGCATCATTTTCACAATTCCAATAACTAGATTAGTTAAACACATACTTGATATTATAAACATCAAATCATGCAAGGAATCCACATCATAAAAGTAGCACAACATGCAAGCACATCATTAAACACCAATATACCCTGGAAACCCATCGGATGAAAACCAACAAACATTTCATTTATTATTAAATGCTTGTGAGGATGTTAACCCGTCACTCAATGACTTAAAAGGGAGTCCATACCTTAACCATTGTCATAAAATATTACAAATAAATATCACTTAAAATACAACCTATCTAGCTAAAATCTATTAGAATCACCATGATATTGTTTACCCACCAATCTTCAATCTTTATATCTTTGTGGCCTTGTTGTTCCATCAGTGGAGCATCTCGTATGATGCAGGAACATTTATACCTAGTCATCAATGTCATAGTATGATCACATGTTGTGGATAACAAAGGGTTGGAAGACAAGAGATTAATTAATTTTATTAATTTAAATGTTTGAGAGTGTTTATTTGTTGTCAAAATCCAAGCAGAAAAGGGTATGTGGTTGATTGATCATCCCTTTGTGGAGATCCAGCCAAACAGTTAGATTATCTGGTTTGAATAGGATATGATGGATTTGAAAGCTTAAATTAGAATTTGTTTGAGAAAAGAGTGCAGTGAAGAGATTCCTCAGGGAAGAATGAGAGATTTCTGGATCTGAAGTAAATGGGTTCATGAATCCACATTTTGTATAAATTGTAATCTTTTGGAATGAGTGGGAGGTTAGGTTAGGTTAGATTTAGATAGAAAGATAGGGTGAATGAGTGAGGGGAGAATTGAAACAGTCGAGTGCGACTGTTCCTTCAGTAAATAGTTAATAATATGAATACAATGTGGATTGTGTATTTCCTTGTGTAATTGAGTATATAGGGTAGTAGAGTAGGCCGAGTGTGTTACACAGAGGTTAGATAGTGTAGAGAGAGCTAAGTTGAAGAGAGAACAGATTCAAGCATGAGATGTTTTGTACACAATGTAAAGACGGTTATGAATAAAAAGGGGTTTGCATACAAAGCTTGTTTTGCGTGATCTTTTGTATGCGATTGGTTTCATAGACCATAGATTGAATCCTCTGTAATTACAGTGAACAGTTGAGGGTATAAATATGGTTTTAGGAATGGTGAAGCATATAGGTTAGAGACTTCTTAACTTGGCGGAAGCAATAAGTCTTGGCAAATCCAGTTAAATTTGTGAAGAAACCCCTAAATAAATCAGTTCCATCCATTGGCCGGTAGATCTAACGGTGATCAGTAACTGGACATAGGTAGGAGTGTACGGATGTCTTGATCTTGGTTGAAGCTCTGCATTAAATCCTAGCCGTCGATCTCATTTTCAATGCTTATGCCACAGTCAACTGCGGGGATTAAGCTGTTTATTTATCACATGCTAGTTGGAGTTCCACAGTCCGTAGATCTGATGGCCTCTTATATCCAATGGATATCAGGCCAATAAGTGATCAGCCTTTAATTCCAAAAATGCACATGAACAATTATAAGCTAAGAGCTTACATTCCTTATCAGATTCGATAGGGCGGTTAAACATCACGCATGGTCTCCGGGAGAGATCGCTATTGACCATTGGATCAAGATTGTTTTGATCGAATGGTGGAGGATCAACGATTGGTTTCACATCGCAATCTTCCAAGAGAAATGAACCTGGCCTTACGAAAATGTGATTTGCGATGTGCAATGATTGGGTGAAACATCAACCGTCGAATTGAAAGGGTAAGATCAACGACGGAGAATATATAGCGATAATATTTGTGGAAAGGCAGACCCGATAGGAATTAAACTGGGATTTATTTTATTTGGGTTCTTGTCTTTGTCGTCCAGAGTGGGACGGACGTTACTTGGCGGGTTCTGTGTTATTCCGCTGATTGGTGATTGATCAAGTTTTCATCAAAATAGACCAATGCACAGGCTTCCATTGTATACGTGGGCATAACACATAGGTCCATATGGGATTTTGTACAAGATGTCAGTTATCTGGCATCATTTTTGGTATCAAAGCTAGAACAATGCTTTGTGGAGTTTGGTTGAAGGGATAAAGTTTATTCTCAGCACGTAGTTGTGACAAAGAAGAGAATGAAGCAATTTCAATAGAGAGACTATAAGGAGAAGTCTTGGAATGATCATAAGAATATTGGGGATACCTGCCAGAATTCTTAATTAGAGGCAGTTTGATATTCTGTCAGAATTGTTGAAATCTGGGAATTACTACAAGATATTGCAGATCTGGTAAGAAGATTTATGTTGTGATTTTACTGAGATTTGTTTTAAATATCTGAAGAACAACAAGGGAGTGAAATTTCAGAGGACAAGATGTTTTCCTTTCAAGATAATGAAATTTCCATGTAAGTTGATTGAATGATTGGTTTGATTTAAAAGGAAAATTGAAGTAGAAGGTTTTGAATTTAGAGTCAAATAGGAGAGTGGATTACTATGACTGAAATCATTTAAATGATTTGAAGAATTTTAATGATTAAGGATTGCTTAAAGTATTGTCTAAGACAGTGATATTGATGGTTGAAAGAACAGAGATTGGGTTGAATAGGACTGAAAGAAGAACCATTACAAGGAATGAATTTTGGAATTTGTAGAAGCAAGACAGGATTTGCTTACAATAGATTATCAGAAGTCATGAATTCGTAAATATAGGTGAATTTCAAATTGAATCTTAATTGTAAGATGAAGAATAGTTGCTAACTGTATGGAGTCTTTTGAATGGAGATGTTTAAATGAAATAGTGAACAGATGAATCATTTGGAAAAGATTTAACTGATGGAATGGGAATTATTTTTAGGACATCTTTGAAGGAAAATTGGTAGGTTTGAAAGGTACTTTGATGTATCTTGAGATAAGATTATACGGGTCAATGGAAGCAGAAAAATTGCTGGAAGTAAGAATAATTATATCAACATCATAGCACATGAGCTATGTTAAAGAAGATGAAGCAAAGAGAACTCTCAGATGAGTAAAGGTGATAGTACCCAATAGTAAATGAAATTACTGAATGAAAGAAGGAAGTGAGCAATTGAAGACACATCAGCCTAGAGCAAGGAGTGTTCAGGAGAAACTGAGAACAACTTCCAACTGTGGTTGGGTAGAAGTTGTTGAAGCAACTCCACAATTGTGATTGTGGGTAGAGTTGTCTTAAAGATAACAATTCCAGCAAGAGGAGTGCTGGGTAGAATTGTTAGTCAGTGAAAGGTTCGAGGAAAGAACGAATGGATGTCGAAAGGCTAACTCAAAATTTTTTGGTGAGGTATGAAGGAGACTTGCTACAGATGAAAAAAAGGGCTAATTGAGCTCACCAGTGAACAAGGAAAGTTCACCAGAGGAAGAAATGGAATTGACTATTGATAGTCATAATAGGGTTACAGAGTCAAGTCACAAATAGAAGAAAAAGAGTGCCAAAGCAGTTGGACTCCAGAGAATGAGTAAAGAAGAAATGGACATAGATTTGGCTGAGATGAAGGAAGAACATAGTCATTTGAAGAAGCTAGTATAGAAAGGAATAAAAGAAGATTTGAAACATGGATTTTATGTGGGGAAAAGAGTTAAGTGGCCTGTTAGAGAATTATTCGCTAAGAAATTAATACTCCGAATGGTTGAGGATGAAGGAGTAGAATACATTTCTGAACAAGAGAATGGATCTCTCCTTCGGGAAGGAGACAGTGATGACAGTGATGATAGTGACAAAGAGATGATCTACATTGATCAGCATGAGAGAAAGGTGCTGGTATCATCTTCATAGGCAAGAGAATCTCATAATTTTGGGATTAATTATTTGTGTGAATGTAAAGTTGTAGGTATGCATCCAAATGAAATTGACTCTGTGAAGAGGTAGAGACAAGAAAAATAGAGGAGTTGTAGGAAGACTTTCAAGTCTTCGATTGGTGGAGAAAATTAAAAGGTATGAGTAAATGGTTGTGTCTTCTCTTAGTGAAAACTTATTGGATCATGTTAGAAGGAATATTAACATGGATAGAAAGCCAATGGAAAATGTATAGAGAGAGAGAAACTAATGCATTGCAGGGTTTTGAAGAGAAGAGAAGCGAAGTTGAAATAGAGAACTCAACTGAAGAAGTTTAGTCAAGGAAATCTTTAAAATATCAAAGTATTATCATAGAAGAGAAGGAGACATTGTTGTCTTATTCGGAGTGCTGGAGAAGATTGTAAAGGACAAGGGGATGTTATACAAAGTTATGATGAAATTGTCAAGGAAAGTCAAGAAGCTGCAGTCCCAGAAGTTTTCCTTGATGAAAAGGAAATCAGAGATGTTGAGGAAGAATTTCTCAATAACTTAGTGAACTATCCGAATAGTTCAGAGCATGAAAGTCTGGCCAATGAGAGTTCCAATGAAGAGCCTTGTATTTTTGAAACTGACATGATGTGTATATTTTCAGGTTTGACAGGGAATGAACAACAATTGGACAATGTGCTCATGCATGTTGATGAAGAAGTGAAACCACTTGAGGAAATAGTTGAAATAGAAGGATATTTTGAACATGTATTTAATACTTCTGAGAATGATGGTATTGACAGGGAAATTTTCATGATTAAGGAAGCTGAAGACAAACAAATGGAAATTTGTGATGATAACCAGAATGAAGTATCTTCAATAAAAAAATCTAAACAGTGTAGAAAATGCAAAGGAATGTATGATGATGTTGACAAATACAAAACTTCAGGAATTCTGTGATTTTAAAGTGGATTATTTTTATGAATCTGTAAACCATGAAGAAGCTTTAGAAAACTAGAATTTTGTTTTTTTTGTAGGTGAAGATGAAACAACATTAATTAGTTGTACAAAAGGTCAAAGGATACTTCACAATGATATATTTTAGGAGATTTTAATTCTTGAATTGTTGAATGACATTTTTGTGTCAAAACAGGGAATATTCTGTAATGAACAGGAAAGTGCTGAAACAAAATTTATTGAAAGTTTTATAAATTTTGTAGAGGATCAATATAAGGACTTGATGGCAGAGTTATCTGTGGAGAAAGAAATCCATAATAACTTTAAGTCTAATAATTGTGGAAAAAATTTGGTTTTATACAGGAAAGAGGAGTCATATGGAAATGATATGCTTATTGGAGATGAGGGAAGATTCAGATTACTAGAAGAACCTAATAAGATAAAGGGGAAGATTATCTTTAATGATAATGAAAAGGAAGCTGTAGAGTACAAGAAAAAGTTTGTAAATGACAGAGGCGAAGAAGAATTGGACAAAATTTTCATAATTTCTATGGTAAGGGAAAATGTACAGCAGACAGATGTCAGTGGAGTTCAGCTAAGAACAAATTGTAAAGAGGCAGTTGAGAAAGTGTGGAATATGAAGTCAGTTAAGAAGAAAGACAACAAGGAAGAGAAATTAACAAAAGAAATTTTTATCACCAAGGAAAGTAGACAGTAACAACATAAGATTTGGAATCCTGGAAGAACAGAAGTGATAGCGATAGAAGAATTGAATCAACAACATGATGAAAGTGATGGCCAGTTACAAAGTAAAGTTTGGGATACTCGATCATCAACAAAAGAAACACGACCAGGAGGTCATGAAAACTTTAAACTTTGGGAGTCTGATGCAGGAGCATTCAGACCTAGTCTGTAATGTGATGGTGTGATCACATGTTGTGGCTAAAAACGTTTGGAAGACAAGATATTAATTAATTTTATTAATTTAAATGTATGAGAATGTTTATTTATTGTCAAACTCTGAGTAGAAAAGGGTATAAGTGGCTGATTGATCCTCCCAGCATGGAGATCAGGCCAAAGAGTTAGATTATCTGGCTCGAATAGGATATCTAGGATTTGAAAGCTTAAATTAGCATTTGTTTGAGAAAAGAGTGGAGTGAAGGGATTCTTTAGGGAAGAATGAGAGATTTGTAGATTTGAACTATGTGGGTTCATAAATCCACATTTTGTATAAATTGTAATCTTTTGGAATGAGTGGTAGGTTAGGTTAGGTTATATTCAGATGGAAAGATAGGGTGAATGAGCCATGGGAGAATTGAAACAATCGAGTGTGACTGTTCCTTCTGTAAATAGTTATTAATATGAATACAGTGTGGATTGTGTATTTCCTTGTGTAATTAAGTATTGAGTGTAATAGAGTAGGTAGAGTGTGTTACACAAAGGTTAGATAGTGTAGAGAGAGCTAAGTAGAAGAGAGAACAAATCCAAGCACGAGATGTTATGTACATGATGTAAAGACGGTTATGAATAAAAAGGGTTTGCATACAAAGCTTGTTTTGTGTGATCTTTTATATGTGATTGGTTTCATAGACCATAGGTTGAATCCTTTGTAATTACAATGAACAGTTGAGGGCATGGATATGCTTTCAGGAACGGTGGATCATATAGGTTGGAGACTGATTAACTTGGCAGAAATGATAAGTCTTGGCAGCACCGGTTAAATTTGTGAAGAAACCCCCAAATAAATCTAGACCATCTGTTGGCTGGTAGATCCGACGGTGATCAGTAACTGTGTGGAGGTAGGAGTGTACAGATGTCCTGATCGTGGTTGAAGCCCCACATTAAATCCTAGCCATCGATCTCATTTTTAACACTTACACCATAGTCAACTGCGGGGGTTAAGTTGTTTATTTACTGTGTGCTAGTTGGAGTTATGGAGGCCATAGATCTGATGGCCTCTTATATCCGACGGATATCGGGAAATTAAGTGATTAGGATTTAATTCCAAAAATGGACTCGAGCAATTATAAGCCAAGAGTTTATATTCTTTATCAACTTTGATAGGGCCTTAAATGTTTCCCATGGTCCTCGGGTGATATCGTTGTTGACTGTTGGATCAAGAGTGTTGTGATCGAATGGTGGAGGATCGACGATTGGTTTCACATCGCAGTATTTTTTCACATCGCAATATTCCAAGAGCGATGAACCTGGTCTTACGAAAATGCGATTTGTGCTGTGCGATGATTTGGTGAACCATCAACCATCGGATTGAAAGGGTAAGATCAACAGCAAAGAATATATCATGATAATATTTGTGGAAAGGCGGACTCGATAGGAATTGAACTGGGAATTATTTTATTTCGGTTCTAGTCTTCGGCATCTAGAGTGGGACTGACATTCATTGGCAGGTTCTGTGTTATTCCGCTAATTGGTGATTGATCGAGTTTTCATCAAAATAGACCAATGCACAGGCTTCCATTATATAGGTGGGCATAACACATAGGTACATATGGGATTTTGTATAGGATGTCAGTTATCTGGCATCATTGCAGTTCGCACTCATCTACATAGACCATTAATTCTTTACCTGCCATAATGTTAAACATAATCTATCATTTGCACAAGTCATCATCTTTTTCTGTCAATGTTGTCATCAACAAACATTGATATCATGGTTAAATAGAGTATTTATCAACTAATAATCAATATTTAATAACGATTCTTCAATATCTATTCATGACATACATGAAATGTCAATAAACTATTGCAACATGTTTCCTTTAACAACACTGCATATGCATTAGTTATAAGTGTATAACCATCAATGAACGTTTATAAACAATACCATATTAACTAATATTTCCCCTCGCATAAGCACACATTCTTACAAGACAAATCACTACAACTTTCCAAAAATTCCTTTAAAGGAACTAACACATCAGTTATAATCTTCTTACATGTGAATTACATAAACTTTATCAAAAGAACTAGCCCTTTAGCTATTACTTTTGATGCATGCAAATATGTAAATAAATCTAACACAACATGTTGTCACTTCCTACATGTGAATGTATATTCTTTCCAACGAAAGCTAACACAAATCTTGCATGCATATACATCTTATTCCACAAGAAACTAAGATAATAGTTATGATAGCATAAAAATAATCACATATAATTTTTCTAAAGAAATATAGCTCAATAATTCTTCTATCCATACAAAGAACATATTTCTATAACATAATGACTATTCTTTGTGCATGCAAGAGCTTATCATAATAGCCATTCTTTAATGTATGCAACACATATTCCCTTCTCTAGAATTCTACCATCATTAGGTATTATTTTCATGTAAACAATTACATACTTCTTTCTCAAAAGGAAGTTAATATAACCTCATTCCTCTATCTTCCTATATGTAAGTTTCTCATTCTCCCCTTTCAAGAAATTACCATAGATAACCATCTTTATGAATAACAAAGTTAACTTAATCTTCTATGCACTGAAATCAAGAAATTGACACAACTCATCTAGCGAGACAATCTTTTCAAGATATTATTCTTTTTCAAAAAGTTAACATAAGGATTTTCTCTATTTACACAAAAAAAATATTTTCTATGTCACAATGGCTACCCTTTTTTTGCATGAAACATGTGTTTTTCCTAACTCAATGATCTTTACTTAGATGCACATAATATTTCCAGGAAACAAACATGCATACTTGTTCTTTTATGAACAAGATCCATATGCAACTTTTAAGAGAACAAGTTGTTTCTGTTTCAAGAGATCTATCATAAAAGTCATTATTTTCGTACATACAACTATGAATTCATTTTCTAAAAGGAAGCAATCTTAATGACTATTAATTATGTGTATGTAAAACATACATTTTCTTCAAGAAAGTTAGTGATGTTTATCCATGTGCCTCTTCCCTTGAAGAAAGGGAAAATAATTTTATATTCTTACAAGAGAATCTAGCTCATTAGCTATTTATATCATGGATGCAATGCATATTTATTTCATAAGAAACTTCAAAAAATAACTATTATAATTATGCTTTTAAGCCATATATTCCTGTACAAGAACTTATTATAAAAAAATAAAAAATAACACATACCGTGTTTTCTCAAGAGGATATCTTGGCTACTTAGCAAGAATCTTGTGTAATTTATTCCAAGAAAATGACAAAACTACTTAGCTTTTAACACACACATAAGTTATACAAATGATTTTTAATATGCACCTTTTCCAAAAAAATAACTTGGATTCTTATCTTTATATGCACAAAATTTCATGAAACTATTTCAAGGAAATTTATTAACTTAGCTTTGAA
Organism: Pinus tabuliformis; assembly: GCA_031772625.1. Lineage (NCBI taxonomy): Eukaryota > Viridiplantae > Streptophyta > Pinopsida > Pinales > Pinaceae > Pinus > Pinus tabuliformis. The sequence continues at coordinate 292,450,746 of CM062820.1, forward strand.
CCCATGAAATATTTTCAAGAGTTTAACTACTTAACTTTTTTGTACTGGTTAAATAAATTAATTTGCATATCACAAATCTTTTCAAAAAAATATTCATTTATGTACACGTACAAATACATAATCTTTTTCTGAAAACCAATATGAGTTCTTTTCTATAAGGAAGTTTTCAAAAAAATAATCATGCTTCTTATTATTTAATGCACCAGAATTCATAAATTTTTGTTTCCAAAGAACTAACATAACTATAACATGACTCATGTTTTGTTTTACTGACGATCAATTTTAATTTTACCATGCTTACCTGTAAGAATATGCAAACAAGTGTTTTTTTTCTTTTCCGAAAATAATCTAACTTCCAGATAGAAATCCCTGCAGTCTTTTCAATACATTATACACCACTTCTTTATCCTCTTATGAGGAGGTTCCTATATAATTTCATTTTTTAGAAGATTTGGGTAAGTTGCAAAAGCTTCAATATCATTTATACTTATTATGTACTATATGCTTTTAATAAAAGAAAAAAAAAAATCCCATTCCATCTTTTATTTTCAAAAAAACAAGTAATTAGCATGTATAATTATCTCTCAAACCGCTGACTATTCGTCCTGGTTTGAGATCTTCTCTTCCTAGAATGCAAATGTCGTGATACAGAGTTGGTGAAACCACTGTTCGCCACTCTCACTAACATGCCATTCTCTTAGCCCAACTCCTTTCTGCATTGGGCTCGTATTTTCTTATAGTTTGCCAAGCATAATTGGTTGGTAAAAGGCTTGGAATCCTGTTGGTATATTCATGACTTCCATGCTTACCGAAAAATTACATTTCCACCCTCTCCATACTTGTGCTATATCCCCATTAGTTATGTGTCTTCAACTCATGGTAGGAGATAAAACTTTAATGGTTCAGGAGGTAGTTTGTATGTTTTGTTCCCTCAAATAAAGAAAGACAAGGTGGTTAAGAAGAACCAACCCTGACTAAATTCCATTCCAACTGTCATGTGTATGTAAACGCTCTGAATATTATTTGCGCGTCCCATCATCACTAGGTAATTTTCTCTTTTTGACCATAGGTCCTCGGTAAAAAAATTACTGAGAATCGTTTACCCCTAATTTGTTCAATATTGCCTCCTCATTAAAAATCAACTATTTAGATTAAGTCAAAACGTTCAGAATATTTTCGTTTTGTGGAGGTGAAATAGGGATATTACAATAAGTGAGCTATATCTACGGTGTCTTACATAAATTTCTAGTTTAGGATATGTAAAAATGTTTCCCATGAAATTTACACAACTTTAAAAAAATTCAAAAGTTATAGATATAAATGATAATGTATAATTTGTAGCATTAAAATTTCTAATATTTAATGTGTAGCTTTAAATTTCCTCATATGTTTTAAGTGTATATATATGAAATTTGCTGAGCTTTTTAAAAGCGGATGACCTCAACATCATCAAATTATTAATCCGGTCATTGAGCTTGCACGAAGCTCCCCATTCTATAAAATATTTTGATATATTTGCTTTGAGGTGTATTGCTCAACATATCTCAAGAATTAAAATTTAATCCTTAGTAAATTCATATACATATTGATAAATCTAAAATGTGTTCGCCGAATTTGTCTTTTCAAAATATGTTTTTGTTTTAACGTAAATCTAAATTTTATATTTTTTAAAGTTAAAATTCAGTATAGAATTCATCTATTGTAAGGCTAAAACTGAGTTTTAAAACATGTTGCTATATTTCCTATCAAACAAACTCATCTGTCCGTTTACCATCAATAATTGAATTATACTTTAATGTTTTCTTCTAATATGAAGGATGAAATGTTAATATATTTAAACGGGAAACATTATAGCCATAATGCATATTTCTCTTAAACATTTATATATATATATATATATATATATATTTTCTTCAGTGGTCTTTTCATATGATTGATATCCACTACAATTTTTTTTCCTATATTTTGTGGGTGCTTGACTTGTGTATTATTTTGGAATTGTTTGTTACTACCTCTTGGCTGATGGCCTTTAGGGAGTTGAATATAGAGTTTGAGCATTAGCTCTTCTTGCTGCAGACACGATTTTTCTAGTTTTAACCATTTTCTCTTTATATAGTCTCATGTTAAAATCAAATACAATATTAAAATAATAATAATAAATATTATAAAAAAATAATTATTATATGAAACAATGGGTTAACTACAGATCTACATAATAACAATTATTGTTATTGGTTGTGGTTAATTATGAAAGAGAGAGGACACGTAAGAATACACACCTATGGTTGCCAACCTTATAAACAAATATCAAAAATCACATTGAGTGGCAATAATATTTGCAACGTATAATAACACATATTTCAATACAAATAAGATATTTTGTTTCAACAACAAACTACATGCGAGTTTCCCCACTACAATGGAGTTGCCCCAAATATAATAGGGGGTTACCACCACTATAATAGGGAGTTTCCACCATTAGAACTCACTACAACGGAGTTGCCACAAATGTAATTAGAACCCACTACAACGGAGTTGCCACAAACGTAAGTAGGGGGTTGCCACCACTATAATAAAGAGTTTCCACTATTATAACATGAGACTCCAATATAGTTTCAATAACAATGAGTCATAGAAGAGGTGCAACAACCCAACTTCAGCTAATAAAACACTTTTTGAAGCTACTTTGTATGTGCATCAAAATTTATACAAAACTTCAAGTTGATTAATGACAAATAAATAAATAAATATATATATATATATATATATATATATATATATATATTTAATATCTATTCATTTTTTAATTGTGATTTGTTAAAAAACAATATAAACATTTATTTGAAAAGAATTATGTTCTCTATTAATTCTCTTCATAAAAAAATATAAAAATCCTATATATATATAAAAGAAGTAAAGTAAGGTTGGGAAATGTGTACGTTTTTTTTTTATATTTTTGTACTAGCTCCATTCCCTCTCACTCACATACACTTAAATTCTTCAATGTGGGTTTGAGGTGCAACGTATAAATCACTAAGTACAAATTAAATTCATGACTACAGTGTGAAGTGTCAATGTGTAAATCAATAACTATACATGTAGCTAGTAGCTATAATTTACAAATTCTATCTAATTTTAAACATGTAACTTTAAAAACTAATAATGAAAACATATTTTTATCATTAAATTAATTCAACATCTACAAAAATATGTTGAACTATAAAAATTATCTAGAAATTTTAACAATGCAACATTTAAACATAGTTTTAATCATTTTAAAAATAAATCCCCAACAAAAAATGACGAGAGCAAATATAAAAATAAAATGCACTTTAAAAATATTTTATATTTCTATCAAAATATAGAAAAACATTATTTATACATTTCCTTATCGTAATTAGATGTAAATAAATAAATGGTTAATATATAAACAATGAGCTAATTAGATATGTACACAATAATAAGAGGGTGGTTATGGTCATCGATAGCTTTGTCTCAATTATGAAATAAAGAGGCACAACAACTATCACCGCCAACTTTGAATCATAAAATAATGTATATATATAAAAGCGCTGAATGAGGAGAAATATTAGAGGAATCCCAAAATAATGATTAAATAAATTATTATATCATTTTTTAATACATCACGATTTTAAAAAGTTTAAAAATTAAAAATCTAAAAACTGATTAAAATTTAAAAATTAATTTTGTTATGTGACCCACTTCAAGTTTCGTATAAATATGGATGCATACATAGAGTAGCTTCACATAGTGTTTTATTTGCTAAATTGTCAATTGCTGTTGTTGGCCAATTGACATTGCCCGATTATAGCATTTGGTATTTTGATATTGATGTCAACCAGATTAACATTGAGGTAGAGAACTTTACAGCCATGTTTCAGGTAATAGGTGGGCTCAAAACCTACATCAGATCTTCTCCACTGGAAGTTCTCTAAAAGTTATTTCCAACAATTTGTGGAAGTCTAGAAATGGCCATCGAGATCAAAAGTTATTGATAGTCGAAGTAAAGGACCTTAGAGTCCTTTGAAGTAGGTCAAATATCGGAGGCGATTTTCAAAGGTTTGAAACCCGAGGAGCCTAGATATTTCAGAACCTTAAATATCATAGCAGGTTAGATATCGGAGGTAAGAGTCCCTTGTAATTATTTTATGAAAAAGTTTTGATCTGATATCAGAGGTCGGAGCACATCGAGAACTGATATCGAAACCTCAAAGGAGAGGGAATATCATAATATCAGAAGGTCAAGGCCATTAGAACCTCAGAATATCGTAAGTCCTTATAAATTACAATTCTGTGAAAGTATCGAGGTTTGCGAAGGAGAAGAAATGCTAAGGAAATTGTTGAAAAACAAGAACCAATTGACCTTTTCTCTCTCCTCTATTGGACACATGGTAGTAGGTGATTGGATTTAAGGAGCTAATGTGGCAGATGATGACATCATAATGTATCTTTACGGTGAACACATGGAATTTGAGTCGGCATTTTTGGTGGCATAATGGGGAAAATCTAGATGACATATGCCACCACTAAGGAGGCAGCACGTGGATGGATGACAACAACATGACGTCATCTTGGAGGTCGAGATATCAGAGGTTGGAGTTTCCACAACTCCTCTCTCATTATTTTATAAGAAAAGTTTTGATCCAACAAAGGATCTCTGATGCGAACTAGTGCTTGGTCATTGGAGACCTGAAGGACCAAAGGTGAAGACAAGGGGTTAGCACCTAAGTGCTATGTGATGCGACGTGGGAAGTATTTCGAAGATCATAATTTTAGAACTCCTCAGTAATTGAAATTTGAGAAAAGCTACGAAATGAGAAGCTTCTAATGTATTGGCGCTTGGATGAGAAGCTAAAATAACCAAGGGCAAAAGAGAAAATACATAGGGAGAAAGACCCCTGATAGGATCATGAAGGCCTTAGCACCTAAGTGCTCTATCCCCGGTCATAGTACCCAATCCTATGGAGGAAATGCGATAAAGGGCTATGTAGAAGGATCTAAATGACAATCAGTATTTTGTGATTTCATAAGGGATTTTCAATAAAAGTTACAATATGTAGGGGGGCCAACATAACACTATAGTGGTATATGAGGTTGTTGGTCGTGGCCCCTAGTCCCATGGTGGAAGAAAAAGAGGAGATAAGCATGTAGGGGCTAAAGGCATCCAAATGGTGTGATTTCATAACGTTCTTTATATATAAGTTACAATGTGTCATAGATCCAATGATGCAATGCATAAAGTTAAAGGATGAATTGGTTGACAACTAGAGAGTAAATGAAATCCAGAGGAGTTGATTAATGGATTTAATGACATATGCAGAGATCAGTGGGTCAACGAAATGAGGATAACGCTTATTAGAGTAGAACTATTAGGCTTGTTCTGATGTTGGAAGAAAGCCATTATGATCTCTCATGCATGCATTATAAACTTAAATAAGGAATACAGAATCCATGTTGTGGTATAGTCAAGGTCTATTAGCCATTCAAAAGCATGGGCAATCTCTTGGGAGTGCACAGGTGGACTGAGACTAAATTCTCATCATGTAGGATCACACAGAGAGTTGGTGAATTGCTTAGGACCCCACCCTCATGTTTAATACAGTGGTAGAATTCTAACATTAGGCACAATAGAAGCATGGAGGAGTCATACAGAGTTACACTCAGGCATTGTGGAAATAGACAACTAAGGCAACATTGTGCAGACTACATCAGCGGAGCAAAAAAAGTGATTTCCATTTAGAAAAGTGGGGAAGAGAGTAGTGTTTCATGTTCTGAAGAGTGTAGAGTAGACTGTGTGAGAGTTAAGCAACTCTCCCAAGTATTGAACTAGAGAAGAGTGTTGCAGAGAGCCTGTGGAATAGAAGGCAGAGTGTTAAGCATAGGGTGTTGTTGTGTAAGGCTGTGAGAGCCTATGGAACAATAGAGGACTGAGATTAGGAGTTCGTTCTACAGTAAAACAAAGTTGTACTTTTCTATATTTGTATTTGCTTATGTTTTTAATTTCAAAATTGTATTAAAGTTAGAACAGTGGCTAGAGGTTGGTGCCTCTTAGCAAGTAGGTTCTTTCTATACCATGAAGGTCGATGCCTCCTATGAGCGAGTTCTCACAAACAAACTGATGTAATTAAGCAGGTTCTTAATTTACATCATAACAAAAGACAGATTGGTGGTTTTATCCCTTTGGGTTTCCACATAAAAATATCGTTGACAAATATGTGTATGCTACTCATGTGATGGATTTTATGTACATGTGAATGTCTCATATTGTTGTTAATTTTTATTATGTATGAATTCTCTCATAAGTAATAGACAAAAGAGGAATGAACTAAAGACGTATTCATTATTTCTTTTAGAACCTCACTATTATTGATTCACCCCCCCCCCCCCCCCCCCCCCCCCCGCTTCAATAATTCCTTATTTCAAGAATTGGAATTAGAACCAAGTTCCTTGAGGAATAGTCTAACCCTTATAAGGTAGATCCATAAGGAATTATGTCTAGGAAAGAGATTCAATATGCTTACTCAAGAAAGATACCCGTCTATGATGGGACAAACTACCTCTTCTAGAAAGTTAGGATGGAATCCTATGTTATGTCTCTAGGAGTAGATTTTTGGAGCTCTGTACTAGTATATTATGATGTCGCTAATGTCCATCCCACTAATTCAGATGGTAATAAATTGTACGGAAATAATGCTAAAGCCAAGAATTATCTTCTCTGTGGCCTTATTCAATTTGAACTCATAAAGGTTGTGCACTATAAGTCTGCGAAGGAAGTGTGGGTGAAGCTCAATCGAAGTCATCAAGGAGATGAAAAAGTAAAGGAACCAAACTTCAAACCTTCAAAATGAGGTTTGAAACCTTAAAAATGAGTGAAGAATAAAGCATAGCATAATACTTCCTCAAATTTGTTGAAGTAACCAAAATGATTAGAGGTCTTGGTGAAGAATTCAAGGAAGATATGATTGTTCAAAAAGTCTTAAGATCCCTATCCATGAGATTTAATGCCAAACTCTCAGTGATTGAAGAAATGACTAATTTAAAGGATCTCAAGATGGACTAGATTCTTGGTACTCTCATAGCCTATGAGATGAGAGTAGGAAGAGAGAAGCATGAACCCAAGGAGGCAATGTTCGAAATGTTCAAGAAGGCAAAGGAGCACAAAGACCATCAATATTGCTCCATCTGTGAATCTAATCAGGACCTGGCTCAAATTTCTAGGAAACTAAATCGAGGCTTAGGAAAATATAAAGGGAAGTTTCCATTTAAATTATTTGACTTTGGGAGTTTCGGCCATTTCTCATCCAAGTTCCCTTACAAATAAAGGAATGAAAAGAAAGATGATCAGAAATTTGGAAACAAATATCATAAAGATCAAAAGAAGAAGCTCTATAAGAAAATGGGTCTATATTCCAAATAAGATAGTTCAAGACAAGAGTCTAACAATTAAAACTATTCAAAAGATGATTCAGATAAGTACTTACTTGTGGAATTTGGAGCAAACTCCAAGAAACAAAATATTGCTAATTTTGAAGAGGAAGAAGAAGGAGTAGGAAGAGTGGACTTTGAATTAGAAATCAACATTGCTCTTGATCAGTTAAAGAAGGCCAGGAAAATGAAAAGGAAGCTAAAAGAAAAAATCCAGCATGTTTATGAAGGTATGTATAGCTCTGAAAGTGAAGAGTTAGTTTATCAAAAGGAAAACTAGAATTTAAAACAAGAGTTGTTCAAGGTGTAGAAGGAAACAATCAGAAGAACATGAAAACATGAAATTATGTTGTAAGAGTGGATCTTGAGAGACTAGAGACCTAGAAATGTTTAAATGAAAAATTTGTAGAAGGAACAAGAAAGTTAGATCAGATTCTAAATAGTTAAAGGTCTTCAGGAAATAAAACAGGTACGGGATACTCAAGAACACAAGAATATTCTATGGGAATGATAAAATTTAGGTCCTTAAGATTTGAGGAACAAAAGAGCTATGCAAAGGCGCTTCACGAAATAATAAATGAAGAAAAAGGGTAGCAAGGAAGAGGGGAACCCATTACTGGTATAATAACTCCATCTGCCCCAATGAATCACACCAGTGGGGAATGAATCAATCAACTAGACTACAAAGGCATCTTCATGAAAAAACTCATGAATATTCCAACTTCAGCTACACTCAATTATTTTATGGTCATTTTTAGAATTGTCACATCTTTGGACATAATATTTGATTGTAGAAAGATAAAAATTGAAAGAGTTGAAACTTTTAGATACAATAAATATTAGAATTTTAGATCACAAAACTCTACTCTCAAAAATTGAAATGCCTTCTCTCCCCTAATGAATGATGTTTTATGTTTCACATGCAACAAGTTTGGGGACAAGAAAAGTGAGCGTGGAAGGAGGTTTGAGTATCCACCTAAGCCTTAGAACACTTGGAAACCAACTTTTGGAAAAGATAATGAGAATTGGAAACGAAAATCTCGAAAGAGCATGGAATGTGCACTTTCTCTATCAGCACATAATCAAGAAAGAAAATGGTATGTGGATAGTGGTTGCTCCAAGAATATGACTGGAGATAAGAGAAAATTTATGTTCCTAAAAGAAAATCACAAAGGGAACAATCTCACTTTTGACAACAATGCCCTAGCAAGAATTAAGGGTAAGGATATAGTCAGTCTTAGTGAAAATACTAAAGAGCAAAATTTGTTGTACGTAGAAGGTCTCAAGCATAATTTTCTTAGTGTAAGTAAAATGTGTGATAATGGATTTAATGTAAATTTTTGATCCAAGAACTAAGAGATCCAAAATAAAGAAAATGGAAATTTGCTGGAAAAAGCAGTCACAACTCATAATAATGTCTACGTGTTTGATGACTCAAGAGTAGGCTATTATTTGAGCAAGTTGAATGAAGCTCGGTTATGGTAGTCTAATAAGAGTCAACAAGATATGAGTTGTAAGAGGTTTCAAAAGAATGCCATAACCTGATAATTCAATCTGCAAGTCATGTCAATTTGGTAAGCATACTAAGGCTCATTTCAAGACAAAACAGTTCTCTTCATCTAGAACATTAGAGCTAATTCACACACATATCTTCAGCCCAACTAAAGAAAAATACCCAAAAGGAGAAAGGTATTTTATGTTGCTCATTGATTATTTTAGCAGAGCCACTTGAATTGTGCTCTTAAAAGAAAAATCAGAAGCATTTAAGCACTTTAAAAAATCTAAATATTGAGTGGAAAATGAGAAATATTTAAAGATCAAATGCTTAATATTAGATAGAGGAGGAGAATACGCTTCAAGAGAGTTTTAAGAACTCAGTGAAGAGCATCGCATTAGAGGGCAATATTTTGTTGCTAAAACTCCACAACAAAATGGGTAGTTGAGATAAAGAACGTGAAAATCCAGGAAATGGATAGAGCTATGATGGATGAAGCAGATGTATCCCACATCTTATGGGAAGAAGTAACACAAGCAACAATATAATTATCAAATAGAACATATCTCAGGAATAATATTGATAAAACTCCCTATGTGTTGTTGAAGGGAAGACCTGCATCAATTAAACATTTCAAGGTGTTTGGGAGAAAATTCTTTATGAAAAGGAATGACAAAAATCCTTGAAATTTTGATTCACGCAATGATGAGGTATATTACTAAGGTACTCTACTCAGAGTAAAGGATAAAAGTGCTACACCGAATGAAAAATAGAGTTGAGGATTGCATTAATGTAGTAATATATGAAATAACTTCACAATCTCAGTCCTTGAGAGGAAATGTGATCTCAGATAAAGAATACAGTCCAGTTGTCGAGCCCTCAGATCAGGATGAAACAAATTTAGATAGAAAAGACATGGAAACAACACAACTCCAAGTCCCAAAACACCTTCCAAGTATGTACAGAAAGAACACCCTGATAGTCAAATTCTTGGAGACCAAAGAATTGGTGTTAAGGAAATTTGATGGTAGCTCAAGTTGTGTAAATCTTGCTTTGTTATCTCATATTGAGCCAAAAAAACTCAGCCAAGCAAGTGAGGAGAAGATGTGGGTGAACGTTGTGAATGAAAAACTTGACTAATTTGAGAAGAATGACACTCGGGAACTTATTCCAAGGCTCAAAGAGAAAAATGTCATAGGTAAAAAATGGGTCTTAAAAAATAAGCTAAATGAGCAGGGTCGAGTAATTGGAAACAAGGCTCAATTAGTTTGCAAAGGGTATGCCCAGATAGAAGGAATAGATTTCGAGGAAACCTTTCCACTAGTAGCAAGGCTAGAAGTTATCAAAAAATTTCTTGCCTTTTCTAGTTGACAAGCCCCAGTATTGCAACAAGAATGTTGCAGCTCCTGAGGCTACCAATATAAATTATCAACCTTGAGTTTCTACAAACTTGGGAGGTGTCAACACTTTATGTGAAACATGCAATATGTCCTTTCACTGGTCTGGTGCAATGAAGTGAATATCATGAAATCAAACACTAAAATAATTGAAAAAATGGAAACATTTGTCTACTTGTAGAATGTAAATGAATACTCTAATTGCAAAATGTGGAATGTTGTTTCGAAAAAGGAAATTTGATATTTTCAACAATAATGCTTGTAACTGAAACCTTAACCAAGCGTGAATTCAATAATCAAGTATAATCTAATTTTCATTGATGAATCACCATTTTCATCACTGTGTTCAATTAAAATTAGCTTTAGTAACATAATCCATGTACATTTCATAAGAAAACATTCATTGTTATTCAAATGTGGAAATATGTCTTCTAATTTTGATTGCGGATTTATACTTGCAGTGAAGGAAAGGTAGGGCTAGAGTGGTTTTTGGTCTTCCTCAATCAAGGATTTAGAGCCTATAGGTCATGATTCAAGCCTAAGAGACAAAGATGAAAATTTTAGAGAAAATCTAGTGAAGTTTACACATGCTACAAGAGTGCTACAGGAGGTGCTACAAGAGGCCTTGTTTTGTTATAGGAGGAGATAAATCGTTGAAAGCCAAAGTAAATAAAATGAAAAAGGGATGGAATTTATTTTTATTAAGTAGGATTTATTAGGACTCCATTCAAAGTGAAATCACTTGAAAATAACACTGTTAACAAGTGCTAAAAATTAGCAGAAAACTACCACTCTAAAAACTAGAAATTCAAGAACTAGTGATCTAGTTAACCTCCAAATTCCTAACATAATCGAGTGAAAATTCTATATGGTAAATTTTGTTATTAACTTGAATTATTTACATTGACCCAATTCATTTGGAATAAACATAAATGAAGCTCATTAACACGTTGTAAAAAATAGCAGAAAATTAGTGTTATTTTGTTAAAGGGACTTGCATAAATTCTAGATTTGTGAACTAGTAGACCAATCCAAGTAGCTCAATAATGAATATGAAATTTCAAAGCTATTATAAGGATGCATCATGCTTGTGAATTTTTAAATAACTAGAGAAAAAACTCGCTTCAATCATTTAACCAATGTAACCTACAACAAAAGCAACAACAATATTAAATGCGGAAATAAGAGATGCACATAAAAAAGACATTCAAAGGACAGAAACAAATTATACAAGAGGGATATCAAGCTCTTGGGATGGCCAATACCAAGGAAACTCATATTTCTATGATGGAAACCAAGATTTAGAAGCTAAAAATGGCACCAAACATTATTATTTGAATCCATCCAAGTACATCTTGCTAGAAATAAAAGTGGAATTGCTAGAGAACAAGTTTTCTCGACAAGAAGACTAAGAAATACATGACCCTAGAGGAAAATTCGAAATGATACTTATAAAAATTTATGGGGAAGCATTATTTTTGAGAGGAAGATTTCCCCTGCAAAATCCCTTAAACAGTGGATTTGACTCCCATCACTAGGAATTTTCATTAAATGACATGGAACACATTCCTAGATTTTCTCAATCACTGGAGCTCCATAGTTTGTGCAATAATTTCATCATATCTTCTTAATTTATTCTCCAATATTGATCCTCTTCTAGCAGGGAACAAGTCCGTGAATTATCTCATCCTCCAAATCTTAATAATCTGCCCAATGTTCTCATAATATTCTATAAAAGTAAATAATATTAGGCACATAATAAGAAAGGATACACCAAATTCCTAAGGACCCATTAATAATATGAATCAACTCTATTATGTGAAAGTAGGGGGTCAAATACATGTTTTAAGTGCCTAAAGATAATCAAATGGGCCTAATAAAATAGGAAATTATGGGGCCCATCGTCAGTCATAAAAATATCAAGGTATATGTTACAGATCCAATTGGGCATATCACTCCCATCATTCGGATCAATGTTTTAGGGCTCATCAAACCCTAATATTGGTTGCTACATGCCCTAAACAAGTCAACCATTTGAATGCCTCCTTCCCAGATAGTTTCATGACTTGAAGACATCCTGAAATGATCTCTAAAGGGACCAACGCAGGTAGGTCTATGTAAGGGTGCGCTGCAGAGCAGTTGAGTCCATCGAAGGGTGCTCTGCAGATAACTTAGGCACTCTTTGACCTACGCTGGGTGAGGTTGAGTGAAATTCACATATGGTTTGGGGAATATTCTTATCTCTTGGAGTCTCGTAGAAGTTTCCCTCACTTATCAACTCCTATGATCTCGAAAATGGATGAGGAATGTGTTAAGATGCATCCTATATTCTCATTCCTTCCTCCATGGAATTAATTCATAGTATGGAAGGCCCTTCCATACCCCATTTATGACATAACCTCCTTCATCTTCCTATAAATTGAGCACTCATCTAAGTGATTAAGGGCTGGACTATGTTGAATTGTAAGGAGATAATGTTGTTAAATAATGAATCCATACAGGTGAGGATAGTTTTTAGAAGAGGAGGAATGACCTGTTAATGAGTTTTGTGAACCCAACATTTTGGACTACCATGTGAGTCCATATCGCATCCCTTGATGATGGACTCACATGGTAGTTCGAAACGTTGGGTTCACAAAACTCATTAACAGGTCATTCCTCCTCTTCTAAAAGGAGATAGTGTTGCTATGATAATTGACTTTGAGACAAGTATTGCTATGCTACAAGTTTGCCATGCTTTTGATGTGATGTGGATGGGATAAAAGCTAGAGTGACTTCGAATCAGACTTAATGGTTGTAATTACTTCTTAGATTCAATAAAGTATATGAACCTTTTTCCCATGTGCTTATCTTGTTATATGATGCTTATATGTGTGAATGTATATGATTCCATTTACTTGTAATCAATAGATATTTTGCTTTGAACGGTTCTTTGTCTTTTGTTGATGTTACAGGTACTTCTCAAGCGTGTTAAGTATGGGAAGGAGAAACAAGATTGATACAAAGGAGACAAGAGGAAAGCGGAACTACAAGTAGGTATTCTGATTCTCTTTGTCTTATATATTGCTTATAGGAAAAAGCCAAAGTGCTTCAAATTGTTGTTCTAGATATGGCTACTTATCTAGGGAATTAGTATTTATCCATAGATGCCAAATTCTCTAAAACAGTATATCAAATTGACGTGAAGTCTTCCATTCCCAATGGAGATCTAGAAGAAGAGGTTTATATTGAGTAACTAGAAGGATTCACGATCGATGAAGATAAAGAGTTTGTGTGCAAACTAAATAAGGACTTATATGGACCTAAATAGGTTCTAAGAGCTTGGCATGCAAGACTGGATAGATAGCTTCATAAATAGTGCTTTAGGAAAGGTATCGTAGACAACAATTTATACATAAAGTTTGAACGAAATCATATACCAATTCTAGTAGTATATGTGGACGACATAATCTATGGCAATGACAAGGAACAATTGGGACATCAATTTGTAAACTTTATCCATACATAGTTCAAGATGTCCATGATCTGAGAGTTGTCTTTCTCCTTTGGACTACAAACTTCTCAGTCATAAAATGGGGTGTTTATCTCCCAATCCAAGTACCTAAGAGAAACTATGAAGAAGTTTGGAATGGAAAATTGCAAACCGGTTAGCACATATATGGTTACAGCCTACAAATGGTACAAAGAAGATGACACATCGCTGGTAAATCAGATTGAGTACAGATAAATGATAGGAACCTTGTTGTATCTCACAACTTCAAGACTAGAGATCATGTAACTAGTGGGTCCTCTCACCAAATTTTAAGATTCTCCTCATGAAAGTCATGTCATCGTTGTCAAACGTACTTTCAAATATCTTCAAACGAAAAAATGATTATGGACTGTAGTATGCAAAAAGCAGAGAATTAAGTTGAAGGCATATACTTATGCCTATTGGGAAGAAAATATTGATGACAAGAAGATCACCTGAGGTGCAACATTATTTTTGGGATACTACTTAGTGTCCTGGGTCAGCAAGAAACAAGCCTCCATTTCTTTATCAACTACTAAAGCAGACTATATGGCAACTGCCACTTGTTGCTCGCAAATTCTCTGGATGAAGAATACCTTGAAGGAAATTAAAGTAGAGTTGAATGATCCTATTCCAATCATGTATGATAATACTAGTTCCATCAATATCTCTAAGAATCCATTCATGCATTTAGAGACAAAGCATATCGCTATCAAGTTCCATTTCTTAAGAGAACAGGTTGAAGCCAATGTTATTCGACTTGAATATGTGGCCACTAAAGATGAAATTGTAGATATATTTAGTAAGCCACCACCTAGAGAACCCTTTGAATGTCTCAGTAAGAAGATAGGAGTTGTGACTCCTCCCCCCAAATGACTCAATTCTGGTGTGCTTTGGCGACTACTCAGCGTGTGGGATCAATGGAAGAGTAGGTTGTAATGGTTTAGGGGGAGTATCCAAGGGAAACCTTTGTCATTGATACCAAAGGGTGATAAGATTATTGGAGCAACTCAGAAGAACATTACTAAAGAATACCATGCCTAATTTTAGGGGGAGATTTCCATCCATAGCAGCTTCACTCAATCAACCTACGTATCACGTGCGTTCGTGGCTAATTAAACAATACCCTTAATTTGACTACATATTGGAAAGTACCTCTAAAAATCACATTATTTAACCCCCTACCAATACGAAGCCATTACACCTTCCCAATTTAAATACCCCTACTTTCACTAGATATTGTAGGTATCCATTTTTTCATTAACATTTTTTATACCCCTTTATATTTTTTCACTAACTTTGGCCACCATCTTTTATACCTATCAATATTAAAACCATCTACCCCTATATATCCCCCAATATATTATGTCATTTTTTCCTCAATAAATATCCCCCAATATGAACCTATGTGGTATGGTATTTCCCCCCCAGTGAATCCCCTGTGTTTCCATCAATGCCAAAGGGGGAGATTTATGGCCAATTGACATTGTCTGATTATGGCATTTGGAATGTTGCCATTGATGTCAACTGGACTAGCATTGAGGCAAAGAGATTTGCAACCATGCTTTAAGTAAAAAGTTGGCCCAAAGCCTACATTGGACATTCTCCACTCAAAATTTCTTTGCAAGAGCTTTCCAACAGTATGTGGAAGTCCAGAAATGGCCATTGGGATCAGAATTTATTGAAAGCTGAGGTACAGGAGTTTGGAGTCCTTTGAAGCATGTTAAATATCAAACTTGACTTTCGAAGGTTTGGAACCTCGGGAGCCTAGAGATTTTGGAACGTGAAATATTGGAGTAGGTTAGATATTGGAGGTCAGATTCCCTTATAATTCTTTTAAGAAAACCGTATGATATGATATCGAACCTCAGAGCACGTCAACACCCGATATCGAAACCTTGGAGTAGAGGGAATATTAGAATATCAGAAGGTCAAGGGCATCGAAAACCTGGAACCTCAAAATTACTTATAAAGTGTAATTATATCTAAG
The DNA here is from genome assembly GCA_031772625.1 of Pinus tabuliformis. Taxonomy (NCBI): domain Eukaryota; kingdom Viridiplantae; phylum Streptophyta; class Pinopsida; order Pinales; family Pinaceae; genus Pinus; species Pinus tabuliformis. The sequence goes on from CM062820.1 coordinate 292,466,585, forward strand.
TGTCGAGGTTTGTGAAGGAGAAGAAATACAAAGGGAATCGTTGAAAAAACAATGACTGATGGGCATTTTCTCTCTCCTCTCTTTGGACACATGGTAGTATTTGATTGGCTCTACGAGATAACATGGAAGATGACATCGACATAACGTAGTTGTATGGTGAACACATGGAAGTTTGATTCGACATTTTGAATGGCCTAATGGGGAAAAATTCAGATGACATGTGTCACCACTAAGGAGGCACCACGTGGAGTGATGACAACAAAATGACATCTACTTCGAGATCAGCATATCAAAGGTTGGAGTTTTCATAACTCCTGTCTAATTGCTTTATAAGAAAATTTATGATCCGAAAAAAGAGATCTAATGTGGATTGGTGCTTGGTCATGGGAGACCCAAAGGACCAAGGGCATAGAATGGGGTTAGCACCTAAGTTCTATGTGATTCCACATTGGAAGTAGTTTAGACAACATAATTTTGGAACTCCTCCATCATTGAAATTTGAGAAAAGTTACGAAATGAGGAGCTTTCGATGTATTTCCACCAAGATGAGAAGCGGAAGGAGAGAAGGTAAGAAGAGAAAATAAAGATGGAGAAAAACCCCTTGCAGGAGCGTGAAGGTCTTAGCTCCTAAGTGGTATGCCCTCAATCATGACACCTTGTCCTATGGAGGAAATATGATAAAGGGTTATGCAGAAGAAGCCAAACGCCAATCAGGATTTTGCATTTTCGTAAGGGATTTTCAATAAAAGGTACAATATGTAGGGGGTGTAATATAACAATATAGTCGTATATGAGTCTGTCGATCATAGCTTATAGTCCCATGGTGGAATAACGAGACGAGCTACGCATGTAGGGGCTAAAGGCATCGAAATGGTGTGATTCCATAATGCTTTTTATATATAAGTTGCAATATGTTATAACTCTAATACTATAGTACAAAAAATTAAAGGATGAATGGGTCGGCAACGAGAGAGTAAATGCAAGCCAGAGGAGTTGGTTAATGGAGTTAATGGCATCTGTAGAGATCATTGGGTCAAGGAAACAAGGACAATGATTCTCATAGTAAAACTACTAGGCTTGTTCTGATGTTCAATGAACACCATCTCCGATCTCCCGTGCATGCATAATAAACTTAAATAAGGAACATAGAAGCCATGTTGTGGTACAATCAAGCTATGTGTTCCATTAGCAAGCACGGGGAATCTTTTTGGATTGCACATGTGGAACTATATTAAGTTCCCAACATGGAGGATCACATATAGAATTGGTGAAGTGCTCAGGAGCCTATCCTCATGTTTAATACAGTGGGAGAATTCCAACATCAGATGTAAGAGCAACATGGAGGAGCCATACATAGGTACACTTGGGCAGTGTGGAAATAGGTAGCAGACACAACATTGTGCAGAGTGCAAGAGAGGATCAAAACAAGTGATTGTCATTGAGCAAAGTGGGGTAGATAGTAATGTTGCATATACTGAACAATGTAGAGAATATTGTGTGAGAACCGAGAAACCGGCCCAAGTGTTGAACTAGAGTAGAGTGTTGGAGAGAGCCTGTGAAATAGAAGGCATAGTGAAGAAGATAGGTTGTTACTATGTGAGCCTGAGAGAGATTATGGAAAAGGAAAGGAACGAGAGATGAAGTTGATTATGTAGTAAACCAGCATGGTATTTTTTTGTATTTGTATTTTCCTCTGTTTTCAGTTTGAAAATTGTATGAAAGGTAGAACAATGGCTAGAACAGGTTGTGGCTGGAATTCATAAGAGGTTGGTGACTCTTGGAAATTAGGTGCTTGTTATCCTAAAGGATTTGGTTCCTGTCATGAGTGGGTTCTCACAAACAAACTGATGTAATTAAGTAGGTTCTTAATTTAGATCATAACAACAAACAGATTAGTGGTCTTCTCTGTTTGGGTTTCCACGTAAAAATATCAGTGTCAATATGTGTATGTTGATCATCTGATGGATTGTATGAACATGTGAATGTCTTATCTTGTTTTTCATTTGTATTATGTATGAATTATCTCATAAGTACTAGAAAGTAGTGGAAATAACTAAATACATATTCATAAGAAGTTTTAAAAACCTCACTATTAGTGATTCACCCCATCCCTCTCAATAATTCCTTACTTCAACAACTGCATCTTTGTTCTATCTAATCATCATTGAAACTACCTTATGGCAACTCCCCTATTCTAATGGTATAAACTCCCTCTTAGAGTGGCATAAACTTTCTTTTTTTCCATATTAAAATAGTGGAAACTCCCCTGTAGTGGTCGAAATTCCCCTGTAGCCTTGTTGCTTAAAACAATTATTATATTTTATTGAAATCTTCTTTTATATATACTGCAAATATTATTTCCACTGTGTATGGTTTTTTATATTTGTTTATAAAGTTGGCCACCATAGCAGTGTATTTCGTTGTGCCCTTCTTGTTTCATAATTGAGACAAAGGCCATCAATTACCACAACCAACATCATTTTCTTATTGTGTACATCAATAATTAGGTTATTGTTCCATATATTAACCATTTTTTTTATATACATCTAATTATGATAGGGAAATGTATAAATGAAATTTTCTTATATTTTAATGGATATATAAAATATTTTTAAAGGTACACCTTCTCTTTATATTTTCTCTTATTCTTTTTGGGTTGTGGATTTCTTTTATGGAAGCCTTAATTACTCTCTTGCAAGCCCATACCTCCTCGAACAAATAAAAAGTGTGAAATGAGATAGAAAGTTTAGCATGTAGGAGAAGGTAAAAATCTATGTGGTCATCTTGTTGTCCTTAATGCTAGCTTGAATATGGTTCATTGTCCACTAGAGAAGAAAACCTACAATGTTTCTCATGCCAAAAATCATTGTTTCTGCTGCAAACTTAGCATCACATTAATGTATATCTACATAGGTGGTATTGATGATCTGTGTTCACTTGATTTCTTGTTGGAATAACCTTTTTCTTACTATTTTCATCTTCAAATATTTGTGAACACCATGGGCTGTGCATGAGCGATGGAAAAGATAGGATTGAAAGGCATTTTCCCATGACTTATGCTCGAAAAACTCTTGGATAATACAAGAACAATGTAGAAAGGAGTTGTGCAGAAATATGGCTTTAGTTGATTCAAGGCCTTCTATCTTTTGAACACGTGAGTGACTGTGGAAGGTCCTGTCTTGTTCATAATGTTTTAAGTTGTGTTAAGGGAATGACATGTTAGCGTTAACGGTGAACAATAGCTACACCAACATCAAATCATTGCACGTGTATTTAATTAAGAATTTTTTGATTTGTGCTAGGAGAATGGCATGTTAGTGTTAATGGTGAAGGGTGGTTTCACCAACACCAAATCATTGTTCTTGTATTTAATAAAGAGAATCTCATGTCACAAGAAGAGTTAGATATTTGAGAGATAAGTAACTTTGTACTTCTTTGAAAATGAAACATGTTTATTTGTCTTTTGAAAGAGCCCTTAGAAAAGAATACATAGGAATGTTGAATATAAGCATTATTATTTTATTGAAAGATTGCAAGGGTTTATGTGTGGAAGTTAGATTATTTCTAGTAATAACCTTATATTATTTCGAGTAATACCATTGGGAAATATTTGTATAGTTCCTATGCGTTAGACTTTAGAAAAATGGATGTTTATTGCAAGCACAAAGAACAACCATTATGCCATAGAAATATATAATTACATGCAGCCAAAAGAGTAATTGTTGTGTTAGAAATTCTTGAAACATAAACATGTGTTTGTATACATAATAGTTATAATGCTAGTTTCCTTCGGAAAATATTATTTATGCATGAGAGAATAATAACTATTTTGTCAGTTTATCTTGGAAAATATTGTTTTTTCATGCTATAATAATGGGTATTATGTTTTTATTTTGGGATAGATTATGTATTTGCATGCAAAAATAAATAGTTATTGGGTTAGATCTTTTGTTAAAAGAAAAATTTGTGTTTGTATGCATGAAAGAATGGTTGCTATGCATCTGATCCCTTGAAAAGGAAATGTATTTTTGCATGCATTAATATGTTAGCTTTCCTTCGAAAAGATTATCCATTTTCATATAAAATTATGTTAGTTTTCCTTCGCAAATATTATTAATTTGCAAACAAGATAATGTTAGCCTTCCTCTAGAAAGATTATGCACTTGCAGAAAATATTATGTTGGCTTTCCTGTAGAAAGATTATGCATTTGCATAGAAGAGTATGTAAGCTTTATTTTGGAAAGATTGTGAATTTGCATGCAAGATCATGTTAGCTTCATTTTGAGAAAATATTATGTATCTTCATCAATAAATAATAACTATTGTGAAAGGTTTATGTATTCACATGAAAACAATAGCTAATGTGATAGTTTTCGTTAGACAAATAAGGACACTTGCAGTGGTTTTACTTGGAAATGAGTGTGAACTTATGTAGGGGAATAATAGTTAATGTGGTATGTATCTTGGAGATATTTTCCATATTCTTATGTGAATGGAGGGTAATAACCATGGAAGTCCATTAATATTATTGTGTTTTGTGTGCAGAAGTAGTTGTTTCCCTTCTCATGATTCATGGGAAATAAAGACAAGTGAGCATTACATCATTAGAGAATTTTTGAGGTCTAAAATGGGCTTCCTAATGAATACTGTAAAATAATATTAGATTACCTCATCAAGTTTTAGAGGAAAAAAAAAGAAAAAACTACTTTTTCAATTCTTATTCTCAATTTATCTCCCTATGATTTTACTCAAATTTTGAGCGGGAGCACTCATTGGATGAAAATTTCCATTTTCCATCCAATGAGGAGTAATGTTTCATACTTTAGATGGACCCTGTAACTACATAAAAAATTGTGAAATACATGAAAACGTGATTGCAATCACATTTTTCATGTATTTCATATTTTTCATGTAGTAGGGTGCATTGAAAGTATGCAACATGGGTACTGCTTGGATGAAAATTTAAATTTAACATCCAATGATTGCTCCAACTTGAAATTTGAGTAAAATAATAGGGAGATAAGTTGAAAATACAAGTTGCAAAAGTAGTTTTTTTTATTTTTCTATTTATCTTTTTACATTTTTACTTCAAAAATGGTGAATCATTCCCCATGGTTGACATCATCATATTGAATCCTATTGGTTCCCATAAAGTGGATTTTTGTTCTACATTTTTGTTTTGAGGCTCATTTTTACCTCAAAAATTCTAATTACTTTACCTTACACATGCCATTTTTGGATGGACATACATGTGTCATAACCATACATATGTAGAAATAAATAGACATGTTTTCGTAGTTATGTACCTTTAATTAACATGTGTAGTGTTGTTAAAATATAAAAGCATGTCTCGATACTCTGTTACAGTTTATTTATGCACATCAAAAGATGATTGAAACATCACTATTACGAATTATCATTGATTACCATTTTATCAAATCATGATATCAAAGTTTGTTGATGGTAGCAATGGCAGGGAAGGATGGTGATTTATGAAATGGATAGATTATGTTTAACATTATGGTAGGAAAATAACTAATGGTCCATGGAGATTAAAGGAATGCCAATTGTAGGATAATGAATTGATGGGAAGAACTACACCATAACAACATAATGTTTGAGAATTTGTGAGTAAATGGTGTCATGATGAATGTAATAGCTTATAGCTAGTTATGTTGTATTTAAGATGATATTTCTTGTTATATTTTTGACAATGATCAAGAGATGGGTTCTCGTATAGTCATTGAGTGAGAGGTGAACACCATCACAAGCATTTAATAAAATTAAATGTTTGTCTTTTTTCACCCTATGGGGTTTTTAAGGTATATCGATGTTCAATGATGTGTTTTCTTATTGTGTTATTCTTATCATATTGAATCCCTGCATGACATTTCCATTTACATTATCAAGTATGTGATTAACTAACATAGTTAAAAGAATCATGAAAATGATGTACGGTTACATTAGGAAGTTTATGTTAAGATGTTACAATAGTAGCTTCTAATCATTATGTAACATACTATTCATTTACTAAAATTTACTCTATGTAATGATGAAGAATTTATCTAATGGTAAATAAAGGAAAATGGAATAAGTAATTGGAAAGCTACATGCAAGTGAATTCTATAAAAAAAAAATCCAACTCCATGCATTTTTACGCAAGGTTACTAGGGGGATATTATATAAGTGTTTCCTTCTTAAAGTTTCTATCTATTTTTTATAATTCAACACATTTTTGTAGAGATTGAATCAATCTAATGATAAAAATATGTCTTTTATTTTTGAAATTTATTTGTTTAAAATTAGATAAAATTTGTATGTTGTAGGTAATAACAACATTAGTAGTTATTGATTTACACATTGGCACTTCACCTTGGTACCCATGAATTTACTTTGTACTTATTTATTTACACAATGGAACCTCACACTGACACAAATGAATTTTACTGTATGTGAGCAAGAGAGGATGGAGGTAGTCAAAAATATTATAAAACAGTAAAATATAATTAACTAAACTCTTATATTATTATTTAACAAATCACAATTTTAAAACATTAAAAAATAAATTTTCTATGTAACCAACTTAAAGTTTTATATAAATATGGATGTGTAGATAGATTAACTTCACAAAGTGATTTATTAGTTGAGTTTGTCAGCTACCACAAGTAAGTTGTAGTTGATCATTGTTGAATCTAAGTTGTGGCAAATCCCATGTTCTAATGGTGACAATTCCCTATTATAGTGGTGGAAAGTCCTCTCTCTCCATGTTACAGTTGCGGTAAGTCCCTTGTAGTGGTAAAAATTCGCCTATAGCTTATATCTACAATAAAGTATTATATTTTTATTAAAATATATGTTATTAGATGTTGCAACTTTTATTGCAACTCTATGTGGTTTTTGATATTTATTTATAAGGTTGGAAAGCATAGTTGTGTATTATGTTGTTCCCTCTTTCTTTCATAATTGATACAAGGCCTTCAATGATGACAACCAATACCGTATTGTTATTGTGTAAATCCCTATTGAACTAATTGTTTAATATGTTAACCATTTTCAATTATATTTATTATCATTGTATGACTGAAGTGTATAGTTTTAATTTGAGATGAGAAGAAAATGACTAAAAGTAAAAGGAAAAAATGTTTGTAAAAAAGAAGCTACAGGGAATGCTCAAACTTCATACACATCATCCTATAAGTCATGTGCCACTAAGAACTAACAAACAATTTTTAAATAATACACAAGTCAAACATCACAACATATAGGAAAAAAATGGTAGTGGATATCAATCAAATGAAAAGGCAACTAAAGGAAAAAAAGAAGGTAATGATTAAGAGAACTACACATTTAGTCTATGAAGAACTATGTTTAAATAAATCAACATTTCAGCCTTAATATTAGAGCAAAGCATCACATCAGAATGCAATTATTTATTCTCACGAGGCAAAAATCTATAAACTTGCTAAGTTCAGGAAAAAAATGAAATTGATAGAAGATATAATAACATGTTTTCAAATTCAGATTCCACCCTCGTTGAATTCCATTAAATTTTTTGAATTTAAAAAATGAAATTGATAGAAGATATAGTAACATGTTTTCAAATTCAGATTCCACCCTCGTTGAATTCCATTAAATTTTTTGAATTTAAAAAACATAAAATTTAGGTTTACATTTAAAAAAGAAAGTTTTAAAGGACAAATTCTGGAGGAGAACACATTTACGATTTATCAATATGTATATGCATTTATTAAGCATTCTATTTAAATGCGGTGAGATATGTCGAGTCGTACACGGCAAGAGCTAACCAGCCATGCATTGGGTATTAAATGCCTCTGTGTAACCTGGCCAGCTATGTATGTCATGGATGCGCATCATGTAACTCCGGCGAGTACGTTTGCCTTTCCGGCAGCCGATGCAGGACCCACCAAAACCAAAACGCAGCTGACTCCAAAACCAAAACGAGAGCGCGCCAAAACGCATTCGTTTCCCGTTCGCGACTCTGCAAAGCGCCTTCAGGAAGCTCTGCAACCCGCCTGGACGAAGCTCTGCAACCCGTCTGGACAGTTTTCCCAGATCATTCCTCGGCCCTATCTTCGTCACAATATTTTCGTCAATAGCCGCCAGGTACAGGTCGCTCTCGGCAGCTGTAATATTGCAAAGAGGTTCAATTCCCCTGCTTGGCAAGCAACTTTCAGTCATCGAATCATTCTTAATCCGCCTTGCCCCTTAGGGTTTTAATTTGGAAAATTATATTCTCAGATAGACAGACTGTGTAATGGCGATTTCGAAGATGACGGTAGCTGTGGGTATTGAGAAATGGATGGAAATCGCTCCTTGCCGCAAGGAATATATGGGGAGACGGCGACCATCGGGTGAGAGAAGGTTGCCCCCTATCGCAGAAGAGCGGAGTCTCAGCAATGGCGAGCTCATGGATGGCCTTTATCCTGCCTTTCCAACCGTCTCTGACATCCGAGCGAAGGGCGACAATGAAAGATTTGCGCTGGCAGAATCTTAAAGCTTTTTCTTTGACCGGGAAAATTTTATTGCAGTTTTGCAAATCAGAGTGTCGTCAATGGGAATCGATACGTGTTTTGGACACTCCAGCGGTAACCAGCGAAATCTTTTCTGTGCATGGGAAAATTTTCTTGCAGCTTTTCTAATCAGGGTGTCGTCTATCGGAATCGATACGTGTTTTGGACACTCCAGCGGTAACCAACGAAATCTTTTCTGTGCCCAGGAAAATTTTCTTGCAGTTTTTCTAATCAGGGTGTCGTCGATGGGAATCGATACGTGTTTTGGACACTCCAGCGGTAACCGACGAAATCTTTTCTGTGCGGGGGAAAATTTTCTTGCAGTTTTTCTAATCAGGGTGTCGTCTATAGGAATCAATACGTGCTCTGGACGCGCCAACTAAAACAAACATAATCTTGAAGTTAGATAATGAGACTCAAATTCATTTAAAACTATATTCATTATTTTCTCGAATCTGGGTTTTCCACTGCTCACTGGCATTCTTTTGAAATTTTTATTTTGAGATATGTATGAAGTACCAGTACCACTCAAAAACCAATGCATTTTTCTTCCAATCTTGGAAATAGTTTTATAAATATTTTGGTAAAATATGTTCTGAATGCCTGTATTAGTAGGTTTCATAATTGGTCATGAGGATGTTTAGAAATCGAAGGTGTTAAAGGTTTTATGTAAATTGGCTTGATTGGTTTGGTTTATTTGGTTGATTTTGTATTTGGAAATAAAGGTTATTTATTGTTTTATATTTATATTTATAAATATTTTTAAGTTGATATTTTTAAAGTTTTAGTAAATATTTTTATTAAAGTTGATTTTTTCATAACCATTGGTTTCTAGATTATCCTTTTATCTTAGTCATTACCAAGTTTTTAATGTGGGGTTAATTTCCTAATTTGTTTGTTTATTTATGGTATTTTTTCAAATTTTTAGGGTATAGGAAATTTCTTGAATCATTATCTTATTACAAATTTCTCTTTTTCTTGTGGGAAGTATGGCTTGTGTACACTTATAGCAGAATATGTGTGGAAATTGACATTAGAAAAGAGCTTTTGGATCAAATAAATTTAAAAATGGGTGATTATCATTGGACCCAACTTCTAGATTACAAGAATACCACGTTTTGTGTTGTGTTTGTTTTCAAACTAGTCATTTACAAAATTCATTCCCTCTATCAAATTCGAACAAGAGTCAACACAACAAAACTTTTAAATTTAAAAGTTGGAAACCTTAACCTGCCCCTTATGGAGGGCGAGACTTTTATTTATGATCAAGAGGATGAGACATTGATGATGATATGATTCTGGGGGATTGAAATCAGACTGACGCTACTCATCAAACTTATAAGGATTCAACAAGTATCCCAGTACCCCTTAGAAACAAGCAATTGGTAAATAAAGATGTCTATTTGGGTATGTTGAAGCCTGCTCATGAATCAACATCTTATGGCACTAAAAAGTAATCTTCTTCAACTCTTAACAATAATCTACAAATTACTTTGGTTGTTTTGCCTCCAGCAGCTTGGACCAAGGTTGTGACGAGAGGAAAGAAAAGTCACTCTGAAGGCCACCTCCAAGTTGAGCGATTCTGTTGGGTTTGTCAAATCCATGCGCTCGCAAAATCCTTGGATGGACAACTGCTACAACAGTGAAATTCTATTTTTTTAATAATAGAAAGTATTATAACACACACATAACAAAAATGTAATGGAAATAAAAACATAAATATGTATTTATATAAAAATGATGACATCAATTTATATTGATAAGAATTGTTTATTATTATTATTATTATTAATGTGATAGAATAAAAAAATATTTTGTAAATCTTCTTAATAAGGTTATTTGATAGGTTGCAACCTAAGTCAAACGGTTTGAGTTTGAGTTTAAGTTTCACAAAGATAAGATTTGATTCAAATTCAAAACTTTTGATAGGGTTTGAATAAGGTTCATCATAAGGTTTATCAAAAATTCATTTTTCAATATATAATTATATTAGTTGGGATTAACATAATTTGTTTTTATAATTTATAAAAAAATGAAAAAATCTATAAAAATTTGAAATTTGTTTTTATATTCAAATTTGACTTTAAGGTTTGCCTTCGGGTTTAGATTTGACTTGAGGTTCAACAAACTTGAGCAAACCTGCAAAATTATTTTAGGTTCGTCGAATTTTGGACCTCAAGGTTGAAGTTCAACAAGCCTTGTGACATAGGTTGCAGCTAGAGTAAAAACCCTTGCTACTCGTCAATGGCCAGTAGGGTTCTTACCTTAGTTTCTCTTTAATGGTTGCCTTGATCTGCCTCGTCATTCCATCTACCTTTTTTGTGAATGCTCTTATTTACCTTTAATTACTACTAAAATCATCATAACCCTATCAATTTAGACAATAATGATGTACCTCATTTGTGAATACTCTTGATCTACCTTTAACCGTTTTTAAAATCATCATGACCCTACCAACTTAGATAACAATGACATTGATGTCACCTCTCCAAATCTATTGAGAAGGTAATCAGAACCTCCTTTCCATATCGTAAGAAAATCAAGGTTCTACGATATCGTAAGAAAATCAAGGTTCTACGATATGGTCCATTTGAGATACTGGAAAGGTGGGAGATAATGCCCATAGACTCAGTCTTCCCCTATACATGTGCATTTACTCAATGGTGAATGTAGAGAATATGAAATTCTATGAGTCTTCCATGCTAAATCAGGTTGAGGGACATGGGCTTACCTTCTATAGAGGATTTGGCACCAAATTCTCAGGCAAAGTTGACAGAGGATATAATTTTGCAGAAGAGGTCTAGAACTACATGATAATGGCAACATGACCTTTAATATATTGGGTTGAAATCTAGGAAAATCTAAATTGTACACCTGAGAGAAGGTGGAGGATAAATTTCCTCACCTCATTCAGTATAAACATTTGGGACCAAAAGCCTCACAAAACAAAGAGGTGTGATTCAGATTAGATCATTATATTATTTGGGTTCCATTTTGATGCTTTCAAAGTGGAAAAAGTGGAGGAATCAACACACAGGACCATTTTTACCAGTGGATTCTAGTTTGGTGGATTGGGGGTTGAAACCTTCTGGAAGCAGTTTGAGGCATCAAACATTTTTTGGGGGTAAAATGGTGTCGCTTAACCATCACACCCCCTAACACTATTCTACATAGAGATACCTTTCCAATGTTGCATTAATCACCTCAATCAAAACTCATATGCAAAAGTTATGACACCAATGTTAGTTGACCTTCCTATTATGACCACCATGATTTGAAAGAATGTCATGTCAACCCCAATTATTCATGAAAAAATGGGCTAGCCAAGTGAACATGATGAAGAATATTTTATAAGATTTCATATTATCTTTAATTAATAGTTGAAGGAGTCAAACATACCCAATAGTAGGCTATTGGGTCGTGTTATAACTAGGTCACTAAGAGGGAAATGGGTTCCATCCTATTCGAGTACATTTTGTTCCATAGATGAGCAAAGTAGCCAAGAATGGATATGAAGAGAAAAACCATAGAGAGTTTGTGCACTGTAGCAGCCCACAGGCCACAAACCTTACTTCTTTGTACTTGTATTCATTAGCAAACATAAAGAAATTTGTGCACTGTAGCAGCCCACAAGCCACAAACCTTACTTCTTTGTACTTGCATCCATTTCCATTCAATGAAAAAAAGCAGAGTGGCCTCACCTTCCAATTGAGTTTTTTTCTTGAAATGGGTTCTCAAGTTATATCTTGTGTCAATTGTGGGTTATGATTTTATTTTGTTATTTTTTTATTATCTGCATTTTTTATCTATTGCATGCATAAACATAACACAATAATTAATGAATCCAAAGATCTATAGAGAAATTAACCTTCATAGTGTAAATTTTGGATTTTAAGTATAATTTCATCAGATTTGTTGTGATGAATTGTCCAGTGAAATGTCCGCAATAGTTTACAGATCACTTTAACATAGGGATAGATGCATGTTTCTTCTTAGATTACCAACATCTAGGTCATAGAAATCCATTGATTTTGATATGTAATTTTTTTGTCCAAAGTTTGTTGAATCTACATATTAACTCATGTCAATGAAGTTTTTGGCTTAGACATTGTGTTCTCATCTGTTGCAATGCATAGTGCAAAGGCCTCTTAGATCATTCAAACCTACATTCGAGAGGAGGCCAAACAGTGACCTACACCCAAACTTGAGTTGAATTCCTCTTTGAAGGATCTATTAAACCTATCAATTGTTGGATTCAACCTTGGTTGACGCATTATTGCTTTGCATGGGGCCAAGAAGATGGTGGCCACAAATGGAAAGGAGGTTCCTATTACCTTCTCAATAGATTTGGAGAGGTGACATCAATGTCATTGTTATCTAAGTTGGTAGGGTCATGATGATTTTAGAAACGGTTAAAGGTAGATCAAGAGTATTCACAAATGAGGTACATCATTATTGTCTAAATTGATAGGGTTATGATGATTTTAGTAGTAATTAAAGGTAAATAAGAGCATTCACAAAAGAGGTAGATGGAATGACGAGGGAGATCAAGGCAACCATTAGAGAGAAACTAAGGTAAGAACCCTACTGGCCATTGACGAGTAGCAAGGGTTTTTACTCTAGTTGCAACCTATGTCACAAGGCTTGTTGAACTTCAACCTTGAGGTTCAAAATTCGACGAACCTAAAATAATTTTTCAGGTTTGCTCAAGTTTGTTGAACCTCAAGTCAAATCTAAACCCGAAGGCAAACCTTAAAGTCAAATTTGAATATAAAAACAAATTTCAAATTTTTATTGATTTTTTCATTTTTTATAAATTATAAAAACAAATTATGTTAATCCCAACTAATATAATTATATATTGAAAAATGAATTTTTGATAAACCTTATGATGAACCTTATTCAAACCCTATCAAAAGTTTTGAATTTGAATCAAATCTTATCTTTGTGAAACTTAAACTCAAACTCAAACCGTTTGACTTAGGTTGCAGCGTATCAAATAACCTTATTAAGAAGATTTACAAAGTATTTTTTTATTCTATCACATTAATAATAATAATAATAATAATAATAATAATAATAATAATACAATTCTTATCAATATAAATTGATGTCATCATTTTTATATAAATACATATTTATGTTTTTATTTCCATTACATTTTTGTTATGTGTGTGTTATAATCCTTTCTATTATTAAAAAAATAGAATTTCACTGTTGTAGCAGTTGTCCATCCAAGGATTTTGCGAGCGCATGGATTTGACAAACCCAAAAGAATCGCTCAACTTGGAGGTGGTCTTCAGAGTGGCTTTTCTTTCCTCTCGTCACAACCTTGGTCCAAGCTGCTGGAGGCAAAACAACCAAAGTAATTTGTAGATTATTGTTAAGAGTTGAAGAAGATTACTTTTTAGTGCCATAAGATGTTGATTCACGAGCAGGCTTCAACATACCCAAATAGACATCTTTATTTACCAATAGCTTATTTCTAAGGGGTACTGGGATACTTGTTGAATCCTTATAAGTTTGATGAGTAGCGTCGGTCTGATTTCAATCCCCCAGAATCATATCATCATCAATGTCTCATCCTCTTGATCATAAATAAAAGTCTCACCCTCCATAAGGGGCAGGTTAAGGTTTCCAACTTTTAAATTTAAAAGTTTTGTTGTGTTGACTCTTGTTCGAATTTGATAGAGGGAATGAATTTTGTAAATGACTAGTTTGAAAACAAACACCACACAAAACCTGGTATTCTTGTAATCTAGAAGTTGGGTCCAATGATAATCACCCATTTTTAAATTTATTTGATCCAAAAGCTCTTTTCTAATGTCAATTTCCACACATATTCTGCTATAAGTGTACACAAGCCATACTTCCCACAAGAAAAAGAGAAATTTATAATAAGATAATGATTCAAGAAATTTCCTATACCGTAAAAATTTGAAAAAATACCATAAATAAACAAACAAATTAGGAAATTAACCCCACAATAAAAACTTGGTAATGACTAAGATAAAAGGATAATCTAGAAACCAATGGTTATGAAAAAATCAACTTTAATAAAAATATTTACTAAAACTTTAAAAATGTCAACTTAAAAATATTTATAAATATAAATATAAAACAATAAATAACCTTTATTTCCAAATACAAAATCAACCAAATAAACCAAACCAATCAAGCCAATTTACATAAAACCTTTAACACCTTCGATTTCTAAACATCCTCATGACCAATTATGAAACCTACTAATACAGGCATTCAGAACATATTTTACCAAAATCTTTATAAAACTATTTCCAAGATTGGAAGAAAAATGCATTGGTTTTTGAGTGGTACTGCTACTTCATACATATCTCTTAATAAAAATTTCAAAAGAATGCCAGTGAGCAGTGGAAAACCCAGATTCGAGAAAATAATGAATATAGTTTTAAATGAATTTGAGTCTCATTATCTAACTTCAAGATTATGTTTGTTTTAGTTGGCGCGTCCAGAGCACGTATCGATTCCTATAGACGACACCCTGATTAGAAAAACTGCAAGAAAAATTTCGTCGGTTACCGCTGGAGTTTCCTGGGCACAGAAAAGATTTCGTTGGTTACTGCTGGAGTGTCCAAAACACGTATCGATTCCCATAGACGACACCCTGATTAGAAAAGCTGCAAGAAAATTTTCCCATGCACAGAAAAGATTTCACTGGTTACCGCTGGAGTGTCCAAAACACGTATCGATTCCCATTGACGACACTCTGATTTGCAAAACTGCAAGAAAATTTTCCCGGTCAAAGAAAAAGCTTTAAGATTCTGCCAGCGCAAATCTTTCATTGTCGCCCTTCGCTCGGATGTCAGAAACGGTTGGAAAGGCAAGATAAAGGCCATCCTGTTGGGTATTTTTACATGGGGAAAATACCAAAAACCAAATATTCAAACACACAGAGGCAATGCTTTGTTTTACCTCCACAAGATCTTTCTGTGCACAGAAAGACTTAAAAAAAATTTCACAGAGAAACAGAGTAATTCACCACCATAAAAAAACATTTCTGAGAATTTACTGAACTGGGTTTACTGCTGTAAATCCCCTTTTACATTCACTGCTGTAACAAAAGCTTTACTGCTGTAATTTAAAAATTTACATATGTTTACTGCTGTAAAAGAAATTTACACAGACTTACAAAAATCGCTTCACCATTTCCTTTATGCACTGCTGTGCAAAACCACACATGGTTTTTCTACTCTTCAGTTTTACGATGGCCAACACTAAAACATTACAACCTGTTCATATATTTTTACACACTGCTGTGTGTTCCACCTTTTACTGCACCCACATATTTTTACGCTGCTGTGAACACAAGTTCTTTACCTCCCGTGTGCCATACAAAAAAAAGTCAACAGTAAAAACATATTACATACGATTTTTTGTATTTTTAATACATGCCGTAAAAGACATAGACTTCTATTAAAACGTGCCCATACCTATGTTTTAAATGCACCATACCTTTTCATAAAAAAGAAACTTACGTGCTATATAAAAAACATATATTGTAATGTGCCCATACTCATATTAAAACGGGCCACCAAAAACTTTTACCAACATTAACTCTTTCACCTACGGCGGTCAACCAAAAGTTTAATCCACACAAGCCTTTAATGCACCTCGTATGCAGCTTTAGTTCATCAACGGTGGAGAGCGATGGAGTAAATCCGACGGTGGAGAACAATATCGGAAGGCCAACATATGCTGAACATTAACTCCCGAGATTCTTACGTTGCGTTACGTCAGGGCTGAACCACGTGTCGGCTCCAAATTATATCGGAGCTCCTTGCCGGATTATTCCTTCGTCGACAAATCGCTCCGAGAAAATCTGGTGAACGGTTTCTGGCTTGGTTCACGGTTTCTGGTGGTCTGCGTTGAAATTAGATTTCAACACTCCCCTTTAATTTCAACAGCTGGGCATTCGGTCATACCGAGACACTTCCTCAAAAATTCAAAGCTCTTCTGATCCAGTGGCTTTGTCAAGATGTCTGCTACCTGTTCCTGAGTCCTGCAATGTTCGAGGACAATTTCTCCATTGTTCACCAATTCTCTGATGTAGTGAAACCTGGTATCAATGTGTTTCGTTCTCTTATGAAACACTGAATTCTTGGACAATGCAATAGCTGAGCTATTGTCACAAAAAATCACTGTCGCTTTTGCCTGCTCTTGGCCTAAGCTTCTCAACATTCTCCTCATCCACACTGCTTGACATGCTGCTGCTGTAGCTGCCACATATTCAGCCTCTGCTGTAGACAATGCTACAATGGACTGCTTCTTAGAAGCCCATGAAATGGCTCCTGAACCCATATTAAAAACATAACCGGAAGTGCTCTTCCGATCATCTACACTTCCAGCCCAATCGCTATCTGTGTACCCAACCAAATCTGAATGTTTTGAGGCATGATATAGAATTCCAAACATTTTGGTACCTTTGACATACCTAAAAATTCTCTTTGCTGCCTGCCAATGTGCCTCCTTCGGCCTCTCCATGAACCTGGAAATTAAACTAACAGCATACATTAAATCAGGCCTAGTCGCTGTTAAATACATAAGGCTGCCCACAATGCTTTTATACAAGCTAGGATCAAAATCCTTGCTGCTGTCCTCTCTGCTGAGCTTTAAACCCATCACTGTGGGAGTGATCGCTGCCTTGCATTCTTCCATCTTAAATCTGCCCAAAACTTGATTTACATATCTTGCTTGAGATATAAAAATTCCTTTTTCATTTTGATCTACTTCTATGCCTAAGAAGTATCTCAACAAACCCATGTCAGTCATTTCAAATTCATCCTTCATGACTGATTTAAAATTCTCAATAAGATAAATATCATTTCCAGTGAAAATAACATCATCTACATACAAGAAAACAATTAAAATTTTACCATCCTTTTCCTTGATGTAGACTGTGGGTTCTCCTTCACATTTGTCGAATTCATTATCCAATAGATATGAATCTATCCTGCTGTACCATGCTCTTGGCGCTTGCTTCAGCCCATAAAGAGCTTTCTTCAACTTGCACACTTTGTGCTCTTCACCTTTCTTCTCATATCCGAGAGGTTGTTCCACATAGACCTCTTCCATTAACACTCCATTTAGGAATGCTGATTTCACATCCATTTGGTAGACTTTCCATTTGTTTTGTGCTGCTATGGACAGCACTGCTCTCACGGTTTCCATTCTTGCAACCGGTGCGAAAGTCTCCTCATAATCTCTCCCATACTGCTGCTTGTACACCTTGACAACCAGCCTTGCCTTGTGCCTTTCTATCTTGCCTTCAGCATTGCTCTTGGTCTTGTAGATCCATTTCACACCAATGACTTCTTTGCCTTTTGGTAGCTCAACCAAATCCCATGTTTTGTTTCTCTCTATGGCATTCATCTCCTCATCCATAGCTTCTATCCATTTCCTATCTTTGATTGCATCCTCGAAATGAATAGGATCATCAACATGACAATACAAGGCAAATAAGGAATTCATTCCTTCATCATAAATATCACTTAGATTTCTAAACTTCTTACCTCGTTCGCTTGGTGTGCAAGTGCTTGAAGATGCACTTGAATTTCCTCCTTGTGGTGTGCTTGGAGAAGCACTCTCATTGATCCTCAATGGTGTCCCTTGCTGTCCTTGTATTGGCGCTGCTACTTGGGGATGCATTTCAGCCACCTCCTCTTCATCTTCATCATGAGACAAACAGTTTTTAACATTCACTGTTTTCTCTATGCTTCCATCCCAAGCTTCCTCTTCAATGAATTGAACATCCCTGCTGACAAAGAACTTCTTGGTCGATGGAATGTATAGCCTGTAGGCTTTGGATTCATCACTGTATCCAATGAAGATGCATTTCTCCCCTTTGTTGTCCAACTTCCTCCTTAGCTGATCTGGTATGTGTGCATAGGCCACACACCCAAAAACTCTCATGTGGGTGACTCCTTGCTTTCTCCCACTCCATGCCTCTTCTGGCACTTTGTTCATGACTGCTTTTGTAGGACACCTGTTCAATATATAAACTGCACAATGTACAGCTTCAGCCCAATACTCATTTGGCAAATGCTTTGCCTTCAACATGCTCCTTGCCATCTCCATGATGGTTCTGTTTTTCCTTTCAGCAACTCCATTTTGCTGCGGAGTGTACCGAGTTGTGAACTGTTTATGTATTCCATTTTCTCTACAAAACTTTAGGAATTCATTTGAGATATACTCACCTCCTCTATCAGTTCTCAATACTTTTATGTGCAGCCCGCTTTGGTTCTCCACAAGTGCTTTGAAATTTTGGAATTTCTCAAAGACTTCACTTTTGTTCTTGAGGAAATATATCCAAGTCTTTCTTGTAAAATCATCAATGAATGTCAAGAAATATAGGCTGCCAGCTAATGATGGAGCTTGCATTGGTCCACACAAATCTGAGTGGATAATCTCTAAGCGTGTCTTTGCCCTTATGCTCTTCCCTGATGGAAAACTTTCTCTATGTTGTTTTCCCAAAATGCAGCCTTCACATAGGCTGTCTGGTTTCTCTATCAATGGTAATCCCCTTACCATTCCTTTTCTGCTCAATAAGTTTAGACCCCCAAAATTTAGATTCCCAAATCTCAGGTGCCATAACTAATTCTCATCCTTTGGCACGCTTTGGAAGGCCTCTTGGGTGACTGCTGCCATTTCCCTTTTGTTCTTCATGTCTGCCCTGATCCGGAGAGAGAACATTCTGTTCCTTGTCATCTTCACTTCAGCAATGCATCTTTTGCTGGGCGGTATATCCATGATGGTGCACACATCATTTACAAAGTAAACATTGTAACCCTTTTGGATAAGCTGTCCAACACTCAAGAGGTTACATCTCATTCCGGGGACATAGTAGACATCTGCTATGGTTTTCCTTTCTCCTTGTTTTGTAAATATTTTTACCTCTCCTTTTCCCATAACAGACACTTTACTATCAGTTCCTAGTGTGACCTCTGATTTCAAATTCTGATTTAAGGCTGAAAAGAGGGATATATTCCCTGTCATATGGTTGCTGCAACCTGAGTCTAAAAACCATATGTCCTCACTGTGTGTTTCAGCCATGTTACAAGCTAACAGGACATTTTCTTGACTGCTGTTTTCTCTTGTAACATTTGCATTTTGTCTACTGTTCATATCATGCTGTTTCTTTCTACAATCACTTGCATAATGTCCATACTTCTTGCAATAATAGCATTGAACATTAGATTTATCATACCTTTGTCCTTGAGCATGATGTTGTCCTCCTTGTTGGCTGCTGCCTTGACCTTGGTTCTGATTTGGATTGCTGCCTCTTCCTTGTGCATTTGATGGGTTGTTCCTTCCACCTCTGTTCTGGCTTCTGCCTCTTCCTCTTCGGTTTCCTCTTCCTTGACCTCTTCCTCTTCCAAAGGACATCTGGGTCTTGAAGGCTTGCTCAAGAGATGAGTTTTCATTCCTACTCAACCTCTGCTCATGTGTTATCAGTGATGCATGTAGCTCATCAACTGAATAGTTTGAAAGATCCTTTGTCTCTTCAATGGTGGTGACTATGGCATCAAACCTTGAAGGTAAGACCCTCAATATTTTCTCCACAATCCTTCTGTCTTCAATGGTTTCTCCATGAGTTCTCATTTGTGTGATTACACCAATCACATGAGTGAAGAATGAGTCAATGTTATCTGACTCCTTCATGTTCAGATTCTCAAAATCCTTCCTCAGCAATTGTAGTTTTGCTGTCTTCACTCTCTCCATGCCTTGATAGGCTGTCTTGAGGGTTTGCCATGCTTCATTTGATGTTTTAGCTGCTGCTATCCTTGGAAATATACTCTGGTCTACTGCTAGATGCAACAATAAAATGGCCTTTGCATCCTTCTTCCTATTGCTCTTCAGCTGATCTCTCTCTCCCTGAGTTAGTGCATTGAACTTATTTTCATCTGCTACTTCTTCAAACCCAGATTCAACTATTTTCCATAAATCTTGAGAGGCAAACATGGCTCTCATAGTTATTGACCAGTAGTCATAGTTCTTCCCATTAAACTGTGGGAGCTGGGTGTTAAACATACCCATACCAGTGCTTGTACTAGCCATTCCTTGACTGTGTATGTTTAAAAACAACTGACTGTTTCTTCAGCAACACAAAAAAAACTTTTGAAATACCTGAATCCTTTGATGTCTGAGTCTTCTGTCTGCCTGAGAAGTTTTGCTGCAGCAACAACCTTCTCCCTTCAGCTTCTTTAACTTCTTTAAAGAGCCTGAGCCTGCTCTGATACCACTGTTGGGTATTTTTACATGGGGAAAATACCAAAAACCAAATATTCAAACACACAGAGGCAATGCTCTGTTTTACCTCCACAGGATCTTTTTGTGCACAGAAAGACTTAAAAAAAATTTCACAGAGAAACAGAGTAATTCACCACCATAAAAAAACATTTCTGAGAATTTACTGAACTGGGTTTACTGCTGTAAATCCCCTTTTACATTCACTGCTGTAACAAAAACTTTACTGCTGTAATTTAAAAATTTACATATGTTTACTGCTGTAAAAGAAATTTACACAGGCTTACAAAAATCGCTTCACCATTTCCTTTATGCACTGCTGTGCAAAACCACACATGGTTTTTCTACTCCTCAGTTTTACGATGGCCAACACTAAAACATTACAACCTGTTCATATATTTTTACACACTGCTGTGTGTTCCACCTTTTACTGCACCCACATATTTTTATGCTGCTGTGAACACAAGTTCTTTACCTCCCGTGTACCATACAAAAAAAAGTCAACAGTAAAAACATATTACATACGATTTTTTGTATTTTTAATACATGCCATAAAAGACATAGACTTCTATTAAAACGTGCCCATACCTATGTTTTAAATGCACCATACCTTTTCATAAAAAAGAAACTTACGTGCTATATAAAAAACATATATTGTAATGTGCCCATACTCATATTAAAACGGGCCACCAAAAACTTGTACCAACATTAACTCTTTCACCTACGGCGGTCAACCAAAAGTTTAATCCACGCAAGCCTTTAATGCACCTCGCATGCAGCTTTAGTTCATCAATGGTGGAGAGCGATGGAGTAAATCCGACGGTGGAGAACAATATCGGAAGGCCAACATATGCTGAACATTAACTCCCGAGATTCTTACGTTGCGTTACGTCAGGGCTGAACCACGTGTCGGCTCCAAATTATATCGGAGCTCCTTGCCGGATTATTCCTTCGTCGACAAATCGCTCCGAGAAAATCCGGTGAACGGTTTCTGGCTTGGTTCACGGTTTTTGGTGGTCTGCGTTGAAATTAGATTTCAACACATCCATGAGCTCGCCATTGCTGAGACTCCGCTCTTCTGCGATAGGGGGCAACCTTCTCTCACCTGATGGTCACCGTCTCCCCATATATTCCTTGCGGCAAGGAGCGATTTCCATCCATTTCTCAATACCCACAGCTACCGTCGTCTTCGAAATCGCCATTACACAGTCTGTCTATCTGAGAATATAATTTTCCAAATTAAAACCCTAAGGGGCAAGGCGGATTAAGAATGATTCGATGACTGAAAGTTGCTTGCCAAGCAGGGGAATTGAACCTCTTTGCAGTATTACAGCTGCCGAGAGCGACCTGTACCTGGCGGCTATTGACGAAAATATTGTGACGAAGATAGGGCCGAGGAATGATCTGGGAAAACTGTCCAGACGGGTTGCAGAGCTTCGTCCAGGCGGGTTGCAGAGTCGCGAACGGGAAATGAATGCGTTTTGGCGCGCTCTCGTTTTGGTTTTGGAGTCAGCTGCGTTTTGGTTTTGGTGGGTCCCGCATCGGTTGCCGGAAAGGCAAACGTAATCGCCGGAGTTACATGATGCGCATCCATGACCTACATAGTTGACCAGCCTACATAGGAGCATTTAATACTCAATGTAGGGTTTTTTGGAGTCAGCTGCGTTTTGGTTTTGGTGGGTTCCCCATCGGCTGCCAGAAAGGCAAACGTAATCGCCGGAGTTACATGATGCGCATCCATGACCTACATAGTTGACCAGCCTACATAAGAGCATTTAATACCCAATGTAGGGCTGGTTAGCTCTTGCCGTCGTACACCACAGAAAAAATATACGAAAATATTCTATAGATTGGGGAGCTTCACGGAAGCTCAATAACCAAATTAATAATTTGGTAATGTAATGAGATCATTATCTTTTAAAAAGCTCAGTAAATTTCATAAATATCTAGTTAAAAAAACCATAATTTTTAAAACTACAAATTATACATAACCATCTACATGTATATTTTTTTATAAAGCTCACGAAATTTCGTGGGAAGATTTTTGCATTTTTACAAACCCTAAAACAAAAAATTATCTAAGACACCGTAGCTCACCGTAAACCCTAGCTCATTTATTTATGCAAAAACCAAAAATTGACAGTAGACACATATTTGTATACATGTAAATGAAAATAATACCATGATTGATACAAAACCAGAAATAATATTAGATGATATTATGATGTGATTTTCTATCTGGAATCCCCAGCTTAATCTCAGTCGCTGTACCAGAAAAAAAGTAAAACTAATCATGGATGCGGCGGTGTTGAATCGATGGCATATAGATATCCATTAATTCCAAGGGAGAATCGGATGACAAATACCCGTTTTATATATCTCTACTACATGGGACAATTTTACTTGCTCAATGAACCATTCGACATTACTCACTCCCTTACACATCGTTTCATTTCCAAAAAAAAGTACGGCACTGTCGACTTTGAAATCCTAGGCAGGGAGGTGACACTAAATGCGTGAGACGGCACTAGAGTTGGAAGTACCTGAGACATGAGGCGAAAATCCAAGAGAGGTAGGGAGTAACAAATATGGAGTTTGGAGAGCAACGAATATGGAGGAGGCCCATCAGAGTAGTCGAAGATGGAAAACATGTCGGAGGATAATTGTCATCGAGCTAGGGCTCGAAAAGAAAAGTCGAAATCGTCAACCTGTTAGACTACGCCAGGTTCCAAATCATCTATCATTGATAGACCGGAACAGAAACAGGCATAATGCATTCTCAGATCAGTGCAATGTCAAGCGTTACTTATGGGGTTAGTAAACCTCGAGAAGGTTGGACACTGATGATGTGATCACTCAGATGGTGCGAATGGTTGCCTCCATTGAAAAGAGTAGCACCAACAGTAAATTAGATATTAGCCTCACCATCCTTAGGTGGGGCATCGACATATAGATATTAGCCTCACCATCCTTAGGTGGGGCATCCTTATGTCGATTAAAAACTCTGGGATATTCCCAGAATCTGAAATACCCAAAATTTAAGACCTCAAGAGTGTTCATGGGGATTGGGTATGTAATCTTCTCTGTTCTCATTATATTTTCCTTCATTGCGCACAACAATATCCAACTGATTGATTTCTTAAAATTATCCATTGCAGGTTGGGACAATTGCTGACAGAAAGGACATAAAACATGCCAATCCATCGTTATATCTGGGCTAGTGGTAACCAAATAATGAAATATGACATTTTAAATCATTAGTTTCATGTACATTCTATATTCTATTTATTTTGCGGCTAATACTTGGTTGCAGGATACAACATTCACCAAGGGATTATCTTTGGTTATTCAAATAGTGAATGCCAACTAGTTTAAATTGGGGTGTGAAGAGGGAAAAAGGTTCTCATCTGGGCAAAAGTGTGTGGGAGACGTAGTTAGTGTGCAAAAAATATATTTAGAGGGAAAAAAACAGGACAAATTTTCTTATTGTTTGTTTGTCGTATTGAAATTCTACGTCACAAAGACAAAGGGATTGCATTCCTGCAAATACTATACACTGTTGGACAAAAAGAGTATGACCAGTCTAGGGATTTGGGAACGTGAATATTAGCAGTTAACAAGGAGTATGGTTGCACTATAGAAATATTTTTATAGATTTTAGTAGCGAATAAACTCAGATATGATGTGCGTTGAGTCATGCATTCCGCCGATTTTAAAGAATAAGGATATGACGTGACCATTTCTATTTCAAAGTACGGATATGGATTTCTGCTTATTGGCCCTCATGATATTTGTGATTGTCAAGATTTTTCTCTAGATCAGACCTTCAATGGATGGATGCCATATCTGCCAGACCTCCTTTATTTGTGAGATGAAAATGAGAATATTCTTTGACATCCATTTGATAGTAACAACAGTAAAGTCATTCTCATAATGTACATATCTCATTTTCAATGGAGGACCTCTCTGCAAGACACTAACCTCAAATATGTGTCTCATAAAGGGTTTGGTTTTATGGTAGACGTCTCATTTTTTGTTATTGTGCTTTTATGTGTACTATTTTCCTATGTGTTTGTTATATCTCAAATAGTGGAGTGAATTTTTTATCCAAGGGCATGACCCCTCCGAAATCAAAATTGGTTCCAAGATGCTTCCATAAGAAGTAGTGTGGAAGCCAAGGAGTGATGAGACAATTTCCACAAATTTTAAATTATTTGTAAGCCTCTCGAAGTCGAAAGGTGGAAAGATTCTCTAGTTATGTTAGAGCTTTGTCTCATTTTATTTATATGGATAGTCTGCATTGTCAGAGCTAGCGGACAATGCCATGTTAAAATTAGGCTCGTGAAGGGCCTAATACAAATTAAGCGGGCGGTTAGGCTTGAGAGGCTATGCCATGTAACCTTGTTCATTTTAATTCAACTTTCTTGTGTGTTTTTTTTAACCTACATGTGCTTTCCAATTTTTTATGTGAGCGCATTGCTTCAATTTCACAAGCCAAATTTTTTAGTTGTCATATTTTGGGAAGACAAGTTGGAGCTATAAGATGGAGCGTTGTGTGATATAGCATCATCAGGAAAGACAAAGTTGAGTTGGCAGAACTAAAGGTGATGGGCAGGAAGGGAAACCAAATCGTAAACCAAGAAAATTATAACTGTCGAGGGTCCTGGATCGAGTCAGGTATTTAGGCTATTTAGTTTTAGAGCAAAGTGAATGAAAAGGTTGGAAGTTTCACATCGATCACGCCTTTGAGGTTTTGATTTAACAAATTCAAAATTCGGAATGAAAGGATCGTCCCTTGAGTAGAGCGACCAGATCGACATCCGACCTCAAGGCGGGGTCCAGGAGAAAGAAAATAATATGGCACCGTAATAGTCAGGCTTATGGGTCTGAATCAAGTCACAATGAATAGAAAAGGGGTTAAACCCCAACTAACGCTAGCGTCGAGCCCTGACCGTAGACATCAAGGTGGACCATGAGCATTGCCCAAAGGAATTGAGCACTAGAGGAAAATCATGGGCTAGGTTTTGATTTAACAAATTCAAAAATTCGGAAAGGATCGTCCCATGAGTAGTGCGACAAGATCGACATCCGACCTCGAGGCGGGGTCAGGAGAAAAAATATAATATAGCACCATAATTGTCAGGCATATGGGCCTTAATCAAGTCACGATGAATAGAAAAGGGGTTAAACCCCAATTAACACTATAGCGTCGACCCCTGACCTTAGACATCAAGGTGGACCATGAGCTTTGGCCCAAAGGAATTGAGCGGTAGAGGAAAATCATGGGCTAAAACACCAACTCCATTATTAGAGATTATAATCTAGGGTTAAAAGAGGAATCAAGGCTGGGAGTAGGGAGGCACGATTCAAATGTTGAAGCACTCAGGTGCAGTTGAGTGATAAAATCAGAGTTTGGGTTAGAGGAGTGCAAGTTCGTTGCTACACAAAAGGTGAAAGAGCTAAGATCATGTGCTCATAACCCACACGATTACGAAGTTGAACCATCTAGGGATCAAATTTGATAAAACCCTAGAATCGATATTCATCAAGTGGTATGGGAGAAGGGAAATATTTCGTATATGACAAAGGATATAAAATTCCAACCATAGTAGGGTAGAATTTTTTGAGGAAATTCTGCTACTGCAATTGTGGGTAGAATTTCGAACGGATAGGCAAGCAACGCGCAACAACCATAGGAGAAAAGAGAGATTTAGAAGGTTCTAGATGAGGTGAACCTATGATGCCAAAATATTGAGAAAATGAGAGATCTTGGTGTTGAAAACGTAATTTCAACAGCGGCCTGAGTTGACCCGTGGAGCAGCAGTTAATGCACCCAAAACCGCTCAGCAAAACCACCAGAGCATATCGGACCGCCTTCGATCAAAAGTAGCTTCCGTATAATCGAGCCCGATACAATGTAATGCAGCCACGTGGTCCTCTCTATACGTCATCATTTCTGACATTTCGGGATGTAAAGTTCAACATAAAATTACCTCCCAAAATCCTCCACCGCCGTCCGATCTGCTCCATCATTCTCTGCCGTTCATCAACCAGAGTTGCATACGAGCCTGCATTAAAAGCTTTGCGTGGAGTAAAATTAAGTTTGGTTGACCATACCTTTTTATTAATGCAGTGTCATATGCGTTGGTAAAGTATTTAAGTTCTTTATATACGGCATATATTAACATACACAAAAATGTTTTTTTTATATGGCATATATATATCATATATGTTATGTTTTTATGTGGTGTGTTGACCATTTTTGTAAAACGAACCACGCAGCCAGAAACCAAAAAGAATTATCGCACAACAGTGCATACAGAGAACGGGGGAGCGCATATGGTATGGTAATGCCTTTTTGTTGACCAGTGTGTGAATGATCTTGTATTTTATAAAACGCACAGCAGTGCGAAATAAATAGAACAGAGGTTGAAATGAATTGTGATTTTGTTGCTTTAGCGGAGGGGAAAGAAATTCTTACAGTATAGGTAAGAATTCTTTTTTATAGCAGTATGAGTAAAATAGTTTTACAACAGTAAATGTAAATGGGTTTTTACACACCAGCAGTGTAAAATCTCAGGTGAAGACAGAGTTTTGTTGAATATTGTTTTTGGTGAATCCCTCTCAGCAAAGAGAATGAATATGTATCAGGCATTTTGTTTTAATGAATAGAAATCATTTTCTGGGTGTGTAATACTCTGTTCTCAGTCATTTTTTTAAAAAAGGTTTCCCTGTGCAAAAGATCCTGTGGAGTGAAGGAAACAGAGCATTGCCTCTGTGTGTTTAATTTTCTTTTTGTTTTTGGGATTTTATCAGAAAAATACCCAATAGTGGTATCAGAGCAGGCTTAGGCTCTTTGAAGGTGTTCAAGAAGCTGAAGGGAGGAGTCTTTTGTTGCAGCAGTAAACCTTCTCCAGCAGAGTGAAGTCTCAGGCAAAAGATTCATGTATTCCTCAAAGTTTTCTTTTTGTTACTGCTGAAACAGTCAGTGTTTTAAAATACACAGTCAAGAATTTAAAGCATAGTTGAGGATGCAAGGAATGGCTAGCACCAGCACTAGCATGGGTATGTTTAAAACCCAGCTCCCACAGTTTAATGGGAAGAACTACGACTACTGGTGAATAACCATGAGAGCTTTATTTATCTCTCAAGAATTATGGGAATTAGTTGAATCTGGGTTTGAAGAAACAGCAGATGAAAATGAGTTCAATGCATTAACTCAGGGAGAGAGAGATCTGCTGAAGAGCAATAGGAAGAAGGATGCAAAAGCCATTGTATTGTTGTATCAAGCAGTGGACCAGAGTGTGTTTCCAAGGATAGCAGCAGCTAAGACATCCAATGAAGCATGGAAAACCCTCAAAACAGCCTATCAAGGCATGGAGAAAGTAAAGACAGCAAAACTACAATTGCTGAGGAGAGATTTTGAAAATCTGAGCATGAAGGAGTCAGACACCATTGACTCATTTTTCACACATGTAATTGGTCTGGTCACACAGATAAGGACTCATGGAGAAACCCTTGAAGAAAGGAGGATTGTGGAGAAACTGTTGAGGGTCCTACCCTCAAAGTTTGATGTGATTGTCACCACCATAGAAGAGACAAAGGATCTCTCAAACTTTTCAGTTGATGAGCTTCATGCATCACTGATAACACATGAGCAGAGGATGAGTAGAAATGAAAACTCATCTCTAGAGCAAGCCTTCAAGACCCAAATGTCTTTTGGAAGAGGAAGAGGTCAAGACAGAGGAAACAAGAGAGGAAGAGGCAGAAGCCAGAACAGAGGTGGAAGGAACAACCCAGCAAATTCTCAAGGAAGTGGCAACAATCCAAATCAAAACCAAGGTCAAGGCAGCAACCAACAAAGAGGACAATATCATGCTCAAGGACAAAGGTATGAAAAATCCAATGTTCAATGCTATTATTGTAAAAAATATGGGCACTATGCCAGTGAATGTAGAAAGAAGCAACATGATATGAGTAATAGACAAAATGCAAATGTTACTAGAGAAAACATCAGCCAAGATAATGTGTTGTTAGCCTGTAACATGGCTGAAACAAACAGTGAGGACATATGGTTTTTAGACTCAGGTTGTAGCAACCATATGACAGGAAACATAGCTCTCTTTTCTGCCCTAGATAAAAATATGAAATCAGAAGTCACACTAGGAACTGATAGCAAAATTTTTGTTATGGGAAAATGAGAGGTAAAAATATTTACAAAGCAAGGAGAAAGGAAAACCATAGCAGATGTCTACTATGTCCCTGGAATGAGATGTAACCTCTTGAGTATTGGACAGCTTGTCCATAAGGGGTACAATGTTTTCTTTAAAAATGATGTATGCACCATCATGGATATAGCACCCAGCAAACGATGCATTGCTGAAGTGAAGATGACAAGGAACAGGATATTCCCTCTTAGAATAAGGGCAGATTTGAAAAACAAAGGAGAAATTGCAGCAGTCACTCAAGATGCTTTCCAAAGTGTGCCAAAGGATGAAAATTGGTTGTGGCACTTGAGATTTGGACATCTCAATTTTGGAGGTCTAAACTTGTTAAGCAGAAAAGGAATGGTAAGAGGATTACCATTGATAGAGAAACCGGACAACCTTTGTGAATGTTGCATTTTGGGGAAACAACATAGAGAAAGTTTTCCATCAGGGAAGAGCATAAGGGCAAAGGCACCCTTAGAGATCATCCACTCAGACTTATGTGGACCAATGCAAAATCCATCATTAGCAGGCAGCCAATATTTCCTAACATTCATTGATGACTTTACAAGAAAAACTTGGGTATATTTTCTTAAAAACAAAAGTGAAGTGTTTGAAAAATTCCGAAATTTCAAAGCACTTGTGGAGAACCAAAGCGGGCTGCATATAAAAGTTTTGAGAACTGACAGAGGAGGTGAGTATATCTCCAAGGAATTCCTACGATTTTGTAGAGAAAATGGAATTCACAAACAGTTTACAGCTAGGTACACCCCACAGCAAAATGGAGTTGCTGAAAGGAAGAATAGGACCATCATGGATATGGCGAGGAGCATGCTGAAGGCAAAGCATTTGCCAAATGATTATTGGGCTGAAGCTGTAAATTGTGCAGTGTATATTTTGAACAGGTGTCCTACAAAAGCAGTGTTGAACAAAGTGCCGGAAGAAGCATGGAGTGGGAGAAAGCAAGGTGTCACCCACTTGAAAGTTTTTGGATGTGTGGCCTATGCACACATACCAGATCAGCTAAGGAGGAAGTTGGAAAGCAAAGGGGAGAAATGTCTTTTCATTGGATACAGTGAGGAATCCAAAGCTTACAGGTTGTATATCCCATCTACCAAGAAGTTTTTTGTCAACAGATATGTTCAATTCATTGAGGAGGAAGCTTGGGATGGAAGCATAGAGAAAACAGTGAATGTTAAAAACTGTTTGTCTCATGATGAAGATGATGAGGAAGTGGCTGAAATGCATCCCCAAATAGCAACGCCAACACAAGGACAACAAGGGACACCATTGAGGATAAATGAAAGTGCTTCTCCAAGCACATCACAAAGAGGAAATTCAAGTGCATCTTCAAGCACTTGCACACCAAATGAAAGAGGTAAGAAGTTTAGAAATCTAAGTGACATTTATGATGAAGGAATGAATTCCTTATTTGCCTTGTATTGTCATGTTGATGATCCTATTCATTTCAAAGATGCAATTAAAGATAGGAAATGGGTAGAATCTATGGATGAGGAGATGAATGCCATAGAGAGAAACAAAACATGGGATTTGGTAGAGCTACCAAAAGGCAAAGAAGTCATTGGAGTTAAATGGGTCTACAAGACCAAAAGCAACGCTGAAGGCAAGATAGAAAGACACAAGGCAAGGCTGGTTGTCAAAGGGTACAAGCAGCGATATGGGAGAGATTATGTGGAGACTTTCGCACCGGTTACAAGAATGGAAACCGTGAGAGCAATGTTGTCCATAGCAGCACAAAACAAATGGAAGGTCTACCAAATGGACGTGAAGTCAGCATTCCTAAACGGAGTGTTAATGGAAGAGGTTTACATTGAACAACCTCTAGGCTATGAGAAGAAAGGTGAAGAGCACAAAGTGTGCAGATTGAAGAAAGCTTTTTATGGGCTGAAGCAAGCGCCAAGAGCATGGTACAGCAGGATTGATTCCTATCTATTGGATAATGAATTTGACAAGTGTGAAGGAGAACCCACCGTCTACATCAAAGAAAAGTATGGTAAAATTTTGATTGTTGTCTTATATGTTGATGATTTTATTTTCACAGGTAATGATGATCAGCTCATTGAGAATTTTAAATCAGTCATGAAAGAGGAATTTGAAATGACTGACATGGGTTTCTTGAGATACTTCTTAGGCATAGAAGTAGATCAAAATGAAAAAGGAATTTTTATCTCACAAGCTAGATATGTAAATCAAGTGTTGGGCAGATTTAACATGCAAGAATGCAAGGCAGCGATCACTCCCACAGTAATGGGATTAAAACTCAGCAGAGAGGACAACACCAAGGATTTTGATCCTAGCTTGTACAAGAGTATTGTTGGCAGCCTTATGTATTTAACAGCTACTAGGCCTGACATTATGTTTGTTGTTAGTTTAATTTCCAGATTCATGGAGAGGCCAAAGGAGGCACATTGGTAGGCAGCAAAAAGAATTCTGAGGTATGTCAATGGTACCAAAAGGTTTGGAATTTTATATACTACTTCAGAATGTTCAAATTTGGTTGGATACACTGATAGTGATTGGGATGGAAGTGTAGATGATCGGAAAAGCACTTCCGGTTATGTTTTCATATGGGTTTAGGAGCCATTTCATGGGCTTCTAAGAAGCAGTCCATTGTAGCATTGTCTACAGCAGAGGCTGAATATGTGGCAGCTACAGCAGCAGCATGTCAAGCAGTTTGGATGAGAAGAATGTTGAGGAGCTTAGGCAAAGAGCAGGCAAAAGCGATAGTGATTTTTTGTGACAATAGCTCAGCTATTGCATTGTCAAAGAATTCAGTGTTTCATAAGAGAACGAAACACATTGATACAAGGTTTCACTACATCAGAGAATTGGTGAACAATGGAGAAATTGTCTTAGAACATTGCAGGACTTAAGAACAGGTAGCAGACATCTTGACAAAGCCATTGGATCAGAAAAGCTTTGAATTTTTGAGGAAGTGTCTAGGTATGACCGAATGCCCAGCAGTTGAAATTAAAGGGGAGTGTTGAAAACGTAATTTCAACAGCAGCCTGAGTTGACCCGTGGAGCAGCAGGTAATGCACCCAAAACCGCTCAGCAAAACCACCAGAGCATATCGGACCGCCTTCGATCAAAAGTAGTTTCCGTATAATTGAGACCGATACAATGTAATGCAGCCACGTGGTCCTCTCTATACGTCATCATTTCTGACATTTCGAGACGTAAAGTTCAACATAAAATTGCCTCCCAAAATCCTCCACCGCCGTCCGATCTGCTCCATCATTCTCCGCCGTTCATCAACCAGAGTTGCATACGAGCTTGCATTAAAATCTTTGCGTGGAGTAACATTAAGTTTGGTTGACCATACCTTTTTATTAATGCAGTGTCATATGCGTTGGTAAAGTATTTAAGTTCTTTATATACGGCATATATTAACATACACAAAAATGTTTTTTTTATATGGCATATATATATTATATATGTTATGTTCTTATGTGGTGTGTTGACCATTTTTGTAAAACGAACCACGCAACCAAAAACCAAAAAGAATTATCGCACAGCAGTGCATAAAGAGAACGGGGGAGCGCATATGGTATGGTAGTGCCTTTTTGTTGACCAGTGTGTGAATGATCTTGTATTTTATAAAACGCACAACAGTGCGAAATAAATAGAACAGAGGTTGAAATGAATTGTGATTTTGTTGCTTTAGCGGAGGGGAAAGAAATTCTTACAGTATAGGTAAGAATTCTTTTTTACAGCAGTATGAGTAAAATAGTTTTACAACAGTAAATGTAAATGGGTTTTTACACACCAGCAGTGTAAAATCTCAGGTGAAGACAGAGTTTTGTTGAATATTGTTTTTGGTGAATCCCTCTCAGCAAAGAGGATGAATATGTATCAGGCATTTTGTTTTAATGAATAGAAATCATTTTCTGGGTGTGTAATACTCTGTTCTCAGTCATTTTTTTAAAAAAGGCTTCCCTGTGCAAAAGATCCTGTGGAGTGAAGGAAACAGAGCATTGCCTCTGTGTGTTTAATTTTCTTTTTGTTTTTGGGATTTTATCAGAAAAATCCCCAACACTTGGTGCAGAATCAATGAGGCTTGGTTGGATGTCACTCAACGATACATGTGGTGAAAGAAGAGTGAGATGGAGAAGACGAGATGCTAACAATGAAGGCACATGATCAGGAGACCATGAAGAATTTGAAGTGCAAGAGTATGATGCAGGGGCATAAATTTCACCCCAAACCGAAATTGGGTCCAAGATCCTTCCACAAGAAGTGATATGGCATCCAAGGAACGAGGACACTATTTCCTTGATTTGTATGTAATTTTGAATTATTTGTAAGCCTATAGAAAGCCCAATGTGGTAATATTCTCTATTTAAGTTAAATATATCACTTATTTTATTTGAATGAGAAATTTGTGATATTAGCCCAATGATCAATTCCATGTAAAAATAACGCCATGGAAGGGAACAATATGGATTAAGTGGGCAATTATGCTTAAGAGGTCGCACCATGTAACCTTCTTCATTTTAATTCAATTTACTTTTTTATATTTTGGATGTGTATCTGTTTGAATTTTTCTTTTGCGAGTTTGTTGCTTCAATTTCATAGGCACTATCAGATGTTTATAATTGCCATATTTGGGAAGGTAGTTGGAACTATAATATGGAAGGCCATGTAATATACATCATTAGGAGAGATAAAGTTGAGTTTGAAAAATAGAGGGGATGGGTGTGAAGGGCAACCAAATCGTAGAGGTTGAAAGGCTAGAAATCAATTGTCTTGGATCACGACAGGGCTTTGGGCTCTTCGATATCAGAGTGAAGTGAATGAAAAGTCAGAAGTCTCACATTGGTTGGGCCTTCGAGCTTTTGATTTAACAAAGTAAAAATTCAGAAAGGACTGAGCGCCGAGTAGAGTGACTATCCTAAGATCCACCCTTGGAGCAGGGTCCACGAAACAGAAAACTATATGGCACAATCATAGTTAGGTTTGTGGGCCTGAATCAAGTTGTGGTGAATGGAAAAGGGAACAACCGACTACTAACGCCAGCTACATCGAACCTCGACCTTAAACATCAAGGTAAATCGTGATCTCAGTCTTAGAGGAATTGCGTGTCGGAGGAAAATTGTGGGCGAAAACACGTGGCATTAGTAGAGATTGGAATATGGGGTTAAAGGAGGAATCATGGTTCAGACTCGTAGTGAGGCACAATTCAGATGTTGAGCAGTCGGGTGCAGCTGAGCGATAAAATCAAAGTTTGGGTTAGAGGAGTGCGAGTTCATTGCTGCACAAAAGGTGAAAGAGCAAAGATAGTGGGTCCATAACCCACAAGCCTCTGGAGTTGAGCTTACTAGAGATCAAATTTGATAGACCCCCAAAATCAGTTTTCATCAATTTTTTACGGAATTTCCAAAATATACATGATGTTTGTTCAAAATTGATTTAGGAATTATGATTTTGGTTGCTCGGGGACTTTGGAGTGTTAGATGCTAACTCAAATCTATGTTACTTAAATTAATTAAATCAATTTACTATAATTTATAATGGAGAATATATTAAATGTCTTTGTATTTTTGTTTCAAGGAAATTTGTTTTTTTTTTTAATGTATTTTTTTATTATAAATATAGTCTATTAAAACATACAATTTTATTAATTTCATTTTTAATAATGTTTTTAGTAAATATTTTATTTAAATTAAAAATAATATTTATAATTGTATAGAGAGACCCTCTATAAACCAGTATGGGGTAGATGTGTAGGCATATGTTGCATATGTTAGATATGTAAGAGTCAAATATGTGGATATTTTTTAAATGTCGTGTGCATAAGTATAGATATATTATGTTATGTAAACATTTTTGCTTGGTCAAATTACCTAGAAAAATAAAATAAAATAATTAAAATTAAAAAAATAATAATAATTATAATAAAATTGAGATAAAATAAAAATTTTCCAGAAGTTTTTGGGCTCCAGGTTTTCACAAACTATGTTTTTTTCCCATGGTGTTCTTCTCTAATGGTCAAAATACATTAAAAGAAATAAATTATAAATAAAAAGAAAAAATTGATAAATAAAATTAAAATGGAATTGAGACAAAACAGTAAATTTACAGATGAAGGATTTTGGGTTCCAGGCTTTCACAAAACATGGTTTTTCACATGGTATTCTCCTATGGGGTATCCTATTTAAAGATATTATTCACGCTAATGTGAGATATTCATTGCAATAAAATATTTTAGCTAGATTAATATAAATCCTAATTTCCACAATAAAGATCATAACCCTCACAAATTTTCATATCTAATCAGAGAGATAAAACCACTCAATAAAGACACTCTACATGAAGAATTTATAACTTTGTGGATCCATTTCTTCCAGGTAAAATTTGGGTAAAACAAATTTGTTCACTCTGTTGCATTGCCTTCAAAGATTAGATTTTTCAAGGTTGTTTTGTATGTTATTCATTTTATTTTATATGTTTGAAAGTTTACTCTTTAGTGTGAAGAGACACATGAGTACGGAAAAAATAAAATACGGTCCATGTAGTCTTGCATTTTGTTTATATCTTTTTGTTCGCATGAAAATATACTGGAGTTGTTCAATTTAGACATTGTCAACCATTGATTTTAACCTCCACATGAAAATTCACTAGAATATGTCTCCGAGATGTTCATAACAACTTAGTTTAGATACAACTGTTACTGATTTTTATTTTGGATATTGAATGGTATCATTAAAAATAAAATTAAACCAAGGATAGTTAATATCCTTAATTCGTGCAAAGATAGAGGTATATATTATTATTGGGATTTATGGTATAATGGAGGAGCTTATTAGGGTTACAGTCTAACAACAAGCTTCAAGTAGACTATATAAACTACGAAGCTTATATATATATAAAGTAGCCTAGATCCATTTTGACTCTAGATCTATTAAGCGCCAAGAGGGATCAAATCTTGTGAGGTGCAAACATTTCCTCTAATTTTGCACTCAAAAAAGAAGTTTGCACCATGAGATATTTGATCCATCTCATCACTTATGTAACATCCTTCTCCCACATTTACCCAAGCTAAAGCATCCAGTGAGGTAAACATGTGATGCAGAGTTACTATGATATGATTGAAATCCCCATGTACAGTTAAGGAAGTGGAACTGATAACACAAGACCAATCTGACCTTCCTTAGGAACTACAAAACCTTTAGGAGACAACTAACGATTCGATATGCCAAACCCCTGAGACAACTTGACGTTTTGCTAAACTAGACCCCTAGTCGCTATAACACCCTCCTCCCACATCCACCCAGGTAACCATGCCAACCATGGTAAAAATGAGACAAGAGGTTAAACTATGATTAGATTCGACCTCCTAGGTGACCTTAACGAATTGAAATCAATGGAACATCACACATAGTCACCCAACATCATCAAAAAAACTCTCAAGAGACAAGTCAGCCACTCAGACAGCCTGTCCCTAGGTCCCATTGTTGTTCTAGACCTCTTAGGCCATAGTCTCTATCATTCTATGGTTAAGGAGGCGACCAGAAACCAAAATTCGCTCCCATAGGTCTGCTTGCCAATGACTTTGGACCAGAATTTCCAGTTTTCTGCCAGCAACCCTGAGATTTAAGCCACATTCTCAGGCCCAGAGCCCAGGTCACTACCCAGAATGGAATGATAGCTCAAACTCGATTAAATTATAGGGAAACAATGATTCAGAAGTAAAAAGTTGATCAAGACCTCAGCCAGACCCCTGCTAGCCATGATAGAAATTTCATCAAACATATTGTTAACATGCAAACTACAGGTGTAAACAACATAATTGATTGTAGCGATCTCATACTTATCTAAGAAATTCTATGAACCTTTGTTCCCTCATGGAAATTGCTGCATTATCCTCTATTAGGTCATAGACACATTATCGATTCATATAAAAGTCAAAACATGTTGAGAGCCATACATAATTGTTGTCATAAAATATGCATATAACTAGCATAATAGGAACATAAATACAATAAACATATCAGTCATCAAAATACATATATAAATAAATACATTTACACATAGAAATCAAGGGAATGAATTTCTCATTAATGAATGCAATCAACCAACTAGAGCTAGGACTACCATGTTACACCCGACCATAGAATGATTCAGCCAAATCTCTCTTTTGCCATTTACCCCTTTGCCATACTCCAAGAATGAATGTGGGACTCAAACCAAAACAACTCAACTACGACATATTGAGGCTAAACCACCTCACGCTCATCAATAGAAACCGGGCTTTACTATAATCCGTCCCGGATCACTAGGCCAACATAATGAACACATCATAATAGGATTTACTATGATCCCCACCTGATCATTAGGATAAACAAGCATCAATGCCAATGCATTTCTCCACTTACACCATGAGGAAATCTCCTCTCTCATCGTCTCTCAGGATTTACCACAATCTAAACCTGGATCACTAAGACCTAAACTGAGGCCCACTCTCCAGGCTTTACTGCATATCTCAAACCTAGGTTTAGTAGGCCCAACAGAGAGAAAACCACCTCTTGGCTTTACCGTATATCCTGCCATTTACCGGCAAGGATTCCTAGGCCCACCAAGGTAACACAAGCCTGGCTTTACCACAACCCATAGTTTGGCTCAGGGGTCACTAGGCAAGTGGGTTTACCATGATCCAAAGTCTGGTTTAGGGACCACTAGGCCATGTGCTCTATCATTCGGAGATCCACCCCACTCGGCTTCGAATCCATCTAGTAATCCAGCTCAACCTATACATGAGAACCGCAACACACCATGGCTATCCAAAAATGTCAAGGCTAGATTGAAAAAAAAAATTACACCTAGAAAACCCATGCCATGATAGAAAGGAACCACACACAATGCCATGCAATACACATGAAAGTCAATACCTGCAATGAAGCATTTTGCACTTGCTTGATCCTGCCTTTCCTTGCTTGATTTTTTCTTCCTCTTGCCTTCTTTGTCTTTCCTGGTCCACTACCAAAGTGTTCCAAGAGTATGAGAGAGAGACAGAATAATGAGAGTGCTGCAAAACTGAACTGACAAAGGATTTCCAACTGATCCTCCGAAACCTTTTTATGAATGGGGCCTCTATTTTCTTCATTTTCCATTATTTTCATCCATTTTTCTCCTCACATCCAACCTGTGACCTTCCACCTCCCTTTTCTCCTAATTTCCATTATTTTCATAAATAATTCTACCTAAAATGACATTTTTCCTTTCCAAACCCTTAGCCATTGCCTTTTCCAATTTCCTTAACAATAAACAACCAAATGAACACCCCCTAGGATGTCTTGCCAAACATTCAACTTGGAACAAGTGTCCCATTCATTCGTGGTTATTGTTTTTAACTTTTATTACATTGTTTTTTCACTAGGGTTGTTACAGAACCCTCCCCTTGGGGGAAACTATTATTGGTGTTCAATCACACATATACCTCAGCAACCTGGTGAAAAAATTCATGTTGTTCCTAAAGCTTTATAAAAAGGCTTGATGTAGTATTTATAATGAGAGATATGTTCAAGATAAAAACATCGTGACAACATACCGTATAGTGGAGCTTTATAACATAGATCATTACGATAATTACAATGATCATCTTGCTGAGTGCCAACTCACATGACATCATAACATCATGATAACATAACCACATGATAGCATAATAATCTGATAACAGAACGATAATGACATGACACCCATACCGCATAGTGGAGTTTGCTCATTGTGGTATTTACATCCATACACATGGGTACATATAAGAACATCACCATAAATTTAGATACCAAAACATATGCCAAATCCTATATGAAAACATATATCAAACATATATCAGTCATCATATCTAAGCACATACCAAAACATCATATAGCATATATCAAACCATCACAAAGCACATACAAAACCACCATAAGAAAATACTAAACCATCATAAGCAAATAGCAAACAACCATAAGCGAATACCAAACAACCATAAAAAAATAACAAGCCACCATAAGCAACTACCAAACAACCTGTTGGCGGTGCTGGACCGGCCAACATGTGAAGGGAACTCCCTCGTAAGAAGTCTGAACTAGACCTCAGACCGTTTAGTGTAGGAGTCCCAACAGTGAGGTAGTACGGTATCACCTTGACCACGATTGCGCACAGAGGTGAGTAAGATGTCCATGTTGGTAGCAAAGATGTGACATGCACAACATGTCAAGGAAGGTGCATGAATGGGTCTAACACATGTAATGGGGGTATGAGTGTGCCCCTTAGAAACATGCGATAGCACGCGGCTTGAAAAGGAACACACGAGAGAGATACATCACAAGATGGAAAGAAGGTTAGCCAATGATCCAAAGTTATTGTTATACCAACAACACATCTTGATAAGATTCATACAAACATGTATAGAAAATTCCATACATACATGCGTAAAGAGAAAATACATATATCATTAGAGTAACCAAGATAGCTGAAATACAATAACAAGGTATGCATGAAATTTGTTGGCTGTGTTATATTAAGAAAGTGAAAGCCCCAATCATACATACAATTAAGACCAACCACTAGTCCCAACAACAAAATGTTATAGTCACTTCCGCGTGCTCCTCCAAGGAGATATACTAGCTTTGCACTATGGAGAAGCCAAGGCTCATTACAATACACTACAATCTTTCTCTAAGATACACCTATACGAACCTTGGATCCAAAAAACCTGTACAATGAGTTATGAGCTTCTATAAATAACAAAGGGTGGGGTGACCCTTGACTTTCCCCTCTATACCTCTTCACCTACCCTCATGACTCTTCAACTAATACACGAATGTTACCTTCTACTATCGACACTTGGCCTTTCATTTTTACAAGATGTTACATTAAAATCTTCACATGTACCCATGTGAGACAAAATATGATTGAGCAAGCCATGCAAGACATTACTAAGACTCGAACAGTTGTGGGAAGACCAATTCTTCGATATCCTCATCATGATCGACAGCAGCAAACTGATACCAAGCTTCGTAGTCTATTATGGTGTCCACGTTCTCAACGGTGACATCCTACTAAAAGCAAACTCTTGACTTTGTTGCATCAACATACATTGATTTCACACTTATGTCCAGCTCGTCTGATAACATACGCATCATAGTCTTGAGTGTAGCTAGAACAACAACATACTGATGTGTAATGCCCGCACTGGTGGCTATGCACATCAACTCATCAAAGTACATGTCCAGGTCCAGTCACACTTGGTGCTTTGACTTCACCTCGATGAGTGTTCCAATAGATGGCATCACGTTCACGCACACAATGACATCCATGCTTCTGAACACCCATGCATGTGAAGCCTACAAACTGGCGATGAGCTGCAAGAGTTCCTCATAGTTTTGGATCTGAATCCAGATGTGTGCCTTCAACTCTACCATATTTTGCTTCATCATCTTTGGCAGATGAAATGGGGCTCCTTTGTACATCATTGTCCATGTTTTCATGCAGTCAAAAATAGTGTGTAGATTTGACAAGATGCTTCCTCTCCTAGCACAGCGCTGCTGCCAACCATTGAGATGGACAACTGACTTATGCACGTTGTCCAATCTGGAATACAACATGCACATGACTATCTCGAGGGATGATACTCCATCTAGTATCACTCTCTTCAACTCTGATCTAGCAGATGATGTAGCCTGTTCTCCTTATTTCTTGGCCACTTGTAATGCGTTAGCCATGCGTTCGTTCTCTGCTATCAAGAATCAAACACTCGAGTTGCTAGCTTCGGCATATGGTCTAGTAGCATCGGCCAATGTTGTTGGATGGTTGCACCCATCAGATATGATCACTCTTTCTTTAGACTACGCAAGAGATATGTGAACATCGAGAGTGTGCACTCTCCAAGACTGCACAACTTTGTGTTGTGACTCGTCAAAAGATATGTTGTGCATATCTGCTTTAGGATTGTCTTCAAGGATCTCTATGTCACCTTGATCACTTAGGGCATTCTCTGCTTCCAGATCTCATGAAGCCAGTTGAGAGACCTCTTGGTTCTAACGCATGAGTTCAATACCCTGAATTGACTCTAAATGCACCATAACCATATCCATTTGTTCTAGCATCTATTCAATCTCTTGAGTTAAGTCCTACTCCTACGACTACTCACCCTCTCTGCTCTATGCCAACTTCTCGGATGAGTCTATAACCTATATGGGCACAATTTCACCATTTTATGGATGTTTCTCCCCCTATTCTGACTATCTCTATTGTGCTTCCTTCTCTCTTCTGCATAGCTCTTGTTCATCCCAGAGTTACTGCTTCAACTCTTGTAACTCCTTTTTTTGTTTCCTCGATTTTTTGTTTCTCTCTTAGCCTTTGCGTGATCTTCTTGTCGCATTGTCACCTCTTAGCCTCAATCTCCAAAGTTTCTTTCATCACAAGTGGATCTTCTTTGATCTTGTGATTTTTTTCTAACTCTGCATTGTCAACAATCCTTATATTTCCTTTGTCATGCATACGTACGTTACCCTTTTCTATAGTTGACGATGGTGCCCTCTGAGATGCTACTTCTTTTTTCTTTTCCAACAACTCTACATCTATGCGGACTGGTTCATTGAGCCTAGAGAGGTGATAGCGATATCTGCATGGGTCTTCCTCGAGCCAATGACATGCCCCGTGGATCCAAGGAAACCACCCTCTCGCATAGTGGTCCTTCACTAAGCAATGCATGTCATACAGATTGAAAATTTTTGTGTCAAAGGTGAATCTTTTGAACTCCTCCATCTCGGCCCTAACATGCCTGAGATTCTATATCTCGTACAACTTGATCCACAAAGGAAGAGCGGGCCAAGGTGCCTTCTTCTTTATGTGTAGTCTTGCTAAAAACTTTGTCGAGATGTGATATGAAACCTCTTGCATGATGAGATTTTCCATGGAAAACTTTGGTAAAACATGCAGAGCCTTCTCTGCGTTGTAAATCCATATGAAGGTACCAAGGGTTGAGGCATACCAATCTGCTATGTCTATCAATGCCCGCATCACTACTTTCGACATGTAAGGTGGATCCTTCTCAAATAACATATTGTACAATGGGGTGACAAAATGATCTGATAACTGTGTGATGACTAGGCAGAAGCTGCATCCTGGGAACAACTTACAATAAGTGTGCACAGAGGTTTCCAAAGGTGTACATGCCCAACCCAAGCTTGGGAGTTAATTAGGGGCACAAACTACATCAATTATGTATGCATACATGTATCTCTCTACATGTGGACCCTGGGGCAGCTGTCGTGCTTTTGTCACCTATTCCTTCAACCTAAGAGACAATATGTCAAACCAGTTGCAAGGTCTTCCTTCACTAGTCGGTTGGTCCAACAAAATCACCCAACACTGCGGGAAGGTTTCAGGGGTTTCTTTGTTGTATAAGCGTCATGAAAATATGACCAAGTAATGATATGCCTTTTGCAATATATTTTTGTTTTAAACCTTGTTGGGTGTTTTCCTGAACTTGGCTTGCTCTTTCACCTAGCTCTTCAAGATATCTCTTGAGTTTGCACTACTACTCGGTTTGTTGAAGGGTTTCTCCATTGTGATCATTGGCTGTGGCAGGTGATACATCTCCCAAAAGTCCTATGCACTGAAGGTAGTAGGTTGTGTTCCTTTAGAACTGCTAAACATTATCATCTCGGGATTAGTGTGTGAGATAATCCAGCGGATCATGTCCACGCATGGAAATGCGACATACCTGCATGCAATTTGGTATAAGGCAGACTTG
Source organism: Pinus tabuliformis (assembly GCA_031772625.1). Classification (NCBI taxonomy): domain Eukaryota; kingdom Viridiplantae; phylum Streptophyta; class Pinopsida; order Pinales; family Pinaceae; genus Pinus; species Pinus tabuliformis. The sequence continues at coordinate 292,509,373 of CM062820.1, forward strand.
TGAATTTTGACATAAACCCTGCGGTCTTCCATATTTTCCTCAAATTTTCCTGAGAATATATTATTGATGTCCTCCATTTCACCTTGATGTCCATCTCTATGAAAAACTTAGTGTCTTTGTAGATAGGCAAGCTCATAAACACTTGTTCAACTGCATCTCCAGTTACTCTTTCGACGGTGTCCTTTGACCCTGCTCTCTTGGAGGCCATTGAACTTCAAGTGCTGAGAGACGAAAGAACACCTGTGATACCTGGTCAAATAGCAACACTCATGGAAACAAATCTATTAGTTGAAAGCCAAAACAAATTTGAGGACTGTCATGCAACATACCTAGGTGACTAACTCGGAAGATTACACAATTTTCACCAAGAGGCTAGGAGACTGACTGCTAAAACTACACAAGGCATAGTCTAGGCTATCAGGAGGCTAACTCAATGATGGAACTGAGCAATGGACAGTCTAGCCTAGCCTGTTGATGACTGAAACTGTGCAATGCATGGTTCTAGTCAACAATGACATGCAAACCCAGAAACTTCATTGCGAAATTCCTGGGGCCAGCAGGGCACTGCCTCTAAAAATTGCACAATGCAAGCCTGGAGGCTAGTGTTGGGCTTGATTTTTGTAGTTTCTAGAGGGTAGGTGGAGCCTTCACTCTCATAAATGCGCATTGCTAGCTAGGTAAGGCAAGGTCCAGGCCAAGGTAGCCGAGACCTGCCGACAGCTGACTGAAAACATGAAAAGTTATGAATGCATGGAGAAGCTAAGTGTAAATAAGAGTGAATGATCATGCATGAAAATAGTGAGTGCAAAATTTAGAAAATGGGAAAACAAGCATGTGTGTGAAGTGAGTCACCGCAACGATGATCGTAAGTGCGAAAACAATGTCGTGCATGTGACAGTAGTAAAATACAATGAAAAACTAGAAACAATGCTTCTATAGGATAACATGCATTTAAAACGACAACATCCATTCAAAAAAACCAATCAAACAACACTCATACAAAGAAAAATAAAAAACTGACAGAAAAGTAGCAAATGACTTGAAAAGAAAAATTACCAAGAAAAAGCTAAGTTGAATGTGCTAAAGACTCCTAGATATGATGTTGGATGTCAGAGCTCCAAGATAGATGTGAGGAATGAGCTCTACAACATCAAATAAATAATTTTGATAAGGCTGAGGCTTATGACACACATGCCACAAATCTAGGAAAAAGGGACACTTGGAGGGAAGATTTTGACCAATCCTTACATGTAACTTCTAGTTTCTAAAATTAGATCCCTAAAACATAGGGATGTTTTTTTTATTTCTTCTTATAGCTACTTTTAGGAAAGGCAACCGAGGCATGCAAATCAGGATTGCGTAGTCTTGGAGGGAACCGGTCAGCCTGAAAGCACATGCAGAAGTCTGCAAGCTTGGGGATGAGATTTGCGTAGTTTTAGGGTTAAGTAAGACTTGTTGTTCCTCATGCATTGTGCAATTTCTGGACTAAAACCCTGCTGTCAGTCAGAATTGCACAATTTCTGAGCTAAAGCCTAGTGCTAGGATAGATTGCGCAATTTTTAGAGGGAAGGTTGCCTAGATGGATTTCAAATTTCTCGAGAAGGGAAAATTTTAAGAGCCACCCTAAATTTATATGTATAATAAATGGGCTAATCCCCATGAAACATAGGAAAAATGGGAGGCTATTTTATCAATAATATAATATGTATATATAATTTTTTTTGCAAATATCTCACCAGATTATATTATCTTGTACAGTGATGGAGAATCTTTCACTGAATTATAAAATGTTGTAAGATCATGGCAAATCTTTTACTGGATAATAAAACATTTTGAAGTCTTGGCGAATGTTTTGCTAAAGTACGAAACCATATATGATAATAAGAAAACATATTCATTAAATTATAATATACTAACATACATGTTTGGAAAAAGAAACATAATTTTCTCTTCCTACAAACAATGTTCCAAGTTTCAGTGGCCATGTTTGTCAAGGTTCTTACAATACGCTCTTTCATATCCTTCTATTAGTTTTCATAATATTCCACAACAAAGTTCTTGTAGGTGTTGATATTGACAACAAGTTCTGTCAAGGTAGGAGAGATTAATCTTTTCTCTACAACTTTTTTCAAGTTATCAAATTTCTTTCTTATTCCATAGACTCCAACTGCGAGATAAAAAAAACACATCAAGTTTGTTTACCCCAACACGCCAACAAGTAGCAAGCCCCAACTATATTATATAAGAAAGTATTAGGTATCCCAAGGGCTTGAAGGGGATATAATTGAAAGAAGTCACCATTGTGAGAATCCTTCCAATCAATATATGAATATATAAATGTGGATTTATTATTATTTTAATTGGAAATCTTCAATTAAATAATAAAATTTAATTATGTCTCTCCCAATCATTCACTACCCTCATAGGTCTCGCTTTTTTTAACAGTGTTGTACCATGTAGATTAATTTCCTTTTGGGTGAACAATGTCCAGGTTTTAGGAAACTATGGTGCAGTGGCTCCAACCCCTACAAATCATTAGGACAAACTAAGAATAGCACAGAAGATGAAAGGTTGTACAAACCAACTTATTTTTCAAACAACTAATCCAACATCAATACCTAAATTTTTTCATGAAGATATCATATTGAGAATATTTGAAAAATAGTGAGAAATCTTCTGTGAGGGTGATGTGGAAAGAGTGATAAGGTTTCATTGTTTTGAATTTTTTTTTGTTAAATCAGAAAAAGTTAAAAACCAATATTAATGGAGATATTGGTATTTTTTACTAAATTTTGTGAAGTGACTAAATGTAGCTTTAACCATTCACCTTAAGATGTTTTTACAATATAATTTCCTAACTCTATTTAATATCTTCATTATCATAAAAACCAACCTATATCCATCTTAACTCCACATCTACCACTCTTAGGAGGATGAAGTCTATTTATCCCTCTGACCACTTGGTAGACCCAGAAGTAAGATGGATCTAAGATGATATAATTTCCCCATTAAATAGTCTATGCTCACATGAATACCATGGTATTACCATGGGTCAATACCATGGGTTATCATAAACCTGGAGCTTAAAAATTACTATTAGTAATTTATAAAAATTAATAAAATTAATAATTGATTTTTATTTTATTTTTTTATTTTAACCAAGTTAAAATGTTTAACATACATTAAATTACAACATCCATTTTTACTCTTGATCCACCAAGCCTCAAGAGGGATCAAATAATTTTTCACTCTATGCTAATTTGCATATCACGATATTTGATACCTCTTGGGGCTTATAGTAGATCCAGAGTAAAGATGGATCTATACTGGTTTAATTTCCCCATTTAAATAGGCTACATTCCATGAGAATACCATGGGTCAATACCATCTGCCATTTTTATTTTTATTAATAATAATATTATTGTTAATAATGTTTTTCTGCATGGTATTAATAATAATCTAGGTCGTGGTATTTGGCCCATAGTATTTTTCCCATAGATTTCACCTAAATATAATGCATTTTTTGAGTGTTCGTAAATATAAGGTGAATTATGGAGTAAATATAAAAAATGTTTTATTTGTTTACCATACCTTTTGTTTATTTATATTTTTATTAATTTACCATACTTCTTTTACAAATATGGTATTTGGCCCATAGCATTCACTTAAATAAAACCTCTTTTTTGAGTCTTCATAAATAGAAAGAGGGTTATGGACTAAATATAAAAAGAGGTTTTATTTATTTACCATACGTCTAGTTTATTTATATTTTTATTTATTAACCATACCTTTTGAGTAAGTATAAAAAGAGGTTTTATTTATTTACCATACATCCACTTTATTTATATTTTTATTTTTTTACACCCTTGCATGTATATAACGTGACTTATGGAGTAAATATAAAAAATTAGGGCAAATGGAAGGTTGTAACTCCTAATTTAAAGGGCTAAATTTACCTTTTTTACCCTCTCCCTTAAAAGGTGGGATATTTGGGGCAATTTGTGAAAATGTACTATGATACAAAATATTTGCCCACTAAAAATTTAAAACCCCTTAATTTTGCCAAAAGGCGAACATTCACCCCTAAAATTTTCCATGTTCTATAGCCCAATAGGTAGTCCAACATTATCACACAATTTTTGGACGGAAGGTTGCTTCCCCTCCATAATTTTGCAATTTTCAAGGGGAGCATCTCAGCCAAAAAATGCATAAGTCCAGAATGACAGTCTTTGGAGGGAGACAAACAAGCTAACATACACAGGCTAGAATGACACTAAAACTCAGTTGAATCCTATATACTTACTCAATGCAAGACACACTGCTAGGGATGGCTAGTACGGGGGCTCCAAAATCAAGCTAAGGAAAAATTTTGGAGGGTGGTTGTCGCTGATACAACACTTGGCAACACACTGGTAGAACTCCAGCTCTCTGAATGGACCTTGTTTCGTGAAAATAAAGTCTAACTCCTCCAAAAGTATTGTTGATTTCTCTGATTATCTTGGTTTCCACACTAGCTTGATTGAAAGACGTAGCACCTTCCATGCTCTTGGTCAGTTAGCACACATTCAAAGCCAAGTAAACACAATTTTTTCAATTGCGGTGAGGGGTATATTAGTGCACAAGTAATATGATAGTCAGATTTTAAGTTTCATTTCAAGTGTTGCTCTGTTGCCAGCAGGCCTGGATTGTACCCCAATGGAGTCACGTAGGAACACAAGCATCGATTTGCTACTAGCGAGCCTGATCAGTACCCCGATAGAGTTACTTGCATCACATCTTTTTGCAAGAAGCATTTCTCTTCTTTTGCCTTGTTCATTTCTCATTTTTTTTTTTAAATCACATTTTCATTTTTTCATTTTTCATTTTCAAAACTTTTCATAGCACTTATTCATTTTAGAGGCAGAAAAGGGATCCCAAATTATTGAGAGTAGAAGAGGTTGTTCCTTTAGACAAGCATTTTGTATATACCTCTGACATACTGGTTAAGGTTTTCCCCCCTCACCTGACTCTACTTGACTGAGATGACAAGGGTTAACCCAAAACAACTGACTAGAGTAGGTGATACTAGTTAGTGCCTAAGCATTGTGTTTACATCAAGGTTCACTTCGAACAAACTGTATTTTCCATTGGTGTATCATGGAATGAATACAACCAGTTCTACATAAAGAGATATGAAAACATATAACAAAGTATCTATAACTACACAAGTCCTCTTGTACTTTACCCTTATTTGTTTCAAGAGTCCCACATGGTTTCATGCAAAACTAACCTACAAACATAAACAAGAAAAAAAAAAAAAGAGCAAAAGAAAATGTGGTAGCAAAGAAAGTAAGCAAAGCAAGCATCCAAGAAAACAAACAACAATGCATGTGAGAAAACATGCATCCAAGCAAATAAGACAAAGAAAACACTACTCATACTCCTAAGTTAATAGTGTATGGGCCTGATCACATGAAGTGATATTTCTAATGCAGCCCTCGACGCATTGGTCGACCCATGTTAGTGAAGGCATGGTTCACAAACAACATATTCAGGCAAACCAACAGACATGAAACATATAACAATGAAGAAAAACACACTCTGAGTTTAAATGTGTCCACATAAAAGAAAAAGGTGAAATAGCATGACATGCAATCTGTGGACTTACCATGGTGTTGTGGTACACTGTGTGCACATTTTAAGCATATGCACTCTCTTAACTATGACATGCAAGAAAACACAAGAAACATAGACAACTTCTGTCATGCAAGTGTTCTTGCTGTGTAAGATTCCTCCAATGCATGAGCAATGGGATCATATATTTCAAATGGGGAAAGCGAAATCTGTGTTTTGGATTGATCTTCAGTACATAAAGATGAGTGATGAGGAGCCTTGGGTGTTTCCACAAATTCCTCATCAGAAGTGAAACCAACGTCAGGAGAGCGAGTGCCTGACATACCCATCAGCTCGGGTTGAAGTGCCTCTATAGTCTACGGGGTTTCAACTTCATTGATAGATAGATCATCATAAATAGGTGGCTTTGAAAGATCGACAATGATAGAATCATCATCGCAATCGAATACGGGAGTTAATAGATCACGACATCTATGATAAAAAAAAATCAATGATTTCATCGGCATCCTCGTGATCAGATAAATCAAATAGATGGGTAGATGAGAAGCAATAATGTTCACCCTCTATGTTTTTGGAAAAAGAAGATGAAAAATCAAGTGGATTTTCAATGAAATATTTGTCCTCTATGCTGTTGAATGATGAACATACATTAGGTTTGTTTTGCAAATGATCAACAATGGAGGCATCTATGGATGGATTTACACAAGGAAACTTAGAGATAGCAGAATCACCAAAGATGTCAGGAAAAAGAGGAGGCGGCATGGATATAAGGAGATCATCCTTCATTACGATTTGATGTTCAGGTTCCCAGTCATACTCACCATGAAAAACAGGGTAGGTTGGTTGCACAACACCATCTCTGTCAATGGCTTGATCTGGAGGATCAACATAACATGAAAATAGAGGCTGACGTAATAAATGCATGTGACAACCCACGGGCTTCGCAACCAAATTTGTTCAAAAATTCAGGGAAGTGATACTCAGAGGATATGATAGTCGAACAGATGTGTGTGGATGTTCTCCCACATCACTCTATGGTGGTGAAGTTGTTTGATGAGGGGAGGGCAGACAATCACCTACGATAGTGACTATGTTATCTTGTGATTGAGCAACTCCATCACTGAAGTATGTTGGGCAGGCTTTGAACTTTAACTTAATCTTGGGATAGATTGATGTGTGAAGATAGTATTCGAATCGATCCCAAAGACATTAGAATTTCATTTGGTTTTTCAAGGCTTCAAACTGAAGTACATGGAAGCACTTACAAAAATCCATAGTCGACTCTTGCAGAGTCTTCCATTGTTTCAACAGTTTTTGGTCAATAGGTTCAGGATCAAAATGATGGAAAGTAGTTTCAATTAGATCACAAAACTTCTTAAGTCAGTGCATGCGGCCATGAGGTAGGTTTTCGCACCATCATTGTGGGGATTTGCGAACTTTGTGTGGAAGCATCAAGCTGACCTCAACTTCATCGAGCTCATCTGCATCCTCAAGGAATGGAAGGAGGCCATGTAAGTATTTAGGTCAAGCCACTTCGCCTTCACCATTGTACGTGAATTCTGACAAGAGATCATAAAACTCCCTTGTGATGTCGATTGGTTCAGCATTATACGTACATCACAGAGGGACGAACCTCACGATATCCATCAAAAATGGGCCAAGATTCAAAACAGTATGTGAGGACTTAGCTTGTCATCTTGCCCTCCTTCTAGCACCAGAAATGTTGACAGTGTTGGACCCACCAACATGTCAAGGGAACTCCCCAGTAAGAAGTCCCAACAGTGGGGCAGTAGAGTATCTCCTTGATCATGGTTGTCCATAGAGGTGAGTAAGATGTCCCTGTTGGTAGCAAGGGTGGGACATGCACAACAGGTAAGGAAGGTGTATGAATGGGTCTAACACATGTAACGAGGGTCTGAGTGTGCCCCTTAGAAACCTACGACATCACGCGGCTTGAAAGGGAACACATGACAGAGATACATCAAAAGATGGAAAGAAGGTTAGCCAACGATTAAGAGTGATGGTTAAACTAACAGCACATGTCGATAAGATTCATACAAACATATATAGAGAAGTCCATAGATATATGTGTAAACATAAAATACATATATCATTAGAGTAACCAAGATAGTTGAAATACCATAACAACATATGCATGAAATGTGTTGGCTCTGTTATATTAAGAAAGTGAAAGATCCAACCATACATACAACTATGACCAACCACTAGTCCCGACAATGGACGTTACAATCACTGCCACCTACTGTTCCCAAGAGATATACTAGCTCTACACTATGGAGAAGCAAAGGCTCATTACAATACACTCCAAGGTTTCTCTAAGATACACCTATAGGAAGCTTGGCAACCAAAATCCTATACAATGAGTTATGAGCTTCTATAAATGGAAAAGGGTTGGGTGACCCTTGACATTCCCCTTTGTGACTCTTCACCTACATTCATGACACATCAACTACTACATGACTGTTACCTTCTACAATTGACAATTGGTCTTTCAATTTTACAAGATGTTACATTACAATATGCACATGTATCCATGTGAGACAAAATAGGCTTGAGCAAGCCATGCAGACATTACTAAAACTCAGACAGCTATGGGAAGACCAATTCTTTGACATCCGCATGATGATAAACTGTGACAAACTGATGCCAAGCTTGGTAGTCCATTATGGTGTCTGCATGCTCAATGGTGACATCCTACTGAAAGTGAACTCTTGCCTCCATTGCATCACGGTTCACTGATTTGGCACCTCTATCCAACTCGTCGGATAAGATGCACATCATAGTCTTGAGCGCATCTAGACTAACAACATACTAATGCATAGTTTATGCGTTGATCTCCAAGTTTGTGTTGTTGGCCATGTGCATCAACTCATCAAAGTACATGTCCAGGTCTAGTTGGAATTGGTTCTTTGACTTCGCCTCGGTGAGTGTGCCAATAGATGGGATCACCTACGTGCGTACAATGACATTCATGCTTCTGAACACCCATGCATGTGAAGCCTGCAAACTGGTGATGAGCTGCTGGAGTTCCTCACAGTTTCGGATCTCACTACAGATGCGTGCCTTCAACTCTACTGCCTTTAGCCTCATCATCTTTAGCAAACGCAATGGGGCTCCTTTGAACCTCATTTTCCATGTTTCCATGTGCTCGACAACAGTGTGTAGATTTGACAAGATGTGTGCTCTCCTAGCACAACACTACTGCTAACTGTTGAGATGAACAACTGACTTATGCACGGTGCCAAATCTAGAATACAACATCTGCATGAATGTCTTGAGGGATGATACTCCATCTAGTATCGCTCTCTTCAAATTTTCTCTGGCAGATGACGTAACCTGTTCTCCTCCTTTCTTAGCTGCTTATAACTCCTTAGCCATGCATTGGTTCTCTACTATGAATAATCAAACACTCGATCTGGTGGCTTCTGCATATGCTCTAGTAGCATCGGCCAATGTTGTTGGACACTTACGTACATTAGATACAATCACCCGTTCTTCAAACTATGCAGGAGATATGTGAACATCCGGAGTGGGCACTCTATGTGACTGCACAACTCTGTGTTGTGACTCATCGAAGGATATGTTGTGCATCTCTACTTCTAGATTGTCTTCAAGGATCTCTATTTCTCCTTGATCGCTTGGGACTTGCTCTACTTCTAGATTTGGTGAAGTTTGTTGGGTGACCTCTTGGTTCTGAGACATGAGTTCAATATCCTAATTTGAATCTAGCCGCACCATATCTATAACCATCTGTTCTGGCATCTGTTCATTCTATTGAGCTAAGTCCTGCTCCTGTGACTGCTCACCCTGTCTTCTCTATTCCAGCTACTCAGATAAGCCTATAACATGCATGGGTGCCATTTCATCAATCTTTTCATGTTATGCCCCATGTTGTGCCTATATCGGTTGCACTTCCTTCTCTCTTCTACGTAACTCCTATTCCTCTTGGAGTTTCTGCTTCAACTCCTGCAACTCCTTTTTTGTTTCCTTCATCGTCTATTTCTCTCTTAGCCATTGCATGATCCTCTTGTTGCACTATCACGTCTTCGCATCAATATCCAAAGCTTCTTTCTTCGCAAGTGGATCTGCTTTGATTTTGTGGCTTTTTTCTACCTCTGTGTTGTCAACAACCTTTCTCTTTCCTTTGTCATGCACAAGTATGTTACCCTTTACTGTTGCTAATTATGGTGCTCTCTGAGATGCTGCTTCTTCCTGTTTTTCCAAATACTCTATAGCTATGCCGACTGGTTCATTGCGCCTGGAGAAGTGATAGAAATATCTCCATGGGTCTTCCTCAGGAAAATGACATGCCCCGTGGATACAAGGAAACCACCTTCTTGCATAATGGTCCTTCACCAAGCAATGCAGATCATACGGATTGAAACTTCTAGTGCCAAAGGTGAATCTTTTGAACTCCTCCATCTCAACCTCAACATTCTTGCAATTATGTATCTTGTACAACCTAATCCACAAAGGAAGAGCAAGCCAAGGTTCCCTCTTCTTCATGTGCAGTCTCACTGACAAACCTATCGAGATGTGATATGACACCTCTTGCATGGCAAGCTTGTTCATAGAAAACTTCGGTAAAACATGAGGAAGCTTCTCTGCATAGTACATACATATGAAGGTGCCAAGGGGTGAGGCATACCAATCTTCTATTGCGATCAATGCCTCCATCACTATTTGTGGCATGCAAGGTGGGTCCTGCTCAAATGTCATCTTGTATGCCAGGGTGACAAAGTGGTCTAATAACTCTATGATAATCCCGCGGAAGCTGCATTGCGAGAATGACTTCCAGTAAGTGTGCACAAAGGTTTTCGAAGGTGTCCATGACCAACCCAAGCCTCAAAACTCCTGACGGGCATAGACTGCATCAAGTATGTATGTGGACATGTATATCTCCCCTTGATAAACCTTGGCTAGATGTCAGGCTTCTGTCACATGTTCCTTCAACTTGAGAGCCAACATCTCAAATCAGTTGTAAGGTCTTCCTTCACTTGCTAGTTGTTCCAACGCAATGACCCAACTTTGTGGGAAGGCTTCTATGCTCTCTTCACTGTATAAGCTGCAATAAAATATGACCAAGTACTTATATTCCCTATGCAATATATTTATCTTGTAAACCTAGCTAGGTGTTGTCCTAAACTTGGCTCGCTTTTTTGCCCCGCTCTTCAGGATATCTCTTGAGTTTGCAGTATCGTTGGGTTTGTTGAAGGGTTTCTCCATTGTTATCACAGGTTGTGGCAAGTGATACATCTACCGAAAGTCCTTCACCCTAAAGGTAGCAAGTTGTGTTCCACTGGCACTGTTCAATGTTATTGTCTCAGGATTAGTGTGTGAGACAATCGAGTTGATCATGTCTGCACATGGAAACGTGGGATACCTGCATGCAATCGGTACAAACTAGACTTGTGAATGTTAACATAAACCCTGTGGTCTTCCATATTTTCCATAGATGTGTGTGAGAATATATCATTGATGTCATACCATTTCGTCTTGACGTCCTTGTCTATGAACAGGTTGGTGTCTTCGTAGATAGGAAACCTCATACACTTGTTCAACGTCATCTCCAATTGCACTTTGAACGGTGTCCTTTGACCCTGCTCTCTTGGAGGCCATCGGACCTAAAGTGATGAGAGATAGATGAACTCCTACTATACGTAGAGAGATAGAAACACTCATGGAAATCAATTTGTCAGTTGAAAACCAAAACAAATTTGAGGACTGTCATGCAACATACCCAAGTGATTGACTAGGAATATTGCGCAATTTTCACCATGAGGCTAGGAGATTGACATCCAAAACTATTCAAGGCACAGTCTGGGCTATCAAGAGAATGACTAACTATAGGAACTATGTAATTCGCAGTCCATCCTGGCCTGCTGAGGACTGAAACTACGCAACGCATAGTTCCAGTCAACAGTTACATGCAAACCCACAAACTACATTGCGCAATTTCTGGGGCCAACAGGGCACTACCTCCTAGAATTACGCAATGCAATCTTGGAGGCCAGTGCTAGGCCATATTTTCATAGTTTATAGAGGGAAGGGAGAGCCTTCACTCTCAGAAATGAGCGTTGCTAGACATGCAAGGCAAGGTCTGAGCCAAGGCAGCCCAGACCCGTCGACAGGCGACTAAAAACATGAAAAGTTTTGAATGCATGGCCAAACTAAGTGTAAACAAGAGTTAATGATCATGCATGCAGATAGTGAGTGAAAGGTTCATAAAATGGGAAAACAAACATGTGTGTGAAGTGAGTCACCACAACGACGAACGTAAGTGCAGAAACAATGTCATGCATGCGACAGCAGTGAGATGCAATGAAAAAATTGAAACAACTCTTCTACATGTTAAAATGTATTAAAACGATAGAATGCATTCAAAAAAATGAAGCAAACAACCCTCATACAATGTAAAATACAAAAATAGACAGAAATGTAGCAAATGACATGAAAAGAAAACTCACCCAGAAAAGAGCTAAGATGAATGTGTCGTAGAATCCTAGATGCGATGTGAGGAATGTTGTTATAGACATTTTTGTGCCTTACAGCATGAAGCATGAAATGTCGATAATCTAAGGGATCCAAAGTCCCTAAACATGTTGTTCCTACCCCTAGAGGAACAAGGTCAGCAAACCACAGCACTGAAAATCAGTTCTCCACCTAAAAACACTCAAAAACAAGCTAATTCTGGATCATGTCAACTGCTCCACTGAGCATCTGCGCTGAATGTCAACTTCCCCACTCTGTACCTGCGCTGAATGTCAACTCTAATGAAGGCTACCTGCGCTGGGCGAGATTGGCCAAGTGGCACAGTCATTCTGCAAGGTGTCAAATGCCCAGGAAGCTTCCAAAATGACACTTGGATCAAGGAATTCGCCTTGTGATGAGTAAGAGGATCTAAATCTCCAAGTGGAAGCAAGAAACTCCAAGTGGACTCAAGAACTGAAGTATAATTGAAGTGGGAGAGGACACTAGTCAGCTTCATGCCAAACTCAAGCTGACTCATCCTTTCTCCAAATATCCTATATATAGAGCTCTCTCATGAGGTCTAGGGAGGCTGGAATCTTGTGAATGTAAGGAAGTGCTGTTGGTTTGAGTATAGAACTATTGGGTGATTGCTTTGAAGGAGGTGAAGAGGAGATTTCTTTCTGCTGGGAGGTGTTGCTGGATTGGGCCTATTATGGTTGTAACACTCTCAGAACTTTACTTCTTCCATTAATAAAGCATTTGAGGTTCTTCTATATGCATGTGTCTTTGTGGCGTATTGATGCTTGTATATTTGATTTATTCTAATCCTTGAATCAATTATGGATGTATGCTTCTTGTAGTTTCCCTTTCTTGTGCTTTTGCAGGATCTTTGTGTAGCTGGGCCAGTGAAAGAGCAAGGAGCTGGGAGCAAGCAGCAAGGAGAGAAGATTGGGTCAAACATTAGCGGAAGACAACGGTTAGTGGATCTCTTTCTCCCCTCTCTTACATCTCATAAAGAAGTAATCTTGAATAGCTTTGCATTCGGTTGTTGCTGAGGTACTATCACCCTTAGAGTGGGATAGGGTCATTCCGTATTGGATACTTTTCCCAACAACAAATGTGCTTTGTAGTGCCGAATAAATAATTTTTATAATGATGAGGCTTATGATGTGCATGCGAAAAATCTAGGAAAAAGTGACACTTCGAGGGAAGTTTCTAAGTGATCCTTGCATGTAACCTCTAGCTGCGAAAAATAGATTCCTGAAATATAAGGATGTTTTGCTTTTTGTTTTTTTCTTTTTTCAGGAAAAGCACCCAATGCATGTAAATCAGGATTTCTCAGTCCTGGAGGGAACTGTTCAACCTTAAAGCACACACAGTAGTAAGAAATCTTGGAGATGAGATTTGAGTAGTTTCTGGGCTAAGAAAGACTGGTTGTCGCTCATGCATTGTGCAATTTCTAGATTGAAGCCCTGGCTATCTGTCAGAATTGTGCAATTTCTGAGTTGAAGCCTATTGATGGGCTGGACTACATAGTTTTAAGAGGGAAGGTTGCCTAGATGGATTGGACATTTCTAGAGCCCAGTAGGTAGGCCATCAGGATTGCGCAATTTCTGGAGGGAAGGCTTGTTCCCATCAAGAATTGCGCAATTTTCAGGGTGAACATCTCAGCCAGAAAAATCCTTAAGTCTGAAATGACAGCCTATGGAGGGAGAAAAACAAGTTCACATGCACAGGCTAGTGGGCCACTAAAACTCAGTTAAAGCCTACGTACTTACTCAATGCAATACATGCTACTAAGGATGGTTGGTAAGGAGGCTCCAAAACGAAGCTAAGGAAAAATTTTGGAGGGTGGTTGTAGCCACTACAACACAACCATAAGAAACTACCAAATGACCATAAGAAAATACTAAACCACAATGTCAAGTTGTTTTGCCTCAACTGGAAAGAAAGGAAGGATACATGATTTTCATATGATCTGCCATCTCCAATGTAGCTTCATCGAGCCCAAAGTGCTTCCATTTAACTCTAGCTTACTTGATTACTCGGTTCAAGAGTGTGAGGACCTTCTTCTGCAATATACACTGAGGCTGTAGCTGGAATTCTCCATATCATTCCACTTGCAGTACAAACTAGTCAATCACATGATCAACATTGTTAACATACTTTTAAGCAAAGATACATGGAAAACATCGTCAACTTTCACTGTCAGAGGTAGTGAAAGTCGATAGGATACTTGTCAAATCCTCTCAATGTTTCTAAAGGGTCCACAAAATTGTGGTGCCATCTTGACACATGATCCAATTCGTAAGGAGCTCTTCTTCAGTTTCATGCCCAAGTACACGTGTTCCCCAGCCTAGAAATCCTTGAACAACATGTTCATATCTGCATAACTCTTCTCCCTATCCTATGTTGCATTAAGATTCTTCTTGATCACCCGCATTTCTTGTTCCATGTATGAAAACATATCTGTTGCAATCAATACCCTACTAATTGGATCACTCCAAGTAATCAGAGTGTTATAACTCCACCCATACAAAGCCTTGAAAGGACACATCCTTAGTGACTTCTAATAATCATTTTTGTATGTGAACTCTACCAAAGGGAGATACTCTTCCGACTTTTGTTGCTGATGCATCACATACATCCTCAACATGTCCTCCAATATCTTGTTGACCCTCTTTATTTGTACATCTATCTATAGATGATAAGCTATGCTGAAGGCCAAATATGTTCCCATACCTACAAATAACTCCTTCCAAAACTTGGAAGCGAACTTCACATCCATGTCTAACACAATCTTCTTCGGGATGCCATGTACTATAACCACATCTCTGGTGAATACCTATGCCACCTTGCTAGTTGAGTACGTAGAGTTCATTGGAATGAAGTGTGCAACCTTTGTTAATGTGTCCATAATGGCCATGATGGAATCATGCTGCTTCACTATCTTCGGCAACCTTGTGATGAAATCTATGGAAATCACCTACCATTTCCATTCTGGAATCGCAGTCAGCTGTAGGAGTCCACTTAGATGTTTACACTCCACCTTCACTCATTGACAATCAAAACATCTAGTCACAAACTCTGCTACATCCCTCTCCAAATTCGGTCAATAGTAATACCTCTTCACTGTTGTCAGTGTCTCTGATAACATTGGTGACCTAAATATGGTTTTGCATAAAATCCCCTCTAGATCACCTGATTGAGCTTACTTCTATCTGGTACATATATTCTGTCTCGAAACCTGACCAATCCATCTGTTGTAATACAGTAGTCCATGCCATGAGCACCTGCACTTCTACTTGTGGTTGTACCTATGCATGTACCTATACCTATACCACTACCTATACCTGTACCTACACCTATACTTACACTACCACCTGTGCTTATAGCAGTACCCTGCTGCAACTTGTGTACAATCTCCATATAATTGACATCCTGCTGACCTGCCTGCAAGATCATATCCTCTAAGTTTGTCCCATAGGAGCTCATAGCTACCAAGTGATGTACCTGTACCTGTTTACTAAGAGCATCTGCCACCTTGTTCTCTTTACCTTTGATGTACCTAATCTCAAAATCAAACACGTTGGTCATGGCCAAATATCTAGGCTACCTGGCATTCAAATTGGGCTAGTAAAAAAAAATCTTCAGCCCAATGTGATCACTCATAAGAACAAACCATCTGCCAAGAAGATAGTGCCTCCACATCTTCAGTGCATATATAATCGCTGTGAACTCAAGATCATGTGTCAGGTAGTTCTTCTTGTGCTCGTTTAGTTTCTGGGACTCATAACATACCACCTGTCCATCTTGCATAAGGACTCCACCAAGCCCTCTCTTACAAGAATCTATGCATACCACAAACTCCTTGTCCGGATTTGCAATTTGTAGTATTGGTGCATGCATCAACAACTGATTAAGCTACTCAAATCTAACCTGACACTCCTTAGTTCATTCATACTTCTTACCTTTCCTCCACAATGATGTAATGGGATAAGAAACCTATGAGAAGTTCCTGATCAACATCCTATAATAGCCTGCTAGACCCATGAAATATCTCACCTCATCCACATTCTTATGATCTACTCACTCCATGATGGCCCTTATCCTCTCTCGATCTACTATAATGGCCTCCTTGGAAGCCAAATTTTCCAAGTAGTGTACCTCAGTCTGAAAGAAACTAGACTTGTTGAGCTTAGCATACAATTGATGCTCCCTCAGCAACGTCAACAATGTTGCTAAATTCTCGGCATGCTATTCCTCATTTTAGAATATATGAGTATATCATCAATGAACACAATAAGAAACTTATCCAAATATGGACACAACACAATATTCATCAAACACATGAATGTAGTTGGAGCATTAGTTAAGCTAAATGGAACAACAACAAACTCATAATGCCCATACGTCGTCTTGACCACAGTATTGTAAATATCCTCCTCTTTGATGCGTGCTTGATGATATATGGATCTCAATTGAATCTTTGAGAACATTGCTTCTCCCTTCAGCTGATCGAACAAGTCATCAACCCTCTACCAAGGATATATGTTGTTGATAGTCACTTTTTTCAACTTCTTATAGTCAATGCATAATCTGAGAGTATGTTGATGGTGTTGGACATGCCAAAATGTTAGGGGATCTTGTTGCTAAGAAGTCCCAACTAGACCTCAAACCGTTTGAAGTAGGAGTCCTAGCAGTGGGTCATACGATATTACCTTGACTACGGTTGCGTGCAGAGGTAAGTAGGATTTCCTTGTTGCTAGCAAGAGTGTGACCAGTGCAACAAGTCAAGGAAGGTGTATGAAGGGTTCTAACACATGAAATGGTGAATGAGTGCACCACTTAGAAACCTGTGGAAACATGTGCCTTGAAAGGGAGCACACGAGCACAGATACTTCACAAGCTGGAAGGCAGGTTAACCAACGATCCAAAGTGATGGTTAAACCAACATCACATGTCAATAAGATTCATACATACATATATGGAAAGAGTCTATACATACATGTGTAAGAAAGCAACTACATATATCATTAGAGTAACCAAGATAGCTAAAACACAATAACAACATATGCATGAAACTTGTTGGCTCTATTATATTAAGAAAGTGAAAGTTCCAATCATACATACAACCATGTCCAACTACTAGTCTCAACAACGGAATGTTACAATCACTGTCACCTACTCCTCCAAAGACATATATTAGCTCTGCACTATGGAGAAGCCAAGGCTCGTTACAATACACTCCAAGATTTCTCTAAGATACACATATAGGAAGCTTGGCTCCCAAAAGCCTCTACAATGAGTTATGAGGTTCTATAAATAGAAAAGGCCGGGGTGACCCATGAGATTCCCCTTTGTGACTCTTCACCTACCGTCATGAGTCTTTAACTACTACATGACTATTACATTCGACTGTTGACACTTGGCCTTTCATTTTTACAAGCTGTTACATTACAATCAGCACATGTGCCCATGTGAGACAAAATAGGCTTGAGCAAGCCATGCAAGACATCACTAAGACTTGGAGAGCTGTGGGAAGACCAACTCTTCAACATCCTCGTGATGATCGACGGTGGTGAACCGATGCCAAGCTTGGTAGGTTGTGATGGTGTCCACATACTCTATGACCGTGACATCCTTTTAGAAGCGAACTCTTGCCTCCGTTGAATCTCAGTACACTGATTTGACTCCTCTTTCCAACTCACTTGATAACATGCACATCATAGTCTTGAGTGCAGTCAGATCAACAACATACTGATGCATAGTGTCTACATTGATCTCCAAGTTTGCACTAGTGTATTCACATCAACCCATCGAAGTACATGTCCAGCTTTAGTCAGACTTGGTTCTTTATCTCCACCTTGGTGAGTGTGCTAATAGATGGGATCGCATGCATGTGAAGACTAACATACATGCTCCTGAACACCTGTGCATTTGATCGACAACACCACTCACACTATCTGCTCTATTCCAACTGCTAGGATGGGTCTATAACTTGTATGGGTGCAGTTTTACCAATATGTGCATGTTGTGCCTCCTATTGTACCTATTCTTGTTGTGCTTCCTTCTCTCCTATTTTCCTCTCTTTGACTTTGCGTGATCCTCCTGTCATGCTGTCACCTCATAGCCTCAATCTCCAAAGTTGCTTTCATCACAAGTGGATCTACTTTGAAATTGTAACTTTGCTCCACCTCTGTGTTGTCAATAGCCTTCTCCTTGCTTGGTCATGCGCAGGTCTGCTACCTTGTGTTGCTCCTAACGGTGCTACTCATCGCAATGTTGCTGCCATTTCATCTTGATGTCCTTCTCTATGAACAACTTGGTGTCTTCACAGAGAGGAAAGCTCATAGACACTCGGTCAGCTACATCTCCATTTGCACTCTCAACAATGTCCTTTGACCCTGCTCTCTGGGAGGATATTGTACCTGTGCTATTGAGAGGTAGATGAACAACTATGATACCCATGGAAACACTCATGGAAAGGAATCTGTTAGTTGAAAATTGAAATAAACTTGAGGACTAACTTGCAACATACCTGTGTGACTGATTATGAAGATTGCACAATTTCCACTCGGAGGCTGGGAAACTGACTACCAAAACTATGTAAGTCATAGTCTGAGCTGTCAGGAGGCTAACTCACTGCTGGAACCATGCAATGGAAATTCTAGCCTAGCCTGCTGAGGACTGAAACTATGGAATGCATAATTTTAGGTATGAAGGGCATACAAACCCAATAAACTACATTGCGCAGTTTCAGCGACTAGCCTGGCAGTGCCTCCCAAAATTGCAAAATACAAGCCTGGAGGCTAGTGATGGGCCAAATTTTCACAGTTTCTAGAGGGAAGACAGAGCCTTCACTTCTAGAAATGTGCATTTTCTAGCCGAGAAAGGCAAGGTCTATGCTAAGGCAGCCCAGACCTACCGACGGGCAATTGAAAACATGAAAAGGTTTGAATGCATGGTGAGACTAAGTGTAAGCAAGAGTGAATGATCATGCATGCAAACAGTGAATGCAAGATTCAAAAAACAAGAAAGCAAGAATGTGTGTGAAGCGAGTCGTCACAGGGTGACCATAAGTGCAGAAACAATGTCATGCATATGGCATCAATGAGATGCAAAGGAAAATTGAAATAGTGCTTCTACAAGATAACATACATCAAAAAAACAGCAAGTGTTCATTGAAACCAAGCAGACATCAGTCACACAAGTCGAAATACAAAAAGCACCAGAAAAGCAGCAAAAGACTTGAAAAGTGGACTTACCTAGAAAGGTTGAGTCGAATGTGCTGAAGACTTCTAGATGTGATGTGGAATGTCAAAGCTCCAAGATCGATGTGAGGAATGAGCTCTAGAGTGTCGAATGAATGAGTTTTGATAAGATTGAGGTTATGGTTTGCATGACACAAATCTAGGAAACATTGACACTTAGTGGGCGGTTTTGAAAATGGCTTTTGCATGTAATCTCTAGCTGCTAAATGGATCCCTAAAATCTAGGGATTTTTTTTTCTTTTTGTTGTTTTTTCCTTTCCAGGAAAAGCAACCCATGCGTGCAAATTAGGATTACTCAATCCTGGAGGTAATCAATCAACTTGAAAGCACGTGAAGCATTATAAGAGCGTGTGGATGAGATTTGCATAGTTTCTGGTCTAAGCAAGACTGATTGTCCGTCATGCACTACACAATTTATGAACTGAAGCCCTGGCTATCAGTCAAAACTGCAAAATTCCTACACTAAAGCCCGGTGTTGGGATGCACTGAACAATCTTCAAGGGGAAGGTTGTCTGGCTAAACTACACATTTCTCGAGCTCAACAGGCGACCCAGCAAGATTGCACGATTTGTGGAAGGAAGGCTGGTTATACTCCATATTTGCTCAATTTTTAGGGGGAGCATCTCAACCATAAAAATGCTTACGTCTAGAATGATAGCCTGTGGTGAGAGGCAAACAACTTCCCATGCACAAGCTAGGAGGCCACTGAAACTCAGTTGAAGCCTATGTAGTTTGGATAGTGCAATACATTATACTAAGGATGGTTGTTAGGGAGGCTCCAAAATGAAGCTAAAGAAAAATTTTGGAGGGTGCTTATAGCCATTACAACATAGTACCATTCGTCTTCCTCACAAACAAGATTGGTGCACTATAAGGTGAAACAATTGGCCTAGTGTATTCCTTGTCCAACATTTCCTTCAGCTGCAATTTTCACTCAATGAACTAAGGCATGCTCATCCTGTAAGGCGCTTTCAATGTTGGAGTTGACCCTAGCACTAACTCAATCGAAAATTCTATCTCCGTGTGAGGTGGAAAATCTATAATATCCTCAGGGAATACATCCTGAAACTATTACAAAATAGGATATTTGTTCAACACATCTGCATCATTATCGTCTTTACCCTTATCACTAGAAATGTGTACTGCAAATAACTTGCACCCTTTCCTGCGGCTATGCTTTTCTTGCATAGATGTCACCATCCTAACTGATGTGGCTTTCTTCTTACCTTGGAAGACTCTTCTTTCTCCATTGTCATCAACACACTCAATAGATTTGTCATAGTAGGCAACCTTGGTTTTATGTACATACAACTAATCCTTGCCCAAAAACACAGTGTATGATACCAACGGTAACACATTCACATGTGTTTTTGTAAGCATACCATTTAAATCAAAAGTGCAAGCTCTTACCCAAAGATGAACCTGGATCTTTGTACCTGTATCCAACTTCACTAACCAAGAATCGTCCATCTCAATGATAGATTTCTGGTGTTATTCCTTCTTGTTTTCCATTGATGCATAGATACGTGGAATACTCTAATCAACATCCCCAATAGTCTTTGCCTCCTGTGCACTGTATAACTGAGGCCTACCACCATGGTTCTATGGATAATCTCTCTTAAGGTGTTCCTCGCCACATATCCAACACTCCAATTGACCAGTACCAACACCTCTATGTTGTTGTTGTGACTCATGTCCCTGTTTAGCTACATTAAATCTCTTTTGCGATGCCACATTCCCTTTCTCATCTACATGTTGAGGCATTCTCTTCTTAGGCTACCATTTACCTTTACCTTTGTCCTTTCCCTTCCATCCCTGCTGAGATTCATTCTTACTCTTTGGTTGTTCATAGAAATGCTTGAGTTTCCTAATAACTTCCTCAAGTGACCAAGGCTCATCATACTCAATCCAATCTCTAAATACGAATGGAAAACCACTAACAAACCTCTAAGCTTTAGCCTTCTCATCAATAAGATATGGTACATACCTCAATACTTACAAAAACTTGGTCATGTATTCTTCATCTATCATTGATCCCATCTTTAGCTCGTAGAGTTATTTAGCCTTACTGTCGTAGTACTTTTCTGACAAGTACTTATAACTAGAAAGACTCTTGAATTCCCACCAACTCAAGTCATTCATCCTGATATCTCTAACTTGCTTAACATCTTCACACCAGATGTCTGCTTTACGTTTCAAGCTGAAGATAAATATTCTAGCCATCATGCTATGTGTGTACTAATGCAACTCAAAGAATTTGTTCATTTGAATTATCTAACCCTCTGCATCTTCCAGATTCTTCACATCTCCATCAAAATTTGGTGGGTTTTCTTTCTTGAATTCATCCGGTAAGTATCCCATATCATTCCTCCTATAAGGATGATAAAAACAACGATCATGATGTCTATCAAAACCAAAACTAGAATAATACTTGTACTCATTTCCCCTCCTTTCCGAAGTGTCAAACAACTTTCCATCTCTCATTGTATCAAATCTATCTGACTTGTGTCTACCAGGAGATCTACTACCATATGCTCCATTAGTTTTATCCTCATTTCCATGGCTGATCCAAAGCGACCCTTATTGTTGCAAGTCTAACAAACCTTGAAGAAGTATAGCATTCACCTTAACATGCTTCTCTTGTTCCTATATGATCTGAACATTATCCACCTTACAACTCCTTACCTCTTCCTTCAAATTTCTTAATGTATCATCCAAATCATAAGTATGCCCCACACAATGCTACTCATCTAATGCATAGGGAGTTCTGTGTAGTTAACCACCTTGATAGCCAATTGATCTTTCCCTTCATGTAATGCATAATATGTCAAATAAACCAAATCATAATAAACCAACGTACCTTAGTATAGCTTGGGGAGGATACCTTGTCTGCAAGATTACCAGATCAGCGTAATACATGTATAACATAATAATAATAGTGTATCGACATTCACAAGTGATTGTATCAACTCATAAATGTCACTTTAACTAGGGTCCAATCATCAATACAAGGCCATATTAACAATGCATGCTATGACCTCGTGAATGATAACAACCATTACTCAATTATACACATTTCTACATGCAACTGACAATATGCACAAGAAATGACTAGCCAACTACAAATACACATAAACATATGTAGTCAAACATAATCAATCATTTGTTGTAATCAACCTACACGACTAATACATGTAATAAAAATATTCAAAATGTAGCCTAACATATAAGGATGTAAGTAGGGGACATAAAATCAACATGTAAGTGACAAATAACCATATACATTGAGTCATATACTCATGTCAAATACTTTTCATGAAATCACAATTCTCCATGATAACCATACTACAACCCTAATCCATCATCAAGCAAATGAACCAAGTATATATGTGTTGTTGGAAATAATACTGAGAGGGGGGGTGAATCAGTATTATCAGAACTATAAAACTTTTTCAATGCTCAGAAACATATACGCTACTTTTGTTAAGTGAACCAGCGTGTACACGCAACTGTGTCTAAAGAAAACAGCGTATAACCAGAAATCTTATAATTCAGTCAGTTTATCTTCAGTTAAGTGCATAAGGACATTATTCACCATATTAAGAGTAAACAGATGCAGTAGAACAGATCACACAAAAACCACACACATGAACACCATGATATAAGGTGGAAACCCAATGTGGGTGAAAACCACCTGCTGCAAGTCGTCTCTATCTTTCTTTAATATGAAACTTCAGTTTACAATCATTTTGTACTGGTGCAGCCTTATACCAGTACGCAGGCTACAACCTGCAGAAGGCTACAACCTTCTCTCGTTCTCCAAACTTCCTTGGAAGGGAGCTCCAACCCCCTTTGCTCTTGTACTAGCCAAGATACTAGTACGTAGGTGCTGGCCTACAATCTTCTTTCTTTCAGGTACCACCTTTCATACATTTTCAGACTGGATATTCCTGAAGCACAACGTTACAATCTGAAGACCACAATTCATTCAACTTTCACAACAAATCATTGAAGCACAAAACATCCAATACTAGCATCATCAATCACTGAACCACTGAAACCCTGTCAAACACCAGTTACCAGAACACAGAGCAGACTACAGAACTCTGCAATAACAGTCAGACCCAACTGTAACTCAAAAATCAAGCTCCAAAATATATACGCTACTTCAATGAGAGCAACCCGCGTATACACGCGCTTTTACCGAAGCCAACCTGCGTACAGATCTAAAAATAAATTCTCTCAACTTGCAGCTGTACCAGACATCAGTTAGACCCAGAACATAGCATTGCGTCAGTATGCAGATCTAGAAATACGCATAATCAACCATATCATAATAGTGCATTTCAAATCATTAGATCCCGATCTATCCTTAGATCTAGTCTTCCATCAACCGAAGTGATCTCTCCTTAGCTTAGATCAAGCAACCCAGAACCTGCATACCAGATCTCTTTCTTTTTCAGATATTCAAGCCTTTTCAAAAGATGATTTGCCTAATGATCTTCTCCTCCTTATATAGCCTTAGGCCTTGCTCAATACCAAGGGCCAAACCATAGAAATCCAATACCATCAACTTAGAAACTAGGGATCAACACGTCTGTCGAGATACTTTGGTCCAAATACATAGGCTCAAGTACCGAGGACTAACTACCATGGACCAAAGGGAAGCTTCCCGACATATACGCCCTTTTCTGTTCATATATCTGCGTGCATACGCGCCTCCGTATATATATAACCTGCGTATACGCGACTTAGTATGCATATAGACTGCGTGTATACGCAACTTGGACTTGATTAACCTGCGTATATGAGATTTCTCTTCATTCTGTAATCTGAACAGAGATCTATCATCAAGGAGAGTTGCCATCAAGGACAACACCTGTATCATAGCGCCACACCTGTGCCAAAATGCCAACAATCTCCCCCTTTGGACTTGATGGCAACCTCAAGATCCCTTAGAATCATTCTCCCCCTTTGTCATTAAGGGCAAACGGCTGTGCTCCCCCTGAGTACATGCTGATACCTCTGCTTGGCTGTGCTGAATCATACTCCCCCTGACTGTAGGCTAGATCTGCAAAAGATGTTCTTCAACAAGAACCAAGACTTAGACACCATAAGGGACCTTCCTATCACCAAAAGACTCAATACATACATCCATACTCCCTACCAAGAGGGGACACATTAGAAACAACCAATTATATTACATCATTCATCCCAGGCATAGTGGGGAAACCAACATAGGCCGTTACATGACCTTGACACCATAAAAGAGATATCACAAAAGAGATACATGACATAGAGACAACAGATCTAGACCAAGACTTATGAAAGTCACCAGCAGCATCTGATAAACATCTTTTAGATCAGCAACCAGGATTTCTTTCTGAGCTCCTTCTCCTGAAACCAACAACCAAAACATCTAAATGCCAACAATGCTTTATGAGACTTTTAAGCTGCTCCCCCTGAACCTGTGCCTGCTGCACCTCCTGAAACTGTGTCTGAAGGATTCTGACATACCCATCTCAGACCTTTTCAAACCAGAGTTTGCCCTTGCTGTTCAGAACTCCATATACGCGATTTATCCTGCACAAACCAGCGTATGGACGCGGATATACTCTCTGCAACAAGCGTACACCATACACGCGACTTTCCCAGCATAAATCGGCGTATATACGCGTATATCCCTTACGTAACTTGCGTATACCAACTTTTCTGTAGAACAGACAAGCTTCAACAGCAGGATGAAGCATCAACTACTCCCAGTTTTTGTCTGAGATATTCAAAAGTTTCCCTGGGCAGTGGTTTTGTGAGAATATCAGCAACTTGTTCCTTAGAAGGAACATACTCCAACTTGACCTTCTGCTCAAGCACTTGTTCCCGGAGAAAATGGTACTTGATTGGTATGTGCTTGGTCTTTGAGTGCATGATTGGATTCTTTGAAATGCTGATTGCACTTGTATTATCACATAAGATAGAGACTGGTGGAGTGCAAGTGATTTGAAAGTCCTGCAAGGTCTGCATCATCCAAAGAAGTTGTGTGCAACAAGATGCCGTAGCCACATATTCTGCTTCAGCTGTAGATAAGGCAATCGAACTCTGTTTCTTGCTGAACCAAGATACTAATCTGGAACCCATGAAGAAAGCACCACCACTTGTGCTTTTCCTATCATCCACACTTCCAGCCCAATCTGCATCTGTGTAAGCATGAAGAGTGAGATCTGTATTTCTAGGATACCATAAGCCATAGTTTTGGGTCCCTTGAAGATACTTGAAGATTCTTTTGACTGCCTGAAGGTGAGTTTCCTTTGGGTTGGCTTGAAATCTTCCAACAATTCCTACTGCGTGTGTAATATTTGGTCGGGTACCTGTCAAATAGAGCAAACTCCCAATCATGGATCTATAAGTGGGTTGGTGAACTGCTGCTGATTCATCATTTGCACTGAGGCTGCATCCTGTAACCATGGGTGTACATACTGGCTTTGACTCTTCCATGCCATACTTCTTCAAGATCTGCTTGAGGTATTTGGTTTGAGACAAGAAGATACCTCCTTCATTTTGTTGAATTTGCAATCCAAGAAAATATGTCAATTCTCCAAGTAGTGACATTTCGAATTCTTTCTGCATAACCGAGGCAAAGTTTTGACTCATAGTCTCTTCATTGCTGCCAAAGATAATATCATCTACATAAACAACAAGAATTAGCAATTTGTTATTTTCAACTTTTATATAGAGATTGCTATCTGCTGATCCTTTTGAAAAGCCTTGTTGGTGAAGATATTTGTCCAACCGATAGTACCAAGCCCTTGGAGCTTGTTTGAGTCCATAGAGAGCCTTTTTCAATCTGCATACAAGGTTTGGATCATTCCCAAGAATGAAACCATCTGGCTGCTCAATATATACTTCTTCTTCTAAGTCTCCATTCAGAAAGGCTGATTTCACGTCCATTTGAAATACCTTGAAGTTTTGAAAGCTTGAAAGAGCAAGGAACATTCGGATGGCCTCAAGTCTTGCTACAGGAGCAAAGGTCTCTTCAAAATCTATTCCTTCTTGCTGTGCATACCCTTTACAAACAAGTCTGGCATTGTTCCTAATTACTTCTCCATTTTCATTCAATTTATTCTTGAAGACCCATTTTGTTCCTATTACATTCTTGTCTTTTGGTCTAGGAACTAATTCCCAAGTGTTGTTCTTTTCGATCTGCTCAAGTTCTTCATCCATTGCTTTGACCCAACATTCATCTTTGCATGCCTCTTTCACATTTTGTGGTTCAGTGGAGGAGAGTAATGCCAAATAGCTTGAAGCTTCTGCAAGTGTCCTTCTTGTTTGTACTCCTGCTTCTTTCTGCCCCACAATCTGAGATTCTGGATGATTCTTTTGAACATATCTGGATGGAGTCTTCTCTTCTATTCTTGTCTGCTCCTCTGGTTCTTCTTGAGGTTCTTCTTCTTCTTGAGGTTCTTCTTCTTCATCATTCCGTCTTTGAGGGTAGCCTTCATCTTCTTCAATGTCTTCATGATGAACTTGCCTAGGAATATATCCCTTCTCATCAACCACTACATCAATGCTGTCAACAATTCTGCCAAGTCTTTTATTGTAGCACTTGTATGCTTTGCTATGTGGAGAATAACCAAGAAGAATGCCCTCATCTGCTCTTGGTTCAAGTTTGCCAAGTTGCTCATCAGTATTCTTAATATAACATTTGCTCCCAAAGATTTTGAAGTGCTTCACCGAAGGAGTCTTACCACTCCAGAGCTCATGAGGTGTTTGAGTGCTGTTTACTCGGACATTTGTTTTGTTAAGAATAATAACCGCAGCATGTGCAGCTTCACCCCAGAAGGTTGCGGGAGTACCTGATTCATCAAGCATAGCACGAGCCATTTGTTGGATTGTTCTGTTCATTCTTTCCACAACCCCATTTTGCTGAGGAGTTCTAGCTGTAGAGAATTCTCTTCTTATCCCATGTTCTTCACAGAAATCGAAAAATTCGTTTGAGGTAAACTCCCCACCTCTGTCAGATCTGAGGCACTTAATTTTGTGTCCTGATTCATTTTCAACCAAGGCTTTGAAGGATTTGAATTTTTCGAATGCTTCATCTTTGTGCTTCATGAGCCCTAACCAAACAAATCTGGAGAAATCATCAATGAATAATATCAGATATTCTTCTCCTCGAGATGTCCTCTTCCTAAATGGACCACATACATCTGTATGGACTAGCTCGAGAGGCATGCTAGCTGATCCTTCCTTCTCTAGAAAGTTAGTTCTGGTTTGCTTTCCAAATTGACAAGATTTGCATATGGTATTGTCTGGAATTTTGATATCTGGAAGACCACGAACTACCTGATATTTGCATGCTTTCCTTATTTGTGAAAAGCTTAGATGCCCCAACCTCCGATGCCATAGCCAATGTTCATCATCCTTGCTTAAGTAGCATTGTTGTCTTTCCTCAAAGATATATAGATTATTTGGAGTCCTTCTTCCTTTGATCACTGTTTTACCTGTATCAAGATCGCGAACACAACATCCATTTGATCTAAATATTACCTCAGTTCCTTGATCGCACATCTGACTGACACTGAGAAGATTATGCTTCAATCCATCAACATATAAAACATTTCCTGCTTTGACCTCCTTTTTCAACGGAGCAACACCTTTTCCTTTTATGGCTGCAGAGATATCGTTCCCGAAAGAAACTTTCTTCCCCTTTTCTAATGCGGTATATGACTCAAGCTTTTCTTTGTCCCCTGTCATATGCTTCGAACATCCGCTGTCAATGTACCATAGGCTTTCTTGACCTTCTGCATAAAAGGCTATCCCACATCTTTCTGGTTGTGATTCTTTTATTCTCCATGTTCTAACATTTGAGGTTTGTTCCTTCTGAGTTGTCTTCCGGAACCTGCTCCTGCATTCAGAGTCTTCATGACCAAAGTTATTACAAATAGAGCATTCAACTTCATTTTCAAGAACCAAAAAGTTGTTATAAGTCCTTTTCATGGTTTCAGTCATTCTCCCTTGTTTTTGAGCTTCTCTAGTCATGATCGTTTTGTAGGCAACACATTGAGCTGCTTTGTGACCGAAGTTATGGCAAGAAAAGCATTGGCCATTAAAGAAACTTCTGCGATAATCAGATCTATCATCCAACCGATTGTAGCTTCTATTCATTCTTGGAGCAAATTGGGAAGATTTTACCTGTGGTTGATTGTAGCTTCTGTTTAAGGTAGTTTGTACCCGAATTTCTTGATGGTCTTTATTTGTTCTTGAGGTAAATTGTCTCTGATTCACCTGATGACTTTTATTTGGCCTTTGCTCGCTTCTCCTTGCTGCATCAAGATAACTTTTAGAGGTAGAGGCTTGAGATGTTTCTCCATTATATCCAAGACCTGTCTTGATCAGAGGAGATCGCTGCACATTGATAATCTCATCCAAGGTTTCAGATCCTTTAACAAACTTAAGATTAATTGCTTTGGCTTTCTCAATCTCCTTTCTAAGATAAACAATCTCACATTCCAATTTTTCAAGATGTTTTTCGTTTTCAGCTAGTTGACATTGTAGAGAATCAATAATAGCACTCTTCTCTTCTAAACAAACCTTGAGATCTTTCATTTCTTCATAAAAGCCTTCTACATCTATAGCATCCATGTAGTCATCATCTTCAAAAGCCATTAAAAGTTTATATCTATTACCTTGTTCATCTTCATCACTATTTGAAAATCCATCACTATCTTCATGAGTGTAGTAGCTTTTCTTCTTTTCATATTGTTTCTTGTTCCATTTAACAGGTTCCTTTCCCTTGTCATTCTTATCTTTGTGAGGACATTTGGCAGC